>CM038145.1:20824093-22283884 GCA_021437245.1 Aegilops speltoides | reverse complement strand
TACTACAACAAGGTTTGTCCAGCTCCGATGAGGTAGGTGCAAAAACGGCAGCACACCTTCGCACTTGCTGCAGTGCTTGTAGTCGTCTCTAGGTGGTCTATGGATCTGGATTTTTTTTACTTCTAGTGTTCTTTGTACTAACTTGATAGTTGATGAACAGCCGAGGCCTGCCGTCGCGGGACTCAGCCCCCCTGACGTACTGCAGGGTGCAGTTGGCTCACTGACAGATGGGCCAACCTGCTTCTGGGCCCACACGTTAGTGGCCCAACTGCTCCTTGCAGTACGTCAGAGGAGCCTCGTCCGACGTCGCGGTTCACTGAACTCTGCAAAAATGTTACACTTACGAGAAGACTCGCACTGATTGATTTTATGGACACCTTTCTCACCAATCAATCCCTGATTTTCAGGGGTGGGTCCCTCTCCTCCCTAATCTTCTTCAACTACAAGTTCACACATCAGTCCGTAAAAGCTATCGCGTGAGAATCCTTCAGTAAGTCAGCAAAAAGTCCCTGAACATTGTTGTTGTTGTTAGAGTTTGAGTTATTCACGTTATGTAATCTCAACTATTCCCTCTCTTGTCTGAGTCGATCTCCTTATCTCTGTAATGACCGGATCGGTCTCTCTTCTCCTGTACTCCACGGCAAGGATTTCTGCCCCAATATATATACACACGCGGCTCTCCTTCGGGAGAGTAGGAACGCTTCATCGATTCTAATATGGTATACAGAGCCAGGCTCTTCCACAACATCTAGCAATACAGAAAATAGATCTCTCACTATCGATCGTACCATGGCGTCCTCCTCGAGCGCTACCAGCCTCAATCTCGGTGCTCCACCAACCGAGAGGCTGACAAGGGGGAACTACCTCCTCTGGAAGGCGCAAGTCTTGCCGGCCCTGCGAGGTGCGCAGGTGACCGGCCTGTTAGACGGCAGCGACGCCGCACCACCAAAAACAGCGCAGATCGAGCGAGCTGACAAGACCACGACGATAGGGCCAAATCCCTTGTATGGGCCGTGGCTTTCGAAGGATCAGCAGGTTCTGAGCTACCTGCTGAATTCACTCTCGCAAGAAATTCTTGCAAAGGTCATCGGTAAGGAGAATACCTTCGACCTCTGGACTGCTCTCACGACATTATTCGCCTCGCAATCTCAGTCCAGGATAACCAATCTGCGAATCGCTATCTCCAACACCAAGAAGGGCAGCATGTCAAGCAATGCTTTCATCGCCAAGATGAAGAGCCTCGGCGACGAGCTTGCCGCGGCTGGGCGCCCTGTGAGCGATCCAGAGATGGTCGACTACATCCTCGCCGGCCTTGATCGGGACTATGATCCCATCATTGCAGCAGTCGGCGCCATCAAAAACTCGATCACTGTTGATGATCTTTTCTCGCAGATTTCAGCTTTCGATCAAAGCATGGAGATGCTGGATGATGGACCATCAAGCTTCCGATCATCTGCAAACGCCATGTACAGAGGTCGCGGGCAGGCCCGTGGCAGAGGTCACGGGCGAGGGAATAGAGGGCGTGGCCGCGGCAGTGACCGTACCCCTCCCTCTTCTTCTCGCGGCGGTGGAGGCGGCTATCAGCAACGCCAGCAGCGACAACCTCCACAACAGCAACATCAACAACATGAAGGGGAATACCCCAAGTGCCAACTTTGCTACAAATATCACCCCGGAGGTGCAAGGGCCTGCTGGCACCGCTATGATGAGGATCGTGAAGAAAAGAAGAAAGCCAACCTCATCACCAACTCCTACGGGATAGACACCAATTGGTATGTAGATTCCGGCGCTACTGAGCATATCACAGGCGAGCTTGACAAGTTGACGATGCGAGAAAGATACCACGGAGGTGACCAAGTGCACACGGCAAGTGGAACGGGTATGGAAATTGCGCACATTGGTAACTCAATTGTTAAAACCCCCGAGAAAAACTTGCATCTAAATAATGTCCTACATGTTCCTCATGCATCAAAGAATCTTGTTTCAGTTCACCGTTTTACTCTTGACAACAATGTTCTCATAATATTCTATCCTTATTCTTTGTTATTAAGGATTTGGCAACGAGGAGAGTCATCCTTAGAGGAAAGTGCGAGGGAGGCCTCTATCCACTCATATCGTCATCCCCTTCATCATGGTCAAATAAACAAGCTTGGAGTGTTACTAAACCATCTTCGGCAAAGTGGCATAGTCGTTTAGGTCATCCGTCTTCAACCATTGTTCAGCATGTCCTTAGTAGAAATAAACTTCCTTATGAGTCTAGTGTTGAGTCAGTTTGTGATGCTTGTCAACAAGCTAAAAGTCATCAATTGCCTTATCCCATCTCTACCAGTGTATCCACTGCTCCGCTGCAACTTATTTTTTCAGATGTGTGGGGGCCAGCCCCTACTTCAGTTGGTAGATTTTGTTACTATGTAAGCTTTATTGATGATTATAGTAAGTTCACTTGGATTTATTTGCTAAAGAAACGATCCGATGTTTTTCAAGTATTTAGCAATTTCCAAAATCTTGTTGAACGCCAACTGGATTCCAAAATTCTTGCAATGCAAACCGACTGGGGTGGTGAGTATGAGAAACTTAATTCCTTTTTTCAAAAGATTGGAATTTCACATCATGTTTCCTGTCCACATGCTCACCAACAGAATGGATCTGCTGAACAAAAACACCGTCATGTTGTTGAAGTAGGACTATCATTGTTAGCCAATGCGTCTATGCCTATCAAATTCTGGGACGAAGCTTTCCTTACTGCCACATATCTAATCAATATTCGTCTTAGCAAAGTTATCAAATTTGAGAATCCTATAACACGACTTTTTGGTATTACTCCAGACTACACATCTCTTCGTATCTTTGGATGTGCTTGTTGCCCGAATCTTAGGCCATACAATACACGCAAGCTTGCTTTACGTTAAAAAAAAATGTGTCTTCCTAGGCTATAGTCCTATGCACAAAGGAGTCAAGTGTCTTGATGTCTCCACTGGAAGGGTCTACATATCTAGAGATGTTGTCTTTGATGAATCAGTTTTCCCATTCGAGTCTCTTCATCCAAATGCCGGAGCTCTTCTTCGAAAAGAAATTCTCCTCCTTCCAAATTTTGATCAAGGGGGTGATAACAATTGTGCTAACCAATCTGACAATATTCTTGCTCCTAGTATTATGCCTGTGCAGGTGCCCGGAGAAAACAGCGCACAAGATGATCAAAATCATGGAAATTTGGCTCAAAACGATCTGTTATTTCATGCTAATGGAGAAGGAGAGGAAGCCGGCGTGGAACACGAGGAAGATCCAGCAGCCCCTATCACGCCATTGCGCCAGTCTTTCTCGGATCGCACGCGCGGATCCCCCTTGGATCGGACGCCATCCGCACGCGCCCCTCCTTAGGTGGACCAGGCGGCAGCGGGCCACTCCACGCGCGCCAACTAGCCGGGTCAGGTGGACCAGGCGGCAATGGACCACTCTGCAGGCGCCGCGTCATCACGCGGGAGCGAGCGCGCCGCATGCATGCAGCCAAGGACAGCGACGGGAGCGCCTGTGCACATGCAGCCGACAACAGGTGCGTCCTCTGCGGATGGTCTTGGTTCAGATTCGGCCACACCGATGGCCACAAGATCGCCTGTGGTCACTCAGTCTACAGATTTGGAAGGATCTTCTGGATCTTCTGCGGCTGTTCATTTTGAGCAGTCTCCTGTGCAGCCTCAATCACAACCTGTCACGACTTCGAGGGTTATGACCCGGCTACAAAAAGGTATTAGAAATCCCAAAATAAGAAAAGACGGTACTGTTCCATATGGCATGCTATGTATTTCAGGAGAACCAACAAGATTGAGTGATGCGCTTGGAGATGCTAAGTGGAAAAGGGCTATGGATGAAGAATATGGTGCACTTATGAAGAATAAGACATGGCATTTGGTACCAAGTCAAAGAGGTAAAAATATCATTGATTGCAAGTGGGTTTATAGAATCAAAAGAAAAACATATGGCTCCATTGATAGGTACAAGGCACGTCTAGTTGCAAAAGGTTTTAAGCAACGTTATGGTATTGATTATGAGGATACTTTTAGTCCAGTTGTAAAAGCTGCTACCATAAGACTTGTGCTAGCCATTGCAGTATCCAGGGGATGGAGCCTCAGACAGCTAGATGTTCAGAATGCGTTTTTGCATGGTGTTCTGGAAGAGGAGGTCTATATGAAGCAACCGCCAGGGTATGAAAACAAACAAACACCACACTATGTTTGCAAACTTGACAAAGATCTTTATGGTCTGAAACAGTCTCCTAGAGCATGGTACTCCAGGCTGAGCTCACAACTGAAACATCTTGGTTTTGTTGCATCTAAAGCTGATACATCCCTCTTCATTTACAACAAGGCAAATACTGTCATGTTTGTGCTCATATATGTTGATGACATCATAGTTGCAAGCTCCTCACAAAATGCCACTAATGCTCTCTTGCATGATCTGAGCTTAGAATTTGCCTTGAAGGACCTTGGTGATCTTCACTTCTTCTTAGGTATTGAAGTCAAAAAGGTTCGAGACGGTATAGTATTGAATCAAGAGAAATATGCCAGTGAACTTCTAATTCGTATGGGAATGAAGGATTGCAAACCTTCACCTACACCGTTGTCCTCTTCAGAGCAACTGTCAGCATATGAGGGAGAACCTCTTAATGAAGAGGAGAGTAAAAAATATAGAAGTGCTGTTGGAGCCCTACAGTACCTGACTTTGACACGACCAGACATATCATTTGCTGTAGATAAGGTTTGTCAATATCTGCATGCCCCTACCTCCACTCATTGGACCTCTGTCAAAAGGATTGTACAATATATTAGGCGTTCTAGTTCTACACTTGTCAGTGCTTTCTCTGATGCTGACTGGGCAGGATGTAGTGATGACAGAAAATCGACTGGAGGATTTGCAGTATTTTTTGGTTCAAACCTTATTTCTTGGAGTGCCAGAAAACAAGCCACAGTGTCAAGGTCAAGTACCGAAGCCGAGTACAAGTCACTGGCAAATGCGACTGCTGAGATTATTTGGGTAGAATCATTACTCAAGGAGTTGGGAATTAAGCAACATCGTGTTTCATGTTTATGGTGTGATAATTTGGGAGCCATCTATCTCTCTGCTAATCCAGTGTTTCATGGTAGAACTAAACACATTGAAATTGATTTCCATTTTGTTCGAGAAAGAGTGGCAGAGAAGAAGCTGGATATAAGGTTTATTCCATCCAAGGATCAGATAGCAGATGAGTTTACTAAAGCCTTGCCGGTCAAACCTTTCGAAGAGTTCAAGAGAAATCTCAACGTAGGATAGTTTAGATTAAGGGAGGGTGTTAGAGTTTGAGTTATTCACGTTATGTAATCTCAACTATTCCCTCTCTTGTCTGAGTCGATCTCCTTATCTTTGTAATGACCGGATCGGTCTCTCTTCTCCTGTACTCCACGGCAAGGATTTCTGCCCCAATATATATACACACGCGGCTCTCCTTCGTGAGAGTAGGAACGCTTCATCGATTCTAATAGTTGTGGTTGTAGGTGGTCAGGTTTTCACCCTGTAGCGAGAGCTTCCATGGCGATTCTCGATTTGAGCGATTAATGGAAAGGGGTTGCCCCTGTCGGAAAAAAGAAAAGCTTGTTTCTTTGGAAATCAGCAAGTCTGTTGGAATCAAATAGTTTGTGGAACACAGGCATACATCGTAATAAGAATGTTTACTTGCAAGTGCAGAGCATCATTATTAACTCCCTTGGGTTATTTATTCAGGACAGAATGCGTGAAGCGCACAATTACTCGACAAATGAAATGTCCCCAAATTAGAATGTCTCACTAGCATACTTTAGACAGAAACATAGTGGTACACGGACATACATAAATTAGCATGCGTACGTGCATGCAGGGTTCAAGTACAAACACAACAGGCTTCGGATATAGATAATATAGCTGCCCAGCAGATGCATAAGACTTCTTATTACCAGCAAATCATCTACTATGTCTTAAGCACAAATTGGAGTTAGCTGAGGTCCTTGCCATTGTGGTCGCCATCGTCGTCGTCAGTCTGACCCTCCTTGTCACCGTCTCCATCAGCCTCCTCCTCCTCCTCCTCCTCCTCCTCTTCTTCCTCCTCCTCCTCCTCCTCCTCCTCCTCCTCCTCCTCCTCATTGTCAGCCTGCTCCTCGTCAGCCTCCTCCTCCTCATTGTCAGCCTCCTCCTTGTCAGTCTCCTCCTCGGGGTCTATCGAGAAGGGGCTGTCTGTCGAGAAAGTGCTCACGATGCTACTAGTGTCTTCATCCTCCACCACGTTATCTGTGATGTTCAGTGTTACAATCCCTGCAGGTAGCACACAGTATAGAGACCAAAATTAATTCGCAAGTCCACTCAAAGTTAAGAAAATTGCACCTAGAGATAACAAACACGACGCGCCGTACGTACACTCATCGTCCCAAGAGGTAGGTTGCACGTTCTCAAGCCGCCGGTTTTCCAGCTCTTCTGCATGGTAGAAAGATTTGTATGCACATCAAATGCATTGTTAAGCTCTCCTAATATGAAAATTGTGTAATCAAGAAAAATATATTGACACGATTTGTGTCTAGCAAGTCCAAACATTTGTTTAGGAACTAGTGAATAGAGATCAAATCGTTTCCTATATACGAGGCCATGCATTATCGGACACAAATAGCATATTAATTCTCGTCAACTACAAAGTGAGCTTGGAACGTGAATAGCTAAAAAAAGTTTGTTTTTCCGGTTCTTCAAAAAGAAAACGTCCAAAAAACATAAATCAAGATTGTACACATGACCAAGTATTATATTTAGTCTTTAAGTCTGTGCAATGTTATGCATTCCATGGCCATATGGGAAAGAAAGAGGGAATCAATGTACAAAATGCTGATGTTCAGTCACTCTATCTTGTCTTTCTTGTGAAGAGAAACTTATCAAGCATATTTTCTCACGAAGAATTGCAGGTACGTAGTATAAAACCATAGTTATGCAAGAAACTTAATCAAACAAGAAAGATCTCACTTACCAGCGGTCAGCACACGTTTCTTGCCCTTTTTCTTGCCTTGGTTGTTTCCACCGGATGAACCGCCACTGTCCATTTTGTTCTTCTTCTCTTGGCTTTTTTCTCTCCTCAACTTTAGTGTTGTAATGTATGTGCAGTGTGGAGTCCCCATTCTCTATCCTTTTATAAGAGGCTGATATAGCACACATGGGCTACGGTTAATTCAGTGCAGTGCACACAACATGCACACATAAAAGTTGATACGCACAGGTCATGAAATATTTTCTATCCAATCCCGCACATGAAAACTGTAGCATAGTACACATCAATCATGCAGCCCAGGCACATGCAGTCTTCATTGCATCATAGTACAGTTTACTAGTGGGCACCTCACAGGCCCACCCAAAACCCTTTCCCTCACTGCACCCTTTCCTGCCCGAAGCGGTTAGTGCTGCATTCATGCTGGTCCAGACCGGACGTGACCTCTCACTGGAGCCGGAATTAAAACGTGTGTGTCGGCCGAGAGCCTTGCCTGGCAATTGTTCGATGAATTGCCGACGCTAAAAACATTCCCCCCTTTTTCGTTCTAGCAATGGATTCTGATTTGATGTACATATACAAGCACTATGTTGAGTCGTCCAATGAGGAGGAGAACTCGGATGAGACGGCGATGATGCAGGCGGTCCTTGAAGACGCGAATGTGTGGAGGAGCATGTTCTCAATTTCAAGGGCTCGATTAAAGGTCATCGAGTGCTCAACCGCAACAAGGCACACGGTTGACACTGCTGGACGACTACTTTGCCCCGGATTCACTCTTCGCTGACCATTTTCGCCGGTGTTTTCGGATGCGCAAGACTGTCTTCGATCGTTTGTACCATTGCGTCCGGTCCTATGATGACTACTTCATCTTGAAGAAAGACGCCGTGGGAACGGTTGGCTTCTTTAGTTTACCAGAAGTGCACGGATACTTGCATATGGCACGGCCGCTGATTCGTGGGACGAGTACCTACGGATGTCTGAGAGCACACGCGGAGATACCATGGCCAGGTTTGCAACTACCATGGTCGAGGTGTTCGGACCTCAGTACCTGATATAACCAACTATGGCAGAGACCGAGAGGCTCTTGGCAATCTCAGAAGCAAGAGGGTGGCCAGGTTTGCTTGGTTCTCTTGATTGTATGCATTGGAAATGGAAGAACTGCCCGAAGACTTTCTAAGGGCAATATCAGGGTCATGTTAAGAAGCCCACCATCATTCTTGAAACAGTTGCATCACATGATCTTTGGATTTGAGACGCTTTCTTTGGCATACCCGGTCTCACAATGACATCAATGTGCTACATCGATCACCGTTGTTTGCGAGGCTGGTGAAGGAAAAGCTCCACCTTGCTACTATAATGTCAGTGGACATGAGCACAACATAGGCTAACATCTGGTTGACGGTATCTATCCTCCGTGGGCTACCTTTGTCAGCACCATCTCTAACCCAGTTGGCCAGAAAAATGCTCACTTTGCCCAAAGACAAGAAAGAACGAAAAAGAATGTTGAGAGGGGATTTGGAGTTCTGTAGGCCCGTTTTGCAGTTGTTCGTGGACCTGCTAAACAATGGGATCCGGAGACCTTGTGGGGGATGATAACATGTTATGTGATCATCCGCAACATGATCGTGGAGGATGAGGGTGAGGATGCTGCCGCAGCTTTGGAATTTGAGAACATGGGTGATCCTATCAAACTTTCGGACCAGAATCCGGCCACATTTGAAGAGTTTATTCAAATGCATCAACAAATTCAACATCGACCAACTCATGAGTAGCTGAAGAAAGATCTGATTGAGTATCGGTGGGCGGTTAAAGGATAACAATGTTGGGATGTAATATTTAAACTTTTTAAAATTTGAACTAGTGCTGCATGCGGCTATTTGAACGTTTGCACTCTATGTATGCGGCTATTTGATCGTGCGGACTTAAAAAAATGAGAGAGACCAAATGTATGCGGCTATAGTTGGATGACGGTCTCCAGCATCCATGTCCGCGGACTGGCCCCCTGTCCGCGGACGGATGCGGGAGAAAATTTGCGGATGGCCGTTGGAGATGCACTTAGCTTATTCTTCTTCTTCTTCTTCTTCTTCTTTTTCTTTTGGAATGTTTTTTTCTTCTTCTCAAAGCTAGGTTTAGTGTTGTATATAGGTGTTGTGCGCAGTCTCCAATCTCTCCCCTTTTACAAGAGGCGTGGTCTATAACACACATGACTACGGCTACTTCCGTGCCGTGCGCACATGCATGCACACATAAGAATTGATATGCACACATCATGAAATATTCTGTATCCAGCCCCGCACATGAAAAACTGTAGCATATATAGTACACGCCAATCATGCATTCAAGCAGACGGTCTTCCTTGCATCATACTAGAGTTTACCAAGTAATGCCTCCATCTCAAAATAAGTGTCACAATGAATTGTGTGAATCTGAATGTATGCTACCTGTGCAAAGTTGCATCTATAGTATTGGGTTCTTCAAAATATAATAATGACATTTTAGTTTAAATGGTATTTTGTTTTCGTGAAGCAGCACACGGATTAGGTGGCCACTGTTACAAAAAGATTGTTGTAAATATTGGTTAGTTCGCGAGCGGTCAAAGATACACTGACATGGTAACCACAGTCGGCCTTTTCTCCCCTCAATTGGTTTTGACCTTATTTGGTCGAGTAAACAAGTTTATGGCCTAAAATGGCCACCTCCTAAGTTATTGGTCTAATGTGTACAATTAGTTTAAGTTAATAAACTAATGAATCACTTCACTCTCTTCAAAACATAATATTGACATTTTAATTTAACTGCTATTTGTTTTCCTGCAGAACCACACTATGTACTCTACTAAGAAGTAGGAACATATTGGGGAGAACCAGGGTACGTGATACTTGATAGGTATGCGTCATGAAATGTTCAGAAGTAGAGAAGATAGTAGAAGTCTTGCATACACAGGACAGTTGTCTTAATTTCTCTTTGGTTTTCAGCATGTGGTAAGAAGAACTTCTGTGCCGACATGTGTGACAACAAACTATCTTGGAGAGCATACCAAACTGTATTTAATTGATATCATAGTTTTCACTTCAAAAAAATCTAAGGTAGTTTCTTAAATTATTTTTTTCCAAGGGTGATGCCTGAAAAACACTAATCTTGTGTCAATTAAACTAGACGATTAGCATCTCATGATGCAAGAGATAGTGCGAGCGGAGTATGCCTAATTAACACTCTTAAATATTAATCTCCTTGATGTGGTAACACACAACAGAGCTAATGATTGATGCTATGCATTTGCACTGTAAACATAATTAAAGACGGTGTTCATTCAACAAACCATTTTCTCTTTGTTTGAGGTAAAGAAGTGATTTCATTCATTCAGCTATATCGAAACAATTCATAGTATGAGGCAAGCAAATCTTAGTGGGACATGCCCGTGCCAGAATGATAGTCCTAGCTAAATCTTGAAATGTACAGTACAAGCGAAAGGTTTTCAAACTCCATTTTTCTCACGGTAGCTGAAAAATGATAATTGAGATGACTTAAAAAGAATAATACTGTTACAAAAGTGAATCAACAATGTTGCATCAACATTTTTATACTAAACTTTATATTTTTGAAAAATGTTTTTATCAAATATTAAATACAGTGATTTCTATATGGTTGTAATGTAATTACTGGAATACTAAAATTTAACATACTTATTATAACAACAATTATATTTGAATCATTTTTCATAATTACATAAGTTATATAGTGTATACGTGTGCGTTGTGTTGTGTTGTGTTGTGTTGTGTTGTGTTGTGTGTGTGTGTGTGTGTGTGTGTGTGTGTGTGTGTGTGTGTGTGTGTGTGTGTGTGTGTGTGTGTGTGTGTGTTCATTTATATTTAAAAACATTGATCATGTTGGATATCTCTAAAATGTAGGTCTAATTAATATCTTAATGGTGGTTTTCTTGGGTATTTTTAGGTACATATAATTATAGAAACTTCTACTTTATAAATCAAATCATGGGGAAATGTTTCTTGCAATGTGGGTTCAGTAAGAAAGTGATAATATCTGCATTGGCCCTATTAGATATCACCACTTATATTAATCACCGATGAACATGAAAATGCTTGCGATTTGTACTTCTCATAAACAAGATTTGATGGTTTGATATGCTCATCGAGAATTATCTTGGTTTCGTCTGGTGTTTACAAGAATTCCTGCTAGTTTCTAGGATAAAATTATTCAAGAAATTATATATAAAATCTAGTTAGTAGGATCTAGTACAACATGTACGATATTTATCGGCGGGAGATAGGCAATACACGATATTGGTCTGTGATGTAGACTTCTCTGCTAACCAAGATTTTTTTTCATATATTCAATAATCTTTTGGACATAATGTATAATAGTAATAATATTTATGTCCTCCCTTCGTCTCTCCTCCAAGGAAAGGAGGCTAGGGTTTTTCCCTCTTGTCGGCAGCGCCGTCGACCTACCACGTCTCCTGTGACCTCAGGGCCATGGGTGCGTGATGGAACTCGGCCCTTGCCGGCGGGAGGGATCTGTTTTTAGGTGCTTCTTCAAGTTTTCATAGGGTTTGTGTCCTACTCAGGAAGACATAGCGGTGGCGCCTTCTTGAAGAGGGAATAAGGTTCTCCTCACCTAAGCCACGTCCTAATGGTGCGTCTAGCATCGTCGGAGGGCATGTGGAAATATGTCCCATGGATCTCTTGGGATTCGATCGGTGGTTATCTTTTGGTGGATCTACTCCGATCCAATCTTTGTTTGTCTTTGTTCATGTGTCTTCAGATTGGATCCTTCTGATCTAACCTTCTCTTCATTGACGGCGGTTGCTGTTCTGATGCGTTGGTCCTATATGGGGTCTTAGCACGATGACTTTCTGACTATCTATTACAACAAGTTGTGTCCGGCTCTGGGGAGGGAGGGGCGATGACGGTGGCGCGTCTTTGGCTCACTTCAGTGCTTGTAGTCGTCGCTAGGTGGTTTGCAAATCTGGATGTAATTTTTATTATTTCTGATGTTCACTGTACTGCCATGATTGAAGATGAATAGATTGAAAGGTTCCCACACAAAAAAGATGTATAATAGTACTCCCTCCGTTCCTTAATATAAGTCTTTTTAGATTTTACAATATAGACTACATACGAATGTATGACATATTTTAGAGTATAGATCCACTAATGTTTCTCCGTATGTAGTCCATATTGAAATCTCTAAAAAACTTATATTTAGGAAACGGAGGGAGTGTTTGGATTACAGTTCTAACATAGTATTTGAGGGTCTCCTGTTCTTGATCAGGTAACAGTGGCCCGGTCCTCTATGTACCAGCATGGTAAAAGTAACTTCCTCTAGATGCTCATTACTAAACTTTTCTCTTTTACTTAGGTAACATGTGTTGCCAGTACATAAACATGGTCTTGGGGATTGCTACTTACGGCCACCGTGACACTGTTCCACCCAGTGGCTTATCTTAACCACGCAAGAATGTGTGTTGAGACTTGAGAGATCACACTCTCCTCATTTTTCTTTCGGACAAACACACTCTCCTCTTTACCATCCTTGTTAACCCTTTGACTTGGAACTTCGGGACATAATTTTTTTGTTGATATTTTTCGTCGAAAAAAATTATATTTTCTGAAAAGTCCAATAACAGCAACAAGGCAGTGACACTACATTAATTGTCTATAGTACAGAAAAATAATTTAAACTTGTGACAAAACTATACAATTATGATATAAATGTAGGATGAAACAAGAAAACATTGTATATAAATACGAGCCAAAAATTTACTGTTTTTTCATTGTCCACCGTAATAGTAGTCAGCTTATAGAAGAGGTCCATGCCGCCCTCGTCATAAGGGTTTCCCAAGCCCACACAAGCACGATCCGCGTCGCACCAAGGCAACTATGGGTCTATGGCCAATGAAAGTGCAAAGCCCTCTGGAACTTTTTTCTTTGAAAAGGAGGATAATCCACATCGAGCAATACACACATCTATATATTATTAATAATGCAAAATCGATAAGCCGAGCAACATCAACCCAGAAAAAAAGCAAAGGGAAAACTCAAGGCCGCTTGCCTCGCGACAGTAACTCCTTTAGATAGCCACTAACCCTATAATACAAGGCAAAATAAAAATATACAACTCCTAGGCTATGCCTGCAAGAAGGATTCACCGCACGTGAGCTGATGACGACGAGTCCAACCCAAGGTTGAACTCCGAATTCTCATCCCAAAGCCAAACTTCAATCCACCACCTTCAGCAAGGAGACGACACGAACGCACATTGACGTAGCCTGGTCAAAGATTTTCTGTTTCCACCCGAGTGCATACACTTGTAGTTGAAGCCGTCTCTACTATCATCCCTCATCCGGCCACCGACTCCTTGATAACCGGATACCTCTAGAGAAGACACCGGAAGACAAAGACGTCCCATACCGCTTGCCTCCCGCCACTATCACACCACTTTCAATCCAACAACAATAGGCTAAACATGACACCTCGGCCAGAGCCACCATGCAACACCTGCCGATAGCATGCACGATTGACGCCTCTGCATGAGATGTCGTGCGTAGCATCCACCGGCGGCTTCAGTTGTTGGCGACAGGAATTGCTCACGTCTCTTTTAGATACGCATGCGCCCCTGCCGAACCGCATCACACCCAATCTGTTGATGGAGGGGAGATCTCATACCCCCACCAGCCTTGGCCATCACCACCTCGAGATCTAGCCACAGAGTCGTCCACACAACCATCGAGATCGCCGCCTTCGAGAAGAGGGGCCGCCGCCAGGAATCCAAGTGCTAGCAGCGAGCACCCGGAGCCGCGCCGGCCGCTGTCATCGCCCATAACGACAGCAGCTGCCGCCGCGTCTGCCATCCATCGCTCGAACCCCCCTCCCCCCCGGCCCCGCAAACCCCTCTGGGAACTTGTTGAGGTTGAGAATACCAAGGTCAATGGGTCTTGCGTGCTGCTGATGCCTGAGGCCGTGCTGTATTTTTTCCGCTCCTAAGGCCTAGTTTGGTAGCGAGGCCAACAAAACCAGGGCAGCATACCCCAGTCGGGGGATTTTCTCCGGACAGATGAGATGCCCTTCCATCACCCGGGAGATTTCCCTAATCAGTGTTACCTCATTTGGTGGCTAGAGAACGAGGCGCCACGCGCCAGATCGCTAGGTGGAAGTCGATCGTGGGAGAGAGAGCGGAGGCGTGGGTTTCCTGCCCGATCTCTCAAGTCGTGGATTGACCTCCCTGGGAAACAAGATGGATCGGGACAGAAAATCCCCAGGCGATGAGCAACCAAATGACCCGTTGGTTTTCCACGGGCTGATTCGTCGCGTGGGTCACGAGCCCTTGATTTTATCAGGGATACCGGGGGATCCCGCGTAACCAAATGAGGCCTTAGAGTTGTGGTCCTTTTGTCTCTAGTTCTCTCTACTGCACTGAACTCTATTGTTGTGGTTGTAGGTGGTCAATTTTTCACCCGGCAATGCTACACGTACAAACGATTTACAGGCTTTTACAGGATGGTTAATCTTGATTGGTCAATAGGTGAGCGGGGCGGCCCACCCCCGTGAAAATCAGGGGGGAAGAGGTTTGTGATTGGTTGTTAGATGGAAGGAGCGTGTAAAAGCATGTAAGTCTTTGTATGTCTAGCATTTTTGATTTTTCACCAGTAGCGAGAGCTTCGATAGCTATTCTCGGTTGAGATAGGCGCCGGCGGACCGGCCGAAATTTGGGCCGGTCCGCCCGCAACCATCCGATTGGTGCATGTATAAACGTTCGATACAGCTGCTGTTTCGTCAACGCACGCCCCTACGATGGATTCTGCATATAGTCGCTTGATTCCGCATCTGGCTGGCCGCACGCTCTTGCTGGTCGCCATGGTTGCCGGCCCTCCTCGTCGCCGGTTATCGCCCTCGCCGGCCATCCTCGTCGCCGGTCGCCGCACTCGTCCCCTGCATTTTTGGCCAACACCACGCATGCAACAGCTGCGGTGGCGACGGCCGCAGCTCGCCGGCGTGCTCGCCGCCGTCGGCTTGGCCCGATCAAACCGTTCAGGCCTTATCTTCTTCCCCCATCGGAAATGATTCTCCCAGCGAAGCTTCCCTTCCCACGCCCATGGAAGCACAGCAAAAAAAGTGGAGGTCGTGGTTGTACCTGTACCTGATCCGTCGCCATTGCTGTTCTAGGAAGCACCGTCCAGCAGCTCCACCTTCCAAAAAAATGTTTGCAGCTCCACCTCCAATGACGAGCCAACGTTAGAGCAAACGTCAACGCCGGTGATAGAAAAAAACGAAGATCGATGCAGCAAAAATGTTGTCGCCGTCGCGGCTCAGGGCGCGGCGTCGTCATCACTCATGAATGGTTGCAGCAAAACGTCACATCGGTCGTAGCAAAAAGGACGACAGATGCAGCAAAACTTCGTCACCGTCGTCGGGGGTCGCAGCTAAGTCGTAAAAAAAAAGGATGTAGCAAATTTGCTTGCCGGTTGTAGCACCGTTGGTTGCCGGTCGTAGCACATTTGGGCAGCGCCGGGCCATGGCCGGGGAGTGGTCGCTGGTTCTAGCAAAACTCAAAAAGGCGGTTGTAGCAAAACTAAGCGCTGGTTCCAGCAAAACTCAAATACGGTGGTAGCAAAAATGTGTTGCTTCCAACAAAAACAGAGACAGTGGTAACAAGAATGAATACTAGTTCCAGCAAAAAATCAACCCGGTGGTAGCAAAAAAAATTACTGTTTCCAGCAACAACAAAAGATCCATGGCCAGGGGAGTGGCCTCCTGTCACAGCATCGTAGTATTGCGCGGCGCCGGCCATGGACGCAGCTCCGACCATGGAAGCAACTTCACCGGCCCTGGACGCAGCTCCGATCATGGACGCAGCTTCGCCAGCCATGGACGCAGGTCCAACCATGGATGCAGCTTCGCCGGCCATGCCCTTTGTAGCTCCGGGCGCCATGAAGCAATAGGAGATACAGTTGACAGCAAGGAAATCGAGTGGAGGACATTGGCTCGGGGGTCGGTTTCGAGGGTGCTCGCCGGAGAAGAAGAGGGGGACTCGCTGGAGGAGATCGCCGGGTCAAACTTTCATGGCAGCCGGGGAAGATTGGGAGAAAAGAAAAAGGACCCAGGGAAAGGGAAGGAGAAGGACGCAGGGGATACGGAAAGAGATAACGTGGTGGGCCCGATTTGATTAGTTGTAGCCAGCGCGAGACCGGCCCAAGCGTTCGGCCGGCTCACCGTACGCAAGCGTTTCCCTTAATGTAAAGGGGTTGTCCCTGCTAGAAAAAGGAAAAGCTAGTTCGTTTCTTTGGAAATCAGCCAGTCTGTTGGGATCAAATAGTTTGTTGAACACAGACACACTACATCGTAATAACTAATAAGAATGTTTACTCTGCATGTGCACACCATCATTATTAACTCTCTTGGGTTGTTTATTCAGGGCAGAATGTGTGCAACGCATAAGTACTCGAGAAATAAAATTTACCCAAATTAGAACGTTTCACTCGCATACTTTAGACAGAAACATAGTGGTACACAGACATAGTGGGCATTGTTTCCGGTGTGGTGAGGCGGGACACTTTATGGTTGATTGCTCTGCTGAGTTATGTGATATTTGTCGGAAACCAAAGCATGTGGCGGCTGAGTGTCCGCTTCTTCTAGGGCCCAAACCGACGGTTAATATTTATGGGCTCTGCTGTTCTGAGTGCGGCTCCGGTGGGAAGCAGATTGGTACGAGTGGTGGGGCAGATTGGTGGGGCAGAAGTGGTGCCAATCTGCTCCTACCAGCAAGAGTGGTGGGGCTCCGGTGGCGTCACCGGGATCTGGACACCGGCCAAGGCCGCGAGAGGTATCAACGACGCTGGGGGATCTTTCGACTGATCCAGTTCAGTTGCATTCTGTTGGCGGTCGGGCAGGCGGTCCTACTCCCAACAGGGCCACGAGGGAGGAGGTCATAGCTTTCGGCGGGATCTCAGATCCGGTCTCTGAGGGGCGGCGGATGAGCAGCCGTCTCCAGGAGCATCCGGATGTGGACGACATGCAGCTACGGTGTGCTTTGCGAGCGGCGAAGCTTCGTGACATTGAGGTCACTACCGGTATGTCTGTCAATTTGTCTAATTCGATTTTGTATTTTTCCAATGATGAGATAGTTCATAATGCAAATCAATTAGGGGTCTTCCTAGGTAGTAATGATACTGAGATCAACAAATCTGTTAATGATATTCTCGATCTCGAAGCGGAGCGCGCTTTGGAGATGATTCGTAACATAGTTGCAGTTGAACCCATGAATGATCACGACATAGAGGCGTTGGGAGTTAGGGCTCTTGATAGCTTGTGTGCGGATCTGGCCCCTGAGGTGCAGGAGGATGTGGGACTCGATTCCCCGTTGGTTTCAAGCCATGTAGATGTTCCAGAAGATAAGTCCCCAGAGCCCGATTTTGAGGACCGGCAGGTGGACACGTATAAGCCTAAGCGGAAGTGGAAACGGAAGGTTTATCCAGCTTCGGCTGTGCGTAGAAGTGCTAGGATCCGTACCTCTAAAAAATTTCATGATGAATTATGAGAGGAATTTTTTGGAATAGCAGAGGTCTTAAAGACTTGGCTAAAAGAAGGTTTCTAGCGGAAGCGTCTATTGAATACCACCTGGATTTTATTGCCCTATCCGAGACAGGAAGGGACAATTTTACACCCCAATTCCTTAGTACTCTTTCCGGAGGTGTTGACTTTGACTGGCATTGCTTACCTCCAAGAGGAAGATCCGACGCGATCCTACTTGGAGTTAGGTGTGAATCGTTGGAAGTGCGGAGTGTGGTCATGGGGGATTTTGCGGTAAAATTTCGGGTCAGGTCTAAAGTCGATGGGTTCAACTGGGCTTTAGTGGCAGTTTATGGGGCCGCGCAATCTAGTTCGTATTTGTGGTAGCGAGCAACTCCCAATCCTAGTTGGGGGTGATTTTAACATTATTCGAAGGAGGGAGGAGAAGAATAATGATAACTTTGACGGCAGATGGTCGTTTATGTTCAACACCATAATCAAAAGCTTGGATCTAAGAGAGATAGAGCTATCTAGTAGGAAATTCACTTGGGCTAATTCTCTGCCTAACCCGACTTATGAGAAGCTGGACCGTGTTCTTGCTAGTATCGAATGGGAACAAAAGTCCCCGCTCGTAACAGTCCAGGCATTATCGCGCGGAATTTCGGATCACACCCCATTGTTGGTTGATTCCGGAGATCCATCTCACATGGGGAATAAGAATATCTTTTCTTTTGAGCTTTCGTGGTTTGATAGAGAAGGGTTCTTTGAGATGGTTGCTCGAGAATGGGCGAAAGAGTTAGGAGGAAGGTCTCCTATCGAGAGATGGCTGAATATGGTCACGCATCTGCGAAGTTTCCTGTGTGGCTAGGCTAAACATGCGCATGGGATTTATAAGGCTGAGAAGGAAAGACTCCTTTTACTTATTCAGTCCCTTGACTTAAAAGCCGAATCCACTATTTTAGATACAAGGGGGCTGGAAGCTAAGGTAGAGGCGGAATTAAGGTTGGAAGATCTCCTTCGGGAGGAGGAATTGAAGTGGGCATTGCGAGCCAAGGTTCGCAAGATCGTCCAAGGGGATGACAACACTCAGTTCTTCCATATGATTGCCAATGGCAAGCACTGCGAGAAGAGGATATTTCAGCTTGAGCAGGAAGAGGGGACGATTGTAGGTCAACAGAATCTGAAAAACTACATTACGAATTACTATAAGCAGCTGTTTGGGCCGCCAGAAGATAACCATGTGTCTTTAGATGAGACCAGAGTTGAAGATATACCTCAACTTGCGCCCGACGAGAATGGAGTCTTGAATGCCCCTTTCACAGAGAAAGAGGTGTTTGATGCTATTTCACAAATGAAGAACAATAAGGCTCCCGGGCCGGATGGCTTCCCGGCAGAGTTTTATAAATGATGTTGGCATATTATCAAAGGGTACTTACTCCCGATGTTCCATGATCTTTTCTCTGGACAACTTCGGTTGTTTCAACTTAATTTTGGAACGGTTACCTTACTTCCCAAGAAGACAGAGGATGTTCGTGTTGAGCAGTTCAGGCCCATCTGTCTTCTTAATGTAAGTTTCAAAATTTTCACCAAGGTCGGGACTAATAGCCTTAAGCAAATTTCGCACTTTGTTGTGCAGCCGTCCCAAACTGCTTTCATGCCAGATAGAAACATCCTGGAAGGGGTTGTCGTTCTGCATGAAACATTCCATGAAATCCACTCAAAAAAACTTGATGGAGTAGTTTTCAAAGTGGACTTTGAGAAGGCATACGACAAGGTCAAATGGCCATTCCTTTAGCAAGCTTTGCGTATGAAAGTTTTTGATCAGACCTGGAGAAACCAGGTAGACTCCTTCACGCAAAAAGGGAGTGTTGGAATTAAAGTGAATGGTGACATGTGTCACTACTTTCAAACACATAAAGGACTAATGCAAGGGGATCCGATGTCTCTTGTACTCTTTAACATAGTGGCCGATATGTTGGCAATTCTCATAGGAAGGGCCAAGGATGCAGGTCAGGTCGGTGGCCTCGTCCCTCACTTAGTAGAAGGAGGTGTATCCATTCTACAGTACGCCGATGATACCATCATTTTCATGGAGCACGACTTGGCGAAAGCCCGCAACATGAAGCTCATGTTATGCTTGTTCGAACAATTGTCCGGGTTAAAGATTAACTTCCACAAGAGCGAGTTGTTCAGTTTCGGAAGAGCTAATGATGAACAAGATGCGTACAGGCAATTGTTTGGGTGTGAATTGGGGGCTTTACCTTTTACGTATTTAGGTATACCTATTCACCACCGTAAGCTTACCAACAAAGAATGGAAGTGCATTGAGGATCGTTTCGAGAAGAAATTGAGCTGTTGGAAATGCAAGTTGATGTCATACGGAGGACGATTAATTCTTATTAATTCGTTAGAGGCGGTGAGAGGTATTAGCTAGAGTGGGGCAGAAGTGGTGCCAATCTGCTCCTACCAGCACGAGTGGTGGGGCTCCGGTGGCGTCACCGGGATCTGGACACCGGCCAAGGCTGCGAGAGGTATCGACGATGCTGGGGGATCTTTCGACTGATCCAGTTCAGTTGCATTCTGTTGGGGGTCGGGCAGGCGGTCCTACTCCCAACAGGGCCACGAGGGAGGAGGTCATAGCTTTCAGCGGGATCTCAGATCAGGTCTATGAGGGGCGGCGGATGAGCAGCCGTCTCCAGGAGCATCCGGATGTGGACGACATGCAGCTACGGTGTGCTTTGCAAGCGGCGAAGCTTCGTGACATTGAGGTCACTACCGGTATGTCTGTCAATTTGTCTAATTCGATTTTGCATTTTTCCAATGATGAGATAGTTCATAATGCAAATCAATTAGGCACTACTAGGGAAAAGCCTAGCAGCAACGCGGGTTTTGGGCCTATTAGTAGCGCGGGTACCCGCGCTACTAATAAGGCGCTACAGCTACAACCCGCGCTACAGCTAACGTATAGCAGTAGCGTGGGTAGAAACCCGCGCTACTACTAATCTGTAATCTCTGAATTTTTTTTGAATTTTTTTGAATTTTTTTTTTAAATTTTTTCCCTAATTTTCAAATTTCTGAATTATTTTAACCTCAAATCTCTAATCACCCCTCATCGCTGCTCAATTTAATCTCTAATCACCCTTCATCATTCCAAATCATCTAACTTCCTGGACGATCACCCATCCTCTCACTACTCCAGCCTGAGCACGCTTAACTTCTGGGTTCTATTCTCCCTCGTTTCCAAGTCTGCACTTGTTGTTTCCTGACAATAGTAAGATGTCAATCCTATTAACCTCAGGAATTTAGCTTGAGCATGAAGTCACACATTTCACTGTTTGAGTCTGAAACTATTGTTCTAAAAAATTAGTAACACTAATATTTCTTGAATAATTAGTTTGACCATAGTTTGACCAGATTTGACCACAGTTTGACCATAGTTTGACCAGATTTGACCAAAATTAAAAAAAAAACTAAAATAATTATTTAGTAACACTAATATTCTTGAATAATTAGTTTGACCATAGTTTGACCAGATTTAACAAAAATTTAAAAAAACTGATATTTTTTTTGAATTTTTTTGCCTCCAGATCTTAAAAGCCCCGTAACTTTTTTTCTGTTAGGCTTTTGAGGATTTTAAAAATGTTTAACGGGGTTCCCCCAGTTAAATTCGGATGTAACTTTTCGAGTAGATGATTTTTCATATAAAAAACTTTTTCATCCGAGTTCATATGCAAAAGTTATGGCCATTTTACAAATTTCCAGAGAGATTTTGCAAATAAAGTCGAAATTCATATTTGTAAATTTTCACAACAACTAGACCACATATCACATGGGAAACTTATTTTCTTTTATTTTTTTGACATTTTTATCATTTTCTTTTATTTTTTTTTAAAACTGAAAAGGCGGTCCACGGGGGTAGACTTTGACAAATAGGTCATACCCCGCGCTACTACTATGACAGAAGATTAGCGATGGCTGGTTTTAACCTCGCTACTACTAAGTTGATAGCAGTAGCGCGGGTTAGTAGTAGCGAGGGTTAAAAACACGCGCTACTACTATCAACTTAGTAGTAGCGAGGGTTAAAAACCCGCGCTACTACTATGGCATATCCCGGGGGGCACGGTAGAGACCTCTTAGTAGTAGCGAGGGTTACAAACCCGCGCTGCTGCTATCAACTTAGTAGTAGCGAGGTTTAAAACCGGCGCCTTAGTAGTAGCGATGGCGAGGTTTTAACCCTCGCCGCTAAGATTCTCGTATAGCCTTTTCCCTAGTAGTGAGGGGTCTCCCAAGGTAGTAATGATACTGAGATCAACAAATCTGTTAATGATATTCTCGATCTCGAAGCGGAGCGCGCTTTGGAGATGATTCGTAACATAGTTGCGGTTGAACCCATGAATGATCACGACATAGAGGCGTTGGGAGTTAGGGCTCTTGATAGCTTGTGTGCGGATCTGGCCCCTGAGGTGTAGGAGGATGTGGGACTCGATTCCCCGTTGGTTTCAAGCCATGTGGATGTTCCAGAAGATAAGTCCCTAGAGCCCGATTTTGAGGACCGGCAGGTGGACACGTATAAGCCTAAGCGAAAGTGGAAACGGAAGGTTTATCCAGCTTCGGCTGTGCGTAGAAGTGCTAGGATCCGTACCTCTAAAAAATTTCATGATGAATTATGAGAGGAATTGTTTGGAATAGCAGAGGTCTTAAAGACTTGGCTAAAAGAAGGTTTCTAGCGGAAGCGTCTATAGAATACCACCTGGAATTTATTGCCCTATCAGAGACGGGAAGGGACAATTTTACACCCCAATTCCTTAGTACTCTTTCCGGAGGTGTTGGCTTTGACTGGCATTGCTTACCTCCAAGAGGAAGATCCGACGCGATCCTACTTGGAGTTAGGTGTGAATCGTTGGAAGTGCGGAGTGTGGTCATGGGGGATTTTGCGGTAAAATTTCGGGTCAGATCTAAAGTCGATGGGTTCAACTGGGCTTTAGTGGCGGTTTATGGGGACGCGCAACCAGAACTCAAACCAGATTTTCTGGCTGATCTAGTTCGTATTTGTGGTAGCGAGCAACTCCCAATCCTAGTTGGGGGTGATTTTAACATTATTCGAAGGAGGGAGGAGAAGAATAATGATAACTTTGACGGCAGATGGTCGTTTATGTTCAACACCATAATCGAAAGCTTGGATCTAAGAGAGATAGAGCTATCTGGTAGGAAATTCACTTGGGCTAATTCTCTGCCTAACCCGACTTATGAGAAGCTGGACCGTGTTCTTGCTAGTATCGAATGGGAACAAAAGTTCCCGCTCGTAACAGTCCAGACATTATCGCGCGGAATTTCGGATCACACCCCATTGTTGGTTGATTCTGGAGATCCATCTCACATGAGGAATAAGAATATCTTTTCTTTTGAGCTTTCGTGGTTTGATAGAGAAGGGTTCTTTGAGATGGTTGCTCGAGAATGGGCGAAAGAGTTAGGAGGAAGGTCTCCTATCGAGAGATGGCAGAATATGGTCAGGCATCTGCGAAGTTTCCTGCGTGGCTGGGCTAAACATACGCATGGGATTTATAAGGCTGAGAAGGAATGACTCCTTTTACTTATTCAGTCCCTTGACTTAAAAGCCAAATCCACTATTTTAGATACAAGGGGGCTGGAAGCTAAGGTAGAGGCGGAATTAAGGTTGGAAGATCTCCTTCGGGAGGAGGAATTGAAGTGGGCATTGCGAGCCAAGGTTTGCAAGATCGTCCAAGGGGATGACAACACTCAGTTCTTCCATATGATTGCCAATGGCAAGCACCACAAGAAGAGGATATTTCAGCTTGAGCAGGAAGAGGGGACGATTGTAGGTCAACAGAATCTGAAAAACTACATTACGAATTACTATAAGCAGCTGTTTGGGCCGCCGGAAGATAACCATGTGTCTTTAGATGAGACAAGAGCTGAAGATATACCTCAACTTGCGCCCGACGAGAATGGAGTCTTGAATGCCCCTTTCACAGAGAAAGAGGTGTTTGATGCTATTTCACAAATAAAGAACAATAAGGCTCCCGGGCCGGATGGCTTCCCGGCGGAGTTTTATAAACGATGTTGGCATATTATCAAAGGGGACTTACTTCCGATGTTCCATGATCTTTTCTCTGGACAACTTCGGTTGTTTCAACTTAATTTTGGAACGGTTACCTTACTTCCCAAGAAGACAGAGGTTGTTCGTGTTGAGCAGTTCAGGCCCATCTGTCTTCTTAATGTAAGTTTCAAAATTTTCACCAAGGTCGGGACTAATAGGCTTAAGCAAATTTCGCACTCTGTTGTGCAGCCGTCCCAAACTGCTTTCATGCCAGATAGAAACATCCTGGAAGGGGTTGTCGTTCTGCATGAAACACTCCATGAAATCCACTCAAAAAAAGTTGATGGAGTAGTTTTCAAAGTGGACTTTGAGAAGGCATACGACAAGGTCAAATGGCCATTCCTTTAGCAAGCTTTGCGTATGAAAGGTTTTGATCAGGCCTGGAGAAACCAGGTAGACTCCTTCACGCAAAAAGGGAGTGTTGGATTTAAAGTGAATGATGACATATGTCACTACTTTCAAACACACAAAGGACTGAGGCAAGGGGATCCGATGTCTCTTGTACTCTTTAACATAGTGGCCGATATGTTGGCAATTCTCATAGGAAGGGCCAAGGATGCAGGTCTGGTCGGTGGCCTCGTCCCTCACTTAGTAGAAGGAGGTGTATCAATTCTACAGTACGCTGATGATACCATCATTTTCATGGAGCATGACTTGGCGAAAGCCCGCAACATGAAGATCATGTTATGCTTGTTCGAACAATTGTGCGGGTTAATGATTAACTTCCACAAGAGCGAGTTGTTCTATTTCGGAAGAGCTAATGATGAACAAGATGCGTACAGGCAATTGTTTGGATGTGAATTGGGGGCTTTACCTTTTACGTACTTAGGTATACCTATTCACCACCGTAAGCTTACCAACAAAGAATGGAAGTGCATTGAGGATCGTTTCGAGAAGAAATTGAGTTGCTGGAAATGCAAGCTGATGTCATACGGAGGACGATTAATTCTTATTAATTCGTTAGAGGCGGTGAGAGGTATTAGCTAGAGTGGGGCAGAAGTGGTGCCAATCTGCTCCTACCAGCACGAGTGGTGGGGCTCCGGTGGCGTCACCGATATCTGGACACCGGCCAAGGCCGCGAGAGGTATCGACGACGCTGGGGGATCTTTCGACTGATCCAGTTCAGTTGCATTCTGTTGGGGGTCGGGCAGGCGGTCCTACTCCCAATAGGGCCACGAGGGAGGAGGTCATAGCTTTCGGCAGGATCTCAGATCCGGTCTCTGAGGGGCGGCGGATGAGCAGCCGTCTCCAGGAGCATCCGGATGTGGACGACATGTAGCTATGGTGTGCTTTGCGAGCGGCGAAGCTTCGTGACATTGAGGTCACTACCGGTATGTCTGTCAATTTGTCTAATTCGATTTTGCATTTTTCCAATGATGAGATAGTTCATAATGCAAATCAATTAGGGGTCTCCCTAGGTAGTAATGATACTGAGATCAACAAATCCGTTAATGATATTCTCGATCTCGAAGCGGAGCGCGCTTTGGAGATGATTCCTTACATAGTTGCGGTTGAACCGATGAATGATCACGACATAGAGGCATTGGGAGTTAGGGCTCTTGATAGCTTGTGTGCGAATCTGGCCCCTGAGGTGCAGGAGGATGTGGGACTTGATTCCCCATTGGTTTCAAGCCATGTAGATGTTCCAGAAGATAAGTCCCCAGAGCCCGATTTTGAGGACCGACAGGTGGACACGTATAAGCCTAAGCGGAAGTGGAAATGGAAGGTTTATCCAGCTTTGGGTGTGCGTAGAAGTGCTAGGATCCGTACCTCTAAAAAATTTCATGATGAATTATGAGAGGAATTTTTTGGAATAGCAGAGGTCTTAAAGACTTGGCTAAAAGAAGGTTTCTAGCGGAAGCGTCTATTGAATACCACCTGGATTTTGTTGCCCTATCCGAGACGGGAAGGGACAACTTTACACCCCAATTCCTTAGTACTCTTTCCGGAGGTGTTGACTTTGACTAGCATTGCTTACCTCCAAGAGGAATATCCGACGGGATCCTACTTGGAGTTAGGTGTGAATCGTTGGAAGTGCGGAGTGTGGTCATGGGGGATTTTGCGGTAAAATTTTGGGTCAGATCTAAAGTCGATGGGTTCAACTGGGCTTTAGTGGCGGTTTATGGGGCCGCGCAACCAGAACTCAAACCAGATTTTCTGGCTGATCTAGTTCGTATTTGTGGTAGCGAGCAACTGCCAATCCTGGTTGGGGTTATTTTAACATTATTCGAAGGAGGGAGGAGAAGAATAATGATAACTTTGACGGTAGATGGTCGTTTATGTTCAACATCATAATCGAAAGCTTGGATCTAAGAGAGATAGAGCTATCTGGTAGGAAATTCACTTGGGCTAATTCTCTGCCTAACCCGACTTATGAGAAGCTGG
The DNA here is from genome assembly GCA_021437245.1 of Aegilops speltoides. Classification (NCBI taxonomy): domain Eukaryota; kingdom Viridiplantae; phylum Streptophyta; class Magnoliopsida; order Poales; family Poaceae; genus Aegilops; species Aegilops speltoides. The sequence continues at coordinate 22,257,828 of CM038145.1, read as the reverse complement.
ACCGTGTTCTTGCTAGTATCGAATGGGAACAAAAGTTCCCGCTCGTAACAGTCCAGGCATTATCGCGCGGAATTTTGGATCACACCCCATTGTTGGTTGATTCTGGAGATCCGTCTCACATGGGGAATAAGAATATCTTTTCTTTTGAGCTTTCGTGGTTTGATAGAGAAGGGTTCTTTGAGATGGTTGCTCGAGAATGGGCGAAAGAGTTAGGAGGAAGGTCTCCTATCGAGAGATGGCAGAATATGGTCAGGCATCTGCGAAGTTTCCTGCGTGGCTGGGCTAAACATACGCATGGGATTTATAAGGCTGAGAAGGAAAGACTCCTTTTACTTATTCAGTCCCTTGACTTAAAAGCCGAATCCACTATTTTAGATACAAGGGGGCCGGAAGCTAAGGTAGAGGTGGAATTAAGGTTGGAAGATCTCCTTCGGGAGGAGGAATTGAAGTGGGCATTGCGAGCCAAGGTTCACAAGATCGTCCAAGGGGTTGACAACACTCAGTTCTTCCATATGATTGCCAATGGCAAACACCGCAAGAAGAGGATATTTCAGCTTGAGCAGGAAAAGGGGACGATTGTAGGTCAAGAGAATCTGAAAAACTACATTACGAATTACTATAAGCAGCTGTTTGGGCCGCCGGAAGATAACCATGTGTCTTTAGATGAGACCAGAGTTGAAGATATACCTCAACTTGCGCCCGATGAGAATGGAGTCTTGAATGCCCCTTTCACAGAGAAAGAGGTGTTTGATGCTATTTCACAAATGAAGAACAATAAGGCTCCCGGGCCGGATGGCTTCCCGGCGAGTTTTATAAACGATGTTGGCATATTATCAAAGGGGACTTACTCCCGATGTTCCATGATCTTTTCTCTGGACAACTTCGATTGTTTCAACTTAATTTTGGAATGGTTACCTTACTTCCCAAGAAGACAGAGGATGTTCGTGTTGAGCAGTTCAGGCCCATCTGTCTTCTTAATGTAAGTTTCAAAATTTTCACCAAGGTCGGGACTAATAGGCTTAAGCAAATTTTGCACTCTGTTGTGCAGCCGTCCCAAACTGCTTTCATGCCAGATAGAAACATCCTGGAAGGGGTTGTCGTTCTGCATGAAACACTCCATGAAATCCACTCAAAAAAAGTTGATGGAGTAGTTTTCAAAGTGGACTTTGAGAAGGCATACGACAAGGTCAAATGGCCATTCCTTTAGCAAGCTTTGCGTATGAAAGGTTTTGATCAGGCCTGGAGAAACCAGGTAGACTCCTTCACGCAAAAAGGGAGTGTTGGAATTAAAGTGAATGATGACATATGTCACTACTTTCAAACACACAAAGGACTAATGCAAGGGGATCTGATGTCTCTTGTACTCTTTAACATAGTGGCCGATATGTTGGCAATTCTCATAGGAAGGGCCAAGGATGCAGGTCAGGTCGGTGGCCTCGTCCCTCACTTAGTAGAAGGAGGTGTATCCATTCTACAGTACGCCGATGATACCATCATTTTCATGGAGCACGACTTGGCGAAAGCCCGCAACATGAAGCTCATGTTATGCTTGTTCGAACAATTGTCCGGGTTAAAGATTAACTTCCACAAGAGTAAATTGTTCTGTTTCGGAAGAGCTAATGATGAACAAGATGCGTACAGGCAATTGTTTGGGTGTGAATTGGGGGCTTTACCTTTTACGTATTTAGGTATACCTATTCACCACCGTAAGCTTACCAACAAAGAATGGAAGTGCATTGAGGATCGTTTCGAGAAGAAATTGAGCTGCTGGAAATGCAAGCTGATGTCATACGGAGGACGATTTATTCTTATTAATTCGTTCCCCACGAGTATGCCCATGTTTGTTCTCTCGTTTTTCGAGGTTCCAGTGGGAGTCCGGAAGAGACTAGATTTCTATCGCTCACGATTCTTTTGGCAGAGTGATGATATTAAGCGAAAATACAGACTTGCTAAATGGGACATCATCTATAGGCCGAAAGACCAAGGGGGTCTTGGTATTGAGAATCTGGAAGTGAAAAACAGATGTCTCCTTAGCAAGTGGCTGTTTAAGCTTTCTGTCGAGACAGAGGCTACTTGGGCGCAGATCTTGCGGAATAAGTACATTCACTCCAGAACCTTGTCCCAGGTGACAGTGAGACTGACTGACTCGCCTTTTTGGAAAGGATTGATGAGAGTTAAATCACTCTTTTTCAACAGGACTCGTTTCTTTGTGGGAAATGGTACTACTACGAGGTTATGGGAGGATACATGGCTAGGGGAGACGCCCCTCGCACTCCAATATCCTTCCTTGTATAACATTGTTCAGCGTAGAGATGCCAACACTACTAGGGAAAAGGCTATACACAGAATCTTAGCAGCAGCGCGGTTCAAAAACTGCGCTTAGTGCTATATAGCAGAGCGAGCTTTTAAAACCGCTACAAACACAAACTTAGCATGGCGCTGTTGCAAAAAAGCGCTACTACTAATATTCCCATTGGCAGAATGCTAGGCTACGATAGCAAGAGCGAAGTGAGCAGTAAACGCTGCCATCGCTAGAGCACAGTTAGCAGCGTGTTTCCAGAGAAGAGTGCTACTACTAACGGAAATAAAATAAGATGATAAACAAATAGAAATTTAAATGAAAATGAAAGAAATAGAAAAAGGAGAAAGGGAAAAATAAAATGTAAAGCAAAATAAACGAAAAAGCGAAAAATCGGAGGAAGGCATAGCAGCAGCGTTGAACATATTGAAACGACAACCGGTGGATACTTGACCGTCGTATGGACGCGTGCACGGTGTCGGAGATGGCGCCACGTGGAAGAAGTACTACCGTGAGACCACGGAGGAGAGAAAGGAAAGACGGAGGTTAACTGAAGAAAGCATCGACAAGAAGGTTGAGATTGCGGTTGAGAAGAAATCATCTCAGACAGTCGCAACAGCGATAGCTGCCGCAAAACAGGCGATTGCAGATATATCTACTTCCTTGGTGACGGGCGTTCACACTTGGACAAGGGAAAATCCAAAAAAAAATGCAGAGGACTTTCCCCTTGCTGACTTCTTGGCAGCACATGCTCCCGACCGGCTCCCGCACCTGCTTCCCTTTGCTCCCTCCCGCACTCGCTGCTCCGCAGACTGCTCCCGCACCGCTGCCGCAGACTGCTGCCGCGACCGGACGTGTTTCGGTGGTGCCTCCTCTTTAGCTGAGCTCGACGCCCTCACGGTATCTTCCACACCGCCCCTTCAATATAAATGTATAATCTCCGCTGCTTGCCTTTCGGATGTCTCACGCTGCAGACTTTTATTTGCAGGTCGACGAAACCCGTGCACCATATTGTACACCATCGGCGAATGAAGGTGGACGGGGGAAGGGGACGATAATGGAGCCGAAGGAACCATTGTTCCACAGCCGGTCGACTTCGAACGCCTTCAAGGTTTCCGTGGCGATGTCAAACCGGCCACGAAATTTGCCTCCTCTAATACTAGTGGGGATGACGACGAGACCTCGGCGGCTTGGTGATTGTTGCAATGGGTGGGTCCTGTTAGGCCAAAGAGTCTGCTTGTCCGAGGCGGCCGAGCACACGCACGCAGCACGCAGCCTCAGCAAGGTATGAACATCAACACCCCACCTACCCAATTAGCGTCGGGTGTCGGGTTGGGTGATAGCAGACGGGGTAAGCAGGTGGCTCCATTAGAGGCTGATGACGTCGCCATGGATGAGGATGAGGATGACGATGGCGCTGAACAGTATGTATATACTGGCGCCTCCTCAGGGTTTGAGCATCATGAGTCGGTGCCTGAATTACCGTCTCAACATGTTATTGACGACCATCCGGTGGTAAAGAAGCCTAGGAAGAGAGCGAGGAAAGGCAAAAAAGCTGATTCTATGATCCAGCCGCCTCAGCAGCCTCGGCTTTGGGACCGTGTAGATATCCCCGATGCGGATAAATGGCATATCCCCGGTAAACCAATCCTACCTGAAACAGCGCTACGGGCCAGATTCGGCGATCTAAGGAGACTTCATGACGATGTGCTGCGGGTAGAGAAAGGCCTCATCGCCGAAGATCCAGGATACCCACTCTCGTGGTTAACGCTCCGCAGCAAATGTCGACGTCAAGGGCTTCCCGCGGATAAGTTCTTCCTCCGATTCGATTACATATTCGACATGTTTCACGTGAAGAAGCTGGATTTTACTTTTGTCCGCCTTTATGCCTTGCACATGAGCTACATCATTGGGGTTGAGCAGATAGCTCATATCGTGTTGCTGACCCGCACTACATGCACGAGGCCTTCTTGGGAGTCTGTGCACAGCATCGTGAATATGCGAGGGATTACATCGTCAGTTTCATGCTCGCCAATAAGGACAAGGAGGCGATTCTCGTGCCTTATCATCCCGTGTAAGTCATCCGCGCTGCTATCCTTCCTTCAATTTCAATAATTCATTTGCACGGTGGAGGCTAATTAATTTGAGGTGTACTTATTTTTGCTTGCGGCGGCGCGCGCCGTCCTCATCATCCTCTACCCCGATTCTCCCACGCCTTTACTTGGACTCGTCAAGAACATTCACAAAAGAATTACACCCACATCAAAGATGTTCTCGATAGTGCTATGTTTTACTACCAAGCAAGGGGTGGAGAGGTTAGGACAAGAAGAAAAGGGGCGGCAGCACGCCTTCAGCCATAAGACCGACTTCGCTGCATCCAAAGAACCGAACGATTCTCTTAATGATGGATTCTATGTCCTACACCACATGCTGGAGTACCGACGGGATCACCAGAACCTTCACACGGCACCTAGATCTAGCGGTGCCCATATTCTGCAATGGGCAAAGGACATAGGAGATATCGAGGATCATCGACTTCGAGCTGAGTTCTATAACATCCAGCGAACTTGCCCAAATCATCATGAATGAGGTCGCTCGGAAAACAGGGATGTTCCATGCGAAGGACAAATGTCACGAGAAGACGTCCAACATGGATAGCCTCTCAGCGTCTCGACATGAAGCCTTTCACAAAGCTCGATGACTATCTCCCTGACTTGGATGGATGGCACGACATGATGGAGTGATTGTCGATATATGACAATGTGTCCGTTTAGTCCATACTTTCTTTTATGACAAAACTTTGAGTTATGCACGGTGAAACTTTATTTGTGATGTAATTAAACCGTCCTCCTCGACTAGAGAAAATCACTCTAGTTAGGTCATTTGGGTACGATGAACTTTGTTATTTATGCTTATGATATGTTGTTTCTATTTTTGCCAAGTCTGTCTCTTTGTGTTGCTCAACTATATATGTTGCATATCATCGACTCATGTGACGATGCAGGTGCATAGATCATAAATGGCGAAGAAGTGCTACGCTAGGAGTATATATACGACAAGTGGCCGGATAGCGACACGTGTGTACCGGTTTTCGGTTTCCGAGCGACACGCAGTACTTAGTTTAGGTTCACGCTAATGCGAGAGAGGGATACGAACTCATGTACTCAAAGTGATAGCTATTCTCGTGTATATCATTGTTTAGATGGATGACGATGTATTTGCAAGTAATCGAGACTTGTATCGCTATTTTCGAGATTGATGACGAGAGACCACTTTGTGTTGGATGATGATTATGATGATGACATGATTTGATGAGACTAACTGTATGTATATGCTATGATTACATTTGTATGTGGATGATATGCTAAAGATTATTGTATAAAGCCTATTCAAATGCAAAACAAATAAAAAACAAATCTGCAGGGAAAAAACTAATAAAACTAGTAGTAGCGAGGGGTGGATTTAGCAGTAGCGCCGACTTACCAGTAGCGCTTACCTCGAAACGGCGCTGCAGATAATACCAGTAGCGCCCTTTTCTAAAGAGCGCTGCAGCTATTCATGTGTAGCAGTAGCGTGTGTCAACACGCGCTACTGCTATACGTTAGCTGTAGCGCCTTATTAGTAGCGCGGGTACCCGCGCTACTGAGAGGGCCCAAACCCGCGCTGCTGCTAGGATTTTCCCTAGTAGTGCAATGTTGCAACAGTGATGCAGTCCGTTCCGCTTATTATCCAGTTTCAGAGGACGCTATTGGGGACCCGTTGGGAATCTTGGCTCCATCTTGTTTGAAGATTGATGGATGTTTGGCTGTCTCAACGGCCCGATCAGCTGTGCTGGAAATTGCTAAGAATGGCGAATTTTCGGTTAAATCCATGTATTTGGATGTTATCAACTCTAGCGTGATTCCTAGATCGAAACATGTTTGGAAAGTTAAAGTTCCTTTAAAGATCAAAGTGTTTATGTGGTTTGTGCATAAACAAGTTATTTTAACGAAGGATAACTTAGCAAAACGCAATTGGATAGGATCTACCAGATGTAGTTTCTGCGACCAACAAGAATCTATCAAACATCTCTTTCTAGATTGTCCCTTAGCAAAAATTTTGTGGCGGTCGGTCCACATTGCTTTTAACATTACACCACCGAATTCCATCAATACGTTATTTGGGACGTGGCTTGATGGGATAAATTTTAATATAGCGAGACACATTCGTGTGGGAGTGTGTGCTTTATTATGGGAAATCTGGAATTGCAGAAATGATTTGGTTTTTAACAAAACAACAAATATTCATTTTTTGCAGGTTATATTCAGAGCCACGGCGCTGATCCGTATATGGTCGCTACTCACTCCGACGGAGGCCAGGGAGCGTTTGGTTACTGCGTCTACCCGATGGGAGATGGTAGCTTGGGGTATTTTCAACCGGTTTGGATGGCGGTCATGTAATAGAATAGGCATATAGTGTTCTTATCCTTCTTTGCCACGCGGTTGTGGCTTTTCCTTTTCAGCTCTGGTGGAGCTTTTTACCTTTTTATTCCAGACTTGGAGACCTTTGTTGGATATTTTGATTTTTAATAATATTAACCGTATGCATCATTCAGATGCAGAGGCTGGGGCATACCCTTTTTGAAAAAAAACACAGACATACATAAGTAAGCATGGGTACGTGCATGCAGGGGTTCCGATACTAACACAACAAGGCTTCGGCAATAGATAATACAGCTGCCCAGAAGATGCATAAGACTTCTTATTACCAGAGAATCATTGTCATCGCCATTGTCATCGCCATTACCAGATAATAGATAATACTTCATCTAGTCTGTCTTAAGCAGAACTTGGAGTTAGCTGAGGTCCTCGCCATTGTCATCGTCAGTCTGGTCGCCATCGTCGTCGTCAGTCTGATCCTCCTCCTTCTTGTCACCGTTTCCGTCAGCCTCCTCCTCCTCCTCATCCTCATTGTCAGCCTCCTCTTCATTCTCCTCCTCCTCCTCCTCATTGTCAACCTCCTCCTTGTCAGTCTCCTCCTCCGGGTCTATCGAGAAGGGGCTGTCTGTCGAGAAACTGCTCACGATGCTACTAGTGTCTTCATCCTCCACCACATTATCTGTGATGTTCAGTGTTACAATCCCTGCAGGTAGCACACAGTACAGACCAAAATTAATTCGCAAGTCCAGTCAAAGTTAAGAAAATTGCACCTAGAGATAACAAACACGACGCGCCATACGTACACTCATCGTCCCAAGAGGTAGGCTGCACGTTCTCAAGCCGCCGGTTTTCCAGCTCTTCTGCATGGTTTGTATTCACATCAAATGCATTGTTAACCTCTCCTAATTAAAATTGTGTAAGCAAGCAAAATATATTGACGCAATTTATGTCTAGCAAGTCCAAACATTTTTTAGGAACTAGTGAATAGAGAAGATGAAATCGTTTCCTATATACGAGGCCATGCATTATTGGACATGAATAGCATATTAATTCTCGTTAACTATAAAGTGAGCGTGGAACGTGAATAGCTCAAAAGGTTTATTTTTCGGGTTCTTCAAAAAGAAAGAAAAGGTCCAAAAACCAAAAATCAAGCTTACACATGACCAAGTATTATATTTAGTCTTTAAATCTGTGCAAAGTTATGCATTCCATGGCCATATGGGAAAAGAAAAAGGGAACCAATGTACAAAATGCTGCTATTCAGTCACTCTATCTTGTCTTTCTTGGGACGAGAACACAAACTTAGCAAGCATGTTTCCTCACGAAGAATTGCAGGCACATAGTATACAACCATAGTTATCCAAGAAACTTAATCAAAGAAGAAATATCTCACTTACCAGCGGTCAGCACACGTTTCTTGCTCTTTTTCTTGCCTTGGTTGTTTCCACCGGATGAACCGCCGCTGTCCATTTCCTTCTTCTCTTGGCTTTTTTCTCTTCTCAAAGCTAGCTTTAGTGTTGTAATGTATGTATAGGTGCGGTGCGCAGTCCCCATTCTCTATCCTTTTATAAGTGGCTGATACAGCACACATGGTCTACAGTTAACTCAGTGCAGTGCACACAACATGCACACATAAAAATTGATACGCACACGTCATGAAATATTTTCTATCCAGTCCCGCACATGAAAACTATAGCAGAGTACACGATCAATCATGCAGCCCAAGCACATGCAGTCTTCATTGCATCATAGTACAGTTTACTAGGGGCATCTCACAGGCACACCCAAAACCCTTTCTCTCGACCGCACTCTTTCCTGCCCGAAGCGATCAGCGCTGCATTCATGTCGGCCTAGAGCGGACGTAACCTCTCACTGAAGCCGGAATTGAAACAAGCGCCGTCCGAGAGACTCGCCCATTGCACACGTCTTCGCTCCGCATTGAAACATCATCCATCAATCCGCCTACACCCATTAAACTGGCGCGCTCAATATGCTTCGTACGTCGATGGTGCACCGGGTTGGTGGAAAGGTAGACCGCGCTGACGTTATCGCAGTAGACAAGAGTGGCCTTATGAACATCACAAAGCAACTCCTGGAGCAGCTGACGGAGCCAAGAGCACTCAGCCACGGCATTAGCCACGGCGCGATACTCTGCCTCGGCGCTGGAGCGGGAGACCGTGGGCTGCCGCTTCGATGACCAAGAGATCAATGAGGGCCCAAGGTAGACATAGTAGCCGAACGTGGAGTGTCGAGTGTCGGGGCAGCCGGCCCAGTCGGCATCCGAGTAGGCCACGAGGTCGACGGAGGCGGAGGCCGTCAGGGTGAGTCCCAAAGATATGGTGCCGTGTATATAACGGATAATACGCTTCACCAAGGTCCACTGAGAGTCACCCGGGGCATGCATGTGGAGGCACACCTGCTGAACAGCGTACTGCAGGTCGGGTCAAGTCAGCGTCAAGTAATGTAAAGCACCGACAATGCAGCGATAAAACGCTCCATCGGACGCGAGAGACCCCTCCAGAGCTGAGACCTTCGCCTTCGTGTCGATGGGGGTGGGCGCCGGCTTGCAGTTAAGCATAACAGCACACTCCAGGAGCTCGTGGGTGTACTTCTGATGATGCAGAAAGCAGCCATCAGTCCGGCGGATCACCTCGATGCTGAGAAAGTAGTGCAAGGGCCCCAAGTCCTTGAGGGCAAACTCATCATGAAGATGAGCAGTCAGTCACTGAAGGAGATCGGGGCCGGACGCCGTGAGGATGATGTCATCGATGTAGAGCAGCAAATATGAGTGTCAGCTCCCTGATGATATACGAAGAGTGAGGCATCGGCGTGAGTGGACCAAAATCCCAGAGACTGCAGGAAGGCTGCAATACGCTGGTACCAAGCCCGATGCGCCTGCTTCAACCCGTAAAGAGAACAGGAGAGCAAGCACATGAAGTCAGGGTGCTCAGCGTCGACGAAGCCAGTAGGCTGCTCACAGAACACCTACTCGGCAAGATGGCCGTGCAATAAGGCGTTGGAGACATCCAACTGGTGCACAGGCCAGATGCGCGAGACCGCCAGCTGGAGTACGACGCAGATCGTGCCCGGTTTCACAACCGGGGTGAAGGTGTCGGTGAATCCCACGCCCATGCGCTGACAAAAGCCACGAACCACCCATCAAGCATGGTAGCGCTCGAGAGAACCACTCGGGAGAGTCTTGTGGCGAAACACCCACTTGCCAGAGATGATGTTGGCACCGGGGGTCGCAGAACAAGCTGATACATGCAGTTGCGCTGTAGGGTGTCGAACTCCTCCTACATCGCAAGCAGCCAATGGGGATCCCAAAGGGCAGCACGAGCAGAGGTGGGGACGGGTGACGGTGTCGATGTCGAGGCAGCACAAACATACTCGTCGGAGGAGTAGCGCATGCTCGGCCGAAGCACTCCTGCTCGGGCACAAGTAGTCACGCCAAGCGGCGGAGCAACCGGGCGGGCGATGGCGACGGGCGCCGCGGCGGCAGGGGTCGCGACCACGACAGGGGCGCCGACGGCGACGTGTGCACCCATGGCGGCGACAGGGGCCGCGGCAGCTGGTACTGGGGTTGCGGCGGCAGGGGCCACGATGTCGGGGACCGCGGCAGCAGTAGCGCCAGCCGAGCCAGCGACGGAACGGGCGACGAGCAAGGTCAAGGTCGAGCCCGTCGCAGGGGTGGTGAGCCGGGTACCCACTGGCTTGACCTCGTAGGAGGGATACGGGGACCCGGGGGCCCGGTCAGACTCGACCTCAGGGGAGGGAGTCGAGAACCCGGGATGTGGCGGCAAAAGGCGCCGGGCTGGGGGGCCGTCGGGGGGTGCCGCCGCGCATCGCTCTAGGTAGGGGCGCGGGGGCCGACGCCGAGGGAGCCGAAGCCGAAGGGACCTAAAAAAAAGGGAACACCATCTCGACAAAGTACACGTGCCTCGAGGTGTACACACGATGAGTGACAGGATCATAGCACCGGTAACCTTTGGTGTTGGGAGGGTAGCCAAGGAAGACACATGAGACGGGTCCGGGTGCAAGCTTGAGTGGCATGGTGGACGCGGTGCTAGGATAATAGAGACACCCAAACATGCGCAGACCATCATAGGACGGTGGTGTACCGAAGAGAATGTGGTGAGGGACGTAGTTCCATCGAGGACGACACAGACGAATGTTAACTAAAAGAGTGACGGTGGTGATGGCATCGGGCCAAAAGCGAGCGGGCACGTTAGAGTGAAAGAGTAATGTGCGAACACAGTCATTAAGAGTGCGGAGAATGCGCTCGGCGCGGCCGTTTGTCTATGAAGTGTAAGGGCAAGTCAGACGGAAGGTGGTGCCGTGAGAGGCGAGAAGTGTGCGAAGAGCGATGTTGTAACACTCTTTTCCGTTATCAGTTTGGAGTGCAAGTATGGGGCAACCGAACTGGGTGGTGACATAGGAGTAAAAGGCGGTGAGTGTGGCTAAAACATCGGATTTACGACGAAGATGAAAAGTCCACACATAATGAGAATAATCATCTAAAATCACCAAGTAGTATAGATACCCGTGTTACTTGCAACGGGAGACGTCCAAACATCACTATGAATCAATTGAAACGAAAAAGTGGAAACTAAAGTAGACGCAATAAAGGGAAGACGAACGTGCTTGCCCAAATGACAAGCCTCACAAGTATGCTCGTCGAGCTTATTACATGAGAAAGAAAAACTCCTAAGAATCTGACGCAAAACAGCAGCATTGGGGTGGCCCAAGCGAGCATGCCAAAGATCAACGCCGGTGGAGAGGGCGACATGTGGGGATGTGGAGGTGCTGGCGTGCACTGGGTAAAGCTCATCAGGGCTATCACATCAATGAAGCACCATCCAGGTACAGGCGTCCTTCACAGAAAAACCAACACTGTCAAATTCAACAGTAGGTGGATTCTCACGAGTAAGACGACTAACAGAAACTAAACTAGTGACTAAGTCAGATGAGACGAGGACATTAGACATAGTGATAGGTGTGGAATTAGGAGGAAAACTAGTACTACCAACATGAGTAATAGGTAAAGAAGAACCGTTGCCAACGATGATACGAGTGGGTGTGTGATCTGGAGTGGAAGAGGAAAGGTTACGGCGATGAGGCTTCATGTGTGCAGTAGCACCCGAGTCCATGTACCAGTCGCCTCCACCACCATAGTTTCTCCGCGACGGCGCCGAGTGCAGGGCGGCTAGGAGGGCTGGGTCCCACGGTGCAGGTACCAGCGCCGGCGGCTGGCCTCCATAGGGCGGCGCCTGGGCGGGCGCGCCGTAGCCGCCGAGGGGTGGTGGCGTGAGCGAGGCACCGTAGGGCTGGTAGGGGGCGCCGACAAACGCCTGGTAGCCCGCGGGACAGGGACCAAGAAGACGCGGTGCAGGAGCCCGTGGGACGGGCAGGTGATAGGCGTGGACGACGCCCGTCCATGGGTTCTGCCCGGCGGCTCACGGCGGGGTCGGCTGCTAGTAGCGGGGCACCCCCCTGCGTCCTGCGCCTGCTGCTGGAGGCGGCCCCCACCACCCCACCTGTTGCGCTGGCCCCTGCCACCTTGCAGCTGCTGGGGAGGCACGGGTGGCGCGGGCGGTGCGGGCGGCAGCGGGTAGTAGCCGGTGGGCGCGGGCTGACGGGGTGGTGGCCGGAGGAGCAGGGCCGCCGCGGGTGGTACCGACGGTGAGGGCGGTGTGCTGGACCTGCTGCTTCAGCTTCGTCATCCGGCGCTCCTCAAGTTTGAGGTACGCGACGACGCGCTGGAAAGTGGGTTGCGGCAGGAGGGTGAGGTTGGACGCCGCGTTGCCGAAGTCCTCATTAAGACCGGTGGTGAGGGTGCTCAGCATGAGGTCATCAGAGACCTTAGCGCCGATGTTGCGAAGCTCGTCGGCGAGAATCTTGAGCCTCATGCAGTATTAATCGATGGTGGAGTTGTCCTGGTGACAGCCGAAGAACTCTTGCTGTAAGAAAACAAGGAACTGAATTTTGTTTTTGGTGAAGAGTGCATTGATCTTGGCCCACATGATGCATGCGTCGTCATCCTCGCTGACGACCGTGTGGAAGATGTCCTTCGAGACCGTCTGGTGGAACCAACGGATGATCGTGGCCTCGATGGCGGACCACTCCGGGTCGCCTCGCATGTACGTGCTGTCCACGGAACCGTCGATGTTCTCAGTGAGATAGTACTCGTAGAAGATGAGGTCGAAGTGGGTCTTCCACGCGTAGTACAACGTGCTGGAGCTGTCAAGATGGATAGGGACCCGGGCCTCAATATTGAGGTCACGGATGGCGGCGACGGAGGGCTCGGGGCCGGCGAACGGGTTTGACGAGTGGGTCGTGGAGGAGCCAGGTGAGGATGGCCAACACATGGTGCGGCGTGCGGGTGAGAGGTGGCAACTAGGGTTAGGGTTTTGGTGGGGAGAGAGAGGAGGTAGCAGCAGCAGGCGGGTGCGGCTGCAGCGGCTAGGCGGCGGCATGGTTGCGAGGGGGAGGCGCGGGTGCGGCGGCGGGAAGGGGCGGTGCGGGCGCAGGAGGTGGCACGGGCACGGCAAGGAGAGAAAGCAGCGGCATAGGAAGGCGGCGGCGCGGGGAGTAAGGGGCGCGGCGGCGGCAGGGTGCGGCGGGGGTGGGAGGTGCGGCAGCGGCGACGACGAACCCTACGAGAGGAACGACCAAGATGATACCATGTAGACAGGGAAGTTTGCAATACAATAGACGTTGTATTGATAGGGTGTTGGTGCATGTATATACAATTACAAGGGAAGGCCACTACTGCAGGATGCTGCTAACCCGACGCTACGATCAGAGACCCTTCGAGAAACTGTGTGCGATGTAATAATCGCAAAAGTGGTGTTAGAGAACCGTCAAAAATTCCCAAAACGTTTGCGATGACGGATGCATCAAAGACGGTTCAGATTTTAGTTGCGTGTGCGATGCAGGGCATATGGTTCAGTTCAATTAACTGTTTGTGGTGAGGAGTAACAAAAGAAACAGGCATCCATATGAAGGTGTGTGCCATATACAACATACGGTTCACTCGGATGAACTGTTTTTGATTAGGCAAGACAAAAGAAACGGTCAGCCAGATCAAGGTGTGTGCGATATACGCATGCGGTTCACTCGGCCCTTACCGTCAGTGTGTGACCTCTGTGGCAACCGTTCGCTCCCCAGGAGCCTCTTCGTGTACCGTGGCAACCGTCCACTGCCTCTTCACCTTTCCCTCTCGATCTGGAACTGCTATCGCACACTCTTCCTCCCTCCATTTGCCTTCACCATTCCTTCTGCCATTGTTCGATCATCTTCTCCATGGAGGGAACAGGCCGGAAACGACCCCGTTATTCTTGCCCTGATCTGAAAGATGACGTGGTGGAGGAACTCATTGATCAGTGCGAGGTCATCACCTCGGCTATCATGGCAGGTTCATTCAAGACCATTCTCGACTCAACTAATAACATCATTACAAGGAACCCAAGGGTCCAGGAGCAGTTTGATCTCCCCTATCTTCTTCGCCGTGAACCTGCTGAGTGGTGTGGGGACGAGGGGAGCCTCGTCTTCTGAAAGTTGATGCCTCTTGATAATGATACATATGATGTTAAGATGCCATCGGTTGAGGGCAAGGCTTGGGCATGCGCAAATGGAGATTGGGTTCTTTATATTGGGTACAACTGCGAGTGGGAACTTGTGAATGTGTACACTCGTCACCGGGTTCCACTTCCAAAAATCTCAAACGACTGCCCAGAGGTTGAGTACACCGGTATATTCTACGTGAGTTCAAATACGATCATGGTGACTGTCGTCTACGAAAGATAGCAATTTGTCGAGTTCCCAACCGCTCTTGGGATTACACGAACTATGAAGGTTGTTGCTATCTTCGACAAGCTTGTTGCCGTCCTTACTTCCACGCCTCGATGGATATTGCTCAAAAATCAATTTTTGTACACGGATGAGTACTGTGATGCAATTCAATACGAGGGTCTTGTGTTTGCTGCCACCACTCGTGGCACTATTTTTGCATGGAATCCTGATGCTTTCGGTGCGTTTATCTTCCAATGTAATTATAAGTGTTTCATCCACATGCATGCGGGTTAGCTAGTTTCCCTTTACTAATTAAACTTCTTATGTTTCCAAGGTCCTGTGAACATTCCACCACCTATACTTGAAATTTTTTATAACCAAGGGGGAGATGAAGATGCTGATGATCACGAGCATGAGGATGAGTAGGACCCATATACTCAGTGGCTCCTAGCAACTTATTCCAATGGCAGGGCACTGCTGATGTTACTAAGGAAGCAGGTGTTGTCTCGTATGGTCGCACTCTTTGGACCTATTCCAACATCCGTTGCAGGGTATTTAGGATGGATACTAGTGTACTAGCGCCAACACCTTCTCCTTGGTTTCGTATTGAAAGTGTTGGAGGAAAATCGCTCTTCCTTGGACAAAACTATCCAATGATGGTGGAAGGCGATCCAGCTGCTGTTGACACAATGTTACTACCATTTATGAGAAGCAACTCTATCTATACCTCGGACATTGCTATGCTTCCCTACCGCCGCAATATGGATCCTAACATAGGCCACTTCAGCCTGGATGATTAGTTCTGCGTTCGTCTCGAGATTGACAGTAGCTGGCCCTTCCCAGAGAATCACTTCTGGTTCAAAGCAAGCGTTTTCAACACTGACGAGTGGTTGAGCTGAAGTTCATTTCATTGCTTTGTTATTTATTGTGTGAGAAAAACTTTACTAGAATGTTTTGTTGGAAATGATCTATAATCCAACGTGTATCCTCGTTGTCGTTGTGGGTCGATGACTTGTTGTATGTAATCAATGGTACATTTGCATATGCGTCCATCAACTCACGCCTGCTACTGGTATCCATATTGTTGGGGAACGCTATAATTTCAAAAAAAATCCTACGATCACGCAAGATCTATCTAGGTGATGCATAGTAACAAGAGGGGAGAGTGTTGTCTACATACCCTTGTAGACCGAAAGCGGAAGCGTTATGACAACACGATTGATGTAGTCGTACGTCTTCACGATCCGACCGATCTCGGCACCGAACATTCGGTACCTCCATGTTTAGCACACGTTTAGCTCGATGACGTCCCTCGTACTCTTGATCTAGTTGAGGCCGAGGGAGAGTTCCGTCAGCACGACAGCGTGGCGACGGTGATGATGAAGTTACTTGCGCAGGGCTTCGCCTAAGTACTACGACGATATGACCAAGGTGGAACATGGTGGAGGGGGCACCGCACACGGCTAAACAATCAATTTGTGCGTTCTTGGGTGCCCCTACCCGTGTATATCAAGGAGCAAGGGGGGAGGCCGGCCGGCCCCTATAGGCGCGCCGCATGAGGGGAGTCCTACTAGGACTACCAGTCCTAGTAGGATTCCACCAAGAGGGGAAGAGGGGGAAGGAAAGGGGGGCGCCGCCCCCCTCCTTGTCCTATTTGGACTCAAGGTGAGGGGGCATGCCGCCTGCCCTGGCCGGCCCCTCTCTTTCTCCACTAGGGCCCATCGAGGCCCATTACTTCCCCCGGGGGTTCTGATAACCCTCCGGTACTCCGGTTTTATCCGAAACTTCTCAGGAACACTTCGGGTGTCCGAATATAGTCGTCCAATATATCAATCTCTATGTCTCGACCATTTCGAGACTCCTCGTCATGTCCGTGATCACATCCGGGACTCCGAACAATCTTCGGTACATCATATCGCATAAACACATAATACCAATCGTCATCGAGCGTTAAGCGTGCGGACCCTACGGGTTCGAGAACTATGTAGACATGACCAAGACACGTCTCCAGTCAATAAGGAATAGCGGAACCTGGATGCTCATATTGGCTCCTACATATTCTTTGAAGATCTTTATCGGTCAAACCGCATAACAACATACGTTGTTCCCTTTGTCATCGGTGTGTTACTTGCCCGAGATTCGATCGTCGATATCTCAATATCTAGTTCAATCTTGTTATCGGCAAGTCTCTTTACTCGTTCCATAATACTACATCCCGCGACTAAATCATTATTCAAATGCTTGCAAGGCTTATAATAATGAGTATTACCAAGAGGGCACAGAGATACCTCTCCGAAACACGGAGTGACAATTCCTAATCTCGATCTATGCCAACCAAACAAACACCTTCGGAGACACCTGTAGAGCAACTTTATAATCACCCATTTATGTTGTGACGTTTGGTAGCACACAAAGTGTTCCCTCGGTATTCGGGAGTTGCATAATCTCATAGTCTGAGGAACTTGTATAAGTTATGAAGAAAGCAGTAGCAATGAAACTGACATGATCATAATGCTAAGCTAACGGATGGGTCATGTCCATAACATCATTCTCCTAATGATGTGACCCCGTTCATGAAATGACAACACATGTCTATGGTTAGGAAACATAACCATCTTTGATTAACGAGCTAGTCAAGTACAGGCGTATTAGGGACTATATGTTTTGTCTATGTATTCACACATGTACTAAGTTTCTGTTTAATACAATTCTAGCATGAATAATAAACATTTATCATGAATTAAGGAAATAAATAATAACTTTATTATTGCCTCTAGGGCATATTTCCTCCAGTCTCCCACTTGCACTAGAGTCAATAATCTAGATTACATAGTAATGATTCTTACACCAATGGAGCTTTGGTGTTGATCATGTTCTGCTCATGGAAGAGGCTTAGTCAACGGGTCTGCAACATTCAGATCCGTGTGTATCTTGCAAATCTCTATGTACCCTTCTGACACTTGATGACGGATTGAATTGAAGCGTCTCTTGATGTGCTTGGTTCTCTTGTGAAATCTGGATTCCTTTGCCAAGGCAATTGCACCAGTATTGTCACAAAAGATTTTCATTGGACCTGATGCACTATGTTTGACACCTAGATCGGATATGAACTCCTTCATCCAAACTCCTTCATTTGCTGCTTCCCAAGAAGCAATGTACTCCGCTTCACACGTAAATCCTGCCACGACGCTCTGCTTGGAACTGCACCAACTGATAGCTTCTCCATTCAATAAAAATATGTGTCCGGTTCACGACTTAGAGTCATCTGGATCAGTGTCAAAGCTTGCATCGACGTAACCGTTTATGACGAGGTCTTTTTCACCTCCATAAACGAGAAACATATCCTTAGTCCTTTTCAGGTATTTCAGGATGTTCTTCACCACTGTCCAGTGCTCCACTCTGGGATTACTTTGGTAC
Source organism: Aegilops speltoides (assembly GCA_021437245.1). Lineage (NCBI taxonomy): Eukaryota > Viridiplantae > Streptophyta > Magnoliopsida > Poales > Poaceae > Aegilops > Aegilops speltoides. The sequence continues at coordinate 22,239,900 of CM038145.1, read as the reverse complement.
CTCCCTGGTATGCTTAGAGCAAGACATACATCAGGTCTAGTACACAACATTGCATACATGATAGAACCTATGGCTGAAGCATAGGGAATGACTTTCATTTTCTCTCTATCTTCTGCAGTGGTCGGGCATTGAGTCTGACTCAACTTCACACCTTGTAACACAGGCAAGAACCCTTTCTTTGACTGATCTATTTTGAACTTCTTAAAAACTTTATCAAGGTATGTGCTTTGTGAAAGTCCAATTAAGCGTCTTGATCTATCTCTATAGATCTTGATGCCCAATATGTAAGCAGCTTCTCCGAGGTCTTTCATAGAAAAACTCTTATTCACGTATCCCTTTATGCTATCCAGAAATTATATATCATTTCCAATCAACAATATGTCATCTACATATAATATTAGAAATGCTACACAGCTCCCAATCACTTTCTTGTAAATACAGGCTTCTCCAAAAGTCTGTATAAAACCATATGCTTTGATCACACTATCAAAGCGTTTATTCCAACTCCGAGAGGCTTGCACCAGTCCATAAATGGATTGCTGGAGCTTGCACACTTTGTTAGCACCCATTGGATCGACAAAACCTTCCGGTTGCATCATATACAACTCTTCTTCCAGAATTCCATTCAGGAATGCAGTTTTGACATCCATTTGCCAAATATCATAATCATAAAATGCAGCAATTGCTAACATGATTCGGACAGACTTAAGCATCGCTACGGGTGAGAAAGTCTTTTCATAGTCAACTCCTTGAACTTGTTGAAAACCTTTCGCAACAAGTCGAGCTTTGTAAATAGTAACATTACCGTCTGCGTCGGTCTTCTTCTTAAAGATCAATTTATTTTCTACGGCTTGTCGATCATCGGGCAAGTCCACACTTTGTTCTCATACATGGATCCCATCTCAGATTTCATGGCCTCTAGCCATTTAGCGGAATCTAGGCTCATCATTGCTTCCTCATAGTTTGTAGGTTCATCATGCTCTAGTAACATGACTTCTAGAACAGGATTACCGTACCACTCTAGTGCGGATCTTACTCTAGAAGACCTACGAGGTTCGGTAGTAACTTGATCTGAAGCTTCATGATCAGCATCGTTAGCTTCCTCACTAATTGGTGTAGGAATCACGAGAACTGATTTCTGTGATGAACTACTTTCGAATAAGGGAGAAGGTACAAATACCTCATCAAGTTCCACTTTCCTCCCACTCACTTCTTTTAAGAGAAACTCCTTCTGTAGAAAGGATCCATTCTTAGCAACAAAGATTTTTCCTTCGGATCTTTGATAGAAGGTGTACCCAACAGTTTCCTTTCGGTATCCTATGAAGACACACTTCTCCGATTTGGGTTCGAGCTTATCAGGTTGAAGCTTTTTCACATAAGCATCATAGCCCCAAACTTTAAGAAACGACAACTTTAGTTTCTTGCCAAACCACATTTCATAAGGCGTCGTCTCAAAAGATTCTGATGGTGCCCTATTTAAAGTGAATGCAACCGTCTCTAAAGCATAACCCCAAAACGATAGCGGTAAATCAGTAAGAGACATCATAGATCGCACCATATCTAATAAAGTACGGTTACGACGTTCGGACACACCATTTCGCTGTGGTTTCCTAGGTGGCGTTAATTGTGAAACTATCCCATGTTGTTTCAAATGAAGACCAAACTCGTAACTCAAATATTCTCCTCCACGATCAGATCGTAGAAACTTTATTTTCTTGTTACGATGATTTTCCAATTCACTCTGAAATTCTTTGAACTTTTCAAATGTTTTAGACTTATGCTTCATTAAGTAGATATAACCATATCTGCTCAAATCATCTGTGAAGGTAAGAAAACAACGATACCCACCACAAGTCTCAATACTCATTGGACCACATACATCACTATGTATTATTTCCAACAAGTTAGTAGCTTGTTCCATTGTTCTGGAGAACGGAGTTTTAGTCATCTTGCCCATAAGGCACGGTTCGCAAGCACCAAGTGATTCATAATCAAGTGATTCCAAAAGTCCATGAGCATGGAGTTTCTTCATGCGCTTTACACCGATATGACCCAAACAACAGTGCCACAAATAAGTTGCACTATCATTATTAGACTTCAATATTTTGGCTTCAACACTATGAATATGTGTATCACTACTATCGAGATTCAACAAAAATAGACCACTCAGCAGGGGTGCATGACCATAGAAGATATTACTCATATAAATAGAACAACCATTATTCTCTAATTTAAATGAATAACCGTCTGCATTAAACAAGATCAAGATATAATGTTCATTCTCAACGCTGGCACCAAATAACAATTATTTAGGTCTAAAACTAATCCCGATGGTAGATGTAGAGGTAGCGTGTCGACCGCGATCACATCGACTTTGGAACCATTTCCCTACGCGCATCGTCACCTCGTCCTTAGCCAATCTTCGCTTAATCCATAGCCCCTGTTTTCAGTTGCAAATATGAGCAACAGAACCAATATCAAATACCCAGGCACTACTGCGAGCATTAGTTAAGTACACATCAATAACATGTATATCAAATATACCTTTCACTTTGCCATCCTTCTTATCTGACAAATACTTGGGGCAGTTCCGCTTCCAGTGACCAGTCCCTTTGAAGTAGAAGCACTTAGTTTCAGGCTTAGGTCCAAACCTGGGTTTCTTATCTTGAGAAGCAACCTTTTGCCGTTCTTCTTGAAGTTCCCCTTCTTTACTTTGCCCTTTTTCTTGAAACTAGTGGTCTTGTTGACCATCAACACTAAATGCTCCTTTTTGATTTCTACCTCTGCAGCCTTTAGCATCGCGAAGAGCTCGGGAATAGTCTTGTTCATCCCTTGCATATTATAGTTCATCATGAAGCTTTTGTAGCTTGGTGGAAGTGATTGAAGAACTCTGTCATGACACTATCATCAGGAAGAATAACTCCTAGTTGAGTCAAGTGGTTGTGGTACCCAGACATTCTGAGTATATGTTAACTGACAGAACTATTCTCCTCCATTTTACAGCTGTAGAACTTATTGGAGACTTCATATCTCTCAATCCTGGCATTTGCTTGAAATATTAATTTCACCTCCTGGACCATCTCATATGCTCCATGACGTTCAAAACGTCGTTGAAGTCCCGGTTCTAAGCCATAAAGCATGGCACACTGAACTATCGAGTAGTCATCAGCTTTGCTCTGCCAGACGTTCTTAACATCATCAGTAGCATCTGCAGCAGGCCTAGCACCCAACGGTGCTTCCAGGACGCAATTCTTCTGTGCAGCAAGGAGGATAATCCTCAAGTTACGGACCCAATCCGTGTAGTTGCTGCCATCATCTTTCAACTTAGATTTCTCTAGGAACGCATTATAATTCAAAGAATGGTAGCACGGGCCATTGATATACAACAACATAGACAAGCAAAATACTATCAGGTACTAAGTTCATGATAAATTAAAGTTCAATTAACCATATTACTTAAGAACTCCCACTTAGATAGACATCCCTCTAATCCTCTAAGTGATCACGTGATCCAAATCAACTAAACCATGTCCAATCATCACATGAGATGGAGTAGTTTTCAATGGTGAACATCACTATGTTGACCATATCTACTATATGACTGACGCTTGACCTTTCGGTCTCAGTGTTCCGAGCCCATATCTGCATATGCTAGGCTCGTCAAGTTTAACCCGAGTATTCTGTGTGTGCAAAACTGGCTTGCACCCGTTGTATGTGAACATAGAGCTTATCACACCCAATCATCATGTGGTGTCTCGGCACGACAAACTGTAGCAATGGTGCATACTCAGGGAGAACACTTATACCTTGAAATTTAGTAAGGGATCATCTTATAATGCTACCGCCGTACTATGCAAAAGAAGATGCATAAAGGATAAACATCACATGCATAAAAAATATGTGACGTGATACGGCCATCATCATCTTGTGCTCATGATCTACATCACCGAAGCATCGTCATGATCTCCATCGTCACCGGCGCGACACCTTGATCTCCATCGTAGCATCGTTGTCGTCTCGCCAACTATTGTTACTATGACTATCACTACCGCTTAGTAATAAAGTAAAACAATTACATGGCGATTGCATTGTGTACAATAAAGCGACAACCATATGGCTCCTGCCAGTTGCCGATAACTTTGTTACAAAACATGATCATCTCATACAACAAATTATGTCACATCATGCCTTGACCATATCACATCACAACAAGCCCTACAAAAACAAGTTAGACATCCTCTACTTTGTTGTTGCAAGTTTTACGTGGCTGCTACGAGCTTCTAGCAAGAACTGTGCTTACCTACGCATCAAAACCACAATGATTTTTTGACAAGTGTGCTGATTTAACCTTCAACAAGGACCGTCGTAGCCACACTCGATTCAACTAAAGTTGGAGAAATAGACACTCACCAGCCACCTATGTGCAGAGCACGTCGGTAGAACCAGTCTCGCGTAAGCGTACGCGTAATGTCGGTCTGAGTCACTTCATCCAACAATACCGCCAAATCAAAGTATGACATGCTGGTACGCAGTATGACTATTATCGCCCACAACTCTTTGTGGTCTAATCGTGCATATAACATCTACGCATAGACCTGGCTCGGATGCTACTGTTGGGGAACGCGGTAATTTCAAAAAAATTCCTACGATCACGCAAGATCTATCTAGGTAATGCATAGCAACAAGAGGTGAGATTGTTGTCTACATACCTTGTAGCCGAAAGCGGAAGCGTTATGACAACGCGGTTTATGTAGTCGTACGTCTTCATGATCCGACCGATCTCAGCACCGAACATACGGCAACTCCATGTTCAGCACACGTTCAGCTCGATGACGTCTCTCGTACTCTTGATCCAGTTGAGGCCGAGGGAGAGTTCCATCAGCACGATGGCGTGGCGACGGTGATGATGAAGTTGCCAGCACAGGGCTTCGCCTAAGCACTACGACAATATGACCGAGGTGGAATATGGTGGAGGGGGGCACCGCACACGGCTAGACAATCAACTTGTGCGTTCTAGGGTGCCTCCCAGCCGCCGTATATAAAGGAGTAAGGGGGGAGGCCGGCTGGCCCCTGTAGGCGCGCCCTGAGAGGGGAGTCCTACTAGGACTAACAGTCATAGTAGGATTCCACCAAGAGGGGAAGAGGGGGAAGGAAGGAGAGGGAGAGGTGGAAGGAAAGGGGGGCCCCGCCCCCCATCCTTGTCCTACTTGGACTCAAGGGGAGGGGGTGCGGCCTGCCCTGGCCGGCCCCTCTCTCTCCACTAGGGCCCATCGACACCCATTAGTTCTCCCAGGGGTTCCGATACCCCTCTGGCACTCCGGTGTTATCCGAAACTTCGCCAGAACACTTGCGGTGTCTGAATATAGTTGTCCAATATATTAATCATTATGTCTCGACCATTTCGAGACTCCTCATCATGTCCATCACATCCGGGACTCCGAACAATGTTCGGTACATCGTATCACATAAACTCATAATACCAATCATCATCGAACGTTAAGCGTGCGGACCCTATGGGTTCCAGAACTATGTAGACATGACCAAGACACGTCTCCGGTCAATAACCAATAGCAGAACCTAGATGCTCACATTGGTTTCTACAAATTCTCGAAGATCTTTATCGGTCAAACTGCATAACAACATACATTGTTCCCTTTGTCATCGGTATGTTACTTGCCCGAGATTTGATCGTCGGTATCTCAATACCTAGTTCAATTTCGTTACCAGCAAGTCTCTTTACTCGTTCCATAATACTTCATCCCGCAACCAACTCATTAGTCACAATGCTTTCAAGGCTTATAGTGATGAGTATTACCGAGAGGGCCCAGAGATACCTCTCCGAAAAACGGAGTGACAAATCCTAATCTCGATCTATGCCAACCCAACAAACACCTTTGGAGACACCTGTAGATCACATTTATAATCAGCCATTTACGTTGTGACGTTTGGTAGCACACAAAGTGTTCCTCCAGTATTCGGGAGTTGCATAATGTCATAGTCTGAGGAACTTGTATAAGTTATGAAGAAAGCAGTAGCAATGAAACTAACACGATCATAATGCTAAGCTAACAGATGGGTCATGTCCATAACATCATTCTCCTAATGATGTGACCCCGTTCATCAAATGACAACACATGTCTATGGTTAGGAAACATAACCATCTTTGATTAACGAGGTAGTCAAGTAGAGGCATACTAGGGACTATATGTTTTTTCTATGTATTCACACATGTACTAAGTTTCCGGTTAATAAAATTCTAGCATGAATAATTAACATTTATCATGAATTAAGGAAATAAATAACAACTTTATTATTGCCTCTAGGGCATATGTCCTTCACATATGAACAGTGCTAGTGATTTTAGTTGCTAAAATTAGATAGTGCTAGTGATTTTGAGCTGCATATTTTGACAAATCACAGTGTTACAAGGTCGACAAATGTCAACCTTTCCAGTTTGACAAGTGGCAACATACCCAAAATGACAGATATGCATATCTTACCCAATTGTTTGTACGTGGTTGCACACAGGTCATGCAAAACAACCATTTGCATTGAAGGGATGCAGAAATCCCGCTTGACACATTTTCCCTTGGCTTCCTTGGGAAGCTGTCGGTATGCATACGAGTGTTCTAACTAAAACGTTTGCGATGAGTATTTTATATTTAAAAACCATTGACGTTTTTTTCAAAAGAAAATCGTTTGATAGGTCTGTACATTAAGAGAGAAAAACGCTAGTTCGTTCAAACCATATCTTCCATTCAGTCACACTGCGAATTTATATTCATATGATCAAGAATTCGAGATACAGTATTAAACCCCATAAAAACTATTTCCTGTGGCAGCGGAGGTGGCGTGCCGCGCCGTTGTTGTCGTCCTCCGGGACGCTTTTGTTGAAGTCTTCAAGGCAGCACAAAATGTTCTTCACTTGTAAATCAAACATCATGTCGTCGCGTGATCGACGACACTACAAAAAAAAGACACATCCATGACATTTTGGGCCAAACAAAAAAATTTCTGTCATACTTATGACACTTCTATGACGATAATTGTGACAAAACCCGGTATCATCATAGATGTGGTGGGCTCCTACTTCTATGACAACAAATCATGAAAGAAAATGGGGTTTTCGTCCTGGGCGGGCCGGAGACGTAGCTGCATGACATTCTTTGGGCTATCCATGACAGAAAAAACCGTGGTAGAAGCGAGGGCGAGGAAAATTTCAGGGAGTTCCCTATTATGGTGGGTGGTCGGGGGCCGAGCGATGCGCGTTTCTCTCATACACGTCGCTGCGTGTGGTGCGAGTGTTGGTCTCTAATCGAACCCGGCGAGCGCCGCTTAATCGAACCCGGCGATTGACACTCAGACTCGCATTCATCGAACCCGAGCGATCGAGAGATTCCTTCACTACTGCTGAGGGAGTCCTGGATTAGGGGGTATCCGGACAGTCGGACTATATACATCGTCTGGACTATTGGAGCGTGAAGATACAAGACTCAAGACTCCGTCCCGTGTCCGGATGGGACTCTCCTTTGCGTGGGAGACAAGCTTGGCGATCCGGATATTGTATTTCCTTCCTTGTAACCGACTCCACGTAAACTCTAGCCCTCTCCGGTGTCTATATAAACCTGAGAGGTTGGTCCTTAGAAGGCCGATCACAACTACAATCATAATCATCATAGGATAGCTTCTAGGGTTTAGCCTCTACGATCTCGTGGTAGATCTACTCTTGTAGTAATCATATCGTCAATATTAATCAAGCAGGATGTAGGGTTTTACCTCCATCGAGAGGGCCCGAACCTGGGTAAACATTGTGTCCCTTGCTTCCTGTTACCATCAGCCTAAGACACACAAATCGGGACCCCCTGCCCGAGATCCGCCGGTTTTGACACCGACTGAGGGAGTCCTAGACTAGGGGGTGTCCGGACAGCTGGACTATCAATATCCGCCGGACTCCAAGACTACGAAGATACAAGATTGAAGACTCCGTCCCGTGTCCGGATGGGACTTTCCTTGGCGTGGAAGGCAAGCTTGGCTTGTAACCGACTCTATGTAACCCTAGCCTCCTCCGGTGTCTATATAAACCGAAGGGCTTTAGTCCGTAGGACAACATACATTACAACAATCATACCATAGGCTAGCTTCTAGGGTTTAGCCTCCTTGATCTCGTGGTAGATCCACTCTTGTACTACCCATATCATCAATATTAATCAAGCGGGGCGTGGGGTTTTACCTCCATCGAGAGGGCCCAACACAGGTAAAACATCGTGTCCTCGTCTCTTGTTACCATCCACCTAGAAGCACAGCCGGGACCCCCTACCGAGATCCGCCGGTTTGACACCGACATTGGTGCTTTCATTGAGAGTTCCTCGTGTCGTCAACGATAGGCGATGGCAGCTTCAACCAGCAACGCTGTCGATGTGAGACTTTTGTCCCGGACAGATCTTCATATTCGGCGGCTTCGCCTGCGGGTCAATTCACTTGGCCATCCGAGCAGATCGAAGCTACGCCCGCCGTCGAGTCGATTTGGAAGCTTAAACTTCACGGCCGATGTCGCGGAGACTTGATCTTGACGGACTCGAGCCACAACCAGCGCGCCGCACTATGACGACGGGCATGATCTAGCTCTGCCACGAGCGGTGCCTTGGTGGCGCTGCGGATCCGCTTGACCATTAGCCCGAGCCGATCGCCCAGATCGAGGGCCGGTGGATAGACGCCACAGGGGCTTCAACATCCACGGCGATGGGCCGAAAACTAATCTTGTCCCCGCGAAACTTCGTGACTCCGAGGCGCCGGACTCCTTGCGGACTCAACCTCCCGCGCCCTACCAATCGATCCGGATTAGGCGCGGTTATGGAATTCACCGCGCGGACATCTTCCAATGCTCGCCTTTCGGCGATATCTTGAATTCACTAAAGCATCTCTCGTTATCAGGAGAGTCTTGGCCGGACTATGGCCAGGAGGGTTGGGGTACGGACGACGAAGAAATTCAGAGCCCACCCACCACCCACTTTGTAACCACTGTCGACGATCTAACCGACATGCTAGACTTTGACTCCGAAGACATTTACGGAATAGACGGCAATGCTGGAGACGAACAAGAAACAGAGCCTATAAGGCATGGGAGGACTACCTCGTCACATGACATATATATGGTAGACACCCCAAAGGAGAGCGATAACGAGGACCAACGGGCCGCGGCAGAAGATGACCCCGCCGATAAACGACCAAAACGGCGGCGCAGGCGCTGTCCTAAGTCCCGCCTCGACAACAACACTCCCAAAGAGCCCGCAATATGGCAGGGCTCACAAACGGACGACGATAAGCAACCGTCCGACCAGGACGAGTCAGATAATCAGTCCAGGCCAGGTGAAAACAACAGTCCGGACGACCTCACGCTGGACACACCGCCGGAGAGCAAGAACCTTCGGAAAAGATTCACAAGATCGCAAAAAGCTCAAGAAGGAAAAATGGAGGCTCAAAACAGCGGAAGACACACTCAGAATGAGATGGAGCAAAGTGCTCAAAACCGCAGATAAGTACGGCAATGGCCACCAATCAAAGAGCTATCCGAAGCGCAAGCTGCTACCAGAATTCGACGAGGAGGCCATAGAGCCCCCACCGTCCAAAAATAAAGGGGCTGCCGGTTGGATAGACGGCGGATGATAGGCCAAATTCGACAATGGCGCCACACATAAACCAACCAACAAACTTGGAAGGATAGATGGCCCACCAGATCCATCTACGGGCCAAAGGAGAAGGCCCCAGAAGAAAGGCAACACGTCAAGTGTCCGATGATAGCGGCACACACAAATCTGGGCGCCGCACACCCACTATGTTTCATCGACGAGGTGCCGGACCATGAATTCCCAGCAGGATTTAAACCCATAAACATAGAGGCCTACGATGGAACAACAGACCACAGTCTGGATAGAAGATTATATACTACATATACATATGGCCAGAGGAGACGATCTCCACGCCATAAAATACCTACCCCTCAAGCTCAAAGGGCCAGCCCGTCATTGGCTTAAAAGCCTCCCAGAAAACACTGTTGGAAGTTGGGAAGAGCTCGAGGACGCGTTTAGAGCAAATTTTCAAGGGACTTATGTCCGTCCTCCGGATGCAGATGATCTAAGTCATATAACTCAACAGCCCGGAGAGTCAGCACGGAAATTCTGGAACAGGTTCCTTACGAAAAAGAACCAAATAGTCGACTGTCCGGACGCCGAAGCCTTAGCAGCTTTCAAGCACAATGTCCGAGACGAATGGCTCGCCAGGCACCTCGGTCAAGAGAAACCGAGGACAATGTCCGCACTAACAAGCCTCATGACCCGCTTCTGTGCGGGCGAGGATAGCTGGTTAGCACGATGCAGCACCAGCGACCCAAGTACATCCGAGATAAGAGATGGAAATGGAAAATCACGGCGCAGAAAAGAGCAGCGCCGGAATAAAGAGAAAAGCCCAAAGAGCGCGGCAGTCAATGCCGGATTCAAAAGCTCGCGGCCCAATAATAAAACACAGCCTCTTAAGGATGACAAGTGACGGTGTGTCCAACTTAAACAAAATTTTGGGTCGGATATGCCAAATCCACAAGACTACCCGGAAGGCACGCAAATCACACCCACAGGATTGTTGGGTTTTAAACAGTCCGGCCGACTAAATGCGAACACAAGGGGCTCGACGCGTCAGCGAAGAAGATAAACCCCACCAATAGAGCACCGAAAACAAAAGACTTTCCCACAAGGGGTCAAAGCGATAAACTCACTTCATGTGATAATACGGAAAAATAGTGCGGCACTTTCTAAAAGAGCTTGGCGGTCCAACCCAATGAGACCGTAGAGATTGGATATCAAAACCAATCACTTTCGACCACCGGACTATTCCGAACCGTTAAAATGCGGGACAGACTCCCCTGATATTGAATCCCATAATAGACGGATTACAATTTACTAACGTCCTAATGGACGGAGGCAGTGACTTAAACCTGCTATATTCAAACACAATCCGTAGGATGGGGATAGACCCTACCAAAATTCGACACAGCCGCACTTCCTCGGAGTGACGCCAGGGCCTTACGCCAAGTGCACAGGCTCTATATTACTAGAAGTCGTGTTCGGATTGCCGAACAATTTTCGACGCGAAAAATTAATTTTTCATATCGTCCCATGTGAAAGTGAATATCAAGCACACTTGGGACGAAAGGCTTTTGTCCGCTTCAACGGCATACCGCATTACGCGTCTCTTACACTCAAGATGCCCTGTCCACGTGGCGTCATTTTAGTGCGAGGGTCACTTAAAGACCCCGGACTCGGATAGACGAATCCGGCTTCAGCAGGCTAGGGGCTCCCTAGCCGCATACCCCTTCACAGGGGGCTGCGCGCACAAACAACCGCGGGTTCATACAAACCCTGCTTTAATTATTTATATTTCTTATTTTACACATATTTTTCGCACGAATTGTCTCTGCAACTAAACGTTCCTCTCTTTCTACAGATGAACAACGTGCATACCCATCCAGGATAACGGCGCAACGGACACACAGGTGCAGACGTGCAGTAGGGACCCATTGTGAGGATTCTTTTCAAATTAAGACTCTGTGTAAACCTTTTTTACTGTGTCTTGTTGTTATTCTCCCTTGGCTTCTTCCTATAGCCAACGCGGAGCCTGACGATTTGGCATCGGCTGCGTCAGAAGACCATGCCCGTACCTGGACACTAGGGGCTTAGGGCATCTCTGCCCATTATTATAAAGACCGAACACCTTAGGGAGTGTTCGGCATCTCGAGTTAGGCATTATATGCATCAACTCCGAATCATGTCTTTGGTCAAATGTTGGGTTTGCCCGGCTCCTATGTTTTGCTGCCTTACATTCCGTATCACCGGCTAACGCGCACCGGGAGAACTATCTGCGATTGTGCCCCAGTTAAATTTGGCGAGCACCTTAGTAGAGAAAGCCGAAACCGATCATCATGATACAACGAGAGACTGGTCAACCACTCGATCGACCACCGGAATGTTTAGAATTCCCCACTTTGACAAAGGACCGTTTCCCGGTCAGGCACATATGCACCCCGAATACGGAGATGTGCGGTGCCACCAGGGGCTATATCGTAGCCCCACCCTCGAGCTCCACTGGCTAAGTGAAAGTGATAAAGCATTATAGTCCGGATTGCCTGGTTTGCTACGCCGCCACCTCCTTAAACAGGACCGAGACGTCGGATTAAGTGTGAAAACGCGCTATTTTTGCGAACACCCCCGCACCCTGTGTGTGGGGGCTGAAGCCGAAGACTGCAATCTTTCAAGTTATACAAATGTATACGTAAACGGCCGCACAGGAGAAGTTTTACTACTTGGACGCACAAGTATAAAAAGCAGTTATAACATAATCATCGTTTTACAAGCTAATACGTTCATTTGAACGTGATATTTTTCGATCACTGTGACTCTATTACACGAGCGCCACGCATAACTTCCCCGAAGTAGTGCTCGGCAGGGAGCCGGCTTTCATCCAAACCCTGGGAGGCAACAGCGGTGGCATCCATCTCCGGACAATGCGCCTTCACATGGGAAAGAGCCATCCGCGCGCCCTCGATGCAGGCCGACCGCTTCATGTCCTTTATATGCGGCACCGCTCCAAGGAATTGCTGCAGTAAGCCGAAGTAGCTCATCGCCTTGGACCTCTCTGGCCAGACATGGGCCACGATGTCAGTCATGGCAACTCCGGACAATCTATTTAGCTCGGCCCATTCGGCCAAACGGTCTGTCAACGGAAGTGAGCGATCCGGACAGTGGAATTGAGACCAATATAGCTCTTCCGTCTCGTGATCCTCCTGGCTCCGGAAGTGCTTAACGGCATCGGCCGCACTTGCAGCTAAGTCCATATACGGATCCTCCGGACTCCTGACCGCTCAAATTGAGCATACTTTCCATCCATAAACCGGCGACGCAGCAGAAAAGGCTTGCCAGCCATGATCTCTCCGGCCTGGCGCAGTTCCTCCTTCATAGCCCACATTGCAGAGCGGGCATCCTTGGCTTCGGCGGTGGCCTTCTTCAGGTCTTCCCGCTCCGATAAGTGCTCCTTTTCAAGAGCCTCATTGCGGTCGGTAGCATTCTTTACTTTCATGGCCAATTCGGCCACCTCCGCCCTGCTTAGGCAGTGCGTAGCCTTTTCGGCTTGCAATTCTTCGGCTGCCCTCGAGGCAGCTACGTCACTCCTTCGAGCTTGCTCCTTAGCTCGAGCAAGTTCGGCCCGAAGGCTCTCCACAGCAGCAGCACCGTCTGTACAATAGCATGCAATTTATCAGAGGCGGGCTTTGACCCCCTTAAATAAAGCGACTGCAGAGAATTTATTTACCTTGCGACTCGTCAAGTCGCTGGTTGACAAGTGCGATATCAGCATCCGCCATGTCAAGTTGCAGACTTAATTCGGCAAACTCATTAGTCCGGCTGGCCCTCGGACTATCTGCCACCTGCATAGTGACGGCGGTATTCATTACTTGAGATTTCGATCCTCGGCATGCTGTCGTTTCCGACAACCTACCGAGTCCCAGGGGCTACTATCTATACAGGGCGCATTTTTATGTGCGAAACTGTTAAAAGACAAAAGGGTGCGTCATTCTCGCATACCTCAAATCCCGCCAGCAAACTCATGGTGGCACTACACAATCCGCTCTCAGCAGACGAAATCCTTCCAACCACTATACGCATCAACGCACGGTGATCTTCTGAAATGGACGCCCTCTCAAGCAGATTTTTTTAGTTCTCCCGGCCGGATACTGTTGGGTGCCGAACTCTCTGGCCCCTCCGGACTCGAGGATACCCTCCATGACGATACTTCAGGCTCGCCTGCCTTATCTGACGGTGCTGCAGACGGAGGTGTATCACTCTCCATCATCTCCGGAAGAAGGTCCCCCGAAGATGAACTCATCTGAGAAGGCTGCAGATCCGAACTGCAATATAAATATTTCGGTTACCCACAGAAGCATAAATGAAGGCATTTCCCTACTAATTAATTCCCTCTTTTCATACTCATGGCTCGTTGGAGGGCTGATCTTTTGGCGATGATTGTGCGTCCGGATTCTTTCCGGACGCCGGACCCCCCGGGGAAGATCTCTTCCCACGTTTAGGGGCTTTGGCCTCCGGGTCTTCAGAGGCGGTCCTCTTCTCCCCCCGAAGGGAGGGGTTCGTGGTTCCCCCCTCTTCAGTGGCCCCTTTGGGCGAAATATTAGCTCCTTTATTTTCCCTTCGCCTTTACGTGGCGCGACCTCCAACATTCTGACCAGCCACGGGCTCCAAAGTCACGGTCTCTAGGAGGGGGCCGACATCTTATCAGCCTTGATGGCGCCACCCATTCTGTAAGAACAAGGGGTCGGAGGCGAACTCGAAAGGCACATAAGCAGAAATGTCCGGACTCGAGCTATTTACCCGAGTATCCGGCGATCGCGGCTTAGGCCTCGCATCCTCGGCTAAATCGAACACACCACCTGCAGTCCAAGAACAACTTGTACATCTCCACGGGTGTCGCACCCATAAAGTGTTGGAGAATCCGAGGTCCCTCCGGTTGAACTCCCATAGACGGAGAGGACGGCGTTTGCAGGCAAAAGATGCTCGATTAGCATAACTCGCATCACCTTGATCAGTCGATCTCCTCGCCGGAGATCTCGAATCCGCCTGCAGTGAGGGCACGTCTTGGACGGCCCCCAATTGAGCCCTTGGTTGACCCACGACATTAGCTTGCGTGGAGGTCCCGGCGGAATGAAGGCGGCTTTTGCCACCGCCCTTCGAGCGGTGATATAAAACCACTCCTGTTGCCACAACCGAGTTCCTCTTGGAAGGAACCTTGAACCACGGGCATCGGCCTTTTGCTTATGGTCGCCCGCCGCCTCCGCTTAGCGCCCCGATCATCTTGGCTCCACCTTGAAGGTCTTCAGCCACAGGACGAAGTGGGGAGTGACGCGGAGGAAGGCTTCGCAGACGATAATGAATGCGGAGATGTGGAGGATGGACTCCGGAGCCAAGTCGTGAAAGTAGAGCCCATAGTAGAACAGGAGCCCTCTCACGAAGGGGTCCGTCGGGAAGCCTAAACCCAGACGGAGGTGGGATACGAAGACGACGTATTCACCGGGCTCGGGGGCGGGCATGGCCTGCCCTTGGGCAGGCAACCTGTGCGAAACCTCGTAGGCCAGGTACTTGGCTTCACGTAACTTCAATATGTCCTCCTCCGTGACGGAGGAGGGCATCCACCGACCCTGGAGGTCGGAGCCGAACATGGTTGAGGGTCCGAAGCGCTCGAATCTGAGGCTCTGGGTGTTGGAAATGGGAGCGGGGAAGAGATTTGATGCGAGATTGAAGAACAAGGACGAGCCTTGGTCCTCTTATAAAGGGGATGAAATACCAAGGGCCGTCTCCGTGACCGTTTGGGATTCACCTTCGATAGAGGAGGCGTGGCGGCGGTAGCAGTTGGGTTACCCACGCACGTGTTGATGAGAATCCGGAATAAGGGGAACACGATCTCGCTCGACAAGACGTGCCAAGAAACCGCTTAAGCTAAGCGTCTTTGAGGTGGTATAGTAAAAACGATTCAATCAAAGGCTTGGTAGCGGTGTGATGTCACGCCCGCGTACGCCGGCCAGATTGAACTAAGTGTACATTTATTCTCTCTACGGTGGAATGTGGAATTTATTTTGCGAGCGGACACTATCCCGGTGTTCATGATCTTCTCTGGATTATTCAAGGGAGGAACCCGCCTTGCAATGCCGAACATTATGCGCGCCGGACTAATCGTCATTGAAGCCTGGTTCAGGCTACTTGAGGAGTCTGGACTAGGGGTGTCCGGACAGCCGGACTATCAATATCCGCCGGACTCCAAGACTACGAAGATACAAGATTGAAGACTCCGTCCCGTGTCCGGATGGGACTTTCCTTGGCGTGGAAGGAAAGCTTGGCAATACGGATATGTAGATCTCCTACCATTGTAACCGACTCTGTGTAACCCTAGCCTCCTCCGGTGTCTATATAAACCGAAGGGCTTTAGTCCGTAGGACAACATACATTACAACAATCATACCATAGGCTAGCTTCTAGGGTTTAGCGTCCTTGATCTCGTGGTAGATCCACTCTTGTACTACCCATATCATCAATATTAATCAAGCAGGACGTAGGGTTTTACCTCCATCGAGAGGGCCCAAACCTGGGTAAAAACATCGTGTCCCTCGTCTCTTGTTACCATCCGCCTAGACGCAAAGTTCGGGACCCCCTACCCGAGATCCGCCGGTTTTGACACCGACACCGACATTGGTGCTTTCATTGAGAGTTCCTCTGTGTCGTCGCTGCAAGGCTTGATGGCTCGTCTCGTTGTCAAGGAGAACATTAGCTCTGGGGAGCTCTAGCTGTAGGCCAAACTCTCTGACTTGGCGGCTTCGTCATGGCCGCCCCACCGGCTGTCGCACCGACGATGGCCTCTCGGGTCATCACGCATAACCATCGCATCAATTCGGAACTCGCCGAATAGATGGATCCGATAGAGCTCTCCTCCCTTAATGAGCTCTTGGATCGCATCGCCGCTTTGGGAGTCGCTATGGACTATGATCGGATCGGGCTTAAACCCGACCAAAGGGACATTAAATCCCCGCCGGCCACCCATGAGATAGCGGTAGTGGAGGAACCACATACAGATTACCCCTCTACTTTGAGGACAAATTATGTCCGATGTCCGGATCACCGAGCTCCCTGAGCCGGACTCCAGCTCAAGGGAAGACATGACCCAGATCCCGGACTTAGGATCGGGTATTCGGCCAGAAAAATTGGGCAGCACCCCGGATCCCGAGCTGTCAAGCTCGGAAGCTCCCCTGCCCCTAGGCGTTAGATAGGATCAGGATCCGGATTTAGCCACGAACACCCACCCGTACTTAGACCGTCTCTCCCACATCAGACAAGAGCCCCATGAGACAGTACATCGCTACTGGGCCAGATTCATCCTTGTGCTAAATAAGGTTAAGGACTGTCGTGAGGAGGACGCGGTCTCACTTTTCTGCAAAAAAATATACGAATAAAGGAATTCTTAATGCCATAAGTCGCCGTGACATAGTACACTTTGCTGACTTGGCAACCATAGTACAGAAGTACTGTGCGATGGAAAGCGCCTGGAAAACCCAAACAGAATTTTGGGATAGTCCGGCTCTCACCAAAACCTTTGTTCGAGCTAAATGGGCGAACTCTCGAAAGCCGACCTATCCAATCCCCAAGAAGCCAAAGCTCACCCCAGGGGGTGGAACCGTATTAGAAGAATGGCTCAATGGGCCAGGTAAACTCCATGGTATGCCGGACACAACACCAACCCATAGCCTTAGGGCATGTTGGATACTCCGGCAGGTAGCAAAAAGTGGCGAGGATCTCCTTGCAAGCCATAAAGCAGAACAACATCCCGCTAAAGAACACAATACGGTACTAACAGTCTTCGAGACTTTCGCCTCAAACAATAGGCGCAAGCGAGCTCATCGAAGATCCGCTGAAATCTGCCATGTGGCAAAAATAAATCCGTGGAACGGCACTGCTATAACCTTCAATGCCAGTGAATAACCTCGATTCCAGACCGTCCGGGCACCAGTCGCTCTGGTCCTTATCCCAATCGTGGACGGCTTTCGGCTCACTAAAGTACTCATGGACGGTGGAAGCAGATTAAATGTGATCTACAAAGAAACACTCAACAAGATGGAAATTGATAAAGGCTGCATTGAACAAAGCGGCACAACCTTCAGGGGGATTATCCCTAGTCGGGAAGCGCGGTGTGCGGGAAAAATCACACTCGATGTGGTATTCGTCACCCCGGAGAATTATAGGTCCGAAGAAATCACATTCCAAGTGGCTCCTTTCAGTAGAGGATACCACACCCTTCTAGGGCGGAACGCGTTTACAAGCTTCCAAGCTATACCCATTACGGGTACATGAAGCTTAAAATGCCCGGACCCAATGGAATCATCACTCTAGCCTGTGATCCAGACATCGCACTTCGCGCCGAAAATAAAACCGCAGCACTAGCCCTGGAAGCATTATCCGAAGCCCTAGCAGCCGAAGAATTAACAACACTGCAGGCCACCATGGATAGGGACGACGTGATACTCGACAAGCGACCCAAGTCCACCTCATTTAAACCCGCAGACGAGATAGTCAAATTCCAAGTCCATCCAACGGACCCCACAAAGACAGCTTCCATCAGGACACGCTTGAGCCTCAGAATGGACGCCAGATCATGAGACTTCTTATGCGAGAATTGGGACATTTTCGCCTGGCACCCATCGGACATGTCGGGCATCCCATGTAGATTGGCCGAACATAGCCTCAATATACTAAAAGGATACAAACCTGTCAAGCAGACCCTAAGGTGGTTTTCAGAGCCCAAACGGCAAGCCATGTGGGAAGAGCTAACCAAGCTACTTGAGGCCGGATTCATCAGAGATATCAAGCATCCGGACTGGCTGGCAAATCTGGTAATGGTACCAAAGAAGGACAAATCCTGGCGCTTATGCGTCGACTTCAAAGAACTCAACAAGGCTTGCCCCAAGGATCCCTTTCCCCTCCCTCGCATCGATCAAATCATCGATGCCACAGCAGGACACGACTCGATGTGTTTCCTCGATGCATACTCTGGATACAATCAAATAAAGATGGCAGAGTCTGACCAAGCTGCAACAGCTTTCATAACACCATATGGCCCTTTTTGCTTCAACACTATGCCTTTCAGGCTTAAGAATGCCGGCGCAACCTATCAACGCATGATTCAAACATGCCTGGAAAAGCAAATCGGCAAAACAGTGGAGGCATATGTGGACGACGTGGTCATAAAAACAAGACACGTCGAAAGCCTAATAGATGACTTGAGGCTTACATTCGATAACCTCCGGACATACGACATCAAGCTGAACCTGGAAAAATGCATTTTCGGCGTCCCCTCGGGGAAACTGCTCGGCTTCATTGTTTCCAATAGAGGAATTGAAGCAAATCCGGCAAAAATCTGAGCTCTGTCGCAGTTGGCTATACCGACAGACCTCAAGCACATCCAGAAACTAGCTGGATGCGTGGCTGCTTTAAGCTGCTTTATCTCTAGGTTAGGAGAAAAGGCATTACCTCTTTACCGCCTTCTTCAGCGCACCGAACACTTCGTGTGGACGGATGCAGCCGCGGCCGGACTCGATGAAATAAAGACCTTATTGTCCATTAATCAAGTCCTAACAGCGCCAAATATCGGCGAACCTATGCTGCTGTACATAGCTGCAACACATCAAGTTGTAAGCGCAGTGCTCGTCGTCGAATGATAGGTTGACGGATACAAATTCCCGCTCCAAAAGTCGGTTTATTACGTATCCACGGTCCTCACGCCATGCAAATCCCAATACCCACACTATCAAAAAATAGCATACGCAGTCTTCATGGCATCCCGGAAGCTACGACACTACTTTCAAGAGTGTTCGATTACGGTGGCCTCCGAAGTACCACTCAACGACATATAATAAATAACCATGACGCTACGGTCCGGATCGATAAATGGGCCATTGAGCTCCTTCTGTTCGACATAACATACAAGCCACGACGGGCCATCAAGTCGCAACTACTAGCTAACTTTTTCGCCAAATGGACAGAAGCCGAACTCCCTAAAGAGCACGGCGCATACTCTAACTGGATCATGCACTTCGACGGCTCTAAAATGCTGGCCGGATTGGGAGCAGGTGTAGTCCTGACGTCTCCCACCGAAGACACGGTCCTGTACGTCCTCCAAATATTATACACAGACTCCAACAATGTAGCCGAATATGAGGCTCTATTGCACGGTCTTTGGAAGGCAGTCTCTATGGGCATTCAATGCCCAGAAGTGCGTGGGGATTCAAACCTCACAATATCACAAATAAAAGGAGACTTTGATCCCAAGCATCCAAAAATGGCGACCTACCGTAATGCCGTCCTCAAAATGTCAGCTCGGTTCGAGGGGCTCGAATTCCACCATGTGTCTCGAGAAAACAATCAAGCGGCGGATATCCTCGCCCACATCGGCGCTAAGCGCAACCCTGTCCCACCTAACATATTCCTGGAAAGACTCTTCAAGCCATCCGTGGTATGGGAAGGGGAGTCCGGCAATACTAGCACGGATCCGAATACACCCCCAGATTCCGAACTATCAGACATAATTGGAGGCTCTACCACCGAAATAACATCTTCGGCCCATGAAATCATGGCTGTAATCACCCCATGGACTGAGCCTTTCTTGGCCTACCTAAATAGGCAGGAGCTCCCCGAAGACCAAAATGAAGCACGCTGCATCGTCCGGCGTTCTAAAGCTTACAAAGTCCTTGAAGGGGAACTCTATAAGAAAAGTGCGACCGGAGTGCTCCAAAGGTGCATCTCCGAAGAGGAAGGGCGGCAGCTCTTGGCTGAAATCCATGCCGGACTGGGCGAGCACCACACCACGGCTCGAGCACTAGTCAGCAAGGCCTTCCGTACAGGCTTCTATTGGCCGACGGCCCGAGCAGACGCATAGGACCTTGTCCAACACTGCGTCGTTTACTAGCTCTTTGCCAATCAGAGTCATATGCCCCCTACCGCTCTCCAAACAATCCCCATAACTTGGCCCTTCGCGGTCTAGGGGCTGGATATGGTTGGACCTCTTAAAGGGGGAAGCCATAAGAAAAAATACTTATTGGTCATGGTGGACAAGTTCACTAAATGGATAGAAGCCAAACCAGTCAAAACGGCCGAATCCGGACCAGTAATAGACTTCATATCTGGGGTCGTACACCGATACGGTGTCCCCCACATCATCATCATTGATAATGACTAAAGTTTCACAGCCGATGAAGTGAAAACTTGGTGCGGCAAAATGGGCATTAAGCTTGATTACGCTTCCGTCTACCATCCCCAAACAAACGGCCAGGTCGAACGGGCAAACGGTCTCATCATGAGCGGCATCAAACCCAAACTAGTGTGATCCTTGACAGAGTCGGATACACACTGGGTCGAAGAGCTCGACTCCGTACTCTGGGGGCTGCGAACCACACCGAATCGCACCACTAGATATACACCATTTTTTATGGTGTACGGCATGGAAGCAGTACTACCCTGCGACATAATACATAATTCGCCACGCGTACGCATGTACGAAGAGAAGGAAGCCGAGTTAGATCGGCAGGATAACTTGGATGCCCTGGAGGAGGAGCGCGACGTCGCAAAAGCCCGCTCCACATTCTATCAGCAGCAAGCTCGACGATACCAAAGCAGAGAAGTGCGGGCCAAAACTTATAATATTGGCGAACTTATTCTATGCCTATCGGAGAACAAGAAGGACAAGCTCAAACCCAATTGGGAAGGTCCCTTCGTCATTGACAAAGTTCTCACCGGAGGAGCGTACCGCTTACCTAATGCATCCGATAACAGACTCGAGCCGAACCCATGGAACAGGCCAGAAAAAGATTCTACGCCTAGTGCCGAACTCAGTGTTCGTCTCCTTACCCCCTCCTTTTTAATTATGCCCCCTCCCCTTTCCTTTCTCGACCTTTTTTACTCTTCACACAAAGTATTTAATACAGTACGGGCTCCCGGATCATTCCGGCCGCACTATGTGTGTAAGTAATACCTGGGGGCTTCCTATACGGAAGCTAAAAATAATTGCTCTAATGGCTTTTTGCCCATCACATATGCGTTTCTTTTTCCATATGTGCCTTTTCTTCACCATTATATGCATCGATATGACTTAAGATGTGGCCAAGCTGGGTTGCCTAGCTCTTGTTTTTATGCCCTACATTCCTGTTAATTCGGCTAGGGCATAAGGCGAGCACCTCTGCGATTGTTACTGCCGGTTCAGCCGGATGTGTACCTCAGACTGGGTGAAGCCGAAAGCTAGCGTCCTTAAGAGAATATTCGGTCGGTGAACAAAAGATGTATTCGTTTATTACAATGTAAATCCCCAGAAGTTTTGTATCCTGCGCCCTTGTTCGCATGATGCGGACATGTGCATCGTCAGATGCGTACCGGGAAAGGAACCCTAACGGAACTATTCTCCTGGAAGATGTTTCTTACTATCCATGTAATATAACATAACTAGTTGGGTACTTATGCATTCAAGCACTTATGACCTCTCGCCTTTGGTTTCCACGCATACCCGGTTACGTATAACGATTGGGTATTCGGACACACCCCGGATCAGAGGATCCGGGGCTGAAGCGAAAAGGTCCGCCATGACAAATGATTTTAATCCGGCTAGGGACTACTTATGTCCATTGAATTACACAGGAAAATGTTCGGGATTTATATATGGGAAGTCCTATTTTGGCCACCGAAAAATGTTCGGGATTTTTCGGTATTGTACTGGGAAGGTTCTAGAAGGTTCCGAAGTTGGGCCCACCTGCATGGGGGGACCCACATGAACGTGGGTAGTGGGGGCAAGGCCCCACACCCCTGGTAAAGGCGCACCAAGATCCCCCCTTAGAAGGAATAAGATCATATCCTGAAGGGATAAGATCAAGATCCCAAAAAAGGGGGGTAACAATCGTTGGGGAAGGAAATGGTGGGATTTCTTTCCTCCCACCTTTGCCAACGCCCCAATGGACTTGGAGGGAAAGAAACCAGCCCCATCCACCCATATATATAGTGGGGAGGTGCATGGGAGCTTCACTCCTTGCCCCTGGCGCAGCCCTCCCCCTCTCCAACTCCACCTCCTCCTCAGTAGTGCTTGGCGAAACCCTGCCAGAGAATTGCAAGCTCCACGACTCCCTCATCTATGTTCTTGTAACGCTTACGCATCTCGATCTTCAAGGGTATGAAGATGCACTCCCTTCTCTCTCTCGTTGCTAGTCTCTCCATAGATTGATCTTGGTGATGCGTAGAAATTTTTTCATTTCTGCAACGATCCCCAATAGTGGCATCATGAGCTAGGTCTATGCGTAGTTTCTATGCACGAGTAGAACACAAGTTGTTGTGGGTGTCGATTTTGTCAATTTACTTGCCGTTACTAGTCTTATCTTGATTCGGCGGCATCGTGGGATGAAGCAGCCCGGACCGACCTTACACGTACGCTTACGTGAGACAGCCGACTGACATGCACTTGTTGCATAAGGTGGCTAGCGGGTGCCAGTCTCTCCCACTTTAGTCGGATCGGATTCGATGAAAAGGGTCTTTATGAAGTGTAAATACGAATTGGCATATCATGTTGTGGTTTTGGCGTAGGTAAGAAATGTTCTTGCTAGAAACCTATAGCAGCCACGTAAAAAAACTTGCAACAACAATTAGAGGACGTCTAACTTGTTCTTGGAGCATATGCCGTGTGATGTGATATGCCCAAAAGGATGCGATGAATGATATATATGTGATGTATGAGATTGATCATGTTCTTGTAATAGGAATCACGACTTGCATGTCGATGAGTATGACAACCGGCAGGAGCCATAGGAGTTGTCTTAATTTATTGTATGACCTGAAAGTCATTGAAGAACGCCATGTAATTACTTTACTTCATTGCTAAACCGTTAGCCATAGTAGTAGAAGTAATATTTGGCGAGACAACTTCATGAAGACACGATGATGGAGATCATGATGATGGAGATCATGGTGTCATGCCGGTGACGATGATGATCATGGCGCCCCGAAGATGGAGATCAAAAGGAGCAAAATGATATTGGCCATATCATGTCACTATTTGATTGCATGAGATGTTTATCATGTTTTTGCATCTTATTTGCTTAGAACGACGGTAGCATAAATAAGATGATCCCTCGCTAAAATTTCAAGAAAGTGTCCCCCCTAACTGTGCACCGTTGCGAAGGTTCGTTGTTTCGAAGCACCACGTGATGATCGGGTGTGATAGATTCTAACGTTTGAATACAACGGGTGTAAGCCAGATTTACACAAGCAAAACACTTAGGTTGACTTGACGAGCCTAGCATGTACAGACATGGCCTCGGAACACAAGAGACCGAAAGGTCGAACATGAGTCGTATAGCAGATACGATCAACATGAAGATGTTCACCGATGATGACTAGTCCGTCTCACATGATGATCGGACACGTCCTAGTTGACCCAGATCATGTATCACTTAGATGACTAGAGGGATGTCCATCTGAGTGGGAGTTCATTAAATTAGATGAACTTAATTATCATGAACATAGTCAAAGGGTCCTTGCAAATTATGTCGTAACTTGCGCTTTAGTTCTACTGTTTTGGATATGTTCCTAGAGAAAATTTAGTTGAAAGTTGATAGTAGCAATTTTGCGGACTAGGTCCGTAAACTGAGGATTGTCCTCATTGCTACGCAGAAGGCTATGTCCTTAATGCACCTATCGGTGTGCTTAACCTCGAACATCGTCTGTGGATGTTGCGAACATCTGACATACACGTTTTGATGACTACGTGATAGTTCAGTAATGTTAAACGGTTTAGAATTGAGGCGCCGAAGACGATTTTGAAACGTCGTGGAACATATGAGATGTTCAAAGGGCTAGAATTGGGATTTCAGGCTCGTACCCATGTCAAGAGGTATGAGACCTCTGACGAGTTTCTTAAGCCTACAAACTAAAGGAGAAAACCTCAATCATTGAGCATGTGCTCAGATTGTCTGAGTACTACAATCACTTGAATCGAGTGGGAGTTAATCTTCCTTATGAGATAGTGATGGTTCTCCAAAGTCATTGCCACCAAGCTACTAGAGCTTCGTGATGAACTATAACATATAAGGGATAGATATGATGATCCTTGAGCTATTCGCGATGTTTGACACCGCGAAAGTAGAAATCAAGAAGGAGCATCAATTGTTGATGGTTAGTGAAACCACTAGTTTCAAGAAGGGCAAGGGCAAGAAGGGATACTTCATGAAATGGCAAATCAGTTGCTACTCTAGTGAAGAAACCCAAAGTTTGAACCCAAACCCAAGACTAAGTGCTTTTGTAATGAGGGGAACAGCCACTGAAGCAGAACTACCCTAGATACTTGGTAGATGAGAAGGCTGGCAAGGTCGACAGAAGTATATTGGATATACATTATATTAATGTGTACTTTACTAGTACTCCTAGTAGCACCAGGGTAATAGATACCGGTTCGGTTGCTAAGTGTTAGTAACTCAAAATAAAAGGCTACGGAATAAACGAAGACTAGCTGAAGGCGAGGTGACGATATGTGTTGGAAGTATTTCCGAGGTTGATATGATCAAGCATCGCATGCTCCCTCTACCATCGAGATTGGTGTTAAACCTAAATAATTGTTATTTGGTGTTTGCGTTGAGCATGGACATGATTGGATTATGTTTATTGCAATACAGTTATTCATTTAAGGAGAATAATGGTTACTCTGTTTATTTGAATAATACCTGCAACGGTCTTGCACCTAAAATGAATGGTTTATTGAATCTAGATCGTAGTGATACACATGTTCATGCCAAAAGATATAAGATAGTAATGATAGTACCACATACTTGTGGCACTGCCACTTGAGTCATATTGGTATAAAACGGATGAAGAAGCTCCATGTTGATGGATCTTTGGACTCACTCGTTTTTTTGAAAAGATTGAGACATGCGAACCATGTCTATTGGTATATATGCATGAAGAAACTCCATACATATGGTCGTTTGGACTCACTTGATTTTCAATCACTTGAGACATGCAAATCATACCACATGGGCAAGATGACTGAAAGGCCTCGTTTTTCAGTGAGATGAAACAAGAGAGCAATTTGTTGGAAGTAATACATTTGATGTGTGCAATCCAATGAGTGTTGAGGCACACAGTGAATATCGTTATGTTCTTACTTCACAGATGATTTGAGTAGATGCTGAGTATATTTACTTGATGAAACACAAGTCTGAATTATTGAAAGGTTCAAGTAATTTCAGAGTGAAGTTGCAGATCTTCATGACAAGAGGATAAAATGTCTATGATATGATCATAGAGATGAATATCTGAGTTACGAGTTTGGTACACAATTAAGACCTTGTGGAAATTGTTTCACAACTAATACCGCCTGGAACACCATAGTGTGATGGTGTGTTCGAATATCATAGCTGCACCCTATTGGATATGGTGCATACCATGATATCTCTTATCGAATTACCACTATCATTTATAGGTTAGGCATTAGAGACAACCACATTCACTTTAAATAGGGCACCATGTAATTCCATTGAGATGACACCGTATGAACTATGGTTTAGAGAAACCTAAGCTGTCATTTCTTAAAAATTTTGGGGTTGTGACTCTTATGTGAAAAGTTTCGCCTGATGAGCTCGAACCCAAAGCGGATAAAATGCATCGTCATAGGACACCCAAAAACAGTTGGGTATACCTCCTAATTCAGATCCGGAAACAAAAGTGATTGTTTCCAGAAATGGGTCCTTTCTTGAGGAAAAGTTTCTCTTGAAAGAATTGAGTGGGAGGATGGTGGAGGCTTGATGAGGTTATTGAACCATCACTTCAACTAGTGTGTAGCAGGGCACAGGAAGTTGTTCCTATGGCGCCTACACGAATTGAAGTGGAAGCTGAAGATAGTGATCATAAAACTTCAGATCAAGTCACTACCAAACCTCGTAGGTCGACAAGGATGCGTACTACTTCAGAGTGGTACGTAATCCTGTCTTAGAAGTCATGTTGCTAGACAACAATGAACCTACGAGCTATGGAGAAGCGATGGTGGGCCCAGATTTCGACGAATGGCTCGAGGCCATAAAATCCGAGAGAGGATCCATGTATGAAAACAAAGTAAAGAATTTGGAAGAACTACTCGATGGTCGTAAGGCTGTTGAGTACAGATGGATTTTAAAAGGGAAGACAGACAATGATGGTAAGTGTCACCATTAATAAAGCTCGACTTGTCGCTAAGATGTTTTCCGACAAGTTCAAGGATTTGACTACGATGAGACTTTCTCACTCGTAGCGATGCTAAGAGTCTGTTGAAATTATATTAGCAGTTCCTGCATTATTTATGAAATCTTGCAGATAGGATGTCAAAACATTGTTTCCAATGATTTTCTTGAGGAAAGGTTGTATCTGATACAACCAGAAAGTTTTGTCAATCCTAAAAGATGCTAACAAGTATGCAAAGCTCCAGCAATCCTTCTAAGGACTTTAGTAAGCATCTCGGAGTTGGAATATACGCTTTGATGAGATGATCAAAGATTTTGGGTTTATACAAAGTTTATGAGAAATTTATATTTCCAAAGAAGTGAGTGGGAGCACTATAGAATTTCTGATGAGTATATGTTGTTAATATATTGTTGATCAGAAATGCTGTAGAATTTCTGAAAAGCATATAGGGTTATTTGAAAAGTGTTTTTCAATGGAAAACCTGGATTAAGCTACTTGAACATTGAGCATAAAGATCTATAAGGATAGAACAAAAAACGCTTAATAGTACTTTCAAATGAATGCATACCGTGACAAGATTTTGAAGGAGTTCCAAATAGGTCAGCAAAGAAGGAGTTCTTGGCTGTGTTATAAGGTGTGAGTATTGAGTAAGACTCAAGACCTGACCACGGCAGAAGAGAGATAAAGGACGAAGGTCGTCCCCTATGCTTTAGACGTAGGCCCTACAGTATGCTATGCTGAGTACTGCATCTGAAGTGTGCCTTGCCATGAGTCAGTCAAGGGGTACAAGAGTGATCCAGGAATGGATCACATGAGAGCGGTCAAACTTAACCTTAGTAACTAGTGGACTAAGGTATTTTCTCGATTGTGGAGGTAGTAAAAGAGTTTGTCGTAAAGGGTTACGCTTGTAACATCCCAAAATTTTCCAAATTTTGGAATGTTAATAATAAGATATTATTGAGTGAATTGCTATGATTTTAATGGGAAATTAAAACCTTTTGATTCTTGTTTCAAATATTTCAATCCAATTGATTTTCTTTTGGACACCTATGAAAACCGCAAATAAAAATTGAGTGGGAATAAAATGACTTTCTCAAATGTGGTGGATAAAAAAAATCATTTGAAGTTCCTTGAATTTTGGAGTTGCATTAGAAATTGGATCTCATTTGAAATTTTAATGCCATTTAAATATTTCCAACAAATTTAATGAGAGGAGATAATGTGACTTCTCCAAAATATATTTGGAAATATTTAGTACTGCATAATTATCATTTCCTGAATTTGCAGAACTCTAAATTGAATTTTTGATTATTTCAATTATGTCCATAAAGAATGTATTGTAGTTTGTGCACACAAATAACTTTAATAGAATCTGAAACTATATTTTGTGGGCACCAAATTATAACTACGTGTATGTGGACATTTGTTTTGTCTATTTAAATTTTTGTCTGCGCAGCAAGGGTATTTAAAAAGAAACCTACAGCCATGGCCCAATTAGCCCACCTGGCCGAACAGCCCACGAGCTAAGGGCTCGTCTTCCTCCTCGTGCCAATACAGTACAGAGGGGCATCCATGGCCACGTACCACCCCCACCTCCTGCCCACCCCCTCCCTTTCTCTCCCTCGCCCCGAGACTCCTCGGAACGGAACCCCCTCGCCTTCCTCGACCCCTCCCATCCCTCAGTGCGCCTAGAAGACTCCCATAGTGGCCATTACAAGGCAGAGGAACAGCCACCATTAAGAAGCACCATCTGCTCGAATTCTGACCTCCCCCTCACCTATAAGTAGTGCCCATAGGTTCTCCTCACAGTCCTCACGCCCTCCCGATAAAAACCCTCTCTTCCTCGTCCTTCTCTAAGAGCAATTGCTCGTCGGAGTTCGACAACTCCGGCGGCTGCTCCACGCCGCCACGGGACGAAGCCGAGCCCGGGACATTGCCCAACGGACTTCCCTCGTCGACCTCTTCGCCGTTCTCCTTCTACTTGACGTCAAGGAGCTTCTTCCACAACTCCGGCGACCTTCTTCCCCAACTCCGGCGACCAACTCCGGTGAGCTCTCTCTAAATCCCGTAATTCTTTTATTCAGAAAAATATCCAAACTTCGGAAATTCGTATCTCCCAAACCGTATGTCCGATTTTGACAAATAAGATATCTCCGGATTCGCTGAAACCTGTACTTTTATATGAAATGATAAAATCTCACTTTTGGGCAATTTAAAATTTAGTTTTGATTTAAATGGTAAGATGAGTATTTTCACTATATCTTTTATTCTATAAATCATATAAAAATGTTTTATATATGAAAGTTGGACCTTAGGACCTGACCTTTCTGTTGGAACTGATGGATCAATTTTTCCAACATATTTTAGGCGTTGTTTTATCACCAACACCTTAATTTGATCTTCTTTGATCATCGTTTAATAACTTTGTTCAAATAGATTTTAATCCTAGAATAAATCTCTTAGGTTGATCCCTAGAAAACCTCTCTGGTCATATGCCATCATCACACAAATTTGAACTTAGGAAATGTTATATCAATTTTGTAACATAAACCTTATGTCACCAACTCTATCTACCAATTTCATTGGACCCAAGTCAATATTCCAATCAAACCCATTATATAATTTGTCGTAGAACCTTGCCTCACAACCCTTCAAACCTAATCCTCACTTAGTATCAATATTATCCAACTCAAGAACATGACTGTCATATTTTCTTCATAGACTACATCTGATCCTATATCAACCCTAACCATGCCCTAGAAATTATGATAGTGGCAACCGAATAATTGTGTTGTTATTTGGATCTTCATTTGGATTTTTATTGTATGTTGAATGCTTGCTTGCACCATTGTTATGTGAATGTGGATATGCCGAGCGTCTTACTTGAGTTATTTATCGCATTAGATTACGACGAGTGCGAAGGTGAATTCTACGAGGAGGTAGAACCTTGTTATTGCGAAACCAAAGGCAAGTTGCAAATTGATCATGCTTTGACCTATATTTTCATACTATGCATATCTCTTTAAATTTTAATGCTCTGCATGTTTTATAAAGGTTTTGCAAAATATTATTTATAGCTAGAGCCATAGGTTCAAGACTGACCACCATGCTTGGCCACGCTTGCACAAAATGGGTGGGATGAAAACAAAACTTATTTTAAACCTTTAAACTTGCTCTCTTTTTGGAGCAACGTTTGTGAAACTATTTTGAAAAGGAAAATTATTTATATATTATTTTACATCTACTCCCTGGGCGGAATGGTATTGACGGGAGAGTCTACAAGTGATTGCGCCCATCGGGTCTTCTGTTGAATCTTGGTCGGGGTCTTGCACACAGGTTTTTGGTGGGAACCGCCGTTCAGGGGAATGAGATCTTCCAAGAACAGTTTGATGTAGCTTCCAGTACAGCCACATGCTACTATGGGCTCTGGCTTAGCTTAGTACTAATGGGAAACCTTTACCTCAGTACCGCCATCGGAGAGGGGTTTTCATTGCCTAAGTTGCGGGCGGCTTGTTCAGGTATAGGGGGCTGTTACGGAAAGGCTTCGTCACAGTCTCCTCCTAGTCGTACACCCAAGTGTGTAATGATAAACGGGGTTGGTTGTCTCATGTGGGGAATGTGTACGACCTCTGTAGAGGGTTTAACCTAATTGATTAGCCGTGCCCCCGGTTACGGCAATTTGAGCAACTGAGGACTTGGACTGAAGAAGAATCTTCCTTCTCTTTTCTAAAAATCTGTTTTAAGGGTTAAAGTTGAGGAATGAGCACAGTGAATGTGTTTCACTTCAACCTCTGTATGTTTTAGAACCATTTTGGTGACTGAGCACTGGTGCGTATATCCAAGTGTCTCGCTCCTACTTTTTATACTAAAAACTATTTCTATTCCAAAAGTAGTTTATAAAATTTAGTATAGGAGAAAATTGGCTTTACGCAAATGAAACCTCCACAATACTTACCTGCATATATATTCTGTTAAACTTTCCTTTGCAACTTGCGAGTACATTCCACTTACTCACATGCACCTGTCATGTGCAGATCTTGACAGATTAAGAGACGATAGGGTTATGGTCTACACTCAACGAGCCCAGTGGCGTTGATGGAGCCTAACTTAGCGACTACGTATAATTCCGCTGTATTATGTGCCAGCTTGAGTTCTGTCTAAGGTATGATTTGTATATATAACTGGATCTACCGTTGTAGTAGAATGATGTATGTCTTATTGATATTCCTTTTTGTTACTGTGTGTGCTAGCTATGATCCAGGGATAGCACAGTAAGCATAGAGACTTGGATTTTACTAAATCCGGGTCGTTACAACGCTGATGCAAACTTTGACACTAATCTGGATGACTCTGAGTAGTAGACCGGATTCGTATAGTGGAGCAGTTATTTGGAATAGTTCCAATTAGCGCGTGGTAGCTGCATCTAGGAGATGACATAGAGATTTGTAAAGCACACACGGATCTGAAAGATTTAGACCCATTGACTAATAACCTCTCTCACAAGCGAGATATGATCAAACACAATGGGTGTTGGATTCATTACAATCACATAGTGATGTGAACTAGATTATTGACTCTAGTGCAAGTGGGAGACTGTTGGAAATATTCCCTAGAGGCAATAATAAAATGGTTATTATTATATTTCCTTGTTCATGGTAATTGTCTATTGTTCATCCTATAATTGTATTAACTGGAAACCGTAGTACATGTGTGAATACATAGACCACAACATGTCCCTAGTGAGCCTCTAGTTGACTAGCTCGTTGATCAATAGATGGTTATGGTTTCCTGACCATGGACATTGGATGTCATTGATAACGGGATCACATCATTAGGAGAATGATGTGATGGACAAGATGCAATCCTAAGCATAGCACAAGATCATGTAGTTAGTTTGCTAAAAGGTTTTCTAATGTCAAGTATCATTTCCTTAGACCATGAGATTGTGCAACTCCCGGATACCATAGGAATGCTTTGGCTGTGCCAAACATCATAACGTAACTGGGTGGCTATAAAGGTGCACTACAGGTATCTCCGAAAGTGTCTGTTGGGTTGGCACGAATCGAGACTGGGATTTGTCACTCCTTGTGACGGAGAGGTATCTCTGGGCCCACTCGGTAATGCATCATCATAATGAGCTCAATGTGACTAAGTAGTTAGGACGGGATCATGCATTACGGAACGATTAAAGTGGCTTGCCGGTAACGAGATTGAACGAGGTATTGGGATACCGACGATCGAATCTCGGGCAAGTAACGTACCGATTGACAAAGGGAATTATATACGGGATTGCTTGAATCCTTGACATCATGGTTCATTCGATGAGATCATCGTGGAACATGAGGGAGCCAACATGGGTATCCAGATCCCGCTGTTGGTTATTGGCCAGAGAGCTGTCTCGGTCATGTCTCCATGATTTCCGAACCCGTAGGGTCTACACACTTAAGGTTCGGTGACGCTAGAGTTGTTACGGGAATTAGTGTGCAGTTATCGAATGTTGTTCGAGTCCGGATGAGATCCCGAGCGTCACGAGGAGTTCCGAATGGTCCGAGGTAAAGATTTATATATGGGAAGTCCTATTTTGGCCATCGGAAAATGTTCGGATTTTTACAGATTGTCTGGGAAGGTTCTAGAAGGTTCCAAAGTGGGGCCTTATCGTCTCAACGTATCTATAATTTTGATTGTTCCATGCTATTATATTACCCCTTTTGGATGTTTATGGGCTTTATTTTACACATTTATATCATTTTGGGACTAACGTACTAACCGGAGGCCCAAATTTATATTCTTGTTTTTTGCCTATTTCAGATTTGAAGAAAAGGAATATCAAGCGGAGTCGAAACGGAATGAAACCTTTGGGAGCGTTATTTTTGGAACAAATCTGATCCGGAGAGCACAGTGCAAGTCAAGAAAGCTCCGAGGGCCCCACGAGATAGGAGGGCCCCCCTGTAGGGCGCGCCCCCTGTCTCGTGGGCCCCTCGGGCGGCCACCGACGTACTTCTTCCTCCTATATATACCTACGTACCTCGAAAACATCCAGGAGCACCACGAAACACAATTTCCACCACCGTAACCTTCTGTATCCACGAGATCCCATCTTGGAGCTCTTGCCGGCACTCTGCCGGAGGGGGAAGCGACCACGGAGGGCCTCTACATCAACATCCTTGCCCCTCCGATGAGTTGTGAGTAGTTTACCACAGACCTACGGGTCCATAGTTATTAGCTAGATGGCTTCTTCTCTCTTTTTGGATCTCAATACAATGTTCTTCCCCTCTCTTGTGGAGATCTATTCGATGTAAACTCTTTTTGCGGTGTGTTTGTCGAGATCCGTTGAATTGTGGGTTTATGATCAAGTTTATCTATAAATAATATTTGAATCTTTTCTGAACTATTTTATGTATGATTGAGTTATCTTTGCAAGTCTCTTCGAATTATCGGTTTGGTTTGGCCTACTAGATTGATCTTTCTTGCCATGGGAGAAGTGCTTAGCTTTGGGTTCAATCTTGCGGTGTTCTTACCCAGTGACAGAAAGGGTTACAAGACACGTATTGTATTGTTTCCATCGAGGATAACAAGATGGGGTTTATATCATATTGCATGTGTTTATCCTTCTACATCATGTCATCTTGCTTAATGCGTTACTCTGTTCTTATGAACTTAATACTCTAGATGCATGCTGGATAGCGGTCGATGTGTGGAGTAATAGTAGTAGATGCAGGCAGGAGTCGGTCTACTTGTTATGGACGTGATGCCTATATACATGATCATGCCTAGATAATCTCATAACTATGTGCTTTTCTATCAATTGCTCGACAGTAATTTGTTCACCCACCGTAATACTTATGCTATCTTGAGAGAAGCATCTAGTGAAACCTATGGCCCCCGGGTATATCTCTTATCATATTTGGTTTCAATCTACTTTATTTGCATCTTTACTTTTTGCATCTATCTTATGAAATACCAAAAATATATTTATCTTATCATACTATCTTTATTAGATCTCCCTTTTGCAAGTGGCCGTGAAGGGATTGACAACCCCTTTATTGTGTTGGTTGCGAGTTCTCAGTTTGTTTGTGTAGGTGCGTGGGACTTTTGAGGAGCCTCCTACTGGATTGATACCTTGGTTCTCAAAACTGAGGGAAATACTTACGTTACACTTTGCTGCATCACCCTCTGTTCTTCGAGGAAAACCAACGCAAGCTCAAGACGTAGCAAGAAGGATTTCTGGAGCCGTTGCCGGGGAGGTCTTTGCTCAAGTCAAGACATACCAAGTACCCATCACAAACCCATCTCCCTCGCATTTACATTATTTGCCATTTGCCTCTCGTTTTTCTCTCCCACACTTCACCCTTGCCGTTTTATTAGCCCTCTCTTTCCCAATCTCCTCCTCTCTTTTCGCTTGCCGTTTTTCTGTTTGCTTGTGTGTTTGATTACTTGTTGCCATGGCACAAGATAACACCAAGTTGTGTGACTTCTCGAATACCAATAATAATGATTTCCTTAGTACTCCGATTTCTCCTCTTAATGATGTTGAGTCTTGTGAAATCAATACCGCCTGTTGAATCTTGTTATGAAAGATCAATTCGCCGGCCTTCCTAGTGAAGATGCCGCTACTCATCTAAACAATTTTGTTGATTTGTGTGATATGCAAAAGAAGAAAGATACGGATAATGATATTGTTAAATTGAAGTTATTTCCTTTTTCACTTAGAGATCATGCTAAAGTTTGGTTTTCGTCTTTGCCTAAAAATAGTATTGATTCTTGGAACAAGTGCAAAGATGCTTTTATCTCTAAGTATTTTCCTCCCGCTAAGATCATCACTCTTAGGAACGATATTATGAATTTTAAACAACATGATCATGAGCATGTTGCCCAATCCTGGGAAAGAATGAAATTGATGCTTCGCAATTGCCCTACTCATGGTTTGAATTTATGGATGATCATACACAATTTTAACGCCGGTTTGAATTTTGCTTCTAGAAATATCTTAGATTCGGCCGCGGGAGGCACCTTTATGGAAATCACATTAGTAGATGCCACAAAATTGCTTGATAATATCATGGCTAATTATTCTCAATGGCACACCGAAAGATCTTCTAGTAAAAAAGTGCATGCTATAGAAGAAATTAATGTTTTGAGTGGAAAGATGGATGAACTTATGAAGATGTTTTCTACTAAAAATACTCCTCTTGATCCCAATGATATGCCTTTGTCCTCCTTGATTGAGAATAATAATGAATCTATGGACGTGAATTTTGTTGGTAGGAATAGTTTTGGAAACAATGCTTATAGAGGAAATTTTAATGCTAGACCGTTCCCTAGAAATCCCTCTAATAATTATGGAAATTCCTAAAATAATTCTTATGGTAATTTTAATAAGATGCCCTCTGATTTTGAGAATAGTGTGAAAGAATTTATGATTTCTCAAAAGAATTTTAATGCTTTGCTTGAAGAAAAATTGCTCAAAGTTGATGATTTGGCTAGGAGCGTTGATAGACTTTAAGCTTGATGTTAATTCTCTTAAACTTGGATCTTCTTCTCCTAAGCATGATATCAATGAGTCTCTCAAAGTAATGAGAATTTCCATTGACGAGTGCAAGGAAAGAACCGCTAGATTGCATGCTAAAAAAGAAAGCTTTATAAAAGCGTGTTCTTCTAGCTTCCATGAAAATAATGATGAGGATCTTAAAGTTATTGATGCGTCTCCGATTGGATCTATGTTTTTCAATATGAATTTTGATGATTATGGGAGTGATGATGAATCAACTTTGCCTAGAAGGCGTCCCAAAAATTCGGAGTCTTTAGATCTTGATGCTAAAATTGGTAAAAGTGAGATTGGAGAATCCTCTACTTCTAATAATATTGAACTTACTATCTCGGATTTCAAGGAATTTGATTATGATAATTGCTCTTTGAAAGGTTGTATTTCCTTGTTGCAATCCGTTGTTAATTCTCCTCATGCTTATAGTCAAAATAAAGCTTTTACCAAACATATTGTTGATGCCTTGATGCAATCTTATGATGAAAAACTTAATTTGGAAGTTTCTATACCTAGAAAACTTAATGATGAGTGGGAACCTACTATAAAGATTAGAATTAAAGATTATGAGTATTTTGCTTTGTGTGATTTGGGTTCTAGTGTTTCCACGATTCCGAAAACTTTATGTCATATTCTAGGTTTCCATGATCTTGATGATTGCTCTTTAAATTTGCACCTTGCGGATTCCACCATTAAAAAGCCTATGGGAAGGATCAATGATGTTCTTATCATTGCAAATAGAAATTTGGTTCCCGTAGATTTTATCGTCCTTGATATAGATTGCAATCTTTCTTGCCCTATTATTCTTGGTAGAGCTTTCCTTTGAACGATTGGTGCGATTATTGATATGAAGGAAGGGAACATTAGATTCCAATTTCCATTAAATAAAGGTATGGAGCACTTTCCAAGAAAGAAAGTCAAATTACCTTATGAATCTATCATGCGTGCTACTTACGAATTTAGTGCCAAAGATGGCACTCGTTAGATCTATCTTTGTTTTTATGCCTAGCAAGGGGCGTTAAACGATAGCGCTAGTTGGGAGGCAACCCAGTTTTTCTTTATGTTTTCAGTTTTTGCTCCTGTTTAGTAATAAATCTTG
This sequence comes from Aegilops speltoides, assembly GCA_021437245.1. NCBI lineage: Eukaryota > Viridiplantae > Streptophyta > Magnoliopsida > Poales > Poaceae > Aegilops > Aegilops speltoides. Next base: position 22,203,431 of record CM038145.1, on the reverse strand, counting down.
CATCTACCTTCTGTATAGATGTGTTTTTATCTTTTAATTAGTGTTTGCGCCAAGTAGAACCTATAGGATAACCTACGATGATAGTTGATCTGATTCTGCTGAAAAACAGAAACTTTTCACGCACGAATATAATTTTGTTAAATCACAAGAACGTGGTTTTGCGTTGATTCTTTTTGCTTCTGTTCAATAAACAAATTGTCCAGGACTTCCTATTTTTGTAGGATTTTTAGAGTTCCAGAAGTTTGCGTTAGTTACAGATTTCTACAGACTGTTCTGTTTTTCACAGATTCTTTTTTCGTGTGCTGTTTGCTTATTTCAATGCATCTATGGCTAGTAAATTAGTTTATAAACCATAAAGAAGTTGGATTACAGTAGGTTTAACACCAAATTAAATAAATAATGAGTTCATTGCAGTACCTTATGTGGTGATTTTGTTTTCTTTCACTAACGGAGCTTATAAGATTTCCTGTTGAGTTTTGTGTTGTGAAGTTTTCAAGTTTTGGGTAAAGCTTTTATGGACTATGGAATAAAGGGTGGCAAGAGCCTAAGCTTGGGGATGCCGATGGCACCCCAAGATATTCAAGAATAGCTAAAAGCCTAAGCTTGGGGATGCCCCGGGAAGGCATCCCCTCTTTCGTCTTCGTTCATTGGTAACATTACTTGGAGCTATATTTTTATTCGCCACATGATATGTGTTTTGCTTGGAGCGTCGTGTATTATATTAGTCTTTGCTTTTTAGTTTACCACAATCATCCTTGCTGTACACACCTTTTTGGAGAAGCCTATTTGATTAGAATTTTCTAGAATACTCTATGTGCTTCACTTATATCTTTTGAGCTTGATAGTTTTTGCTCTATGTGCTTCACTTATATCTTTTAGAGCACGGTGGTGTCTTAATTTTTAAGAAATTGCTAGTCTCTCATGCTTCACTTATATCATTTTGAGAGTCTTTTAGAACAGTATGGTATTTTCTATGATCATAAAGTTGCTCCTAGAATGATGAGCATCCAAGTTGGGTATAATAAAAACTATCATAGAAAGTGAATTGGATGCTATGATCAATTTGATGCTTGATAATTGTTTTGAGATATGGAGGTAGTGATATTAAAGTCATGCTAGTTGGGTGATTATGAATTTAAAGAGTGCTTGTGTTGAAGTTTGTGATTCCCGTAGCATGCACGTATGGTGAACCGCTTTGTGATGAAGTTGGAGCACAATTTCATTTATTGATTGTCTTCCTTATGAGTGGCGGTCGAGGACGAGCGATGGTATTTTCCTACCAATCTATCCCCCTAGGAGCATGCGCGTAGTACTTTGGTTTTTGATGACTTCTAAATTTTTGCAACAAGTATATGAGTTCTTTTGATTAATGTTCAGTCCATGGATTATACGCACTCTTGCACCCTTCCACTATTGCTAGCCTCTCTTGTACCGCGCAACTTTCGCCGCTACCATACACCCACCATTTACCTTCCTCAAAACAGCCACCATACCTACCTATTATGGCATTTCCATAGCCATTCCGAGATATATTGCCATGCAACTTTCCACCGTTCCGTTCATATGACACACATTACTTTTGTCATATTGCTTTTTGCATGATCATGTAGTTGACATTGTATTTGTGGCAAGGCCACCTTCATAATTTTCATACATGTTGCTCTTGATTCATTGCATATCCCGGTACACCGCCGGAGGCATTCATATAGAGTCATATCTTGTTCTAGCTTTGAGTTGTAAATCCATAAAAGTGTGATGATCTTCATTATTAGAGCATTGTCCTAGTGAGGAAAGGATGATGAAGACTATGATTCCCCCACAAGTCGGGATGAGACTTCAGACTTTACAAAAAGAAAAAAAGGAAAAGAAAAAAGACAAAGGCCAAAAGAAAAAAAAGAGAAGGCCAAAGAAAAAAAGAAAAGAAAAAAAGGAAAAGAAAAAAATGAGAGAAAAAGAGAGAAGGGACAATGCTACTATCTCTTTTTCCACACTTGTGCTTCAAAATAGCACCATGATCTTCATGTTAGAGAGTCTCATATGTTGTCACTTTCATATACTAGTGGGAATTTTTCATTATAGAACTTGGCTTGTATATTCCAATGATGGGCTTCCTCAAAAGTGCCCTAGGTCTTCGTGAGCGAGCAAGTTGGATGCACCCCTCTTAGTTTCTTTTATTGAGCTTTCATATATTTATAGCTCTAGTGCATCCGTTGCATGGCAATCCCTACTCACTCACATTGATATCTATTAATGGGCATCTCTATGGCCCGTTGATACGCCTAGTTTATGTGAGACTATCTTCTCCTTTTTATCTTCTCCACAACCACCATTCTATTCCACATATACTGCTATGTCCATGGCTCACGCTCATGTATTGCGTGAAAGTTGAAAAAGTTTGAGATTATTAAAGTATGAAACAATTGCTTGGCTTGTCATCGGGGTTGTGCATGATTAAATACTTTGTGTGATGAAGATAGAGCATAGCCAGACTATATGATTTTGTAGGGATAACTTTCTTTTGCCATGTTATTTTGAGAAGACATGATTACTTTGATTAGTATGCTTGAAGTATTACTATTTCTTATGTCAATATGAACTTTTATTTTGTATTCATTTGGATCTGAACATTCATGCCACAATAAATAAAATTACATTGAGAATTATGCTAGGTAGCATTCCACATCAAAATTTTCTTTTTTATCATTTACCTACTCGAGGACGAGGAGGAATTAAGCTTGTGATGCTTGATACGTCTCCAACGTATCTATAATTTTTGATTGTTCCATGCTATTATATTATCCCTTTTTGGTTGTTTATGGGCTTTATTTTACACATTTATATCATTTTGGAACTAACCTACTAACCGGAGGCCCAGCCCATATTGCTGTTCTTTTGCCTATTTCAGTATTTCGAAGAAAAGGAATATCAAACGGAGTCCAAACGGAATGAATCCTTCGGGAGCGTTATTTTTGGAACAAATCTGATCCGGAGAGCCTGGAGTGCAAGTCAAGAAAGCTCCGAGGGCCCCACGAGATAGGAGGTCGCGCCCCCTATCTCGTGGGCCCCTCGGGCAGCCACCGACGTACTTCTTCCTCCTATATATACCTACGTACCCCGAAAACATCCAGGAGCACCACGAAACACAATTTCCACCGCTGTAACCTTCTGTATCCGCGAGATCCCATCTTGGAGTCCTTGCTGGCACTCTGCCGAAGGGGGAAGCAGCCACGGAGGGCCTCTACATCAACATCCTTGCCCCTCCGATGAGTTGTGAGTAGTTTACCACGGACCTACGGGTCCATAGTTATTAGCTAGATGGCTTCTTCTCTCTTTTTGGATGTCAATACAATGTCCCCCCCTCTCTTGTGGAGATCTATTCAATGTAAACTCTTTTTGCGGTGTGTTTGTCGAGATCCGATGAATTGTGGGTTTATGATCAAGTTTATCTATGAATAATATTTGAATCTTTTCTGAATTCTTTTATGTATGATTGAGTTATCTTTGCAAGTCTCTTCGAATTATCATTTTGGTTTGGCCTACTAGATTGATCTTTCTTGCTATGGGAGAAGTGCTTAGCTTTGGGTTCAATCTTGCGGTGTTCTTACCCAGTGACAGAAAGGGTTGCAAGACACGTATTGTATTTTTTCCATCGAGGATAACAAGATGGGGTTTATATCATATTGCATGTGTTTATCCCTCTACATCATGTCATCTTGCTTAATGTGTTATTCTATTCTTATGAACTTAATACTCTAGAAGCATGCTGGATAGCGGTCGATTTGTGGAGTAATAGTAGTAGATGCAGGCAGGAGTTGGTCTACTTGTTATGGACGTGATGCCTATATGCATGATCATGCCTAGATAATCTCATAACTATGCGCTTTTCTATCAATTGCTCGACAGTAATTTGTTCACCCACCGTAATACTTATGCTATCTTGAGAGAAGCCTCTAGTGAAACCTATGCCCCCCGGGTCTATCTCTTATCATATTTGGTTTCAATCTACTTTATTTGCATCTTTACTTTTTGCATCTATCTTATAAAATACCAAAAATATATTTATCTTATCATACTATCTTTATTAGATCTCACTTTACATGAAGTGGCCGTGAAGGGATTGACAACCCCTTTATTGCGTTGGTTGCGAGTTCTCGGTTGTTTGTGTAGGTGCGTGAGACTTTTGAGGAGCCTCCTCTTTGGATTGATACCTTGGTTCTCAAAACTGAGGGAAATACTTACGCTACACTTTGCTACGTCACCCTCTCCTCTTCGAGGAAAACCAACGCAAGCTCAAGACGTAGCAGGGCCCACCTGCATGGGGGTGACCCACATGAATGTGGGTAGTGGGGGCAAGGCCCCACACCCCTGGTCAAGGCGCACCAAGATCCCCCTTAGAAGGAATAAGATCATATCCCGAAGGGATAAGATCAAGATCCCTAAGGGGGGGGGTAACAATCTGTGGGGAAGGAAGATTTCTTTCCTCCCACCTTTGCCAACGCCCCAATGGACATGCAGGGCAAGAAACCAGCCCCCTCCACCCCTATATATAGTGGGGAGGCGCATGGGAGCTTCACCCCTTGCCCCTGGCACAGCCCTCCCCCTCTCCAACTCCGCCTCCTCCTCAGTAGTGCTTGGCGAAGCCCTGCCGGAGAACTGCAAGCTCCACCACCACGCCATCATGCTGCCAGAGCTCTACCTCAACCTCTCCCCTCCCCTTGCTGGATCAAGAAGGAGGAGACGTCCCCGGGCTGTACGTGTGTTGAACGCGGAGGCGCCGTCCGTTCAGTGTTAGATCGGATCTTCTGCGATTTTAATCGCCGCGAGTACGACTCCCTCATCCACGTTCTTGTAACGCTTACGCATCTCAATCTTCAAGGGTATGAAGATGCACTCCCTTCTCTCTCTCGTTGCTAGTCTCTCCATAGATTGATCTTGGTGATGCGTAGAAATTTTTTAATTTCTGCAACGATCCCCAACACACAAGACCCAGCAAGCACCCTTTTTCATTAATATGTTCCATACAGGTACAGTTCGTATGGAATGTAAACATAAGCAGGGAGGTTACAAGTTTTAAACCTAACTAATGCTCGTAGGCTTACAAACTGAAAAAAGATAAGGTGCCCATAATCCCTTTCTTGTCCCTCTCCTCAGGAAATGAAACAAGAAAGGAAAAGGGCAGAAGGAGCGCCTAAGCGAGGTACGAGTAGCAGAAGGCGCCAAGAGAACATATCGGTGGACACCTAGAAGGGGGCTGGTGGTGGTGGTGCCGGAGGAAGGGCTAGAATACAGGCAGTGGTCCGTCAATACGCTACGAAGGCATCAGTGCCATCGTACTCCGACTTGACGGACCGCCACCCGCCTTCTTCGCCTTCTCCGGCCTTCCCACGCCAGCCGCCCAAGGAGGCGACCCCGAGAAGTTCAAGGAGCCGACTCCATCAGGAGAAGGAGTCCGGTGCAGATGCTGCTGCTGCCGACACCGCCCCGGAGCGGCGGGTCCGACACCTAGTCGGACCCATCATCCTCTCACCTGCTACCCTCGTCGTCGCTGCCGCTGTCCTCCTCATCACTCTCGCTTGAGGACGAGTCTTCGTCATCCGAATACCTCTCCACGCAGCACTTCAGGCGAGTTTCGAAATCGCCGAAGACCTTGACGGAGAGGAGACCATTCTCCATTAACTTGAAGTAGAGAAAGAGCCCCGGCGTCAGGCTATGGATGCGAGTGAAGGTCTTCCACCCGCGGAGAAGATACATGACGTGAGGGGCTAGGAAGTCGACATCGGCCCATGTGCCGCTGTTCCCGCAGCCCCTCATGTGCAACCTCAGTGTCTACGATGGGTCGAGCTCCATCTCCCGAGCGAATGGGTCGGGAGACGAAGACGCCGGCGCACCGGCCGGTGCAGCCTGATGAAGAACTCGCAAGGGTTGTCCCGACATGACCCTGGACCGCTGGTGGGGGCGAGGCCGACGCACCGCCCCGTCCTCCTCTTCCCCGAGCACCGCGGCGGCCTCGGCCTCGCCCCCTCCCCCTTCCCCTCGCGGCCGGCTCTGCCGCCATGGGCACTTGGGGAGGAGCGACGCGTTTTCGATCAAAGACCCTCGCCGCCACCGATGAAGCATCAGCGCGCCTTCTCACCATGACAGAAGGGAGGAAGGAGCAAGGATGGGGAGAGGCGGATGGAGAAGGACTGAGAGGCGCCATCCCTCTCGCTCCCCTCCTTATAAAATGACGGGGTTAGGGCTCGGCCGCCCCTCTCAGCCCATCCGGCTCATTAAAGTGACAGCGGGCGAGGCCGTCGACCGCCCTCCCCGCCCAATTGAAGGCACGTGGGTATCGATCCACACGCGCACGTCTTCCCGTATTCCACACGCTAGTCATTCGCCCTGCATCGTGCATGCGGCATGCATGGCACGAGGGATGGGTGTAATGGGACGCGTGGAGCGATGATTCCCAGGTAAGGAGAGTAAATGAGCAGCGGCCCTGCGGTCTCGAAGGGACACGCAAGCCGCCTCTTTACTATTCGCCGCGGGATGACGCAAGCACCCGCGCGCGCGACCCCCACGTCATGCGTACGACACGGGCCATGGGAAAGCCCAGCGGGCGGAAAAACCTCCTCAATCAAAACCACCCCGTTTGCCCGCACACCTTTTTGGGCCTGGCCCAACAACCTGTTGCGCTTGTGTGTGGCCCAGGCCCAGGGGCTCCTGTCGGTGTACTAAAGTAGGGGCACTCCTTTGTACCCCTTATTTGTGCACGGGCAACTGGAGTTGCACCCACGGCCACACCTAAGCAGGGTAGAGGCAAGAAATCAAAGCCACAAGATGGCCAAAGCAATGCCAAGACAGAGGCATAAAGAGCAAGAAGGCATGGATTTCCCAGGCAAGGCTCTTGCCAGGGCGACCCCCACGGCCCCGGCAAGGACCTTGTTAGGGCAGCTTACCTGACGCCAGCAGGGCGCGCCTCCCTTGAGCCCCAGTTTCTCCAGCGCCACCAACCGCGTTGGGACCAAGGCTCGGGAGGCGCCTCCATGGTGGCATGCAGATCTTTGTGAAGACAAGAAACACTTCAAATCAGAAGAGGATTAGAAGACAACGAACCACGGTGAGATCCTTGCCAAGGAGACCTACAAGACCCACGGCAAGATCCTTGCCGGGGACGACTGCAACGCCACGGCAAGACCCTTGCCGGGGCCCCAACAAGGCCCTTGCCGAGGACATCTGCGAGGCCACAGCCAGGCCCGCACCCGCCAAGCTTCTACCACCGTTCCCATGCAGCTGCCAGCCCACCAGCTGGGCAGGCGCCTACGTGTCGACATGAGGCTTCTCGGCCAATTCAGCACATGCCTACGTGGTGGCATGCAAACCTTCGTGAAGGCCCTACCACCACGCCGCCTTAGCAGCCTGCCAGCCTACATGGCGCTGACCGCCTCGCTGGCCTAGGCGCGTGCCAACGCATGGCGAAGCGGTGGTAAAGTAAAGGGGACACGTCGGAGGCGCATTAAATGCGCCTTGTCCTGTAATGGCGAGCCATAGGCTTAACTGCAGTACCCCGATGCCACCTCCTGTGTGCCACTATGGCGATCCCCTTGCCTATAAAAGGAGGCCTAAGGCATCCAGGAGAAGGATTCTGACCATTGGACAAGTTACGCTCATTGTAGCTAGCTCAAGAACTCCAAGAACATAGATATACACACAAAAGCAGGACTAGGGTATTACGCATCCTCGCGGCCCAAACCTGGATAAACGACCTGAGTGTTTGTGCTGACTTCTGATCCTGCTCTTCTCACCACCCCGCGCCCCGCAACCGTAGTAGGGATTCTTGTGATCCCATAGGTGTCATTTTCCACCGACACTTTCCACCACTCTCTCCCTGCTCTGTGCCTCGCAACCGCTCTCTCCCTGCTCTTTCTCGCCTTGCTGCCGCCACGTCACCGTGAAACTTGGGGATACCGCGGCGTCCGCGTGCGCCCCTCCCGCGGCTTCTCTGCCGAGATCCGGTTCCATGGGATGAGCCTCGGCCTCGGCAATTTCAACACCGCCAACGAGGCTGCCCGTGCGTACGACGCGGCAGCGTGGTGTCTCCGGTGACCTCATAGAACATTGAACTTCGCTAACGTGCCGACGCGGGAGTGGGCGCAGGAGCTTGCGCCTCTGCCGCGGCTTATCATCGACGAGGATCGTCGCGACAACCAAAGGCGCGAGCACCGTCTCGGCATCGCCAAGATGGACGAGGAAGCCATGATGCTGTGGCGCCAACACTTCCCACAGGACATCATCAACGAGCGCAAGTTCTACGCGCAAAGAAGGGCGGAGGGGGAGAGAAGGAGGGCGGAGCGAGATGCCTATCGCGAGGACAAGCGTAGGCGAAAAGCGGACGCTCAATTCAACATGAGGCTTGGAGCAGCGTCGCCCTAGGAATCCAACAATGATCGGTATCTCCACGCCTACATTCAGACATCGGAGGAGGACATCATCGAGGAGGAGTTGGACAATGAGGAGTAGTTGAATTATATATTTTTTATCTATCTATGCTGAGAACTATCCTCTGCTCTCTAGTCTCTACTCTCTATCTCTACTTCTCGATCTCAGCACTGTAAACGCTTTTTAAAGTGCCGCGCGTTGCAATTCTGTTGGAGATGCTCTAACATGGCAGACGAGTGCTTTAATGTTGCCCACAAGATGCGTGAGTATTATTTGTAGTATATTTTTCTTGCTATGTTGAGATTTTAAAACCACGAGTGCGAACGTGCAGAGGAGCAATGAAGACCAAACACGGGATATTGGGGACATCTTCAAGGAGCGTGGCAAGTTAAAGAGGAGCTGCACCGAACCTATAAAACAAGCTTCAGTAAGTAACACCCTTTCAATTACTTTCGTTTAGCCTCATGTTCTTCGATGTGTATATGTTGTAGTTTCTATTTCTCTTAGCCTCGTGTTCTTTGATGTGTAATAAGAAGAGTCTTAATCGTCCTAATGCTTTCATTTTAGCTTGATGTAGGAAGTGGGTGTTCTCACCTTGTAGTCTGTTTTTATATTTTTTCCTTTTGAATTCACTTCTCCGAGTCTTGTTTATCTGGCTTCTACTAAATGGATCTGGGTTGCTCTGTGTATTGATCTAAAAAAGAACTTCATGTCAGGATGCAGTTCCTGCGAGGAGGGAAGTATGGTCAACCTCGAGATCATGTTTCCAAAATGAGGCTGAATTACACACAAGGTGCCAGTTCCCTAATGATGCTGGATTAGACACAAGGTGCAAATTCCCAAATGATGCTGGATTACACACAAGCCAGGTGGAGTCATCAGCTGTTCGTGTCCTCGTGGCTCTAGTAAAGGCTAAAAGAAAGCATGCACCAGCCCTTGAGAATGTAGCTGAGTTCCTAAAAAAGCAAAAAGAGCAATCAAATGCTCTATTCACCCTAGCTAAAGAAGAGATGGAAGAAGCCAGAAATAAGCTAGGAGAGGCAGAGCAGTCTAGGCGTCTCCTGCTATCTAAAATTGTCGTCAATACAAAATTTCCTTCATAATAGCTAGGTTCAAATGTTTATCCTGTCAGCATGCCTGTTATGATGTCCGTGCATCTACTCATGTGGCACAAAATATATATTTTCGGGTCATGTAATAACAGCAATTACTTTCCAAACAATAACAGATGAAGCAATGGACATGGTATAGTTCCCGCGCAAGCCCGACATTCCAAGTTCAACTTCCACATCAAAATCATATTCATAGATATCTGCACATTCATAGATAATGTCCACAACCATGATTCACTTCAAAGCCAAAAAAATGTGAGGAGAGTTATAAATAAAGAAAAACCTCTAGTTACTGCTACCAGTGCGAGCACAACAAGTCAAGACCATGCATAATTAATTATATTTTGGTCATCTTTTGTGTTCTAAAATGCTGGCCGGCTCGCGGAAGGATGTGTTGTCGGCACACGCGCGGGTTCAATGGAGGCAGGCGGTCTAGTTGCGTGCGGCGAGGAGGCGTGTTCAGCTAGGCCTGCAGCGATTGGGGCCCTCCTGGCCGGCGTGACGGTTCAATGCCTGCGCTATGAGAGGTCGCGTACGTGTCAGAGCAATCACTCCCTCCAGTCCTTTTTTGTTTGGGTATAACAAAATCTCGTTTTCCATTCACATTTTACAAGTAAAATTGATGGACAAACTTTGACCCAAAATACGATGGGTACTAGTAAACCAGAACGGAGGTAGTAGTTTTTTTGTCAAAGAAGGGTTTCCCCCTTCCTATTTTCATTACTGAAAACCAACATCTAAACCATAGTATTTGCCCTAGAACTACCAGGTTCAACATCTCGCAACAAAAATCCATACAACCTACGCCAAGGAGGTATTACCTCAGTCCCGGTTTATTAGTCCCGTGAGCTATCACAGGTTGTACCATTTTTATTAGGCCGCTGCATTTAAGCACGTCACTTTATTTCCTCCATCCCAGATTCCAACAGTCTCCCCATGGAAGCAAGCGCATGGGGCTGCTCGATTGGATATGCATGCTGGCTACATGCGTGCAATAGCCATGGCATGCACAGAGGTAGTAAATAGGCCTATTTAGTAGGGGTAATTAGAGAGGTAATTTATTTCCAATTTCTCTATATGTGTGCTTTCTTGGTCTTTGCGTTTTGGCTCAAGGGCCCAATAAACCAGGATGGAGGTAGTAGTAGTTATGAATTCCATTTTTGCTCCTTACCAATCGTTCTAAAGACTACTTAGTACTTATAACGCGCCATTGAAAATCGGAACTCTTAACCCCACAAAAAAATGATATTTTTAACATGGCTACTCGATCTGTGGCAACTGGCAAGCCACCGCCTCCAGGTCGTTCACCTGTGGTCCCGACCATCAACTCATACAGATCAAATTATCGCGCGAGCTGACTATTCCAACAAAGGCGCGATCCAGCACGAACCCGGTACCCGCACATGCAGCAATTGTGCACCTAGGGTTTTAGGGTTTATTTGTTAACAGTGCCTTTACGTAACTCTCATGTGTGCGAGACAACGAGAGAGCGACTGCGTGCGTGCGCCTCTTCTCTTTGTATATGTACTCCACCATTTGTCTGGTGTCCAAAAAATTATATAATGGTAATAAATACTAGCAATGTTCCAATGCGTTGCCACACGATCAAAGTAGATTAATACATATTCACCGATTTGATAGAAAAAAGAATCTAGTTTTGAAATACGTATATCACTAAAAAAATATGTTATGTTTCACTCAAAATATATCCCTTTGGCGGTTTTGATGAGATAAGGGAGGAATGTTGTTGGTTACAAGATTCGAGAAGTGGTATATGTCTAATTTCTACTCTTACTAGCAAGATGCTCGTGCGTTGCACGGAACATCAAGATCTTGTGGGTGAAAAGGATCAACGAGGGAAAGCCTTATCTGCAAATGACGAGAGGAGTGCGGGTAAATCATAGTGTCCTTCCTACCGGTCAGATATAAATCGGACGACCTATATTGCAGGATGGCAGGCCCACCATCATCACCTCTATTTTTTATCCCTATTCTTATAAAAAAGCATAGTCGATGATGATCGTGTGCCTGCCATCCTGCAATATAGGCCGTCCAATCTATATCTGACGGATAGGAATGAAACTATGGCAATTTTGCAAAAAGACACCCACACCCCCTCTCCACATTTGCAAATAAAGCCTTCCCTCATTCATCCTTTTCTCCCACAATATAAAAAACTCATACAAGTGCATCTTGATGTTCCGTGCAACGCATGGGCATCTTGATAGTTGTTGCAAAAAGCCCATGTGTGTTAGAGAGAGAGGGAGAGAGGAGGAGGACGGAGTGCATATGTTACAAAGACGGAAAGAGTGTGTGTGCAAGAGGTATCAGCTTAAAATGAGGTGATAGTGTGTGTGTGTGCACGATCGAGAGGGCGTGTCTCAAGAAGCGAAGAAAAATCTACATAGATACAAGGAGCGGGAGAGCGACATGCATGCGATAGTGGAAGCACGAGTGTGCGGGTGTATAGACCTATCTAGAGGCTAGTCGATAAATGTTTGTGAGAGAAATATGAGTCGGGGTGCGAAAGTGAGAGTTTTGTGTCTGTGAGAGAGAGATGGTAGTCGGGAAGGGGAGTGGAAGCAGGAGTTGTGTGTGTGTGAGAGAGGGGGGGGGGAGTTTGTCTGATCGGTAAACAAATGAATAATGTCAGTCTGGGATGGAGATGGAAAGGGGACCGCAACAAATGTTGTGTCTACAGGAGAGAGAGAGAGTAATTTTAGTGGTATGAGTCATATCTAGAGACATATAGGGTGTGTGAGAGAATCCCATAGAAAGACAAAGTGAAAGACGAGTGCAGACTGTGTGGGTGGCGGTGAAAAAGAAAGCTTAGGTACCTAGTGATACCAGAAAACGGTAGAGACGTGAGAGATAATAAAAACCGTGTAATGTATAATGATGGGGAGAGTGTGACACTTCTCAATGGAGACGTCGAGAGACCATATTTGCGAGGATAGGAGAAACATGAACTGAGCGTGTGGGTGTGCTAGAGAAAAGAGAGTGATAGCTACATGAAGGAGCATGCATGCGAGAGAGATGGGCGTGAAAGGAGTCAACATAAAAGGGATTGAAATATTTGAATTCGAGATGATGATACTTGTAACCCATACTCGAACCAAAATTGATCTATCAAACATGCATACTCATATGAATTCATGCGCATCTATGTTATTTAATATGTAGATATTACTGATCCATACATTTTAGTAGAACATAATTTGGTTTAAATTTTTTGAATTCAACCTTATGATTTTGAGATCATTGTATTTGTAAATCATATTATACATATAACGAAGCAGAATTCTTTGTTGTGCTTCTGAAAGTATATATAAAAAATGATGTATATACAGTTTTATTCCAATCGAAAATGGATCCTGCCCAAAAAAGTAGAATACAAACGGGATTCGAATTGAGTTGGCACGGTAAACGTGCACTTTGCAAAATTTGAACGAAGCGGGGAAAGTCGCAGTAACCGCTCGAAATCAAAATCTGCAAGATGGTCCTTTCAAAAAAATCTGCGAGATGGAACTTACTACAGCCTATCCCTGCCATGCAAAGCCTATCGGCTTGATTTCTATAGGTTTTGATAGGGGTAGGTCTGTAATTTCACTCAAACATGACATAACCGCCTCTCACCCGGATTCGTACATGGTGGGCGCCAAAAAACAGTGTCTCCTCGGCCAAAAACGACTCCCTCCCCGATTCATACCCGGTGGGCGCCAAAACCAAACTCTCGTCGGCAAATATTCGGTGTATGCGAGATTACCATCCTATCCCCAAACGACTAATATTGTGGTGATGTAGGAAATTTGAAACGGGGGCTAAGTTTGTAAATTTCCTCGCATTTGAGACAAGCGCGCCCTGAAGACATGGTTCCCCCTTCCTCTCTCCCTCCATTTCCCCATTCGTACTCTGTGGGTGCCAAAACACCCTCTCCACCCCAGCCTCCTTCGTCCGCCACCCCATCCACCGCCGTCCTCCTCCACCATGCCGGAGCTGATACCCCGACGCCGTCGTCCATTACAAGAGATCGACCTCTCGCATCCAAGGCTTCGGACCGAGATCATTGCATCCCATCCTCTCGCTTCATCCCCGCCGTCGTCCACCTTGTCGTCGCCGCTCCTACGACTGTCTCGTCCACCGCGCTCGCCGCCACCGTCTAGCCTCCAAGATCTGCTTCCATGCCGCCGATAGCCATCGCTACCGCAGCACCATCAAATTCTCAGCAGATGCATACACGGTGCCGCACCAGAGGCGGTACTCTTTCGTATCTGCTCAACTTAGTTATCACAGTAAGAAAATAGATCGCCACTGCTTTACTCTGATTTCTTGTCCATCACTTACTTGCTAGTTGAAAGTAAACATTGGTTGCAAAGTTGCCTTTGTCCGGTTTGCACCTTCAGATCTGCCATGGCACGCTCAACACTATACTCGCAATGCTTATGGTTTTCCCCTTTTATATTCGACACTACTTAAATCACAATGGACTAAATTTCAAATTTGGATCAGTCGATTTTTCAGAGCTCGCCGGAGTTCGCCGGTGCGAAGGAAGGGGATCAGGTGGGGATGGAGGTTGTGGGGGGCGGTGGTGGGGCCTCGCCAAACGAAGAAAACTCGATGCAGGTGGGGCGGGGGTGGGGGGGGGCAGGGGGTGGCGGAGGAACACATCGGTAGGGGCCGGTGGTCCGGTCGACGGCCCGTGCGGTGTTCTGTATGGGAAGAATTAGAGACGAGGAAGAAGAAGGGATAGGAAACGTAGGATCTTCATCCAACCACCTGAAATGGTCGACAGACCCAAATGACAAAAGTCACGCAACTTGCATGCGGACATGCCTTTATATTAAGTACCATCATCATACCTGCTTAGCACTGCTCCTGAATCTATCAAGCTAAACAACATTCCACTCATAATTCCAAACTTGTTGCTCAAATACAAATCTGATATGATGCTGATTACTAAAACAGAGGTCACCTAATGTTCCTACTTTACTTTAGAAAAGCACGTGCACCACATATAGAGAGACAACAGAGAGTTGTATTCTTAATGCGCTCTGGTTCATCATGTGTGGGCACTGCGCAACGAACATTTTATGATCCAAAATATACTTGCTCTTCTTTAGCATGTTCCTCTTCCGTTCTTCTTTAGTAAGTACTCTCTCTGTTCCTAAATACAAGTTTTTGTATAGATTCCACCATGGACTACGTATGGAACAAAATGAGTGAATCTACACTCTAAAATGTATCTGGATACATCTGTATGTGATAGTAGTATAGTATGTTCCTTGTAGTGAAGATGAGCAGGGACATTTGCAGTGTAGATGTCGATACGGTCGGTTGTGCTGGACACTTTGAACTCTTCGGGCCTCTTTGATTTGTAGGATTTTGTAAACATAGGAATAGGATTTGTAGTGGCCTGCCCACTTGAATCCTATAAGAATAGCAAGGAAATGCGGGGAGCTGTGTCGCCTTTGAGAGTTACATTGATATTAACAGTACCGCACCTTCTGTTGAAGAGAGCTGGTATCTGAATCCTTTCTAGCCGTACCGGCAATACTAGCACATATATTCCAGCAAGTTCCACTTTGCCGATTTTACTTTGATGCTTACGGTTTTCCCGTTATATCTACACTATGATCTGTGTAGTTGCTTTGTGTCGCACTAGCAACAGTCCACTCTCGAAGCTAAACATTGCAATGACTTACAAAATTGGCACCAAGGCATTGAGTGCCATTCTAGATGCAATGAAAGTCATACGCTCCCCACCTGTTGATTCTTGTTCAGAATATGATCCTAATGACTATTCTAACACTAGTAGAAAACAGGGATTTCGTTCGGGCCAGATAAGCCCATTAGTCCCAGTTTAGTCACGAACCGGTACCCATGGGGGCATTGGTCCCGGTTCGTGCGGCTAAAGGCATTAGTCTCGGTTCAAAGGAGCCCTATAGTCTCGATTTGAGACACGAACCGGGACTAAAGGGTGTGATGCCCTTTAGTCCCGGTTCGTATCTCAAACCTGGACTAAAGATTAGACCTTTAGTCCCGGTTTGAGGCACGAACAGGGACTAAAGGGTGCAATGCCCTTTAGTCCTAGTTCGTGTCTCAAATCGGGACTAAAGGTCCCATTTTCAAACTCTACCCCCCCCAGTGGATCGCCTTTTCAGTTTTGTAAAAAGCAAAAGAAAATGGTAAAAACTTCAAAAATTAAAATCCTTCGAGATGTAGTTATGTTACTACATCTATTAGTTAGGAAAATTAAAAAACTTAAATTTGGATATGTTTGGAAAAAAAGTTTTATGAAAAAGTAAAACGACCATATCTTTTGCATACGATGTCGAAAAAGCGCATAATATATCAAAAAAAATCCGCACGAAAATCCACACCGATTTTGACGGCCGTAGGCCTGTTTGAAATTTTTTAGAATCCTCAAATTCTAAAAGGAAAAAAATTATGCTCAAATTTCAGTTTTTTTGTTTTGGTTAAATCTGGTCAAACTATGGTCAAACTACTTATTCAAGAAGTATTAGTGGTACTGAATAATTATTCAAGAATATTAATGTTACTAAATAATTATTTCAGTATTTCGAATTTTGGTCAAATCTGGTCAAACTATGGTCAAACTACTTATTCAAGAAATACTAGTGTTATTAAATAATTATTGTTTTTTAGAATAATAGTTTCAAACTCAAAGAGTGAAACGTGTGACTTCATGCTCAAGCTAAACTCCTGAGGGTTAATAGGATTGACATCTTACTATTGTTAGGAAAACAACAAGTGCAGACTTGGAAACGAGGGGGAATAGAACCCAGAAGTTAAGCGTGCTCATGCTGGAGTAGTGAGAGGATGGGTGACCGGACGAGAAGTTAGATGATTTGGAATAATGAGGGGTGATTAGAGATTAGAGGAGCAGTGATGAGTATGGTGATTAGAGATAAAATTGTAAAATAATTCGGAAATTTGAATATCGAGAAAAAAAATTAAAAAAATCAGAAAAAAAATTCAAAGGGGGGCTTTAGTCCCGGTTCGTATATGAACCGGGACTAAAGGGGGGGGCCTTTAGTGCCTACCCTTTAGTCCCGATTCCAGAACCGGGACTAAAGGCCCTCGAGAACTAGGGCAAATGGGCCTTTTTCTACTAGTGTAACCTCGAGGAGTCAAAGGCAGATGGCCTATCCTATTCACCCATCATGGTGCCTGTTCTAATTTGGCAAGGTTTTATTGATTGCGCGTATCTTGCGTATGTTGTCTTGCATTTCTTCTACTTTGTTGCACCGCCATCTGCTTAGTTTACTCATATATGTCAAGATGCCATGCCCATCCATTATTAATACATATTCCATCTATCATCATACCATGTTTTCCCACTCAAATGATGTTCTTGTGCATCAGACATCAAAAAGGAAGAGGGTGATTGCCGAATCTGAAGGAGCACCAGCAAAGTCCTTGAAAAACGTGGTGGTGCCGGAGAAATCAGACAGCACCCCACTTATATTGGTTGTACAACCAGTGACACAAAATGTAGGACCGACTCTAGCACACTATAACCATACTTCACTGGCCACACCACTAGCCCCACCACACAGGACCTGCACTCCAGCAAAAGGTATGCCGATTTCAGTTGCCATAGCACCAATTGCATGCAGAAAAAATCCCACCGAAGAAAAAGTACAAAGAAGTCCACCGTCCGAAGACCTATTCCAACTGCAGAGATGGCCAATTCCTGCAGATTGGAACCCCATTCTAGTTATTCCTAGTTTAAAAGACAATGCTTACAATGTTTTTAGGGACTACGTGCATATATTCCCATCATGGGAAGATTATAGTGAAGACAAACACCATTTTCACATCTTCCTGTCCAACTTACGTGTAAGTGCTATTATATGGTGATTATTTTCCTGTTTTCTATTGATTGAACACATTAATGATTTACATTACATTGTTGTAAGTAGGCGAGTGTCAATCTGGATAGTCATGACGAGCAAAGCTTGCTTGTGCTTTTCAAGGAAGCATTGCAGCAGTATCGGTGTTATCTAAGGAAATCACACTTTGATGGCAAGTCTATAAACGAATTTTCGGTGAAGTCTCCTGTGCTAAATTTAGAAGACATTGAATGGAAAAACCTTGTTATGCACTGGTCTCATTCCCTGGATGGTATATTGTCTATGAAATCACATGACAATTTGAACTTCTACTTTTCTGCATGTGCCTTACGGATCTTTTTTGCAGGAAATCTCCTCGAAGAAGAATTCCGGTTTGAAAAGAAAGACATGATATCACAAATATGTTGCCCACTGCTTCGCTCTTGTTAGTACGTGTTGTCCTGTATCACTGTACTTGCATACATACCTGGTTCATTATGTGACAGAAGTATGCATGATAGCTTGCTTATCAATTGTCGCTCCAAATTATCTGATCTGTATAAATGGTTACATTAGTGTAGAATATATCCAATTCCAATGAATTTTTTTTAGCTCTGCATTGTTCTTGTAAGTACCTGCTACCCTTTATCAGTGTACTTATATTGACAGGTAGTTGTTCATGTACCATCACTCTGCAGCTTATTTTCCTTTGCCCTCCATTTTCTACACATCAGATCTATATTTACTCTTACCATGAGGTTGGATAACACCAATGGTACTGAAGAAGTTTAGCTCTGGATTGCTCTTGGTTGTACCTTTTGCCTATATCGATGTACTTACATTTATAGCTACTTGGTTATGTAGCATCACTCTTCATCTTATCTTAAATATTCTCCATTTTTTCTTATATTATCACATCTGTATTTACTCTTAAAAAAATATAGAATAAAGGCAATGCTTATGAAGAAGATTCTGTGGTAAACTTCTTGAATTGCCCCCCCCATCAGCATGGACAAGGGCTTTATAGAGCCTATCTTCAATAATGTAAGTTTGTCCTTCTCAAGCCTTCAAACTTTGTTGTGTATATTTGGTTAGGCATGAATGCAACAGCTGTTTATTTTTGGTGTTTGCATCAAATTGCATGTTTAAAATTTATTATGTAGTTCATAAACAAAAGTTTGTCCTTCTCAATTTAAGTTTTCAGTTGTACAACCAAGTTCCTTCTTCATACCATGTAAATTAAACTATACAGAGCAAGTGATCTTCTTTTGCACTGCATGTATGCTTCTGTTCTTGATCCGTAATCCAGTGGTGTGGTGAACCTACCCACTACATCACAATGTCATATTCTGCAATGTCATATCATTCTACTATTGTTTAAACCGTCTCTTTATTTGCCAATCTGAAATGGGATAAATTGACAGCACACTAACCATTGATACTTATGAGTTCTTGATCTGTAATCCAGTGGTGTCGTGAAGCTGCCAACTCCTTCACAATGTCATTTCCTGCCATGTTTAACCTAAACAATACCATATTGTGTTAATGGAATTTTAAATTGTGTCACTTTATTCATCAGTAAGAAATGTGATGAATTGTCAGCGCTGATACTTATATGTGCAAAACCTATCATCTGTCTACTTGTTTATCTTTCAGAGTGAGGAGGATATAAGTGTTAAACAAGCGCAGTCTGATCAGCTTGCTCAGCTGCTTGCGTTGCAGCTCTCGAGCAGGGCTAACCTTTCTTGAACTCTATTGAAGTGCTATCGGTTTTGTATATTATTTTGTCGGCGTGTTTATTTGCACTGGTGGCGATCTTCGATGCCCAGTGTATGTAATCTGTTGTCTGCTTGTGCTTTATTATCATAGTGGTGAACTTTGATGCCAAGTGGATGTAATATGCCATAATTTCTTTATTGTATAGTCTAGGTTTTTTCTTATTCATGATGCTGCAGTTATTTTACTGTATATATATCCTGGCTTCGCAGTAAACCAGCCAAGCCGTAAAATTACGGTACATAATCAGGTCGTCATGCAATCACTATGTATGATCCGCATCATGGGCCCCATCATCTTGGTCAGTTAACAGGCCTAAATGTAAACTGGCCCACTATTCGGGCATTTAATAGGCCGAGTAAACCGCTGTCCCTATTTTCGCAAGAAAGCTCAATGGGCTTTTAGGAGGCTGAAAAGTAGGTTGGGCCTGAAACGTGCCGAGTAGCTCACGGGCCGGCAGCAGGCCGAAATGGACCCAGGCTCATGATTGTGCCAATCAAATCACGGGCTTTAAATAGGCCAAAATTGTCTCCGTCCTTGTTTGGCCCAATTTGATTATTCGCTGTGAGCAGGTCGGATGCAAACCAAGTCGTAGTTAGGCCCAACTACATGACAGGCTTTTAACAGGCTGAAATAAATATAGGGCCGAAATGTTAAACGGGTCGAAACTAATATCAGGCCGAAATACTAAATGGGCCTTTAGCAAGTGGGCCCAAAAGCATAGCATCCAGGACGGGCCGAATCTAATATGGGCCATAATTTAGCCCAAAGCCTCTTAAAGGGTCGGACCTGATATAGGCCGTAATTTGGCCCAGAACGTGGTAGGCTTTTAACGGGCCGGATCTCATATGGGCCTTTATTAGGCCCGAAACATGGCAGGCTGTTAATGGACCAGATCAAATATGGGCCGGCATTTGGCCCAAAACATGGCAGCATGTTAATGGGCCGTCCTACTAGTGTCCTCAAAATCTTGTGGGTCTTCAGCTGGGCCGGCCCATTATGGTTGGCGAAATCTTATGGGCCTTTAGCTGGGCCAACCCATTATGGTCCGCAAAAATCTTGTGGGCCTTTAGCTGGCCCGGCCCATTATGGGTCGCAAAATCTCGTGGCCTTTAGCTGGCCTGGCCCATTATGGTCCGCAAAATCTTTTGGGCCTTTAGGTGGGCCGGCCCATTTAAACTTTATCGGCCACTTTTGGGCGGTCCACGTGTCAACATATCATAGGCGCATCTTGCCCATTGGATGAGTGACACCTGTGCCAACATGGAGCTGACACGTGTTTCCTCCAGCTAATGATGATTTTACACGTGGAAAATCCCCATTTGTCCGGGCTACTAACGGGTTATCGGATCCAAAATCGGACCCCGATAGCTTAACGGCGTTCCGTTACGGTGGATACCACATGTCGGTCACCCTTGACGAAAGCACTTCTGTGACGCGCAATTTATCGTCATGGAAGTGGACACTTCCTTGATGATAATTTTGGTAACGTCATGGAACACTTCTACGACAACACAGGTATGACTATCTTGATTCTGTCATAAAATCGTCATGGATGTACATGCATGACAGAAAACGTGACCTACTGTGACAAACATGTATCATCATGGAAGTGTATTTTCTATGTAGTGCGGGCAGGGCACGGGAGGACGGCAACTAGTGCTGCTGAGAGGTAGAGATCGACGAGAGCGTCCCATGGAAGTCAAAGGGCTCGCTTCCTAGTGAGCCTGCACATCGTACAGCTTGCACGCTTCCCGGCGAGCCTGCGCATTGGAGGACAGCTTGCATGCCTCTCGGTCAGCCTGCACACCGGACTGCGCTCACATGCCTCCCGTTCAGTCATGGTCAAGAATCTATTCGCACGGCACCTCCTATAGCCATTAAAATGAAGGCACGTCACGTCACGTGAATGGTTAACAGAAAGCACACAGTTTGAATTATACAAACGTTTGAGATATTAAAGTGGTAGTTATTGTTTCAAAATGCCTTTGTTGGCTGTCATTATTCGAGTGCACCTTCACTCAAAATGGACACGAAAAGTGCCACAGCATGTCGGTGCCATTCCATGATAGTATGCCAAGTTTCATGAATTTCAGACGAGTTTTGGATTTACTAGAATTTAAAAACCAGGTATCTCAATGTTGCCGGCAATCAACGGTGCCCTGGTGTTTGAAATCCATTCCCATTTCTTGCATGGGACCAAAGTATGTACCCAAGTACACATATTTGATTCTTCAACCATTTTATATGCACTGGAGCATGTGCATGTGGTTCAAATTTGAATTATGCACATAAATGCATTGAAAACTCAGTTAATGCATAAAAATGTCCAAACGAACCCGAAAAATCCCAAAAATAGACACAACACTCCCGTTGTTCTATGTTGACACGAGAATTTTTTTTGAAATCAATAAGAGGCAGTGGATATCGTTTCGTCCCCAAAGGTGAGACGTTCCCTACCGAAACTGTCATGCTTGTTGTGAGAAGCTCTGGTTTGTGAGAAGCATATACCCGAACCTGCCCCAAATGGGACAAATGTTTTACCACGACATGTTGATGCCGCTCCATGGTAGCATGCCAAGTTTCATGAATTTCAGACGAGTTTTGGATTTGCTAGAATTTAAAAACCAGGCATCTCAACATTTTGCTGGCAATCAACAATGCCCTGGTGTTTGAATTTCATTCCAATCTCTTGAATGGGACCTAGAAATTCACCCAAGGACACATATTAGATTTTTTTCAACCAACTTTAGTGCATTGGAGCATATGCTTGTAGTTCAAATTTGAATTATGCACATAAATGCCTAGAAAACCCAGTTAATGCATAAAAATGTCCAAACAAAATCCGAAAATTACAAAAATTGACACAACACTCCTGTTGTTCTATGTTGACACTAGAAAATTTTTGAAAGCAATAATAGGAATGGATATCATTTCGTCCCCAAAGGTGGGGTGTTCCCTATCGAAAACCATCATGCTTGTTGTGAAAAGCTTATACCCGAACCTGCCCCAAATGGGACAATTTTTTTACCACGGCATGTTGATGCCGCTCCATGATAGCAGGCCAAATTTCATGAACTTCAGACGAGTTTTGGATTTACTAGAATTTAAAAACCAGGTAACTCAACGTTTTGCCGGCAATCAACAGTGCCCTGGTGTTTGAAATTCATTCCCTCTCTTGCATGGGACCTAAGCATACACCCAAGGACACACATGTGATTTTTCAACCAACTTTGGTGCATTGGAGCATGTGATTGTAGTTCAAATTTGAATTTTGCACATAAAATGCCTAGAGAACCCATTTAATGGATACAAATGTCCAAACGAACCCCAAAAAATCACAAAATTTAACACGACACTCATGTTGTTCTATGTTGTCACTAGAAAAAGAATTGAAATCAAGAAGAGGAAACGGATATCGTTACGTCCAGAAAGGTGAAACATTCCCTACTGTAACCATGAGGCTTGTTGTTAGAAGCTCTGGTTTTTGAGAAGCTTATATACCCCAATCAGCCCCAAATAGGACAATATTTTTACCACTGCATGTTGATGCCGTTCCATGCTAGCGTGTCAAGGTTCATAAATTTCAGACGCGTTTTCGATTTACTAGAATTTAAAAACCAAGTATCTCAATGTTAGCGGCCGAGCAACGGTCGCAAGGTGTTTGACATTCATTCTCATTTCTTGCATTGGACTTTGATACTTCTCCAACATATATATAACTTTTGATTGTTCCATTCTATTATATTATCTGTTTTGGATTTGTAGTGGGCTTTAATATGCTCTTTTATATTATTTTTGGGACTAACCTATTAACTGGAGGCCGAGTGCCAGTTTTGGTTTTTTACCCTATTTTAGAGTTTTGCAGAAAAGCAATACCAAACGGAGTTCAAACGGAATGAAACCTTCGCGAGGATCTTTCTTGGACCAAAAGCAATTCAGAATACTTGGAGTTGAAGTCTGGAACTCCACGAGGAGCCATGAAACCACTTTTCCACCGCCGCAACCTTCTGTACCCGTGAGATCCCATCTTGGGGCCTTTTCCGGCGATCTACCGGAGGGGGAATCGATCATGGAGGGCTTCTACATCAACACCATTGCCTCTCCGATGAAGCGTGAGTAGTTTACCACAGACCTTCGGGTCCATAGTTATTAGATGGCTTCTTCTCTCTCTTTGATTCTCAAAAAAAAAGTTCTCCTTGATGTTTCTGGAGATCTATTTGATGTAATACTCTTTTGCGATATGTTTGCCGAGATCCAATGAATTGTGGATTTATGAACAAGATTTTCTATGAATATTAGTTGGTTCTTCCCTGAATTATTATATGCATGACTTGATATCTTGGCAAGTCTCTTCAAATTATCGGTTTAGTTTCGCCTACCAGATTGATCTTTCTTGCACTAGAAATGCTTAGCTTTGGGTTCAATCTTGCGGTGTCCTTTCCCAGTGACAGTAGGAGTAGCAAGGCATGTATTGTATTGTTGCCATCGAGGATAAAAATATGGGGTTTATATCATATTGCTTGAGTTTATCCCTCTACACCATTTCATCTTGCTTAATGCATTACTCCGTTCTTATGAACTTAATAGTCTAGATGCATGCTGGATAGCGGTCGATGTGTGGGGTAATAGTAGTAGATGCAGAATCATTTCGGACTACTTGACACCGATGTAATACCTATATTAATGATCATTGCCTTAGATGTCTTCATAATTATGCACTTTTTTATCAATTGCTCGGCAGTAATTTATTCACCAACCATATACATGCTATCTTGAGAGAAGCCACTAGTGAAACCTATGGCCCCCGGGTCTCTTTCTTATTATATTACATCTCTTTTATTTACATCGCATCGTGTTTACTATTTTTCAATCTTTACTTTCCAATCTATACAACAAAATACCAAAAATATTTACTTTATTATCTCTATCAAATCTCCCTTTTGCGAGTGACCGTGAAGGGATTGATAACCTCTTTATCGCGTTGGTTGCAAGGTTCTTGATTGTTTGTGCAGGTACTAGGTGACTTGTGTGTCGTCTCCTACTGGATTGATACCTTGGTTCTCAAAACTGAGGGAAATACTTGCGCTACTTTGCTGCATCACCCTTTCCTCTTCAAGGGAAAAACCAACACAAGCTCAAGAGGTAGCAAGAAGGATTTCTGGCGCCGTTGCCGGGGAGATTGAAGGAAATATGCCCTAGAGGCAATAATAAAGTTATTATCTATTTCCTGATTTTATGATAAATGTTTATTATTCATGCTAGAATTGTATTAACCGGAAACATAATACATGTGTGAATACATAGACAAACATAGTGTCACTAGTATGCCTCTACTTGACTAGCTTGTTGATCAAAGATGGTTATGTTTCCTAACCATAGACATGTGTTGTCATTTGATTAATGGGATCACATCATTAGGAGAATGATGTGATTGACATGACCCATTCCGTTAGCTTAGCACTTGATCATTTAGTATACTGCTATTGCTTTCTTCATGACTTATACACATTCCTGTAACTATGAGAATTATGCAACTCCCGTTTACCGGAGGAACACTTTGGGTACTACCAAACGTCACAATGTAACTGGGTGATTATAAAGGAGTACTACATGTGTCTCCAAAGGTACATGTTGGGTTGGCGTATTTCGAGATTAGGTTTTGTCACTCCGATTGTCGGAGAGGTATCTCTGGGCCCTCTCGGTAATGCACATCACAATAAGCCTTGCAAGCAATGTAGCTAATGAGTTAGTTATGGAATGATGCAGTACGTAACGAGTAAAGAGACTTGCCAGTAACGAGATTGAACTAGGTATTGGATACCGACGATCGAATCTCGGGCAAGTAACATACCGATGACAAAGGGAACAACGTATGTTGTTATGCGGTTTGACCGATAAAGATCTTCGTAGAATATGTAGGAACCAATATGGGCATCCAGGTTCCGCTATTGGTTATTGACCAAGAATAGTTCTAGGACATGTCTTCATAGTTCTCGAACCCGTAGGGTCCGCACGCTTAAGGTTTCGATGACAGTTTTATTATGAGTTTATGAGTTTTTATGTACCGAAGGAGTTCGGTGTCCCAAATGAGATTGGTGACATGACGAGGAGTCTCAAAATGGTCGAGACGTAAAGATCGATATATTGGATGACTATATTCGGACTTCGGAAAGGTTCTGAGTGATTCGGGTATTTTCCGGAGTACCGGAGAGTTATGGGAATTCGCCGGGGAGAAGTATTGTGCCTTATTGGGCCATACAAGAAAGAGAGAGGGGCTGCCTAGGGCAGGCTGCACGACCCCCCAAGGCCTAGTCCGAAATCGACTAGGGGGAGGGGTCGCACCCCCTCCTTCCTTCCCTTCTCTCTTCCCTTTCCTTCTCTCCTACTCCTACTACATGGAAGGTCTCCTAGTTGGACTAAGAAAAGAGGGAATCCTACTCCCGGTGGGAGTAGGATTCCTCCTTGGCGCGCCCCAAGGGCCGGCCGGCCTCCCCCTTGCTCCTTTATATACGGGGGCGGGGGGGGGGGGGAACCCAAAGACACACAAGTGGATCTATGGATCGTTCCTTAGCCATGTGCGGTGCCCCCCTCCACCATATTCCACCTCCGTCATATCGTTGCGGAGTTTAGGCGAAGCCCTGCGCCGGTAGAACATCATCATCATCACCACGCCGTCGTGCTGACGGAACTCATCTCCGGAGCTTTGCTGGATCGGAGGCCGGAGATCGTCATCGAGTTGAACGTGTGCTGAACTCGGAGGCGCCGTACGTTCGGTGCTTGGATCGGTCGGATCGTGAAGACGTACGACTACATCAACCGCGTTGTGCTTACGCTTCCGCTTACGGTCTACGAGGGTACGTGTACAACACTCTCCCCTCTCATTGCTATGCCATCACCATGATATTGCGTGTACGCAGGAATTTTATTTGAAATTACTACGTTCCCCAACAGTGGCATCAGAGCCTAGGTTTTATGCGTTGATGTTATATGCACGACTAGAACACAAGTGAGTTGTGGGTGATACAAGTCATACTGCTTACCAGCATGTCATACTTTGGTTCGGCGGTATTGTGAGATGAAGCGCCCGGACCGACATTACGCCAGACGCTTACGCGAGACTGGTTTCACTGCTACGAGCACTCGTGCTTAAAGGTGGCTGGCGGGTGTCTATCTCTCTCACTTTAGCTGAATCGAGTGTGGCTACGCCCGGTCCTTGCGAAGGTTAAAACAGCACCAACTTGACGAACTATCGTTGTGGTTTTTGATGCGTAGGTAAGAACGGTTCTTGCTAAGCCCGTAGCAGCCACGTAAAATTTGCAACAACAAAGTAGAGGACGTCTAACTTGTTTTTGCAGGGCATGTTGTGATGTGATATGGTCAAGACGTGATGCTATATTTTATTGTATGAGATGATCATGTTTTGTAACCGAAGTTATCGGCAACTGGCAGGAGCCATATGGTTGTCGCTTTATTGTATGAAATGCAAACGCCCTGTAATTGCTTTATTTTATCACTAAGCGGTAGCGATAGTCGTAGAAGCAATAGACGGCGTAATGACAATGATGCTACGATGGAGATCAAGGTGTTGCGCCGGTGACGATGGTGATCACGACGGTGCTTCGAAGATGGAGATCACAAGCACAAGATGATGATGGCCATATCATATCACTTATATTGATTGCATGTGATGTTTATCCTTTATGCATCTTATCTTGTGTTGATTGACGATAGCATTTTAAGATGATCTCTCACTTAATAATCAAGAAGTGTTCTCCCTGAGTATGAACTGTTGCAAAAGTTCTTCCTGCTGAGACACCACGTGATGATCGGGTGTGATAGGCTCTACGTTCAAATACAACGGGTGCAAAACAGTTGCACACGCGGAATACTCAGGTCATACTTGACGAGCCTAGCATATACAGATATGGCCTCGGAACACGGAGACCGAAAGGTCGAGCGTGAATCATATAGTAGATATGATCAACATAGTGATGTTCACCATTGAAACTACTCCATCTCACGTGATGATCGGACATGGTTTAGTTGATTTGGATCATGTGATCACTTAGATGACTAGAGAGATGTCTGTCTAAGTGGGAGTTCTTAAGTAATATGATTAATTGAACTTAAATTTATCATGAACTTAGTCCTGGTAGTATTTTGCAAATTATGTTGTAGATCAATAGCTCGCGTTGTTGCTTTCATATGTTTATATGTTCCTAGAGAAAACTGTGTTGAAAGATGTTAGTAGCAATGATGCGGATTGGATCCGTGATATGAGGTTTATCCTCATTGCTGCACAGAAGAATTATGTCCTTAATGCACCACTAGGTGACAGACCTATTGCAGGAGCAGATGCAAACATTATGAACGTTTGGCTAGCTCAATATGATGACTACTTGATAGTTTAGTGCACCATGCTTAACGACTTAGAATCGGGACTTCAAAGACATTTTGAACGTCATGGACCATATGAGATGTTCTAGGAATTGAAGTTAATATTTCAAGCAAATACCCGAGCTAAGAGATATGAAGTCTCCAACAAGTTCTATAGCTATAAGATGGAGGAGAATCGCTCAACTAGTGAGCATGTGCTCAGATTGTCTGGGTACTTCAATCGCTTGAATCAAGTGGAAGTTAATCTTCCAGATAAGATAGTGATTGAGAGAATTCTCTAGTCACCATCACTAAGTTACTAGAACTTCGTGATGAACTATAGTATGCAAGGGATGACGAAAATGATTCCCGAGCTCTTCGTGATATTGAAATCGACGAAGGTAGAAATCAAGAAAGAGCATCAAGTGTTGATGATTGACAAGACCACTAGTTTCAAGAAAAGGGCAAAGGGAAAGAAAGGGAACTTCAAGTGGAAAAGACAAGCAAGTTTTCACTCCTATGAAGAAGCCCAAAGCTGGACCATAGCCTGAAACTGAGTGCTTACACTGCAAAGGAAATGGTCACTGGAAGCGGAAATGCCCTGAACATTTGGTGGATAAGAAGGATGGCAAAGTGAACAAAGGTATATTTGATATACAGGTTCTTGATATATGCCTTACTAGTGTTTATAGTAGCCCCTGAGTATTTGATATTTGTTCGGTTGCTAAGATTAGTAACTCGAAACAGGAGTTACAGAATAAACAGAGACTAGTTGAAGGGGAAGTGACGATGAGTGTTGAAAGTAGTTCCAAGATTGATATGATCATCATCACACACTCCCTAAACTTTCGGGATAAGTGTTAAACCTAAAGAAATGTTATTTAGCGTTTGCGTTGAGCATGAATATGATTTGATCATGTTTATTGCAATAGGTTATTCATTTAAAGTCAGAGAATAATTGTTGCTCTGTTTACATGAATAAAACCTTCAATGGTCATACACCCAATGAAAATAGTTTATTGGATCTCGATCGTAGTGATACACATATTCATAATATTGATGCCAAAAGATGCAAAGTTAATAATGATAGTGCAACTTATTTGTGGCACTGCCATTTGGGTCATATAGGTGTAAAGCGCATGAAGAAACTCCATAAAGATGGATTTTTGGAATCACTTGGTTATGAATCATTTGATGCTTGCGAACCGTGCCTTTTGGGCAAGATGACTAAAACTCCGTTCTTTGGAACAATGGAACAAGCTACTGACTTGTTGGAAATAATACATACTGATATATGCAGACCAATGAGATGAAGGCTCGTGGCAAGTATCGTTATTTTCTGACCTTCACAAGATGATTTGAGCAGATATGGATATATCTACTTGATGAAACATAAGTCTGAAATAGTTGAAAGGTTCAAAGAATTTCAGAGTGAAGTAGAAAAATCATCGTAACAAGAAAATAAAGTTTCTGCGATCTGATCGCGGAGACGAATATTTGAGTTACGAGTTTGGTCTTCAATTAAAATAATGTGGAATAGTTTCACAGCTCACGCCACCTAGAACACCACAACGTTATGGTGTGTCCGAACGTCGTAACCGCACTTTATTGGATATGGTGCGATCTATGATGTCACTTATTGATTTACCATTATCGTTTTGGGGTTATGCATTAGAGACAGCTGCATTCACGTTAAAAGGGCACCATCTATATCCGTTGAGACGACACCATATGAACTGTGGTTTAGCAAGAAACCCAAGTTGTCGTTTCTTAAAGTTTGGGGCTCTTATGTGAAAAAGTTTCATCCTGATAATCTCAAACCCAAATCGGAGAAGTGCGTCTTCATAGAATACCCAAAGGAAACTGTTGGGTACACCTTCTATCACAGATCTGAAGGCAAGATATTCGTTGCTAAAAATGGATCCTTTCTAGAGAAGGAGTTTCTCTCGAAAGAAGTGAGTGGGAGGAAAGTTGAGCTTGATAAGGTAATTTGTACCTTCTCCCGAATTGGAAAGTAGTTCATCACAAAAATCAGTTCCAGTAATTCCTACACCAATTAGTGAGGAAGCTAATGATGATGATCATAAAGCTTCAGATCAAGTTACTACCGAACTTTGTAGATCTTCCAGATTAAGATCCGCACCAGAGTGGTATGGTAATCCTATTCTGGAAGTCATGTTAGTAGACCATGATGAACCTACGAACTATGAGGAAGCGATGATGAGCCCAGATTCCGCGAAATGGCTTGAGGCCATGAAATCTGAGATGGGATCCATGTATGAGAACAAAGTGTGGACTTTGGTGGAGTTGCCTGATGATCGGCAAGCCATATTGTATAAATGGATCTTCAAGAGGAAGACAGATATTGATATTAGTGTTACTATCTACAAAGCTCAACTTGTCGCAAAAGGGTTTTCGACAAATTCAAGGTGTTGACTGCAATGAGATTTTCTCAACTGTAGCGATGCTTAAGTCTGTCCGAATCATGTTAGAAATTGCCGCATTTTATGAAATCTGGCAAATGGATGTCAAAACTACATTCCTTAATGGTTTTCTTAAAGAAGAGTTGTATATGATGCAACCAGAAGGTTTCGTCAATCCTAAAGGTGCTAACAAAATATGCAAGCTCCAGCAATCCATCAATGGACTGGTGCAAGCATCTCGGAGTTGGAATATACGCTTTGATGAGTTGATCAAAGCATATGGTTTTATACAGACTTTTGGAAAGGCCTGTATTTACAAGAAAGTGAGTGGGAGCACTACAACATTTATGATAAGTATATGTGAATGACATATTATTGATCGGAAATAATGTAGAATTATTCTGCAAAGCATAAAGGAGTGTTTGACAGGAGTTTTTTAAAGAAAGACCTCGGCGAAGCTACTTACACATTGAGCATCAAGATCTATATAGATAGATCAAGACGCTTCATAAGATTTTTTCAATAAGTACATACCTTGATAAATTTTTGAAATAGTTCAAAATAGAACAGTCAAAGGAGTTCTTGCCTATGATGCAAAGGTGTGAAGTAGAGTAAGACTCAAGACCCGACCATGGCAGAAAATGGAAAGAGAATGAAAAGTCATTCCCTATGCTTCAGTCATAGGTTCTATAAAGTATGCTATGTTGTGGACCAGACCTATTGTATACCTTGCTCTGAGTTTGACAAAGGAATACAATTTTGATCTAAGAGTAGATCACTAGACATCGGTCAAGAATATCCTTAATGAGGACTAAGGAGATGTTTCTTGATTATGGAGGTGATAAAAGAGCCCGTCGTAAAAGGTTACAATGATGCAAGCTTTTACACCAATCCAGATGACTCGAAGTCTCAATCTGGATACATATTGAAAGTCGGAGCAATTAGCTAGAGTAGCTCCGTGCAGAGCATTGTTGACATAGAATATTGGCAAAATACATTCGGCTCTGAATATGACAGACCCGTTGACTAAACTTCTCTCACAAGCAAAACATGATCATACCTTAGTACTCTTTGGGTGTTAATCACATAGCGATGTGAACAAACCCTTTGGGTGTTGATCACATGATGATGTGAACTATGGGTATTAATCACATACAGATGTGAATATTGGTGTTAAATCACATGATGATGTGAACTAGATTATTGACTCTAGTGCAAGTGGGAGACTGAAGGAAATATGCCCTAGAGGCAATAATAATGTTATTATTTATTTCCTTATTTCATGATAAATGTTTATTATTCATGCTAGAATTGTATTAACCGGAAACATAATACATGTGTGAATACATAGACAAACATAGTGTCACTAGTATGCCTCTACTTGACTAGCTTGTTGATCAAAGATGGTTATGTTTTCTAACCATAAACATGTGTTGTCATTTGATTAATGGGATCACATCATTAGAAGAATGATGTGATTGACATGACCCATTCCGTTAGCTTAGCACTTGATCGTTTAGTATACTGCTATTGCTTTCTTCATGACTTATACACATTCCTCGTAACTATGAGAATTATGCAACTCCTGTTTACGGAGGAACACTTTGGTACTACCAAACGTCCACAACGAATCGGGTGATTATAAAGGAGTAGTACAGTGTCTCCAAAGGTACATGTTGGGTTGGCGATTTCGAGATTAGGTTTTGTCACTCCGATTGTCGGAGAGGTATCTCTGGCCCTCTCGGTAATGCACATCACAATAAGCCTTGCAAGCAATGTAGCTAATGAGTTAGTTATGGAATGATGCAAGACGTAACGAGTAAAGAGACTTGCCGTAACGAGATTGAACTAGGTATTGGATACCGACGATCGAATCTCGGCAAGTAACATACCGATGACAAAGGAACAACGATGTTGTTATGCGGTTTGACCGATAAAGATCTTCGTAGAATATGTAGGAACCAATATGGGCATCCAGGTTTCGCTATTGGTTATTGACCAAGAATAGTTCTAGGTCATGTCTACATAGTTCTCGAACCCGTAGGGTCCGCACGCTTAAGGTTTCGATGACAGTTTTATTATGAGTTTATTTGTTTTGATGTACCGAAGGAGTTCGGAGTCCCGGATGAGATTGGGGACATGAAGAGGAGTCTCGAAATGGTTGAGACGTAAAGATCGATATATTGGACGACTATATTCGGACTTCGGAAAGGTTCTGAGTGATTCGGGTATTTTTCGGAGTACCGGAGCGTTACGGGAATTCGCCGGGAGAAGTATTGGGCCTTATTGGGCCATACGGGAAAGAGAGAGGGGCTGCCTAGGGTAGGCTGCACGCCCCCCAAGGCCTAGCCCGAATTGGACTAGGGGGAGGGGCGGCACCCCCTCCTTCCTTCCCTTCTCTCTTCCCTTTCCTTCTCTCCTACTCCTACTACATGGAAGGTCTCCTAGTTGGACCAGGAAAAGAGGGAGTCCTACTCCCGGTGGGAGTAGGACTCCTCCTTGGCGCGCCCCAAGGGCCGACCGGCCTCCCCCTTGCTCCTTTATATACGGGGGCGGGGGGGGGGCACCCCAAAGACACACAAGTTGATCTACGGATCGTTCCTTAGCCGTGTGCGGTGCCCCCCTCCACCATATTCCACCTCGGTCATAGTCACGGAGTTTAGGCGAAGCCCTGCGCCGGTAGAACATCATCATCGTCACCACACCGTCGTGATGACGGAACTCATCTCCAGAGCTTTGCTGGATTGGAGGCCGGAGTCGTCATCGAGCTGAACGTGTGCTGAACTCGGAGGCGCCGTACGTTCGGTGCTTGGATCGGTCGGATCGTGAAGACGTACGACTACATCAACCGCGTTGTGCTAACGCTTCCGCTTACGGTCTACGAGGGTACGTGGACAACACTCTCCCCTCTCGTTGCTATGCCATCACCATGATCTTGCGTGTACATAGGAATTTTTCTGAAATTACTACGTTCCCCAACAGAGATCTACGCCAAGTCAAGCCATACTAAGTACCCATCATAAACTCTTCTCCTTTGCATTACATTATTTGCCATTCGCCTCTCGTTTTCCTCTCCCTCACTTCTAAAACAATTTTTCGAAAACCTTTGCCTTTTCATCGCCCTTCTTTCGTTCGATCTTATTTTTGCTTGTGTTTCCATGTGCGTTCTATTCTGCTTGCATCTTTGCTTGCTAAAAATCTATTGATATGGATCCACTTAAAGTGTTCTACTTGGATCATCTTCGATCTATATGTGCTCGTGCTGAAACCCCAACAAGTTTAGTTGAGGGAAAATCATTAGATGAGCAAGCTCATTTGGTGCATCATCGTTTGTCTGAAAAAGGGAGACTCTTATGGGATCAAATAAATAGATTGTTGTGTTATGTTTGGAATCTTTGTGAAATTTATGACTTTACTTGTTGCTCTAAGAACCCTAAAAAACACCTTCCCTACCTATGTGAGTTTAGTGATAATGAAATTTTATCTTCGTATGCAAAGGGTGTTTATAGTTACTATGATATCGAACAAATTGAAGAATTTGTTGCTTTTAAGGGTGCTTATGAAGTTTGTTCTTTGATTGAAAAGTATGATATTACTCTCTACGAATCTAAAATTTTTGACATACTTAAATATTTCTATGAAAACTATGCTCATAATGTCTATGTCAAAGAATTTATTGAGTTAATGACCATTGCTTTGGAAGAAAATAATGATATGCATGAATCTATAGATAATGATGATTCCGATGAGTTGATTGAAATATCCCTCGATTAACATGATGCTTGCTATTCTTGTGGCCATGATGCCAATATTTATGAAGACGAACTTGCTATAGTTCCTTATGTTAGACATGAGATCGTTGCTATTGCACCCATACTTGATGGTTCCTTTGATGAAAAGCATGATTGCAATGATGTTATTATAAATTCTCTCAATGTCAATTGTGTTAATGATATGCAAAACCTCAAGCTTGGTGATGCTAGTTTTGCTATGACTACTATTTGTTGCAATGATCATGATTGGGGTGATTCTTCTTATGATCTTGAAAATTTATTTAAGCCCCGAGATTGATAATGGTGTTTGCAATAATATTAAAAGTGGGTTTGGAAGAGTGTCATATTTAGATCCCACATATTTGGAGAATGTTCAATCTTATGAAATTTTTAATAAAAGTGGGTTTGGAGAGGTCATGACTTTAGTTAATGTTAATCCCACTATTTTCAAAGAGTTCAACTTCGCATGCATGTGGATTGTGTTGAAAATATTTTATGTGATAGCTATTTTGTTAAATTTTCTTACGATCCCACACACAATTATTATGAGAGAGGAAAATATGGTTGTAGAAATTTTCATGTTACTATATTACCTCTCGTTATGTTGAGATTGCTAGTGTTTCTTTCCGCTTCCTTGCATATGCTAGTTTTTGCTTGCTATGATAATTTGTTTGCCTATAAGATTCCTATGCAGAGGAAGTATGTTATACTTAGATGTGTTTTTCACGTGTTTCATGACACTCTGTTTACGCTTCAATTCTTGTCTTTTATGTGAGCATCATCGAAATCTCAATGCCTAGCTAGGGGTGTTAAACGATAGCGCTTGTTGGGAGGCAACCCAATTTTATTTTTGTTCTTTGCTTTTTGATCCACTTTAGTAATAAATTATTCACCTAGATTCTGGTCATATGTGGTTTTATGTTTTAATTAGTGTTTGTGCCAACTGTAACCTTTGGGAAGACTTGGGTCAAATCTTTGCGATCTTGCTGTAAAAACAGAAACTTTTGCGCTCACGAGAATAGCTGTAATTTTTTTACTGGAGAGCGATTTTAGGTTGATTATTTTTGAAGATGATTAATAGAAAAATTCCTCACGTCCACCAATTTATTTCAGAATTTTTAGAGTTACAGAAGTATTCTAAAGTTACAGATTTCTACTGACTATTCTGCTTTTTGATGATTCTGTTTTTGTGTGTTGTTTGCTTGTTTTGATGAATCTATGAGTAGTATTGGGGAGTATGAACCATAGAGAAGTTGGAATACAGTAGGTTTAAAACCGATATAAATAAAGTATTCTAAAGTTACAGATTTCTACAGACTGTTCTGTTTTTGACAGATTCTGTTTTTTGTGTGTTGTTTGCTTGTTTTGATGAATCTATGAGTAGTATTGGGGGTATGAACCATAGAGAAGTTGGAATACAGTAGGTTTAAAACCGATACAAATAAAGAATGAGTTCATTACAGTGGTGGTTTATTTTCTTATACTAACGGAGCTCATGAGATTTTCTGTTGAAGTTTTGTGTTGTGAAGTTTTCAAGTTTTTGGGTAAATATTTGATGGATTTTGGAAAAAGGAGTGGAAAGAGCCTAAGCTTTGGGATTCCCAAGGCACCCCAAATTAATTCAAGAACAACCAAAAGCCTAAGCTTGGGGATGCCCCGGAAGGCATCCCCTCTTTCGTCTTCGTCTATCGGTAACTTTACTTAAGGCTATATTTTTATTCACCACATGATATGTGTTTTGCTTGGAGCGTCTTGTATGATTTGATTCGTTGCTTTTTAGTTTACCACAATCATCCTTGCTGTACACACCTTTTCGGACAGACACGCATGAATCAGAATTTATTAGAATACTCTATGTGCTTGACTTATATCTTTTGAGCTACACAATATTGCTCTAGTGCTTCGCTTATATCTTTTTAGAGCATGGCGGTGGTTTTATTTTATAGAAATTATTGATCTCTCATGCTTTACTTATATTATTTCGAGAGTCTTTTAGAACAGCATGGTAATTTGCTTTGGTTATAAAATTAGTCCTAATATGATGGGCATCCAAGATGGGTATATTAAAAAAATTCATATAAAGTGCATTTAATACTATGAGAAGTTTGATGCTTGATGATTGTTTTGAGATATGAGGATGGTGATATTGGAGACATGCTAGTTTAGTAATTGTGAATTTGAAGAACACTTGTGTTAAAGTTTGTGATTCCCGTAGCATGCATGTATGGTGAACCGTTATGTGATGAAGTTGGAGCATGATTTATTTATTGATTGCCTTCTGTATGTGTGGAGGTCGGGATCACGCTATGGTTAACTCCTACCAACCCTTCCCCTAGGAGCATGCGTGTAGTAGTTTGTTTTGATGACTTGTAGATTTTTGTAATAAGTATGTGAGTTCTTTATGACTAATGTTGAGTCCATGGATTATACGCACTCTCACAGTTCCATCATCGCTAGCCTCTCTAGTACCACACAACTTTCGCCGGTACCATAAACCCACCATTTACCTTCCTAAAAACAGCCACCATACCTACCTATTATGGCATTTCCATAGCCATTCTGAGATATATTGCCATGCAACTTTCTACCGTTCCGTTAATTATGACACGCTCCATCATTGTCATATTGCCTTGCATGATCATGTAGTTGACATCGTATTTGTGGCAAAGCCACCGTTCAGAATTTTTCCATACATGTCACTCTTGAATCATTGGACATCCCGGTACACCGCCGGAGGCATTCACATAGAGTCATATTTTGTTCTAAGTATTGAGTTGTAATTCTTGAGTTGTAAGTAAATAAAAGTGTGATGATCATCATTATTAGAGCATTGTCCTATGTG
Organism: Aegilops speltoides; assembly: GCA_021437245.1. Classification (NCBI taxonomy): domain Eukaryota; kingdom Viridiplantae; phylum Streptophyta; class Magnoliopsida; order Poales; family Poaceae; genus Aegilops; species Aegilops speltoides. The sequence continues at coordinate 22,166,852 of CM038145.1, read as the reverse complement.
AGGAAAGGATGATGGAGACTATGATTCCCCCACAAGTCAGGATGAGACTCCGGACTAAATAAATAAAAAAAGAGGCCATGGAAAAAGAGAGAAAAGGCCCAAATAAAAAAATGAGAGAAAAAGAGAGAAGGGACAATGTTACTATCCTTTTACAACACTTGTGCTGCAAAGTAGCACCTTGATCTTCATGATAGAGAGTCTCCTATGTTGTCACTTTCATATACTAGTGGGAATTTTTCATTATAAAACTTGGCTTGTATATTCCAATGATGGGATTCCTCAAAAGTGCCCTAGGTCTTCGTGAGCAAGCAAGTTGGATGCACACCCACTTAGTTTCTTTTGCTGAGCTTTCATAAACTTATAGCTCTAGTGCATCCGTTGCATGGCAATCCCTACTCACTCACATTGATATTGATAGTCATCTCCATAGCCCATTGATACACCTAGTTGATGTGAGACTATCTTCTCCTTTTTGTCTTCTCCACAACCACCATTCTATTCCACCTATAGTGCTATGTCCATGGCTCACGCTCATGTATTGCGTGAAGATTGAAAAAGTTTGAAAATACTAAAGTATCAAACAATTGCTTGGCTGAAACCGGGGTTGTGCATGATTAAATACTTTGTGTGATGATGATAGAGCATAGCCAAACTATATGATTTTGTAGGGATAACTTTCTTTGGCCATGTTATTTTGAGAAGACATGATTACTTTGTTAGTATGCTTGAGGTATTATTATTTTTATGTCAATATTAAACTTTTGTTTTGAATCTTTCGGATCTGAACATTCATGCCACAATAAAGAAAAATACATTGATAAATATGCTAGGTAGCATTCCACATCAAAAATTCTGTTTTTATCATTTACCTACTCGAGGACGAGCAGGAATTAAGCTTGGGGATGCTTGATACGTCTCCAACGTATCTATAATTTTTGATTGTTCCATGCTATTATATTATCTGTTTTGGATGTTTAGTGGGCTTTAATATGCTCTTTTATATTACTTTTGGGACTAACCTATTAACCGGAGGCCCAGTGCTAGTTTCTGTTTTTTTGCCTATTTTTGAAGGAATACCAAACGGAGTTCAAACGGAATGAAACCTTCGCGAGAATCTTTCTTGGACCAAAAGCAATCCAGAGGACTTGGAGTTGAAGTCTAGTACTCCACGAGGAGCCAAGAAACCAATTTTCCACCACCGCAACCTTCTGTACTCGTGAGATCCCATCTTGGGGCCTTTTCCGGTGATCTGCCGGAGGGGGAATCGATCATGGAGGGCTTCTACATCAACACCATTGCCTCTCCGATGAAGCTTGAGTAGTTTACCACAGACCTTCGGGTCCATAGTTATTAGATGGCTTCTTCTCTCTCTTTCATTCTAAAAAAAAGTTCTCGATGTTCTTGGAGATCTATTCAATGTAATACTCTATTGCGGTGTATTTGCCGAGATCCGATGAATTGTGGCTTTATGAACAAGATTATCTATGAATATTATTTGGTTATTCTCTGAATTCTTATATGCATGATTTGATACTTTTGCAAGTCTCTTCTAATTATCAGTTTAGTTTGGCCTACTAGATTGATCTTTCTTGCAACAGGAGAAGTGCTTAGCTCTGGGTTCAATCTTGCGATGTCCTTTCCCAGTGACAGTAGGGGCAGAAAGGCACGTATTGTATTGTTGCCATCGAGGATAAACAGATGGGGTTTATATCATATTGCTTGAGTTTATCCCTCTACATCATGTCATCTTTCTTAATGCGTTACTCCGTTCTTATGAACATAATACTCTAGATGCATGCTGGATAGCGGTCGATGTGTGGAGTAATAGTAGTAGATGCAGAATCATTTCGGTCTACTTGACACATACGTGATGCCTATATTGATGATCATTGCCTTAGATGTCTTCATATATATGCACTTTTTATCAATTGCTCGGAAGTAATTTGTTCACCCACCGTAATAAATGCTATCTTGAGAGAAGCCACTAGTGAAACCTATGGCCCCGGGGTCTCTTTCTTATTATACTACATCTCTTTTATTTACATCGCATCTTGTTTACTATTTTGCAATCTTTACTTTCCAATCTATATAAGAAAATACCAAAAATATTTACTTTTTTTATCTCTAGCAGATCTCACTTTTGCGAGTGACCGTGAAGGGATTGACAACCCCTTTATCGCGTTGGTTGCAAGGTTCTTGATTTTTTGTGCAGGTACTAGGTGACTTGTATGTCGTCTCCTACTGGATTGATACCTTGGTTCCCAAAACTTAGGGAAATACTTACGCTACTTTGCTGCATCACCCTTTCCTCTTCAAGGGAAAAACCAACGCAAGCTCAAGAGGTAGCCGACTTAAGCATGTAACCAAGGACACACATTCCAATTCTAAACCACTTTATATGCACTGGAGCATGTGTATGTAGTTCAAATTTGAATTATGCACATGAATGCATAGAAAACTCAGTTAATTTATAAAAATGTCCAAGCGAACCCCGAAAACTCCCAATAAATTACACAACACTCGTGTTGTTCTACCTTGACACGAGAAAAGAAATTTAGAAAGTACGAAGAGGCAACATATATAGTTTGTCCTCCAAGGTGGCACGTTCCCTACCAAAACCATCTGGCTTGTTGTGAGAGAAGCTCCGGTTTGCGAGAAGCTTATACCCAAACCTGGCCCAAATAGGAAAATATTTTTACCACGGCATGTCGATGCCGTTCCATGATAGCACGTCAAGTTTCATGAATTTTAGCCGAGTTTTCGATTTACTATAATTTTAAAACCATGTATCTTAATATTAGTGGTTGAGCGACAATGTCAAGGTGTTTGACATTCTTCTCATTTCTTGTATGTGACCTAAGCTTGCAACCAAGGACAAACGTTTGATTTTGCAACCCATTTTTAGGGACTGGAGCATGTGCTTTCATTTTGAATTGTGCACCTGAAATTGCTAGAAAACCAATTTAATGTATAAAATTTCCAAACGAACCCTGAACAATTCCAATTTTTTTACGACACACATATAGTTGCATGTTCACTGTAGATAAAAGGTCTAGCAATTCAAACATTGTCCATTGCCGCGTGACCCATTGTGTAATTCAAATCAAAATGAAAAATCAAGTATATCCCACACAGTTTATTGTCACCAACCATGTGAGATGCAATACAAAATATCCTAGAGCACCGTCGGTGTATAGTACACCTATGCCTTATGCGAGATGGTGCGTCGGCTACAGTCCACAGCCAGCGTGTCAAGCACACTAGCTCGCTCCCCAAATACTCCCGCCTCTGCATCCCTCGCAATCTCAAAAATATTTGCTCGCCCTTATCCACATTTTCAATAACCCCGCCTTGTTACTCCCGCCTAGTAAAATTTTCAGTTGGCACGGTATTTCCTCAAACACCACCTTAACCCCCCCCCACACACAGCACACACTCCACAAAACCTGCGCTCACCGACACACCCACCCCCGTAACCATTGGTAGGTTATCGCCATAGTTGCTGCCTCCATCCTCAACCTTTGCCTGTGTGTCGGGGAGCTCGAGGAGCCAATGGCCCAAGAGAGGTTTATCGCGGCCTCTTTGCCCGACGGCGGTGAGGTGGCTGCCAAGGTGTCGCTATCGTCCTCTGTGGGATCTTTATCGATCCGCCATTGCCGGTCCCCCGATCCGCCAGCCGCCGCGCCCCTACGCCAGTTCAAGAACTTCCTCGTCCTCCCTCGGACCTGGCAGCCGACAAGGTCCTACCTCGGGGTCCGGCAGCGGCGGTGGGGGACGTGGGTCGCCGATATTACAGATCGGGAGACCCACACCCGCCGGTGGCTCGGTAGCTTCCACACGGCCGAGCTAGCGGCCATGGAGTACGACCGCTGGCAGGTCCTCTACCACGTTGTGGCGGCTAGACTCAATTTCCCCTTTAGCACACGTCCGGTCCACCTCGTTCCATCGGAGCCAGGGGTGGTGAGCTCGGCTATGGCGCGGGAGGACCGCGAGGCGTGGGAGCGCCTCGAGGCCGAGGCCGCCGACGAGGCCTACATGCAAGAGCTCCGCCGGCAGCACCCGGAGCTTGTGGAGGCGGAGCGGGCGATCTTTGCCGGCGCGGAGAGCAGCGAGATTATCGCATTCTCCTCCGATGATGAGGTCGAAGGCGGCAAGGATGATGGCAATATTATCACGCTCTCCTCCAATGACGAGGTAGAAGGCAACAAGGACGGCGGCGCGGAGGGCGGCAAGGTTATCACGCTCTCCTCCGATGACAAGGTCGAAGGCAGCAAGTACGGCGGCACGGAGGGCGTCTAGGTGGGCGGCGAGGACGAGGAGATCGACGTCGATGAGTGGAGGAGTGCCTTCCCCAACGACCCGGATGACGGCACCGGCACGGACCAGGCTCGTGGCACACCGTATGTGGTGAGGAAGGATTGGATCGACCTCTACTTTGATCGAAAGTAGTTTAGCTTAGTTTAAATTTATGTTTTATGTTCGGTTATGCAAAACTATCTATGTTTATGTTTGAATGCATGCTACTTTCGGTTGAACCTGCTTTGAACTTGATCAAATTGAAGTTTACAACATTAAGTTTAGGCGATCGACTAGAAACGGCCAAAAAGTTGCTGGAGTATATATATATATATATATATATATATCCACTAATTGTTTTAGTCCTTTAACTTTTAAAGGATTGGCTAGAGATGGCCTTATGCCTTGTTTATTTCAGTTCTTCTCAATGTGATGCTCTATATGTGCAACTATTTGCCGTGCAATTCAATTTCATCAACAACAGTTTCAACAATACCACTATGAATTACGATATTTGGTTGTTGTTAAGGATATTGTAGTTAACATGCCTTTTCGTTCTTTTAACAATAACTAGTGTACTTTAGACCTGCACAATACCAGTTTGAATGACTATTTGCTTGTTTATAAATGTTATGTCTGATGCAGTTAACACACCTTTCCACTTCTTGTTTTGCTTAACTAGCATGCTAAAGCCTGCACACTGAAGCTATCATTTGTAGATTATGTTGTCTACTATGGATATATTTCGTTGATGTTTAGCCTGTTGTGCTTAACATGCCTTTATATGTACTCATACAGGACAATATTGAGAATAGTGTTCAGGATTGCTTATATGTACTCACTGTTCAGGATCTCGGTAGCTGGTACCATATAGCCTGGGGCTGATAAGGGATTAATCATTGAATTGGACATTTCATTGAATATATCTGTAACCCATTTATCAGTAGGTTAACTAGGCCATATTTAATATATCTAAGGCTACAGAGCAACATGCATTGTAATGAATGACTAAATATGCAATCCCAGGCTATATAGCAACAAGGAAGAGTGTTACCTTAATGTTCGGATGATGTCTAGATATGCGTGCATAAAATCTTATATAATGGGATGCAGGGAGTGTTGTACTACATCATTTTGCAATTGTTGTTTAGCTTCTAATATTAACTTGGTGCTTTTAGGTACACATGTCATTGCCAAAGATCCACACTTCGACCCTTTCTGCGTATGTGGCAATGAGATATTCATGAACCAGCATCAAGTGAGGAAACTGATAAAGATTGTAATTAAAATGGGTCAAAAGATGTCAATTGAACTATATGTTTACACTTTATGCAAGATAACCGTGAACTACAGGATGGTAAGTAAGAACCATGTAGCCTTATTTTTACTGCACGTAATGTGTTGTATTAGATGATAATGTCTGAATCTTTTTTCCTTTGCAGTGGATCCTGAAGGAGTTTACTCAAGATTACCTCTCAAACTACATGATTGGAGGGCGACCATCACAAGGGGTTGGACTAGAGTCGTGCGTGCCTTCTGCCTCTAGGAGAGCACAATAGGGCAATTCCGCTTCACCTTGTTGAGCAACCAGAATGTCTGTCGCCTCTTTCTTTACCATCTGTAATAGTACAAGTATAGAACCCTGGTTCATCATTCTTTATTTGGTGCTTATGTAATTATTAAACATATGTACCTGTGAATTGAATAAAGCATTGGTTGTTTGAACCTGATGGATATGAATGAAGCTATAGCCTACTTTCATGTTTAAATTAGGTACAATTTTAAATAGCAGCAATTAAATTAGGGAAAAATTACGGTGTGCAGGTCATTACGGCGCACACGGTTAATAAAGCACAACATGTGCGATATGCATCATAATCTGACAAGGTTCGAAGAGTGGAAACATGTGTAACTATGCACACAATTGATGTTTGCACAACGTGTGTGATGTCAGACTATCACATACGGTGTAGGAAAACTAAATGTGTTTGAATGTCTACCTATCGTACACGGTTTATAATCATGAACTGTTTGTGATGTGCCAGGCATCGTAAACGCAGAGTTGTGCCTAGAAAACTCCCGTGCCTGGAATCTGCATTGGCCTGGAATCTGCCTGGGTTTAGGTAAAAACCACAAAATTCTGACTGTGATGGCAATGCCAGCACAAACGAGTAGCAAGGATGAATCGTTTCGGATATGCGAGACATCCGAAATGGTTATAGAGGGGCAACTGTATGCATCAAGGCTCCCTATCGCTGACGGTTTCTGGGTCGTGTGGGAAGGACCCCGTATCGCCCACACTCACTAGGTGAAGGTTCCGAGCACCGTCGTGGAAAGGGATTAAAAACCGTTTGTATAGCACCGACGCATACTAGTGGGCCTCTACCTCAACTATACAAGACAAGGAGGTGGGCCACAACTCTAATATACATTTAACACAAAATACAACTCAACAAAAACATAATAAAGACATTTTTATTTAAATGATATTTTGTTCTCCTGAAGCACAACGTGGGCACTCTACTAGGAACAATGTTGGGGAGAACCAGGGTACATGAGACTTGATACATATTCTCACGAGATATTCAGAAGTACAAAAGATAGGAGGACAAGTCTCGTGTGCTAGTACTTCTGTGTCAGAAGTGTGTGACTGAAAGATCACACCTTAGAAGTAGCACTAAGAAGATAGGAGGACAAGTCTCCAAGATCAAGAAAATAGACATTCCAGTTATGATGTGGGATGAAACAAGAATGGTTTTTGCATGGGTGCCCGAGGTTGCACTAAGCGATGAAAAAAGCCCGAGGTTGCCAAGCAGGCTGATATCACAAAAGAATTGCTTGATTTCAGATAGCGCTGAGATTAAAATTTTCATAGAATGACTAGTCTTCATTTTTCAGTTGTGTGTATGCAGTTTCTCTGCATTATGCAGATCAACAATTTTCCGATGTTTCATCATTTTCTACTAAACTTTTATATTTTTTAAAATTATTTCTATCATATTTTATATACATATGTGTCATACTTAACCATATAATAACATAATAAAATGTTGACTATAATGGTTTTTATATGGTTGTAATGTAATTACTGGAATGCTAAATTTTAACATATTTGTTGTAATAACAATTATGTTTAAATTATTTTTCATAAATACATAAGTTATATAGTGTATACATGTCTGTGTGAGTGTGCGTGTGTTCAATTATATTTTAAAAACATTAAATATCATGTTGGATATCTATAAGAAACATGTCTAATTAATATCTCACTAGTGGTTTTTTTTGTGTGTATCTTTAGGTACATACTAGAAGGGAAAGGCGCGTTTTGTTGCGCCCACTCCATTATAACTGACAAACAATGAAGTATTCATCGACAAAGACATGTTCAAAAAAACTGTTTTATGTCACCAAATGAATAATCAGAAATGACAAATAAAGCAAGCAAAATCAACTAAGTGGAGCATCATGTACTTTAGGCACTACATATTCCTACCGTGTGATATAGGTACAATCAAGGTAGCAGGTTTGGTTGATAACTATAGAATTGCAACATCCATATATCAAAATAGTGTTCAGGACATGACATATTTGGTTGATAACTATGCACTTGGTTGGCCAGTAAACAATGCAAAACGTATCTCTCAAACAAAAGAAACATATGCTAAATTTGTACAAAACAATTATCGACTTTTTGAGTATTTGTACATCCATTTCACATTGTAGAAGAGATAAGCACAAATCAGATCTCTGAATTGTGAAAATTATCTTTAGGTGTAGCTAAACATTTCGGCTTGACATCATCTTTTGCAATGCAGAGATCAGGAAAGAACAACTGATGCTAAATCTTCAAACAACCGTTATCAAATTTTAAGAGAAGGTCGTGTATCTATACATCCATCCCACACTGTAGAAGATATAGCATGTAAGTAGATTTTCCAACAACAACATACATGTGGTGCTACACTAAAGTGAAGAAAGTAGCTTTAGTTTCAATATGAGAGTTAGAAAGTTAACATAGATTCCTTATGTCAGAATAACTATAAGCACACCATAGAAATTGTTCCTTTACTTATCAAAAAGGCAACCTGGAGGCCAATCATTTGGAGGTGGAAGATATAAATCATCTCAAGGCCTGAAACAATCTAAATAGCTCTTCTTTTACATAAGGAGCAAGAAACTCAGAGTACACACCCTCTTCCTGTATTATGGAACAAAGACACGTAGGAAAAACATGAAGTAGGCCAAAGAATGAAATATTAAACCTATACCTAAATTTGAAATGCCGGCATAGGGCATGCTTACCTCAGTCGACAGATTGCATGCAAAATAGAGGTTGTATAGTAGCTCTCTGATGGATTTGAGCATATCCCGATTGCCAATTTTATTTACATAAGATAGATCTATGTTATTTGATTGTTCAAATCTTACTACCCAATCTTAGTATTACTGCATGTCGTGGACATATTAGTTTGGCGCTCAAGGAAGCTAGGAATTAACTTTAAGGGTTAATTATCCTTTTGCCCTCAGTGGTGTCCATGTGCTCAATTTTTCCCTCAGTTGCGAATCATGCTCAGTTTTGCCCCTAGTCCATGCGCAGATACTATGACGAGGCCAAATGGCCAGATTTTAGTCCATTCCGTCCACCGGTGTTAGTGGTATTGGGTCTGGAGCTTACACATGGGACCGTATGGATGTTGGTTCGGAGCTGACATGTGGGACCATGCAACAAAATCCCCCAAATCCATCCCAGGGTTCTAACCTGCCAACTCGGCCCACTCTGTCCCATCCGCCGGCCGGCCGTCCTGCGCTGCCGCCGCCACGCGCCATCGCCAAGACTCAAGACTTCCACCACCAAGCTGCTGCTGCAGCAGCCATGCCGACCGTCCTGCTCCACTGCTACCTGCTCCACCTGCCACCTTCTTGCGATGGCACGGGCGGGGCGCCCACCACCTGCTCGACCCGTGGCACGGCCTCCTCCTGTGCGCCTGGCCGGAGCGCTGATAGGTGGGGGGCTGGGGTAGCTGTTTGAAGTACGAGGGTGAACCCCAGGGAGAAATGGTGAGCAGTAGCGACCCCAGAGTATTTGGCGAGGCAGGCATCGGGCCAGAGATCTGCCACATGCACAACTGGGTTCCTGAGGGGTAAGTCATGCCTCCTGTTTAGATTGCGGTTAGTTATGCATTTGAATAGTCGATTCGAGTTGGTTTGCTCGGTTAGTGTGCTGATTGTGTGTCTGTTTTTCGTTAGTTAGAATGGAGCTGCGGTTTGCTTTCTTGGTGCACATTAGAAGAGACCAGTAAATGTTGAATGCAAAGAATAAGAATTTCCAAGGAGGTTTCGATTATCGGTTGCCAATGGCTTGTAACTGGAGTTTCAGACAATTTGGGGAGGTGATTTGTAGCCTATACCCTTGGGGTTTGCGTGATGAAGTGGAATACAAATACTATGATGGGATAAAGAAATGGGTGACAGTTAGTAATGATGAAGAGCTGGCTATCATGTTTGCTAGGCATAAGGAGAAAGAGAATTTTCATGTGAGGCTGCAAATTGGTGTGCTTGAGCAGGCATTTGGACAAAGGATTGCGGGTGCAACATACGAGGAGAACCAAGTCGTCGTAATGGCAGCTCTAACCAGAACAGTTCAGTTAGTGCACGGCGACGTGGTGGCTCGACAAGCGTGGGCACCGACAGTAGGGTCCCCCTTGAAGTGGATCCTGATGCCTACAATTCTGGGGTTGATGAAGAGAAGCTATATTCTGATCTTATTAGGAATTTACGACGGGCACCTCGGGCTGAAAACCAAGATGAGGCTCAGAATGCAGTCCGTGTGGATGATGACACGGTGGGTGAGGACGAAGACCTTGCAGTTGTTGAATGGGACCCTTTGAACCATCATATGGAAGAAGGTACCATTTTTGCATCCATGACTGAGTGTAGAAATGCACTTGTGACATACTGCAGCAAGGTAGAACGTACTTTCAAAGTTGACCAGAGCGATCAAGTACATTATAGAGTGCACTGTCCGACTGTGGGTTGTCCATGGAGGATGCCCGCATCTAAAATGTGAAATAGCACGAATGTTCAGGTCAAAGTGAACCCTTTTAAGCACACATGCTAGGAATCAACCCTTAGGAAGGATGCAATCAATAGAGCCAAGTCAGGATGGGTGGCAGAAGAAGTAAAGAAGTGGGTGGAAGAAAACCAGCAAGTGGATCCAAAGGAATTACAGAAGAACATCAAAGACAAGTTCAAGATAGATTTACCATACATGAGGTTGTTCAATGGTAAACAACATGCTATGGATTCTATTTATGGTAACTGGCAGGAAAGTTCTAAATTGTTGTATTCATTCAAAGGTGAAGTGGAGAGGACCAGCCCAGGTAGTATTGTAGATATTGACCACCACACCGTGGAGTACACATTCAGGGGAGTGAAAAAGACCAAGGAATGCTTTAGGAGGGTTTTTGTCTGCTTTGAGGCTTGTCACCGGGGTTTTCTGGCAGGCTGCAAGCCTTATTTGGCTATTGATGCAACTTTTCTCACACGGAAGTTTAAAGGACAATTAGTAGCATCTTGTGCAGTTGATGCACATAGTATTGTATTTCCAGTTGCGTACGGTGTGCTGGAAACAGAGTCTGAGGAGAGCTGGACTTGGTTTTTGCATAATCTGCGGCAGGCTATTACACATCCCAATGGGTTGGTAATTCATACAGATGCCTGCAAAGGTTTAGAAGTGGCCTTGGACAATGTGTTCCCTGGATTAGAGCATAGGGAATGCATGCGTCACCTTGCTGCAAATTTTGTGAAGAAATATTTTGTGAAGAAATTCAAAGTAAAGGTGTATACCGACAATTTATGGCCAGCATCTTTGACTTGCAGTGTGAAGAAGCACAACTACCACTTGAGGCAGTTATAGATGAATCCCAAAGTGAAAGAATACTTGGAAACACAGCACTCCAAGTTATGGGCCAGAAGCCAATTAAGTGAACTGAGCAAAGTTGACTATGTGCACAATAATGTAGCGGAGTCTTTCAACTCAACGATCCGGAAACTAAAGGGTCATTATGTGGTGGATTTTCTTGACAGTATAAGGATAGAATACATGCAGAAATTTCATTATCGTGCAAGAATAGCCAAGGCAAAATTCATGCGCCACATTATCATCCCTGCCGTGATGAATGAATTGAAGCACAAAACAACAGGCTTGGAAATGAACATGACTCTTTGCTCGGGTACCACAGCAGAGATATCATATTTGGATAAAGAGAAGAGGGAATGGAGATATGCAGTGGATTTAGAAGCTAGAAGTTGCAGTTGTAGGCAATGGTAGATAATTGGGTTGCCATGCATTCATGCCTTGTTTTCCATCACTTCTCTCCCAGGTCTAGCAGGGAACATGCAGTAGTATGTGCATGATTACTACTCTGTTGCAAGGTTCAAAGACACACATGCGTATGTCTTGCCTGCTATGGAGGGAAAACAACAATGTGACATGGTGGGCCCTGGATTCAAGCTTTGCGCTCCAGTTCTATAGAGAGCAGCAGGTAGACCAAGCAAGAGTAGAATTAGACCTCGCAGTGAAGGAGTTGGACTTGGAGTGAGGAAGCGTAAGTGCACAAGGTGTGGTGGGTCTGGTCATTTTGGTAAGTATTGTGATAACACAGTAGATCAGCGTTCGGAGAGAGTTTTGATGAAGGCTTCGATGAAAATGTTGGTCAGCAGCCGGTTGCCTCAACAGATGATGAAAATGATGGTCAACAGCTAGTTGCATCAGATGAGGATTTTGACGAGGTTCCAAATGATGATGGTCAACAGCCGCATAATTTTGATGATGATCATAAATATCCTCCAAAATGATGATTCAAGTGAGGCTCCAAATCGTGATCCAAGTGAGGCACCAAATGGTGATCCAAATGAGGCTCCAAATGGTGATCCAAATGATGCTCCAAATGAGGCTCCAAATGGTGATCCAAGTGGGGCTCCACATGGTGACCAACCTTCTGTTGTTGTGAGTTCTGCTAGGTAAGTAAATCTTGCAAATACTACTATACATTTATCACTTGACATTATCTCATTACCATTTATGTTTTGCACAGCTCTACGGTAGGATTGAAGAATGTCAGGACACCGACTCAATGCCACATCGATCTAGCATGTAACACCTCATATCACTTTGCGGCCTCACGCACGGTATCCCCACGGGTGTCACCTTACCTTTGCCCGGGACCATTTGTGCCTGTTGGCACACGTATATTATAGTGTCGCTAGCATCCATATGATAAGGAGCCCGGGCTGACATGGCTAGTCGTAAACCCAAAGTGGCACAAACTTACAGGACAGGCATCCATGACCCAAAGATCGAACGTGTCGGTCATCGCGAAAGTGAATCCAGGCTGTAGCACTGGCTAGCGAGACTCCGTGAACCGGCTGTAGAAGGGCTAACAGACTCCGATATTCATCGCGACATTTTCCCAAGGGATGACACACAGAACGAAGAAGGACACATGCCGGCCAGCCTAAGTGTTCCGGAGTAGTAGCAAGCTACCAAGGCTTAGTGGAAGCACAAGGAGACATTTCCCAGTAAGAGAGGCTACTAAGGATAAACAACTAGATAGTCAGATCCCACACATACCAAGCATTTCAATAACATACACACAATATGCTCGATATGTGCAAATACAAATGGCATCACAACATGACTCTGCAACTCAAGTATTTTATTCAATAGGCTCCGAGGAGTGAGATATTACAATCATGGGTCTCTCGACCCAGCATTCAGATCATACAAGTCAAAGCACATGCAGAAGCTTAACATGTCTGAGTACAGACAACTACAAATGAACAAGGCTGAGAAGCCCGACTAACTACTGATCTCCGCCGAGGGCACAAGATCGTAGCTGAGGTAACAAGCTAAACGTCGAAGTCCAAGCGGAACTACTAGCGAGACTGAAGTCTCTCTGCAAAAAAAAATAACGTGAGTACAAATGTACCCAGCAAGACTTACATCAGAACTAGCTACATATACATCATTATCAACAAAGGGATGGTGGGGTTTAACTGCAGCAAGCCAGCTTTGACTCGGTGGCTATCCTGAACTACGACTGCAAGTAACTCTCTTGAGGTGGCGCACACGAGTCCACATATTCACCATATCAATACACCACTATGGATCCGCTCCCGTCTCCCTACGAGAACGCCATCCATAGCACTCACGCTTATCTTGTGCATTTTAGAGTATCCAATTTCACTTGTCTATGAACTATACAGGCAACCCAGAAGTCCTTTTCCGCGGACACGGCTATTCGAATAGATCATATTAACCCTGCAGGGGTGTACTTCTTCACACACGCTCTAGCCACTTACCGCCATGTACACGTCATGTATCTCGGCAACCTTCAAGCGGAAGCCTGGCGAGGGAGTCGGCCACGACTTGACTAATCACACAAGTCTCTCATCTAGCTTTATCGCCTATTCGGGTTCCATCCACAAGGAGATCCGGCCGCGGTGTCGCTCACGGCCCCAAACGATGTGTGCAGGGTTCCCAAGCCCACCTCGATAGGTGGATCTACGCTTGGTACACCGTGCCATGGTGCCTAGTCTGTCCCAAGCCCACCTGTACCGGGTGCCACTTGGTAGACTACTAACACTACCTACAAACACCAGAAACTAGTTGCAACTCGTGGACAGAGATCGAGTTGATTAATAAGTCGAGAGGGGCACTTAAGCATTCCAATGTGTGGTAGTAGTTGTTCATGGATCACAAACACAGAACTCAGTTCCTGAGGACGGTTTCAATGAGACAACCCACCATGTACTCCTACATGGCCTGTCACTGCTACCTTTACCAAATCGTGTTCACACACTTAGTTCACACACAGTAGGACATGTTCACACACCTCCGATTCATCCCCGATGAATCAGACCTGACTCAACTCTAAGCAGTAGCAGGCATGACAAACAAGCATGAATGAGTAGGCACAATAAGGCTCAAACAACTCCTACTCATGCTAGTGGGTTTCATCTATTTACTGTGGCAATGACAGGTCATGTAGAGGAAAGGGGTTCAACTACCGCAGCATGTAACAGTTTAATCAATTGTTGTCCTAATGCAGTAAAAGAGAGCAGGAGCGAGAGAGTGGGATTGTATCAGAATGAATAAGGGGGTTTTGCTTGCCTGGCACTTCTGAAGATAGTATAGCTCTTCATCAGTGTCAATGATCACAGCGTCGGAACCACGTCTATCGAGAGAGGACAAGCACCGGCAAACAAGGAAGAACACAATCAATGCAATGCACAATATGATGCATGATCATGACATGGCAAAATGCTGTGGTTTGAGCTAATGCAACTAGCAGCCAGTTAAATGAAGTTGGTTTGAACCCAAGGTTCAAATTCAAACTCCATATGTGAAGGTTTAAATGCCATTTATATGATCTGTGCTAAACAGCAGCTATAAGTTGTTCTAACATGCATGGAAATGGTACAGATGGATAGATTGGATTTTTCTGATCATTTTTCATATATAAATTATTTGATTTGGAGTTACGATTAAATTTCTATTAATTTTTGAAGTTAGCACTATTTTATGGAATTTCCTGAGAAAGAATAAATCCAGAAAAACCTATTACTACATCAGCATGACATCACACTAACATCAGCAGGTCAGCTGACCGGGTCCAGGTCAAACCTAACGTGTGGGGTCCACACGTCAGTGACACAGCTAATTAACAGGGGGTTATTCCTAATCTAATTAAAAGATTAGGGCGCCGGGGCCACTGTCAATGTCATTAGGTGTGTGGGGGGGTTAGTGCTAATTAAACACCTGGCCGGTGGGGTCCACCGGTCAAGCCGGCGAGGTCGTCGCCGGCGACCACGGGACACGGCGGTGTCCGTGTTACAGGCCACGGGGGTGGCGGCTAAGGGCACCGGGGCGTAGCCCGTGCTTGCCCGCATCCAGGGCAGGTGACAGGAGGACGCGGGGTGGCCTGAGCTCGCCGGAGCAGAGCTCGCGGCGGCAGCTGGGGTTCGGTGGCATGCAGGTTTGATGCTACGGGGCACGGTGGGGGCTGCAGGCGGGTGTGTTCGGCTCCTTGGGCTGCAACGAACGCGCTGATGAGCTCGAACGCGGGTGGCAGCAGCTGTGGCCGTGGCGGCGCCATGGACGGCGGCGGCGAAGCGGCGCAGGCGCGCGCTAAGCGCCAGAGGGCGAGTTAGACTGCGGGGAGAGAAGGGGAAGGCACAGGTGCTCACGGCGGTTCTTCTGGTGCAGCTGGGTGGCTCGGGGAAGCGCTGGCGACGACGAACGGGCGATGGCGATCTCGGCGACCCGAGGAGGAAGAAGACACCGGGGACGATGCATCGGGGGTCCGCGTCGCGTGAGTTGTCGAGAAGGCGTAGATGACAAAGGCGGAGCTCATGGGAACGTCAGAGGGGCAAGGGGGTGGTTGTTGCTACGGCAACGACGAGCGGCGGCGACGGGCGCGCTCGGTGGTCTCGTGGGAGAGAAACAGAGGAGGGGAGAGAGGACGGGAGTGAGCGGTTGGGTTTGGGAACGTGCGTGGCGTCTCCAGGGAAAGCCAGGGCGTCGAGGAAGCACGCAGCAGGAGGAGGTGGCTCAAGCGTGGCAGCAGGCGGGAGCACGCGCCTGCCCTTCTCGGCCCAAGGAGGAAGACGACAGGGGGCAGCGGTGGTGGGCTGGGCCGCCAGCTACAGTACTGGGCCTGTTGGTGGGCGCCAGGTAAGCTTCTGCCAGGTAAGTCCTACTCTCTCTCTCTCTCTCTCTTATTTGTTTTAGTTTTCTATTTTGTTTCTCTGTTTTGGTTTAGTAATAATGCTAAACCATTTCATAAAATCCTGGAAATAATTATGGGTGCTTACTGTATTTTATTCCAGTGACCCTCAACAATTTCCAACATTTTTGGAGCATCTAAAATATATATAGCATTTAAATAGCCCCAATTCAAATATGTTTGGATTAATTCAAAGTCCAAATATGTCCTGCAATAATGTGAACCATTTTTTGGTAGATGCTTCCACCTTGATCCAGAAATGATGAACATTTTTAAAGGGCATTTTGAAATCATTGAAAAATATTTTGGTTGAAACTATTTGAATTCCTTTTGATGCTAGGGTTTGAACAATCCCCATTTCAAGTTTAAATGAAATTTAAACATGATGCAGCAACCAAGCTAGTCCAAGTGCATAGCAAGGCTAGGGACGTGACAAAGAAGATGCGCAAGGTACCGACAACCAAGAGGAGAAGGGAAGAAGCAATGAGCACAAGGTGCACAAGGAGCAAAGTGATGGTATGAAGCTCAAGGAACAAACAGAACCCCAACGCTATTTATGAATAATTATGAAACATTATGAATAATGTTGTATTTCTGTTGAATGATGTTGGACCTATGTTACAACTATGTTTGAATGATGTTGGACCTATATATGTTAGAACTTCAAATTTGACATGCTATATGGATGTTGTAATTCTTTCGAAACTTTGGTAAACTCACATTCATGAAAAATGTGCTAAAAAAGAGCTCCAAAGGTAGGGTAAATGGCCTCATTTCTAAGTAAGATGTTTTTTGACCTTGTCTAAATGAGCCAAATAACTTTCCTACACATATATTCTATATACAAAAACTATGTGAGCTGGTTTTTCATTTTTTTGATTTTTCTAATTTTGTTTTGCTCATTTGAATTATTGTCAAACCTAACTTTGACCAAGATTTAAAGAAGTCTAAAACATCAAAATAAAAAACTAAGCCTGGATCCTTCTTAGTCACTCCAAAATGAAGCTGCGGTGAGGTTTTTGAAATTTTCATGAAAAATGTGCTAAAAAAGAGGGCTCCAAAGGTAGGGTAAATGACCTCATTTCTAAGCAAGGTTTTTTTCGACCTTGTCTAAATCAGTCAAATAACTTTCCTACACATATATTGTATATATACAAACTATGTGCACTGGTTTTTCCATTTTTGATTTTTTTTTATTTTGTTTTGCTCATTTGAATTCTGGTCAAACTTAACTTTGACCAAGATTTAAACAAGTCTAAAACATCAAAATGAAAACTAAGCCTGGATCTTTCTCAGTCACTCCAAAATGAAGTTGCATTGAGTTTTTTGAAATTTTCATGTTCATTTCCCCAAAACACTTCTCTTCACTTCATACAAGAGAGTTTGAGATACTTGAGATATCACATAAGACACATGAACTATTCGTTTAAATGAATGTAAACCTTATTTATCAACTTAAATCGTTAGTATATGACATAAGAAGACTATGTGCGCAGGTTTTTCATTTTTCTGATTTTTATTTAATTTATTATGCTCATTTGAAATCTGGTCAAACCTATGTTTGACTACTCCAAACCCCTCCCAAACCCCGCTAACCCTAGCACTAAAAAAGACCGTCCATCTAACCCTAGAGGCGATCAGGACCGTCAATCTAACCCTTCTAGAAGTAATCTGCGGGGAGGAGGGGGGTGATCTGCGAGATGCAATATGATTGGCAGGCGATTTTTTTCTCAACACGTACCGGGCGCGCTGGATGGACCGTTGGGCCGTCTCGTTGCCCGGGTCTGAGAGCGCAGTTAGTTGCCCGTCTCAGCCTTTCCAGGCCTGCATGCGTGGGAAGGGCAATGATGTGGAAATGCATGCGCTGGAGGCGGACGTGCATGCATGCGAGCAAGGCGAGCTAGGCGAGCGACGTGGCCATGCACGTATTGATTCAGAATTAGGCCATTGTTTCAGATTATGGCAACGATTCAGATGCACGCGCTCGGTCAAAGAGCATCCCTATTCGGTGATTCAGATACACGCACGCGCCCCATGCATCGTTTCTGTGCAAAAAATTAAGGATCCAAAACTTAACGGATACACACGCGCGTCGGGATTCACACACGCACCATTCTCATCCCTTGTTTCTTCTTCTCCCACCCATAGTCCTATTTATATGGAGTGCCTCTCTTCCTCTCCCACTCACCACCCAAAAGCCAGATCCATTCTCTTCATCTTCAAACACCCAAGCGATCAAGCCCTCCAAGCGACCAAGTGAAGATGTAGTACACAGGGCCGAACTTCCTTTGTCCGCCTGTCGTGCCGGAGCTGCGCTACCCACCGGGCATGCTCGTGGAGAGGGAGCTCCGTTTGTGGGCGACTTCAAGGTGGAGGGGGTCCGTCGACCTCACCCGCGCCTTCCTCAGAGCCGGCTATGCCCACCTCCCACGGGGCTCGCCTAGGATGTACACCATCAACGAGGTTCATGACCGCGTCGGCATCCTCCTACTGCTCACGGTCACCTTCATCAACCCGTTTGACACGTGCGAGCTCCTCGGCCAAGTGTTTTGGTGCGGCTGCGAGTCCATTTTCTTCACGGTGTACAAAATCTTCAGCAACTACGAGTGCATCTTCCCCACTGAAAACCAGATGCACTCCCTTCCCTACAACGAGGAGGAGGAGTGAAGTTGAAGACGGTGTTGAAGGGGCGCACGGCCAAGGTGGAAGAAAGGTCAAGATGAATATGTTCAAGAAGGGGTGCGAGCCTGAAGTGAAGTTGTTCGTCAAGCTCGTCATGTTTTAGTTTTATCGTTTTTATTTTGCTGCTTTTCTATGTCATGTGTGCCATGTCATGTCGTGTGGTGTCCCTGCACTTATCTATCTATGTAGGGTACCCATCTATGTAAGGGTATGGTGTGTTGCATCTTATCTATCCAAGTTATTATGTGTGTTCAAAAATGTTTGTGCCCAAAGATATCATTTCTTCCCTAAACCAAGTCATGAACTAACATGCACATTTATTCCCTTTAAATCCTAAACCAAGTGCCACTCTAACCAGAATCATGTGGCAGTGCAAACATACATTTCCAACCCTCCAAAAGTTTAGTGTAAAACAAAGGAAAACCACTCTCACGCGTGTGCAAATATTCAGTACAAGCATGCGTTTTTAAACCCTAAACCAAGTCACGGTCTCACCATGTCAAATTCTTTCCATCTGCCCAAGTGGTTACCAGCGCAGCCCTAAACGCCACAAACCCATGCGGTCCTGGGTTCAAGTCCCAGCCGCACCAATTTTTGTGCATTTTCCACCCTTCATTTTTTTAGATAAATTATTTTTTTCTCAATGTAATGCCCTTCAAAAATGTTCGTTAATTTTGGCACCAGGTGTAAACTTCTACCAGAGCAGAGTCCATTTTCCATGACATTTTGGTCTTTGATTTAAATCACGGTGTATTTTATTTGGAGTAATTAAATTGCTTAATATTTAACAGGTCAAAAAAAATTCTAAACTTAATTGTTTGGCTCTGGCATAATTCAATTAGCTTCCACAAAACGTTTCAGCATTAAATAAAATGATTTAGTGCCTAAATTAAATTAGATCAGAAAACTGAAAAACACGCAAGAGATCTCATTTGCCCACCCCTGAATGGGCCTAATTGGATGCAGTTGGCCCATTAGTCTAGCCGGCACTTGGCTCTAAGCTCAAAATTTGGCCCATAGAGGAACCTTTTTTTGACAGAAACGTAGAGCAGAGAGCTGCATTTAATTGTTCAAAGTTTCTGAATTTCTCATTTCTAATCCCTTTTTTCAACATATTTAAATGTTGACCATTTCTTTTCTTTTTTCAACATTTAAACAACTTTGACCTGTTGGGGAACGTAGTAATTTCAAAAAATTTCCTACGCACACGCAAGATCATGGTGATGCATAGCAACGAGAGGGGAGAGTGTTGTCTACATACCCTTGTAGACCCGGCGCGAAGCGATCACAACGTAGAGGAAGTAGTCGACGTTCTCCTCGCGATCCGACCGATCCGGCGCCGTTACTCCGGCGCCCCGAGTTCTTGACACACGTACAGCTCGATGACATCCCTCGTACTCGATCCAGCCGAGTGTCGAGGAGAGTTTCGTCGACGACGACGGCGTGGTGGCGATCTTGATGTATCACCGGCGCAGGGCTTCGCTAAGCTTGCGACGGTATGACCGAGGTGGAATATGGTGGAGGGGCACGCTGACACGGCTAAGGAACGATCCGTAGATCAAACTTGTGTGTCCTAGGGTGCCCCCTGCCCCGTATATAAAGGAGGGAGGGGGGGGCGGCCGCCCTCTATGGTGCGCCAAGGAGGGGGGAGTCCACCTCCTGGTTGAGTAGGACTCCCTTTCCTAGTCCAACTAGGAAGGAGAAGGGGAAGGAAAGAGAGGAGAGGGAGAGGGAAGGGGGGCGCCCCCTCCTTGTCCTATTCGGACTCCCACAGGGCGCGCCACCTCCTGGTGCGGCCCTCTCTCTCCCCTCTTGGCCCACTAAGGCCCATACTTTCCCGGGGTTCCGTAACCCCTCCCAACTCCGGTTTTCTCCGAAACTTCCTAACCTTTCCGGTGTCCGAATATAGCCATCCAATATATTAATCTTTATGTCTCGACCATTCCGAGACTCCTCGTCATGTCCGTGATCACATCCGGACTCGAACTTCTTCGGTACATCAAAATACATAAACTCATAATAACATCGCCATCGAAACCTTAAGCGTGCGGACCCTACGGTTCGAGAACAATGTAGACATGACCGAGACACGTCTCGGTCAATAACCAACAGCGGACCTGGATGCCCATATTGGTTCCTACATATTCTACGAAGATCTTTATCTGTCGGACCGCATAACAACATCGTTGTTCCTTTGTCATCGGTATGTTACTTGCCCGAGATTCGATCGTCGGTATCCAATACCTAGTTCAATCTCGTTACGGCAAGTCTCTTTACTCGTTCCGTAATACATCATCTCACAACTAACTCATTAGTTGTAGTGCTTGCAAGGCTTCATGATGTGCATTACCGAGAGGGCCCAGAGATACCTCTCCGACAATCGGAGTGACAAAACCTAATCTCAAATATGCCAACCCAACATCTGCCTTTGGAGACACTGTAGTACTCCTTTATAATCACCCGATTCGTTGTGACGTTTGGTAGCACCAAAGTGTCCCTCCGTAAACGGAGTTGCATAATCTCATAGTTACAGGAACATGTATAAGTCATGGATAAAAGCAGTAGCAACATACTAAACGATCGTGTGCTAAGCTAATGGAATGGGTCATGTCAATCAGATCATTCTACTAATGATGTGACCTTGTTAATCAAATAACAACTCTTTGTTCATGGTCAGGAAACATAACCATCTTTGATTAACAAGCTAGTCTAGTAGAGGCATACTAGTGACATGTTTGTCTATGCATTCACACATGTATCATGTTTCCGGTTAATACAATTCTAGCATGAATGATAAACATTTATCATGAAATAAGGAAATAAATAATAACTTTATTATTGCCTCTAGGGCATATTTCCTTCAGCCTCCCACTTGCACTAGAGTCAATAATCTAGATTACATAGTAATGATTCTAACACCCATGGAGTCTTGGTGCTGATCATGTTTTGCTCGTGGAAGAGGCTTAGTCAACGGTTCGCAACATTCAGATCCGCATGTATCTTGCAAATCTCTATGTCTCCCACCGGACTAAGTCCGGATGGAATTGAAGCGTCTCTTGATGTGCTTGGTCCTCTTGTGAAATCTGGATTCCTTCGCTAAGGCAATTGCTCCAAGATTGTCACGAAGATTTTCATTGGACCCGATGCACTAGGAATGACACCTAGATCGGATATGAACTCCTTCATCCGACTCCTTCATTAGCTGCTTCGAAGCTGCTATGTACTCCGCTTCACATGTAGATCCCGCCACGACGCTTTGTTTAGAACTGCACCAACCGACAGCTCCTCCGCTTAGTGTAAATCGTATCCGGTCTGTGATTTAGAATCGTCCGGATCGGTGTCAAAGCTTGCATCAACGTAACCGCCATTTATGAGCTCTTTGTCACCTCCATATCTGAAAAACATATCCTTAGTCCTTTTCGGTATTTCAGGATGTTCTTGACCGCTGTCCATGATCCACTCTGGATTACTTTGGTACCTCCTGCTAAACTTATAGCAAGGCACACATCAGGTCTGGTACACAGATTGCATACATGATAGAGCCTATGGCTGAAGCATAGGAACATCTTTCATTTTCTCTCTATCTTCTGCAGTGGTCGGGCATTGAGTCTTACTCAACTTCACACCTTGTAACACGTGCAAGAACCCTTTCTTTGCTTGATCCATTTTGAACTTCTTCAAAATTTTGTCAAGGTATGTGCTTTGTGAAAGTCCATTAAGCGCCTTGATCTATCTCTATAGATCTTAATGCCCAATATGTAAGCAGCTTCACCGAGGTCTTTCATTGAAAAACTTTTATTCAAGTATCCCTTTATGCTATCCAGAAATTCTATATCATTTCCGATCAGCAATATGTCATCTACATATAATATCGAAATGCTACTGAGCTCCCACTCACTTTCTTGTAAATACAGGCTTCTCCAAAAGTCCAGACAAACCCAAATGCTTTGATCACACTATCAAAGCGTTTATTCCAACTCCGAGATGCTTGCACCAGTCCATAAATGGATCGCTAGAGCTTGCACACTTTGTTAGCTCCTTTGGATCGATAAAACCTTCGGTTGCATCATATACAACTCTTCTTCCGTAAATCCATTCAGAATGCGTCTTTACATCCATTTGCCAAATTTCATAATCATAAAATGCGGCAATTGCTAACATGATTCGGACTGACTTAAGCATCGCTACGGGTGAGAAGGTCTCATCGTAGTCAATCCCTTGAACTTGTCGAAAACCCTTTGCGACAAGTCGAGCTTTGTAGATAGTAATATTACCGTCAGCGTCAGTCTTCTTCTTGAAGATCCACTTGTTTTCTATTGCTTGCCTACCCTCGGGCAAGTCAACCAAAGTCCATACTTTGTTTTCATACATGGATCCCATCTCAGATTTCATGGCCTCAAGCCATTTTGTGGAATCTGGGCTCACCATCGCTTCTTCATAGTTCGTAGGTTCATCATGATCTAGTAGCATGATTTCCGAAACAGATTACCGTACCACTCAGTGCGGATCTTACTCTGGTTGATCTACGAGGTTCTGCAGTAACTTGATCTGAAGTTTCATGATCAACATCATTAACTTCCTCACTACTTGGTGTAGATGTCTCAGAAACCGGTTTCTGCGTCGAACTACTTTCAAGTAAGGGAGAAGGTACAATTACCTCATCAAGTTCTACTTTCCTCCCACTCACTTCTTTCGAGAGAAACTCCTTCTCTAGAAAGGATCCATTCTTAGCAACGAATGTCTTGCCTTCGGATCTGTGATAGAAGGTGTACCCAACTGTCTCCTTTGGGTATCCTATGAAGACACATTTCTCCGATTTGGGTTCGAGCTTATCAGGTTGAAGTTTTTACACATAAGCATCGCATCCCCAAACTTTAAGAAACGACAACTTTGGTTTCTTGCCAAACCACAGTTCATAAGGTGTCGTCTCAACGGATTTCGACGGTGTTCTATTCAGTGTGAATGCGGCCGTCTCTAGAGCATAACCCCAAAATGATAGCGGTAAATCTGTAAGAGACATCATAGATCGCACCATATCTAGTAAAGTGCGATTACGACGTTCGGACACACCATTACGCTGTGGTGTTCCGGGTGGCGTGAGTTGTGAAACTATTCCGCATTGTTTCAAATGTAGACCAAACTCGTAACTCAAATATTCACCTCCACGATCAGATCGTAGAAATTTAATTTTCTTGTTACGATGATTTTCAA
The DNA here is from genome assembly GCA_021437245.1 of Aegilops speltoides. Taxonomy (NCBI): domain Eukaryota; kingdom Viridiplantae; phylum Streptophyta; class Magnoliopsida; order Poales; family Poaceae; genus Aegilops; species Aegilops speltoides. Next base: position 22,142,874 of record CM038145.1, on the reverse strand, counting down.
CTTCACTCTGAAATTCTTTGAACTTTTCAAATGTTTCAGACTTATGTTTCATTAAGTAGATATACCCATATCTGCTTAAGTCATCTGTGAAGGTGAGAAAATAACGATATCCGCCACGAGCCTCAACATTCATTGGACCACATACATCTGTATGTATGATTTCCAACAAATCTGTTGCTCTCTCCATAGTACCGAGAACGGGTTTTAGTCATCTTGCCCATAAGGCACGGTTCGCAAGTGCCAAGTGATTCATAATCAAGTGACTCCAAAAGTCCATCAGTATGGAGTTTCTTCATGCGCTTTACACCGATATGACCTAAACGGCAGTGCCACAAATAAGTTGCACTATCATTATCAACTCTGCATCTTTTGGTTTCAACATTATGAATATGTGTATCACTACTATCGAGATTCATCAAAAATAGACCACTCCTCAAGGGTGCATGACCATAAAAGATATTACTCATATAAATATAACAACCATTATTCTCTCGATTTAAATGAATAACCATCTCGCATCAAACAAGATCCAGATATAATGTTCATGCTCAACGCAGCACCAAATAACAATTATTTAGGTCTAAAACTAATCCCAAGGTAGATGTAGAGGTAGCGTGCCGACCGCGATCACATCGACTTTGGAACCATTTCCCACGCATCGTCACCTCGTCCTTTGCCGTGTTCGCAATCCGTAGTCCCTGCTTGAGTTGCAAATATTAGCAATGTAACCAGATCAAATACCAGTGCTATCGCGAGCTCTAGTAAGGTACACATCAATAACATGTATATCACATATACCTTTGTTCACCTTGCCATCCTTCTTATCCGCCAAATACTTGGGGCAGTTCCGCTTCTAGTGACCAGTCTGCTTGCAGTAGAAGCACTCAGTTTCAGGTTTAGGTCCAGACTTGGGTTTCTTCTCCTGAGCAGCAACTTGCTTGCTGTTCTTCTTGAAGTTCCCCTTCTTCTTCCCTTTGCCTTTCTTCTTGAAACTAGTGGTCTTATTGACCATCAACACTTGATGCTCTTTCTTGATTTCTACCTCCGCAGCCTTTAGCATTGCGAAGAGCTCAAGTATAGTCTTTACTAACCCTTGCATATTATAGTTCATCACGAAGCCTTTGTAGCTTGGTGGCGTGATTGAAGAATTACATCAATGACACAATCATCCGGAAGATTAACTCCCAATTGTGTCAAGTGATTGTAGTACCCGGACATTACGAGTATGTGCTCACTAATGTAACTATTCTCCTCCATCTTGCAGCTATAGAACTTATTGGAGACTTCATATCTCTCAATCCGGGCATTCTGTTGAATATTAACTTCAACTCTGGAACATCTCATATGCTCCATGACGCTCAAAACGTCGTTGAAGTCCCGGTTCTAAGCCGTAAAGCATGGCACACTGAACTATAGAGTAGTCATCAGCTTTGCTTTGCCGACGCTCACAACATCCGGTGTTGCTCCAAAGAAGAGGCACGGCACCTAGCGGTGCATCCAGACGTAACTCTTACAGGCAGCAATGAGGATGATCCTCAAGTTACGGACCCAGTCCGTAATTGCTACCATCATCTTTCAACTTTGCTTTCTCAAGGAACGCATTAAAATTCAACGGAACAACAGACGAGCCATCTATCTACAATCAAACATAAACAAGCAAGATACTATCAGTACTAAGTTCATGATAAATTTAAGTTCAATTAATCATATTACTTAAGAACTCCCACTTAGACAGACATCCTCTAGTCATCTAAGTGATCACGCGATCCAAATCAACTAAACCATAACCGATCATCACGTGAAATGGAGTAGTTTTCAATGGTGAACATCTTATGTTGATCATATCTACTATATGATTCACGCCGACCTTTCGGTCTCCGTGTTCCGAGGCCATATCTGCATATGCTAGGCTCGCCAAGTATAACCCGAGTATTCTGCGTGTGCAAAACTGGCTTGCACCCGTTGTAGATGGACGAGAGCGTATCACACCCGATCATCACGTGGTGTCAGGCACGACGAACTTTGGCAACGGTGCATACTCGGGGAGAACACTTCTTGATAATTTAGTGAGAGATCATCTTATAATGCTACCGTCAATCAAAGCAAGATAAGATGCATAAAGGATAAACATCACATGCAAATCAATATAAGTGATATGATATGGTCATCATCATCTTGTGCTTCGTGATCTTCATCTCTGCAGCACCACCATGATCACCATCATCACCGGCGCGACACCTTGATCTCCATCGTAGCATCGTTGTCGTCTCGCCAATCTTATGCTTCTACGACTATCGCTACCGCTTAGTGATAAAGTAAAGCATTACAGGGCGATTGCATTGCATACAATAAAGCGACAACCATATGGCTCCAGCCAGTTGCCGATAACTTTGGTTACAAAACATGATCATCTCATACAATAAAATATGGCATCACGTCTTGACCATATCACATCACAACATGCCCTGCAAAAACAAGTTAGACGTCCTCTACTTTGTTGTTGCAAATTTTACGTGGCTGCTACGGGCTTAAGCAAGAACCGGTCTCACCTACGCATCAAAACCACAACGATACTTCGTCAAATAGACTCCGCTTTTAACCTTCTCAAGGACCGGGCGAGCCACACTCAGTTCAACTAAAGTGAGAGAGACAGCACCCACCAGTCACCTTTAAGCAACGAGTGCTCGTGGCGGTGAAACCAGTCTCGCGTAAGCGTCTGCAGTAATGTCGGTCCAGCCGCTTCATCTCACAATACCGCTGAACCAAAGTATGACATGCTGGTAGGTAGTATGACTTGTATCGCCCACAACTCACTTGTGTTCTACTCGTGCAAAACATCAAACCATAAAACCTAGGCTCGATACCACCGTTGGGGAACGTAGTAATTTCAAAAATTTCCTACGCACACGCAAGATCATGGTGATGCATAGCAACGAGAGGGGAGAGTGTTGTCTACATACCCTTGTAGACCCGGCGAAGCGATCACAACGTAGAGGAAGTAGTCGACGTTCTCCTCGCGATCCGACCGATCCGGCGCCGTTACTCGGCGCCCCGAGTTCTTGACACACGTACAGCTCGATGACGCCCCTCAGACTCGATCCAGCCGAGTGTCGAGGGAGAGTTTCACGGCGACGGCGTGGTGACGATCTTGATGTATCACCGCGCAGGGCTTCGCTTAAGCTTCATGACGGTATGACCGAGGTGGAATATGGTGGAGGGGGCACCGCACACGGCTAAGGAACGATCCGTAGATCAAACTTGTGTGTCCTAGGGTGCCCCCGACCCGTATATAAAGGAGGGAGGGGGAGGCCGGCCGCCCTCTATGGAGTGCGCCAAGGAGGGGGAGTCCACCTCCTAGTTGAGTAGGACTCCCTTTCCTAATCCAACTAGGAAGGAGAAGGGGAAGGAAAGAGAGGAGAGGGAGGGAGAGGGGGCGCCCCCTCCTGTCCTATTCGGACTCCCACAGGGGCGCCACCTCCGGTGCGGCCCTCTCTCTCCCTCTTGGCCCACTAAGGCCCATACTTTCCCGGGGTTCCGGTAACCCCTCCCAGACTCCGTTTTCTCCGAAACTTCCGGAACCTTTCCGGTGTCCGAATATAGCCATCCAATATATTAATCTTTATGTCTCGACCATTCCGAGACTCCTCGTCATGTCCGTGATCACATCCGGGACTCCGAACTTCTTCGGTACATCAAAATACATAAACTCATAATAACTGTCATCGAAACCTTAAGCGTGTGGACCCTACGGTTCGAGAACAATGTAGACATGACCGAGACACGTCTCCGGTCAATAACCAACAGCGGGACCTGGATGCCCATATTGGTTCGTACATATTCTACGAAGATCTTTATCGGTCAGACCGCATAACAACATACGTTGTTCCCTTTGTCATCGGTATGTTACTTGCCCGAGATTCGATCGTCGGTATCCAATACCTAGTTCAATCTCGTTACCGGCAAGTCTCTTTACTCGTTCCGTAATACATCATCTCACAACTAACTCATTAGTTGTAGTGCTTGCAAGGCTTCAGTGATGTGCATTACCGAGAGGGCCTAGAGATACCTCTCCGACAATCGGAGTGACAAAACCTAATCTCGAAATATGCCAACCCAACATCGCCTTTGGAGACACCTGTAGTACTCCTTTATAATCACCCGATTCGTTGTGACGTTTGGTAGCACCCAAAGTGTTCCTCCGGTAAACGGGAGTTGCATAATCTCATAGTTACAGGAACATGTATAAGTCATGGATAAAAGCAGTAGCAACATACTAAACGATCGTGTGCTAAGCTAATGGAATGGGTCATGTCAATCAGATCATTCTACTAATGATGTGACCTTGTTAATCAAATAACAACTCTTTGTTCATGGTCAGGAAACATAACCATCTTTGATTAACAAGCTAGTCTAGTAGAGGCATACTAGTGAAATGTTGTTTGTCTATGCATTCACACATGTATCATGTTTCCGGTTAATACAATTCTAGCATGAATGATAAACATTTATCATGAAATAAGGAAATAAATAATAACTTTATTATTGCCTCTAGGGCATATTTCCTTCATGACCAACATTTAAACAAGGTGAATTTCTCATATAATTTCAACATTACACCTAGTGCGATTCTACAAATGCCCAAAAGTAATTGCAAATGGGTATTTGTGGTTGATCTTCAAGCTTCCTAACCTTCTTCTTCAACATCCTAAGCTCAACAGCTAGCTCTCTGTCAGTGTGTGCTTCGCCCTCCATCTCTTCTTCCGAAGCTCGTGTTGCAGCCACTGTCGTTCGTGGCAGCATGCGCAACGTTTCTTCATGCTCTTCTGCCAGAGCATCGACCCAAAGGAAGAAACATTTCACCTGCATGAACGCAAAATAGATCAACCCATTGCTCAAAGATCCCGATCATGAAAATGGTGCAATTGCCTCGATTCTTACCCCATTCTCGTTGCACACATAGAACGGACGATTCTGTTTCCTCGGTGTGTGAGAATCCCTCCGATCAACAGCCGCCCGGCACCGCGGACAGACGAAGATAGGCATCTCCACGTGCGCCGGGATCTGCATATGCGAGGTGGGGCGGGAGCTTGAAGAAGACATGTAGCTCGGAGCCGAAGGGGATCTCAACGCCGCCGTGCCCTCCACAGCTATCTTCCCACCGCCGCTCTCTCTGTCGCCGTGGTCACCTCCGTGCTCTCTGTCGCCCGCTCTCTCTGTCGCTTATATAGCACACCCGCAATGGCTCTATGCTCAACGACTCTTTGCTGGGTCCCACAAGCCACGCGTGCAACGGTCCGATCATCTAGCGCGTCTCTGCCGCCTGGCCCACTTGTAAGGGCCGAGTCAAAAGGTTGACCTGACGGAGACGGCAATTTTCACAGAACGAGTTGGTACGGACACAATAGGCGCAAAACTGAGCACAATTCGCAACTGAGGGCAAAATTAAGCAAATGGACACCACTGAGGGCAAAAGGATATTAACCCTAACTTTGAATGTGATATCTTTTCCTTGTTATGTTATCCCAGAAGTGTCTGATATTTTCGTAGCCATGCTCCATTACCATTGTAGTTGTATGTTGGAATGTCTAAACTTGCACTCCCTTTTGTCTTAATGGTATTTCATGAGCAATCAAAATTGTTCCAAGAAAATTTATGTAAAACACACATGATTAGAAAACCATTTGTATCACAATACAAATGTTTAGTTGTGCTATGAAACTATCACTATATATATGGAAAATAACTTGAATAGAATAAAAGTTGATATAGAGCAAGCATACTTGATGTCTGAAAGTGTAAAAAGTGAGTTGCTAATGTTCCAACACATAATCCTTTATGGACAACAATATGATGGAAAAAGTATTCATTATCACAAGTGAACGACCCAAACTATTTTGCAACTGATTATTTATTTGAGAAAACAAAGCAACTTTATCGCCTGCCTTAAATGAGCTTATATTATTCAGATTAGTAATCCAAAGGATAATCCAGCTATGGCTGTAAACTACAGCAAGAATAATTATTATGAAATATAGAATTTTTAGGACACATAATTAAGTAAACCAAAATACATCCATATTTGGACAGGGAAATCATATAGTAGCTCTAAAAACATGCATAGTCCCTTTAATTATTGCAGCAAATAGCCATCGATGCAGCATGCTACTTGTAAATTTAAGAAGGGGTCATATAGAATAATATGAAACTCCTCTTTCCAAATAAATAGAAGGATAAAAAGAAAGAAGCACTTGTCATGCACTAGCTCAAGAGTACCAGACCAGAAATATAACGGAAGCATTCCTAGTCCTCTAGATACAAAGGGCTCCCGCACCTAACCTATCCCGCTCCCTTGCGGCGCCGCCGTGTTGCACCGGAGCGCCCCCACCGGCCGCCTCCTCCCGTTCACTCCAGCGCCTCCTCTCCCGCCGTTGCGCCGGGGGCGTCGCAGGCAAAGCCTATGTGCTGCAGCGGCGGCGGAACCGTTTCTGCTCAGCCTGCGCTTCGGTCAGAAGGAGGCAGCCCGTGATGTCCGGATCTAAGACATTTTCTGCGGGGCGGTGGCGGCCAGGCAGGCGGCGGCAGGTCCAGCGGGGTCGCTCGATCTGGGCCCAGATGGGCTTCGTGGGCTGCAACCTCGTGTCCATTCCGTCAAAGGCTTGTTGTCCCTGGGATCGACCCGCGACTCGAGGACGCCGGGGCGGCGGCCATGGGTGTGGCGGTGGTGGCCACCTCCTCCACTAGAGATGGTCGGCCTGAGGCTGGGTGGTCGGATATCTAGATCCTTCATCTAGTCCTGGCTGCGAGTTTGGGAAACAGAGTTGCTGGTGAAAACAGAGCCGATGGCAGGCGATGGCGGCGTCTTGCATCGTTACCTTCATGAAGGCATCGTCGTATAACTTCTGTCGACTCACTCATACTGCTTCGGGGAAACCCTAAGATCTGGTAATCCAGATCGTACGATGGCTGGACTGCGGTGTCATTCCTCTCTCGGGAGCATTGTTTCTGGAGCAGCGCCGAAAGACAGAGGCAGGAGGTGGAGCGGCTAAGTCTTGCATGAAGCTTCGGTAGAGATGCCAAGTCATGCCTGGCTGACAGGTGCTACGCTGTGTCATGCCTGGTCGGCAGGTACTATGCACGACAGATCTTCCAGAGTCTTCGCGTCTAGATGGACGCGCGTAGGGCGGTGGCACCGTTGGGCGCCGTGGTGGCGTCGACGGATGTCGGACTAGCAAGTATGATGCGGATCTCTATCCTAAAGATGGGTCAGTGGTACGATGATGATGGCAGCTTCTAAAACGTGTGCATATGGTGTGCGCTTTAGGTCTGCGCCACCACCTGTTGGTTTCGATACGTTATGTGGATGGACCGGCGACGACACCGGTTTTAGATATGGGGGGTGAGAGCACTCCACATTATCGGTCTGTAGGTGTGAGTGGTGGCTTCGGGTGGCTTGATGTATGTTCTTGTCAGACTTTTGTTGAATAACTAATAAAGATGGATGCATGCATCAATTGATGCAGAGGCGGGGGGAGGGGGGGTCTAACCTCCTTTTCCAAAAAAAGATACAATCCCCAATAAAGAATATGGTCCATTAGATTATATGCTAATTGTAGAAGTTTCATTTAGGTACGGCACAGAACAATCAAACAAGAGCAACAATTTCGGAACAGGAAAAAGAAGAAACCAACGGGAAGTTTCTTCAAACTTGGGTAAATTTGAATCTCCTCTGTCCTAATTAAGTTCTTCATTGGTACACTTCATGTGCTCCTAGAGGGCCAAGTTCATACAAAAACAAATGCTAATTCCAGTAGGGGAGTCGGTACATAAATAACTTTCTACTGGAATCTAAACCGTTTAAGATTACAGAGATCCAAATCACAGGAAAACGTCATTCTGTTTCAGCATAGAGATTGTAACACTCGAGATGGAATTTGTATTTTTATGGATAAGTATTGAGCATTAAATTCTAAAATCTGCTGACTAGGAGCAATCTCAACACAAAATTATCAAAGAAAATTACCACCAAACACTATATCCATATTTATGGAGTAGAGCTGATGCATCCACGTAGATGTAGCCTACCAAATCAATAGAATTTGGACCAAAATAGCAGAACCCGGATTCAGAACTTGACCAATAAGCGAGGAAGTTGAACCAGAGTGCCGCTGAGTTGATTTTGTTGGTCGGCGACCCAAGTCAGTAATCTGCTGCTCCATTGTAGCTGCGCCTGCCTCCTGCATCAAATGGAGAACACCTCCAATGCACCCACACATCCAATCCCAAAACACACCTCCAGCATATGACAAAAATCAATAGAGAAAGGAGCCATATGCGCCCGCACACCGAGGAAAGAGAAGGAGGAATACTCACCAACCGACCAACGGGGGGAAGCAAGAAGGGACACATCAAAGGTGTGGACGAAGTGGCGGCAGAGCAACCCCAAGTTGCCACTTCTCATAGCATCTCCACTCGTTCGGCCCCCAGCGCATAGGCCGGCGCCTTTTCGGGCATCCACCCGGCGATTTTCAGACCCTGGGGGCGACCAAGGCCCCAGTCACGCCCCAGATGCCGCCCCCAAAGGCTCTAGACACGCGCCCCATATTCGAACTTGATCGTTCCCGCTCCAAAAAAGGCCATAATTCGGCAATCATCGCAATAGTTTGATACGTCTCCAACATATATATAATTTATGAAGTATTCATGCCATGTTTATAATAGTTTTACATGATTTTGGTATGATTTGATTAGAACTAACCCGGACTGATGCTGTTTTCAACAGAACTACCGTGGTGTTGTTTTTGTGCAAAAATAAAAGTTCTCGGGATGCGTTGAAAATCAACGGAGATTTTTTTTGGAAAAATATAAAAAATACTGGAACAAAAATCTACCGGAGGGGAGTCCCATGGGCTCCACGAGGGTGGGGGCGCGCCACCCCCCTGTGGCGCGCCCCTGTGCCTCATGGACTCCCTGTGGGGCCCCTTGACTTGTCCCCGATGCCAACCTCTTCTATAAATACCCAAACCTTCAGAAAATAACCTAGATCGAAAGTTTCACCGCCGCAAGCCTCTGTAGCCACGAGAAATCAATCTAGGCCCTCTCTGGCACCCTGCTGGAGGGGGCCAAAATCACCGGAGGCCATGGGGAAGGATCTCGGAGGGGCCATCATCGCCATGCAGGCCAAGGACCAGAGGGGGAACCTCTCCCCATCCAGGGGGCGGCCATGGATGAGGAAGCACAAGGGGAAGAACTTCTCCTCTCTATCGGTGGTGCTGGAGTGCTATCGGGAGGGAAATCATCGCCGCGGTGATCGTCTTCATCAACATCACCATCATCATCACCATCCTCATCTCTTTTAAGCGGTCCACTCTCCCGCACCCCACTGTAATCCCTACTTGAACATGGTGCTTTATGCCACATATTATGATCCAATGATGTGTTGCCATCTTAGAAATTGCAATACTAATTACCGGTCTTGTTAACAATTGCCTAGGATAATTCCGCACACCGACCCATCATTATTTCACACTCGCTATTTATAATATTTAGTAATATATTCTAAATTTATGATAACAACAACTACTTTTATATTTTAGCTCTTCGATATTATACAAAGTTATCCTCTTCATACCCACAACGTAGTTTTATTTCTCGTTCCTAGTTGGAAGCAAACGTTCGGTGTACGTAGAGTCGTATCAGTGGCAGATAGGACTTGAGAGAACATTGATCTTGCCTTTAGCTCCTTGTGGGTTCGACACTCCATGCTTATCATTTCCACCTTTGGAAATTGCTACGATGATTCCCTACACTTGGGGATTATCAAGCTCTTTTCTGGCGCCGTTGCCGGGGAGCAATAGCGTGGGGTTGATATTCTCGGGTGTGCTTGTTTGCTTTCTTCACGAAGTAGTTTTTGTTTTACCTTTTTGATTTTCTTAGTTGTGGGTGAAACATACAAAAAAATCAAAAAAATGAAAATACAAAAATATGCACTTGCCTCATATGCCTAAAAAGTTTTTCAAGAAGAGAAGTGATTGGAAAGTTATGCATTGGAGAAGTGAGGGTCGACCTTGAGCACTTCTGTTCATGCTCATGGAAACAATGTAGAATTTTTCATGGAAGTTTCTCTGTAAATAATTATCCCCTTGTATATATCCTTTCTATTATAAAAATAATGGGCCAAGATTTGGTTTTAGGATGATTAGATTGCTTGTTTACTATGTGCAGTACAAAAACAGAAACTTTGGTTGTAGCACGTGAATTTATATTTTTTTACAGGAAAGTCAAATGGATCTAAAACTTTTTGTACATTACTTCTGTACAAATTGTTTAAATTTTAATATTTTATTTAGAATTTTTGAAGTTACATAAGTTCACTAAATTTCCAGATTACTACAGACTGTCCTGTTTTTGATAGATTCCATTTTCTATGTGTTGTTCGCTTATTTTGATGAATCCATGGGTATTATCGGGGGGGTATGAACCACGGTGAAGTTGGAATACAGTAGATAAATTGCTAATATTAAATTTAAATGAGTTTGCAAAAGTACCTAAAGGTAGTGATTTGCTTTATTATACTAACGGATCTCACAAAGTTTTTGTTAAGTTTTGTGTGGATGAAGTGTTCGAAGAACGAGGAGTTACCAATGTGAGAAGAATAAAGATAGGCAAGAGTTCAAGATTGGGGATTCCCAAGGCACACCAAGTAAATACTTCAAGGATACTCAAGCATCTAAGCTTGGGGATGCCCCGGTTGGCATCCCATCTTTCTTCTTCAACAATTATCGGTATACCTCGGTTTTTGTTTTGTTCACATGATTTGTGTCCCTTGTGTTTTTTTTTCTTTAGGAACCATGCTAGTATGAGATAGACCTTCATTGATTTATAGAATGCTTCATGTGCTTCACTCATATCTTTTGAGGATGGTTTACAGAATGCTTCGTGTGCTTCACTTATATATTTTGAGCTTGGATATTGGTTAGTCTATATTAATTGTCGAATGCTCCATGATCTTCACTTATATCTTTTGGAGTATGAATAATACTATCATCTAAAGTGGGTTTGGAAGAGTGTCAACTTTAGGAATTAGTGATCCCACTATTTTGGAGGGTGTTGAATCTTAGTGTGATATTTATGAAAGTGGATTTGGAAGAGTGTCAACTTTAGTTACTAATGATTCCACTATTTCAGAAGAGATTCCAATTGATTATGAGAACAAAGTTGCTATCTATGATGACTAATGATGCCATGTATGCTATAAAGAATAATGTTAACCATGAAACTTGTCATCGTGATTTTAATTTTCAATTGGATTATGCCTCACATGACGGTTATTTTGTTGAGTTTGCTCCCACTATTCCGAATGAGAAGAATTTTTGCTTATGTGGAGAGTAGTAAAATTTCTATGCTTGTAGGTCATGAAAAGAATGCTTTATGTGATGGTTGTATTGTTAAACTCACTCATGATGCTACTGAAAATTATTATGAGGGAAGAATATATGCTTGTAGGAGTTGCAATAATATCAAGTTTCCTCTCTATGTGTAAAGTTTCGAAGTTATACTTGTTTTGCCTTCCTATGCTAGTTGATTCTTGTTCCCTTAAATTGTGTGCTCACAAAATCCCTAGGCATAGGAAGTGGGTTAGGTTTAAATTTGCTAGTCATATTCTTCATGATGCTCTCTTTATGTTTCAATTCTTATCTTTTATGTGAGCATCATTGAAATTATCATGCCTAGCTAAAAGGCATTAAAAAAAGCGCTTGTTGGGAGACAACCTAATATTTACCTTTACTGTTTTTGTGTGTCCACACGATTAAGCTACCATCATGTTTTATATCTTTTGTTTCAATAAAGTGCCAAGTAAGACCTTTGGGAAGACTTGGGTGAAAGTTAATGTGATCTTGCTGTAAAAAAACAGAAACTTTGCGCTCACGAGATTAGCTGTCATATTTTACAGAAGAGCGATTTTGAGTTGATTCTTTGTGCAGACGATTAATAGAAAAATTCCTCACGTCCACCAATTTATTTAAGAATTTTTTGAGTATAAGAAGTATGGTTGTTTCAGATCATTACAGACTGTTCTGTTTCTGGCAGATTCTGTTTTTAATGCATAGTTTGCTTGTTTTCTAGTTTCTATGGCTTATATTGCTCAATAAAGATTGTAGAAATGATATGGTACAGTAGGCATTGTGTGAGAACAATTATTAATATTGTGTCTGACAGTAACAATTACTAATATTGTGTGAGAACAATTGCCTAGGATAATTCTGCACACCGACCCATCATTATTTCACACTCGCTATTTATAATATTTATTAATATGTTCTAAATTTATGATAACAACTTCTACTTTTATATTTTAGCTCTTGGATATCATACAAAGTTATCCTCTTCATATCCACAATGTACTTTTATTTCTCGTTTCTAGTTGGAAGCAAATGTTCAGTGTACATAGAGTCGTATCAGTGGCAGATAGGACTTGAGAGAATATTGATCTTTCCTTTCGCTCCTTGTGGGTTCGACACTCCGTGCTTATCACTTCCACCTTTGGAAATTGCTACGATGATTCCCTGCACTTGGGGATTATCATAGTTCGACGATTCAGTGCCACAGTTCGGTGATCAAATGAAAGGATAGGCGTTAGTTTGGCGCACAAAAAAAAGGAAGGACGCGAAAGGAATGCATCAAACGTCGAGGTCGACTTCCGGCGTCACCGTCGGTGTGTGCGGGCTGGGGGAGTCGGCATGGCATCTATGTTGTTGGGCGTCGTGGAGACATCATCAGTCGGGCTGGGCGGCGGCGTTGGAGTCACCGGTATCTGGCTTAGGATGAGGCCGTGCTCCGCCAGGAACCACGCCTTGAGCTTCTCGTCACCGCTCTGGAGCATGTCAGTGCCGCCCATCAAGAAAGCCAGGTCATTGTTCCTCTTCTTGGCGTCTTGAGCTTTGAGCTTCGCGGCGACGTTGGTCCTGAGCAAGTTGACTTTGACAGCGTTGTTCGTCATCAAAGCAGCCCACATCGCCTCAGTTTTCTCTTCTCGTTGGGCGGCCCTGGTCTTGGCATCGGAAGACAATGCTCGATGGACTCTTGCACGAGTGCGGCAGCCGACTCGGCGTATTTCGCCTTCTTGGCCCCTTTCTTGCCGTCCGGGCGCCCGTCTTCCGCTCCCGGTGTCGGCGCGTCCGGCTCTACATCTCCTTGGCCTTGGCGAGGGTGCGCCGGATATCCGCCCACTTCTCGCACTTGTTGATCCGTTTGAAGACGTGGAGGTACTTGAACTCTTGGTCGTTGTTGTCGTCGTGGTACATGGCGAACATGCGCAGCAGCTGCGCCGAAGAGCGGGCATCAGTCGGCGCGGGCGCGCAAATGGGCACGCGCGGCGTGAGGAATACGGAGAGGGCAGCATGCTATACCTGATCCTCGATGCTGGTGCCGCACTCCGGCGAGCCGCGACCTCCTCGACGATCCCATGCCATTTGTTGCACGCCGTTTGGATGAGCCCCCGATGGTTCACCATCGCCTTCGACCCCCGCTGCATGTGGACGCCTTTGAAGTAGGGGTCGACGAGCTTGTGCTTGTCAAACTCGGCCTTGATGTGGTACCAATACGTGTCGATATTCTTGTTCATGCCGGTGATTGGGTCGAGGAAGACGACCTTCCACGCTTTGGCGAGGCACTCATCTTCCTTGGTCGCCCACTTTATGCGCGGCTCGCCAGTCTTGGCCGCCCCTTTCTTCTTCTTCTTCTTGCCTTTCCTCGTCGGCGCTGGCTCCTCCTCTCCCTCCTCCTCCTCCTGTTGCTGCTGCTGCTCTTCCTCACTGTAGTCGAGCTCTCTATCCATGTCTCCAAGATCAATCGAGCCGTCTTGGGTAGTGAACCTGGGGGAAGCAGCGGCGGCAGCCGAGCCGGCTGCAATGATGTCTTCCATGTCGGCCTCCGTCGCATCGGCGTCGCCAAGATGCGACAAGGAGGAGGCTTGCGAGTAGACGCCGTGGCGGAGAGGTGGCGTCAGGGAGGCTGCATAGTCAGGCAGCAAGTACATGTACGGAGGGTACTGCACGCCGGCGAACGCGGGCGAGGGCATGCGCTGGACCGGGCTCCCATGGGGAAAGGTGATGTTGGGGTTGAAACGGCCATGGACGTCGCCATCGGCATAGCCCGGGGACAGCGTGTTCCATGGGTGCGGCGACGACGAGAAGACGGCCGGAGATCCGACGCTTTGCTGGTTCCAGGCCTCGTGCGGGCCGTGGTCGCCGGGTGGATTCATCATCCCCGCACGAGCCGCCTCAGCTTGTTCGGTAGTCACGTGCTCAGCCTACTCCGCCGCCGCCACGGCCGCGTGCGCCGCCCTATCCCTAGCCTTCTTGGCCCAGTTGTGCCTATCGGCGGTGACGGCCTCCCGGCATTGCTCTTCTGCCTTCCAGTCGGTGTTGCTCATGCCCAGGGGCTTGGACGGCGGTGCCCTCTGCTTCCTCTGCTTTGGCTGGGCGACGGCGGTGGCTATGGGATCTGTCGCGGCGCGGGGCATCACGTACTTCTTCGGCAGCATGGCGACCAGCTTGGAAGGGAGGAGGCGGAGTTTTGCAGTAGGAATGGAGAATGAGAGGGAAGCCGAGGGGGGAAGCGGGAGGAAACGGCGGGAAAAGGGCCTCCTCTCGCTGACAGAGCGGCCCCACGCCCCTTTTCGCTTCTGTCGGCGCCCCAGGCGACACCCGGGAGCTTGGGTTTGGGCGGGATCGCCGGCACTGGATTTGGCCCAAACCGGCGCTAAACGAGGTCCTGGGGGCGCGACTGGGCCGATTTTCGGCCACCGGCACTAAAAATTCACCTGAGGGGGCTGTTGGGGGCGCGGCTGGAGATGCTCTCAAGTGACCGCAGATGCATGGTTTCACTACTTCCCCCAAATTGCCTCCCCTCTGCACGCGAAGACCACACGAAGCCCCCCAAGCCCAACTCTGCAGATAGGAGGCGCAACGATTTTCACAATGTGAGGACATTTGTTGCATAACCCTTGGAGCCCTAGCAACCAAAAGCCAAATCATACGCCACCGAAGGCAGAGCACCACCACAAGAACACCGCTCAATAGAAACAAATAAAAGAGTATGTTGTAGGAAATAAACTTACATGGTCGTATGTTCGCCCGAACTGCCGAGGAAGCAAGACCTCTCCTCCCATGGCGAGGGCTACAACAGCAGAGGCAAGCGCCTGGACGAAGAAGCGCCGCCAGAAGCCCCCTCGCCCACACTGCCAACCGCTCCGAAAAACGATTTTTTGTCGAAACAGTCCCTCTGCCCACCGGAATTGCTAGAAAAGACCCCCTCCAAACGAAATTGCCAAAAAAGACCCCCTCAGCCATGGCGGCAGGCGCGGCAGGCGACACGTGGCACCTGCCGCCATGGCTGGAGGCGGTGGGCCCTACCGCCACACATGCAATCAGCTGCCTGGCCAGAATGGGCTCTTACACAGTGCTGCATGCCGGGACAGAACGGGCGGGCTTGGTGGGCCTGCCGCCACAAGACGAGGCGGCCGGCGCTGCTCCTGCCGCTCCCAGGCCGACAGGTTGCGTTGTTTGTGGGCCCAGCCAGTGGGCCATGCCACGACTGCGTGAGGCGGCCTCCTACTGCACGCACGACAGGCACACTGACGGTGCTGATTCCCATGCACGACAGTGATAGCGACGCTGACGACACTAATTACCATGCGCGGGAATATGGACGCTAATGGTGCTGCTGCTTTTGCCCGAGAATCACTCCTGCTTTTGCTTCTGCCCGGGAATCACTCCTGCTTTTGCTTGAGCGGATGCAACAGCGCTGCGGGAATCAGTCAGTCATTGCGGGAATCCGAGGCTACATGGATCCTAAAATTTGCCGCCGAATATTTCGCCTGTTCGCGCTTATTTTCTCGCCATCATTTATCGTCTGAGCCAATAAAAGGAGACACCGAGGCTCTCGTCATCCTCGTCCAGCCATCCTCAAAATCGCTAATGCGCAAAGTGTGTAACACATTTTTTCAGTCGATATGAGTTTGCCTTGCTCAGATGAAAGCATTAGGCCGAGGAAAATGTGTTGGGGAACGTGGTAATTTCAAAAAAATTCCTACGATCACGCAAAATCTATCTAGGTGATGCATAGCAACGAGAGAGGAGAGTATGTCCACATACCCTTGTAGACCGAAAGCGGAAGCGTTATGACAACGCAGTTGATGTAGTCGTACATCTTCACGATCCGACCGATCCTAGCACCGAAGGTACGGCACCTCCGCGATCTGCACACGTTCAGCTCGGTGACGTCCCACGAACTCTAGATCCAGCTAAGGTCGAAGGAGAGTTTCATCAGCATGACGGCGTGATGACAGTGATGATGACATTACCGACGCAGGGCTTCGCCTAAGCACTATGACAATATGACCGAGGTGGAATATGGTGGAGGGGGCACCGCACATGGCTAAACAATCAACTTGTGTGTCTATGGGGTGCCCCCCTCCTCCGTATATAAAGGAGTGGAGGAGGGGAGGGCTAGCTCTCTCTATGGCGCGCCCTCGGGGGAGTCCTACTCCCACCGGGAGTAGGATTCCCCCCCCCCTTCCCTGGTTGGAGTAGAGAGGAAGGAAGGAGGAGAGAGGGAGAAGGAAAGGGGGGCCGTGCACTATACCGAATTCAGATTGGGCTTGGGGGGCGCCCTCCACCTGGCCGCCTCCTCATCTCTCCCACTAAGGCCCAATAAGGCCCATACACTCCCCGAGGGGTTCCTGTAACTCCCCGGTACTCCGGTAAATGCCCGAAATTACCTGGAACCATTCCGATGTCCAAACATAGTCATACAATATATCGATCTTTATGTCTCGACCATTTTGAGACTCCTCGTAATGTCCGTGATCATATCTGGGACTCCTAACTACCTTCGGTACATCAAAACACATAAACACATAATATCGATCGTCATCGAACGCTAAGCGTGCGGACCCTACGGGTTCAAGAACTATGTAGCCATGACAAAGACTCATCTCCGGTCAATAACCAATAGAGGAACCTGGATGCTCATATTGGTTCCTACATATTCTACGAAGATCTTTATCGGTCAAACCGCATAACAACATACGTTGTTCCCTTTGTCATCGTTATGTTACTTGCCCGAGATTCGATCGATGGTATCTCAATACCTAGTTCAATCTCATTACCGGCAAGCCTCTTTACTCGTTCCATAATACTTCATCCCACAACTAACTCATTAATCACAATTCTTGCAAGGCTTATAGTGATTAGTATTATCGAGAGGGCCCAGAAATACCTCTTCGAAACTCGGAGTGACAAATCCTAATCCCAATCTATGCCAACCCAACAAACACCTTCGAAGACACCTGTAGAGCACCTTTATAATCACCCATTTACGTGGTGACATTTGGTAGCACAAAAAGTGTTCCTCCGGTATTCAGGAGTTACATAATCTCATAGTCTGAGGAACTTGTATAAGTCATGAAGAAAGCAGTAGAAATGAAACTGACACGATCATAATGCTAAGCTAACGGATGGGTCATGTCCATCATTTCATTCTCCTAATGATGTGACCCCGTTAATCAAATGACAACACATGTCTATGGTTAGGAAACAGAACCATCTTTGATTAACGAGCTAGTCAAGTAGAGGCATACTAGGGACAATATGTTTTGTATATGTATTCACACATGTACTAAGTTTCCGGTTAATAAAATTCTATCATGAATACTAAACATTTATCATGATATAAGGAAATAAATAATAACTTTATTATTGCCTCTAGGGCATATTTCCTTCAGTCTCCCACTTGCACTAGAGTCAATAATCTAGATCACATCACCATTTGATTTAACACCAATAGTTCACATCTGTATGTGATTAACACCCATAGTTCACATTGACATGTGACCAAGAACCAAAGGGTTTACTAGAGTCAATAATCTAGTTCACATCGCTATGTGATTAACACCCAAAGAGTACTAAGGACTGATCATGTTTTGCTTGTGAGAGAAGTTTAATGAACGGGTCTGTCACATTCAGAGCCATTTGTATTTTGCAAATATTATATGTTTACAATGCTTTGCATGGAGCTACTCTAGCTAATAGCTCCCACTTTCAATAAGTATCCAGATTCAGACTTAGAGTCATCTGGATCGGTGAAAAAGCTTGCAGCAACGTAACTGTTTACGACGAACTCTTTATCACCCCCATAACCGAGAAACATTTCCTAAGTCCTTACTAAGGATAATTTTGAATGTTGTCCAGTGATCTACTCTTAGATTACTATTGTACCCCCTTGCCAAACTCATGGCAAGGTACACAATTGGTTTGGTACACAGCACAACATACTTTATAGAACCTATGACTGAGGCATAGGGAATGACTTTCATTCCTTTTCTATGTTCTTCCATGGTCGGGCTTTGAGTCTTACTCAACTTTACACCTTGTAATACATGCAAGAACTTCTTCTTTGACTGATCCATTTTGAACTCTTTCAAAATCTTGTCAAGGTATGTACTCATTGAAAAATCTTATCAAGCGTCTTGATCTATCTCTATAGATTTTGATGCCCAATATGTAAGCAGCTTCACCGAGGTCTTTCATTGAAAAAACTCTTATTCAAGTATCCCCTTATGCTATCCAGAAATTCTATACCATTTCAGATCAATAATATGTCATCCACATATAATATTAGAAATGCTACAGAGCTCCCAGTCACTTTCTTGTAAATACAGGCTTCTCCAAAAGTCTGTATAAAACCATATGCTTTGATCACACTATCAAAGCGTTTATTCCAACTCCGAGAGGCTTGCACCAGTCCATAAATGGATCGCTGGAGCTTGCACACTTTATTAGTACCTTTAGGATCGACAAAACCTTCTGGTTGCATCATATACAACTCTTCTTTAAGAAATATCCATTTAATGAATGTAGTTTTGACATCCATTTGCCAGATTTCATAAAATATGGCAACTGCTAACATTATTCGGACGGATTTAAGCATCACTAGAGTTGAGAAAATTTCATTGTAGTCAACACCTTGAACTCGTCGAAAACCTTTTGCGACAAGTCGAGCTTTGTAGATAGTAACAGTACTATAAGTGGTTGTCCCCCTCTTGAAGATCCATTTATTAATATGGCTTGCCGACCATCGGGCAAGTCCATCAAAGTCCACACTTTATTCTCATACATGGATCCCATCTCAGATTTCATGGCTTCAAGCCATTTTGCGGAATCTGGGCTCATCATCGCTTCATCATAGCTCATGGGTTCATCATGGTCTAGTAACATGACTTCCAGAACAGGATTACCATACCACTCTGGTGCGGACCATACTCTGGAAGACTTACCAGGTTCTGTAGTATCTTGACCTGAAGTTTCATGATCATCATCATTAGCTTCCTCACTAATTGGTGTAGGAATCACTGGAACTGATTTCTATGATGAACTACTTTCCAATTTGGGAGAAGGTACAATTACCTCATCAAGTTCTTCTTTCGTCCCACTCACTTCTTTCGAGAGAAACTCCTTCTCTAGAAAGGATCCATTCTTAGCAACAAAGATTTTTGCTTTCGGATCTTTGATAGAAGGTGTACCCAACAGTTTCCTTTGGGTATCCTATGAAGATGCACTTCTCCGATTTGGGTTTGATCTTATCAGGTTGAAGCTTCTTCACATATGCATCACAGCCCCAAACTTTACAAAACGACAACTTTGGTTTCTTGCCAAACCACAGTTCATAAGGCGTCGTCTCAACGGATTTCGATGGTGTCCTGTTTAACGTAAATGTAGCTGTCTCTAATGCATAATCCCAAAACGATAGTGGTAAATCGGTAAGAGACATAATAGATCACACCATATCCAATAAAGTGCGGTTACGATGTTCATACACACCATTACGCTCTGGTGTTCCAGGTGGCGTGAGCTGTGAAACTATTCCACACTGTTTTAAATTAAGGCCAAACTCATAACTCAAATATTCTCCTCCACAGTCAGATCGTAGAAACTTTATTTTCTTGTTACGATGATTCTCCACTTCACTCTGAAATTCTTTGAACTTTTCAAATGTTTCAGACTTGTGTTTCATTAAGTAGATATACCCATATCTACTCAAATCATCTGTGAAGGTCGGAAAATAACGATACCCGCCACGAGCATCAACACTCACTGGACCGCATACATCGGTATGTATTATTTCCAATAGGTCACTAGCTCGTTCCATTGTTCTGGAGAATGGAGTTTTAGTCATCTTTCCCATAAGGCACGGTTCGCAAGCATCAAATGATTCATAATCAAGTGATTCCAAAAGTCCATCAGCATGGACTTTCTTCATGCGATTTACACCGATATGACCCAAATCGCAGTGCCACAAATAAGTTGCACTATCATTATCAAATTTGCATCTTTTGGCATCAATACTATGAATATGTGTATTACCACGATCGAGATTTTATAAACCATCAAAATTGGGTGTATGACCATAGAAGGTTTTATTCACGTAAATGGAATAACAATTATTCTCTGTCTTAAATGAATAACCGTATTGCAATTAACATGATCTAATCATATTCATGCACAACACAAACACCAAATAACATTTATTTAGGTTCAACACTAATCCCGAAAGTATAGGGAGTGCTCGATGATGATCATATCAATCTTGGAACCACTTCCAACACACATCGTCACTTCATCCTCAGCTAGTCTCCATTTATTCTGTAACTCATGTTTCGAGTTACTAATCCGAGCAACCGAACAAGTATCAAATACCCAGGGGCTACTATGAACACTGGTAAGGTACACATCAATAACCTGTATACCAAATATACCTTTGTTCACTTTGCCATCCTTCTTATCCACCAAATATTCAGGGCATTTCCGCTTGTAGAGACCATTTCCTTTGAAGTAGAAGCACTCAGTTTCAGGCTTTGGTCGGGCTTTGGTCAAGCTTTGGGCTTCTTCACGGGAGTGAAAACTTGCTTGCCATTCTTCTTGATGTTCCATTTCTTTCCCTTTGCCCTTTTCTTGAAACTAGTGGTCTTGTTTAATCATCAACACTTGATGCTCTTTCTTGATTTCTACCTTCGTCGATTACAGCATCACGAAGAGCTCAGGAATTATTTTGGTCATCCCTTGCATACTATAGTTCATCACAAAGTTCTCGTAACTTGGTGATGGTGACTAGAGAATTCTGTCAATCACTATCTTATCTAGAAGATTGACTCCCACTTGATTCAAGCGATTGTAGTACCCAGACATTCTTAGTACATGCTCACTAGCTGAGCAATTCTCCTCCATTTTTAGGCAAAGTACTTGTCATAGGACTCATACCTCTTGACACGGGCATGAGTCTGAAATACCAATTTCAGCTCTTGGAACATCTCATATGCCCTGTGAAGTTTCAACACCATTTTTGAAGTCCTGGTTCTAAGCCGTAAAGCATGGTGCATCAAACTATCAAGTAGTCATCATATTGAGCTAGCTAAACGTTCATAACGTCTACATCTGCTCCTGCAATAGGTCGGTCACCTAGCGGTGCATCAAGGACATAATTCTTCTGTGCAGCAATGAGGATACACCTCAGATCACGGAACCAGTCCGCATCATTGCTACTATCATCTTTCAACTTATTTTTCTCTAGGAACATATCAAAAATAAAGGGAAGCTATAACGCGAGCTATTGATCTACAACATAATTTGCGAAATACTATGACGACTAAGTTCATGATAAATTAATGTTCAATTAATCATATTACTTAAGAACTCCGACTTAGATAGACATCCCTCTAATCATCTAAGTGATCACGTGATCCAAATCAACTAAACCATGTCCCATCATCACGTGAGATGTAGTAGTTTTCAATGGTGAACATCACTGTGTTGATCATATCTACTATATGATTCATGCTCGACCTTTCGGTCTCAGTGTTCCGACGCCATATCTACATATGCTAGGCTCGTCAAGTTTCACCCGAGTATTCTGCGTGCGCAAAACTGTCTTGCACCCGTTGTATGTGAACGAAGAGCTTATCACACCCGATCATCACGTGGTGTCTCGGCATGACGAACTATAGCAACGGTGCATACTCAGGGAGAACACTTATACCTTGAAATTTAGTAAGGGGTCATCTTATAATGCTACTGTCGTAGTAAGCAAAATAAGATGCATAAAGGATAAACATCACATGCATAAAAATATGTGACATTATTTGGCCATCATCATCTTGTGCTCATGATCTCCATCACTAAAGCATCGTCATGATCTCCACTGTCATCGGCGCGACACCTTGATCTCCATCGTAGCATCATTGTCGTCTCGCCAACTGTTGTTACTACGACTGTTGCTACCGCTTAGTGATAAAGTAAAACAATTACATGGCGAATGCATTACATACAATAAAGTGACAAACATATGGCTCTTGCCAGTTGCCGATAACTTTGTTACAAAACATGATCATCTAATACAACAATTTATATCACATCATGCCTTGACCATATCACATCACAGCAAGCCCTGCAAAAACAAGTTAGACGTCCTCTACTTTGTTGTTCCAAGTTTTACGTGGCCGCTATGGGCTTCTAGCAAGAACCGTTCTTACCTACGCATCAAAACCACAACGATTTTTCGTCAAGTGTGATGTTTTAACCTTCAACAAGGACCGGGTGTAGCCACACTCGATTCAACTAAAGTTGCAGAAACAGACACTCAACAGCCACCTATGTGCGAAGCACGTCGGTAGAACCAGTCTCGCGTAAGCTTACGCATAATGTCGGTCTGAGCCGCTTCATCCAACAATATTGCCGAATCAAAGTATGACAAGCTGGTAAGTAGTATCACTATTATCGCCCACAACTCTTTGTGTTCTACTCGTGCATATAACATCTACGCATAGACCTGGCTCTGATACCACTGTTGGGGAACGCGGTAATTTCAAAAAAATTCCTACGATCATGCAAGATCTATCTAGGTGATGCATAGCAACGAGATGGGAGACCACTACTAGGGAAAACCTTAGCAGTAGCGCGTGTTTTGTGCCTACTAGTAGCGTGGGAAGCCGCGCTACTAATAAGGCGCTATAGCTATTGCTTAGCAGTAACGCGTGCCATCACGCGCTACTGCTAGTACAAATAGCTGCAGCGCTTGTTTAGTATTCGCTCTTCGCTAAGTTATCTACTTGCAGCGTGTTTCCTAACCATCGCTACTAGTATTTTTTATAATTATTTTATTTTTACTGTATTTACGCGCCATCATACAAATATTGGTACAATACCAGCTGTTATGAGGTTTACATCATTATGTCCATAACAGTGTATTAAATGAAGGTGGATTAGGTTCAAGTGGAGGCAATATGTGATGCATGTCAACAGTATACTACTAATCCAAACTTGATCTACTTTGGATTAGTAGTACTTTTGATGTGCACCACATATTGCTTCCATTTGAATCTAATCCGCCAGCACAAGATATTTAATCGTCATCATGGTCATTACCACCAACATTATTTATTTAATCACCACTAACACTAGCTAATAATAATCATCATAGTCATTACCACCAACACTAGCTATTTTATCATCATAATAATAGTGTAGCACATCATCATCCTGAAACTCATTTCTAGCCAACTACTCACTCCTGCTACTCACTCCTGCTGCTCTCTCTTAGGTAAAAGAACATAAAACATGTAAAGCTCTCCTCCTTATTCAAGTTGGAGCATGCAGATGAACCTGTCTCCTAATCGTGGAAGGCGTCTCTGGTTACTGCTCCCTAGTACTTCTCTGCGCTCCCCTAACACATATTTGGTCCAGTCTTGCACTATTAAGCATCCATCGCTAATCTTGAATGCACTAAAGTAAGTTGTAGGATATCTTGGCCGTAAGTTGATAATACTCATGACACCTTTAGTCTCGATCCCATAAGGCACAACATTCATCGGGAGTCCCTGTTGAAGAACATCGTATGGTAACATACTTAGCAATGAAGTTTAGCTTCAAAAATAATGTATGGAAAAGATGCAATGAGGATAAAAAGTAAAAATCTTACCATCCTTCCTAAATGGATGTGACCGTAGTTCATTACGAACACTATTGGTCGCACATTTTCAGAACTAAGATTTCTAAATGTAGGAAGAAAATTTGTCTTGACAGTATCAAGATCCTCAAGCCATGAAACATAATGACTGAGCTCCTCGCAGATTGAGTTCAGCCCAGAGACGATATCTGGTCCTGTCTACCAAGCTACCGGACATGTTTGCTTGCACGGAAATAAGTGACAATACAAATTAGTTGTCAATTATTTTTGAATAAACAATATCAAAGACATAAATATGGTTGAGAAACTTACATAATGGTATAACTAGAGGCATTTGCACATTGATCCAGATGTCGGTATTACCTTCAATATCATCTTCCGGACGAATATCAAAGGTGATAACCATATCAGGCTCAAATGCATAAGTCTTGCATAGTGCTCGCCATGTTTTGCATCCAAAATAGGTGTAGTCGTCTGAATTGTATAACTTCGCATGGAAAATATAACCATGCTCGGTCTTCAAGTAAACTTTCTTTTCCTCCATACTATGACTGAAACATATCTTATCCAATACAAAAACTCTTGCATGGCAGGGGATACGCTAGTAGAATAGTAAAAAAAATATAGGTTGAAGCAAATGAAAGCAGATGTCATGCTTAATTACGAAAAGAGACTTGTCGTTGTGACTTCTTCAGATCCACTTCAAAGTTCTCGTCCAGCTTGATGTCAAGCGCCTATCATCATCTAGGAAGATTCCGTCGCACAGCAGCGCTTCGTCTTCGCAGATTTGCAAATACCGAAATCCTTCTCATCGTCAGACATTTCCTATGTTCATAGTTAAAACATTAATTGAAAATCGATCGAAGACAACTACCAAGATACTCAACACACAAATCTGGGGCACTCACAAATCTTTTAGAAACCCTGCGTATATCTTGTTAGATCCTTAGTCCGGCTTTTCTTCCCGAACACCGAACTATGCATCAGGGGCTACTGCCTATGCGGTATTACATTACATAATTTTAAACTTCTTACCTCAAAGCCTGTTAGAAGGCTGTTGCAGGCTTCGGTCAGCCCGCCCTTGGCGAGCTGGACCTTCTCAATCACCGCACTCATGAGAGTGCGGTGTTCTTCCTCGCTGGAACCGCCTTTAAGCGCCTCCAGTAGGCTATCCGGCGCCTCCGGTTGGACGGAGGCCACCGGCGTCACGGTCCTGCCCTTCTTTCGAAGGGGCCGCTTGCCGGACTCTGGAACCGCTACGGGTTCCGAGGTAGAGTCCGGCACAAAGTCTGGGAGGACGCCCGACGGCGCCTCCGGAGCCTCCTCCTAGTGGGTCCCTCTGTGGGATTCCGTCTCGTCATCCTCGTCGACGCGTGGGGTAGAGGCAGTCGGGATGGAATTTACATCCGACGGTGCCAAAGACCCGCTCATCGAGTCGGGAAGATCATCAACGACCGGACTACAGGCAGAATGCAGCGTTAGAAGGACACTACATGACATACGATGTACGGCATATAAATGATCCGAATACTTACGATCCTGCCGGACGCCCGGCCCTTGGAGGCCATTCATCCTTGCCAACGTTGATGTTGGCGAAACTGTCTGGGGGGATAGTTCTCCCCCTCTTGGACCCTTCGGCCGCCCCGATCGGGGGAGCCTTCCTCTTCCTCTCTCCCTCCTCCGGGAGAGAGTACTCCTCCTCCTCCTCGTCTTCAGGGGAGGAGTCCTCGTCGTCGTCAGACGCCTGATTACGGGAGCTCTTTCGAGTCCCCGTGGCCACCTTCTTGGCCTTCTTCTCTGGCACCACGTGCGATGCCGGAACCAGCAGCCGTGCTAAGAGGGCATCCACTGGTTCTTCTGGCATGGGAGCCGGGCTGATGAGCAGCTTGGCCTTCTCCATCCATTCCTGTCAAAGGAAGAGGCAGATTAAAAACCTCACTAGAGTCAATCTAATTATCACAAGTGTCCCGTAATGGGGTCGAATCACTTACCTCGTCAGTCGGAGACTGCGAGCTGAATCCGCGATCTTCGGTCGCGGATGCAGGGGCTTCGGCGCCATTGAACAGCACCCTCCAGGCACCTTCGTATGTTGTATCGAAGAGCCCGCTCAATGTCTGGTGCTGTTCCGGATTAAACTCCCACAGATTAAATGCCCGTTCTTGGCATGGGAGAATCCGCCGGAGGAGCATGACTGGACCACGCCGACGAGCCGAGCCTATTGCTCACCAGCTTCTTGATGCAGGCTCAATTCCGTCACCTCCACGGATCACCCCACCGCAAGCCCTTCTCTTTCCGTGAAGTGAGCTGCGTGGGGATTCCAGATCTAAATTCGGGGGCCGCCGCCCATGTAGGCTTGCGCGGCTCAGTGATGTAGAACCACCCCGATTGCCACCCCTTGACGGAGTCCACGAAGGTCCCTTCTAGCCAAGGGACGTTGGGCAGCTTGCCCAACATGGCGCCTCCGATTCTCGCTTATGCCCCTTCACAACCTTGACAGACGTTGAAGGTCTTGAGCCACAGGCGAAGTGGGGCGGATGCGAGAAAGGCCTCGCACCGACGATAAACGCCGAGATGTTGAGGATGAAGTTCGCGCCAGATCGTGGAAATCCAGGCCGTAGTAAAACATGAGCCCCAGACGAATGGATGGAGCGGAAAGCCCAGTCCATGCGGAGGAAGTGGGGAGGAAGACGACCTCTCATGAGGCCACAGGGTAAGGATGAGCTGCCCGTGTCGGGCAGCCGATCTGCGATATCGCTGGAAAGGTATCCGGCGTCGCGCAGCTTGGTGATGTCCTCCTCCTTGGCGGTGGAGGCCATCCATTTACCTCCCCCTCCGGACATATTCGAAGAAGGGTCGAGGTGAGATGCGCGAGCTTGGGCGTTGGAGCTTGAGTTTGCAGGGAGGGATAAGCAAAGGAGGAAGAAGGCGTAGGTGAGAAGGTAAATCCTTACCCCTTATATATAGGCGGACAAAACTATGCGTCCCTCACCGGCCTGGTAAAACTCGCTTATCTCCCAAGCGCCACCATCAATGGCGTGGTTGGGTTACCCACGCACGTATTGATGAGAATCCCGGAATAAGGGGAACACGATCTCTGCTTCGATAGGACGTGCCAAGGAAACCGCTTCGCTAAACGTGCTGAGGTGGTATAGTAATTCAAACAAGGGCTTGGCTACGGTGTGATGTCACGCCGCATAATACGTCAGCAAATTGAGCTAAGTGCATATTTTATTCTCTCTACGTTGGAATGTGGAATTTATCTTGCAGAGCCGAATTCTATCCTGGTGTTCATTATCTTCTCCGAATTATTCAAGGAGAGGAACCCGCCTTGCAATGCCGAACATTATGCACGCCGGACTTATCGTCATTGAAGAATGGTTCAGGGGCTACTGAGGGAGTCCTGGACTAGGGGGTGTCCGGACAGCCGGACTATCAATATCCGCCGGACTCCCAGACTACGAAGATAGAAGATTGAAGACTCCGGCTCGTGTCCGGAAGGTACTTTCCTTGGCGTGGAAGGCAAGCTTGGCAATACGGATATGTAGATCTCCTACCATTGTAACCGACTCTGTGTAACCCTAGCCTCTGCGGTGTCTATATAAACCGGAGGGCCTTAGTCCGTAGAACGAACATACATCTCAACAATCATACCATAGGCTAGCTTCTAGGGTTTAGCCTCCTTGATCTCGTGGTAGATCTACTCTTGTACTACCCATATCATCAATATTAACCAAGCAGGACGTAGGGTTTTACCTCCATCGAGAGGGCCCGAACCTGGGTAAAAACATTGTGTCCCTCGTCTCTTGTTACCATCCGCCTAGACGCACAGTTCGGGACCCCCTACTCGAGATCCGCCGGTTTTGACACCGACAGAGGCTTATTCTTATGCCCTCAGAATGCTTCATCAGATAGCAAGTGCTAATAGGGGGACTCAAGTTTGGCAGAGAGAACGCCCAAATCCAATGAACCTGGGTGAGCTAATCCTAGACCGCTTATTCTGGGCATTTGCCCGGACTATACAAGCCTTCAGGTACTGTCACCCGGTATTATCAGTTGATGGTACCTTTCTCACTAGAAAGTACAAGGGCACACTATTGGTGGCGATTGCAGCAGATGCAAATAATCAACTTCTTCCTATTGCATACGCACTGGTCGAGAGCTAGAACAAAGATATCTGGTTCTTGTTCCTGAGCTGCGTGAAGATGGGTGTCATGAAAGAGCGTCAATGTGCGAGCCAAGTACGTTAAGGGTGACAAACACAACATGATGTTGATATATCTGTACTCTCTATGTCTATTTATATTTGTGTCTTCCTCATAATTTTTATTTGTATTATATTTAATTTAAATTGAATCTCTTTGTATCACTACTAGGGAAAAGCCTAGCAGCAGCGCGGGTTTTGGGCCTATCAAGAGGCCAGGCGAAAGCGCCATCGATAAGCGCCATAGACTAATGCTTAGCAATAGCGCGCTTGACCCACGCCATCGCTAAATTGACTTAGTAGCAGCGGTTCTTTAGAACATCGCTATCGTTAATTAGTAGTAGCGCTTCTCCTAACCCGCTACTACTACTATTTAGTATTTTATTTCTTTTCTATTTCATGTTGTATTCATACACCTTTACACAAGTTTTCATACAATAGGAATTTAGAGATTGTTTTACATCATAATGAGTTATTACATCATGGGGTGAAAGAACCGTGGACTAGTTTCAAGTGGATGTCCATCCACTTGAAACTAATCCGCGGTTCTTTCACCCAATGATATAATAATATCATCATCATCATCATATCATTAACAACTTAGCATCATAATACATCATTGTCATATAACACCTCCTCAATATCATCATTTTCATCATTGACATCACATAACACCTCCTCAAGATCATCATTATCAACTCTAAAACATTACAACATAATAAACATATTGTACCTCATAGGACCTATTACATTCGATTAAGACCTACTACACTTTCTAAGGTAAAATAACAAAAAACAAGATAGCCCCTGACTCTTCATTATGGAGAATGGAGATTAGCCTGTCTCCCATTCTTGCCTTTCGCTGAATGTTACTTCCAAGAACCTCCTTGCGAATGTCCATACATTTCTTCCATTCTCTGATGATCATGTGTTCACGGGTTTTAGAAATCCGATATGCACAGTGAGCTCCCTAGATTTACTCGGCAAGATGTTCAGAATCGAGAGGCGACCATACAGAGACATCGATGAGGCACACACTCCATCGGGAGTTTCGTTGAAAACATAATAATAACTTTGTAGATAGCAATGATGTACTAGTTTTAGAAGTATGCAAAAAATGCACGAATGTCGTAATAGTAAAAAATCTTACCAGGGTATCTCCAGAGAAGTTATCGTTGTTCAACACATGCACTAGTGGCACGTATTCACCATAATTTGGAGGAGTTCGATAATAGGCATTGTAATTCTCAAGAAGAGTACAAAATGCGATCAGATGATTTTTCTCTTATATGTTAATTGGGTGCCTTCGGTGTAGTGGGTTTTATCTACCATCTTCCGCATAGTCTTTGAAGAATCAAAATAAGCTGTCAATAGAGATAAGCTATCAACTATTTTGAAATAAAGAATATAAATTAGTTAATAACTATGTTTGAGAAACTCACATAGCGGTACAATCGGCAGCGTACCAACAAGGACCCAAATGTCCATATTGTCTTCCTCGCTTTCAGGATCACCAAGATCCATGGTGATAATCATACCCTCATCAAAACCATACATTTTGCAAAGTGCTTCCCAATTTTGGCAACCAAAATGGGTTACGCTCTGAGCATTGTACAGATTTACTTCAAAATCCATATCATGATGGGTCCTTAGGTGTATTTTATTTGTTTCAAAATTTTCATGGTCTTCAAAACCCATCCTCTCCATGACATAGCGTCTTGCATGGCATGGGATAAGCTAGTCGAATTGTAAAATATGAAAATTAGACGTTGAAATAGTTGAAGTCATGCTTAATGGAGAAAAAACTATTGTCGCTGCTATGCATCAGTATGAACATCGCAGGTCTCCTCGAGCTTAATGCTGAAGCGGCGATCGTCGTCCAGCCGAACGAACTCGTCGCACATACCTCGATCATCGTGGCACCAGCTACACTCCTGGAGACCGTCGTCGTCCGAGTACGACATTTCCTACAATCATAATTCAAAGATTAAACTTGTACATATTCTAGCACAAGTCATGTCGAATTCACGACAAAATCCGCATGACCTTTGCTAAAAAGGACATATCGAGCGCCTGAAATTTGCCGGAACGGAAATTAACCAACACTCCGACAAAACATAGGCCACTCGGAGATGTAAACTGAACATGAACGGCCGTTTGGGCAACCACATATCCTATTTGAGCAACAACACAAAATATACAAGGATATTTGGCTGGTCTCACCTCGATGTCGGAGGGGGTACGTCGGTGACTGGGATGACGGCGGGGATGTCGGAGGGGGTCGGTGACGGGACGACGGAGGTCACTGAAACCATATAAGTTATCACTAGCAACAAAACATGTTCAACTAGTTTTATTAATTCAACTAGTTCTTACTAAATATAAACTTACTATAAATAGAAAAAAAACTAGTTCTTTCTAAAAATAAAGTAGTTCAACTAGTTATATTAATTATCTTACTAAAAATAGATTAGTTCTGTTAATTCAACTAGTTCAACTAGTTTATTAATTTACTTACTAAACTAGTTCCACTACAACTAAAGTAGTTCAACTACCACTACTACTACTAAAAATCTAGTACTAACTAAGCTAAATTAACATCTACTACTACTAAATTAACATCTAGTACTAGCTAACCCTAAATTAACATCTACTACTACTAAATCTAGTACTAACTAGTGGCAGGGGTGGGGGCGACGGAGAGGTAGCTAGGGGCGGCGAGGTCGAGGCGGTGGGAGGAGGGCTGCGGGAGGAGGAGGAGAGGCGGTCAGAGGCGGAGGGAGGAGGTGGCGGAGGAGGAGGGCGGCAGCAGCGGAGGGGAGGATGTGCGAGGAGGATGGAGGAGGGACGAAAGGAGGAGTACCTCGGCAAGACGAACAAAGGCGGCGACGACATTTTACGGTTGTTGTTGACGCGATGAGAGTGAGAGAGTGAGAAGGGTCGGTCCTCCGTGGGGATAAGGTAGGGATAGTTGTAGCGCGTTTGACAAAAGCGCTACAGCTAACGTAAATAGCGATGGCGCTCTACAAGATAGAGCGCTACTGCTATAGCTAGCGGGGGCAAGGTCATGGCAACTATAGCAAGAAGGCCAGTAGGCACAAACGCGCTACTACTACTTCCAAGTCATGAGCGCATTTGGCAGACACGCGCTGCTGCTAAGTAGCAGTAGCGTGGTATTTTGAAGCGCGTTGCAGGTAAGATTCTGTGTATAGGCTTTTCCCTAGTAGTGTATTATTGAATCTCTTTGTGTTATTGTACTTATATTTAATTTAAATTGAATCTCTTTTTATTATTGTACCCGTGATGGTAACTTCAGATAATTAATGTCAACTGTATCTCGTTGTATTTTTAAGTTTATTTTTATTTGCATTTATATTTGTGTCTTCCTCATAATTTTTACTTGTATGTTTGTGTGCAGGTTATGGCTGAAGTGCCAGTGCTTTTGCAGGGGCCCGATGACGCCGGTCACTGTTGCCACCTATTTTTGAACCCAAATAAAAATCACGATTATCGTACTTTCAGACTTCGAACCGTAAAGAAAACATGGCCAATACACAATTCTTTCATTGCTCACCTTGACGCTTATGGACTTCATGCTTTTGCTAGGCTCACATCATGCGAAGACCAGTTATGTTCGGACCCATCCCTTTTGACATCCCTCGTTGACCGGTGGAGACCTGAAAGCCACACCTTTCACTTTCGTTTTGGGGAGCTTGCACCTACACTGAAAGATGTTTCTATGATCACTACTCTACCAATTAGAGGTGAGCTGTTAGTCGCTCCACGAGTGTCTCCATCTTGGGCATTAAATATATCAGACCGTCTTTGGATGATAATGCCAGAATCACAACGTTCTAGTGGCCCTCGTGGCATCCCACTCTCCTGGCTTCGTGATAACTTTCATATTTTATCTAGCTACGCTGATTCTGAGACGAGGAAAATACATCTGTTTGCATATTTGTTGTGGCTCCTTAGGGTTATGTTTCCAAATTCACACGGGGATGTAGTTCTCCCTGGTCTCATCTACATTGTAGAGAAGATGGTAGATGAATCTTTACCCAAGCAGCCAAAATACAGCTTCGGTTCTGCCATGCTATCTCATACATATAGAGGCTTGTGTGCTGCCACATAAAAAACTTCCTTCGCACAAAAAGCTCCGTTACTTTGTGTCACCTACTAGTTTCTACAATTGTAGTCCTGGATATACCTCTGTCGACACACGAACACGTCACGTGTACCCTCGACGCCGGGGGTGATGCACTGCAGCTCACGTCGAAGGAGACCCGACCGACAGCGATCACGCAAGACAATCGTGGGCGCTTTTAGAGACCGAACCCCACAAGACCGGGAGGGACCCGTCAGGATTGCGGCGACTATGGGCTGCCCTAGGTCGATTCGCTCGCCCCTAGAGCCTCGAGATTCGCAGCTCTCAAACACGAAGAACAGCGAAGAACGAGATAGAAAAACGGTGGAGAGATAAAAAGTAGACAGGAAAAAGTAGTATATTGATTTGTTCGATTGTGTGTTGTTCAATCGGCCCTCACCCCCAACATATATAAGAGGCGGCTGGACTTCCCGTACAAGAAAATAACTCATCTAGGCTTTCCTTACAAGAAAATTGCATCAATTCACGTCCAAAACCCTAGTCAAATTCGGACTAGTTTTATCCGAACTTTCCAAAACTGTTCGGCTTAAACTGACTGTACCTTGCTGGTCCTTTTTGTGATGGCAAACAACCTCGGATGGAAACGAGTCCAAAAGCAATCTTGACCGTTTCGACGAGACGAACATCTTTCATGTTGAACGTTTTTTCACTAGAGGTCATCTCGAGGGTCAAATTGCTCGTGCAAAACAGATAATTACTCACGCAGCTCATCAGACACACCCATATATGTGTCTGGTTCCAGGCGTCACATTTTGCTCTCTAGAGGGTCTCGCTGTGCGGGCTCTAACTTTTGCATACGACCTCGGATTGAGACGATCTTTATATCAAAATCGATCGTTTCGACGAGGCGCACAACTTCCGTGTAGGACATTTCTCCATCCATGATCATTTGAATTAGCTTCTGAGCCCATCTTCAACCTCTCGTTGGCTTGACTATCACAATCTCCATCCCGGCAGGCCTTCCACCCGGGTAAGCTTTCCACACCGAAAGGTTTCACCCCGGCAAGGTTTTTACACCGACAAGGGTTCCTCCCTAGCAAGATTTCTCCCCCGGTAAGATTTCACACCGACAAGCTTCCGTCGGCGAGCTTTCCACACCGGCAAGTTTCTCTGCGGCAAGGTTTCCTCGCAAGATTTCACACCGCAAGCTTTGTACTCCGCAAGGGTTTCACTCCGCAAGGTTTGTACTCCGCAAGGGTTTCACTCCGCAAGGTTTCACTCCGTAAGGGTTCACTCCGCAAGGGTTTCACTCCGCAAGGGCTCACTCCGGCAAGGGTTTCACTCCGGCAAGGTTTCACTCCGGCAAGGGTTCACTCCGGCAGGGCTTGTACTCCGGCAAGGGTTCACTCCGGCAGGGCTTGTACTCCGGCAAGGTTTTCTTTCCCACTCAGGGCCCGCGAAGTGTTACCTCTAACTTTTGCATACGAACCCGGACTCTTAACCATGCCAAAATCTGGTGTCAACACATGCCCCCCTGTTTTTCGGCAAAGCTTGTGTGCCGAAAAATAACTTGTACTGTGTTTGTTCTAAGGGCGATGTCAACACCCCATCGGCCATTTATTTTTCTTAGGGCGATAACTATGTATCGGCCATTGCCTATTTAGGCTTCTTGCCACACACTCGGGTGGTATTTCTTCAAGTACTTGCCATTGAGAGCTCGAGGTAGCAACGCCCCTTGTATGGATTCCACCAAATATGAATTTCCGGGAACTACTCTTGCGATCCTAAAAGGACCTTCCCAACTTGGAGACCACTTCCCAAATTTTCTATCTTTTGAACCAATCGGTAGAATCACTTTCCATACGAGATCACCAACTTGAAAATTCTTCAACTTGACTTTCTTATTGTAAGCTCTTGCCACCCTCAACTTGTCTCTCTCTATGGCCTTCAAAGCAGTCAATCGCTTATCAACAACTTCGTCAATGTTATCCATCATTAAGTTATAAAAGTCTACAGCCGATAAATCATTTTGCTTGGCTATTCTCAAAGCATTCAAATTCACCTCCACTGGTAAAACAGCCTCTTGACCATATACCAGCTCATATGGAGTCACCTTTGTAGCACCATGCCTTGAGATTCTATGTGCCCATAAAGCTTCAGACAATAACTCATGCCATCTCCTCGGGTTGTCTTTAATATTCTTCTTGATGAGCTTGATTAGAATTTTATTGCTAGACTCAGCTTGTCCATTAGCTTGGGCATAATATGGAGAAGAATTGAGCAACTTTATATTATAAGATTCGGCAAACTCTCTGACTTGGTGTGACATAAAAGATGAACCTTGATCTGTAGTTAACGTTTGAGGAATACCGAATCTATGAATAATGTGCTCTGTTATGAATTGAATTACCTCCGTATGTGTCATGTTCTTGAGAGGTACTGCTTCAGACCATTTAGTGAAGTAATCAGTCGCCACCAATACGAACCGATGCCCTTTTGAGGAAGACGGGTGGATTTGTCCAATGAAATCTAAACCCCAACCTCTGAAAGGCCATGGTTTGATAATAGGATGTAACATAGCAGCAGGAGCCAATTGAATATCACCAAACTTTTGACAAGCTTCACACCCTTTATAATATCTGAAGCAGTCATTAATCATAGTCGGCCAATAAAACCCAAAGACGTCGCAATAACCATTTCATTTTGGGAGCCGATCGGTGAGTGCCACAAATACCTTCATGTACTTCTCCCATAGCAACTCTTGCCCGGTCCTCATCCAAACACTTTAGAAGAACATCATCGATCGCTCGCGATAAAGACCATCATCTCTCATTGCATACTTGAAAGCCATACGCCGAATAGCCCTGTCCACCCTTTCACTCGGATTGCACAAGTAATCAACAATGGGCTTTCTCCAATGGAATTATCACCGCACTAGATCTTTTGTTAATGGCGAATCGGTGGGTTTAGGTTCGCCTCTTCCATATTGGCAAGACAAGACATCGGTCTTTGAGAAATATGAAACATGCCATGATCAACATGATATCCAGATGCTTGCTTTGTGCCAACTCATTTGCTTTCCAGTTGTCATGTCTAGATATATGTGCAATGCTAAAACAATCCAAAGTAGAAATTATATCTAGACATTTATCAAGATAAACTTTAAGTGATTCGTCAAAACACTGAAAGACTCTGGATATTTGCTGCACCACTAGTAACGAATCACCGTAAGCTTCAATATGTGTAACACCTATAGCAAGTAACATCTCTAGACCGAATAACAATGCTTCATATTCGGCTTGATTGTTTGTACAAAAATATTCTAAACGGCATGAGGCTTCAAAAACAGCACCATGAGGAGATATATAAACAATACCAACACCTTGGCCATTGCTACAAACTGAACCATCAAAGTACAATCTCCATGGTACTAATGAAACAAGGTTCATATCAACATCATGCTTGTCATTAATCCGATGTTCAACAATGAAATTAGCAACAATTTGGCCCTTCATGGATTTTAGAGATTCATAAGCCAAATCATACTCAATCAAAGCATAAGCCCACTTGCCAATTCTACCACTAAGAATTGGCCTATGCAACATGTACTTAATGACATTGGTTTGACAAGCTACCACACAAGCACTCGGCACTAGGTAATGTCTCAATTTTGTGCAAGCGTAATATAAGCATAGACATAGTTTTTCAATAAATGTATACCTTGTCTCGGCGTCCAATAAACGTCTGCTTAAATATGTGATGGCATGCTCTTTTCCTTCGGTATCTTGAGTCAAAACAGCACCAATAACACCTTTCTCTGCTGCGATATAAAGTTTGAAAGGCTCTCTATGCTTGGGTGCTTTCATCACCGGAGGAGTGCACAAATAATTCTTGATCATATCAAAGGCTTCTTGCTGTTTTGCCCCCCAAGTGAAATCAACATCATTCTTTAACCGAAGGATAGGAGTAAATGCATCAACTTTCCCTGACAGATTAGCTATGAACCTTCTCAAATAATTGACCTTGCCAAGGAACTTTTGCATATCTTTCTTGCATGTTGGAGCCTCCACTTTCTGTATGGCCTCTATCTTTTTGGGATCGATTTCGATGCCATCTTCATGAATAATGAAGCCCAAAAATTTGCCACCTGACACGCCGAAAGCACACTTCAAAGGATTCATCTTCATCCATACTTTTCATTCTTTCAAAGCTAAACGCAAATCGCCAAGTGAGATTCAAAAGCATCCGATTTGACAACAATATCATCAATATAAACTTCAAGTATGACACCGAGTAAATCATGAAAAATCAAATTCATAGCCCTTTGATATGTGGCCCCAGATTTTCAATCCAAATGTCATCACCGCCCACTCGAATAAACCAAGGAAACCAGGACATCGGAAAGTTGTTTTGTACATGTCCTCTTCGCCATAAAATTTGATTGTATCCGCATTACCATCTAGAAAGCTAATAACCTTATGTCCGTAGCATCATTAATAAGCATATCGGCTATTGGCATGGGATACTCATCTTTGGGTGTAGCCCTATTCACATCTCTCAAGTCAATGCACACCCTCAACTTGCCGGATCCCTTCTTCTCCATCGACAATGTTAGAAATCCACTCGCATACCGCAAGGTCGAATGAATTTAGCTTCAAGCAATCGACCGATCTCTTCCTTGATTCGGTCATATGTTTTCGGATTAAACTTTCGCCGATCGCTTATAAGGTCTAAAACCGCCTTTATAGGCAACCGATGCTCCACTAGCTCTCGGCTCAACCTCGC
This sequence comes from Aegilops speltoides, assembly GCA_021437245.1. Classification (NCBI taxonomy): domain Eukaryota; kingdom Viridiplantae; phylum Streptophyta; class Magnoliopsida; order Poales; family Poaceae; genus Aegilops; species Aegilops speltoides. The sequence goes on along the minus strand of CM038145.1, from coordinate 22,105,765 downwards.
ATCTCATGATATTCCCATGCAAAGCAACAAACATATTCTTTCAATAGCTCGATTAATTTAGCTTTACAATCGGCTTTCAAATTTTTGTTTATAAATGTCGGTCGATCGACTGATCCGCTCTCGATATCTACCTCTTCTAACGGATCGGCCGATGTAAAACCTTGTCCAAGTTTATCCATGTCATCCAACTCCTCAATAGACTCATACATATCGCTCTCTGGATCGATATTTTGCAAGACGCTTTTGTAACCACTCGAATTAGGATCCATTTAAACACATCATACCTTGGAGCCGATTGCATTCATCGGCTTTAAAGACACGGGCACAAAACCATTCTTAGTCGCCCGAGAAAATCAAACTCGACAAATCACGCCCCGTCAAGCAAGTAGCACTGGATGTTGCCAATCCACCGATGCATCGCCAAAGCAACACAGCCGAATTATCTGCATGAATGACTTCCACTTCATCATCAACCCATTGGATCGAAACTGGTGCATAGTGGATGGTACGCACCGATTTGCATGAACCCAATCACGGCCTAGTATGACGCTGTAGTTACCTTGCACCTCAAATGACAAAGAATGCAGAGCCAAAGTTTTGCTTCCGATTGTAAGCTCCACATACATTACACCTTTGGCTTCAGTTTTCTTTGCCTTCAAACCCGTGGAGCACCATATTGGTCTTGATCAATTCTTCATCAGGCAAACCCAATTTCTTGAAGACCGAATAGGGCATAAGATTTACCACAGCACCACCATCAACAAGCATTCGACTAAGTGGCGATCCATTGATATGACCTCTGAGATACAATGGTTTTAAATGTGTTACTGGTTCTTTTGGCTTCTCGAATATTGCGTTCTTAGGGCCAAAATCCAGCTGAGCAACTTCCCTTCCTCATCTACAAGACGAAACTCAGCAGGTAAGTAATACACCATATTGATATCCATACCTTCATGAACCGTGTAGATTCATAGTCCAACATATCGATCTCTTCTTCAAGTGGATCGACCGATTCTGAAATCTGGTCGAGTGAAGGAGAAGTAAGAAGTGTCGCAGACGATGTAATAGCCGTCACATCGTCCTCCTTGGGTGGTGTAGGCACTTTTGTGATAGATGTAGAAGCTGATGTATCTTGTATTTGTTTTGGCCTCCACACTTGCTTTGCTAGAACCATGGGCCGAGTGTCATTGAACAACTTATCCCTTTGCTTCTCGGCCTCCTGCTCCGCCATCTCTTGATTCCTTAACCTCTGTAGTTTCCTCTTCTGTGTCTTTGTTAGCCCTGGAGGACACCACTTTGGTCGAGTGTATTTAGCATCTCTCACCTTTACCTGGTTGGTGCTTGCTTCATGGTCATTAGCCGAGTGCTTTGGCGCGATAGAAAGTATCGGCTCACCGAGTGGTTATGCACAGTCGGCTGCTGTATGGGGAATGTTTCGGTGCCCAAGATAAGTGAGTCGGCATCCATTTTCTCCTTGCCTTTTCCCGACTCAACTGCTGCAACATTCGGTGACTTAACACGCCATTCTTTTCGACTTTCCAGATGCATGAAATTTCCACTCGGGCGCACCTTTTTACTTGGATGGAATCCACTCGGATGGATGTCACTCGGATGGAATCCACTTGACCACATTTTTCACTTGGATAGCTTCCACCGGTGCATTCTTACACTAGGATAGTTTCCACTCGGTCGCATATGTTGACCAGCCGACTGATAGTTACCAATGTTCAGTCGGCCATTATATGAGTAATCAAGTCGATTCCACACAGATTGCCTCTGCTCTTCTGGAAATAGCGCCCTTGGTCCACTCGGTTTTGCATATCGACTAAACATATCATCTGATGGTGACCTTGGTCGCTTCAAGTGTGATGGCCGGTCAGAGCTGGGACCAGCCGATTGATTAGCATATTTGGATAGCAACATATCAAAAGTTGGCTTGATCCGCTATGCTTGCACTTTAGCTTCATTCCTCTTCCATTTGCCAACTTCTGGACTCTTAGGCTTGACAAATTTAACTCGAGTGTCCTGCTGCACCTGTGTTTGCCCCCCTAGTGTAGGATTCTTGATGGTGATCTTGATTACTTCCTTGCCATCGGGTTGCTTATCAATCACAACATGTCTCCCCAAGACCTTGTCGCCTCCTTGTCTTTCCCGGCTCACCAACAATGACATTAGCTTTATTAGCAGATTCGCTACCTCCGGTCGAATGAGTAACTTCTTCCCTTCTAAATCCATGGTGTTCATTGGAAAGGGCTGTTTATCAATTTGCATCTCAGAAAAGTTCAATCGTCCATCATTAATGGCCGATTGTATCTGTCGTCGAAAAACATTGCAATCATTAGTAGCATGAGAAAAAGAGTTATGATACTTGCAATAAGCACGCCGTTTCAGCTCTTCAAACGGCGGTAAAGTATGAGATATTCTAATAATCTTAGCCTGCAGCAAAGCATCAAATATTTTATCACACTTAGCAATGTTAAAAGTAAACTTCATCTCTTCATCATGATTCTTATGAATCGGTTTCAGATCATTGCAAGTAAAGGGTTTGGCCTTAGATGGCCAAACAAATTCAGTAGCAAAAACATCACCCTCATCGTCCGAGTGATCACTATCATATTCCACCATATTCATCTTTGGTCGATCGGCTTTGTATCTATGCACTTCTTTGAGGTCTTTGCTTCGGCTTTCCTGAGCCAAAGCCCTTTGTAAGACTTGGTTGATATTTAGGAACTCGTAGCCTTCTAGCTTTTCTCTAATGGGAGTTCTCAAACCACTCAGCACTAGGTCTGCCAAGTCCCTCTCGGTTATCACCAAACTAAAACACCGGTTCTTCGTTTCTCTGAATCTCTTGACGTAATCGGAGACCGATTCATCATGCTTCTGCTTAACCGATGTTAGATGTGACAACTTGAGTTCATTGTCGCCGCTATAAAAGTGATCATGAAATTTCTGCTCTAGCTGCGACCAAACTCGAATGGAACCGTGTGGTAAAGAAGAAAACCATGAAAATGCAGTACCAGTTAATGATAAAGGAAACAAACGCACTTTCAATTCATTCAATGATCCTGCCTCTCCCAGTTGTGCTAAATATTGACTAACATGCTCCCATGTGGTTTTTGTGCCTTCTCCATTAAATTTAACAAAATCTGGAATTTTATATCCTGGAGGGCACTGGATGGCATCAAAGTACTCGGGGTACGGCTTTTGGTAAATCCGATTCCGAGGTAACTCAACTCCAAAATTTTCTCGAAGCATCTTAGCCATCTCCTCTCTAAGATTAGCTAAACCATCATCCATAGTGGACGATGAAGCTTGTGGCGAGGGCATAGGAGGAGTAGGGTTACTAGCTGTAGGTAGGAATTGTGGCGGTATGTCGCCCATAATTTGCTAGTGGTCGAGTGGTTGTAGCTGTAGGTAGGGTTTGGTTCAAGGCGTCACCACCGAACCTGGCATGCTCATAATAGGATTAATGGGTGCAGCCACAATCTGATTTGTTTGGGTAGGATAATAAGTCATCGGCACGGGAGGTGCCGATGAGATAGGTAAAGCCAGATTAGGGTTTTGCACACTAGCAGCTACACCATCATTACCACTAGTCGATTGAGATGTATTCTTCTGAGCATTAGTGTTTTCAATGAAAGTTTGATAGACTAGATTGTTACCATCAGCAATACGACTTTCAATCTCAGCCCACCGCCAGAGAAAAGGCAAGATTTACAGAGGGTTTAACCTGCTCGGCTTGAAGAGGAGGGAACTTGATTTCTTCAATCGGAGTGATGTTGCCTTGGCGATCCTTCTTGAACTTTGCCAGGAACTCCTGCAAGTCCTTCTCCTCGCGCGCCTTCTTGTACTCCTCATAGATTTGGCGATGATCGGCCGATATCTCATCAAGACTGGGCTTAATGATGTTATCGGCGTCTACCTCAGATGGCTTGGGAAGATCGGACATGGTGGATGATGATGATTGATCTTCGGTCCCCAGCGGAGTCGCCAAAAAGTGTGTCGACACACGAACACGTCACGTGTACCCTCGACGCCGGGGGTGATGCACCGCAGCTCACGTCGAAGGAGACCCGACCGACAGCGCAATACGTAAGACAGTCGGCGGGCGCTTTTGTAGACCCGAAACCCCGCGCACCCGGGAGGGACCCCGTCAGGGATTGCGGCGGCTATGGGCTGCCCTAGGTTGATTCGCTCGCCCCTAGAGCCTCGAGATTCGCAGCTCTCAAACACGAAGAACAGCGAAGAACGAGATAGAAAAACGGTGGAGAGATAAAAAGTAGACAGGAAAAAGTAGTATATTGATTTGTTCGATTGTGTGTTGTTCAATCGGCCGTCACCCCCAACATATATAAGAGGCGGCTGGACTTCCCGTACAAGAAAATAACTCATCTAGGCTTTCCTTACAAGAAAATTGCATCAATTCACGTCCAAAACCCTAGTCAAATTCGGACTAGTTTTATCCGAACTTTCCAAAACTGTTCGGCTTAAACTGACTGTACCTTGCTGGTCCTTTTTGTGATGGCAAACAACCTCGGATGGAAACGAGTCCAAAAGCAATCTTGACCGTTTCGACGAGACGAACATCTTTCATGTTGAACGTTTTTTCACTAGAGGTCATCTCGAGGGTCAAATTGCTCGTGCAAAACAGATAATTACTCACGCAGCTCATCGACACACCCATATATGTGTCCGGTTCCGTGCGTCACATTTTGCTCTCTGGAGGGTCTCGCTGTGCGGGCTCTAACTTTTGCATACGACCTCGGATTGAGACGATCTTTATATCAAAATCGATCGTTTCGACGAGGCGCACAACTTCCGTGTAGGACATTTCTCCATCCATGATCATTTGAATTAGCTTCTGAGCCCATCTTCAACCTCTCGTTGGCTTGACTATCACAATCTCCATCCCGGCAGGCCTTCCACCCGGGTAAGCTTTCCACACCGAAAGGTTTCACCCTGGCAAGGTTTTTACACCGACAAGGGTTCCTCCCTAGCAAGATTTCTCCCCCGGTAAGATTTCACACCGACAAGCTTCCGTCGGCGAGCTTTCCACACCGGCAAGTTTCTCTGCCGGCAAGGTTTCCCTCGGCAAGATTTCACACCGCAAGCTTTGTACTCCGCAAGGGTTTCACTCCGCAAGGTTTGTACTCCGCAAGGGTTTCACTCCGCAAGGTTTCACTCCGTAAGGGTTCACTCCGCAAGGGTTTCACTCCGGCAAGGGCTCACTCCGCAAGGGTTTCACTCCGCAAGGTTTCACTCCGCAAGGGTTCACTCCGGCAGGGCTTGTACTCCGGCAAGGGTTCACTCCGGCAGGGCTTGTACTCCGGCAAGGTTTTCTTTCCCACTCAGGGCCCGCGAAGTGTTACCTCTAACTTTTGCATACGAACCCAGACTCTTAACCATGCCAAAATCTGGTGTCAACAACCTCCTTGTAGGACGACCTCGTATACTAGATCCCATACACCCATACGACTGTAGCAAGGGCAACAGTGTAACTATGGCCACCAGGTGGACAAAGGCACGAAAACAATGGTCTTCAAGTATTGCGAAAAATTGTTACCCTATATACCACCAGCAGTTTGAGATACATGACGAGTCTGTAGTCACATGGAACCCATGGACTCAGGAGTAGTTACAGATGGTCTTTGATATACGACCCATCACAACAGGCATTTTGAGCGATAGTGCATTCTGGCTGACTCGCTGCTACTTATTGTTCCTATGGTGTGTCGAGCCTTACAACTCAGAGCGTGTCATGAGACAGTTCGGTCTCTATCAGGAGATTCCACAACCTTTTCCAAGATGTACCGATGAGGAAACCCATAAGTAAGGTGTGACCTCCCTAAATAGTTAGTATTCTTTTTAATTTACTAAACTCACACTTTGTTACATAATTTGCAGGCTAACCAATATGGGCCACGGTTGGAGTTCTTACAATTGGAGGGAACACATCATTCAATGGGTACACAAGTGGGAAAATGAAGTGCTAGCAGATATAGTGCATCAACTTAGGTACATTTTATTTACATTATTTTATTACAATGACCATATGATGCGTGAAGATGCTTTGTGATACGTCTCCAATGTATCTATAATTTTTGATTGCTCCATGCTACTTTATCTACTGTTTTAGGCAATATTGGGCTTTATTATCCACTTTTATATTATTTTTGGGACTAACCTATTAACCGGAGGCCCAGCCCAGATTTGCTGTTTTATGCCTATTTTAGTGTTTCGAGGAAAAGGAATATCAGACGAAGTCAAAACGGAACGAAATCAACTGCAGAAGTTATTTTTGGAAGGAAAGCCACCCGATGGACTTGGAGTGCACGTCAGGAGATACGGGAGGTGCTCACGAGGGTGGGGGGCGTGCCCACCCCCCCGGGCGCGCCCCCTGCCTCGTGGGGCCCCCGTAGCTCCTCCGACGTACCCCCTGCACCCATATATACCTCGTGCCCTAAAACTTCCGAACAGAAGATAGATTGGGAGTTCCGCCGCAAAGCCTCTGAGCAACCAAAACCTCTCGGGAGCCGTTCGGCACCTGCGGGGGGGATCCCATCACCGGTGGCCATCTTCATCATCCCGGCGCTATCCATGACGAAGAGGGAGTAGTTCACCCTCGGGGCTGAGGGTATGTACCAGTAGCTATGTGTTTGATCTCTCTCTCTCTCATGTTCCCTCTATGGCATGATCTTGATGTATCCCGAGCTTTGCTATTGTAGTTCGATCTTATGATGTTTCTCCCCCTCTACTCTCTTGTGATGAATTGAGTTTCCCCTTTGAAGTTATCTTATCGGATTGAGTCTTTTATGAGAACACTTGATGTATGTCTTGCCGTGATTATCTGTGGTGACAATGGGATATCATGTGCCACTTGATGTATGTTTTGGTGATCAAATTGCGGGTTTCGTGACATTGGGAACCTATGCATAGGGGTTGGCACACGTTCTTGACTCTCCGATAGAAACTTTGGGGCACTCTTTGAAGTACTTTTATGTTGGTTGGATGAATCTGAGATTGTGTGATGCATATCGTATAATCATGCCCACGGATACTTGAGGTGACAATGGAGTATCTAGGTGACATTAGGGTTTTGGTTGATTTGTGTCTTAAGGTGTTATTCTAGTACGAACTCTTTTATAGATTGATCCGAAAGAATAACTTTGAGGTGGTTTCATACCCTACCATAATCTCTACGTTTGTTCTCCGCTATTAGTGGCTTTGGAGTGACTCTTTATTGCATGTTGAGGGCTTGTTATATTATCTGTCTATGTTATTATTGTTGAGAGAACTTGCACTAGTGAAAGTATGAACCCTAGGCCTTGTTTCCTACCATTGCAATACCGTTTACGCTCACTTTTACCTTTAGTTACCTTGCTGTTTTTATTATTTCAGATTACAAAAACCTATTTTGCACTTGTATCACCATCTCTTCGCCGAACTAGTGCACCTATACAATTTACCATTGTATTGGGTGTGTTGGGGACACAAGAGACTCTTTGTTATTTGGTTGCAAGGTTGTTTGAGAGAGACCATCTTCATCCTATGCCTCCTACGGATTGATAAACCTTAGGTCATCCACTTGAGGGAAATTTGCTACTGTCCTACGAACCTGTGCACTTGCAGGCCCAACAACGTCTACAAGAAGAAGGTTGTGTAGTAGACATCAAGCTCTTTTTTGGCGCCGTTGCCGGGGAGGCTTGGTAAAGGGCACTCACTCACACCCCGTCAACTAAGCTCTTTCTGGCGCCGTTGCCGCGGAGGTGAGTGCTTGAAAAGTATATCTTTAGATCTTGCAAACGAATCTTTTTGTTTCTTGTTTTAGCACTAGTTAGTCTATAAAAGAAAATTAAAAAAATGGAGTTAAGTTTGTCTCATACACTTCACCTTTTTAATATCTTTCGTGAGTATGATGGAAAGGAAAATTGTGCTCAAGTACTAGAAGAAGAATTACATAGAATTCTTGGCATGAAATATGTGAATGATGAGCATGATTGCAATGTTGTTAGTATGAATTCCTTGAATATCCATGATGCTAATGATATGCAAAGCCACAAGCTTGGGGAAGCTATGTTTGATGAAGATGATATTTTTTGTCCCCCAAGCTTTGATGAGCAAATTTACTATGATGAAAGCATGCCTCCTATCTATGATGATTATTGTGATGACACGTATGCTTTAAAGAATAATGATAACCATGAAACTTGTAATATTGATCTTAATTTTCAATCATATGATAGTTATTTTGTTGAGTTTGCTCCCACTACTATTCATGAGAAGAATTTTGCTTATGAGGAGAGTAGTAAATTTTCTTTGCTAGTAGATCATGAAAAGAATGCTTTAGGTTCTGGTTATATTGTTGAATTTATTCATGATGCTACTGAAAATTATTATGAGGGATGAACATATGCTTGTAGGAGTTGCAATAATGTCAAGTTTCCTCTCTATGTGCTTAAAATCTTGAAGTTATGCTTGTTTTACCTTCCTATGCAAGTTGATTATTGTTCCCATAAGTTGTTTGCTCACAAAACCCCTATGCATAGGAAGTGGGTTAGACTTAAATGTGCTAGTCATATGCTTCATGATGCTCCCGTTATGTTTTAATTCTTATCTTTTATGTGAGCATCATTGTCATCATCATGCCTAGCTAGAAAGGCATTAAAGAAATGCGCTTGTTGGGAGACAACCCAATATTTATCCTTACTGTTTTTGTGTGTTCACATGATTATTCTACTTTAATAACCATGTTTTATAGCTTTTGTTTCAATAAAGTGCCAAGTAAGACCTTAAGGATAGCTTACGATGATAGTTGTGTTGATCCTGCTGAAAATCAGAAACTTTTGCACCCAGTAAATTAGTTTTGTTAATCCACAGAAACGTTATTCTGATATGATTCTTTTTTCTTTGGATTGGTAAACGAATGTCTTAGGACTTCCTAATTTGGTAGGAGTTTTGGAGTTCCAGAAGTGTACTTTTGATACAGATTACTACAGACTGTTCTGTTTTTGACAGATTCTGTTTTCAATGTGTTGTTTGCTTATTTTGATGAATCTATGAGTAGTATCGGAGGGTCTGAACCATAGACAAGTTGAAGTACAGTAGATATTACACCAATATGAATTTAGAGTGAGTTCATTACAGTACCTAAGTGGTGGTTTTATTTTCTTATACTAATGGAGCTTACGAGTTTTCTGTTGAGTTTTCTGTTGTGGAGTTTTCAAGTTTTGGGTAAGTATTCGATGGACTATGGAATAAGGAGTGGCAAGAGCCTAATCTTGGGGATGCCCAAGGCACCCCAAGGTAATATTCAAGGACAACCAAGAGCTTAAGCTTGGGGATGCCCCGGATGGCATCCCCTCTTTCGTCTTCGTTCATCGGTAACTTTACTTGGAGCTATATTTTTATTCACCACATGATATGTGTTTTGCTTGGAGCGTCATTTCCTTTTGTTAGTTTTTGCTTGCTGAAAGTTATAATAATGTTTTTCATCTTTAGTTTCAATAAAGAAGTCAAAGGATAGCCTTTGCCATGCTTATTTTGCTAGTTTACATGTTGCTGTCTGAAAAAAGAAAGTTTACCGCTGTTGCAAAAATTCCCTAGAAAAGTCAGAGCATGATATAATGTTGAAACTTTTTGCATAATGAGCTCTTATAAATTTATTACAGTGGGAATTTTAGTTCATAATTTTTGGAGTTAGGTAAGTATGATGAATCTTGCATTCTTTTCAGACTGTACTGTTCTGACAGATTGCTGTTATGGTTGCAGTGTTTGCATATGTTTGCTTGTTTAATGATTCTATTTGGTGATAGGAGTATTAAATATGCAGAGGCATTTAGTATTCAATGTTGAATAATAATTTTAGTGATTTGTTACAGTAGAAAATGATAAGGTTTTTCATTGGTTTATACTAACCTATCTCACGAGTTCTTGTTGAGTTTGTTGTGAATGAAGCTTTTGATAAAAAGAGAAACCATGATATGAGAGGAATTAAGGAGACACAACAGTTCAAGCTTGCGTATGTCCAAGGCACCCCAAGGTAACATTTCAAGAAGTATCAAGCATCTAAGCTTGGGGATGCCCCGGTAGGCATCCCACCTTTCTTCTTCAACAACTATCGGTTAGTATCGGTTGAGCCTAAGTTTTTGCTTCTTCACATGAGTTGTGCTATCCTTGCAATGTAGTTTCTTTAGCTTTGCTTGCTGTTTGAATAAAGTATCAAGAGCTGAAATTGTTAAATGGGAGAGTCTTCACATAGTTACATAATTATTCGACTACTCATTGATCTTCACTTATATCTTTCGGAGTAGTTTGTCATTTGCTCTAGTGCTTCACTTATATCTTCTAGAGCATGGTGGTAGTTTTATTTTGAAGAAATAGATGAACTCTCATGCTTCACTTATATTATTTTGAGAGTCTTAAATAGCATGGTAATCTGCTTAAATAATCATAATATACTTGGTATTCAAGATATGTGAAACTTTCTTTTGAGTGAATTGAATACTAAGAAAAGTTTGATGCTTGATAATTGTTTTGAGATATGAAGATGGTGATATTAGAGTCATGCTAGTTGAGTAGTTGTGAATTTAAAGAATACTTGTGTTGAAGTTTGTGATTCCCGTAGCATGCACGTATGGTGAACCGTTATGTGATGAACTCGGAGCATGATTTATTTATTGATTGTCTTCCTTATGAGTGGTAGTCGGGGACGAGTGATGGTCTTTTCCTACCAATCTATCCCCTTAGGAGCATGCGCGTAATACTTTGCTTTGATAACTTCTATATTTTTGCAATAAGTATATGAGTTCTTTATGACTAATGTTGAGTCCATGGATTATACACACTTTTTCCCATCCTTCCACCTTTGCTAGCCTCTCTAATACCGCGCACTTTTCGCCGGTATCATACACCCACCATATACCTTCCTCAAAACAGCCACCATACCTACCTATTATGGCATTTCCATAGCCATTCCGAGATATATTTCCATGCAACTTTCCACCGTTCCGTTTATTATGGCACGCTCCATCATTGTCATATTGCTAGCATGATCATGTAGTTGACATTGTATTTGTGGTAAAGCCACCGTTCATAATTATTTCATATATGTCACTCATGATTCATTGCATATCCCAGTACACCGCCGGAGGCATTCATATAGAGTCATACTTTGTTCTAAGTATCGAGTTGTAATTGTTGAGTTGTAAGAAAAATAAAAGTGTGATGATCATCATTATTAGAGCATTGTCCCAAGTAAGGAAAGGATGATGGAGACTATGATTCCCCCACAAGTCGGGATGAGACTCCGGACGAAAAGAAAAAAGAAAAAAAAGAGGCCATAAAAAAGGATAAAGGGCCCAAATAAAATAAAAAAAATAAAAAAAGAGAGAAAAAGAGAGAAGGGGCAATGCTACTATCCTTCTACCACACTTGTGCTTCAAAGTAGCACCATGATCTTCATGATAGAGAGTCTCCTATGATATCACTTTCATATACTAGTGGGCATTTTTCATTATAGAACTTGGCTTGTATATTCCAATGATGGGCTTCCTCAAAATGCCCTAGGTCTTCGTGAGCAAGCGAGTTGGATGCACACCCACTTAGTTTCTTTTGTTGAGCTTTCATATGCTTATAGCTCTAGTGCATCCGTTGCATGGCAATCCCTGCTCACTCACATTGATATATATATTGATGGGCATCTCCATAGCCCGTTGATACGCCTAGTTGATGTAAGACTATCTTCCCTCTTTTTGTCTTCTCCACAACCACCATTCTATTCCACATATAGTGCTATATCCATGGCTCACGCTCATGTATTGCATGAAGATTGAAAAAGTTTTGAAAATGTTAAAGTATGATATAATTGCTTGGCTTGTCATCGGGGTTGTGCATGATTTAAATATTTTGTGTGGAGAAGATGGAGCATATCCAGACTATATGATTTTGTAGGGATGAACTTTCTTGTGCCATGCTATTTTGAGAAGACATGATTGCTTTGATTAGTATGCTTGAAGTATTACTATTTCTTTTATCAATATGAACTTTTGTCTTGAATCTTTTGGAACTGAATATTCATACCACAATTAAGAAGATTTACATTGAAATTATGCCAAAGTATCACTCCGCATCAAAAATTCTTTTTTATCATTTACCTATTCGAGGATGAGCAGGAATTAAGCTTGGGGATGCTTGATACGTCTCCAACGTATCTATAATTTTTGATTGCTCCATGCTACTTTATCTACTGTTTTAGGCAATATTAGGCTTTATTGTCCACTTTTATATTATTTTGGGACTAACCTATTAAACGAAGGCCCAGCCCAGATTTGCTGTTTTATGCCTATTTCAGTGTTTCGAGGAAAAGGAATATCAGACGAAGTCAAAACGGAACGAAATCAACTGGAGAAGTTATTTTTGGAAGGAAAGCCACCCGATGGACTTGGAGTGCACGTCAGGAGATACGGGAGGTGCTCATGAGGGTGGGGGGCGCGCCCACCCACCCCGGGCGCACCCCCTGCCTCGTGGGGCCCCCGTAGCTCCTCCGACGTACCCCCTGCACCCATATATACCTATGTACCCTAAAACTTCCAGAATAGAGGATAGATCGGGAGTTCCGCCACCGCAAGCTTTTGTAGCCACCAAAAACCTCTCGGGAGCCCGTTCTGGCGCCCTGCTGGAGGGGGATCCCATCACCGGTGGCCATCTTCATCATCCCGGCGCTATCCATGACGAGGAGGGAGTAGTTCACCCTTGGGGCTGAGGGTATGTACCAGTAGCTATGTGTTTGATCTCTCTCTCTCATGTTCTGTCTCGTGTTCCCTCTATGGCACGATCTTGATGTATCCCGAGCTTTGCTATTGTAGTTGGATCTTATGATGTTTCTCACCCTCTACTCTCTTGTGATGAATTGAGTTTCCCCTTTGAAGTTATCTTATAGGATCGAGTCTTTTATGAGAACACTTGATGTATGTATTGTCGTGATTATCTGTGGTGACAATGGGATATCATGTGCCACTTGATGTATGTTTTGGTGATCAACTTGTGGGTTTCGTGACATTGGGAACCTATGCATAGGGGTTGGCACACGTTCTTGACTATCCGATAGAAACTTTGGGGCACTCTTTGAAGTACTTTTATGTTGGTTGGATGAATCTGAGATTGTGTGATGCATATCGTATAATCATGCCCACGGATACTTGAGGTGACAATGGAGTATCTAGGTGACATTAGGGTTTTGGTTGATTTGTGTCTTAAGGTGTTATTCTAGTACGAACTCTTTTATAGATTGATCCGAAATAATAACTTTGAGGTGGTTTCGTGCCCTACCATAATCTCTATGTTTGTTCTCCGCTATTAGTGGCTTTGGAGTGACTCTTTGTTGCATGTTGAGGGCTTGTTATATTATCTATCTATGTTATTATTGTTGAGAGAACTTGCACTAGTGAAAGTACGAACCCTAGGCCTTGTTTCCTATCATTGCAATACCGTTTACGCTCACTTTTACCTTTAGTTACCTTGCTGTTTTTATTATTTCAGATTACAAAAACCTATATCTACTATCTATTTTGCACTTGTATCACCATCTCTTCACCGAACTAGTGCACCTATACAATTTACCATTGTATTGGGTGTGTTGGGGACACAAGAGACTCTTTGTTATTTGGTTGCAGGGTTGTTTGAGAGAGACCATCTTCATCCTACGCCTCCTATGGATTGATAAACCTTAGGTCATCCACTTGAGGGAAATTTGCTACTGTCGTACAAACCTGTGCACTTGCAGGCCCAACAACGTCTACAAGAAGAAGGTTGTGTAGTAGACATCAATTTGCTTTCATCACAACGGTTGATGTTATTATTTAATTTTGCCGACCGTATGATGGAAGTACAGCTCAAGCGTACAAGCAGTGGTACTGCATCAGCACGCGTACTAGCCTGGCCAGTGAACCAGCTATAATACCAACAAATCTCACGCAGGAGGAGCAGATGCAGAGACATGTTGAGCTGGACGCAGCTTACTATCATGACCAGATGGTAATCACTAGTAATTTTTTTAGGTCCATCATTTCATAATCATTTCAACCAAATTTTTTTAAGCTTAAAACTTGAAACTATGTAGGGCAGATGGCGACGGAAAGCATGCCGGCCAGGGGACTAGCTCGCAAGTCATTCCAGAAAAGTCTTCAAGAATACGTGGAAACAAAGTTCAGATGTGGTAGAGGTGACGACGTTGTCACTGGAGCGTACAACATGCCGATAGCGAGGTCCGCCAAACCGAGTGCGACCCCATCATCCAGACCGAGCAAGGCGCGTACAAGCCATGGGCAGTGGGGACGTTATTGCCAAATATTTTATCCCCGAGGAGTCACAACCATATGCTTACAATTACACATCAGGTTCGCAACAAGGATTACAGACTCCACCACCTACGTAGGAGTCGAAGACACAGGAAGACCAAGTGGAGTACGGTCGCGGTCTTCGTGTAACTCGACCACCTAATCGCTTGTCGCTTTCCTGTCCTAAGGAAAGGGTGGCCGTCGTCGACTAGGGTGATACATCTATCTACGTGTGCGACCCATTGTATCTTGTCAGTATCAGACTTTCCAACTTATGTATGAAACATCTATGTATGCTGAAATAAAAATGCACCAGTCCCGCGTATACCCTTGCACCGCCCTTTCCCGCCATACTTTCCTGCTTCTTAGTTCCCGCGTATACCTCGCACCTCCCTTTCCCGCCCATATCTCCTGCCATACTTTCCTACTTCTGTGTTCCCGCGTATACCTCGCACCGCCATTTCCCGCCTATATCTCCCACCATACTTTCCCGCTTCTGAGTTCCCGCCTATTATTCTCTTCTGAACCTATAAAATCCCCCTCCACACTAAGGTGGATACACACTTCAGTGTAGTCTCCTAGTCTCCTCAGGATGTCCGGTTATCTTTTTGATCGTAGTTTTCACCCTAGTATGTCCCAATGTCTTCTGCGTTTAGCCGCCAATTTCAAGATAGACAATACAATAGTTCCATGGGATGAACTCATCAGTAGTGACACTCTCATGAATGAGCCGAGTCACGCATTATCTAGGTGTGGGTGGCCTTCCAGGACCTTTGAGGAGATACGAAAAGAACTTCTCAGGTTGCATGGAAGATGGTAGAAGATAGAGCATAAGAGTGTGTTTGCAGCAAAACATACTTTTTTATGGACTGACGACAGCGAGGACGAAGATGATATCTTCATTACCAGCACCAAGGCCACAATTACCGCATCGTCCAAGGGCAAGAGTTCTGCATCATCCAAGGGCAAGAGTTCTGCATCCTCGAAGGGAAAGAGCTCTGCATCGTCCAAGGGTAAGAGTTATGGATCCTCGAAGGGCAAGAGTTCTACATATACAGAGGTTGACGATGATGCCATCATGTAGTTTTTAAGCAAGTCCAGTTCTACCATTTATTTCAGATGTACTTGCATTATTAGTTTGTACTCTCTTATTGTAGGGCATTATGTTCTATCTTAATTTCATGTAGTAGTTGTTGCACGACGTTCGATAATTAGTGGAGGGAAAGAAAATGCCACATTTTATTGTAAAACTATATTTTTTCATTAAGACATGGTACAACTGAAATTAATATACATCATACTATTGAAATAAATCTACATTTAACTACTCAAATAAAGCTACATTAAACTACAGAAATTAAGATACAAATGGTTGCGAAATTTAAAATACTACCACATGAATCTACTGAGTCCAGGGTGGATATTTTCCTTTTCCATCGCCAGCTTCTTCTACTGCCTTGGCCTCACGAGCCCTTTCTTTCTTTCTCTGTCTCTCCGCCTCATGACCCTCCTTTCGCTGTCGTTCCTGCTCCTCCATGCGACGAGCCTCTTCCTTGTTTTTATTTCCCCACTCCTAAAAAATGGTGTTGCTCTGCATAGTATTCTTTTAACTCACTTTCTTGCTCTGCTTTCTCCTCAGCTCTCGCCTTCTCGTGTCGCTCTTCCACATAGAAACTATTCCATGCATGGCGACATCAACCGCGTTGTCATAACGCTTCCGCTTTCGGTCTAAGAGGGTACATAGACATCACTCCACTACTAGGGAAAACCTTATACACAGAATGTTACCAGTAGCGCTTGTTAAAATGAGGCGCTATCGCTACTTTTGCATAGCGCGCTCGCGTAACCGCGCTACGATTAGCGAATAGCGATGGCGCCGTCCTTGCAGAAAGCGCTACTACTATAATTGCCACACCGTTCCCGGCGTGCTAGGTATAGTAGTAGCGCCCTTCTACGGACAGCGCTACTACTATGGATTTTAGCAGCAGCGCGTTTTTCCTTCCCACGCTACAGTTAAAGCTATTTTCACCTAACCCCCCGCGCGGCCTGATTCCCTCTCCTCTGCTTCCTCCCCCAATTCCCGACCCTGCCTCGCCACCGCCGTCTCGCCCGACCCCGCCTCGCCGCCGTCTCCCCCGACCCCGCCTCGCCGCGCCTCGGTGCCGCCGTCTCCCCCGACCCCGCCTCGCCGCCGTCTCCCCCGACCCCGCCTTGCCGCCGTCTCCCCCGACCCTGCCTCGCCGCCGTCTCCCCCGACCCGGCCACCTCGCCACGCCTCTTGGTGCCGCCGTCTCCCCCGACCCCATCTCTCTCCCCCTCTTTAAGCACTCTCCCCTTCCGATCCCTCTCTCCCCTTCTGATCCCTCTTCTCTGCTTAGTATGAACCCTAGGTATTTAGTGCTAGTTAGTATGAACCCTAGGCTATTTTTAGTGCTATTTTTAGTGCTATTTTTAGTGCTAGTTAGTTAATTACTTAGATGGTAAGAATTAGGTACTTATTAGGTACTAGAATATTTTTATTTATAGTATTATTTTTAGTAAGAACTAGTTGAATTAATAGAACTAGTTAGTAAGAACTTGTTTCTATTATTTAGTTAAAGCAATTTTTCCCGCCTCGGCGTGGGCGATGCCTATCCGCATCCTCGCTGCCGAGTCGGCGGAGGACGACACCTGCTTGACCAGGTCGGCCATGTCCGGACCTGGCTCCGCCGGGTGGTATTGGGAGGCGCTACCTACCGGGGCGCAGGTTGGTGAGGAGCCAGCTGTCGTTGACCAACCTTGTTTGGTGGCGGTCGCGTGGGCGATGGCGATCCAGAGGCTCGAGGACTCATGGATGTGGTGCGCCACCGTGTCGAGGAGGAGGACGCGACGTCTGTCGCTACTTGTTTGCATTGGAGCACAGGCCGTTCTCCAATACTGGCAGGTTCTCCGGGGATCTCACTGGAGCTATGATCCCGTGATGGTGCCTTCTCTGTGGGTGTCCACCGCCCGCGCCGATACCCATCGTGTGCTAGAGTTTTAGTTGTATTAGTGATTTTATATGTATGACACTATTTGTGATGTATTAGTGATAATATTCGACGATGTACTGACGCATGAGATGATCCACTTTTGCTTATTGAATGCATGCTAATTTGAGTCCTATAAGATATTTTGAAATGTATATCTTGTGTTGCTCAATATCCAAGTGGCCGGTCATGTTTGCAGGTTATACCTTCGAGTGGCCTATGTTTTGCCGGAGTGTTGATTCATTTCCATTCCGGCAAATTTCAGGCGCTCGATATGTCCTATTTTAGCAAAGGTCATGCCGGATTTTTCCGTGAATTTTGGCATGACTTGTGCTAGAATATGTAGGTTCGCTGTCCCCTTCTTTTGGGGTATCCACCATGTAAACGCCATATGACGAGGTGGCCTTCCAGTGCTCTGTAGGCGCTGGCTCTTGTTCGTCTCCGGCATCGTCGTCCATAGTGTCAATGTCGTCGGAGTCGTAGTCTAGCATGTCGGTTAGATCCTCGACAGTGGCTACAAAGTGGGTGGTGGGTGGGCTCTGAATTTCTCCATCGTCCGAACTCCAACCGTCCTGGCCATAGTCCGGCCAGGATTCTCCTGACAGCGAGAGATGCTTCAGGGAATTCAGGATATCGCCAAAAGGCGAGTGGTGGAAGATGTCCGCGGCGGTGAATTCCATAACTGGCGCCCAATCCGGATTAATTGGTAGGGGCGCGGGAGGCTCGGAGTCCGGCGCCTCAGGATCACGAGTTTCGCAGGGGACAAGATTGGTATTCGGCTCCATCGCCGTGGATGTTGAAGCCCCCAGGGCGGCGTCTATCCACCGGCCCTCGATATGGGCAATCGGCTCCGGGCTAGTGGCCGGAGCGGATCCGAGTGCGGCCACCAAAGCACTGTCCGGTGGCAGAGCTAAATCATGCCCATCGTCACAGTGCGGCACACTTGGCTTTGGCTCGAGTCCGTCGAAGATCAAGTCTCCGCGGTCATCGGCCGTGAAGTTTAAGCTTCCAAATCTGACCTGACGGCCAGGGGCGTAGCTTTCGATCTGCTCTAGATGGCCAAGAGAATTGGCCCGCAGTGTAAAGCCGCCGAATACGAAGATCTGTCCGGGGGGAAAAGTCTCACCCTGGACAGCGTTGATGGTTGAAGATGCCATCGAGCCTATCGGTGATGACACAGAGGAACTCTCAATGAAAGCACCAATGTCGGTGTCAAAACCGGCGGATCTCGGGTAGGGGGTCTCGAACAGTGCGTCTAGGCGGATGGTAACAAGAGACGAGGGACACAATATTTTTACCCAGGTTCGGGCCCTCTCGATGGAGGTAAAACCCTACGTCCTGCTTGATTAATATTGATGATATGGGTAGTACAAGAGTAGATCTACCACGAGATCAAGGAGGCTAAACCCTAGAAGCTAGCCTATGGTATGATTATTGAGATGTATGTTCGTTCTACGGACTAAGGCCCTCCGGTTTATATAGACACCGGAGAGGCTAGGGTTACACAGAGTCGGTTACAATGGTAGGAGATCTACATATCCGTATTGCCAAGCTTGCCTTCCACGCCAAGGAAAGTACCTTCCGGACACGAGCCAGAGTCTTCAATCTTCTATCTTCGTAGTCTGGGAGTCCGGTGGATATTGATAGTCCGGCTGTCCAGACACCCCCTAGTCCAGGACTCCCTCAGCCTCCTCATAGGTTCCATTCATGTTCTAGAATATCTTTTCCTTCGCACGCCTAGCCTTGTTGTAGCTAACAGGGAAGCCAATCTGATCTTCTGCATCTTTCTGCAAAGCCCTAAAACTAATGTTGATACTTGCATGCACAATCGTTTCCATTGCCTGTGCCACATATCTTTCTGTCACATTGCAGTGATTTGAAAGAGTCCCAGTTTTCTCACAGCTATGCTCCACTATTTTTGTGATATGCCATGACTGACATACCCCAGGCTTCATTCTAGCGAGAACTCTTTCGCGGCAACCTTTCGCAGTGTGGATGCATATGACCTTCAACTCTTTTTTATCAGACTGCTTCACTCTATGCTGGCGGTGGAGGGCGATTGCATAGCTATCCATTGCCTGGTAAGCAGACTTCTTGTCTAGGAAAACCTGCCCAACCTCCAGGCTCCCCGCTTATAGGCCAAAAACAAAGTGAAATTCATTGGTGATGCTCATATCCTATAAAAACCCAGGT
The DNA here is from genome assembly GCA_021437245.1 of Aegilops speltoides. NCBI lineage: Eukaryota > Viridiplantae > Streptophyta > Magnoliopsida > Poales > Poaceae > Aegilops > Aegilops speltoides. Next base: position 22,086,231 of record CM038145.1, on the reverse strand, counting down.
TGCAGTGACGCCGCGACGGCCCTCTAGGAGGAACATCTTCTTCTTCGCTTGACTCCAAAGACGCGGAAGAGTGGTCGTCATCATCTAGTGCCTCTGGCAGTCCCTCCACGTGTTTAATCATGTCAACGGCCGCAGACCAATATCCTGTGTCATACACCGGCTAGCCGCATGTTGGTTCCGATGGGCCGACGCTAGGGGCTGATGTGATGGCCAACTCGACCTCACCACCCCTGCTACTGCATCCGGCAACACCAGTGACTGAAATGAACTCCACATACACCATCGGCTGACCAAACATTGAGTTATTGGGATTGCTTGCAAACCTCATGTACGATCCCCACGACTAATCATCTGTGACAGGCCGCAAACCCCAATGGGCAGCTATCCCATCATTTCCTCCTTCAACGACGAAGGCCTCCATTGTAATTTTTCCCCTACATCCCTAGGCTAAATACCGCTCGGATGCACCTTCTGACTGCTGCGTAACTCACGTTCACCATGTCTCTCACTACAACTGTAGTCGACCCACACAAGGACACATCCACCCCGAAAGGACCGTCGCGTAAGACGTCCCCATAGTACACTAACAAATTTTTCATAGTACCTAACCAACATCCATATTTACATTTCAAATAATTAGTAACTGAACAGTTAGTAGTAGTACGATGACAACATTTAGTAGTAGTACGACTAAAATAATAACCGTATTTTCTTTACAAATATTCGGTTTGTTTTTATAATCATTTGTTCAGACTTTAAGGGGTTGTTTGGTTAACTAGTATTTCGAGATCTATTTTTTCTCAAACTCGTCTACCGGTGTATAACAAACTAAAACACTGTTTGCTTCTTTCAAACTACCCCAAAAATATCCTAAATTGGTTCTCATAATATGCAGAAACTGAGCTTTTGGAAAAATGACTATTGGTAAAAACCGATCGTAATTACTCGCTATCCAAACAACCACTGAACATAATAGTACAATAACAACATTTTAATATCATATGAGTAAATCATTTAATATCTTCCGGTTTTATAGAAATTTTTCATATCATACAATAATAATCATCTATTTACAAACAATAATATTCACAGCGGCATGCATATTATTCACAATAGTACATCAATATTAAAAATATTAACAAAATTATGGCGTCATTTATACCTCAGCTCCAATATGGATGTGCTTGCGAATGCAATTAAGCGTCAAAATAGTTAGAATAAATATCTGTCACCAGTATTATATGAACGTAGTCAACCTATTAATTATCACATCAATATCAATATTACACACGGATTTTTCTTTCTGCTATCAAAAGTATGAAAATAGCACTTGCATGTATGTGGTCATCACCTCAAAAGGGACAGCGAACATGGAAACACAACTTCTTCAACCACATAATCTCCTCCTTGTTTGCTACTAAGATGAATTATTTTACCTGATCACATAAATCATTAAGTACATTACCACGTAATCTTAGCATATAAAATTTAGATTATTGCGACATAACAAAGTAGACCTACGGTTTCCTAACTATAGACTTATTAATAAACATACCACATGAAATAACATACCACATGCAATGAACAATTACTGTGCAATTTTTTCTTAATTACCGTATTAAGATCTTCTCGCATGTCAATACTAATGGACGCAGCTAACATTGATACAACATCTTCAACTTACTCTTCTAAAAAAAATAGTATAAATGTTGTATATGATGTCTGAAATTTTTTCTAACCTCTAAGCACTAACATCGCATAGCTAATGACGAGCTAAAATACTAACTAATTACCACCGTGCATGCACAAATTTTTTCATATATTGCAAAGCTCATACCTCGTTCTTCCCCTTCGTACTTCACTTTGCACGGCAAATCCTACTCCAGAAACTCCGAATGACTCCTCCAAGTGCTGAAATAATGCCTAAAACGACATAGAATACACACTTAGGAACTAATCAAATAGAACAAAAACATCATGCATGCGAACAAAACCAAAAAAATGGATAGATCTTACCTTAATCTATCTTTTCTTCAACTTCATCATCTTCAAAATCCAATTCTAAATCGCCCTAAATCACGAGTAAAAGTGCCTACTGAGCTTTTCTTCCTCTTTGTACTTAGAGACTTAGAGAGCAAAGGAAGGAACGAGGTCACAGAGAGTATGCGGTCACAAATAGTATGCTCGCGCATGGAGCAGAAGCATGGCATATAAAAAGTTAGAGGATCCCTGTAATGTCGGCAGATCAGGTTAAAACTCATCCTACTGCAGCCTCGGATTCCCGCACCGAGTGAGTTAATTCCTGAAGTGTTGTCTTGTCCTCTGAAGCAAAGGCAGTGCCGAGTGACTGATGCGGTCGCGTCCGCTGAAGCAAAAGCAGTGTTGAGTGACTGATGCGTTCGCGTCCGCTGAAGCAAAAGTCAGCAGAGTGAGTGATTCCCGGGGCATACGAATCACCGCACAGCATCGGATTCCCGCCCGTGGAAATTAGTGCACAACATCGGATTCCCGCCCGTGGAAATCAACATCGTCAGCGTGGGAATCATCGTCGTCTGGCATAGCAAAGCTGTCGCGCCGCATGCAGCAGCAACAGCGTTGCCGCCCCGTCGAGTGGCGGCATGGCCCACGGTCTCGGCCCGCGTGCAGCACACGCTGTCGGCTTGGACGCGGCAGCAGCAGTGGCGGCCGCCTCGCCCAGTGGCGGCATGGCCCACATGCTCTGGCCCGTTCTGTACCAGCTATGAAAACAAACAAAAACATGTTTTGGGTTGCCGGCCGCCTTGCTGCGTGGCGGCACGGTCCACCGCCTCCTACCGTGGAGGCAGGCGCCACGTGTCGGCTGCTGCGCCTGCCGCCACCGCTGAAGGGGTCGTTTTTTTCAAATTGATCCATAGGTAGTCCTTTTTGTCAATTCATCTGGTAGGTGGTCCTTTTGGACAAAAAATCCCGGCAAACCGCAACGAACCCCTCAACCCCTCCTCCAGCCACACGCACGAAACGCTCTTCCCCGCGCCAGGAAGCAGTAGAGAAACCACCCACACGGCAAAAAAAATGCTAGAACAATGGACTATTACGGGGCTAATACGGGGGCTTCCAACAAACTAAACTTGCCCCCTCCCCTCTCCCCCGATTTTTAGGGGTGGGCCGAGTACCCCAACCAATATCCAATGACAGACTGCCATATTGGATTCCGTTGATCTAGCATTGCTCGCAAAAATGCTAGAACAACGGACTATTACGGGGCTAATACAGGGTGCTTCCAACAAACTAAACTCCCCCCCCCCCCCCCAATATCCAATGGGAAACTGCCATGTTGGATTAATCCGTAAACCCCCATTAAACAGTCTGTTGATCTAGCATTGCTCCACAGCAACCCTCCCTAGCAGCCCCCCTCTTCCCTCTGTTGGTGAGCTTACTGATATACTTCCTCCGCCTGTGAATAAGTGTACATCTGAATTTTGTTTTAAGTCAAAGTATTAAAAGTTTGATCAACTATGTAGGAAAGAGTAGCAACATTATACTACATCAAATTATAGTAAATCATGAAAGTACATTTCAAAACGAATCTACTAATACTAATTTAATGTGATAAATGATGCTACGTTTTTCTATAAAGTTAGTCAAAGTTCTAAAAGTTTGATTTAGGACAATAGCTAGATGTACACTTATTCATGAACGCATAAATCGAATCATGAGGAAATGTTTCTTGCAATGTGGGTTCAATATAAAGTGATAACATGCACATGGTCCGTAGTAGATATCACCACCTATAGTAATCACCGATGAACATGAAAGTGCTTGCGCCTGTATTTCTCTTAAACAAGATTTGATGGTAATAAGAAGTCTTATGCATCATCTGGGCAGCTATATTATCCAAAGCCTGTTGTGTTTGTACTCGAACCCTGCATACACGTACGCATGCTAATTTATGTATGTCCGTGTACCACAATGTTTCTGTCTAAACTATGCTAGTGAAACATTCTAATTTGGGGATATTTCATTTGTCGAGTAATTATGTGCTTCACACATTCTGTCCTGAATAAACAACCCAAGAGAGTTAATAATGATTTTTTTGGAACGAAGACGCACGAAGCGTCCGGCTTTAAATTAATAAAGCCCCAAGGCAGCATCCACAAACGGTTCCGAAACTTACAAACCAAAACGACAGAAGTTCCACAGGCGCAACGGCCCGAGAATGCCAAGTTGCAACAAGCTAGCAATATAACATACTCAAATTATAGTAAATCATGAAAGTACATTTCAAAACGAATCTACTAATACTAATTTAATGTGATAAATGCTGCTACGTTTATCTATAAAGTTAGTCAAAGTTTTAAAAGTTTGATTTAGGACAAAAGCTAGATGTACACTTATTCATGAACGCATAAATCGAATCATGAGGAAATGTTTCTTGCAATGTGGGTTCAATAATAAAGTGATAACATGCACATGGTCCAAAGTAGATATCACCACCTGTAGTAATCACCGATGAACATGAAAGTGCTTGCGACTGTATTTCTCTTAAACAAGATTTGATGGTAATAAGAAGTCTTATGCATCATCTCGGCAGCTATATTATTCCAAAGCCTGTTGTGTTTGTACTCGAACCCATGCATACACGTACGTCTGCTAATTTATGTATGTCCGTGTACCACTATGTTTCTGTCTAAAGTATGCTAGTGAAACATTCTAATTTGGGGATATTTCATTTGTCGAGTAATTATGTGCTTCACACATTCTGTCCTGAATAAACAACCCAAGAGAGTTAATAATGATTTTTTTTTGGAACGAAGATGCACGAAGCATCCGGCTTTAAATTAATAAAGCCCCAAGGCAGCATCCACAAACGGTTCCGAAACTTACAAACCAAAACGACAGAAGTTCCACAGGCGCAACGGCCCGACAATGCCAAGTTGCAACAAGCTAGCAAATATAACATACTTAAACTCTCGGCAAATCATAAGCTAACTCAAAAGACTCAAACTTGCACTCCTTGTTGCCTCGCTTTCACCGTGCACAGCTTGATCTGCTCCATGATCTCGATCATGCGGTCCTCGTCACGCTGCTTCCCCAATGGCGCCCAAACCTGTAAGAAAATGTGGCATTTGAAGAGGATATCAGCTCGGTGAGCAGGGAACTTGTGTTCAATTATAATTTTGTTCCGAACGACCCAAATCAACCATAACAGCGCCCCTACGCTACGCCACAGCAACCTCACATTGGCACCCCAATGTGCCTTCAGCAAGTTTAGTAAGTCCTCGCTAGTTTGCGGGTTCCAATTCTGTTTGAAAGTCTCCCTAACGGCGCTCCACGCAAATCTAGCTAGACAACATCCGAAAAACACGTGGTTAGCATCTTCACCGTGGCTGCAAATGGCGCAGGTCCAATTCACCGGGCCATTCCTCTTGGCCACATTATCGGAAGTAGGGAGGCGATTGCGACACAATTGCCACAGGAAAATTCTGATCATGAGGGGAATGCCAGCCTTCCATAGCCCCCTAGCCATATCTAGCACATTCCCCTTCGTCAGCTTCATATATAATGACTTGATTGAGAATTTCCGGGAAGCCGTGAGCTTCCAGGAAATCTCGTCCCTTTCCTGGCTCAGAGTCTGACCCCCAAGGTCATCTACTAGCGCATTCCATGAAGCAGCCTTTCCGGCCTCCAACGTCCTATAGAAGGATATCGCCGGAGGGTGGACATGGAGGGCATCGGCGACCGAGATGTTAGTGTCTGTGGCCAGTTGATACAGCTCCGGGTGGGATTGCCACGGCGGGGTTTGACCCACCAAAAATCAAGCCAAAAGCGCGTGGATGTGTCGTTATGAACGTGAAACTGTGCACCCACCGTTAAGACCGGTCTCACCGCTTGGATCAAAACGATGAACCCTCCAACTTAGCCTTGAAATATTTAGCCCATAGGATATCCGCCCAAAGACCCGACTCGTTTTGGGCAAGGAGCCACCACCATTTGGTGAGCAATGCAACATTCATGAGCTTTGACTTCATGATCCCCAAACCATCGAACTTTTTTGGTCTGCACACCGCAGCCCATTTCACCAAATGATAATTGTGTTTCGTCCCAGTTCCTTCCCAAAAGAACCTAGACCGCGGGGTGTCAAGTTTGGCATGGACCCCATCCGCAAGAAGGAACATCCCCATCGTAAAGAGGGGGAGGGAGGACAGGCTAGAATTGGTCAGAATCAGCCTAGTTGCTGATGACATAAACCTACCTCGCCACGGGCTAACCCGATTGGCAACTTTGCCGTATAGCGGCTCCCATTCAGCTATGGTCAGATTCTTATGTGAAATTGGGAGCCCTAGGTATTTGATTGGGAATTTCCCAATCTTGCAATTAAGCAAATTGGCAATCTGCAAACTGTCGTGATATTCCATCCCAATGGTGATCACCTCGCTTTTTTGAAAATTGATCTTAAGCCCAGACAAGATCTCAAAAGCGAGCAGCAGAAGCTTGACCGACGCGATACTATGCTCGTTGGGTTCGAACATGAGCAACGTGTCGTTAGCGTATTGGAGGTGTGTGACCCCGCCAGGAATGAGGTGGGTGATTAGCCCTTTAATGTGCCCCACCTCCCTAGCCTTTTTAATCAATGCAGCTAGGGCATCCGCACCAAAATTGAAGATTAGTGGCAAGCTTGGGTCTCCCTGTCGCAGGCCACGCTTATTGCGGAAGAAGTTTCCCATTGTACCATTGATGGTAACCGCCATGTGCCCGCTACACACGAGGTGCATGATTCGGTGGACGAAACCCGCATCAAAACCCTTCTTGATGAGGACCTCACGCACGAACTCCCAGTTCATGCGGTCATAGGCTTTCTCAGAATCCAACTTGAGAAGCACGCCACGCTCTTTGGTGCGTTTAAGCTCATGAACTATTTCTAACAGCGCTAAGGGGCCTTCTAAAATGTTACAGTGTATGAGAAACCGGTCTGACTAGGGCTAATCACGCGTTGAGCCACCGGGGCCAATCGAGAGGCATAGGCTTTCGCACATATCTTGAAAGGCATGTTGATCAGCGTGATCGGCCTAAAAAGTTTAATGTCGTCGGCCCCTTTCACCTTAGGGATCAAGCTAATGGCCCCGTAGTTAAGCCATGAAAGGTCTACAGTACCTAACGCAAAACCGTTCACGATATCGTAGAAAAGATGCTTGAGGTGGGGCCAAAAAAATTTGAAAAAATCCACTGGCCATTCGTCCGGGCCCGGAGCCGTGTCGGTTTTCATGTCATGGAGAGCTTTGTCGATTTCTTCCGGAAGGAAAGAAAGAACGAGCCCTTCGTTCTCCTCCTGCGATACCCGTTCCGTTGGGTCCCATGAGTCCTCACGGAGGCATAGAGCTTTTTCTTCGGTCGTCCCCAAAAGGCCTATGAAAAACTCATAAATGTGAGCCACTATGAGATTGTTGGTTAACAGGAGGCCGTTGTCAGATTGAAGCTTTCTGAAACCATTCCGGTGTCTGAATACCTTTGTCCAATATATCAATCTTTACCTCTTGACCATTTCGAGACTCCTTGTCATGTCTGTGATCTCGTCCGAGACTCCGAATAAACTTCGGTCACCAAAACACATAACTCATAATACAAATTGTCATTGAATGTTAAGCGTGCGGACCCTATGGGTTCGAGAACTATGTAGACATGACCGAGACACATTTTCGGTCAATAACAAATAGTGGAATTTGGATGCTCATATTAGCTCCTACATATTCTACGAAGATCTTTATCGGTCAAACCGCATAACAATATATGTTGTTCCCTTTGTCATCGGTATGTTACTTGCCTGAGATTCGATCGTCGGTATCCTCATACCTAGTTCAATCTCGTTACCGGCAAGTCTCTTTACTCGTTCCGTAATGCATCATCCCGCAACTAACTCATTAGTCACATTGCTTGCAAGGCTTATAGTGATGTGCATTACCGATAGGGCCCAGAGATACCTCTCCGATACTCGGAGTGACAAATCCTAACCTTGATTTATGCCAACCCAACAAACACCTTTGAAGACACCTGTAGAGCATCTTTATAATCACCCAGTTATGTTGTGACGTTTGATAGCACACAAAGTGTTCCTCCGGTATTCGGGAGTTGCATAATCCCATAGTCAGAGGAACATGTATAAGTCATGAACAAAGCAATAGCAATAAAACTAAACGATCATTATGCTAAGCCAGCGGATGGGTCTTGTCCATCACATCATTCTCTAATAATGTGATCCCATTCATCAAATGACAACACATGTCTATGGTTAGGAAACATAATCATCTTTGATCAACGAGCTAGTCAAGTAGAGTCATACTAGGGACAGTCTGTTTTGTCTATGTATTCACACATATACTAAGTTTCCGATTAATACAATTCTAGCATGAATAATAAACATTTATCATGATATAAAGAAATATAAATAACAACTTTATTATTGCCTCTTGGGCATATTTCCTTCAAATATGCCTCCACATATCAAACATGTTTGGGGTAGTTCAGGTGAGCTTAATAAGGCTTGGATCTGCACAAGATATGTACAGGCAAACTGGCCAACTAGGCACAACCTTTTCATGCTTCCAAAAGAGACATGTAACTGTGGGAAGAAGGTAACAGCTGCACTTTTTCGATATAAATTTGTTGATTACTTGCTCTCTTTTTTCCTGTTGGGATGTGAACTTCCTAGTTAATTACTTACTCAATTTATTTTCCTTTATTGGTTTACAGGGGATTTTCGAATTTTGTATGGTGATATATTACCAAATAATCATTACCTTCTAGGAAAAACACATTATGAAAGAAAAAAGTAAGTTTTTGTATTAGTAAATCCATCTTCTCATAATTCAGTACCTCTGAAGCTCGTTTTGATTTTCAATCCTCAACATTTGGGTAAAATGTTGTTATACTGTTTTTTATGCACGGCTTTGTGTAGCTTATGCTTATGCACATGGTCTTCATTTCATGGCATGTTATGAAGCTGCTCTGATGAAGGGAGATCCAAATCTTGTCAGTGATTTGAATCCCTTGTACCTGGATGATACGTTTAGACGAAGTTCATTGAGTATGACCCCACCAAAAGCATTTGTTACAATCGGTTCATGCACACGGCATTGATCCTGCATGAAATTGGACTTGTACATCCTAATGTAATGGTATTTTTAGTCAAACTTGTTGAGAATATCCCTTGGCACTTACGATTCATTGATGACTAAAACTCCCTATGTCATAGTATAGTAAATAGAATATCCAAGTATTTCCAACTAGGAAATGGTTGATTATTTTTCTACATGGAGTAGTATCGTCTGTACTATCACGCATTGGCGGAGCTTCAACAAGGCCGAATGGGCCGTGGCCCACCCATCATTTTGACATTTATACACTATTTGTTTTACTCATAGGCCTTTTAACATCAGTTCTATTAGGTCTGCCCAGCCCGCCCAACAATGGGCTGATACGTCTCCAATGTATCTATAATTTTTGATTGCTCCATGCTACTTTATCTACTGTTTTGGACTATATTGGGCTTTATTTTCCACATTTATATTATTTTTGGGACTAACCTATTAACCGGAGGCCCAGCCCAGAATTGCTGTTTTTTTGCCTATTTCGGTGTTTCGAAGAAACGGAATATCAAACGGAGTCCAAACGGAATGAAACCTTCGGGAACGTGATTTCTCACCGAACGCGATCCAGGAGACTTGGACCCTACTCCAAGAAGTGCCAGAGGCGGTCACGAGGGTGGAGGGCGCCCCCTACATCGTGGGCCCCTAGCGCTCCACCGACGAACTCCTTCCTCCTATATATACCTACGTACCCCCAAACGATCAGAACAGGAGCCAAAAACCTAATTCCACTGCCGCAACCTTATGTATCCACGAGATCCCATCTTGGGGCCTGTTAGAAGTTCACGGAGGGGGCATCCACCACGGAGGGCTTCTACATCAACACCATAGCCCCTCCAATGAAGTGTGAGTAGTTTACTTCAGACCTTGGGTCCATAGCTAGTAGCTAGATGGCTTCTTCTCTCTTTTGGATCTCAATACAATGTTCTCCCCTCTCTCGTGGAGATCTATTCGATGTAATCTTCTTCTTTTTGCGGTGTGTTTGTTGAGACCGATGAATTGTGGGTTTATGATCCAGTATTATCTATGGAAAATATTTGATTCTTCTCTGAATTCTTTTATGTATGATTGAGTTATCTTTGCAAGTCTCTTCGAATTATCCTTTTTGGTTTGGCCAACTAGATTGGTAGTTCTTCCAATGGGAGAAGTGCTTAGCTTTGGGTTCAATCTTGCGGTGTCCTTACCCAATGACAGAAAGGGTTGCAAGGCACGTGTTGTATTGTTTCCATCGAGGATAACAAGATGGGGTTTTTATCATATTGCATGAATTTATCCCTCTACATCATGTCACCTTGCTTAAGGCGTTACTCTTTTTTACTTAATACTCTAGATGCATGCTGGATAGCGGTCGATGAGTGGAGTAATAGTAGTAGATGCAGAATCATTTCGATCTACTTGTCTTGGACGTGATGCCTATATACGTGATCATTGCCTAGATATGCTCATAACTATGCTCAATTCTGTCAATTGCTCAACAGTAATTTGTTCACCCACCGTAGAATACTTATGGTCTTGAGAGAAGCCACTAGTGAAACCTATAGCCCCCGGGTCTATTCTCATCATATCAATCTCCATCACTTTATTTACTTGCTTTGTTTTTACTTTGCCTTTTACTTTTTACATTGCATCTATCTATCAAAAATACCAAAAATATTATTTATCATCTCTATCAGATCTCACCCTCGTAAGTGACCGTGAAGGGATTGACAACCCCTAATTGCGTTGGTTGCGAGTAGCTATCGTTTTGTGTAGGTACGAGGGACTTGTGTGTGGTCTCCTACTGGATTGATACCTTGGTTCTCAAAAACTGAGGGAAATACTTACGCTACTTTGCTGCATCATCCTCTCCTCTTCGGGGAAATCCAACGTAGTGCTCAAGAGGTAGCAAGAAGAATTTCTGGCGCTGTTGCCGGGGAGGCTCACGCAAGCAAATCAACTATACCAAGTACCCATCGCAATCCCTATCTCTCGCATTACATTATTTGCCATTTGCCTCTCGTTTTCCTCTCCCCCACTTCACCCTTGCCGTTTTATTCGCCCTCTCTTTCCCAATCTCCTCGTCTCTTTCCCGTTTGCCTTTTTCCCGTTGCCTTTCTGTTTGCTTGTGTGTTGGATTACTTGTTGCCATGGCGCAAGATTATACCAAGTTGTGTGATTTCTTGAATACCAATAATAATGATTTCCTTAGTACTCCGATTGCTCCTCTTAATAATGATGAGTCTTGTGAAATCAATACCGCTTTGCTGAATCTTGTTATGAAAGATCAATTCGCCGGCCTTCCTAGTGAAGATGCCACTACTCATCTAAACAATTTTGGTGATTTGTGTGATATGCAAAAGAAGAAATATACGGATAACAATATTGTCAAATTGAAGTTATTTCCGTTTTCACTTAGAGACCGTGCTTAAGTTTGGTTTTCATCTTTGCCTAAAAATAGTATTGATTCTTGGAACAAGTGCAAAGATGCTTTTATCTCTAAGTATTTTCCTCCCGCTAAGATCATCACTCTTAGGAATGATATCATGAATTTTAAACAACTTGATCATGAGCATGTTGCCCAATCTTGGGAAAGAATGAAATTAATGCTTCGCAATTGCCCTACTCATGGTTTGAATTTATGGATGATCATACAAAAAATTTATGCCGGATTGAATTTTGCTTCTAGAAATCTTCTAGATTCGGCCGCGGGAGGCATGTTTATGGAAATTACGTTAGGGGATGCTACAAAATTTCTTGATAATATTATGGCTAATTATTCTCAATGGCACACCAAAAGATCAAGAAATCAATGTTTTGAGTGAAAAGATGGATGAACTTATGAAGATGTTTGCTCCTAAAAATACTCCTCTTGATCCCAATGATATGCCTTTGTCTACTTTACTTGAGAATAATAATGAATCTATGGATGTGAATTTTGTTGGTAGCAATACTTTTGGAAACAATGCTTATAGAGGGAATTTTAATCCTAGGCCTTATCCTAGTAATCCTTCTAATAATTATGGAAACTCCTACAGCAACTCTTATGGAAATTTTAATAAGATGCCCTCTGAATTTGAGAGTAGTGTTAAAGAATTTATGAATTCACAAAAGAGTTTTAGTGCTTTGCTTGAAGAGAAATTGCTTAAAGTTGATGATTTGGCTAGGAACGTTGATAGAATTTCTCTTGAAATTGATTCTTTAAAGCTTAGATCTATTACTCCTAAGCATGATATCAATGAGTCTCTCAAAGCCATGAGAATTTCCATTGATGAGTACAAGGAAAGAACCGCTAGGATGCGTCCTTCCAAAGATGCCTTTATTAAAGCGTTTTCTTCCAATTCCTATGAAAATCAAGATGAAGATCTAAAAGTTATTGATGTGTCCACCATTAAATCTTTGTTTTGCAATATAAATCTTGATGAAACTGAAGATTATCTTCCTTTACCTAGAAGGCATTTTAAGAATTCGGAGTTTCTAGATCTTGATGACGAAATTGATGAAAGTGGGATTGAAAAAAAATAAAAACCTAGATGTTTCTAAACCCACTATTTTGGATCTCAAGGAATTTAATTATGAAAATTGCTCCTTGATTGGTTGTATTTCCTTGTTGAAATCCGTGCTAGATTCTCCTCATGCTTATAGTCAAAATAAGGCCTTTACCGAACAAATTGTTGATGCCTTGATGCAATATTATGAAGAAAAACTTGAGTTGAAAGTTTCTATCCCTAGAAAACTCTATGATGAGTGGGAGCCTACTATCAAAATTAAAATTAAAGATTATGAGTTTCATGCTTTGTGTGATTTGGGTGCTAGTGTCTCTACTATTCCCAAAACTTTATGTGATTTGCTAGATTTCCGTGATTTTGATGATGGCTCTCTAAACTTGCATCTTGCGGATTCCACTATTAAAAAACATATGGGAAGAATTGATGATGTTCTTATTGTTGCAAATAAGAATTATGTGCCCGTAGATTTTATCATTCTTGATATAGATTGCAATCCTTCATGTCCTATTATTCTTGGTAGACCTTTCATTAGAACGATCGGTGCAATTATTGATATGAAGGAAGGGAATATTCGATTCCAATTCCCCTTAAAGAAGGGCATGTAACACTTCCCTAGAAATAAAATAAAATTACGATATGAATCTATCATGAGAGCCACTTATGGATTGCCTACCAAAGATGGCAATACCTAGATCTATCCTTGCTTTTATGCCTAGCTAGGGGCGTTAAACGATAGCGCTTGTTGGGAGGCAACCCAATTTTATTTTGTGTTTTTTGTTTTTGCTTCTGTTTAGGAATAAATAATCCATCTAGCTTCTGTTTGGATGTGGTTTTATCTTTTAATTAGTGTTTGTGCCAAGTAGAACCTATAGGATAACCTACGATGATAGTTGATTTGATTCTGCTGAAAAACAGAAACTTTGCATGCACGATATAATTTTGTTAAATCACACGAACGTGATTTTGTGTTGATTCGTTTTTCTGCTGTTCAATAAACAAATTTTACAAGACTTCCTATTTTGGTAGAATTTTTAGAGTTCCAGAAGTTTGCGTTAGTTACAGATTGCTACAGACTGTTCTGTTTTTTGACAGATTTTGTTTTACGTGTGTTGTTTGCTTATTTTAATGAATCTATGGCTAGTAAAATAGTTTATAATCCATAGAGAAGTTGGAATACATTAAGTTTAACACCAATATATATAAAGAATGAGTTAATTATAGTACCTTGAAGTAGTCTATTGTTTTCTTTCTCTAACGGAGCTCACGAGATTTCTGTTGAGTTTTGTGTTGTGAAGTTTTCAAGTTTTGGGTGAATTCTTTTGATGGATTATGGAACAAGGAGTGGCAAGAGCCTAACCTTGGGGATGCCCATGGCACCCCCAAGATAATCCAAGGACACCAAAAAGTCAAAGCTTGGGGATGCCCCGGAAGGCATCCCCTCTTTCGTCCACTTCCATCGGTAATTTACTTGGAGCTATATTTTTATTCATCACATGATATGTGTTTTGCTTGGAGCGTCTTGTTTTATTTGCGTCTTTGCTTGTTAGTTTACCACAATTATATTTGCTGTACACACCTTTTGAGAGAGCCATACATGAGTTGGAATTTGGTAGAATACTCTATGTGCTTCACTTATATCTTTTGAGCTTGATAGTTTTGCTCATAGTGCTACACTTATATCTTTTGAGCGTGATAATTTTTGCTCTAGTACTTCACTTAGATCTTTTAGAGCACGGTGGTGGATTTGCTTTAAAGAAACTATTGATCTCTCATGCTTCACTTAGATTATTTTGAGGGTCATTAATAGCATGGTAGTTTGCTTAATATTAATATACTTAGTATTCAAGATATGTGAAAATTTCTTTTGAGTAAAATGGATACTAAGATAAGTTTGATGCTTGATAGTTGTTTTGAGATATGAAGGTGATAATATCAAATTCATGCTAGTTGGGTAATTGTGAATTTGAGAAAGGCTTGTGTTGAAGTTTGCAAGTCCCGTAGCATGCACGTATGGTTAAAGTTGTGTAACAAATTTGAAACATGAAGTGTACCTGGCTTGTGCATCCTTATGAGTGGCGGTCGGGGACGAGCGATGGTCTTTTCCTACCAATCTATCCCCCTAGGAGCATGCGCGTAGTAATTGAATTTTTGATGGCTTCTAAATTTTTGCAATAAGTATATGAGTTCTTTTGACTAATGTTGAGTCCATGGATTATACGCACTCTCACCTTTCCGCCTTTGCTAGCCTCTTCGGTACAGTGCATTGCCCTTTCTCACCTTGAGAGTTGGCGCAAACTTCAACGGTGCATCCAAACCCCATGATACGATACGCTCTATCACACATAAACCTCCTTATATCTTCCTCAAAACAGCCAGCATACCTACCTCTCATGGCATTTCCATAGCCATTCCGAGATATATTGCCATGCAACTTCCATCATCATCATCATGACATACATTACTTTTGTCATATTGCCATCGCATGATCATGTAGTTGACATTGTATTTGTGGCAAAGCCACCATGCATTATTTTTCATACGTGTCACTCTTGATTCACTGCACCATCCTGGTACACCGCCGGAGGCATTCATATAGAGTCATACTTTGTTCTAAGTATCGAGTTGTAATTGTTGAGTTGTAAGAAAAATAAAAATGTGATGATCATCATTATTAGAGCATTGTCCCAAAGTGAGGAAAGGATGATGGAGACTATGACTCCCCCACAAGTCGGGATGAGACTTCGGACGAAAAAAAAGGGGGGGAGGCCAAAAAAAGGAAGGCCCAAGTAAAAAAATGAGAGAAAAAGAGAGAAGGCACAATGCTACCATCCTTTCACCACGCTTGTGCTTCAAAGTAGCACCTTGTTCTTCATGTAGTGAGTCTCATATATTGTGCTTCAAAGTAGCACCAAGATCTTCATGATAGTGAGTCTCATAAGTCGTCTTTTTATACTAGTGGGAATTTTTCATTATAGAACTTGGCTTGTATATTCCAATGATGGGCTTCCTCAAAATGCCCTAGGTCTTCGTGAGCAAGCGAGTTAGATGCACACCCACTAGTTTTATTTTGTTGAGCATTCATAGCTCTACTGCATCCGTTGCATGGCAGTCCCTACTCCTCATGTTGACATCAATTGATGGGCATCTCCATAGCCCGTTGATTAGCCTCGTCAATGTGAGACTTTCTCCTTTTTGTCTTCTCCACACAATCCCCATCATCATATTCTATTCCACCCATAGTGCTATATCCATGGCTCGCGCTCATGTATTGCGTGAAGGTTGAAAAAGTTTGAGATTATTTGAGTATGAAACAATTGCTTGGCTTGTCATCGAAGTTATATAAGTTGGGAACATCTTTGTGTGACGAAAATGAAGCATAGACTAACTATATGATTTTGTAGGGATGAACTTTCTTTTGCCATGCTATTTGGAGAAGACATGATTGCTTTGATTAGTATGCTTGAAGTATTATTACTTTTGTGTCAATATGAACTTTTGTCTTGAATCTTTCGGATCTGAATATTCATATCACAATTAAGAAGATTTATATTGAAATTATGCCAAAGTATCACTCCGCAACAAAAATTCTTTTTTATCATTTACCTACTCGAGGATGAGCAGGAATTAAGCTTGGGTTGCCTGATATGTCTCCAACGTATCTATAATTTTTGATTGCTCCATGCTACTTTATCTACTGTTTTGGACTATATTGGGCTTTATTTTCCACTTTTATTTTATTTTTGGGACTAACCTACTAACCGGAGGCCCAGCCCAGAATTGTTGTTTTTTGCCTATTTCAGTGTTTCGAAAAAACGGAATATTAAATGGAGTCCAAACAGAATGAAACCTTCGGGAACGTGATTTTCTCACCGAACGTGATCCAGGAGACTTAGACCCTACTCCAAGAAGTGCCAGAGGCGGTCACGAGGGTGGAGGGCACCTCCCCCCTGGGCGCGCCCCCTACCTCGTGGGCACCCTGGCACTCCACCGACGTACTCCTTCCTCCTATATATACCTACGTACCCCCAAATGATCAGAACAGGAGCCAAAAACCTAATTCCACCGCCGTAACCTTCTGTATCCACGAGATCCCATCTTGGGGCCTGTTCCGGAGCTCCGCCGGAGGGGGCATCCACCATGGAGGGCTTCTACATCAACATCATAGCCCCTCCGATGAAGTGTGAGTAGTTTACTTCAGACCTTCGGGTCCATAGCTAGTAGCTAGATGGCTTCTTCTCTCTTTTTGGATCTCAATACAGTGTTCTCCCCCTCTCTGTTGGAGATCTATTCGATGTAATCTTCTTCTTTTTGCGGTGTGTTTGTTGAGACCGATGAATTGTGGGTTTATGATCCAGTATTATCTATGGAAAATATTTGATTCTTCTCTGAATTCTTTTATGTATGATTGAGTTATCTTTGCAAGTCTCTTCGAATTATCCTTTTTGGTTTGGCCAACTAGATTGGTAGTTCTTGCAATGGGAGAAGTGCTTAGCTTTGGGTTCAATCTTGCGGTGTGCTTACCCAGTGACAGAAAGGGTTGCAAGGCACGTGTTGTATTGTTTCCATCGAGGATAACAAGATGGGGTTTTTATCATATTGCATGAATTTATCCCTCTACATCATGTCACCTTGCTTAAGGCGTTACTCTTTTTTACTTAATACTCTAGATGCATGCTGGATAGCGGTCGATGAGTGGAGTAATAGTAGTAGATGCAGAATCATTTCGATCTACTTGTCTTGGACGTGATGCCTATATACATGATCATTTCCTAGATATGCTCATAACTATGCTCAATTCTGTCAATTGCTCAACAGTAATTTGTTCACCCACCGTAGAATACTTATGGTCTTGAGAGAAGCCACTAGTGAAACCTATGGCCCCTGGGTCTATTCTCATCATATCAATCTCCATCGCTTTATTTACTTGCTTTGTTTTTACTTTGCCTTTTACTTTTTACTTTGCATCTATCTACCAAAAATACCAAAAATATTATTTATCATATCTATCAGATCTCACCCTCGTAAGTGACCGTGAAGGGATTGACAACCCCTAATCGGGTTGTTTGCGAGTAGCTATCGTTTTGTGTAGGTACGAGGGACTTATGCGTGGTCTCCTACTGGATTGATACCTTGGTTCTCAAAAACTGAGAGAAATACTTATGCTACTTTGCTGCATCATCCTCTCCTCTTTGGGGAAATCCAACGCAGTGCTCAAGAGGTAGCATGGGCCTCAAGCTCCGCCACTGGTGCCACGTCCTAGGTTACGAAGGGGTTAGTTGTGGGTCGTAGGAGGGTGAGGGCGAAGGGGTTTAGGCTTGGGCACCACTACGACTAGAGGAGATTCATAGCACAACTTGGCGGTAGTGTAGGAAAGACCTGAACCAACACAACTAACAAGGAAAGATCTAGACAGAAATACAGAATCTGAATTGATAACCCACAAGTATTGGGGATCGCAACAGTTTTAAATGGTAGATTATTTAACCCAAATTTATTGATTCAACAAAAGGGGGCCAAAGAATATTTGGGAGTATTAACAGTTGAGTTGTCAATTCAACCACATTAGAGAACTAAATATCCACACCACGGTGATCAGTAGCACAGTAGTATGATAGTTTGATAGTACGAGTAACCGTAACAGTAAACAGTAGCAGTTTTTGTAGTGATTGTAACAGTGGCAGCAGCGAAAGTTACTTAACAAGATCAATATATGAAAAGCATAGGCACTGGATCAGTGATAGATATTTATGTTGGATGACATTCATTGTATAATAGTCACAACCTAGAGCGATACACAATAGCTCGAATTCATCAATGTAATGTAGGCATGTATTCCGTATATAGTCATACATGCTTATAATAAGAACTTGCATATCATATTTTGTCCTACCCTCCTGTGGCAGCGGGGTCCATAAGAAAACTAAGGAATATTAAGGCCTCATTTTAATACAGAACTAGAAGAAAGCTTTAACACATAGTGAATACATGAACTCCTCAAAGTACGGTCATCACCGGAAAGAATCCCAACTATTTTCACCTTAGGATATGTGGATCATAACATGTAATAAGTGTGTATAACTTGCAAGATATGATCAAGAACTCAAATATATTCATGAAAACATAAAGGGTTCAGATCATAAATCATGGCACTCAGGCCCTAGTGACAAGCATTAAGCATAGCAAAGTCATAGAAACATCAATCTCAGAACATAATGGGTATTAGGGATCAAGCCCTAACAAATTGACTCGATTACATGATAAATCTCATCCAAACCCATCACCGTCCAGCAAGCCTATGAAGGAATTACTCACTTTCGGTGATGAGCATCATGAAATTGGTTATGAAGAAGGGTTTGTGATGATGATGGAGATGAACCCCCCTCTCCGGAGCACCGAACGGACTCTAGATCTTGCCTCCCGATGAAGAGAAGGAGGTGGCGGCGGCTCCATATCGTAAAACGCAATGCAAATTCTTCTCTTATTTTTTTCTAAGGGAAAAGGAATTTATAGGCTTGAGATTAGGGTCAGCGGAGCCCCGTGGGCCCCAGAAGGCAACCTGGCGTGCCTGGGGGGTGGTGGCGCCCTATTGCCTTGCGGGCAACAGGGGGCCCTCTAGTGTGTCCTGGCTCCAGTATTTTTTATATATTTCATAAAAAAATCTCCAGAAAGTTTCGTCCAATTCCAAGAACTTTTATTTCTGCATAAAAGATCAACAACATGGTAGTTATATTGAAAACGGCATCAGTTTGGGTTAGTTTCATTCAAAGCATGCTAATTATAGTTCAAAACAAGAGCAAAAGTGTTTGGAAAAGTAAATACGATGGAGACGTATCATGAACTAACCAAACTAATTTGACTTGGAAAGCAATAAAAGCAATTAGAACCTATCTAGCTGGGGCCCAATCCCCTATGATGCTTACCTATTTTATTTGCATAACTACAGAGGGATTCAATTATAATCTGTAACTTATTGTTCTATAGCTAAACAAAGTTCACAAGGTGGATGATATTGTAATTCCACGGAATGATTTTCAGATAATCTCTACTTCCATAGCTGAGGATGATGTGCTCGTGGGTACATTTTCAGTGGGAAAAAGTTGGCTAACATGAAATGTGTGCAAGTTTTATAAACCATACATATCATTCAAATATGGCGGCAATAACAGGAAAAAATTAATTGGACATGTCATGTTCCTCATTGATGCAGCGCGATAGAGTAACGAAGAATATTTTGATATGGTCAATTCTTATGATCATTTATGTGAACGCCGCAACTCAAAAGGGGAAGTCATAAAGTCTGGCATTAGGATGTTACGTGCTTCAGGTCTTAAAGAGAATGTTATTTGCCTCCGATGAGGTACTCATGGTAAGTCAATCACAATGGTCTTCAAACTCTATTTTTCTCACGGTAAATACGCTGAAAAATGACAATTGTGATGGCTTAATAAGAATAATACAGCTACAAAAGTGGATCATTTTTCCGAAGTTGCATCAACATTTTTACACTAAACTTTTATATTTTGTAAAATTATTTTTATTATAGTTTATATGCCTATGTGTCATAGTTTAGCATATAATAATATAATAAAATATTAAATATAGTGATTTTTATATGGTTGTGTTATAGTTATTGGAATAGTAAAATGTAGCCTATTTGTTATAACAACAATTATGTTTGAATCGTTTTTCATACTTACATAAGCTATATATATATATAGAAACATTAATCATGTTGGATATCAATAAAACTTATGTCCGATTAATATCTTAATAGTGGTTTTCTTGTGTATTTTAGGTACATATAATTATAGAAACATCTACATTACAAATCAAATCATGGGGAAATGTTTCTAGCAATGTGGGTTCAATAATAAAGTGATAACATGTGCATGGTCTATATTAGATATCACCATTTATATTAATCACCGATGAACATGAAAATGCTTGCGACTGTACTTCTCATAAACAGGATTTGATGGTTTGATATGCACATCTGGAAAAAGTTAGTTTCGTCCGGTGGTGTATAAAAGAGCTCCTCCTAGTTTCTAGGATAAAACAATGTTCACGAAATTATATATAAAATCTAGTTAGTAGGATCTAGTACAACATGTATGATATTTATCGCCGGGAGATAGGCAATACACGGTATTGGTCTATGCTATAGATTTCTCTGCTATCTAAGATTTTTTTCACATATTCAATAATATTTTGGACATAATGTATAATAGTATTTGGATTACCATTGTAACATAGTATTTGAGGCTCTCTTCTCGATCACGGGGCAGTGGCCCTGTCCTCCATATACCAACATGGTAAAAAGAACTCCTCTAGATACTCATTAGTAAACTTTTAACATGTGTTTTTTGTGCGAGAAAACTTTGTATCTATTCATCATCTGTCAAGTTAGTACAAAAAACTCTAGAGGTAAAAGTTACATCCAAATCCATAGACCACCTAAAGACGACTACAATCACTGGAGCGATGACATATGTTGCCATTACATAAACATTGGTCTTCACTAAAAGATTTCACGTATATAACGACGGCAAAATCCGTCGGCACAGGCCAGAAAACCGTCTGAATAGGCTATGCTGACGGTTTCCATCGGCATATACCCGTCGCCTTAGATTCCTTTGGTAAACCTCAGATGCCCGTCGGAACCTCAGATGCCCGTCGGCAAAAAAAATGACAGCACGCCGGTCAAACTCCGTCCGGACATGTGCCTACACCAACATTAGCCACGACGCAGAGCTATGCCGATGGTACAGCCGTCAGCATTGACCGGAGATATGCCGACAGTTGTACTGTCGGCATAGGTCTAACACGTAGTGCCCCCTAGGTGCTCCCTGCTGGTTGCCTACGTTGACGACACAGCCATCGGCATATCTGCCATCTATGACATTGTTCCACCCCTTGGCTTATCCTAACCATGCAAGGATGTGTATTGAGAGATCACAGTCTCCTCTTTACCTTCCCTCTTAACCCCTTACTTGAAACTTCGCAACATATTTTTTGTTGACTTTTTCCTTGAAAATTTGTGTTCTTTAAAAAGAACAAAAACAGCAACTTGCCATTGGCACTACATTAAGTGGTCAGTAAAGAAAAATAATTTAAATTTGTGACAAAACTATACAATTATGATATAAATATAGCATGAAACAAGAAAACATTATAAATAAATACGTCTAGGACGTATAAAGAGCCAAATAATTACAGTTTTCCCAATGCCCACCGTAATAGTAGTCAGCTAATAGAAGAGGTCCGTGTTGCCTTCGTCACAAGGATTTCCCAAGCACGATCCGCGTCGCACCAGGCCAACCATGGCCAATGGAGGTGCAAAGCCCTTTGGAACTTTTTTTTCTCTGAAGGATTTGCCACATGTGCGCTGATAATGAAGAGTCCACCTCAAGGTTGAAGTCCGGATTCTCATCCCCAAAACCAATCTTCAATCCACCACCTTCATCAAGGAGACGACACAAGCGCGCGTTGACATAGCCTGATAAGAGATTTTGTGTTTTCACGGGGTGCATATAAACTTGTCGTTAAAGTCGTCTCTACCATCCTCATGTATCCAGCTACCGACTCCTTGATAATCAGGTACATCTGGAGAAGACACCGGAAGGCAAAGATGCCCCATACTGCTTGGCTCCCGTCACTGTCGCACCACCTTCGATCCAGCAGCAAGAGGCTAAACATGACACCTCCGCCAGAGCCACTACGTAACACCTGGAGGTAGCAGGCATGACTTGACGCTCCGCATGAGACGTCGTGCGTAGCATCCGCCGGCAGCTACACTTGCCAGTGACAGGCATTGCTCGCGTCTCTGAAAGAGAAGCATGTGTCACCTGCCGAGCCGCATCGCACCCGGTCTGTGGATGGAGGGGACGTCTCATACCGCCACCAGCCTTGGAAAGGCCATCACCACCTCAAGATCCAGCCACGGAGTCGTCCATGCAACCACCGAGGCGCCGCCTTCAAAGAAGAGGAGCCGCCGCCCCAAATCTGAGTGCTACCAGCGAGCACCCACTGTCGCGCCGGCCGCTGACATCGCCCGTAACAATGGCAGATGCCGCCACGACCATCAGATCCGGGCACAAGGGCATGAATCCCTCGCGCGCCGCCACTGCTCAGCCGCGGTCGAACCCCCATCTAGCTGACCTGTAACAACGGCAGATGCCGCCACGACCGTCAGATCCAGGCACAAGGGCATGAATCCCTCGCGCGCCGTCACCTGCTCAGCCGTGGTCGACCTCACGATTACCCCCAGACCCGCCGCACGCCGCAGCCTGTTGAAAGTATGAGCAAGTTACTACGAGATTTAATCCGAGTAAACAGTAAATAAATCATGACAACGAAAACGGAGATTAAACTAATCATGTGGACTAGCATAGTAGATGAACAGATTGAATTTAGGGCACAGACTAGAAACATGCTGTAGTTATTCTGCTCCTTTAGACGTTGTGATCCTTTATATCTAGTTCTCTCTACTGCACTGAACTCTATTGTTGTAGGTGGTAGAAGGTTTGTTCTCTCTCTCCCCTTACGTACACTCATCGTCCCAAGAGGTAGGTTGCACGTTCTCAAACCGCCGGTTTTTGGCTCTTCTGCTTGGTAGAAATATTTGTATGTATATCAAATGCATTATTAACCTCTCATAATAAAAATGTGTAATCAAGCAAAGTATATTGATACAATTTATGGCTAGCAAGCCCAAAAATTTTTTAGCAACTAGTGAATAGAGAAGATCAAATTGTTTCCTATAAACACGAGGCCATACATTATCGAACATGAATAGAAAAAAAATCAAAGTGAACATGAATAGCTCAAAATAGTTTTTTTTGTTTCTTACAAAAATCCAAAAAACAAAAAACAATCTTGTGCACATGATTAAGTATTATATTTAATCTTTTAAATCTGTGCAAAGTTATGCATTCCATTGCCATATGGGAAAAGAAAAAGGGAATCAATATACAAAATGATGATATTCCAGTCACTGTGACTCGTCTTTCTTGTGAAGACAACACAAACTTATCAAGCATGTTTTGTCAGGAAGAACTGCAGGTACGTAGTATACAACGAGAATGGCGTTTTGGCTATTGGGAGCGTGCGCTCCCATGTAAATAGTAAACAAAACATATAGTAAATATTTTCAAAAGATTCTGAACTTTTTTGTAGATGTTCGTGTTAGTGTCACAAGCATCATTGAAAATTTTCATGTGAAACCGAGCAGTGTTGTTTCGTCAGTGAAAAACACAAATTTAGGGTGACATTTTAAGGTAACATTTGGTGTTTATTTTGTTTTTTCTGCACATGCCAGAATATTTAATATAAATGCTACAAATTTATGTAGCATTTGGATGTGACAAAGAACACATAGAATTTTTGTTAAAAAATTTTTGACATTTCAAAAAATATTTTCGCGCGCTCCTGGGAGCACCATCGGATTTCCGGTATACAACCATGTTTAGGGCATCTCTAACGGCAACCCGCAAAAAATCTCCCTGCATCCGTCCGCGGACATGGGGGGCCAATCCACAGACATGGATGCGGGAGGCAGCCATCCAACGCTAGCCGCATACATCCGGGCTTCCAGATTTTTTTTCTCAGTCCGCATGATCAATTAGCCGCATGCAAAGGGCACAGAAGTTCAAATGCCCTCTCGACATCCTTTCTAGCTGCTTCTTGTCTTTGGGCAAAATGATCTTTTTTCTGGCCAACTGGGTTTGAGATGGTGCCGACAAAGGTAGCCCATGAAGGATAGGTACCATCAACTAGATGGTAGCCCATGTTGTACTCATGTCCATTAACAGTATAGTGGTAAGGAGGAGTTTTTCCTTCGGTCAGCCTCGCAAACAATAGCGATCGTTGCAACACATTGATGTCATTGTGAGACTCCGGTATGCCAAAGAAAACATGTCAAATCCAAAGATGCTATGATGCAACTGCTTCAAGAATGATGGTGGGCTTCTTAACATGACCCTGATATTGCCTTTGTAAAGCCTTCGGGTAGTTCTTCCATTTCAATTACATGCAGTTAACATGACCCTGATATTTATTGCTTCTAAGATTGCGAGAAGCCTCTCGGTGTCTCCACAGTTGGTTCTCTTGGGTACTGAGGTCCGAACACCTCGACCACGGCAGTTGCAAACCTGACCATGGCATCTCCGCATGTGCTCTTAGGCATCCGTAGGTACTCGTCCTATGAATCAGCGGTCGTGCCATATGCAAGCATCCAGAGTGCGGCCGTGCACTTCTAGTAACCAGAGAAGCCAATCGTTCCCACGGCGTCCTTCTTCAGGATAAAGTAGTCATCGTAGGACCGGACTCCATGGTACAAACGATCGAGACGGTCTTGCCCATCCAAAAACGCCGGCGAAAATGGTTAACAAAGAGTGCATTCGGGGCAAAGTAGTCGGCCATCAGTGTCAAATGCATGCACGCCCTGTTGCGGTTGAGCACACGATGGCCCTTGATCGAGCCCTTGAAATTGAGAACATGCTCCTCCGCACGCTCCGCGTCTTCAAGGACCGCCTACATCATCACCGTCTCATCGAAGTACTCCTCCTCGTCCGATGAACTGTCGGAGGACTCAACATACTGCTCGTATATGTACTCCAAATCGGAATCCATTGCTACAAATAAGAAGGGGCAACTGTTTTCAGCTTCGGTGATTCATCGGACAGTTGCTGGGCATTGTAGAGGATGGTATCTGGCGGGGCGGTCGGAGGATAGGGGTTGAATGGAGACGGAAGAGAAGTGGCAGGGAGCCTTGCTGGATCGCCGGAGATGACGGAGACGCAGATTTCTGGCAGGAGTGTGGCGTGGTGGCCGGGTGGTGGAGCGGCGGCAATGGCAAGAGAAAAAGAAGGAATAAGAGAAAATGTGGAGGATGGAGTCGCGTGGTCCGGGAAGGGTTTTGGGTGGGTCTGGGGTATAGGATTTGTAGGTTTCGAGTGTCCGGACTCCCGTAAACCTTCCCCACTTTTATCTTCGTTTTGCAGTAGGAATCGCGTCCGGACCGATTCGCAGACCGATACAAGACGGCATTGGATGGCTTTCGCGGTCCGGACAGTCGTGGGAGGCTTACGAACCTGCCTTGGAAATGCAAACTTAAACAAACAAAAAAGATCACATACACACTTACCCGCGGTCAGCACACGTTGCTTGCTCTTTTCTTGCCTTGGTTATTCCCACTGGAAGAACTGCCACTGTCCATCTTCTTCTCTTAGCTTTTTTCTCTTCTCAAAGCTAGCTTTAGTGTTGCAATGTATGTATAGGTGCAGTGCGCAGTCCCCAATCTCTATCCTTTTATAAGAGGCTGATACAGCACATATGGCTACGGCTAATTCAGTGCAGTGCACGCATGCACACATAAAAATAGGTACGGAAACGTCATGAAATATTTTGTCATCCAAGCACATGCAGTCTTCTTTCCATCATACACTAGTGGAAAAACAGGCTTTCCGTCCAGCCCATAAGTCGCGAAGCTGTAGGAACCGCGACTAATGGGACCTTTAGTCGCGGTTCTGGAGGTGAACCGCGACCAAAGGCCTGGGCCCTGGGCGCTCGGTGGCCAGCTGGTGCACGTGAGGGGCTTTAGTCGCGGCTGGCCAGGCCAACCGCGACTAAAGGCTTTCGCACTTTTAGTCGCTGGCTGGCCTGGCCAACCGCGACTAAAGCCCTTCCCCTATATATACCCATCCAGCAGCCAACACTTAGCCATTTGGAGCCATTCTCTTCACAAGTGGGTGTAGGTTTGCTTTTGGTTCCTCTTATGCACATAAGGTGTTTGATGAAATGCCCCAAGAGCATGAAACAAACATGACATGAAGTGTTGGAGCCACACTCTTGATCGCGGTTAGCAACTTGATGAACCTTTGATGTGTCAATATGCATGTGTGTGTAGTTCATAACAAATGCATGATGGTTAATTATATATTTTATATTATAATAATGCAGATGAATCGGCAATGGATGTCGGTAACCGACTCTCCGGCGAGTTCACTACGGGTTTGAAAGATTTCCTCGTAGTGGCTAATGCGAACAAGCGGGGGTTTTGTTATCTGTCCATGTGTTATCTGTAAGAATGAGAAGGGTTACTCTTCCTCAAGAGTTGTTCACATGCATCTGCTTGAAAGGGTTTCATGCCAAGCTATAATTGTTGGACCAAGCATGGAGAAAGAGGGTTATAATGGAAGAAGATGAAGAAGGGATGATTTCATCGATGAAAGCTATCTTGCTCATTTCGGTGATACTTTCATGGAGGATGTTTGAAGGTGAAGGGAAGGTGAAGAAGAGGCACGTGATGATCCGTTGATGATCTTGGTCGGACCATTGCTGATGCACGGAGACGCCGCGAAACTGAAAAGGAGAGGAGAATTTGGATCGCATGTTAGAGGATCACGAAAGGCGCTGTACCCGGATGCGATGATGGTCTGAAAAAGCTGGGCTGCACAATCGGATTTGCTGAAATGGAAGGCAGAGGCAGGTGTAGCTGACTCGGCATTTGAAAACTTGCTGAAAATGTTGAAGAATATGTTTCCAAAGGATAACGAGTTGCCCTTGATGACGTCTGAAGCAAAGAAGGTTGTCGCCCTCTAGGTTTAGAGGTTACGAAGATACATGCATGCATCAACGATCGCATCCTCTACCGCGTGAATACGAGAATTTGAATGAATGCCGGTATGCACCGCATTGCGTTATAAGATCGAGTCGATGACCACGGTGACGATGTTGAGGGCGAAACCCGGAAGAGGGTTCCGCCAAGGTGATGTGGTATGCTCCTATAATACCACGGTTGAAACGTCTGTTCATGAACAAAAGCATGCCAAGTTGTTGCGATGGCACAAAGAGAAACGTAAGTCGGACGGGAGTTGAGACACACCGCAGATGGAACGCAATGGAGAAAGATCGACGGATGGTTCACAGATTTTGCGGTGGACGCAAGGAACATAAGATTTGCTCTAAATGCGGATGGCATGAATCCTTTTGGCGGCGAGCTCCAGCCATAGCACTGGCCCGTGACTCTATGCATCTACAACCTTCCTCCTTGGTTGTGCATGAAGCGGAAGTTCATTATGATGCCGGTGCTCATCCAAGGTCCGGCAACCCGCAACGACATCGATGTGTACCTAAGGCCATTAGTTGATGAACTTTTACAGCTGTGGGGTGGTGTCCGTGTGTGGGATGAGCACAAACAAGAGGAATTTGACCTCGACGTTGCTTTTCGTAACCATCAACGATTGGCCTGCTCTTAGTAACCTTTCGGACTGTCAAATAAGGGATACAATGCATGCACGCACTGCTTACATGAGACCGAAAGTGTACATTTGCCAAATTGTAAGAAGAACGTGTACCTTGGGCATCGTCGATTTCTTCCAAAACTCATCCATGAAGAAAGAAAGGCAAGCATTACAACGGCAAGGCAGATCACCGGCGAAGCTCGCGGAACGACCGGTGCTGAGGTATTTGATATGGTCAAGGATTTGAAAGTCATCTTTGGAAAGGGTCCCGCGGACAATCAGTTCGAAGGGAGCCGACGGGCACGCAGCCATGTGGAAGAAGAAATCTATATTCGGGAGCTAGAATATTGGAAAATCCTAGAAGTCCGCTCTGCAATCGACGTGATGCACGTTCGAAGAATATTTGCGTGAACCTCCTAAGCTTCTTGGGCGTGTATGGGAAGACAAATGATACAAAGGAAGCACGGCAGGACCAGCACGTTTGAAAGACCACGATGACCGGCATCCGGAATGGTTTCAAGGTCGTGCCAGCTACGCTCGACCAAAGAAGAGAAGGTCATCTTTTTGAATGCCCGAGCGAGTATGAAGGTCCCGTCTGGATTCTCGTCCAATATAAAGGGAATAATAAACATGGCGGAGAAAAAGTTCCAAAACTCAAGTCTCACGACCGCCACGTGATTATGACGCAATTGCTTCCGATTGCTTTGAGGGGCTCTGCGGAAAATGTTCGATTAGCCATTGTGAAGCTATGTGCATTCCTCAATGCAATCTCTCGAAGGTAATCAATCCAAGTTCTACCACGGTTCTGAACGATGTGATCCAATGTCTTGTCGATTTGAGTTGGTGTTCCGCCATCCTTCTTCAATATTATGACGCACCTCCTGGTTCACCTAGTCGAAGAGATTTCCGTTCTCGGTCCTGTATTTCTACACAATATGTTCCCCTCGAGAGGTTCATGGGAGTATTAAAGAAATATGTTCAGAACCGTGCTAGGCGAGAAGGAAGCATCGCCAAGGGCTATGGAAATGAGGAGGTAATTGAGTTTTGTGTTGACTTTGTTCCCGACCTTAAGCGATTGGTCTTCCTCGATCGCGCACGAGGGGAGACTAAGTGGAAAAGGCACGATCGGAAGGAAATCAACGATATGTATGGACGGCCATTCTCGATGAAGCACACCACCTTTGTCTTGACCAATTCCAGCTTGGTGGCTCCGTGCTTTGAGAAACACAAGAATATTTTACGCTTCGGACAACCCGGGAAGCTGAATCTGGATTAGGAAGGCCCACATGGAGACTTTCGGCGGTTGGTTGAGAAAACATTTAATGAATGACAATGATGTTGTAGATCAGCTGTACATGTTGGCCAAGACACCATCTTCGACTATAACGACTTTCCAAGGGTACGAGATAAATGGGAATACATTTTACGATCGCCCAAGATAAAAAGAGCACCAACCAAAACAGTGGTGTCCGCTTTGATGCAAAGAACCGAGAATGGGCAAAAGGTCACATATTATGGTTACATAGAGGAGATATGGGAACTTGACTATGGACCCTCCTTTAAGGTCCCTTTGTTCCGTGCAAATGGTTCAAGCTAACAGAGGTGGGGTAAAGGTGGACCAGCAATACGGAATGACAATGGTGGATTTCAACAATCTTGGTTACCTTGACGAACCATTCGTCCTAGCGAAAGATGTCGCTCAGGTTTTCTATGTGAAGGACATGAGTAGCAAACCGAGGAAACGGAAAGATAAGAAAACGATCAAGACATCATGCGATGATCCAAAGCGCCACATTGTTCTTTCGGGAAAAGAAACATCGTGGGAGTGGAGGACAAGACAGACATGTCGAAGATTATAATATGTTTGCTGAAATTCCGCCCTTCAAAGTGAACACCGACCCAAGCATTAAGTTAAATGATGAGGATGCTCCATGGATACGGCACAATCGTAAGCAGCGAGGGACACAAGGAAGAATTGATGTGTAATAATTTATTGTACCAAACTTTGTATTTGGTCGATGAACTGAATGATGTATCAAACCTTTTATTTTTCTGATTAAGTTAAATGATGAGGATGCTCCATGGATTAGTTTTATTTTTCTGAAAAAGGAAAACAGAAGAAAAAAACAAAATGTAAGAAAAACATAAGAAAAAAACAAATGAAGAAAAAGCGAAGAAAAAAAAAAGGAAAAAGGAAGAAAGGAAGAAAAAAAGAAGAAAAACAAGAAAAGGAAGAAACAAACAGAAGAAAAAAAGAAGAAAAAAGGAAGAAAAAAAGAGAAGAAAAACAAGAATTTAAAATGAATTAGTTTTATTTTCTGATTTTTTGATATATAATTTGTATTTTTAAGATTTTAATAACATAAATAAATAAGTAATTGGAAACTTTAATTGCAAAAATAATTATCATAAAGTAAAATAAATAAGTAACTAGAAACAAAATAAAATAAAATAAATAAGTTTTTTGTTGTAAGTAGAAACAAAACAAAATAAATAAAGCAAAAATGAAAACAAAAACAGGCAAAAATAAAAATATGCCACCTCTTTGGCCACCACGGCCCGAATACGACTAGAAACCCATTAATGGGCCAGATTCAGCCCGCAGAAGGCCCAATAGGCCCACAGCCTGAGTAATGTGAGAATAGGCCCGTAAGCTTGCATTTGAGAGGAGCTCGAAGTGGTGAGCGCAGCCGCTTATAAACCATCTGCCGATGCCTCTCGGCTAGCGAGTGGGACTAAACATCCCACCGCACCGCGCCAGTTCAAAGACAGCCCTTTAGTCGCGGTGGGGAGGCGGGCAGCGACTAAAGGTACCCTTTAGTCGCGCCCGCCCCCACCGCGATTAAAGGTTCTTCTTGCTGAGGCAGGCGGTGGCAAAACACTAGTAATCGCGGTGGGGAGGCCGACCGCGACTAAAGGGTACCTTTAGTCGCGGTCCGCCTCCCCAGCCGCGACTAAAGGTTCGTCTATAAATACTGCACTTAGCAGTTTTGCCCCCCATTCGCCTCTCTCTTGACGCCGAAGCGCTGCCCCGACGCCGATCGACGCCGAAGCGCTGCCCCGACGCCGACCGACGCCGACGCCGAAGCCCTGCGCGCCGCCGCTCCGTCCCGATGGCGCCGCCGCCCGTCCCATGTGCGCCGCCGCCCTGCGCCCTTACCGCCGCCCGCCGCCCGATGCCGCCGCCCTACGCCCTGCCCTTACCCGCCGCCCGCCGCCCGCCGCCCAACCCCGCCGCCCTAACGCCCTTGCCGCCGCCCGCCGCCCGCCGCCCGCCGCCGCGACCCGCCGCCCCTGCGCCCTTGCCGCGCGCAAATTAAAGAAAAACAAAACAAAAAAAGAAAAAAAACAACAGAAAACAAGAAGAAAGAAGAAAGAAAAGAAAAGGAAAAGGAAGAAGAAAGAAAGAAAAGAAAAAGGAAAAGGAAGAAGAAGAAAGAAAAGAAAAGGAAAAGGAAGAAGAAGAAAGAAGAAGAAAGGAAAAGGAAGAAGAAGAAAGAAAAGAAAAGGAAAAGGAAGAAGAAGAAAGAAGAAGAAAGAAGAAGAAAGGAAAAGGAAGAAGAAGAAAGAAAAGAAAAGGAAAAGGAAGAAGAAGAAAGAAGAAGAAAGAAGAAGAAAGGAAAAGGAAGAAGAAGAAAGAAAAGAAAAGGAAAAGGAAGAAGAAGAAAAGGAAAAGGAAAAGGAATTTTTTTTTTTTTTTTTTTTGTTCTTTTTTATTTTAACTAGTTTTAGTTTAACAAGAACGGTAAATAACTTAAAACCCTAAACCCCAAAAACAAAAAACAACAGAAAACCGGTCAAAGAAAAACAAAAAGGAAAAAGGAAGAAGAAGAAAGAAGAAGAAAGAAGAAGAAAGGAAAAAGGAAGAAGAAGAAAGAAAAGAAAAGGAAAAGGAAGAAGAAGAAAAGGAAAAGGAAAAGGAATTTTTTCTTTTTTTTTTTTTGTTCTTTATTTTAACTAGTTTTAGTTTAACAAGAACGGTAAATAACTTAAAACCCTAAACCCCAAAAACAAAAACAACAGAAAACCGGTCAAAGAAAAACAAAAGGAAAAGGAAGAAGAAGAAAGAAGAAGAAAGAAGAAGAAAGGAAAAGGAAGAAGAAGAAAGAAAAGAAAAAGGAAAAGGAAGAAGAAGAAAAAGAAAAGGAAAAAGAATTTTTTTTTTTTTTTGTTCTTTAATTTTAACTAGTTTTAGTTTAACAAAAGCGGTAAACAACTTAAAACCCTAAACCCCAAAAACAAAAACAACAGAAAACCGCCAAAGAAAACCGGCCAACTTAAAACCCTAAACCCTAAACCCCGCCCCGTCTTGCGCTCTACCGCGACACCCTCTCCCACCCTTCCTCGCCTCCTTTTGCCACCGCCTTTCGCCACCGCCACCGCCACCGCCCTTCTTCACTTAATTAATTTGTTTTACTACATGTTTTCAGGATCGACATAATGTCGGACGATAGAGTGACCCGATTATGGACAACTATGATCCGGACGGTGAAGCACATATGTTCGGCATCATAAACGGCGATATTCAATATGTGCCGACCGGAGAAGAAGAAGATGATATCTCTTCTTATCTGAACCTTGACGGTGAAGATGAAGGGCGCCGTCGAGAAGATGATGTCAAGAAACGTCGATAAACGCATTTATCTTCAAATGGAAGTAGCAACCACCTCCGCGCCGAGGTATATATATACATTGAGCCTCCGGTGATACAAACTAACTGATTTGAATAAATATGTGTACTAACGCGACTCTCTTTCTTATTTTAGCCCTCGGCGGATCGTCAAAACAATCGAGTACGTCGTCAAAGCGTGGCGCAACCAGACGATGAAACCAGGAGAAACATGCACCATCCAGGTTGTCGACTTTGCAACCGCAGGCAGCCGGAGCCCCGCAAGAACGCCACCAAGTTTATCAGCCAATGCGGAGCCATTGTTAGAGACAACGTCTCGATCACCGTCCAGGAGTGGAATGAGCCAAAGAAGGCACGAATTGATGGTTCTTTTGTCGATAAGAGAACAAAAAAAGATTGCTTGACGAAGCTTATGGAACATTTCGTTCTACCTCCGGAATACAACAAATTCGATGAGGAGGGTAACAAGATTGAGGAAAACAAGGAGAGGAGGAGGAAAGTCAAACAGTTCGCTCTTCATAAGATGGCCGACGATTCGGAAATTCAAGCAAAATCTAGCCCGTGACTTTGTCAAGCGTAACAAGACTCGGATTTCGTAGGACAATATGAGAAACGAAAGATGATTGGCCAGAATTTGTGAAGCAAAAGAAATCGGAGCAGTTCCTTCAAATATCGAAACAAAATAAGGAAAATGCGGCTAAGAAGGAGTACAATCATGTTATGGGGCCAGGAGGGTATCGCATTTGGGTGCCTAGGTTCGAGAAGATGGAGAACGAGCTGAGGGCGCGAGAATCCGTCCAGTGCGGAGGATGGGACCCAAGGGCCAAAAGCTGGTGGTACGGGCATGGGGAACGCTCAACCCGGAGACAGGGGAGTGTGTTTACGAGGCAAATTAATTAAACCCACCCAAGCCCTTATTGACGCAATGAAGGCTGCTCAAGAGGGAAGATCAAGTTCAACAGAGAGAACGACGCTACGACAAAAGCCCTCGGGAATCCTGAACACGGAGGACGTGTACGAGGCATGGGGCACATTCCGTGGAAAATAGGGTTCCCCGAGCGATGACCCGTCTGATTCTGAAGCCGTAAGAGAAAGATGGATCGGGAAGCGGATGTTGTGGGGCGGTTGGCATCGAAATGGAAGTGATGAAGAAAACCATGAGTGTACTAGTAGCGAAAGAGATTCAGCTCGGGTGCAGATGAAGATCATCCAATGGATCTCGGAAGCCAGCAGCGAGAAGCGGCGTGGCTTCCACGGAGGCCCCACCGGCTGGTGTAGATGCACCGACGATCGAAATTATCTGCACCGGAGCCTCGGTGGTGAAATTACTGCACCGAGCCTCCTCGCTACCCGTGGGCGATATAAAGGAGATGAAAGAATGTCATCTGTATTATCCTATGGGGAACATATCCATGAAGGTAGCCATCGGCGGTGCTTTACCATGTTTACCTGGAGCACTCCACCACAACAACCCCATTAAAGATGGCTATGCTCGTGTCACGGTGGAGGACATAGTCAAAGGGTTTGAGGACCTGGAGATTGAAATTGCTACACCTGAAGGGGAGAAAAGACTTGAAGATGTCAAGCGCCATTACATTCTATGGCAAAAGAAGTTTATCAAGTTTCCAGGCGAGGCGCCAAGGACAACAAGTCCACCCCCCTACGGTGGTGGTGGTGGCGGTGGCGGTGGTGGTGGTGGTGGTGGTGGTGGCGGTTCACCTACACCTCCGTCACATCAGCCGACGCCGCCCCCCAGTCCACAACGTCCGGCGGGTGATCATCCGCCGCCCCCCAGTCCTCGTCCGGCGGGTGATGAGACGCCGCCCCCCAATCCACCTATGGCAAAGAAGCAGAAGAAGTCCTGGAGTATTAACCCGGACCCTTATGTACCTAAGACCACAAAGGTACCGGAGCCATCACTGAAGCCTCTCCCCACAAGGCCTTGGGAACGTAGTGCCGAGGAAGTCGACGCGGCG
This sequence comes from Aegilops speltoides, assembly GCA_021437245.1. NCBI lineage: Eukaryota > Viridiplantae > Streptophyta > Magnoliopsida > Poales > Poaceae > Aegilops > Aegilops speltoides. The sequence continues at coordinate 22,051,779 of CM038145.1, read as the reverse complement.
CGATGCTGATTTGGAGAAATGGAAGGCGGACTGCAAGAAGAAAAGAGAGCCCGAGCCCAAGCCAAGATATTCGATCAAGAAAAGAAGTGGGCTAAGTCATTTTGAGCACACCGTCCCAAGCCGCGAAGAATCTCCCTAATGACTATGCACGTGAACTTAAAAAGCAGGCACTCATGTTCAAGGAGAACAAAGAGCGGGAGAAGGCCGAAAGTATAAAAAGCGGGAAACAAGTTGCCCAGCTCGGGAACAAAGTAAACAATCGATTGCCCGCTTATAGTGGAATCCTTCGTCCGGATGCCCCGAGATCATACAAGCTGCGGCAACACAGGATTGAGTATGAAGTGCGAGAGAACAAGCGCCAACTTAGGTATTACTCTTCGTGAACTGTTAGGCCTTGATGAGTTGCCGAGAGGGAGGTAGTAATTACATATGTCAAGAATGGGCCTCTCGTCGAGCTCGCAGAGAAAAGGATCTACGACCAAATGAAACGTCTGCTGAATTGGTACAAGGGTTACATAAAAATTAAAACGCCAAAGATTATATTTATGCGGAAGTTAGACATGAGCATCACTTCAAACATTACTATGTACAAGTTGAACTGAGTGAATTGTTCCAGCTTTTCAATCTGCGCGAGCTCGACAAATCTATCATCGGTTGCTACATTACGTAAGTGATTTATTAATTTCTACCCCATCTCGTTCATATTGCCTGCACTATATATATGTCCTAACTATATTGTTGTGTCCTCTATTATACATGCGAATGAAGAAAAAGGAATGCGAGTAAGGAACATCCATGATGTTGGGTTCATTGACCCACACATCGTTAATGATGTTGTGTTGGAGCATTACCCGACGACGTGGAGGCGGACTGTGGCGCTTTCTTACAAAGCAGGAACTCAAAAGTGATATTCTATTTCCTTACCATTTTGGGTGAGTGTTTACATCTTGAGCACATTCTCTTTTGTTTACTCCATGCATGGTATGTGGCGGCTAATCGATGAGTTATGCATGACGTCTTGTGCATGTATCGTGTCCGCAGTTCCACTGGATTCTGCTAGTAATTAAAGTGAACACCTCGTAATGTCTCGTCCACGACTCTCTGGATAAGGATCCAAAGCTTTGGGCGACATCGAAAAATGCTGCGAAGTAATTATTTTCATTCATTTGCGCTCTATATCGATCGGCCTATTTCGTTCATTTCCTAATATCAAGTAACTAATAACTCTCTTGTCCATTTAATTTTCTTTGCCTCGTAGGGTTTGGAGACGGTTCGTAGATACAAAGGTCGGTGAATTCAAAAAGACCTAGAATTCAAAAGGGTAAAGACTAAGATCGGGGATATTCAGCCACCGTTGACCAATCTATGTGCATACTTTGTTCAGTGAGATGATCCGAGATACACCTCTGAGCGGGTTGATCCGAGTGATACCAATGCTCGGAGGAATAACCTCCGTGGACGCTTAGTCCGAAGCTCGCTTCCGACCACTTCAAGAGGAACTAGCTGGATGGTTCTGCAGGAAGTCCTCCATCCTAAAGGAGAACACTATCACGAGGACGAAGAACTTTATATGGATTAAATCATGTATGGAAACTTGTTCAAAATTGTATATGGTCATCCGATGATATTGAATATATATTGTATATTCCTCTTGAATTCTTTTGGTTCTAATTTCAAATTTATTTGAAATTGTACATTCATATGCATGTATGTAGTACCGTAGAATATATGAAACTCCTTCAAAATTAAAATAAAGCACAAAAGAAATAAAACAAAACAAATTAAACAGAAAACAGGTTTAGGGGGCTAAAACCCTAAACTGCAAGGCGGCCTTTAGTCGCGGTTGGCGAAGAACCGCGACTAAAGGTCCTCCGCCTCGACGGCCGCTGGCGCCCACGTGGGCGGGCCTTTAGTCGCGGTTCGTAAGCAGCCGCGACTAAAGGTGGCGGGCTTTAGTCGCGCTTTGCTGGTCGCGGTTGCGCAGCCGCGACTAATGGCCGTTGCGAACCGCGACCGAAGGCTATTTTTCCACCAGTGATACTCCCTTCATTCCACAATATAGTGTGCTCACGTTTTTCGAGATCTAAGTTTGACCATAAATTTAACCAACAAGACCGACTGCGGCGGTAGCAAAAATTATATCACTGAATTCGCTAAAAATTATATCACTGATATTGTGGAATGAAAGGAGTAGTACAGTTTACTAAGGCCATCTCCAATACGGACCCTCAAACCACCCACAATCATTCAGATCGCGTTTTGTCATTCAACGCGGGCTTGTCTCTGTCCACTGGCGGTCCAGAAGTCATTTTCCTGTAAACCGGAACCAAATCGTCGGGGGAGGGGGTCCCGGGCCATTTCCTGCCCAAAGCGGTCAGTGTCGCATTCATGCCGACCCAGAGCAGGCGTGACCTTTCGTTGGAGCCGACATTGAAGCGTGCACCGTCCAAGAGCCTTGCACGTTGCACGCGTCTTCGCTCCGCATTGAAATATAATTCGTTCATCCGCCTACATCCTTTAAACCAGTGGTCTACCGAGGAACCTACTTTGGCACCCAGAGTAAACGTCCGTCCGCATACTGGCCGACATTAAACACCTCGCATTGGCATCCACCCGCTATTTAAACATGGTCAAGTGTCGGGCAACAGCCGCACCGCTCTCCATCTCCTCTTTGCAGCACGCGCCATGGCCTCGAGCTCCAGAGCGCTGTGAGACAGCCTCTCCAGCGAGTAGGAGAAGGAACTTTTTGGCATTGCAGCCTCCTGGGTGGCCCACCGAGCCAGCCAGCACACTGCCATCTCCGTTCCAGACCGGCATCACAATGGGTCGTCTAGCCCGTCCAGGCTGTCCTATGCCGCCACCCACCAAATCTGCTGCAGGCGATGGCGGTTCCGCATCCGGCAGGCTGAGAAAGAAGCCATGTTCATGGAGATTGACACGGCGGTGGAGGAATTTAACAGGGGCACCAACGACAATGTCGCCAACTCCGCCTCGGTTGCGCCCCGCCGCCACGATGATGAAGTTGGCACGTCTGCGGCCGCTGGCGACAGCGAGAAAAAGTAGACTATGGAAGGCCGCTGCCGCTTGGGTCTTAGGAAGGGCACAGCCATCGTCTTGCCAGGTTACACAGCCGGTGACTTACCCGCTTCGTAGGGGCGTAGGCCAGGGGACCGTCTTCCCTGCCCAAAAACCAACCACTGATCTGGTCTTCCCGGAAGCGAAGGATATTCTACCTGTCCTGCTGAAGCATTTAGCTCTGGGGCTGACGACGGTCGGGTGAGCTTGTTGCGGACATGGGGAAGACATGTCGTGGGAAACGTGCTCCGCCATGGCCAGCGAAAGACTAGGTTAGAATAACCTAGTCTAGTCTCATTATAGTTTAGTTGAAATATATCCAAAATGTAAATGTTTTTGGTTCGGTTTATATCAAAAACATTTGGTTTGCACGAATTTCGTCCGGTTTGTTGAAATCCACGTTAAAATGTATGCGAGCAGGCTTGGATGTCCGGCTCCCGCATCAATGTCCGTGGACTGTTCGCCACTGGCCCGTGAACTGATATGGTGTCCGGTTCGGGGGCAGCGTTGGAGATGTCCTCAGTAATCTTTAAAAAAACAATTAATTGTGTGTGCATGAATGTGTGCAAAAATTACATGTGTAGTTTTGGCCTCTTCAAAACATAGTAAAGACTTTTCTCTTTAAATGATATTTTGTTCTCCTGAAGCACCACGCGGGTACTCTACTAGGAACAATGTTGGGGAAAACCAGGGTACCTGAGACTTGATACGTATGCGTCATGAGACATTCTGAAGCACAGAAGGTAGGAAGACAAGTCTTGTGTACCAGTACTTCTGTGTCAGACGTATGTGACTCCAAACTATCTTGGAGAGCATATCTTTCTTTTCTGTTTTCCTGTTGAAATTTTCAACGGAGGGAGAGCATATCAGAACACAACGGAGTTAATGAGTGATGCTTTGCACTTGCACTATAAACAGAAAGAATGTTCATTCCACAAACCATTTTTCTTTTCTTCTTTTTTTTGAGGGGATGAATGATATTTCATTCATTCAACTATATCAAAACAGTTCACATAGTCTAAGGCAAGGCAAGCAAATCTTGGTAGGACATATCCCAGCCAGAATGCTAATCCTGGCCAAAGCTTGAAACAAGGTCAAAGGTCTTCAAACTCCATTTATCTCAGTTCTCAGGGTAAATACACCACAATCTCGACTTCTACCATGTACAAATTGTCAGATTTCAAAATTAAATTACCGAAGCATTATGTGCACACGTCAATGCATCCTCTGTTGGGGAACGTGGTAATTTTAAAAAAAATCCTACGATCACGCAAGATCTATCTAGGAGATGCGTAGCAACGAGAGAGGAGAGTGTGTCCACGTACCCTCATAGACCGAAAGCGAAAGCGTCAAGTAACGTGGTTGATGTAGTCGAACGTCTTCGCAATCCAACTGATCAAGTACCGAACGCACGGCACCTCTGTGATCTGCACACGTTGAGCTCGGTGACGTCCCTCGAACTCTAGATCCAGATGAGGCCAAGGGAGAGTTCCGTCAGCACATCGGCGTAGTGACGGTGATGATGAAGTAACCGGTGCAGGGCTTCGCCTAAGCACTATGACGATATGACCGAGGTGGAAAACTGTGGAGGGGGCACCGCACACGGCTAAAGATCAACTTATGTGTCTACGGGGTGCCCGCCTCCCCCGTATATAAAGGAGGAGAGGAGGGGGCCGGCCGGCCACAAGGGGTGCACCCAAGGGGGGGGATCCTACTCCAAGTAGGAGTAGGTTCCCCCTTTCCTAGTCCAACTAGGAGAAGAAGGAAGGAGAGGGAGAGGGAGAGGGAAAGAGGGGCCGCGCCCCCCTCCCCTTGTCCTATTTGGACTCCCCTTGGGGGTGGGGCGCGCCACCTCCTGGTGCGGCCCTCTCTCTCCCCTAAAGGCCCACTAAGGCCCATTACTTCCCAGGGGGTTCCGGTCACCCTCCGGCACTCCGGTTTTATCCGAAACTATCCGAAACACTTCCGATGTCCGAACAACATGGTCCAATATATCAATATTTATGTCTCGGCCATTTCGAGACTCCTCGTTATGTCCGTGATCTCATCCGGGACTCCGAACAACCTTCAGTTCATCAAATCACGTAAACTCATAATACTAATCATCATCGAACGTTAAGCATGCAGACCCTACAAGTTCGAGAACTATGTAGACATGACCGAGACACATCTCCAGTCAATAACCAATAGCGGAACCTGGATGCTCATATTGGCTCTTACATATTCTATGAAGATCTTTATCGGTCAAACCGCATAACAACATACGTTGTTCCCTTTGTCATCGGTATGTTACTTGCCCGAGATTCGATCATCGGTCTCCTCATACCTAGTTCAATCTCGTTACCAGCAAGTCTCTTTACTCGTTCCGTAATGCATCATCCCGCAACAAACTCATTAGTCACATTGCTTGCAAGGCTTATAGTGATGTGCATTACCAAGAGGGCCTAGAGATACATCTCCGAAACACGGAGTGACAAATCCTAATCTCGATCTATGCCAACTCAACAAAAACCTTCGGAGACACCTGTAGAGCACCTTTATAATCACCCATTTACGTTGTGACGTTTGGTAGCACACAAAGTGTTCCTTCGGTATTCGGGAGTTGCATAATCTCATAGTCTGAGGAACATGTATAAGTCATGAAGAGAACAGTAGCAATGAAACTGTAACGATCATAATGCTAAGCTAACGGATGGGTCATGTCCATCACATAATTCTCCTAATGATGTGATCCCTTTCATGCGAATCAACCTGTGGTTGAGTTGGTTAGGTGGACAGTGGTATCCCCAACCCACCAGGGTTCAAATCCTGATGCTCGCATTATTCCTGGATTTATTTCAGGATTTCCGGCGATGCGCTTTCAGTGGGAGGAGACGTCCCCGTCGACGACGAGGCGCCTACGGTGACTTCGTAAATCATCAAGATGTGATCCCTTCCATCAAATGACAACACATGTCTATGGTTAGGAAACAAAACCATCTTTGATTAACGAGCTAGTCTAGTAGAGGCATACTAGGGACAATATGTTTTGTCTATGTATTCACACATCTACTAAGTTTCTGGTTAATACAATTCTAGCATGAATAATAAACATTTATCATGAAATAAGGAAATAAATAATAACTTTATTATTGCCTCTAGGGCATATTTCTTTCATCCTCCTCTTCAGTGCCCGAATGCATGTACATCTTGGCACCGTGCGGCATAGTGCCCAAACTACATTGCCCTGGTGGTCCTCCATTTGATTCCAAAAAGAAAATTTGCCATATCCTTTGCCATGTGCAAGAAGATCATGATACTTCCATTTTGCAGCATGCTTTTATATCGATATTTATTGCATTATGGACTGTTATTACACGTTATGTCACAATACTTATGTCTATTCTCTCTTATTTTACAAGTTTTATATGAAGAGGGAGAATGCCGGTAGCTGGGATTCTGGGCTGGAAAAGGACCAAATATTAGAGACCTATTCTGCACAACTCCAAAAGTCCTGAAACTCCACGAAAGTCATTTTTGGATTTAATAAAAAGTACTGAGCCGAAGAAATACCAGAGGGGGTCCACACCCTGGCCACGAGGGTGGGGGCGCGCCCTACCCTCCTGGGCGCGCCCCCCAGCCTCGTGGGCCACCTGGCAGCCCTCCGGTGCCTATCTTCTGCCATATGAAGTCTTTTACCCTGGAAAAAATCATAAGCAAGCTTTCGGGATGAAACTCCGCCGTCACGAGGCGGAACCTTGGCAGAACCAATCTAGGACTCCAGCGGAGCTGTTCTGCCGGGGAAACTTCCCTCCGGGAGGGGGAAATCATCACCTTCATCATCACCAACGATCCTCTCATCGGGAGGGGATCAATCTCCATCAACATCTTCACCAGCACCATCTCCTCTCAAACCCAAGTTCATCTCTTGTATCCAATCTTTGTCCCAAAACCTCAGATTGGTACCTGTGGGTTCCTAGTAGTGTTGATTACTCCTTGTCGTTGATGCTAGTTGGTTTATTCGGTGGAATATCATATGTTTAGATCCTTAATGCATATTAGTACCCCTCTGATTATGAACATGAATATGCTTTATGAGTAGTTACGTTTGTTCCTAAGGACATGGTAGAAGTCTTGGTATAAGTAGTCATGTGAATTTGGTATTCATTCGATATTTTGATGAGATGTATGTTGTCTCTCCTCTAGTGGTGTTATGTGAATGTCGACTACATGACACTTCACCATTGTTTGGGCCTAGAGGAAGGCATTGGGAAGTAATAAGTAGATGATGGGTTGCTAGAGTGACAGAAGCTTAAACCCTAGTTTATGCGTTGCTTCGTAAGGGGCTGATTTGGATCCACTTGTCATTTCCTTCTGCTCCTCGTTAGGTTCGACACACTTACTTATCGAAAGGACTACGATAGATCCTCTACACTTGTGGGTCATCAAGACTCTTTTCTGGCGCCGTTGCCAGGGAGTGAAGCGCCTTTGGTAAAGAACTTGGTAAGGAAAATTTTATATAGTGTGCTGAATTTACTGTCACTTGTTATTATGGAACATAACCCTTTGAGGGGCTTGTTCAGGGTATCTTCACCCCGACCAGTAGAGCAAAGAGTTTCTCCTCAACCTACTGAACCTACTGAAAATGTTTACTTTGAAATTCCTTCGGGTATGGTAGATAAACTGCTAGCTAATCCCTTTACAGGAGATGGAACATTGCATCCTGATTTACACTTAATCTATGTAGATGAAGTTTGTGGATTATTTAAGCTTGCAGGTATGCCCGATGATGTTATCAAGAAGAAGGTCTTCCATTTACCTTTGAAGGGAGAGACATTGACATGGTATAGGCCATGTGATGATATGGGATCATGGAACTACAAATGATTAAAATTGGAATTTCATCGGAAGTTTTATCCTATGCATCTTGTTCATCGTGATTGTAATTATAAATATAATGTTTGGCCTCGCAAAGGAGAAAGCATCGCTCAAGCTTGGGGAGGCTTAAGTCAATGTTATATTCATGCCCCAATCATGAGCTCTCAAGAGAAATGATTATTCAAAAAATTTATGCTTGGCTTTCTCTCAACAATCGCTCCATACTCGATACTTCTTGTGCTGGTTCGTTTATAATGAAGACTATTGAATCCAAATGGGATTTATTGGAAAGAATTAAATGCAACTCTGAAGATTGGGATCTCGATGAAGGTAAGGAGTCAGGTATGACACCTAAGTTTGATTTTGTTAAATCTTTTATGGATACCGATGCTTTTCGTGGATTTAGCACTAAACATGGACTTGACTCTGAGATAGTAGCTTCCTTCTGTGAATCATTTGCTACTCATGTTGACCTCCCTAATATAAGGAGAAGTGGTTTAAATATAATCCTCCCACTAAAGTACACCTATTACAGTTGAAGAAAAGACTATCACTTAGAATGATCCTATTGTTCCTTCCACTTATATTGAGAAACCACATTTCCCTGTTAGGATAAAGGATCGTGCTAAAGCTTCAACTATGGTTCGTAACAGTAATACTAGAACATATACACCACCTGAGAAAATTAAAGTTGAACCTAGTATTGTTATGGTTAAAGATCTCTTGGCTGATAATATTGATGGGCATGCTATTTATTTATGTGATGCAGCTGCTAGAATTGCTAGACCCGATGCTAAGAAACATAGACCTGTTGTAGGCATGCCTGTTATTTCTGTTAAAATAGAAGATCATTGTTATCATGGCTTATGTGATATGGGTGCTAGTGCTAGTGCAATACCTCATTCCATATACAAAGAAATTATGCATGATATTGCACCTACTAAGATAGAAGAAATTGATGTTACAATTAAGCTTGCCAATAGAGATACTATTTCACCAATTGGGTTGCTAGAGATGTTGAAGTCTTGTGTGGGAAAGTTAAATATCCTGATGATTTTCTTGTTCTTGGTTCCCCACAAGATGACTTTTGTCCCATTATATTTAGTAGACCCTTCTTGAATACTGTTAATGCTAAGATAGATTGTGAAAAGGATGTTGTTACTATTGGTTTGGGGGATATGTCTCATGAGTTTAATTTTGCTAAATTTCGTAGACAACCCCATGATAAAGAATTGCCTAGTAAGGATGAAATTATTGGTCTTGCTTCTATTGCCATTCCTCCTAATGATCCTTTAGAACAATATTTGCTAGACCATGAAAATGATATGTTTATGAATGAAAGAAGGGAGATAGATGAAGTATTCTTTAAACAGGGACCTACCACAACTTGCCTGTTGAAATCCTAGGGGATCCCCCTCCACCCAAGGGTGAACCCATGTTTGAGCTTAAACCCTTACCTGATACCCTTAAATATGCTTATCTTGATGAAAAGAAGATATATCTTGTTATTATTAGTGCTAACCTTTCAGAGAAGGAAGAGGAGAGATTGTTGAAAACTCTAAAGAAGCACCGTGCTGCTATTGGATATACTCTTGATGATCTTAAGGGCATTAGTCCCACTCTATGCCAACACAAAATAAATTTGGAGAAAGACGCCAAACCAGTTATTGATCACCAACGACGGTTAAATCCTAAGATGAAAGAAGTGGTAAGAAAGGAAATACTGAAGCTCCTGGAGGCAGGTATAATTTATCCCATTGCTGATAGTCAGTGGGTAAGCCCTGTCCATTGTGTCCCTAAGAAGGGAGGTATTATTGTTGTTCCTAATGATAAAGATGAATTGATTTCGCAAAGAATTATTACAGGTTATAGGATGGTAATTGATTTCTGTAAGTTAAATAAAGCTACTAAAAAGGATCATTACCCTCTACCTTTTATTGATCAAATGCTAGAAAGATTATCTAAACATACACAGTTTTGCTTTCTAGATGGTTACTCTGGTTTCTCTCAAATACTTGTGTCAGCAGAGGGTCAAGAAAACACCACTTTTACTTGCCCTTTCGGTACTTTCTCTTATAGACGTATGCCTTTTGGTTTATGTAATGCACCTGCTACCTTTCGAAGATGCATGATGGCTATATTCTCTGACTTTTGTGAGGTTTTCGTGGATGATTTCTCCATTTATGGGTCTTCTTTTGATGATTGCTTGAGCAACCATGATTGAGTTTTGCAGAGATGTGAAGATACTAGTCTCGTCTTGAATTGGGAGAAGTGCCACCTTATGTTTAATGAAGGCATTGTCTTGGGGCATAAAATTTCTGAAAGAGTTATTGAAGTTGATAAAGCTAAGGTTGATGCTATTGAAAAGATGCCATGTCCCAAGGACATTAAAGGTATAAGAAGTTTCCTTGGTCATGCCGGTTTTTATAGGAGCTTCATTAAGGACTTCTCTAAAATTTCTAGGCCTCTGACTAATCTATTACAAAAAGATATTCCTTTTGTCTTCGATGATGATTGTGTAGAAGCATTTGAAATACTTAAGAAAGCTTTGATCTCTGCACCTATTGTTCAGCCACCTGATTGGAATTTACCCTTTGAAATTATGTGTTATGCTAGTGATTATGATGTAGGTGTTATTATAGGACAAAGAGTTGATAAGAAACTAAATGTTATTCAATATGCTAGTAAAACTCTAGACAGTGCCCAGAGAAATTATTCTACTACTGAAAATGAATTTTTAGCAGTTGTATTTGCTTGTGATAAGTTCAGACCTTATATTGTTGATTCCAAAGTAACTGTTCACACTGATCATGCTGCTATTAAATATCTTATGGAAAAGAAAGATGCTAAACCTAGACTTATCAGATGGGTTCTCCTACTACAAGAATTTGATTTGCATATTATTGATAGAAAGGGAGCTGAGAACCCCGTTGCAGACAACTTGTCTAGGTTGGAGAATGTTCTTGATGACCCACTACCGATTGATGATAGCTTTCCTGATGAACAATTAGCTGTCATAAATGCTTCTCGTACTGCTCCATGGTATGCTGATTATGCTAATTACATTGTTGCTAAATTCATACCACCTAGTTTCACATACGAGCAAAATAAAAAAATTCTTCTATGATTTAAGACATTACTTCTGGCATGACCAACACCTTTATAAAGGAGTAGATGGTTTTATTAGACGTTGTGGGCCCGAGCATGAACTGGAATAGATCCTATGCAAATGTCACTCCGAGGCTTATGGAGGACACCACGCTGGAGATAGAACTGCACACAAGTTATTGCAATCCGGTTTTTATTGGCCTACTCTCTTCAAAGATGCCTGTAAGTTTGTCTTGTCTTGTGATGAATGTCAAAGAATTGGTAATATTAGTAGACGTCAAGACATGCCTATGAATTATTCTCTTGTTATTGAACCATTTGATGTTTGGGGCTTTGATTACATGGGACCGTTTCCTTCCTCTAATGGGTATACACATATTTTAGTTGCTGTTGATTACGTTACTAAGTGGGTAGAAGCTATTCCAACTAGTAGTGCTGATCATAACACCTCAATTAAGATGCTTAAAGAAGTTATTTTTCCGAGGTTTGGAGTCCCTAGATACCTAATGAATGATGGTGGCTCACATTTTATTCATGGTGCTTTTCGTAAAATGCTTGCTAAGTATAATGTTAATCATAGAATTGCATCTCCATATCACCCACAGTCTAGTGGTCAAGTAGAGCTGAGTAATAGAGAGCTCAAATTAATTTTGCAAATGACTGTCAATAGATCTAGAAAGAATTGGTCCAAGAAACTTGATAATGCATTATGGGCTTATAGAAATGCATATAAGAATCCTATTGGTATGTCTCCATATAAAATGGTTTATGGAAAAGCATGTCACTTACCTCTCAAACTAGAACATAAGGCATATTGGGCCATTAAAGAGCTCAATTATGATTTCAAACTTGCTGGTGAGAAGAGGTTATTTGCCATTAGCTCACTTGATGAATGGAGAACCCAAGCCTAAGAGGATGCCAAGATGTTTAAAGAAAAAGTTAAAAGATGGCATGACAAGAGGATACAAAAGTGTGAGTTTAATGTAGGTGATTATGTGTTGCTTTTCAAATCTTGTTAAGATTTTTTGCAGGAAAACTTCTCTCTAAATGGGAAGGCCCTTACGTTATCGACGAGCTCTATCGTTCCGGTGGCATAAAAATTAACAACTTCGAAGGCACAAATCCGAAGGTGGTGAATGGTCAAAGAATCAAACATTATATCTCAGGTAATCCTATAAATGTTGAAACTAATGTTATTGAAACCGTAACCCCGGAGGAATACATTAGGGACACTTTCTAGAATGTTTCAGACTTCGAAAAGGAATAGGTATGTGGTACGGTAAGTAAACCGACTCCAAAATAGTTCTAATAGCAATTTTTCTTCGTTTTGGAATATTTAAGAAAATAGGAAAATAAGAAGTTGTCCAGGAAGGACACGAGGCATCCACGAGGGTGGAGGGCGCGCCCCTTGTCTCGTGGGCACCTCGTGTGCTCTCCGAACTCCATTTTCTTGCACGATACTTATTTTGGTTGGTAAAAATTCATTATATAATCTCCCGAAGGTTTTAACCACCGTATCACGCAAATATCCTTTGTATTTGTTTCGAGCTATTTTTTTGACAGATCTAGAGCACCATGACGTCTTCAAGCGCTCCCAAGGACAAGTTTTTCGAGAAGGTCATCAACCCCTACCTCGCGGAGGTGCAGCATCATGATACGTCTCCATCGTATCTATAATTTTTGAATGTTCCATGATATTATATTACCTGTTTTGGATGTTTATGGGCTTTACTTTACACTTTTATATCATTTTTGGGACTAACCTATTAACCGAAGGCCCAGCCCATATTGTTGTTTTCTTGCCTATTTCAGCGTTTCGAAGAAAAGGAATATCAAACGGAGTCCAAACGGAATGAAACCTTTGGGAGAGTTATTTTTGGAACGGAAGCAATCCAGGGGACTTGGAGTGCACGTAAGGGAAGCAACGAGGAAGCCACGAGGCAGGGTGGCGCGCCCTACCCCTCTGGGCAAGCCCCCCACCCTCGTGGGCCCCTCTTGGCTCCCCTGACCAACTTCTTGTTGGGGAACGTAGTAATTTCAAAATTTTCCTACGCACACGCAAGATCATGGTGATGCATAGCAACGAGAGGGGAGAGTGTTGTCTACGTACCCTCGTAGACCGAAGCGGAAGCGTTGACGCAACGTAGAGGAAGTAGTCGTCGTCCTCCGGTCCAACCGATCCAAGCACCGTTACTCGGCACCTCCGAAGTTCTTGACACACGTCTGACTCGATGACGCACCCTCGATCTCCAATCCAAGAGAGGCTCGAGGGGAGTTCCGTCGGACGACGGCGTGGTGACGATCTTGATGTTCTCTGTCGCAGGCTTCGCCTAAGCACTGCTACAATATGATCGAGGTGTAATATCGTGGAGGGGCACAGACACGGCTAAGGAACGATCAATGATCAACTTGTGTGTCCATGGGTGCCCCCGCCTCGTATATAAAGGAGTGGTGGAGGGAGGCCCCTCTACTATGGCGCATTGGGAGTCCTACTCCCACCGAGTAGGATTCCCCTTCCTAGTCCAACTAGGAGTCCTTCCATGTATTAGGAGTAGGAGACTAGGAAGGGAAGAGAGAAGGAAGGAAGGAGGGGAATTTCCTATTTGCCGCTTCGTTATATCAAATCGCCAAGCGCTTGCAAAGTAGCGATCGAAAGCAATGACGAACGGGCGGCCCGATTAACTGCTCCAGCGCTTCGGTTTTGGGAATCTTCTAGAGGTTTCCAGCTGGTTTTTCGGTTTGGGAACCTTCTAGAAGGTTCCTGAATCGGTTTTTTTTTCTTTCTTTTTCTATTTCTGTTTCGTTTTTCTTCTCTTTTTTTCTTTTTTGTTTTTCAAGTTTATGTTTTCTTTTTCAAAAAAATGTTCGCATTTTTTGGAAAATGTTCGCACTTTTACAAAAATGTTCAGAATTTGAAAACAATTCGTGTTTTCAAATTTTGTTCACAAATTCAAAAACTGTATGCATTTTCCAAAAATTGTTCGGAATATAAAAAAAAATTGTGTGTTAACAAAATTGTTAAGAATGTTTTTGTTCGCACTTTTGACAACTTTTATAAAAATGTTCGGGATTTCAAAAAATCTTTCAGTTTCAAAAATTGTTCGCAGTTTTAAAAAAGTTCAGTATATTCAATACTTTGTTCGGTTCTAAAAAAGATGTTCAGTTTAAAAAATGTTCAGTTTTTGAAAAAATGTTCTTAAAATTCAAAAATTGTTCACTCTACACAAAAAAGTTCAAAACTTTAGAAATTTAGAAAATGTACCAGATTTCAACTTTTGGTTCACATATTCAAAAAATGTTCGCTCTTCCAAATTTGTCCGGGATTTTTCAAAATTGTTCTCTGTTTCAAAATTTGTTCTCAAGATTCAAAAAATGTTCATGCTTTACAAAATTGTTCGTGCTTCCAAATTTGTTCGGGATTTTTCAAAATTGTTCTCCATTTCAAAATTTGTTCTCAAGATTCAAAAAATGTTCGTGCTTTAAAAAATAGTTCGCGCTTCCAAATTTGTTCTCAAGATTCGAAAATAATTCATGCTGTAAAAAATTGTTCTCAAATTCCAAAAAAGTTCATGTTTTCGTAAAATGCTTGGGAAATGTAAAATTTGTTTGTTTTCATAGAATTTATTCGCATTTTTTGAAAAAAACATACGTTCAAAAAATTACTCAAATTGTGGAACAAAAGTTGGGATTTTGTCAAAAAGTGTTTGCAATTTTAAAAATGTTCAGAATTTAGGACTTTCAAAAGCAAATCAGTTTAAAAAGTTCACTACTTTATTTTTTGTTTGTAGAAATTTGAAAATAAGTGTGATTTGTTACATTTTGTATTGTATTTTTGAAACAGTGCTCGTTTCTAAAAATAATTAACAATTTCGAAGGAAGGTTTGAAAAACTATATAAAAGTTGTCCAGATTCTTCGTTGGTATTAGTTCTTATACTAGGACGCTTCACATTTTTGCACCAACAGGTGATAGGTCAACTGGTTAGCTCGTCTCCTACGCAACATGGAGGTCTAGAGTTCAATCTGGCATGACCGGACAGCAGTAGCATTTCTTTTTTCTTAAACAAAACATATCAGCTCTCAACAAGGAAACATGCACGCCGCTGTATTGGGCCGCCCAGTCAGGCTTTCATGCGTCGTCACGTCGCTATTTGACGCAGAATCGTCCAATAGGAGTTCCCAGAGGGGTGCGGCCCTCCCCTAGTCCAATTCGGACTAGGCCATGGGGAGGCGCTGCCTGCCCTAGGCAGCCCTCTCTCTTTCCGCAGGCCCAATAAGGCCCAATACTTCTCCCGGCGAATTCCGTAACTCTCCGGACTCGATAAATACCGAATGACTCGGAACCTTTCCGAACTCCGAATATAGTCGTCCAATATATCGATCTTTACGTCTCGACCATTTCGAGACACCTCGTCATGTCCCCAATCTCATCCGGGACTCCGAACTCCTTTGGTACATCAAAACTCATAAACTCATAATATAACTGTCATCGAAACCTTAAGCGTGCGGACCCTACGGTTCGAGAACAATGTAGACATGACCGAGACACGTCTCCGGTCAATAACCAATAGCGGGACCTGGATGCCCATATTGGTTCCTACATATTCTACGAAGATCTTTATCGGTCAAGACCGCATAACAACATACGTTGTTCCCTTTGTCATCGGTATGTTACTTGCCCGAGATTCGATCGTCGGTATCCAATACCTAGTTCAATCTCGTTACCGGCAAGTCTCTTTACTCGTTCCGTAATACATCATCTCGCAACTAACTCATTAGTTGCAATGCTTGCAAGGCTTAAGTGATGTGCATTACCGAGAGGGCCCAGAGATACCTCTCCGACATTCGGAGTGACAAATCCTAATCTCAAAATACGCCAACCCAACAAGTACCTTTGGAGACACCTGTAGAGCACCTTTATAATCACCCGATTCACGTAGACGTTTGGTAGCACACAAAGTGTTCCTCCGTAAACGGAGTTGCATAATCTCATAGTCATAGGAACATGTATAAGTCATGAAGAAAGCAATAGCAACATACTAAACGATCGGGTGCTAAGCTAACTGAATGGGTCATGTCAATCGATCATTCAACTAATGATGTGATCCCGTTAATCAAATAACAACTCTTTGTCCATGGTTAGGAAACATAACCATCTTTGATTAACAAGCTAGTCAAGTAGAGGCATACTAGTGACACTCTGTTTGTCTATATATTCACACATGTATTATGTTTCCGGTTAATACAATTCTAGCATGAATAATAAACATTTATCATGATATAAGGAAATAAATAATAACTTTATTATTGCCTCTAGGGCATATTTCCTTCAGTCTCCCACTTGCACTAGAGTCAATAATCTAGATCACATCACCATGTGATTTACATCGATAGTTCACATCATCATGTGATTAACACCCATAGTTCACATCGCCATGTGACCAACATCCAAAGGGTTTACTAGATTCACTAATCTAGTTCACATCGCTATGTGATTAACACCCAAAGAGTACTTAGGTGTGATCATGTTTTGCTTGTGAGAGAATCTTAGTCAACGGGTCTTTCACATTTAGATCTGTTATGTATTTTGCAATTTTTTTATGTCTACAATGCTCTGCACGGAGCTACTCTAGCTAATTGCTCCCACTTTCAATATGTATCTAGATCGAGACTTAGAGTCATCCAGATCGGTGTCAAAACTTGCATCGACGTAACCCTTTACGCATTTAACCTTTTGTCACTTCCATAATCGAGAAACATATCCTTATTCCACTAAGGATAATTTTGACCGCTGTCCATGATCTACTCCTAGATCACTATTGTACTCCTTGCCAAACTCAAGTCAGGGGTATACAATAGATCTGGTACACAAGATGGCATACTTTTTAGAACCTATGGCCAAGGCATAGGGAATGACTTTCATTCTCTTTCTATCTTCTGCGGTGGTCGGGTTTTGAGTTTTACTCAATTTCACACCTTGTAACACAGGCAAGAACTCTTTCTTTGACTGTTCCATTTTGAACTACTTCAAAATCTTGTCAAGGTATGTACTCATTGAAAAAACTTATCAAGCGTCTTGATCTATCTCTATAGATCTTGATGCTCAATATGTAAGCAGCTTCACCGAGGTCTTTCTTTGAAAAAACTCCTTTCAAACACTCCTTTATGCTTTGCAGAATAATTCTACATTATTTCCGATCTACAATATTTCATTCACATATACTTATCTGAAATGCTGTAGTGCTCCCACTCACTTTCTAGTAAATACAGGCTTCACTGCAAGTCTGTACAAACTATATGCTTTGATCAACTTATCAAAGCGTATATTCCAACTCCGAGATGCTTGCACCAGTCCATAGATGCACATTTTATTAACACCTTTAGGATCGACAAAACCTCTTGGTTGCATCACATACAACTCTTCTTTAATAACTCCATTAAGGAATGCAGTTTTGTTTATCCATTTGCCAGATTTCATAAAAATGCGGCAATTGCTAACATGATTCGGACAGACTTTTAAGCATCGATACGAGTGAGAAAATCTCATTGTATTCAACATCTTGAACTTTGTCAAAAACCTTTTTCGACAAGTCTAGCTTTGTAGATAGTAACACTACTATCAGCGTCCGTCTTCCTCTTGAAGATCCATTTATTTTCTATGGCTTGCCGATCATCGGGCAACTCCACCAAAGTCCACACTTTGTTCTCATACATGGATCTTATCTCAGATTTCATGGCCTCAAGCCATTTCGGGGAATCTGGGCTCATCATCGCTTCCTCATAGTTTGTAGGTTCATCATGGTCTAGTTACATGACTTCCAGAACAGGATTACCGTACCACTTTGGTGCGGATCTCACTCTGGTTTACCTACGAGATTCGGTAGTAAATTGATCTGAAGTTACATGATCATCATCATTAGCTTCCTCACTAATTGGTGTAGTAGTCACACGAACAAATTTTTGTGATGAACTACTTTCCAATAAGGGAGAAGGTACAATAATCTCATCAAGTTCTACTTTCCTCCCACTCACTTCTTTCGAGAGAAACTCCTTCTCTAGAAATGATCCATTTATTAGCAACGAATGTTTTTGCCTTCGGATCTGTGATAGAAGGTGTACCCAACAATTTCGTTTGGGTATTCTATGAAGACGCACTTCTCCGATTTGGGTTTGAGCTTATCAGGATGAAACTTTTCACATAAGCATCGCAGCCCCAAACTTTAAGAAACGACAACTTTGGTTTCTTGCTAAACCATAGTTCATATAGTGTCGTCTCAACGGATTTAGATGGTGCCCTATTTAACGTGAATGCAGTTGTCTCTAATGCATGATCCCAAAACGATATTGGTAAATCGGTAAGAAACATCATAGATTGTACTATATCCAATAAAGTACGGTTATGACGTTCGGACACACCATTATGATGTGGTGTTCCAGGTGGCATGAATTTGTGAAACTATTCCACATTGTTTTAATTGAAGACCAAACTCGTAACTCAAATATTTGTCTCCGCGATCAGATCGTAGAAACTTTATTTTTCTTGTTACGATGATTTCCACTTCACTCTGAAATTCTTTGAACCTTTCAACTATTTCAGACTTATGTTTCATCAAGTAGATATACCCATATCTGCTCAAATCATTTGTGAAGGTCAGAAAATAACGATACCCGCCGCAAGCCTTAACACTCATTGGATCGCGTACATTAGTATGTATTATTTCCAATAAGTCAGTTGCTCGCTCCACTGTTCCGGAGAACGGAGTCTTAGTCATCTTGCCCATGAGGCATGGTTGAAAGCATCAAGTGATTCATAATCAAGTGTTTCCAAAATCCCATCAGCATGGAGTTTCTTCATGCGCTTTACACCAATATGACCTAAACGGCAGTGCCACAAATAAGTTGCACTATCATTATTAACTTTGCATCTTTTGGTTTCAATATTATGAATATGTGTATCACTACGATCGAGATCCAATGAACCATTTTCATTGGGTGTGTAACCATATAAGGTTTTATTCATGTAAACAGAACAATAGTTTATTCTCTTACTTAAATGAATAACCGTATTGCAATAAACACGATCAAATCATATTCATGCTCAACGCAAACACCAAATAACATTTATTTAGGTTCAACACTAATCCCGAAAGTATAGGGAGTGTGCGATGATGATCATATCAATCTTGAAACTACTTTCAACACACATCGTCACTTCACCCTTAACTAGTTTCTGTTTATTTTGCAACTCTCATTTCGAGTTACTACTCTTAGCAACTGAACCAGTACCAAATACCGAGGGGTTGCTATAAACACTAGTAAAGTACACATCAATAACATGTATATCAAATATACCTTTGTTTACTTTGCCATCCTTCTTATCCGCCAAATACTTGGGGTAGTTACGCTTCGATAACCAGTCCCTTTGCGGTAGAAGCACTTAGTCTCGTGCTTAGGTCCAGACTTGGGCTTCTTCACTTGAGCAGCAACTTGCTTGTCGTTCTTCTTGAAGTTCCCTTCTATCCCTTTGCCCTTTTCTTGAAACTAGTGGTCTTGTTAACCATCAACACTTGATGTTCTTTCTTGATTTCTACCTTCATCGATTTCATCATCATGAAAAACTCGAATCATTTTCATCATCCCTTGCATACTATAGTTCATCACGAAGTTCTACTAACTTAGTGATGGTGACTAGAGAATTCATCAATCACTATCTTATCTGGAAGATTAACTCCCACTTGATTCAAGCAATTGAAGTACCTAGACAATCTGAGTACATGCTCACTAGTTGAGTGATTCTCCTCCATCTTTTAGCTATAGAACTTGTTGGAGACTTCATATCTCTCAACTCGGGTATTTGCTTGAAATATTAACTTCAATTCCTGGAACATCTCATATGGTCCATGATGTTCAAAAACATCTTTGAAGTCCCGATTCTAAGCCATAAAGCATGGTGCACAAAACTATCAAGTAGTCATCATATTGAGCTAGCCAAACGTCCATAACGTCTGCATCTGCTCTTGCAATAGGTCTGTCACCTAGCGGTGCATTAAGGACATAATTCTTCTGTGCAGCATTGAGGATAAACCTCAGATCGCGGATCCAATCCGCATCATTGCTACTAACAATTTTCAACACAATTTTCTCTAGGAACATATCAAAACAAACATATGAAAGCAACAATGCAAGCTATTGATCTTACAACATAATTTGCAAAATACTACCAGGACTAAGTTCATGATAAATTTAAGTTCAATTAATCATATTACTTAAGAACTCCCACTTAGATAGACATCTCTCTAGTCATCTAAGTGATCACGTGACTCAAATCAACTAAACCATAACAGATCATCACGTGAGATGGAGTAGTTTTCAACGGTGAACATCTTATGTTGATCATATCTACTATATGATTCACGCTCGACCTTTCGGTATCCGTGTTCCGAGGCCATATCTGCATATGCTAGGCTCGTCAAGTTTAACCTGAGTATTCTGCGTGTGCAAAAACTGGCCTGCACCCGTTGTAGATGGACGTAGAGCTTATCACACCCGATCATCACGTGTCTGGGCACGACGAACTTTGGCAACGGTGCATACTCAGGGAGAACACTTCTTGATAATTTTAGTGAGAGATCATCTTAAAATGCTACCGTCAATCAAAGCAAGAATAAGATGTATAATAGATAAACATCATATGCAATCAAAACATGTGACATGATATGGTCATGATCATCTTGCGCCTTTGATCTCCATCTCCAAAGTACTGTCATGATCTCTATCATCACCGGCACGACACCATGATCTTCATCATCTTGATCTATATCAATGTGTCATCACATGGTTGTCTCACCAACTATTGCTCTTGCAACTATTGCTATCCTATAGCGATAAAGTAAAGCAATTATTTGGCACTTGTATCTTATGCAACAAAGAGACATCCATAGGGCTTCTGCCAGTTGCCGATAACTTCAACAAAACATGATCATCTCATACAACAACTTATATCTTATCACGTCTTGACCATATCACATCACAACATGCCCTGCAAAAACAAGTTAGACGTCCTCTACTTTGTTGTTGCAAGTTTTACGTGGCTGCTATGGGCTTAAGCAAGAACCAATCTCACCTACGCATCAAAACCACAACGATAGTTTGTCAAGTTGATGCTGTATTAACCTTCTCAAGGACCGGCGTAGCCACACTCGGTCCAACTAAAGTTGGAGAAACCGACACCGCTAGTCACCGTGTGCAAAGCACGGCGGTAAAACTAGTCTCGCGTAAGCGTCTGGCGTAATGTCGGTCCGGGCGCTTCATCCAACAATACCGTTGAACCAAAGTATGACATGCTTGGTAAGCGGTATGACTTATATCGCCCACAACTCACTTGTGTTCTACTCGTGCATATAACATCAAACCATAAAACCTAGGCTCGATACCACTTGTTGGGGAACGTAGTAATTTCAAAATTTTCCTACGCACACGCAAGATCATGGTGATGCATAGCAACGAGAGGGAGAGTGTTGTCTACGTACCCTCGTGACCGAAGCGGAAGTGTTGGCGCAGCGTAGAGGAAGTAGTCGTCGTCCTCCGGTCCAACCGATCCAAGCACCGTTACTCCGGCACCTCCGAGTTCTTGACACACGTACAGCTCGATGGCGCACCTCGATCTCCAATCCAATAGAGGCTCCGAGGGGAGTTCCGTCAAGACGACGGCGTGGTGGCGATCTTGATGTTCTCTGTCGCGGGGCTTCACCTAAGCACCGCTACAATATGATCGAGGTGTAATATCGTGGAGGGGCACCGCACACGGCTAAGGAACGATCAATGATCAACTTGTGTGTCCATGGGGTGCCCCTGCCCCGTATATAAAGGAGTGGTGGAGGGAGGGCGGCCCTCTACTATGGCGGCATGCAGGGAGTCCTACTCCCACCGGAGTAGGATTACCCTTTCCTAGTCCAACTAGGAGTCCTTCCATGTATTAGGAGTAGGAGACTAGGAAGGGAAGAGAGAAGGGAAGGAAGGAGGGTGCGGCCCTTCCCTAGTCCAATTCGGACTAGGCCATGGGGCGCGCGGCCTGCCCTAGGCAGCCCTCTCTCTTTCCGCAGGCCCAATAAGGCCCAATACTTCTCCTGGCGAATTCCGTAACTCTCCGGTACTCGATAAATACCGAATGACTCGGAACCTTCCGAACTCCGAATATAGTCGTCCAATATATCGATCTTTACGTCTCGACCATTTCGAGACTCCTCGTCATGTCCCCAGTCTCATCCGGGACTCGAACTCCTTTGGTACATCAAAACTCATAAACTCATAATATAACATCATCGAAACCTTAAGCGTGCGGACCCTACGGTTCGAGAACAATGTAGACATGACCGAGACATGTCTCCGGTCAATAACCAATAGCGGGACCTGGATGCCCATATTGGTTCCTACATATTCTACGAAGATCTTTATCGGTCAGACCGCATAACAACATACGTTGTTCCCTTTGTCATCGGTATGTTACTTGCCCGAGATTCGATCGTCGGTATCCAATACCTAGTTCAATCTCGTTACCGGCAAGTCTCTTTACTCGTTTCGTAATACATCATCTCGCAACTAACTCATTAGTTGCAATGCTTGCAAGGCTTAAGTGATGTGCATTACCGAGAGGGCCCAGAGATACCTCTCCGACATTCGGAGTGACAAATCCTAATCTCAAAATACGCCAACCCAACAAGTACCTTTGGAGACACCTGTAGAGCACCTTTATAATCACCCAGTTACGTTGTGACGTTTGGTAGCACACAAAGTGTTCCTCCGTAAACGGAGTTGCATAATCTCATAGTCATAGGAACATGTATAAGTCATGAAGAAAGCAATAGCAACATACTAAACGATCGGGTGCTAAGCTAACTGAATGGGTCATGTCAATCAGATCATTCAACTAATGATGTGATCCCGTTAATCAAATAACAACTCTTTGTCCATGGTTAGGAAACATAACCATCTTTGATTAACAAGCTAGTCAAGTAGAGGCATACTAGTGACACTCTGTTTGTCTATATATTCACACATGTATTATGTTTCCGGTTAATACAATTCTAGCATGAATAATAAACATTTATCATGATATAAGGAAATAAATAATAACTTTATTATTGCCTCTAGGGCATATTTCCTTCACTTCTTTCACCTATATATGTCCATATACCCTAAAAACATCGGGGAGCACAATAGATCGGGAGTTCCGCCGCCACAAGCCTCTATAGGCACCAAAAACCGATTGGGACCCTGTTCCGGCACCCTGCCGGAGGGGGGGATCCCTCACCGGTGGCCATCTTCATCATCCCAGCGCTCTCCATGACGAGGAGGGAGTAGTTCACCCTCGGGGCTGAGGGTATGTACCAGTAGCTATGTGTTTGATCTCTCTCTCTCGTATTCTTGAGGTGATACGATCTTGATGTATCGCGAGCTTTGCTATTATAGTTGGATTTTATGATGTTTCTACCCCTCTACTCTCTTGTGATGAATTGAGTTTTCCCCTTGAAGTTTTCTTGTCGGATCGAGTCTTTAAGGATTTGAGAACACTTGATGTATGTCTTGTCGTGGTTATCTCTGGTGACAATGGGATATTCACGTGATCTACTTGATGTATGTTTTGGTGATCAACTTGCGGGTTCAATGAACTTATGCATAGGGGTTAGCACACGTTTTCGTCTTGACTCTCCGGTAGAAACTTTGGGGAACTCCTTGAAGTACTTTGTGTTGGTTGAATAGATGAATCTGAGATTGAGTGATGCATATCGTATAATCATGCCCACGGATACT
Organism: Aegilops speltoides; assembly: GCA_021437245.1. Lineage (NCBI taxonomy): Eukaryota > Viridiplantae > Streptophyta > Magnoliopsida > Poales > Poaceae > Aegilops > Aegilops speltoides. The sequence continues at coordinate 22,027,931 of CM038145.1, read as the reverse complement.
TGAGGTGACATTGGAGTATCTAGGTGACATTAGGGTTTTGGTTGATTTGTGTCCTAAGGTGTTATTCTAGTATGAACTCTATGATAGATCGAACGGAAAGAATAGCTTCGTGTTATTTTACTATGGACTCTTGAATAGATCAATCAGAAAGGATAACTTTGAGCTGGTTTCGTGCCCTACCATAATCTCTTCGTTTGTTCTCCACTATTAGTGACTTTGGAGTGACTCTTTGTTGGATGTTGGGGATAGTTATATTATCCAGTTATGTTATTATTGTTGAGAGAACTTGCACTAGTGAAAGTATGAACCTTAGGCCTTGTTTCCTAGCATTGCAATACCGTTTACGCTCACTTTTATCATTAGTTACCTTGCTGTTTTTATATTTTCATATTACAAAAAAACTATATCTACCATCCATATTGCACTTGTATCACCATCTCTTCGCCGAACTAATGCACCTATACGATTTGCCATTGTATTGGGTGTGTTGGGGACACAAGAGACTCTTTGTTATTTGGTTGCATGGTTGTTTGAGAGAGACCATCTTCATCCTACGCCTCCCATGGATTGATAAACCTTAGGTCATCCACTTGAGGGAAATTTGCTACTGTCCTACAAACCTCTATACTTGGAGGCCCAACAACGTCTACAAGAAGAAGGTTGCATAGTAGACATCAAGCTCTTTTCTGGCGCATTTGCCGGGAAGGTGAGTGCTTGAAGGTATATCGTTAGATCTTGCAATCAAATCTTTTTGTTTCTTGTTTTATCACTAGTTTATTCTATAAAAGAAAACTACAAAAAAATGGAATTGAGTTTGCCTCATACGCTTCATCTTTTTAATATCTTTCGTGAGAATGATGGAAAGGAAAAGTGTGCTCAAATGCCAGAAGAAGAAGTCTATAAAATGTTTGGCACTAAATCTTTGAATGATGAACATGATTGCAATGTTGTTAGTATGAAATCTTTGAATATCCATAGTACTAATGATGATTGCACTAGTCATGATGAAAATGTCTCTTATAAGCATGTCAATTTTTGTGGAGTACATAGAGTTTGCAATTACATACCAAATAGAGAAGATAGATTTTGCAAGAGGCATAAGTATTTAGAAACTAAATGGTTGCAAGAAAGGCTAGATGTGAGTGCTAAAAATTTAAAATTCCTTTGCCGTACTTGTCAACTTTGCAATGAACATGGTCATTTACATCTTCGATGCAAATTGTTTCATGATCGAATCGTGTCCAAAAATTGTGATGACCTGATTTCCCTTGCACATCATAATGAACTTATTTTTCTTTTGGGTTCTGAAGAAATGAAACGTTTAACTAAGAATCTTCCAGAATCTGCCCTTGAAAAATTTCTTGATATTGATCTAGAGGAAATTTATATGTATTGTGCGGTGAATTGCACTGAAAATCCTTATATTGCCAATTACATAAAGAAAAGAAAGAAAATAGAAGATGAAGAAAATACCAATGAAAGGGAAGAGACTTCCCAATATCATCCTATTATTTCTTATGATGAATCAGGTAACGAGGAGGAGCTTTCTATTCAACCAATCTCATCAATAAGGAGCTCAAAAAAGAGGGTTAAGCCCACACATGATGTGAAGAAGAAAAAGAAAAGACGGAGAAGCAAAGGTAGAAAGGTATCCCTCCCAAATGATGTTGCTCCTATTACTCATTGTGATGATGATAATTGCTATACTATTGGTGCTGTCCATGCTATTAATGATGAGAGTGATTATGCTTATGATATGAAAAGGCCCAAGCTTGGGGAAGCTATGTTTGATGAGAACGACATATTTGAGAATATATTTTCTGCAATTAATGTTTGTCCCAAATTTGGGGATGCTATGTTTAATGAAGATGATATTTTTAGCCTCCCAAGTTTTGATATGCAAAGTTATTATGATGATAGCATGTCTCCTACCTATGATGATTATATTGATGAAAGTGGGTTTGGAAGAGTATCAACTTTAGGAAGTAATGATACCACTATTTTGGAGGGTGTTCAATCTTATAATATTTATGAAAGTGGATTTGGAGAGGTCATGACTTTATTTAGTGATGAATCCACTATTTTGGAAGAGGTTTCAATTGATTATGATGAGAACAAAGTTGCTACTTATGATGATTATTGTGATGAAACTTATGCTATAAAAAGTAGTGACGATTATATTTATAAAACTTGTCATGATTATGATTACCCTTTTCTGAACATTACTCTTTTAATATGGAAACAATTTATAATATTCAAGTCTCTTATGATACTCCCACTATTCCGAATAAGAAGAATTTTGCTTATGTGAAGAGTAGTAAATTTTCTATGCAAGTAGATCATGAAAAGAATGCTTTATGTGATGGTTATATTGTTGAATTAATTCATGATGCTACTGAAAATTACTATGAGGGAGGAACATATGCTTGTAGGAATTGCAATAATATCAAGTTGCCTCTCTATGTGCTTAAATTTTTAAAGTTATGCTTGTTTTGCCTTCCTATGCTAGTTGATTATTGTTCCCATAAGTTGTTTGCTCATAAAATCCCTATGCATAGGAAGTGGGTTAGACTTAAATGTGTTAGTCATATTCTTCATGATGCTCTCTTTATGTTTCAATTCTTATCTTTTATGTGAGCATCATTGAAATCATCATGCCTAGCTAAAAAGGCATTAAAGAAAAGCCCTTGTTGGGAGATGATGACCCACGAGTATAGGGGATCTATCGTAGTCCTTTCAATAAGTAAGAGTGTCAAACCCAATGAGGAGCAGAAGGAGAAGACAAGCGGTTTTCAGTAAGGTATTCGTTGCAAGCACTGAAATTGTAGGTAACAGATAGTTTTGTAATAAGATAATTGGTAACGAGTAACAAGCAATGAAAGTAAATAAGGTGCAGCAAGGTGGCCCAATCCTTTTTGTAGCAAAGTACAAGCCTGGACAATTTCTTATAATGAGAAAAGCGCTCCCGAGGACACATGGGAATTACCGTCAAGCTAGTTTCATCACGCTCATATGATTCGCGTTCGGTACTTTGATAATTTGATATCTGGGTGGACCGGTGCTTGGGTACTGCCCTTTCTTGGACAAGCATCCCACTTATGATTAACCCCTATTGCAAGCATCCACAACTGCAAAAGAAGTATTAAGGTAAACCTAACCATAGCATGAAACTAGCGGATCCAAATCAGCCCCTTACGAAGCAACACATAAACTAGGGTTTAAGCTTATGTCACTCTAGCAACCCATCATCTACTTATTACTTCCCAATGCCTTCCTCTAGGCCCAAATAATGGTGAAGTGTCATGTAGTCGACGTTCACATAACACCACTAGAGGAGAGACAACATACATCTCATCAAAATATCGAACGAATACCAAATTCACATGACTACTAATAGCAGGACTTCACCCATGTCCTCAGGAACAAACGTAACTACTCACAAAGCATATTCATGTTCATGATCAGAGGAGTATTAATATGCATTAAGGATCTGAACATATGATCTTCCACCAAGTAAACCAATTAGCATCAACTACAAGGAGTAATCAACACTGCTAGCAACCCATAGGTACCAATTTGTGGTTTTGATACAAGATTGGATACAAGAGATGAACTAGGGTTTGAGAGGAGATGGTGCTGATGAAGATGTTGATGGAGATTGACGCCCTCCCGATGAGAGGGTCGTTGGTGATGACGATGGTGATGATTTCCCCCTCCCAGAGGGAAGTTTCCCCGGCAGAACAGCTCCGCCGGAGCCCTAGATTGGTTCCAAGAAGGTTCCACCTCGTGGCGGCGGAGTTTCGTCCCGTATGCTTGCTTATGATTTTTTTTCAGGGTAAAAGCCTTCATATAGCAAAATATGGGCACTGGAGGGCCACCAGGGGGCCCAGGAGACAGGGGCGCACCCAGTAGGGGGGCGCCCCCCACCCTCCTGGCCAGGGTGTGGGCCCCCTTTGGTATTTTCTTCGCTCAATAATTCTTATTAATTCCAAAAGTGACTTCCGTGTAGTTTCAGGATTTTTGGAGTTGTGCAGAATAGGTTTCCAATATTTGCTCCTTTTCCAGCCAGAATGCCAGCTGCCGGCATTCTCCCTCTTCATGATAAACCTTGTAAAATAAGAGATAATAGCCATAAGTATTGTGACATAACGTGTAATAACAGCCCATAATGCAATAAATATCGATATAAAAGCATGATGCAAAATGGACGTATCAGGAGACAACCCATATATTTACCCTTGCTGTTTTTGTGTGTCCACATGATTATGCTACTGTAGTAATCATGTTTTATAGCTTTTTTCAATAAAGTTCCAAGTAAGACCTTTAGGATAGCTTACGGTGATAGTTGTCTTGATCCTGCTGAAAATCAGAAACTTTTGCACCCAGTAAATTAGTTTTGATAATTCACAGAAACGTGATTTTTCTCTGATTCGTTTTTCTCTAGATTGGTACACAATTTCGAAGGACTTCCTAATTTGGTAGAATTTTTGGAGTTACATAAGTATTCGAATGATACAGATTACTACAGACTGTTCTGTTTTTGATCGATTCGGTTTTCTATGTGTTGTTTGCTTATTTTGATAAATCTATGAGTAGTATCGGAGGGTATGAACCATAGAGAAGTTGGAATACAGTAGATATTACACCAATATGAATTTAGAATGAGTTAACAAAAGTACATAAGTGGTGATTTATTTTCTTATACTGGCGGAGCTTACGAGTTTTCTGTTGAGTTTTGTTTGTGAAGTTTTCAAGTTTTGGGTAAAGATTCGATGGACTATGGAATAAGGAATGGCAAGAGCCTAAGTTTGTGGATACCCAAGGCACCCCAAGGTAATATTCAAGGATAACTAAGAGCCTAAGCTTGGGGATGCCCCGGAAGGCATCCCCTCTTTCGTCTTCGTTCATCGGTAACTTTACTTGGAGCTATATTTTTATTCACCACATGATATGTGTTTTGCTTGGAGCGTCATTTTATTTTCTTTTGTTTTGATTGCTGTTTGAATAAGATACCAAGATCTGAAATTTTAAGTGTTAGAGAGTCTTTACATAGTTGCACAAATATTTGACTACTCATTGATCTTCACTTATATCTTTCGGAGTAGTTTGTCGTTTCTCTAGTGCTTCACTTATATCTTTTAGAGCACGGCGGCGGCTTTATTTTGCAGAAATTATTAATCTCTCACACTTCACTTATATTATTTTGAGAGTCTTTTAGAACAGCATGGTATTTTCTATGGTTATAAAATTGGTCCTAGAATGATGGGCATCCAAGTTGGGTATAATAAAAACTATCATATGAAGTGAATTGGATGATATGATCAATTTGATGCTTGATAATTGTTTTGAGATATAGAGGTGGTGAAATTAGAGTCATGCTAGTTGGGTAATTGTGAATTTAAAGAATACTTTTGTTGAAGTTGGCAAGTCCCGTAGCATGCATGTATGGTAACCGTTGTGTTACAAATTTGAAACATGAGGTGTTCTTAGATTGTCATCCTTATGAGTGGCGGTCGGGGACGAGCGATGGTCTTTTCCTACCAATCTATCCCCCTAGGAGCATGCGCGTAGTGCTTGGTTTTGGATGACTTGTAGATTTTTGCAATAAGTATATGAGTTCTTTATGACTAATGTGAGTCCATGGATTATACGCACTCTTACCCTTCCATCATTGCTAGCCTCTTTGGTACCGTGCATTGCCCTTTCTCACCTTGAGAGGTGGTGCGAACTTCGCCGGTGCATCCAAACCCCGTGATACGATACGCTCTATCACACATAAACCTCCTTATATCTTCCTCAAAAAAGCCACCATACCTATCTATTATGGCATTTCCGTAGCCATTCCGAGATATATTGCCATGCAACTTTCCACCATTTCGTTTATCATGACAGGCATCATCATTGTCATATTGCCTTGCATGATCATGTAATTGACATCGTATTTGTGGCAAAGCCACCTTCATAATTTTTCATACATGTCACTCTTGTTTTATTGCCCATCCCGGTACACCGCTGGAGGCATTCATATAGAGTCATATCTTGTTCTAGTTTTGAGTTGTAATTCATGAGTTGTTAATAAATAGAAGTGTGATGATCATCAATATTAGAGCATTGTCCCTTACAAAAAATGGGGGGGGGGGAAGGACAGGCCAAAAAGAAGAAAAAAAGGCCAAACAAAAAAGGCCAAACAAAAAAAGGCCCAAAAAAAGAAAAGAAAAAGGGGGACAATGTTACTATCCTTTTCCACACTTGTGCTTCAAAGTAGCACCATGTTCTTCATATAGAGAGTCTCATATGTTGTCACTTTCATATACTAGTGGGAATTTTTCATTATAGAACTTGGCTTATATATTCCAACGATGGGCTTCCTCAAAATGCCCTAGTACTTCGTGACCAAGCAAGTTGGCACTACAAGAAATATGTCAACTTATGACCTTCTGTCAGTGACCCTCGAAGAATTGGTCATAAATTTATGACCATTTCAGACCAATTGGTCAAAAGCTGTTAGGGGCTCCAAACCCTAAACCATTGCGACCATTTTGGTCGAAGGTCGTAATTTCCTCACACGAAAAGGTCATAAAGCAAACAGCTAGTCCGCTGCCTTATTTCTAGTTGTTAACGACCAATATAGATGGTCATAGCTTTGTAAATTGTGGTGGGTTGCTATGACTAGGCGCCACCTCATCAGTTTTGCCTATGTGTCATGTCCATGTGGCAGTTTTGCCCTAGGTTGTGAAGCAACCTATATTTCTATCATTCCCAAAATTCCCAAAAAAATCTCATAAATTCTTTGGGTCATATCTTCGTCAAATATGTAAAAACCTTCCTTGCCTAGTTCAAAAATAATTCAAAAATATTCATTTTCCTATTCTGTTCAGAGTAATAGTTTGTGAAGGAAGTACCACTTTGGCATGTCCAAATAGTATCCATTTTCTACAGTGCTTTCCTATGCCCAAATAACCATCCTCCACCAAATGCCAGCTCAATCCATTCATTATTTTGAGCCGAGCTTCAACATTCGTATTTATGTCCAAGTGGTGGTTTGCAAAGCAAGTACCACCTAGGCTCCTCCTTTTGAGCTGAAAATTTGTGAAAACGGTCTTCTTAGTAACTGATTATCCTCAGCCAAAACGCACGCCCATTAGCCATGTACATTTCCCGTACCGCTAATCAAACACTTGGCTGCTAATTCATCTTTGAGCATCGATTGGTCTCCTCGTGAGAATCTTATGTTGTAATTTTCTTCCTAGCACCAACCTGGGAGTGCCCAACCCACTAGACATGCCTAGGCCGCCCGAAACACATGGCAACGCCATGGTCACGCCATGACCATGCGGCGGGCATGCGAGTTTACGCGCTCTAGAGTTGGGGCCCTCGGCCACCGCCCAAACCTCGACGTATCGCCACCAAACATGTATTTATGATTAAATAGGTCCTTATGTAACTAGAAATGATTTTTTAAAAAAATAAATAGCAAACTATGAGGCAGCTGCAGTTCAAATTTGACCCGCTTCCAGCTGAATCGGCAGAAATTTGTCTTTTTCACGAGAGGTGGATCAAAACATTTTACACCAGACCATTTTGTCAATTGTGCATTAAATATGCCCTAGTATTTTATAAAAATGATTTGGTCCAATTTTTCAACAATTATTTGGTAGTTCCTTCACAAAAAACCTCCTTTCTGGCACTCGAAAAATGGAAAATGGTTTTTTCGTCCAACGAAAATGAAAACTTCCTTAGGCAACATTGTTTGCTATTAAAATATGCACCCTTGTGCACAATATGAGATCATTTGAACAAACTATGCCATGAATGTGGCCATAAGATTGATCATTTGGCTTGAAAGCCATGAATCTTCACACTTGATAGCTCATTTCTGAGAACACTTTTTTAAAATAATTACCGTATTACAAGTTTATTATTTTTCCTGGAAACTTGGTCACATATAATGACACAATGCGAAGGTTTTCCAATTTTTGATTTTTTTGAATTTTTTATGCCCGTTTCAAAATGCGGTCAAAACAGCGGGCTTGACCGTTCCTAGCTAGTGGTTGAATCTTGGAATTTTTTTCGTGTTTCTATGATTAAATAGATACTTATGTACCTAGAAATGATTTTTGGAAAAAATAAAGAGCAAACTATGAGGCAGCTACAGTTCAAATTTGACCCGTTTCCAACTGAATCGACGATAATTTGTCTTTTTCATCAGAGGTGGATCAAAACTTTTTTCACCCAACCATTTTGTCAATTGTGCATTATATATGGCCTAGTATTTTAGAAAAATGATTTGGTTCACATTTGCAACAATTATTTGGTAGTTCCTTCACAAAAAAACCTCATTTCGGGCACTCAGAAAATGGAAAATGGTTTTTTCGTCCAACGAAAATGAAAACTTCCTTAGGCAACATTGTTTGCTATTACAATATGCACCCTTGTGCACAATATGAGATCATTTGAACAAACTATGCCATGAATGTGGCCATAAGATTGATCATTTGGCTTGAAAGCCATGAATCTTCACACTTGATAGCTCATTTTTAGAACACTTTTTAAAATAATTACCGTATTACAAGTTTATTATTTTTCCTGGAAACTTGGTCACATATAATGACACAATGCGAAGGTTTTCCAATTTTGGATTTTTTGAATTTTTATGCCCGTTTCAAAATGCGGTCAAAGCAGACGGGCTTGACCGCTCCTAGCTAGTGGTTGAATCTTGGAATTTTTTTCGTGTTTCTATGATTAAATAGATACTTATGTACCTAGAAATGATTTTTGGAAAAAATAAAGAGCAAACTATGAGGCAGCTACAGTTCAAATTTGACCCGTTTCCAGCTGAATCGACGATAATTTGTCTTTTTCATCAGAGGTGGATCAAAAATTTTTTCACCCAAACATTTTGTCAATTGTGCATTATATATGGCCTAGTATTTTAGAAAAATGATTTGGTCCAATTTTGCAACAATTATTTGGTAGTTCCTTCACAAAAAAACCTCATTTCGGGCACTCAGAAAATGGAAAATGGTTTTTTCGTCCAACGAAAATGAAAACTTCCTTAGGCAACATTGTTTGCTATTACAATATGCACCCTTGTGCACAATATGAGATCATTTGAACAAACTATGCCATGAATGTGGCCATAAGATTGATCATTTGGCTTGAAAGCCATGAATCTTCACACTTGATAGCTCATTTTTTAGAACACTTTTTTAAAATAATTACCGTATTACAAGCTTATTATTTTTCCTGGAAACTTGGTCACATATAATGACACAATGCGAAGGTTTTCCAATTTTTGGATTTTTTTTGAATTTTTTATGCCCGTTTCAAAATGCGGTCAAAACGACGGGCTTGACCGTTCCTAGCTAGTGGTTGAATCTTGGAAAACTTTTGATGTTTCTCTGATTAAATAGATATTTTTGTACCTGGAAATAAATTTTGGAAAAAATAAATAGCAAACTATGAGGCAGCCACAGTTCAAATTTGCCCCACTTCCAGCTGAAACGGCGGAAATTTGTCTTTTTCAACAAAGGTGGATCAAAACTTTTAACACCTAACCATTTGGTCAATTATGCATTAAATATGGCCTAGTATTTTAGAAAAATGATTTGGTAAAATTTTACAAAAATATTTGATAGGTTCTTCACAAAAAAAACTTATTTTGGGCACTCGGAAAATGGACGAGAGGTAGACGAAAAACTTTTAAGAGGGAACCTTTGGTCAATTTGTACATAATACACGGTCAAATATTTTTGAAAATTGTTGCGGTCCAATTTTGTAACTAATATTTGATAGGTTCTTCACATAGGCGAAAAGAAAAAAGAAAAATAAAAAGAAAAAACACATATACATAAATTTAATTTTCATTGGTGGAGATGTTTGTGCCATGGATTGATGACATGGCACACATCCATCCATCCATCCACCCACCCACCCGCAGCCCAAACCCTAACTCCACTCCTCCCGTCCCCTCTCCCCTCTCCCCCGATTCAGATCCAGTCGTCGCCGCCGCCACGGCTCTCATCGCTCTCCTCCTCCGCCTTGCCTCTCCCTTGCATGCTCCCCGTGCCGACCCCGCCCCACCCCAGCCATGGCAATGGATGACGTCGCCTTCGCCGCGGGCTCCTCCTCGTCCGCCATGGCCTCGACAAGCGCTCGCAGGAGCGCCACCGCGCGATCCAGGCCGCCCGGGACGCCGCGGCCGGCTACAACTCCGACGACGCCAACGCCAACACCCGCGTCCCCTGGGGCTCCCGCTCCTCCGACGAGGGCTCCGACTCGGACGGCGCGGCCAAGGACCGCCCCCAGGCCGAGGCGCCCAAAGTGAACAAACCCAAGGCCACGGTCGCCAAAGCCGCGCTCATCGACGCCGAGAGCCGCGTCGTGCACCTTGTCGACATCTCGGTACTACCCCTACCCCTCCTCCCTCCTCGAAATGCATTCCCAGAGGCCAGATCTCACGAGGCCCGGGCCGGATCATGGCTTTGTCTCCTTCCTGTGGATCGGATCTGCGGGGTTTAGTGCGGATCTCGCCGCCATGTCCAAATTCCCTATACTGCTTCGCACCAACTAGTTTCAGTACTTATGTAGGATCTCGCGGTGTGATCCGATCGTCGTGTGTGCTTGCGAGGACGCTGTGGCTCACGGGGATCGCGGGATCCATCGCCGAATCGGTCGGGCCCGGCATGAAGACCAGCGTCATGCTCATCCACGCCAGTTCGTTTCCTCCATCCGGTGGGAGCTGTTGTCAATTGTGCATTTCGTCTCTGTTGATTGTGTCCATCCCGAGTTGGACAATATACCGCCATGGTCGGCTGATGATACTTGTTTTCTTGCTCCCATCCCCTGCTCCCGGCGTGGTGCCGATGATGGACCGGACGGACAACCACTACAGATGCTAGCGCTGGTGATATCGAGGCACACCTGGTTATACATAGAGATGGTGGTTCTTTGAGACCATTGTGCATCGAAAGATAAGTTGGCGAGTTTTTTGGTCTTTCTTGGTCCGTGCCATTAAGCTTCATTGCTTTGGGATAACGATTTCATTTAACTTTGACCGATATTATGATTCGTGGGGATAGAAGTATTTGCATTGATTATACTAGTCAAGCTGCATCAAATATGGCAGTAGTAACCGTATTTCCATGAAGATGTACATTGTCAAGCCACATAAAAGCCAGCAATAAAAAGATTAGAAGTATTTACAATTTTCATGCACTCGTATTTGCTGCATCTTTCCATTGTATTACAGATTTTCAGCTTGACCCGCTGTTTTATTAAGTGAATGCCATGCAAACAACTAATTTTCTCTTGTTCATGTAGATGGAGTAGGAGTATGAGCAGCAGCAAATGAGCCTGATGGTGAAGAAGCACCTGATGACAAGAACTTGTTCAAGAGCTCTTTTGTCCTTCCAAAACAGGGCCTTGATGTCCCCCTTACAGAAAAATGTTCATACATGTTCCTGCATGATGCGTGTGTGCATGTTGGATGGTCACATTCTAGTGTACTAGCTAGCTAGTAAGCTTGTTTTGCTACCGGATGATTGAATGTCATCTCATTTTTTACCTCATGTAGCTCACCGCCTAATTTGTAGGTAAAGATACCGTTCGCATATATTATCAGCATCATTTTTTCATAAACAAAATATAAAATGTTGATTTAGGTCCAGAATGTGTATTATGTCCATGTTGTTGGCTAGATGGTTATGGCTCATCAGAATATACACACACGAGTGTATCATGTAACAATTGGCAGAGTCACCAGAATATATACACATTAAATCTATTGTTCTGTTTCATCATTGTGCTGCATATGTTTCTAACTCCACTATTTCTGTTTTCTTTATCACCTTATCCAACATTGTAGATTCCTGTATTGATGCATGCCAACTATGAATATGAAGCTTGCTGTGTGTAGGGTGACTAGTGATGTTCAGTGTTTATTGTGTGTGTTCTAAACATCTGAAGCTTGCTGTGTGTAGGGTGACTAGTGATGTTCAGTGTTTATTGTGTGTGTTTTATACACACACACACACACACACACACACACACATAGGAAAAGCATGTGCTGCTACTTTTGCTTATCCTCCGCACACAAGTAAAGCGAAGCATCCTATTTTGATTTCTTCATTCATGATGCATAAAATTCTGGTATTGTGTTCATATAGCTAATCTGCTGGTGTTGTGCATAAAATTCCAGGATCTTTGCGTGTAAGTTCTGGCTATAGTGCCTATCTTTAGTAAGATTAAATTGCTACTATTATTGATGAATGGTTGAGTTCTAAAACTTGAAGTAGCACCTACTTTCTGGTCCTGTAGTGTTTAAAACTGATAATTATGATGCATTGGTTGTCCATATGGCCTTCTTTTTTAATGCATATATATGATGTAGTTGATAGGCCTTGATCTCAACCTCTCAAGTTTATGTTCCCTGGTGTGTAGTTAACTTGTCATTTTTATTGGCAAGCGTGTAATGAATTTATTAGAATTTTTCTCCTATTTCCGTGTACAGTATGTAGCAAAAAGGTCTATATTACTGAGGATGAATAATGTAGAAGTATAGAAACCATAAATTCAAGCTTCTGCTGTAGCATGCTCAATATATATTGTTATAGAATAGTGTTCTACAAAGGTTGAAACACCATGGTCTCGATCATTTGTAGGAAATAGAAACACTATGGCGAAACTAATTAACTCGTGGAAACTAACCCGACTAGTAGCTTCTCCGGCTTCCAGGTTTACAACTTCGAGGATATCAATCATTCATTCTCAAGTTCTCACTTGGCAGCTACAAGTCGCCTTTTTCTGGAATTTTCATGTTCTTTTTTTGTGTGTATATGCCTTCCTCTTCGATTTCGAGCTTGTGATTGAGGTCAATTGATGGTGGTGGTTGTGCGATGCAGATGTTCGAGATGGCGGAGAAGGAGATGGAGTACCGGGTCGAGCTTTTCAACCGGTGAGTGATGAGCCTTCTAGCTGCTGTACTACCACCAGTCCACCACCTGGGTGGGGCTTGTGAGATCAGATCGCTTGTGAGATCAGATCGCTGGTTGATGCAATGAATTGTAGTTATTGCATGCAAATTTGGGGCTAAGGAAAGAAGACGAGGAGCAACTTCTCTCTGGTCTGGTCGTTGGAACTTCAGGACAAGGTACGTAGCATCCCCATCTCCCTCCCTCTCTTTCTCTGCTTACAAATGCCGCTAAATTAAGGAATATTTGATGCAAATCCTGGCTGTGTAAGGAATTCAAGAGGGATTTGTATGAACAAGTCCAGTTTTTTTAGTTAGTACCAAACAGAGAAGATGCGGTCTAGATTGGCCAATTTTGCTGCTACCACATGGATTTGTATCTATGCAACCATCTTCCTACTGTTTGTGTTGTTTGGATTGCAAGAAATTCAGCTTTGGGTGACCTGCACTTAGTTTAATTTCTTTGAATAATCAACCGTATTGTTTCTGTATTGTTTTGCTGCTGTATTGTTTCTCACTCATGATTGATCTACTGCCAGGTGAAGGTTTTCAAATGTTGAAGGAGGAGGACAATAGGAACTTCTGTGATGTCTTGTCATCTATTTTCTTTTCTTTTGTAGAATAGTTCTGTTTGGCACTTACTGGTTGGATGTAAAGATGTGTACTGGTAGAATGAATGCATGTAACTATATTTTGGGCTCCTATAATATTTCATGTTGCTTTGAAAATGTATCGGAACTGGGCTAGGCCCAAGATAACTTGTAGTGTGATCTGTTGTAATGTCAATGGCATAATAAAAGAAGTTGGATTGGATCAATTATTTCGCCCAGCCAGGATATATTGAACAATTATTTTGAGGGAAAACTTGAGAGGCCCAAAGAAAGAAATGGCCCGAAAAAACAAGACCAAAAAATCATGCAAAAGGATAGGCAAAGAAATTTAAAAGGTCAATTATCGGGCCAGGCCCATGTAGCTAGTGAAAATTAACGAAATAAATACATATTGAAAAGGCGAATTGTTGGGCTCGGCCCATGTAGAAAATCGAATTGGACCGGGCTGAATCTTGTGCCACATCAGCTTGCCACGCTGGATGCCTACGTGGCCTGGGGGAGGTTGCTAGTGACCAAAACGCCACAGTAGGAATATTTTGGTCGTAAACGTCTTTGACCATTCCAGAAGAAAGGTCGCTATAGTCAGTTTATGACAGCCAGCTTTTGACCTTCTGTTTTTGGTCACAAAAAGGTCATAAATGGAAATTTGTGACCTTTCAGTGACCAATAGTGGTGGTCATAAGTTGACATATTTCTTGTAGTGTGGATGCACACCCACTTAGTTTCTTTTGTTGTGCTTTCATACATTTATAGCTCTAGTGCATCCGTTGCATGGCAATCTCTACTCCTCATGTTGACATCAATTGATGGGCATCTCCATAGCCTGTTGATTATCCTCGTCAATGTGAGACCTTCTCCTTTTTTGTCTTCTCCACACAACCTCCATCATCATATTCTATTCCACCCATAGTGCTATATCCATGGCTCACGCTCATGTATTGCTTGAAAGTTGAAAAAAGTTTGAGATTACCTAAGTATGAAACAATTGCTTGGCTTGTCATCGGGGGTGTGCAAGATGAGAGCATTCTTGTGTGACGAAAATGGAGCATGACCAAACTATATGATTTTGTAGGGATGAACTTTCTTTAGCCATGCTATTTTGAGAAGACATGATAAATTTGTTAGTATGATCGAAGTATTACTATTTCTTATGTCAATATAAACTTTTTTCTTGAATCATTTGGATCTAAAAATTCATGCCACAATAAAGAAAATTACATTGAGAAATATTCTAGGTAGCGTTCCACATCAAAAATTCTATTTTTATCATTTACCTACTCGAGGACGAGCAGGAATTAAGCTTGCGGATGCTTGATACGTCTCCAACGTATCTATAATTTTTTATTGTTCCATGCTATTGTATTACCTATTTTGGATGTTTATGGGCTTTACTTTACACTTCTATATCATTTTTGGGGCTAACCTATTAACCGGAGGCCCAGCCCATAATGTTATTTTCTTGCCTATTTCAGTGTTTCGACGAAAAGGAATATCAAACGGAGTCCAAACGGAATGAAACCTTCGGGAGGGTAATTTGGAATGGAAGCAATCCAGGGGACTTGGAGTGCACGTAAGGGAAGCAATGAGGAAGCCACGAGGCAGGGAGGCGCGCCCTACCCCCCTAGGCACGCCCCCACCCTCGTGGGCCCCTCGTGCCTCCTCTGACCGATTTCTTTCTCCTATATATGTCCATATACCCTAAAAACATCAGGGAGCACAATAGATCGGGAGTTCCACCACCGCAAGCCTCTGTAGCCACCAAAAACCAAATCGGGACCCTGTTCAGGCACCCTGCCGGAGGGGGGATCCCTCACCGGTGGCCATCTTCATCATCCCGGCGCTCTCCATGACGAGGAGGGAGTAGTTCAGCCACGGGGCTGAGGGTATGTACCAGTAGCTATGTGTTTGATCTCTCTCTCTCTAGTGTTCTTGAGGTGATATGATCTTGATGTATCGCGAGCTTTGCTATTATAGTTGGATCTCATGATGTTTCTCCCCCTCTACTCCCTTGTGATGAATTGAGTTTTCCCCTTGAAGTTGTCTTGTCGGATTGAGTCTTTAAGGATTTGAGAACACTTGATGTATGTCTTGTCGTGCTTATCTATGCTGACAATGGAATATTCACGTGATCTACTTGATGTATGTTTTGGTGATCAATTTGCGGGTTCAATGAACTTATGCATAGGGGTTGGCACACGTTTTCGTCTTGACTCTCCGGTAGAAACTTTGGGGCACTCTTTGAAGTACTTTGTGTTGGTTGAATAGATGGATCTGAGATTGTGTGATGCATATCATATAATCATGATCATGGATACTTGAGGTGACATTGGAGTATCTAGGTGACATTAGGGTTTTGGTTGATTTGTGTCTTAAGGTGTTATTCTAGTACGAACTCTATGATAGATCGAACGGAAAGAATAGCTTCGTGTTATTTTACTATGGACTCTTGAATATCAGAAAGGATAACTTTGAGGTGGTTTCGTACCCTACTATAATCTCTTCGTTTGTTCTGCGCTATTAGTGACCTTGGAGTGACTCTTTGTTGCATGTTGAGGGATAGTTATATGATCCAGTTATGTTATTATTGTTGAGAGAACTTGCACTAGTGAAAGTATGAACCTTAATTAGGCCTTGTTTCCTAGCATTGCAATACCGTTTAAGCTCACTTTTATCATCAGATACCTTGTTGTTTTTATATTTTCATATTACAAAAACCTATATCTACCATCCATTTTGCACTTGTATCACCATCTCTTCGCTGAAACTAGTGCACCTATACAATTTGCCATTGTATTGGGTGTGTTGGGGACACAAGAGACTCTTTGTTATTTGGTTGCTGGGTTGTTTGAGAGAGACCATCTTCATCCTACGCCTCCCACGGATTGATAAACCTTAGGTCATCCGCTTGAGGGAAATTTGCTATTGTCCTACAAACCTCTGCACTTGGAGGCCCAACAACGTCTACAAGAAAAAGGTTGCATAGTAGACATCACATCACCCTCAAACCATTGAGATGCATGAGGGGGTGTTGCACATCCGCGATGTTGAGGGACCAAGGAGGACCGGAAGCGTGGAGACAAGACTCGAAGCAATGGAACAACAAGTTTTCAAGTGCTAAGGGGTGGTGGAACGCGGACTCAATGCCAACCAGATGATGATCGCGGAGTTCACCAACAACCACAAGCTAGATGCCAAGAACATTGGGGAGAACATCTTAAAGCTTCATGAGAAAATTGAGCACCTCCAGGCCCAGATCTATGACCTGCAAAACTAAAACTATGAGTATGAATATAGATTCAAGAGGATGAGTTTGGCTGCAGATTTGAGGATCCCGGAGACTCGATCATCCTTCTATGATGGTGAGCCTATGCCTTGGAACACGGACGACAAGCCTACATCATCAACAACTCCGTCATCACCACCTCCGAGGAACTAATCACATGGGTATGGGCACTCCCTTTGGCAACTGTCAAGCTTGGGGGAGGTGCCCCGGTATCATATCACCATCACACTCCTATCTTTACCGTTTTACTTAGTTCGATCCTTTTAGTAATATATTGATCTAGTAGAATAAAGTTTGGGTATGATTTAGTTTTGAGTTTTGCCTTATGGTCCCTCTATGTAATCGAGTCCGTGAAGCTATATAATAAAGATTAGTGTTGGGTCAAGGGCTTTGCTATCTTGCTATGATATTGAGTGAATAAAAGAATAAAAAGAAATAAAATAGATCATATTGACCTTATGGAGAGTAATGACTTCACATAAAGAGTATGATGAATAAAAATTGTTGAGAGTTGGCAAACATAGTTTTGGTCATCGTTGCAATTAATAGGAAGTTATAAAGAAAGAGAGGTTTTCACATATAAATATACTATCTTGGACATCTTTTATGATTGTGAGAACTCAATAAAGTATGACATGCTAAAGAGTTGATGTTGGACAGGGAAGACAACGTAATGGATTAAGTTTTCTCATATCCGAATTAAAGTATATTGTCATGGATCATCCAACATGTTGAGCTTGCTTTTTCCCCTCATGCTAGCCAAATTCCTTGCACCAAGTAGAGATACTACTTGTGTTTCCAAATATCTTTAAACCCAGTTTTGCCATGAGAGTCCACCATATCTACCTATGGATTGAGTAAGATCCTTCAAGTAAGTTGTCATGTTGCATGCAATAAAAATTGCTCTCTAAATATGTATGACTTATTAGTGTGGAGAAAATAAGCTTTATACGATCTTGTGATATGGAAGTAATAAAAGCGACGGACTGCATAATAAAGGTCTGTATCACAAGTGGCAATATAAAATGACGTTCTTTTGCATTAAGATTTCGTGCATCCAACCATAAAAGCACATGACAACCTCTGCTTCCCTCTGCGAAGGGCCTATATTTTATTCTTGTCTTATACATTAAGAGTCATGGTGATCTTCACCTTTCCTTTTTATATTTTCTCCTTTGTCAAGCACCTCGTGTTGGAAAGATCCTGATATTAGCATGAACTATTATTGTTGACATTACCCTTGAGGTAAAAGGTTGGGAGGCAACACAATAAGCCCCTATCTTTCTCTGTGTCCGATTAAAACTCCATAACCATAAGTATTGCGTGAGTGTTAGCAATTGTGAAAGACTAAATGATAGTTGAGTATGTGGACTTGCTGAAAAGCTCTTATGTTGACTCTTTCTGATGTCATGATAAATTGCAATTGCTTCAATGACCGAGATTATAGTTTCTTGGTTCTCACTGAAGTTTCTGATTCATACTTGACATTGTGGATAGATTATTACTTAAGCATAAGAAATAATATGACAAAATATATATGTTGTTGTTATAAGAATGATCATGATGCCCTCATGTCCGTATCTTATTTTATCGACACCTCTATCTCTAAATATGTGGACATATTTTTCGATATCGGCTTCCGCTTGAGGACAAGCGAGGTCTAAGCTTGGGGGAGTAGATACATCCATTTTGTATAATGCTTTTATATCGATATTTATTGCATTATGGACTGTTATTACAGGTTATGTCACAATACTTATGCCTATTCTCTCTTATTTTACAAGTTTTATATGAAGAGGGAGAATGCCGGCAGCTGGAATTCTGGGCTGGAAAAGGAGCAAATATTAGAGACCTATTCTGCACAACTCCAAATGTCCTGAAACTCCACGAAAGTCATTTTTGGATTTAATAAAAAATACTGAGCGGAAGAAATACTACAGGGGGCCCACGCCCTGGCCATGAGGGTGGGAGGCGCGCCCCACCCCCTGGGCGCGCCCCCCAGCCTCGTGGGCCACCTGGCATCCCTCTGGTGCTCATCTTCTGCTATATGAAGTATTTTACCCTGGAAAAAATCATAAGCAAGCTTTCGGGACAAAATTCCGCCGCCACGAGGCGGAACCAATCTAGGGCTCCGGCAGAGCTGTTTTACCGGGGAAACTTCCCTCCGGGAGGGGGAAATCATCACCGTCGTCATCACCAACGATCCTCTCATCGGGAGGGGATCAATCTCCATCAACATCTTCACCAGCACCATCTCCTCTCAAACCCTAGTTCATCTCTTGTATCCAATCTTTGTCCCAAAACCTCAAATTGGTACCTGTGGGTTGCTAGTAGTGTTGATTACTCCTTGTAGTTGATGCTAGTTGGTCTATTCGGTGGAATATCATATGTTCAGATCTTTAATGCATATTAATACCCCTCTAATTATGAACATGAATATGCTTTGTGAGTAGTTACGTTTGTTCCTGAGGACATGGGAGAAGTCTTGCTATAAGTAGTCATGTGAATTTGGTATTCGTTCGATATTTTGATGAGATGTATGTTGTCTCTCCTCTAGTGGTGTTATGTGAACGTCGACTACATGACAATTCACCATTGTTTGGGCCTAGCGGAAGGCATTGGGAGGTAATAAGTAGATGATGGGTTGCTAGAGTGACAGAAGCTTAAACCCTAGTTTATGTGTTGCTTCGTAAGGGGCTGATTTTTATCCACTTGTTTCATGCTATGGTTAGGTTTACCTTACTACTTCTTTTGTAGTTGCGGATGCTTGCAATAGGGGTTAATCATAAGTGGGATGCTTGTCCAAGAAAGGGCAGTACCCAAGCACCGGTCCACCCACATATCAAATTATCAAAGTAACGAACGCGAATCATTTGAACGTGATGAAAACTAGCTTGATGATAATTCCCATGTGTCCTCGGGAGCGCTTTCCTCTATATAAGAACTTGTCCAGGCTTGTCCTTTGCTACAAAATGGATTGGGCCACCTTGCTGCACCTTATTTACTTTCCTTTCTTGTTACCCATTACAAATTACCTTATCACAAAACGATCTATTACCGATAATTTCAGTGCTTGCAGAGAATACCTTACTGAAAACCGCTTGTCATTTCCTTCTGCTCCTTGTTGGGTTCGACACTCTTACTTATCAAAAGGACTATGATAGGTCCCCTACACTTGTGGGTTATCAGATCACACCTTAGGTGCCATCCTCTCCACAACATCATGAGAAACAATCCTCTTCTGTCCTGGTAAATTCTTGAAAAAAGCAGCAAGAGCCAATCCGGTCTAGAATACTAGAACTAGCTCTGCCGAAGCAAAGCACTCGGATTTCTCATTTCGCTGCTCAAAGTTTTGGCTTTAAGAGCATCTACAACAACAAATAGCAAATCTAGGCCCTCAAACGCCCATGGACGCTCCCGCGGGCACTGACCGAGCACATCTCATATTTTTGCTTCTACACCCATGTCCCTTACATTCGAAACATCAAAAACATGCAACACATGCAACCCTGCGTAAACACATGATCAACACGCAGTTCATCAGATCAACATTTCATTGCCAGGCAAAAGGAGCATAGTTCATCGGAGTTCAACGGCGGACAGTATAGATCCATATTACAAACTACTTAAAACATAGATGACATATAAATAGAACGGGGAAGGGCAGAGGAAATCACCTCCCCCCCCCTCCTTCCTATTCCGGTCATCGGCGCGGCTGTGCCCCTCCTCCATGTAGGCATCGGCGTGTGGAGGTGCGTCGTCGTCTGAGCTGGAGGTGGAGCCGTCCGTCACGTCGGAGTCGGAGCTATACCTTTTGCCTAACAACCTATGAAGCAGGCGGTCCTGCTCCTTCGCGTGGTGGGCCGCCTTCGCCTTCGTCGCCGCGTCTTTGTTTGTCTCGCATTCCAACAACTCAATGGTGAGTCAGAGCGCCTTGGCATTCTTGCAGCGGAGGCACCACGTATCCTTCTCAACCATCGTGAGAGAGCGGCGACGGACCAACGCAAGAAGCGCGGCCTCGGATCGACCGGAGTGTGGACAGCGCCTCCCCCGTCGTTGCCTTCTCTCGCGCCCGCTGTCGCTTGCGCTGGGTTGCACGTGCCTCGGACTCGGGTGTCCTCGTGCGCGCCGGCCCCGATGCGGGTACGAGGACCCAGCGGTGGTCGGGTACCACTTATGGACCAGAGGGTGGTGGAGGTGGCCGGCGTACCTAAAGGAGCAGAGCAAATCTGCCAGAGTTGCGCGCCGGGCGGGAAAGGTCGGCGATATCGCCGGCGCTGCGTCGATGGGTGACGGACATTGAGGAAGAAGATCTGCCGCTGCCGAGGCCGCCTTGCTCGAGCAGCGACCTCCTCAAGGCGATGTAGAGGGCCACCTCCTCCACATCGATGCTCGAGCCAAGGGATTCTGCACCAGAGCCACCGCTGCTTCCGTTGCCGGCCATTGGATCAGAGGAGAGAGGATCGAAAGTGGAGTGGACAGATACGGGCGTGAAGTAGAGTTCGGATTGTCCAGTTTCTAGGGTTTTTTGGATGGGTATATTTTTGGGGCACGGTGGGCCAGGCTAGGCCAAACCGACACGACGGAGGCGCCTGGGCCGCGTCATATCCGCCCCATATTTGGGCTGGATATGTGGGTCGCCGGACCCGGGCGTTTGAGGACGGTTTAAGGCACTCGTCTGGGTCATTTTTTTTCACGACTGAGCTGTGACCGGCTGTCCGTTCGGGCGTTTGGGAACGGTTTGGGGTGCCTGGATGTAGATACCCTAATATAGTCCACTATGGCACCAAATCAAACAGGACAAGCGTTGTCCCAGGCTACTCTTCAAGCAAAAATTCTCGCCTTCGTCAGCACAGGGGAGTTCCAGGTTAGTGTCCACATCTTTCTTGAGCAATCCCCAGCAGCACTTGTCCCATGTTTTGCACTTTCTTCATTCTTGAGGCTGTAAGCAAATGTGTAGGTAATCATCATAGTAGAAAAGCCATTTATTTCATAATGCCAGGCAGGAAAATCCCCTTTTTAATCATCAGGTACACTCATGTTAAGACAGCTCACTTGATCTTGTAGCCAATGGGAACATCAGATTAATGCCAATGATTCAGAAATTGGAACTTTTTGTGTTCATTTTTAGCTTAGCCCACCCAACAAATTATTTTGTATCTCACTCACTGCGGTCCTGCATTAGATGTTTGAACAAAATTGAAAGCTTTTCTATGATGGCAATCAAGTAAATTTGATTTGAATGCTCATGTGTATTTCTAGGAATTTTCAAGTCATAATGCATAATTTCAAACATTTACACTCCCTTCGGGTCCGGGCTCAGGCCTTGAATTTGACATAATGATATAGTTCTGTGATGCAACTAAATGACTTATATTCATGGTTTTTGAGTAAACTGTTTCACAACTTATTTATGATATTTGATTTTCAGTTTTATGCCACACATGCATCATCCGAATGAACTAAGAACAAATATTTGTTGATTTTTAATTTGTAGTTTCAAAATATGCATCGACACATCAAACATGTTTGGCGTAGTTCATGTGAGCTTAATAAGGCTTAGATCTGATGTGTACAGCCAAGCTGACCAACTAGGCAAAACCTTTTTATGCTTCCAATAGAGGTATGTAACTACGGGTCTGCACTTTTTCGATATGAATTTGTTGATAGTTGCTCAATTATTATTTTCTGTTATGACAGGAACTTGCTGATTTATTTTCCTTTATTAGTTTACAGGTGATTTCATAATTTCGTATAATGATATATTTGTGAATAATAATTACTTTCTAGAAAAGACACATTATTAAGGAAAAAGATAAGTTTTTGTATTAGTAAATCCATCTTCTCATAATTAAGTATCTATAAAGCTTGTTTTGATTTTCAATCCTTCATTTTTCGATGTCATCAACATTTTTATATTAAACTTTAATACTTTTTAAAAATTATTTTTATTATAATTTACATGCCTATGTATCATAGTTTATCATACAATAGTATAATCAAATATTAAATATAGTGTTTTCAAAAATATTAAATATAATGATTTTTATATGGTTGTAATGCAATTACTAGAATACTAAATTTTAACCTATTTTCATAATTACATAAGTTATATAGTGTACATGCGCTCGTGTGTGTTCATTTATATTTTAAAAACATTATTCATATTGGATAGCACTGAACTTTGGTCTGATTAATATCTTAATAGTGGTTTTCTTGTGTATTTTTAGGTACATATAATTATAGAAACTTGTACATCATAAATCAAATCATGGGGAAATGTTTCTTGCAATGTGGGCTCAATAATAATCGTGATAACATGTGCATGGTCCGTATTAGATATTACCATTTATATTAATCATCGATGAACATGAAAATGCTTGCAACTGTACTTCTCATAAACAAGATTTGATGGTTTGATATGCTCATCTAGAACAATATTGGTTTCGTCCGGTGTATACAAGAGCTCCTGCTAGTTTATAGGATAAAACATTGTTCACAAATTATATATAAAATCTAGTTAGTAGGATCTAGTACAACATGTATGATATTTATCGGCGGGAGATAGGCAATACACGATATTGGTCTGTGCTATAGGCTTCTCTGCTAACTAGATTTTCTTTTCACATATTCAATAATCTTTTGGACATATAATGTATAATAGTACTTGGATTACCATTGTAAAATAGTATTTGAGGTTCTCATCTTCTCGATCACGGGGCACTGGCCCTGTCCACTATATACCAGCATGGTAAAAAGAACCCCTCTAGATACTCATTACTAAACATTTCTCTTTTACTTAGGTAGCATGTCTTTTGAGAAAACTTCCTATCTATTCCTCACACTAGTAGAAAAAATACCTATTAGTCCCGTTTCGTAAGGGCCTTTAGTCCCGGTTCATGAACCGGGACTAATGGGTCGTTACTAATACCTCCCCCCTTTAGTCCCGGTTCTAACACGAACTGGGACAGATGGTCCTCCACGTGGCCGGTGCGCCGAGCCCAGGCAGGGGGGACCAAAAGGCATCCACACGTCAGCATTCCAGTGGCTGTGGTTTTTGTTTTGTTTTTTTGAAAGGGGGGGGGTTGTGGGTTTTGGGGGTTAATTTAGGTGTTTCATATATTGTGTTAGCTAGCTAATTAATAGAGATAAGTGTCCTCTCTTATGTCCTTGCTTTGTCGATGCTACGTACTATATACATATAGCCCTCGACACGCTAGCTAGTAAGAAAATGAAGGGAACCATCGAGTACAGAAGTTCGTCATGCATACCGAGAGAAATGGTCGATCGACCTCTCCTTCTCCGAGAGATTGGTCGAACAATAAGTTTCCGTATCATGTACGTCCGGCGCTACTAGCTACATACATGTACAATATATAAGATCTCTCAATTACAGTCCCCTAGCATTTGAAATCAACTTCCACATGGTATTCTCCGTCTTTATTGATGACGTGGTCAAGAAAGAATCCCGCCAATTCATCTTGAATTGCTTTCATGCGATCTGGTTCTAGGAGTTCATTCCGCATCTGCCACGTCTAATTTGAAGAAGGGGGTTAATTAATACATATATATGAATGAAACTCAACAGAAATAATGGTGTAATAAAATGAAATTGTGAATATTATTAATTGCTTACGCACTTCATATTGTCTTTGAGAGTAGCCCCACTTGTTTTTCAAAGTCGCGTTGTGGATGAACGCGCACACGTAGTATCCACAGAAATCATTCCCTTGTTCCTGCCACAAGCACTTTACGAGAAATAGAGGTCAATCAAACTGATAATGAAGCATTATAAATGGCATTGATGAAAGTATAGCTATAGAATCAACGGGAGATGCGCACAACTAGCTAGCCAGTAGTACTTACTTTCGGGTATCTATATCGCAGCTCCTTCGGCAGTCCCGGAGCTTGTGCGGTGAACTGTTTCCAAACCCTGCAAGACAAAGAAAATAATTATCATTACTTGAGATATCAGGAAATGAGCAAAAAGTTGCCGATATGGTGCGATAATGATCGATTGAACTTATTTGCTGAGCATTTCAGTTATGTCCACATAGGTGCTGGGATCTTTTCGTCTCGAGTCTAAGACGGTTACTAGTCCATGCTCAAGCTTAATCTCCAGAAGAATATAGTGGAAACTGCGCACGCATGCATAACTCATCAATTACATTACTATAACCTCGCTCGAGTAATAAGGGAAACCGAATATGCAAATGATCAGTAACACTCACTTGCCGTTGTAAGGAAAGAGTATGGTATCTTTGTTTTGATTTTTGATCAACGATTGTAGCAAGTTATCCTCGGCCTCTTTGACGTCCTTTTCAACCAGAAATACATCTATGATATTTGTGTTAATGAACCCAATATCATAGATTTCATTTTTTTGCACTCGACGATCTTCAATCTGCATAATATATTGAGGATAATTAATTATAAATACATGCAATGAAAGAGTTGAGCTATATATAGAGACTTAATGAGAGAAATAGTATTTACAGGCAGTAGCAAAAGACCGTTAATTTATCGAGGGCCTTTTGATTGAAGAACGCGAAGAACTCCTCAAATGGAACACACAATGATCAGTTCCAACAAGGTCGTGCTCCTCTTTAATGTGCAGATACAAACTATTCGCCTCGCACTCTCTCTGCAGGTTTTCATGTACCAAGTATGGAACCTTCGCATCATCGTTGTTAGAGATTTTTCATCTTTGACGAGAGGCTTCCCGTATCAGATCTCGTGTTCTTCCACCATCATGTAATCGGGAAGTGCATCGTCAGCGGGTAATCTTGTAGATTGCCATAACCGCCACCATACCGGAACATTAGCGGCGATGTTGCCGCTAGACACATTGAGCGGGGGCACGATTGGTTTGCTTGTTCGCCGAGCTGGTCAATTTTTTCACAGCTGCTCGTTCTTTTGCTCTTTGATGTCTGACAGTACTTCCCGACCACTCCGCTTGGAGATATGTCTGTTCAGTAATGCGCTCATAGATGGTTCTCGGTGGAGACTTTGCCGGTTTCCTCAGGGCATCGAGAGTGCGCTTTGCTTTCACCGGATCTACCTTCTCCTCCGGAGGTGGATGTCTCTTTGCTTTCACCCCTTCAAAGAACTCCTTCACGTGGGCCTGGACGATCGTATTGTTTTCCTCCTCGGTCCTCTCGTACGGTAACTTCTCTAGAGGCTTTAGAGGTGGACCATATCTGTATTGCCTCTCTCCTCTTCTTGTGCTGCTAGACACCGGAGCAGACGGAGCGGCTGCGGCGTCTGTCTTCTTTTGTGCTTGCTTACGAGGCGGAGGATAAGGACTACGATGCGCCGGAGCCGCCGGGGCGGCGGCGGGTCTCTTCCGCCCTTGCTGGAGAGGCGGAGAAGGAGAAAGCGGAGTGCCGCCACGCGCCGGAGAAGGAGGCGGAGTGCCGCCATGCACCGGAGAAGGAGGCGGAGTGCCGCCACGCGTGCCCTGATCGTCACTCGCCAGAGGAGGAGGCGGTGGAGGAGGCGAAGTGCCGCCACGCGTGCCCTGATCGTCACTCGCCGGAGGAGGAGGCGGTGGAGGAGGTGGAGTGCCCTGACTCGTCGGAGGAGGAGGAGGAGGTGGAGGCGTCCAGCCTGAAGGTTGATGAGCTCCTTCCGCCATAGGGATGGAGTCTTGAGCGAACCCAGCCTAGTCTCCCCTTCACCGTAGGGTGCTCAAGCACGAGGTCCTCAAATCCTCGCTTATCTCATCCACCATCACCTTAGCACATCCTTCCGAATCGGTGGCGGTGATAAGTTGTGCCGGTCCACTAGGATAAACTTGGCCAACAGCCGCCTTGACCTTCAAATTCATCCATCGCGTCATAATGTGGCAATTTTGAGACTCTGTGATACCATCCACGGGATAGCTGGCAGGAGCCGTAAAGACATGCTTCGGCTGAAGCATCTCGGTGGAAGCCACGCTGCTTCTCCGCTGAGATGGCGGGGTAGCTTTGGGGGAAGCTTCGGCAGGTCGTTCGTTGCGATCTGCTGCTTCTCGTACCTCTTCTCGTTCCTCTAGCCCCATTACCCTTTCGTGCAGCGCCTGCAGTTGGTCCTGCTCCAGTTTCTTCCTCCTCTCATGGGTTTTGTAACCCCCTGCGTCCGGAAAACCAACCTTCCACGGAATGGAGCCTGGTGTGCCTCGTGTCCGTCCAGGGTGCTCAGGATTCCCAAGGGCCATTGTGAGCTCGTCCTTCTCCCTGTTTGGAAGGAACATCCCTCGCTGCGCTGCATCGATATAGTGTCGAAGGTTCTTGACTGGTGTTTGCGGTTGGGTCGTCCGTCCACTGACACTTCCCTGTTACAGGGTCCAAGGTTCCGCCAGCCCCGAAGAACCAAATCCGGCAACGGTCTAGCCAGTACATTGTCTATGGTTCGATCCCTTTTTCAAGCAGATCATGCTCAGCCTTGGACCACTTAGGCCGGGCTTTGAGGTAGCCACCTAACCCCGTGCGATGGTGAAGCTTCTTATTTGCAGCATTTTGCTTGTTTGTCACCGACATCTTCTTACTCTTTTCCGATGTCTTGTGGGCCACAAATGCGGGCCAGTGATCTTTGATCTTCTCATATTTGCCGATGAATTCTGGTGTCTTTTTTTTTCTCGACAAACTGGTTCAGCTCTTTCCTCCACCTCCTCATTAGGGTTTCCATCTTCTTAAGAGCACAAGACTTGATTAATTGCTCTTTAATTGGCTTCTCCGGATCCTCCTCTGGCGGTAGGGTGAAATTTGTCTTCAGCTCAGTCCAAAGATCTTCTTTCTACATATCATTGACATAAGACACCTCAGGGTCTTCCTCCTTAGCAGGCTTATACCATTGCTGGATGCTGATCGGGATCTTGTCCCTAACAAGAACCCCGCACTGAGCAGAAAATGCCTTCCTTGTCCGGATGGGTTCAATCGGTTTGCCGTCGGGCGCGATTTCTATGATCTCAAACTTTTCATCCGAGCTCAACTTTTTCTTGGGCCTCGTCTCCTTACCGGTTGTGCTCGATCCGAGGGCTAGAAATTATAAGGAAGAAAGACGAGAGTAATTAATATGTGTACATATACCAAAACAATGGATGCATCAATTAACTAGTCAGCACGGGCTTAACTAATATATATATATACCTGGCCGGACTCGGTTCGGTGACCGGAGCAGTCAGCACGGTCTCCTTCTTGTACCTCCATTGTGTCACCAGAGCCATCATGAACATAGTCCTCTTCTTGTACCGGCATTAATGGGTCGAAGCCATCATGAACATAGCCCTCTTCTTCACCCAGTCCTTCTTGACCATCGGTCTCGTTGAGAAATAACGTAACTTCATCACTTCCTTGTGCGATTATGTCCCCCAACATCGCTTCTGTTTCTTCGTCTAGGGAGTGCTCCATAGTTTCTGCAAATATTTACCACATGTCAATTATTATTCAAACATGGTACAGATGGATATATATATATATATATATATGGCAAACGTAGAACTAGCTAGCTAATCACAATAAGGAATCATGTTAGTGGCCTCGACGCTGCTTCTCTAGGGTTTGGGGTCGCCTCGACACAATGCTTCAAGGTTTTGGGGTGGCCTCGACGACAACGCTCTTTTAACTTGATAAATTTGGGTGGCCTCGAGAGAGTTAATTTGTCGGGTAGGGGCGCAGCGGGAGGGGGTAGGAGACCAACATCGTTTTCTCTCTAGGGTTTGGGTGTCCTCGAGAGTTTGGGTGTCGTTGAGAGGGGGTATATATATCGACCGCCCCTCATGTCGAAGTTATCTCGAGGGGGTTATATCGACAACGACACGACATACATATACATGGGAAAATAATGTTATCGGGGAGGGGGTATCGGTACCCCCCCTCGTGTTGAAGTTTCTTCTTTCTCCTCTATTCCTTTCTTTCTTCTTCTCCTCTTCTTTTTATTCTTCTCCCTCGAGAAAGGAAAATAATTAAGGAAAAGGAAGAAAAGAGGAAGAAGGAAGAAGGAATAAGAAGAAAAAAAGAAAAAAAAAGAGGAGAAGAAGAAAGGAATAGAGAAAAAGAAGAAAAATAGAAAAAATTCTATTCCTTTCTTCTTCTCCTCTTCTTCTTCTTCTTCTTTTTCTTCTTCTTATTTATTTCTCCTCTTCTTTTCCTCTCCTCTTCTTCTTTCTTCCTCTTCTTATTTTCTTCTTTCCTATCCTTCTTTTCTAAAATTGTAACTTTTGCATATATAAAGCTTTTCTAAAATTGTAGCTTTCTATATATGAACAAAAACTTTCTATGAACAAAATAAACATTTTTAACATATTTTTTTTAAAATGTACTAAATCTAACTTTTGCATATATGAACATATATACACAAAGAACATACAAACATATATACATTTTTATAATAAAGCAAAAACATCATATTCTATAAAAAATCATATACATATACTTTTAAAAACATCATACTCTATAAAAAATCATCATACATATGAACAAAAACAATTATCACATATATTAAAAACAGGGAGGGCGCCACGGACCAAGGTGAGGAGGGCAGGGCGCTGGGTCGGGCAGGCGGGCGAGCGGCGACAGCAACGGCGTCAGGCAGGCCGGGCAGCGCTGCAGTCAGGCAGGCGCCGAGCGGGCGACGGAGACGGCGGCAGCGGCGAGCGAAGCGAGCGACGGCAACGGCGAGGGCGCGCTGACAGCAGCGAGCAGGGCGGCGAGCGACGACAGTGTCGGGCGAGCGCGGACGACGGCAGCGTCGGGCAGGGTTTCGGCGATGACGGGCGCCGGGCGAGGGCGCAGGCGACAGCGTCGGGCGAGGGCGCGGCAGCGTCGGAGCAGGGCTCGGCGGCGACGGGCGACGAGGAGCAGCGTAGAAGGCCGGGCGGAGAAGAAGTGATTTTACGTAAACTGCTAAGTGTTTCTTATATACCCAAGGCATTGGTACCGGTTCGTGGCACCAACCGGGACCAATGTCTTTAGTCCCGGTTGGTGCCACCAACCGACCAAAGGCCTCTTTTCAAGAACCCAAAGGGCGGAAGCGGCGGCCTTTGGTCGGTAGATGGCACCAACCGGGACTAGGGGTGCATTGGTACCGGTTGGTGCCACGAACCGTACCAATGCACCCCTTTAGTCCCGTTGGTGCCACCAACCGACCAAAGGCCTATCTTGCCAGCGTCACGGCCAAAGTTTAGTCCCACCTCGCTAGTTGAGAGGGGCGCGCAGTGGTTTATAAGCCCCACTGTCGCACCCCTCTCGAGCTCCTCTCCACTGCAGGCTTACGGGCCTACTTGCTACTGCTTTGTCTGATGGGCCTTGGGCTCTCAAGGGCCCTGAATCTGGCCCATAGTAGGGTTTCAAGTCATATTCAGGCCGTGGGGGCCCAGTAGGGGGCATTTTTTTTCTTTACTTATTGTTGCTATTTTTATTTTTATTCCAGTTTTTTTGTTTTGTTTTCTGCATTATTTATTTTCTTTTGTTTTTTGCTTTATTTTTTAATTCTTTTTGCTTTTAGTTTTAGGAAAATTATAAACTTTCTGTTAGTGCCATTACTTTTCAAATTTGAAAACACTTTTTTTGTTTTTATGTTTTCTTTCTTGCTTTATTTATTTTATTTTGTTTCTACTTACAACAAAATACTTATTGTTGTTTTTTGTTTTGTTTTCTCGCATTATTTATTTTCTTTTGTTTTTTGCTTTATATTTTAATTCTTTTTGCTTTTAGTTTTAGGAAAATTATAAACTTTCTGTTAGTGCCATTACTTTTCAAATTTGAAAACACTTTTTTTGTTTTCTTTCTTGTTTTATTTATTTTATTTTGTTTCTACTTACAACAAAATACTTATTGTTGCTATTTTTAATTATTACGAGGGCGAACCATAAGACATTAAAGCATTTCAAATGAACTCTGAAAAAGTTGAAAGTTGGCATGGTATCATAAATTGACCCACACATAGCATGTGCATGTACAAAACGGACAATGGTATCATATTCGCTGCCATAAAGTTGGCATGGTATCATCATAATAGTTATGGAGAAAGTCTTCACTTTTTCTTCGCTTGTGTCATTTGCTTATTGCGTCAGAACCATGGATAATCTTCATCATTTATCGGGATGTCGGGGTCAGCCTTGACTTTAAAGGGGGAATTTCATGAAACTTTTCATAATCTTTAGACATGTCTGTCTTGTCCTCCACTCCCACGATGTCCCTTTTTCCTGAAAGAACTATGTGGCGCTTTGGCTCATCGTATGATGTATTCGCTTCCTTATCTTTTCTCTTTCTCGGTCCGTAGACATGTCCTTCACATAGATAACATGTGCCACATCATTGGCTAGGACGAGCGGTTCGTCGATGTACCCAAGATTTTTCAGATCCACTGTTGTCATTCCGCATCGTGGGTCTACTCAGCACTCCGCCTCGACAGATTGACCCATTTGCACTTACACAAAGGGACCTTAAAATCATGTCCGTAGTCAAGTTCCCATATGTCCACTATGTAACCATAATATGTGTCCTTTCCCTCTCGGTTGTTGCATCAAAGCGGACACCGCTGTTTTGGTTGGTGCTCTTTTGATCTTGGTCAATCGTGTAAAATGTATTCCCATTTATCTCAGATCCTTTCCAAATCAATACAGTCAAAGATGGTCCTCGACAACAAGTACAGCTCATCACAAACAGTGTTGTCACCTCGACACGTGCTTCCAACCACCGCTGAAAGTCCCGATCTGTTCATATGTAATCCAATCGTCGACCGCTCCGGTGTTTGGAGCGCAGATCGTTCTTGTGTTCATCGACATACGGGTCACCAAGGTAGAGTTCTCAGAACTGTAGTGTGCTTGAGACCAAGAATATCCGTCCTCGCATATTATTGAGTCCCTTCCAAACGTGTTTTTCCAAATACTCCCCTCATACCGCGATTTAGGGAGACCTATCTTCTTAAGGCCAGAATGAAGTCAACACAAAACCCGATGACATCCTCTCGCTTGATGGCCCATGGAGATGCTTCCTTCGCCTAGCGCGTTACGGACATATTTCTTTAGGACTCCATGAACCTCTCAAAGGGGTACATATTGTGTAGAAATACGGGCCCGTAATGACAATCTCGCCAACTAGATGAACTAGGACGTGCGTCATGATATTGAAGAAGGATGGTGGGAACACCAGCTCGAAACCGACAAGACATTGCACCACATCACTCCTTAGCCTTGGTATGATTTCGGATCGATCACCTTCGAGAGATTGCATTGAGGAATGCACATAGCTTCACAATGGCTAATAGGACGCTTTTCGGTAGAAGCCCCTCGATGCAACCGAAGCAGTTGCGCCATAATCACGTGGCAGTCATGAGACTTTAGGTTCTCAAACTTTTTCTCTGCCATATTTATTATTCCTTTTATATTCGACGAGAAGCCGGTCCGACCTTCATACTAAGCAGGCATTCAAAGAAGATTTCCTTCTCTTCTTTGGTAAGAGCATAGTGGCGGGACCTTCATACCGCTTTGGAGGCATGCCGCCTTTTTTCGTGCAAACGCTGCAGTCCTCCTCCGTGCCTC
Source organism: Aegilops speltoides (assembly GCA_021437245.1). Taxonomy (NCBI): domain Eukaryota; kingdom Viridiplantae; phylum Streptophyta; class Magnoliopsida; order Poales; family Poaceae; genus Aegilops; species Aegilops speltoides. The sequence continues at coordinate 21,995,544 of CM038145.1, read as the reverse complement.
GCTTGTATCTTTTGTCTTCCCATACACGCCCAAGAAGCCTAGCAGGTTCACGCAAAGGTTCTTCGTCACGTGCATCACGTCGATCGAAGAGCGGACCTCTAGGTCTTTCCAGAGGGTAGGTCCCAAAATATAGATTTCTTCTTCCACATGGGTGCGTGTCCCCAAAGATCACTCGGAACAGCTAGTCCGCCGACCCTTTCCAAAGATTACGTGTAAATCATTGACCATAGCAAGTACGTGATCACCGATGCGCATGGCGGGCTTCTTCCGGTGATCTGCCTCGCTTTTGAAATGCTTGCCTTTCTTTCGACATTGATGGTTGGTCGAAGAAATCGACGATGGCCTGTGTACACATTCTTCCCGTAGCTTGCCGTATATACTATCGATGTCAAGTAAATAGCGCGTGTATGCGTGGTATCCCTTGTTTGTCTGTCCTGAAAGGTTACTGAGAGCGGGCCAATCGTTGATGGTCATGAACAGCAATGCCTTTAGGTGAAATTCCTCATGTTTGTGCTCATCCCACGTACGTACACCGTTTCCATTCCACAGCTGTAAAAGTTCTTCAACTAATGGCCTTAGGTACACATCAATGTCGCTGCCGGGTTGCTTAGGGCCTTGGATGAGAATTGGCATCATAATGAACTTCCGCTTCATGCACATCCAAGGAGGAAGGTTATACATACATAGAGTCACGGGCCAGATGCTGTGATTGCTGCTCGCTCCCGAAAGGATTAATGCCATCCGCGCTTAAAGCAAACCATACGCCTTGGCTCACTTGCAAACTCATCCCAAGATTTCTCTCGATTTTTCTCCATCGCAACCCGTCGCCGGTGCTCTCAACTTCCGTCTTTCTTTCGGTCCTCACTGTGCCATCGCATCAACTTGGCATGCTCTTCGTTTCGAGCAGACGTTTCAACCGTGGTATTATAGGAGCATATGACATCACCTTCGCAGAACCCTCTTCCGGGGTCTCGCTATCAACATCACCAGGTCATCTCGTCGATCTTATACCGTAATGCACCGCATACCGGGCATGCGTTCAGATCCTTGTACGCACCGCGTAGAGGATGCGATCATTAGGGCATGCATGTATCTTCGCACCTCCAATCCTAGAGGGCATATGACCTTCTTTGATGCGTATGTACTTGTCGGGCAATTCGTTATCCTTTGGAAGCTTCTTCTTCAATTTTTTCAAGAGCTTCTCAAATCCTTTGTCGTGCACTGATTCTTCTCGCCTTCCATCGCAACAATTCCAAAGACGGTACCGAGCTTTGTGTTGCCATCTTCGCAATTGGGGTACAACCCTTTTTTGTGGTCCTCTAACATGCGATCGAACTTCAGCTTCTTCTTTTGACTTTCGCATTGCGTCCTTGCATCGACAATGACCCGGCGGAGATCATCATCATCGGGCACATCGTCTGGTTCCTTTTGATCTTCAGCAGCTTCGCCCGTTGCAGCATCATCGTGCACATCGTCTGGTTCCTCTTGATCTTCAGTAGCATCACCGTATTCAGGGGGCACATAGTTTTCATCGTACTCTTCTTCGTCGTCTTCCATCATAACCCCTATTTCTCCGTGCCTCGTCCAAACATTATAGTGTGGCATGAAACCCTTGTAAAGCAGGTGGGTGTGGAGGATTTTCCGGTCAGAGTAAAACTTCGTATTCCCACATATAGGGCATGGACAACACATAAAACCATTCTGCTTGTTTGCCTCAGCCACTTCGAGAAAATCATGCACGCCCTTAATGTACTCCGAGGTGTGTCTTGAACCGTACATCCATTGCCGGTTCATCTGCGTGCATTATATATAATTAAGTGTGTCAAAAATCATTACGTAACATCATGAATAGATAATTAAGTGACCAAATTAATAGAAGTTCATCATCACATTAAAACCAAAGTACATACATAGTTCTCATCTAACAACATAAAGCTCGCAGAGCATCTAAATTAATTAAACCATACATGAAACTATGTAAAACATTTCAATGCAAAAACAAATGCGATCATAATCGCAACCAATGTAACAACCGATCCAACGGCATAATGATACCAAGCCTCGGTATGAATGGCATATTTTCTAATCTTTCTAATCTTCAAGCGAATTGCATCCATCTTGATCTTGTGATCATCGACGACATCCGCAACATGCAACTCCAATATCATCTTCTCCTCCTCAATTTTTCTAATTTTTTCTTTCAACAAATTGTTTTCTTATTCAACTAAATTTAACCTCTCGACAATAGGGTCGGTTGGAATTTCCGGTTCAACAACCTCCTGGATAAATAAAATCTATGTCACGTTGGTCGGCATAATTGTCATAAACAATAAATGAACCAATAGTTATGAAAAGATAATATATAACACATCCGAATCATAGACAGAACAAGGGCCGACGGGGGCGGATACCAAAACCATCGCACTATATAAGATGCAATAATAAAAGTAAGAAAATAATACAAGTATCTATCTAAACATACAAGTAAGAATATTTTTTCTTTCAGAAAGAAGATAAGAACAAGAGGCTCACCACGGTGGTGCCGGCGATGAGATTTGCGCGGGTGATCGACGACGGTGAAGACGGGGACGGGGGCGTGACGGACCGCTAAACCTAGACAAATATTGAGGAAAATGGAGCTTGGCGGTCGAGCTTGGAGAGGAGAAACCTTAAGTAGTGTGGCTCGGGCATTCCATCGAACACCTTGTGTGCATAGGAGGTGAGCTAGAGCACCACCAAGCCCTCTCCCCTCGGCGGAAAAAAACAGAGCGGTGTGCTCTGCTCTTGCGAGGGGTATATATAGGCACCACCATTGGTCCCGGTTGGTGGCATGAACCGGGACCAATGATGGTGGGCCAGGAGCGAGGCCCATTGGTCTCGGTTCGTCCCACCAACCGGGACCAAAAGGTCCAGACGAACCGGGACCAATGGCCCACGTGGCCCGGCCGGCCCCCGGGGCTCACGAACCGGGTCCAATGCCCCCATTGCTCCCGGTTCTGGATCGAACCGGGACTAATGGGCTGGCCCGGCCTGGACCATTGCCCTCTTTTCTACTAGTGTCAACCATCAAGTTAGAACAAAGAACACAAGAAGTAAAAAATTACATCCAGATCCATTGACTATCTAGCGACGACTACAATCACTGAAGCGATAACATATGTTGCCCGTACATAAACATTGGTCTTCACTACAAGATTTCACGGCTTAGATTCCTTCGGTGACATCTTAAGTGTCAGCCTCTCCACAAAATCATGAGAACCAGTCCTCTTCTATCCTGGCAAATTCTTGGAAAAAGCAGCAAGAGCCAATCCGGTCCAGAATGCTGGGACCAGCTCCGCGGAAGCAAAGCTCTAGGATTTCCACATATCGTTTCTCAAAGCTTTGGCTTTAGTATAGTCCACAGTATCACCAAATCAAACAGGACAAGCGTTGTCCCAGGCTACTCTTCAAGCAAAAATTCTCATCTTATTCAGCACAGGGGAGTTCCAGATTAGCTTCCACATCTTTCTTGAGCAATCTCCCGCCGCACTTGTCCCAGGTTTTGCACTTTCATCATTCTTGAGGCTGTAAGCAAATGTGTAGGTAATCATCACGGTAGAAAAGCCATTTCTTTCATAATGCCAGGCAGGAAAATCCCCTTTTCAGTCATCAAAAGCACTCATGTTAAGGATGATACTCGCATCATGCAGACGGAAGATTCGTCTGAGTGATTGTTCATTCCAGGAATTACTAACTCCGATGCTAAGTTAGCTCAACCTTGAATTGTATGTATATGTCTATCATTCATTCTTCCCGGACTTGGTTTTAATTTCGGGGAAGCCAATTACCACGCCAGGCCCTGATGCACTTACCATATCCCACTCTCAAGGTGACGCTTTTTTTAGCAGCTCCAGGCCATGTTCAATACCATGCCACACACGCGAAGCTTCATTCCCAAATACGGCATCTAATAAATTTCCTCTCGGGTAGTAGATTGCTTCATGGGTCTTGCAGCTGAACAAACTCTGAGGGTATTGGATCAGTCGCCGTGTCTGGCAAGCCAGCAAAGCCTGATTAAAGAGAGTGGTGGTGTCTCTAAAGGCAGTACCACATTTTTCTTTGGGTTTAGTGATCAAGCCAAAGTATCCCACGCCCAACAACCCTTCGCTGACCCTATAAACATCATGGAACCTTGTAGCCAGCTTTAAAATCCCCATTTACATAAGTTTGTAAAGCCTAATCTACAGATTTAAGAAGATTTGTAGATTAGGCTTTAAAATATTTTTCATTCCAGGGAGAGAATCTTTTAGGAAACAGGTCTTTAATGGGCTGAAAACGATTTGCTTTCATCCTTGTTCCAGAGTTGGCAATCGCATGTACTTTCCATCAAAACCACTACGTGTGACTTAGCAAAATCCTTTTGATGTCAACCTGTATATCTGTAGGACTAGCCAACAGACTTGCTCATCCTATGAAAAAAGCTAGTTTTTTTTTTTCCAACCGGGCTAACCCATTTCCATTAATCGCTCACCCTGTATATTTAGTTCTTGCAAGAGCAACAAATTGGAAAAGAGAGGCAGCAAGTTGGGGCAAACACGCTCTGAGTGATCAGCATCGAAGCACTCCCACGGGCCAAAACCTGCTACCACCTGCAACCACAACATTTGAGTTCAAAGCAGTAGAGAGAACTAGAGACCAAAGGACCACAGCGTTCAAAGGAGCAGAAAAATGACAGCACAGCGTCAGGCATCAGCAACACGCAAGACTCCTTGATCACCAGCTCCACGCACCCTGTCGGCTCCAGCCGGAGCATCAAGTATCTGACCAGCAAGCGACGTCACCATCGCCATCGCCATCGCCATCAACTGATTGACCGCTTCCTCAAGCTTGGCTTTATCACCTCCTTTCAGAAGACCTGCCCAAAATAAAAGGAAGGAGCACACTGTGAATAAACAAACCAGCTACAACTTAATCGAGGATAATCAGTGAAGTGAGTATGACACCCCTCACCGTCACTATATATACTACTCCTCTCCATACTCATCCCACTCATGACCGTCGGATTCCTTGATGGTGAAGTCGTCGCTACCAAGGTACATGCAGTCCTCCTCGAGTCCATCGGCCACAGTGTCCGTAACAAATTCGCTATTAGTTAGTATGCGATCATTGTCGTACTCTTCTGGACAGTCGACATTTTCAAATAAATCTTCCCCGCGAACCATCTTCCCAAACTCCACCTCGTGCCCATGGAATCCCTCCCCACTAGCTGGGTGTACAATCCTGATCCCTTCTTGCTCGCAAAAAAGGCAGCGCACTGGTTCTGCCAAACGTATGCAGACCACAATTAGTAACCATAGCATGGATTTAAATGCAATTAATTTTTACAACAAAAAGGGCACCACTGCTATTTAAACTGCAGAATATATAAACATATTCTTTCTATCTTGACTTCAGAAGTTACATTCTGGTGTGTGTGTGTGTGTGTGTGTGTGTGTGTGTGTGTGTTTATCATATACTCCCTCCGTCCCAAAAAGCTTGTCGCTCAAATGGATGGATGGAGGTAGCCGTGTGTGGTATGAGCATGGGAACAGTTAATGAAGATCCTTATCAATCTGATGAAAAAAGAATCTTAAACAAAAGACTGGGAGCATATATATATATATATACCAGCGCCTGGTAGTGGAAACTCCACTGGGCAGCATAGAAGCTGGCTATCCTGGTCGTCGTTCTTGTTGCTAAGCTCAGCAAAGAAGAGTACTGGAACTGAACCTACAGAGCCAACATTCCGGGTCACCAGAAAGTTGGCATGTGTGTGATGGTAGTAGTCATCTTCAACAGGATCTTTTTTCTTTTGCAACATGATGGAGTGCATACTATTGTCAGGACCAGACACATATGTATTCACACCGCAGACCACATGAAGCTGATAACAGCCTTGTTCCTATAAGATGGCAGAACAAAAACGAGCAAATCAGCAAATGTGGCATAGAATTAAGAGAAAACTAATTGCTCATCTTTTAAAACAACTTTGCTCTTATAGCTCTACTTATTTGCAAACTACTCTACATCTCCCACCAACAATGCTTGTACTGCCACCCAACCCATTGGTCCAAGTGTTAGCTCAAATCATGCACTCAAACAAAAATCGTCTTGGCCTTGTCCAAACTCTGTTTACATGGTGCTGTGGTGGCCACGGCTCAGCGGGATAATCAAAAGGAATACCTAAATGGACATTATGGGCTTATCACAAGAAATGCAGCAAATTCAGACAAGCTAATAAGCGTTCATGGAGGTCGGTAGCAGAAAGTTCCACCACATGTCATGATCAAGCAGGCCTTCTAACTGATGAAATTTATATTAAAAAGTATTTAGGTGTCCGTGGGGTAAATTATTAATCAAAGGAGGTCAGTAGCAAGTTCCACCAGCTGTTTTGATCAAGTAGGATTTTGGTTGATGGAATTTGGACACAAACAAATATAGATGTACCTGAGGGATAAACTAACTCACCGTATTCTGCACCTCATATCTGCTTAGTGCAGCCCTGATCTTTCTGGAGATTCTTTTATGAGCCCTTCGCTGTATGCGTCCCTCATACATGGTAAGCTCGAACCGTCGTTTATAAATGGCAACTGGTTGCTTCTGATGGGCTACCATGCCAGTGGAACGGAAAGCAGATGACAATAGCATGGCAAGCTGCTGGACACATTGAGAAGAGAGCTGTTGTTGGCCCCCATTATCTGACAGCAGTGACAGGACTGCAGGCGTCTTGCAAGAGCTGAGGAATGCTGCTTGGGCATCGGGTCTGGGGTGCCATGCCGCGGTTGCAGCAGCCCTGAAGGCTTCTTGTTCATCCTGGACAGTGCTGCAGTGCTTTGTCGCGGCCAAGTCGAGATCCGTGTCGAGCAAGAACCTTACGGCCTGATCGGAGTTGAGATCTTTGTCACAGGTGCAGAGGAAAGAGACAAGTCCGTAAAAGGATTGTGCTTCAATCCGCATTAGGTTCAAGGTGCCAAGAATGTCGAGCTCGTCCAGTTGACTCAGTGGTGGGAATGTGACTTCGTACCAGATGGTGTTGACGATGATATTGGTGACAGGATCAAAAGGGCCATAGCAATGGCCAGCCTTGAGCATGCTACGGTGGTAACGAGACCGCAGCTCGCCACCCGGCATCCTGGCGAGTGCCTGCAGGTAGAAACCATGGATCGTATGTAGGAGCACTCGCCTCAGTGACCAGGAATACTGGTGGGTCACCTTGGTGGTGTGCTTCCTGCGGCGGGCGGCAAGCTCCCATGGTTCGAGAAGGTTGCTGCTACCAGGAGCAGGAAAAGGGAGAGATGCAATCTGCTTGACCAACTTGTGGGAAATGTCTGAGGATTGATTATGCTGCAACGCCGAGAGCAAGGCGACGACCACGTCATTGTAGTCCTGGGAGGAGCACAGCGACAGCCACACGCCTGCGAGTACCGACGGCAACGGGTACTTGGCGGCCACCGTTGCGCAGTTGAGAGCGAGCTTGAGGGCGCCGTTGGTGGCCGCGGAGCCTGGGCGGAAGCACTTGGTGCGGCGGTCCTCGATGACGATGAGCGCGGCAACGAGGGGGTCGGCTTCGGCGAGGACAAGGTACCTGACGGCCTCCCAGTCGGTGAGGTGAGGGAAGAAGCATGTGAGGAAGGCGACGAGGCCATCGAAGGAGCGCTGCGCCATGCCCACGAGCATGGTCTCGTCGACGGGATCTGCGATGGGGGCAAGCGTGGCGCTCATGACTATGTTGGTGACCGGATCGAGTAGGCCGACGCAGGTCGCCTTCTCGAGGAGCCGCAGCAGATCGGAGTTGGACCCCTCGGTGAGAGACTTGATGGCCGCCTTGAAGTGGTTCCCGATCTGGAGGAGGAGGAGTGATGTGTCCTGCTCTCTCTCCTCCAACGGCAGGGCGCCATCATCGGACAGCGACGTGCCGTAGACGCGGAGACGGCCGGTGCTGGCGGCGGCTCTCAGGTTGGCCATGGCCTCGCCGGAAACCTAGGTTAAGATGGATGGATCGATCGATCGAGCGATTTGGGAGAACGGTTTATTTTTCTTCTTTTTTTGACAGGGGAAGTCCTTTTATTTAGAAGAGGAAGAGGAGGCGAGGTGGGGGAGGGAGCGGGGTTCGTTAGGGTTGCGGAGTCGGACCGGGCCTAGGCCCAATTCACTAAAGCTCATCAGGCCCTTACAAAACGCGCTGCTGCATTGTGGGTGGAATTTGGACTCATCAGATACCGCCTGTCTTTTTTCTCAAAAAAAAAAAAAGATACCGCCTGTCTTGCCTCAATTGTCTAAAAAAAAAACTGTCTTGCCTCAAACAATTTGAGTTATCCACAATTGTGTTTAACTTAAATTTAACCAATTCACCCACTGAATTATGTGTGGTCAATTCACCCAATTTAACTTAAATCTAGCAAACTGAACATGGGTCCTTATAGTGAGCTAATAAGACAAGCTACTCCTCATTGTCGGAGATATCGATGACGATTGGCTCCTTGGACATGGAAGAGGGTGAGGCCTCCGCATCGTGGGTGCTCTCGTTGTAGTGGTGAGTTGCCTGAGCCGCTCCGGGCACCAACCTGCTGACTCTCGAGATGAGGTAAGCACGTGCACGCTGAGAAAACACCTCGTAGTCTTCGTCGAAGGCACCGACGGTGGCCTCGAGAAAATGCCACGAACTGTCGTTTAAAGCAGCCAACCGCGTCACGGCGTCCACGCGTGAGGCGTCAACGGTTGGCTCGACGGTGAGGTGCTCCTTCAAGATCTGGGGTTCAACACGAATGGCAGCCATCGCGACCTCATCCGCGCGTGCGGCCGCGATTTGCTTCTTCGCTGCCAAATGTTCCTTGAGATCCTGGCTATACTGCGTGCACCATGGCTTAGGCCGGCACTTATGTGGTGGAGGGGGCGGTGATTTGGGTGGAAGGTGTCGCGCTCACACCGGCGGTCGGGGCATGTGGGATGTGGAAGGAGGAGGAGGATGGGGGTCGGGTGTGGATTACCTGCCTGGATAGGCGAGGTCGAGCAGCGTGAAGGAGGGGCGCCGGCAAGGAAGCGGCGCTGCAAGCAAGGAGTGAAGGTTTCAACTTGGAAATGAAGGAAGAAGTAGGGGAAATGTGGCTTTTGGTAAGGGTGAGGGGGCGGGGAGGTAGATATTTCCGGGAAGACGAAAATTTGGAATTACTTCAGCGAAAAAACTGGCGCGCAAAGTGTCATCAGACACGGTCCCCTATTCAGAACGGGTTGTGGACTGTAGCCATCGCACCTTCTCGCATAAGCCATATGCGAATATACTCCGACGGTGCTCCAAGATATTTTGTGCTGCATCTCACACGGTTGGTTATAATAATCTGTGTGGGATCGACTTGATTTTTCGTCTTGATTTGAATTACATAATAGGGTCACAGCGGCCATGGACGGTGTTTGAATTGCTAGACCTTTTATCTGCGGTGAATATGCAACTATATGTATGTCATAAAAAATTGGAATTATTCAGGGTTCGTTTGGACATTTTTATGCATTAAGTGAGTTTTCAATGCATTTATGTCCATAATTCAAATTTGAACTACATGCACATGCTCCAGTGCATATAAATTGGTTGAAAAATCAAATCTTTGTCCTTGGATGAATGCCTAGGTCCCATGCAAGAAATGGGAATGAATGTCAAACACCCTGCCACCGTCACTTGGCCGCAAACATTGAGATATCTGGTATTTGAATTCTAGTAAATCCAAAACTCGTCTGAAATTCATGAAACTTGGCATGCTATCATGGAGCGGCATCAACATGCCGTGGTAAATTTTTTGTCCCATTTGGGGCAAGTTTGGGTATAAGCTTCTCACAAACCAGAGCTTCTCACAACAAGCTTGATAGTTTCGATAGGAAACATCCCACCTTCGGGGACGAAACGATATCCATTGCCTCTTATTGCTTTTAATTTTTTTTCTCGTGTCAACATAGAACAACAGGAGTGTTGTGTCAATTTTTGTAATTTTTCAGGGTTCATTTGGACATTTTTATGCATTAACTAAGTTTTCAATGCATTTATGTGCATAATTCAAATTTAAACTACATGCACATGCTCCAGTGCATATAAATTGGTTGAAAAATCAAATCTGTGTCCTTGGGTGCATGCTTAGGTCTCATGCAAGAAATGGGAATGAATTTCAAACACCAGGGCAACGTTGATTGCCGGCAAAATGTTGAGATGCCTGGCATTTAAATTCTAGTAAATCCAAAACTCGTCCGAAATTCATGAAACTTGGCATGCTATCATGGAGCGGCATCAACATGCCGTGGTAAATTGTTTATTCCATTTGGGGCAGGTTTGCGTATAAGCTTCTCACAAACCAGAGCTTCTCACAACATGGGTGATGGATTCGATAGGGAACGTCCCACCTTTGGGGACGAAACGATATCCATTGCCTCTTATTGCTTTTGATTTTTTTTCTCGTGTCAACATAGAACAACAAGAGTGTTGTGTCAATTTTTGTGATTTTTCCGGGTTCGTTTGGACATTTTTATGCATTAACTGAGTTTTCAATGCATTTATGTGCATAATTCAAATTTGAACTACATGCACATGCTCCAGTGCATATAAATTGGTTGAAAAATCAAATCTGTGTCCTTGGGTGCATGCTTAGGTCCCATGCAACAAATGGGAATGAATTTCAAACACCAGAGCACCATTGATTGCCGGCAAAATGTTGAGATACCTGATATTTAAATTCTAGTAAATCCAAAACTCGTCTGAAATTCATGAAATTTGGGATGGTACCATGGAGCGGCATCAACATGTCGTGGTAAATTGTTTGTCCCATTTGGGGCAGGTTTGGGTATAAGCTTCTCACAAACCAGAGCTTCTCACAACAAGCATGATGGTTTCGATGGGGAATGTCCCACCTTTGGGGACGAAATGATATCCATTGCCTCGTATTGCTTTCAATTTTTTTTCTCGTGTCAACATAGAACAACATGAGTGTTGTGTCAATTTTTGTGATTTTTGGGGTTCGTTTGGACATTTTTATGCATTAACTGAGTTCTCAATGCATTTATGTGCATAATTCAAATTTGAACTACATGCACATGCTCCAGTGCATATAAATTGGTTGAAAAATCAAATCTGTGTCCTTGGGTGCATGCTTAGGTCCCATGCAAGAAATGGGAATGAATTTCAAACACCAGGGCACCGTTGATTGCCGGCAAAATGTTGAGATACCTGGTATTTAAATTCTAGTAAATCCAAAACTCGTCTGAAATTCATGAGATTTGGCTTGCTATCATGGAGCGGCATCAACATGCCGTGATAAATATTTTGTCCCATTTGGGGCAGGTTTGGGTATAAGCTTCTCACAAACCAGAGCTTCTCACAACAAGCATGATGGTTTTGATAGGGAACGTCCCACCTTTGGGGATGAAACGATATCCATCGCCTCTTATTGCTTTCAAATTTTTTCTCTTGTCAACATAGAACAACAAGAGTGTTGTGTCAATTTTTGTGATTTTTTGGGGTTCGGTTGGACATTTTTGTGCATTAACTGAATTTTCAATGCATTTATGTGCATAATTAAAATTTGAACTACATGCACATGCTCTAGTGCATATAAATTGGTTGAAAAATCAAATATGTGTCCTTGGGTGCATGCTTAGGTCCCATGCAAGAAATGGGAATGAATTTCAAACACCAGAGCACCATTGATTGCCGACAAAACGTTGAGATACTTGGTTTTTAAATTCTAGTAAATCCAAAAATCATCTGAAATTCATGAAACTTGGCATGCTATCATGGACTGACGCCCGACATGCTGTGGTATTTTTCATGTCCATCTTGAGAGAAGGCACACTCGAATAATGATAGCCAACAAAGGCATTTTGAAAAAATAGCTGCCACTTTAATATCTCAAACATTTGTATAATTCAAACTGTGTGCGTTCTGTTAACCATTCACGTGATGCCACGTTTCTTGGTTTTAATGGCTATAGGAGGTGCCGTGTGGACAGCTGCTTGACTGAACGGGAGGCATGCGAGCGCAGTCCGGTGCGCAAGCTCACCGGGAAGCATACAAGCTGTTCAACGCAGGATCTGTGCATCTCCTCAACGCAAACGGTTCAGATTATAGTATGCAAATTAAAGCCAGACTCCGGCTCTAAGCCAAGAGACACTGCGGTTTGTCAAAATATGCAGCTAAAAATCAATAGCACTATCTATTTTTTGCAACTAAAATTCAGTAATTAAGCATAGATTTCATTCATACTAGAGATTAAGCAGTCGTTCTCATCGGGAAGCGAGACAGCCTTGGACCGCCGCCCGCCTCGCTCCCTCTGGTCTATATTAATGGCGGCACCGAGAGGCCGCACCCCCCCATCCTCGCCACACACACAATTCATCTCTCTCTCCGCCCGCATCCTCGACGCCGCTCTGAGTCCTCAAAGCCGTCAGTGTACGAGGATGCCGCCGAAGCTCCCCATCGGAGGGAGTGGCGACGCCGGGGCTGCTGAAGCACTGGAGCACAGCGTGAATATGGAGACAGAGGTTTCCGTCGCCGCCGACGAGGTGGAGAACGAGGCTGCCAAGAAGCGGAGGCGGGTCGAGAAAGAACCGCAAGCGACTCTAGCAGGCCTAGACTTCATCAACAACCTCCCCGATGATATGTTGATAGTCATCATATCCCTCCTCCCAATCAAATATCAGGCGAGGACAACCGCCCTTTCCCGGCGGTGGCCACTACAACAAAATAGTCACGTAGGATCGCTTTTTCTGCGACGCTCTTTAATTCGCCTCTATGCCCACTGACACCAGCAAGCTAAAGACGAATTTGTAAGACGTTTACATGACGTCACAAATTTATTATGGAAACTAGGTATTTTTAAAATAAATATCTATTTTTTAATAAGTTAGAGACAATTTTTAAGACGTTTTATACGCTGCTTTATATTGGACTGAAATTGTGGCGCTTCCAAATTCGTTTTCCTTTACCGCTATTTTTTCTGAGTCCCGCGTTCGTGTTTTCGATTTTTTTTGTTTGCCTAAATTATCGGATCTTCTCCCCACGCCCCATCTTTTCTCGCCTCCCAATTTCGCAACCTCCCACCAAATATCCATCAAGGGCGGCAGCCATGCGTCGCTCAATCCCCGTCTCCGTGCGGGCAAAGAGCGTTGTTCCGAAAGGCCGCCTCCGCCGACTACTCACCGGCCCGAGCCCGGCGGCGTCCGTTGTCCTCCCGTCAACACGCTGCACCTCTCCCGACGTTGTCCTCACCGTCGCTAAGCCGGGTCCCCGCCGCGCCATCTTCCGCTAAAACTCGCCACATCAAGGTGTGCTCCTCAAATCCCATCTCGCCACTGCTTATACCATTATATAACCAGGCACATCCTTCATTTACGCATCTCAGGCTCTTATATCCAGATTTGTTGTCAACCAAATCTCACAATTAGGACCAACCACCATCAATCGAGAACGCTTGCATCAGATCGATGGAGCAGTCATGTTGGCGGTCGGCCCCGCAGCTTGTGTACAATTTTCTCGCCTTCTTCTCATGCAGAATTTGCGATTTCGCTAGTTCATTCTTCTAGGAGAAAAGGAGCGAGTACATTAATCGTGTACTATACAATTCCAGCAGGTGCTCCCTCGAATCCCATTCTGCTAGTATGATAGAATGACTTGCCATTAAGTGGATTGCATTTACTTGTTGTATGAGAGTTCCACTTTAATCTGCAATCACACCATGATTCCTACCTTCGTTTTTTTAATGATGTATATAGTTTTAGCTTTCGTGAATCAGCATCACTTGGTTTGTCATACTCTCGACGAACTAAATGAGATGTCTATGTCATCTGCACTTTATTAGTTCTAGCTTCACATGACTTTGTGTGGCGCATAAGGCGTAGTTCTTGATCCATCACTAATGAACTATGCATATTGTTTTCATGGATTTTGTTTATTTTATCTACGTAGATGCTCAAGATGTTTCATAACTGTACCATTTTGGGAAGTCTTTATGCATTTTAATTAGGCCTGAATAAGTTAAGACCAAGCCAAGTTATGTACATTTTGAAAAGTACCAAACTAGATACAGCTTTCACACTCGGTTTGATGTTTGATCACATCCGCCTAGTTAAGCTAATTGTTATTTGCCTGCCCATCTAATATAGCCTTGAAACAAGATGATTTTACACAAGCCACCGGCCATGGGGTGATGCAAGTTAGCCTCGTAAGTCAACCTAGACATGGCTTAGGTAAATTCACCCTCCATTTCTAGTAAAATTGCAAGAGGATTGATAGAATGAGTGTGCTGAGTACATCAAAATAAAAGGTGCCTCATATGGAGTACTTGTTTATCCCTTTTCAGTTTGGTCCTTGCTTTGTTCAAGTAGCTAGTAGAAAAACATGGATGGTACAACATTGACGATGGAATGTTCTAGTGGTAAGTGGGGCATTTGTTTCACTACTTTTTCAAGATGTTCTCAGCTGTTGGTCTCTTGCCCACCATACTGTGGATGTCTACATATCTTGTGATTTCTGCTGCCCGCTTAATATTTTCAGATATTCCTCCGTCGGAATACTTGTCATCAAAATGGATAAAAGGGAAGCATCTAGACGTATTTTAGTTCTAGATACATCTCTTTTATTCATTTTGATGACAAGTATTTTCGGACGGAGGGAGTAGTTGGCAAGAATTTACATGTTGCATACTCATAAGAACATGGCTCAAGCTTTATGTATGCACTTTCATCTTTCTTTAATATAAATGTTTGCCACATTAACTATGATACATTCATACATGATACTGTATGTACGGTAGTTGGTCTCAGTGTTGTTACCACTGCAGTTTCCTAGTTACATGTATATATTTGGTCCATCAGATAGATTAGAGTCCATTTCTTACACATGACACTATGTGAATATGCAAAATCCCAGCTAGGAAAACATCTGTCCTAAGAGTATACGCTACTAATATTGGAAAGGTGTGATTACTCTTGGGTGTAGTACACGCGAGTTTGCAAGAAGTTGAAAATACATGATAACACAAAGTCCAAAAATCTGAAATTTTGAGATAACAAAATTCATCTATGTTTGAGTTTTGCAAAATTTCAGCTAAAACAACATCCGAGGAGTTGGCACAAAAAAAATCAATGCTCAAACAAAGGCACAAAACATTGAACATTGATTTTTTTTTTTGCGAGAGCTCCTCTGATGGTATTTTTGGCTGAAATTTTGCAAGAAGCTTGAGCATTTAATGAAGTTTGATGTCTCAAAATTCCAGATTTTTTCGACTTTGATTGATCACGTTTTTTCATTTTTTTGCAAATTCAGGTGTACTACACCCGAGAGTAGAAAATCCACTCTCGAGATCATACATACCATCTACCAAGAAATGTGCTAACTTCTAACTATCCTTGTTGCTTGCATACTCTAGATCATCAGAAAATATGCAACAAGTAAACGATGACATATTTAATTCTGTAAGTTGTCTACCAAAATTGAATGTAATTGCATATGTACTGGTCTTAAAGAAAAATAGTCATATATTTTATTTTGAACTAGTTACATATTTATTTTCTCCCAGCCACCGCCTGCTCCTCTGACCTCACATAAGAATTGTTTTACCTTTTTTAATCATAGCAGCATAACTTGAATCACTATGTTCATTAGACATGCTGTCCATCAATTTTACTTGTTGAACGAGAATTCTAACTACCCTAATGAGACAAGAGAGCTTACACGATACAGGATCCTAATGAGTATTAACAAAAGAAAAATGGATAGTATTAGAAGGAGAAATATTTCAATCGTCATAAGAGGTCTTTAGAGCTGAAATTATAATATATGTCTAACAGTTGCTTCAACTTTTATATTCTTTGGTAAATTGCTTCACAGGTCAAAAGAGCTATGGGAACAAATTACATTTTTCGGATTTCATCAGATACAATTTTCATTGTGCACTTATACAAGAGCTCATATACACGGAAGCTATTTGTTTTTCAACCAACTTTGCAGAGTATTTGAGGACGCTGAGGAGAAATGACGGGATGCAGAAATCTATTAGCTCCTGCCTGTAGCTTACGAATAGACTCCCACTACTTAGCCAATAGGATATTTTTCTTGATATATTTCCAACTTCATCTCCATGGATGCTTGGTTCAGTTGTGATATGTTAACCTGCACTGATATAATACAAGTATTGGTTTGCAGCTTTCAACTATGTCATGTTATGTTTTACCAATCTTGCTGAATACTGAATGTGAGAATATCGTTACATATGAAATGGAGGGCGCAGATTCTAGCATTGTCTTCATAGACCATGTGTGTGCGTGAATAAAACTCGAATTACCCTGTTCAATCAAGTTCGAAATTCCCGGGGGAGATAAATGGACATTTTGTGCATCTAGAGACGTTTATAGCATCCCTACAGAACGACCCAATATCAGTATAGACGTGGTGTAAGGCATGTCTAACAATACGTCTCTTCATGCGTAGACGCGAACTGAACGTGCCTATAAAACGTCTCATATCATGTAGACACGGTTGGCAAGCGTCTTTGTGTCACTTGACACGGTCCGTGAGGAGACGCTCCAAGGACGCTTTTTCAAAGCGGCTCTATATTCCATTAGAGATGAAATAACGCGTCTCTAGCCTACAAAACAGACGTCTCTACATGCCTTTTTTGTTGTAGTGTGGCGCCCCCTATGGCTCCTCACCCCTGTCGACCTCCTCGACGCCCACAAGCTCTGCCATGGCTATCACGAAAGCTTGAATGCGTTCTCCCAGATCCTCGGTGGTCACCATGGCCCAATCAAAGGACTTATCACGGGCAAGTTTCGTTCCAGTGGCAAGGACACAGCCAAGCTTGACAAGTGGTTCCGATCCCCCACCATCGATCAGCTCGAGAAGCTCAGTTTTAATGATGGGCATATGCGCTTACTGCCAATGTCCGCGCTCTGCTTCGCGCCCACGTTGTGCCTCGCCAAGTTCATGAACTGCCATTCCCCCCCTTAATGACGCGGACGCTCTTTTTCTACCACGACTGAAGCACCTCGAGCTCGTCGCCGTCCGCATCCCAAAGGATGACATGGAGTGCCTGCTCCACGGCTATACTGCACTCGAGTTCCTTCGTCTTCAGGTGATGAATTGGTCGAGTACCTTCCACATCACCTCTAGGACTCTCCGGACTATTTATGTGTGTTGCTGGTGCTGCAACGAGAGATCACAAAAGGTGGACCACAATATGGTCATCCAGGACACACCTTCACTTGAGAGATTACTTGTAGTTGATCAACAAGGTCCAACAAGAATCAATGTCATTTCTGCGCTAAAATTGAAAGTGGTGGGCTACTCGTCTGTCAAATACTACAATGTTCAGGTACAACAGTCGCCTTATACTCCTTGATATCAACATTATTTCTAGTTTTGAAGATGTATGTTCGTTTGTCATCCAGCGAAGCTTCACCCAGACTCTGGGCATAGTGAAGGTGTTGGCACTAGAATCTGTCGGCCCCAACCTGGACCAACTTGTCAGTTGCCTGAGATGCTTTCCGTGCCTGAAGAAGCTGTATATCGAGGTTATGTTCCTTTCCTGTTAAATGTTAACCATAAGGGAGTTCAATTTTTGGCACCTTTTTCCCAGTTTACAATGACAAAGTACTACGATTTCTGAAGGAATTTTGGAGGATTTTAGGACATACACCCCCACCCCATATTGGTTGCTTCATTCATATGGTTACAATCGTCCTTAAGCATTTCTCCTTTGGATTCATCTGTACTAGTTTTCTTAGGGAATTTTTCATCCAATCCCACCTCTTGTGAAGAAGGCTACATGTTTCTAGATTGTAATCAAATGCCCATGTTAATCATGTCAGATCGAAGATGGCACGTTGGTGCATTTTACAAATCCTGCAAACCAAATGGGCGTGTAGCAGTGTTCAAAACTGCATGTAGGCACTAACACGTTCTCTTCTTTTGCAGACAATAATAGGCCCGTAGGTGGATAATGTTTATAACAACAATCACAACGAATGCCTGGATCTTCATCTCTCAAATATTACTTTGAACTCCTACTGAGGGACCTTACCAGAGATTACACTTGCCAGGTTCTTTCTTGCCAGAGCAAAGGTGCTGAGGGTACTGAGGTTGAACACGCATTTAATTAGGAAATATGAATGGTATGATTATCAGAGCCGGCAGGTACTGCGGAATGGAAGAGCCTCCAAAAATGCCAAACTTCATATTGGAAGAGCATATGGCAAAGCAATTGGAAGTCATTGTGTCAAACCCATAAATGACTTGTCAGCGGCTGATCCCTTTTCAGAAATGACGCGGCTTGCAATGTTTGAATTTGGGCGTTGTAATCTTTGAATTTGAACCTTGCAATATTTATGGTATTTGTTATATTGAACAGTTTCTGTTCTCTTGTCTCAATGCAAACAGTTCATCCAAGTGAACCGCATGTCATATATCGCACACACCTTGATCTGGCTGACCGTTTCTTTTGTGTTGCCTAATCACAAACAGTTCATCCGAGTGAACTGTATGATGTACATCGCACACACCTTGTTCTGGCTAACCGTTTCTTTTGTGTTGCCAAATCACAAACAGTTCATCCGAGTGAACTGTATGTTGTACATCACACACGCCTTCATCTGGCTGCCCGTTTCTTTTGTTCCTCGTCATCGAAAATGGTTAATTGAACTGAACCGTATGCCCTGAATCACACACGCAACTAAAATCTGAACCGTGTTTGATGCATCCGTCATCGCAAACATTTTGCACCTTTTGACGGGTATTTTACACCATCGTTTGCGATTATTGCATCGCACACAGTTTCGTCGAAGGGTCTCTGATCGTAGTGTCGTGTTAGCAGCATCCTGCAATAGTGCGGGGTCGGCATGGGTGTAGTCGGGCTCGGTGTCAGTGTGGCTTCTGCGCTTGGGCTAGGCGTTGTCGTTGGTGTTGTCGTTGTGGTCGCCACCGGCACGGGCATCTGGTTCAAGATGAGGTCATGCTCCGTGAGGTACCTAATATGTCCATTTTGCATCATGCTTTTATATCAATATTTATTGCATTATGGGCTGTTATTACACATTATATCTCAATACTCATGGCTATTCTCTCTTATTTTACAAGGTTTACCATGAAGAGGGGAATGTCGGCAATGGAATTCGGCCGAAAAGGAGCAAACATTGAAACCTATTCTCAGACCGCCCAAAAATCCTGAAACTCCAAGAAACATGTTTTTGGAATTAATAAGAATTATTGAGCGGAAGAAATACCTCAGGGGGCCCACACCCTAGCCAGGAGGCTAGGGGCGCACCCACCCCTACTGTGCACGCCCCCTATCTCCTGGGCCCCCTGGTGGCCCCCCGGTGTCAATCTTCTGCTATATGAGGGCTTTTACCCTGGAAAAAATCATGGGCAAGCTTACGGGACGAAAATCCACCGCCACGAGGCGGAACCTTGGCGGAACCAATCTAGAGCTCCGGCAGAGCTGTTCTACCGGGGACACTTCCCTCCGGGAGGGGGAAATCATCACCATCGTCATCACCAATGATCCTCTCATCGGGAGGGGGTCAATCTCCATCAACATCTTCACCAGCACCATATCCTCTCAAAAGCCTAGTTCATCTCTTGTATCCAATCTTGTATCAAAACCACAAATTGGTACCTTTTGGTTGCTAGTAGTGTTGATTACTCCTTGTAGTCGATGCTAATTGGTTTACTTGGTGGAAGATCATATGTTCAGATCCTTAATGCATATTATTACCCCTCTAATTATGAACATGAATATGCTTTGTGAGTAGTTACGTTTGTTCCTGAGGACATGGGTGAAGTCTTGCTATTAGTAGTCATGTGAATTTGGTATTCATTTGATATTTTGATGAGATGTATGTTGTCTTTTCCTCTAGTGGTGTTATGTGAACGTCGACTACATGACACTTCACCATTATTTGGGCCTATAGGAAGGCATTGGGAAGTAATAAGTAGATGATGGGTTGCTAGAGTGACAGAAGCTTAAACCCTAGTTTATGCGTTGCTTCGTTAGGGGCTGATTTGGATCCATATGTTTAATGTTGTGGTTAGGTTTACCTTAATACTTCTTTTGTAGTTGCAGACGCTTGAAATAGGGGTTAATCATAAGTGGGATGCTTGTCCAAGTAAGGGTAGTACCCAAGCACCGGTCCACCCACATATCAAATTATCAAAGTACCGAACGCGAATCATATGAGCGTGATGAAAACTAGTTTGACGATAATTCCCATGTGTCCTCAGGAGCTCCTTTCTCATTATAAGAAATTTTCCAGGCTTATCCTTCGCTACATAAAGGATTGGGCCACCTTGCTGCACTTTATTTACTTTATTTACTTGTTACCCGTTACAATTTATCTTATCACAAAACTATCTATCACCTACAATTTCAGTGCTTGCAGAGAAAACCTTACTGAAAACCGCTTATCATTTCCTTCTGCTCCTCGTTGGGTTAGACACTCTTACTTATCGAAAGGACTATGATAGATCCCCTACACTTGTGGGTCATCAAGACTCTTTTCTGGCGTCGTTGCCGGGGAGTGTAGCGCTTTTGGTGAGTGGAACTTGGTAAGGAAACATTTACATAATGTGCTGAAATTTTCTGTTACTTGTCACTATGGAAACTAATCCTTTGAGGGGCTTGTTTGGGGTATCTTCACCCCGACCAGAAGAGCAAAGAGTTGCTCCTCAACCTACTGAACTTTTTGAAAATATTTACTTTGAGATTCCTTCGGGTATGATAGAGAAACTGCTAGCTAATCCATTTGCAGGAGATGGAACATTGCATCCCGATTTACACCTTATCTTTGTGGATGAAGTTTGTGGATTATTTAAGCTTGCAGGTATTCCCGATGATGTTGTCAAAAGGAAGGTCTTCCCTTTATCTTTGAAGGGAGATGCATTGACATGGTATAGGCTATGTGATGATACGAGATCTTGGAATTATAAACGATTGAAGTTGGAATTTCACCAGAAGTTTTATCCTATGCATCTTGTTCATCGTGATCGTAATTACATATATTATTTCTGGCCTCGCGAAGGAGAAAGCATCGCTCAAGCTTGGGGGAGGCTTAAGTCAATGTTATATTCATGCCCCAATCATGAGCTCTCCTAGGAAATGATTATTCAAAAAATTTATGCTCGACTTTCTCTTAATGATCGCAACCTGCTCGATACTTCCTGTGCTGGTTCTTATATGCTGAAGACTATTGATTGCAAATGGGACTTATTGGAAAGAATTAAACGCAATTCTGAAGATTGGGGTTCCGACGATGGTAAGGAGTCTGGTATGACACCTAAGTTCGATTGTGTTAAATCTTTTATGGATACCGATGCTTTTCGTGGATTTAGCGCTAAATATGGACTTGACTCTGAGATAGTAGCTTCTTTCTGTGAATCTTTTGCTACTCACATTGATCTCCCTAAGGAGAAATGGTTTAAATATAATCCTCCCGTTGAAGTGAAAGTAGTTGCACCTATTACAGTTGAAGAAAAGACTATCACCTATAGTGATCCTATTGTTCCTACTACTTATGTTGAGAAACCTCCTTTTCCTGTTAGGATAAAGGATCATGCTAAAACTTCGACTGTTGTTCGTAAGAGTAATACTAGGACTTATACACCTCCTGAGCAAATCAAAGTTGAACATAGTATTGCTATAGTTAAAGATCTCTTGGATGATGATTTAGATGGGCATGTTATTTATTTCTATGGTGAGACTGCTAATATTGCTAGACCAGATAATAAGATACATAGACCTGTCGTAGGCATGCCTGTTATTTCTGTCAAAATAGGAGATCATTGTTATCATGGCTTATGTGATATGGGTGCTAGTGCTAGTGCGATACGCTATGATTTATATAAAGAAATTATTCATGATATTGCACCTATTGAGTTGGAAGGTATTGATGTTACTATCAAACTTGCCAATAGGGATACTATTTCACCAGTTGGGATTGTTAGAGATGTTGAAGTCTTGTGTGGGAAAGTTAAATACCCTGCTGATTTTCTTGTTCTTAGTTCCCCACAAGATGACTTTTGTCCCATTATTTTTGGTAGACCCTTCTTAAACACTGTTAATGCTAAAATTGATTGTGAAAAGGATACTGTCACAATTGGCTTAGATGGTATGTCTCATGATTTTAATTTTGCTAAGTTTCGTAGACAACCTCGTGATAAAGAATCACCTAGTAAGGATGAGATTATTGGTCTTGCTTCCATTGCCGTACCTCCTACTGATCCGTTAGAACAATACTTGCTTCACCATGAAAATGATATGTTTATGAAGGAAAGAAGGGAAATAGATTAAGTGTTCCTTAAACAGGAACCGATGCTGAAACACAACCTTCCCGTTGAAATTCTTGGGGATTCCCTCCACCCAAGGGTGATCCCGTGTTTGAACTCAAACCATTACCTGATAATCTTAAGTATGCTTATCTTGATGAAAAGAAAATATATCCTGTTATTATTAGTGCTAACCTTTCGAGCAAGAAGAAGAAAGATTATTGAAAACTCAAGAAGCACCGAGCTGCTATTGGATATACTCGATGATCTTAAGGGCATTAGTCCCACATTATGCCAACACAAAATTACAGTGGAGAAAGATGCCAAACCAGTTAGAGATCCTCAACGCGATCAATCCCAAGATGAAAGAACTGTAAGAAAGGAGATACTAAAGCTCCTTGAGGCAGGTATAATTTATCCCGTTGCTGATAGTGATTGGGTAAGCCCTGTCCATTGTGTTCCTAAAAAGGGAGGTATTCCCGTTGTTCCTAATGATAAAGATGAATTGATCCCGCAAAGAATTATTACATGTTATAGGATGGTAATTGATTTTCGTAAATTAAATAAAGCTACTAAGAAAGATCATTACCCTTTACCTTTTATTGATCAAATGCTAGAAAGACTATCCAAACACACACATTTCTGCTTTCTAGATGGTTATTCTAGCTTCTCTCAAATACCTATGTCATCGGGGGATCAATCAAAAACTACATTTACTTGCCCTTTCGTTACTTCTGCTTGTAGACATATGCCTTTTGGTTTATGTAATGCGCCTACTACCTTTCAAAGATGCATGATGGCTATATTCTCTAATTTTTGTGAAAAGATTTGTGAGGTATTCATGGATGACTTCTCCGTTTATGTATCCTCTTTTGATGATTGTTTGAGCAACCCTGATCGAGTTTTGCATAGATGCGAATACACTAATCTCGTCTTGAATTAGGAAAAGTGCCACTTTATGGTTAATGAAGGCATTGTTTTGGGGCATAAGATTTCCGACAGAGGTATTGAAGTTGACAAAGCCAAAGTTGATGCTATTGAAAATATGCCATGTCCCAAGGACATAAAAGGTATAAGAAGTTTCCTTGGTCATGCCGGTTTTTATAGGAGGTTCATTAAGGACTTTTCTATGATCTCTAGGCCTCTGACTAATTTATTGCAAAAAGATATTCCTTTTGTCTTTGATGATGATTGTGTAGAAGCATTTGAAATACTTAAGAAAGCTTTGATCACTGCACCTATTGTTTAGCCACCTGATTGGAATTTACCTTTTGAAATTATGTGTGATGCTAGTGATTATGCTATAGGTGCTATTCTAGGGCAAAGAGTTGATAAGAAATTGAATGTTATCCAGTATGCTAGTAAAACTCTTGACACTGCCCAGAGAAATTATGCTACTACTGAAAAGGAGTTCTTAGCAGTCGTGTTTGCATGTGATAAGGTTAGACCTTATATTGTTGATTCCAAATTTACTATTCACACTGATAATGTTGCTATTAAATATCTCATGGAAAAGAAAGATGTTAAGCCTAGACTCATTAGTTGGGTTCTCCTGCTCCAAGAATTTGATTTGCATATTATTGATAGAAAGGGAGCTAAGAACCTCGTTGCAGACAACTTGTCTAGGTTGGAGAATGTTCTTGATGACCCACTGCCTATTGATGATAGCTTTCCTGATGAACAATTAGCGGTCGTTAATGCTTCTCGTACTGCTCCTTTGTATGCTAATTATGCTAATTACATTGTTGCTAAGTTTATACCTCCTAGTTTCACATACCAGCAAAAGAAAAAGTTCTTTTATGATTTAAGACATTACTTCTGGGATGACCCACACCTCTATAAAGAAGAAGTAGATGGTGTTATTAGACATTGTGTACCTGAGCATGAACAGGAACAGATCCTACACAAGTGTCACTCCAAACCATATGGAGGACACCACGCTGGAGATAGAACTGCACAAAAGGTATTGCAATCCGGTTTCTATTGGCCTACTCTATTCAAAGATGCCCGTAAGTTTGTCTTGTCTTGTGATGAATGTCAAAGAATTGGTAATATTCGTAGACGTCAAGAAATGCCTATGAATTATTCTCTTGTTATTGAACCATTTGATGTTTGGGGCTTCGATTATATGGGACCTTTTCCTGCCTCCAATGGATATACACATATTTTAGTTGCTGTTGACTACGTTACTAAGTGGGTAGAAGCTATTCCAACTAGTAGTGCTGATCATAACACTTCTATTAAGATGCTTAAAGAATTTATTTTTCCGAGGTTTGGAGTCCCTAGATATCTCATGACTGATGGTGGTTCACATTTTATTCATGGTGCTTTTCGTAAAATGCTTGCTAAGTATGATGTTAATCATAGAATTGCATCTCCTTATCACCCACAGTCTAGTGGTCAAGTAGAGTTGAGCAATAGAGAGTTCAAATTAATTTTGCAAAAGGCTGTCAATAGATCTAGAAAGAATTGGTCCAAAAAACTTGATGATGCACTCTGGTCCTATAGAACTGCATACAAAAATCGTATGGGTATGTCTCCTTATAAGATGGTTTATGGGAAAGCTTGTCATTTACCTCTTGAACTTGAACATAAAGCATATTGGGCTATTAAAGAGCTCAACTATGACTTCAAACTTGCCGGTGAGAAGAGGTTGTTTGATATTAGCTCACTTGATGAATGGAGAACCCAAGCCTATGAGAATGCCAAGCTATTCAAAGAAAAAGTCAAACGATGGCATGACAAAAGGATACAAAAGTGTGAGTTTAACGTAGGAGATTATGTGTTATTATTCAACTCTCATTTAAGAATTTTTGCAGGAAAACTTCTCTCTAAATGGGAAGGTCCTTACGTTATCAAGGAAGTCTATCGTTCTGGTGCCATAAAAATCAACAACTTCGAAGGCACAAGCCCGAAGGTGGTGAACGATCAAAGAATTAAACATTATATTTCAGGTAATCCTATCAATGTTGAAACTAATATTATTGAAACCGTAACCCTGGAGGAATATATAAGGGACACTTTCCAGAATGTTCCAGACTCCGAAAAGGAATAGGTATGTGATACGGTAAGTAAACCGACTCCAAAACAACTCCAATGGCAATTTTTATCAGTTTTGGAATATTTAAAAAATTTAGGAAGAAAGAAGTAGTCCGAAAGGGACACGAGGCCTTCACGAGAGTGGAGGGCGCGCCCACCCTTACTGGGCGCGCCCCCTGTCTCGTGGACACCTCGTGTGCCTCCCGGACTCCGTTTTATTGCACGTTACGTATTTTGGTCGGTAAAAATTCATTATATATACTCTCGAAGGTTTTGACCATCGTATCACGCAAATATCCTTTGTTTTCGTTGCGAGCTGTTTCTATTGCAGATTTAGAGCATTATGTCATCTCAGGATTCGGAAGGAGAAAGCTATGTGGGTGATTACCTTGCAGACCCTAAGGTCTACGGGGACCTGGAGCATTATGGCTGGACCTCTGAAGAAGAAGAAGACTATGAGCCTAAGGTAAAGGAGGAGACGAGTTCAGACGAGGACGAAACCCCATTACCCCAACATGGGGATATGCATGTGGAGTTTAAGAAGTCAAGCCTTCCTGATAGAGCAAAGAAGCCAAAGATCGAGTTTATCCCTTTTCGTCTCTTACAGGAAAATAAACAGGAATTGTGCAAAAGAGTATTAATCCTGGAGAGGAGATTGAGGACCTAAAAGAGCAAAATATTATACTCAAGCGTAAATTGAGGAAGAAGCCTCCACCATCATCATCACCACCTCCATCACCTCTAAGGGCATAATCACATGGGTATGGGCACTCCCCTTGGCAACTGCCAAGCTTGGGGGAGGTGCCCCGATATCGTATCACCATCACACTCATATCTTTACCATTTTATTTAGTTCGATCCTTTTAGTAGTATCTTGATCTAGTAGATTGAAGTTTTGATATCAAATAGCTTTGTGAAAGCACAAGTGCTCCCTGGGTGGTTTTGATAATTAATGTCAACATATCTCTTGTTGGACTAACACTTTTACCTAGTATGTTTCAAATGAGTTCGACGAATGAAGTGGCATGGACTAGTGGATGTGGAACCCCTTCAAGATGCTAAGAACAAAGGATTGGATCAAGCTCCAAGCTCAAGACTCTACATTTTCTATTTTAGTGATCCAAGATCACATTGAGTCTATAGGAAAAGCCAATACTATCAAGAGGGGCTGAGGTGTTGCTCAATGAGTTTCTTGCTCAAAGTGCTTAGTGATATGCTCCAAAGCCCTCAACTACTTTCTCACGTCCACATATGTCCTAAACCAAAAGTCTAACTCGGCCCTACCGATTCTTTCTATCCGGCGCCACCGAGTTCAGATGTCTTAGCCACTGCCACAAACCCTAGGCAAATCGGTCTCACCGATAGGGATCTCAGTCTCACCGAGATGGGATTGTAATCTCTCTGTGTATTTCCATTACCAAAATCGGTCGAGTTTGAGTAATCGGTACTACCGAGATTACAATGCAAACTCTCTGTTCCTCTTCGTAACATTTCGGTCCAACCGAGATGAGCAAATCGGTCCTACCGAGTTTGCGTGACCAACTCTCTGGTTAGCTTATCACCAAAATTGGTCCCACCGAGTTGAGTAATCGGTCTCACTGAGATTACGTTATGCCCTAACCCTAACCATATCGGTCCTACCGAGTTGCATGTCGGTCCCACCGAAAATCCTAATGGTCACTAGATTTGCTGAATCGGTTCGACCAAGTTTCTCAATTCGGTCCCACCGATTGGCAAGTTGTGTGTAACGGTTAGATTTTGCGTGGAGGCTATATATACCCCTCCACCTCCTCTTCATTTGTGGAGAGAGCCATCAGAACGAACCTACACTTCCAGCATACATTCTCTGAGAGAGAACCACCTACACTTGTGTTGAGACCAAGATATTCCATTCCTACCATATGAATCTTGATCTCTAGTCTTCCCCAAGTTGCTTTCCACTCAAATCTTCTTTCCACCAAATCCAAATCCTGTGAGAGGAGTAGAGTGTTGGGGAGACTTGATACGTCTCCAACGTATCTATAATTTATGAAGCATTCATGTTATAGTACTATGTGTTTTGAGTGAATATGGGCTTTATTATACACTTTTATATTACTTTTGGGACTAACCTATTAACCGGAGGCCCAGCCCATGTTGTTGTTTTATTACCTGTTTCAGTATTTCGAAGAAAAGGAATATCAAACGGAGTCCAGACGGAATGAAACCTTCGGCAACGTGTTTTTTTGGAAGATTATCATCCAGGAGACTTGGAGATCAAGTCATAAGATCCTCGAGGTGCCCAGGAGATAGGGGGCGCGCCCCCCTACTAGGCGCGCCCCCCTACTAGGCGCGCCCCCTGTCTCGTGGGCCCCTTGAGGACCCCCGACAGACTTCTTTCGCCTATATAACCCTGCGTACCCTAAAACTATCGAATATCAAGATAGATCGGGAGTTCCGCCGCCGCAAGCCTCTATAGCCACCAAAAACCTCTCGGGAGCCCGTTCCGGCACCCTTCCGAAGGGGGAATCCATCACCGGTGGCCATCTTCATCATCTAGGCGCTCTCCATGACGAGGAGGGAATGGTTCACCCTCGGGGCTAAGGGTATGTACCAGTAGTTATGTGTTTGATCTCTCTCTCTCTCATGTTCGCTCTCGTGTTCCCTCTATGGCACGATCTTGATGTATCCCGAGCTTTGCTATTGTAGTTGGATCTTATGATGTTTCTCTCCCTCTACTCTCTTGTGATGAATTGAGTTTCCCCTTTGAAGTTAGCTTATCGGATTGAGTCTTTTATGAGAACACTTGATGTATGTCTTGCCGTGTTTATCTGTGGTGACAATGGGATATCATGTGCCTCTTCATGTATGTTTTGGTGACTAACTTGCCGGTTCCACCCATGAACCTATGCATAGGGGTTGGCACACGTTCTTGACTCTCTGGTAGAAACTTTGGGGCACTCTTTGAAGTACTTTATGTTGGTTGGATGAATCTGAGATTGTGTGATGAATATCGTATAATCATGCCCACGGATACTTGAAGTGACAATGGAGTATCTAGGTGACATTAGGGTTTTGGATGATTTGTGTCTTAAGGTGTTATTCTAGTACGAACTCTTTTATAGATTGATCTGAAAGAATAACTTTGAGGTGGTTTCGTACCTACCATAATCTCTATGTTTGTTCTCCGCTATTAGTGGCTTTGGAGTGACTCTTTGTTGCATGTTGAGGGATTGTTATATGATCTATCTATGTTATTATTGTTGAGAGAACTTACACTAGTGAAAGTATGAACCCTAGGCCTTGTTTCCTATCATTGCAATACCGTTTACGCTCACTTTTATCATTAGTTACCTTGCTGTTTTTATTATTTCTGATTACCAAAACCTATATCTACCATCCATATTGCACTTGTATCACCATCTCTTCGCCAAACTAGTGCACCTATACAATTTGCTACACAAGAGACTCTTTGTTATTTGGTTGCAGGGTTGCTTGAGAGAGTCCATCTTCATCCTATGCCTCCCACGGATTGATAAACCTTAGGTCATCCACTTGAGGGAAATTTGCTACTGTCCTACAAACCTGTGCACTTGCAGGCCCAACAACGTCTACAAGAAGAAGGTTGTTTAGTAGACGTCAAGCTCTTTTCTGGCGCCGTTGCCGGGGAGGTGAGTGCTTGAAGGTATATCTTTAGATCTTGCAATCGAGTCTTTTTGTTTCTTGTTTTATTACTAGTTTAGTTTATAAAAGAAAACTAACAAAAAAATGGAGTTAAGTTTGTCTCATACGCTTCGTCTTTTTAATATCTTTCATGAGTATGATGGAAAGGAAAATTGTGCTCAAGTGCTAGAAGAAGAATGCTTTAAAATGCTTGGTACTAAATCTTTGAATGATGAGCATGATTGCAATGTTGTTAGTATAAACTCCTTGAATATCCATAGTATTAATGATGGTTGCTCTAGGCATGATGAAAATATCTCTTATGAGCATGTCAACTTTTGTGGAGTGCATGTTTGCATGAACACACCAAATAGAGAAGATATTTATTGCAAGAGGCATAAGCATTTACAAACTAAATGGTTGCATGAAAGGCTAGGTGTGAGTGCTGAAAATTTAAAATTCCTTTGCCGTACTTGTGAACTTTGCAATGAACGTGGTCATTTACATCTCCTATGCAAATTGTTTCATGATCGAATCGTGTCCAAAAATTGTGATGATTTGATCTCCATTGCTCATTACAATGAACTTAGTTTGCTTTTGGGTTATGAAGAATTGAAGCATTTACTTAAGGACCTTCCAGAATTTGCCCATAAGAAATTCCTTGATATTGATCTAGAAAAGATTTATTTGTTTTGTGCGGAGAATTGCATTGAAAATCCTTATATTGCCAATTACCTAAAGAAAAGAAAGCAAATAGAAGATGATGAAAATACTAATGAAAGGAAGAGACTTCCCAATATCCTCCTATTATTTCTCATGATGAATCAGGTAACGAGGAGGAGCTTTCTATTCAACCAATCTCATCAATAAGGAGCTCAAAGAGGAAGGTTGAACCCACACATAATATGAAGAAGAAAAAGAAAAGAAGGAGCAACAAAGGTAGAAAGTTATCCCTCCCAAATGATGTTGCTCTCCTACTACTCATTGTGATGATGATAATTGCTATACTATTGGTGCTATCAATATTTTTAATGATGAGAGTGATTATGCTTATGATATGAAAGGGCCCAAGCTTGGGGAAGCTATGTTTCATGAGGTTGAAATATTTGAGAATATATTTGCTAGAATTAATGTTTGTGTAAGTGCATCTAGTGCCCCTTAGTGATTTTGGTGTATTGAAGACTTATAGGTTAAGTAACTGATGCGTTTGTGAGTGTACACAGATCTATAAGTCTATGAGGAGTTTGATATTTACAGAGAAAGTCGACCCCTAAAAATGAAGTTCTTCGACTGAAGACTTTGATATTCTGAAGACTTTCTGAAGACTTTGAAAGTGAAGAAATTGGTGTGACCATGAAGACTTGATATTCATTCGAGGAATCAAGCGTGAAGACTTTTGTTTTCGTAGTTTCATTTTCTCTTTCTTGAGTCATAGGAAACACCGTCTTTGTTAAAGGGGTCGAGGAAATACTAAGGAAAAATTTCCATGTGATGCTCAACTCAAAATCCTACACCTACCAATCCCTTCGAGTGAAGCCATTGAAATCTCATACGCTTCAGTCAAATTCTTCAAAGGATGAGACGCAGTTCTTCCGTCATCGATGACTTTGTTCGATCGAGGAGTTAGGAATTCGCCAGTCTGAATTGCCTACACAAAGGAGGAACATGATAGCCCCGAGGACTTTGAAAGTCAAATTTCCGATCCGTTCTTTCTTCTTGGCCGCGGCAGACCAAAATATCTTATCCACCTAACGGTCATATCATTGAAGGGCATTTATGTCTTATCATGTCGGGTTGCTCCCTAGGCTATAAATAGCCGCCCCCTACAACCACCAGTCGGTTGGCTGCTCTGAGAGAACTTGACACTTGTCATTTGAGAGCAACCCATCCTCCGAGGACTTTGAGCGAAAATCATCAAGTGAGGAAAATCCAAAACCAAACCCCCCACAAAAACCCCAAGTGATTGAGCATCACTGAAGAAATTGATCCTGCGTGGATCCGACGCTTGTTACCTTTGAAGACTGTGCTTCTTCCAGACGGTTAGGCGTCAAGGTCTAGAGCATCCAAGAGGAATTGTGGATCGCCGAGTGACCAAGTCTGTGAAGGTTTGAAGTCACCAAGACTTACCACGAGTGATTGGACGAGGCCTGCGTGGTCTTAGTTCAAGGAGAATACGGTGAGGACTGGGTGTCCCGAGTTGCGGCTCGAGATCGGATGTCCGGACTGTGTGTCCTCGAGTTTAAATACTTAGCCGCTCCAACCAGACGTATAACCGAGACAGCAGCTTGAACTGGTTTACCAAATCATTGTCTTCACCAACCGACCGGTTCTATTTCCTCAACTCGCTCATTTCCTCATTCTGTGTTGCATGTTGTTCATATCGTGTGCTTGAAGACTTTGACTGAAGACTTTCACAAATTCCTCAGTTCAATTTCTTCAGTCTATTTGTCTTCATCTTGTTATCATGTGTTTACGCTTCCTGTACTCTGTTCTAGTCTTCATTTCATCATGCTGACTATGTGTGTAATCTGTTATGTTTACCTCTGAGTACTTATTCCGATGCAAATAGTTCTTCGCTAAGGAATTTCCTCACCGGCAAATTCCTCAGTGAAGAATTTCATAAAAATCGCCTATTCACCCCCTTCTAGTCGATATAACGCACTTTCAATTGGTATCAGAGCGAGGTACTCCCTTGTTCTGTGTGATTTTGGTTTAACCACCTGGAGTTCTAGTTATGTCGACCGCAGGTATGAAGAAAGTGACATGCCCTATCTTTGACGGTCATGACTATCCCAAGTGGAAGGCCATGATGAAGAAGCGCCTCATGGCAAAGAACAGCGAGCTGTGGACCGTCACTGAGATTGGCCTTACTGATCTATGCAAGATGGAGAATGCTGATGATATTCGCAAGTACACTCGACTTGATATCATAGCGAAGGATATCATCTGCTCCTGCCTATCCAGAGACCAATTTGGGCGAATTATGCATCTTGGAAATTCCAAACTCATCTGGGACCGAATCTCTGATGTCTATGAAGGTCATCGTACGTGTCATGATCCCTGGTTTGCGGACTTCAAGGAATCTCTCAAAACGATGACTTTCGAGCCAGAATCATCATTATCTTCACCTTGTCTTATGGTAAATGGTGCTGAGGTAACCGAATGCTCCTCATCCGAGTCTGATAATGATGAATCTGATAATGATGAATCTGACGATGACATTGAATCTTGCTATACCAAACTCATTTGTGTTGCCACTAAACAACAAACGGTTTTGGAACAAACTCAAGATATGCTAGAAAGAAGTGATAATATGTTGCGCAAGGAAATGGATCAGTCAAAAGCCTTGGGTGAATGTCTTCAGAAAATTCACTCCAAGCTTGACGTCCTTCAAGATCAGCATAACACCCTCTTGACTGATCATGAGAAGCTTTCTCTTGAAGCTATTCAAAGAAAGGCAGATCTTGAAAAGCTAAGAGTATGTTATGAAGATCTTCAGAAGGAGCGCGATTCATTACTAGCTCAACAAATCAGCGCTTCTCGTGAAGAATTTGTTCCTCCATGCTTAAAGTGCATTGAACGTGAATCGCTAATTCTTCACCAATGTTCAAATGCTTCAAATGTTACAAATTCTTCATCTCCTCTGCTATCACTAATTCCTCATCCGAGGACTTTGCTAGTATCATCGACAATGCAGGTTGAAGCAATTGTACATGACAGCATGTACAAAAGCCTCAAAGGGCATCGACACTTTGTGATGTGCTCAAAAGATGATCCTAAATGTAAACCCTAGGAAAGAGGGTATCGCTTTGAGAGGAAACCAATGCCGATGGAACATATTGGAAACCCGAGCAAGATCCCAAAACCTCATGGGTTGTTTGCAAAGGGACCTCCAGCTTGATCCATCTAACTTATCTGCTTTACATGTGAATCCCTCATTCTTCCGATGAGTCATTTGACTCAACTATAAACTGTTCAAAAATCGAATGGTGAAGTATTTGCTAGATATGTTGGCACTAATCGCAGAACGGTTCCCTATGAAGAAAATCTGGGTTCCCAAAAGCTGTGTTGAAAGTCTTCAGGTGAATGTCCTCATGACACCACCAGTGAAGAACAAGAACCCCAGATCAAATTCTTCATATGAACCAAATTCTTCATATGGATCCAAATCCTCATACGGACCAAATTCTTCACGAGGATCAAATTCCTCAACTGGATCAAAGTCCTCATATGATTATTATCATGATAACAAGTCTGTCTCGCAGGGTAAAGCTAAGGGCTATGAATATGTGCATTATTCTTCAAACCATTATGTTCATAAGTCCTCGAAGAATTACTCTGCTTATTCATATGCTTACCCTAACCCCTCCAATGCTAAGCGAAATGGTTTGGCATCTTTGCCACCTTTCTCACATGATGCTCGCAGGATGATGAACTCTTTGCCATCCCTCCAGATGTGGGTGGTGAAGAAAAAGAACTAATCTCTTCTGCTGGGTCAGGTCTCCAGACGTGCTCGAACGTCTGAAGAATTTGCTGGGGACCTGACAAAATGCCTGAAAGGACGCAGTCAAATCATGATGAAATGAACTTTCATTTCACACGCCCTCATATCGCTATATCTGTTTCTCGCTTGATGAAATTCATCGATGAACTTGATATCATATTCTTCACCGATGAAGCATATGAGATTGTAAGTTACACTAATTCATCTGCAGGATGATCAACCCAAAACCACCGAATGGGTCCTCGATAGTGGGTGTACAAATCACATGACCGGTGAAAGGAATCTATTGATGGATGCTCCTTTATCACCGCCACCTCTGAAGCATATCATATTTGGTTGACAAAGGCAAAAGTCGTATTGGGTCTTGGTAAGGTTGCTATCTCTAAGGATAAGCACATGGACAAAGTCATGCTTGTTGAATCCTTAGGATACAATCTCATGTCGATCTCAATGCTTTGTGATCTTGATATGGTTGTTGTCTTTGGCAAATATCGCTGTGTTGTGATTATGGAAGTCGACAATTCCAAAGTCTTCAAGGCTTTAGGAGAGGAGATCTGTATATTGTTGATTTCTCTACAGACCACAACCAGCCATGTGTCTACTTGCAAAAGCCTCGTAAGGCTGGCTATGGCATCGACGACTTGGTCATGCAGCATGAGGAATTTGAACACGCTATGCGAAGAAGAAGCATGTCATTGGCATTGAGAATGTCAAATTCTCAAGGATCACTTATGCGGAGCATGTGAGGCCGAAAATGACCAAGGCCAAGCATCCAAATAAGACTATCATGACCACTACTCGTCCATTCAATTGCTTCACATGGACCTCTTCGACCTAATCATTATTCAGCAAATCACTAATGATGCATCTCTATATGGTTTTGTCATTGTTGATGATTATTCTCGATATACATGGGTACACATTGTCACTTACAAACATGAAGTGCGGAAGTCTTCAAACGATTTTCCTCGAGGGCTTCAACCAACTTTGGTGTGAAGATTAAGCATATCGAAGTGACAATGGAACCGAGTTCAAGAATTCTGGTCTTGATGCCTATCTTGATGAACTTGGTATTACTCATGAATTATCTGCTCCTTATACTCCTCAAAGAAAATGGCGTCGTGGAGTGCAAGAACAGTAACTCTTGTTGAGATGGCTCGCACTATGCTTGATGAATACAAAACGCCTCAGCGTTTTCGGATTGACGCAATTGATACTACCTGCCACATCATCAACAGAGTATATCTTCACAAATTCTTCAAGAAGACTGCATATGAACTCCTCACTGACAAGAAACCCAATGTGAGTTATTTCAAAGTCTTCGGTGCTAAATGTTGGGTTAGAGATCCTCACCACAACTCTAAATTTGCACCAAAAGCACATGAAGGTTTTATGCTTGGTTACGGAAAGGACTCGCACACCTACAGAGTCTTCAACATTGTTCTTCCCAAGATTGTTGACACTATAGATGTGCGGTTCGATGAAACTAATGGCTCGCAAAGAGAGCACCTACCTTCTGTGTTAGATGAACCAGCACCTGAGGAGGCTATCAAGCACAAGGCAACTGAGGATGTCATTCCTACTGAAGAATCTGGTGAAGAATTTATTCCTGTTCGTGAAGAACGTCGAGCTGATGCACCTGAAGAACATGATGAGGAAATTGGTGCTGAAGAAAATGCTGATCAAAATCCTCAGCGACAACCAACTCATCCACGCGTTGCACAAGAAGTGCAAGTGGAGAAGATCATCGATGACATCAGCGCACCAGGTCCTCTCACCCGCTCAAAAGCCTCACACTTATCTAACTTTTGTGGGCACTATGCTTTTGTCTCTATCTCAGAGCCCACTAAGGTAGACGAAGCATTTCTGGAGCCGGAGTGGATTCAGGCTATGCAAAAGAATTACATCAGTTCGAGCTGAACAATGTCTGGGAATTGGTCAATCGCCCAGATCCTCGCAAGCATAATATCATTGGCACAAAGTGGATCTACCGCAACAAGCAAGATGAAAATGGCCTTGTTGTGAGGAATAAGGCACGACTAGTAGCTCAAGGCTACACACAGTTGAAGGAATTGATTTCGATGAAACTTTTGCACTGTTGCTAGACTTGAAGCTATTCGCATTTTACTTGCCTATGCTAACCGTCATGATATCATCTTATATCAAATGGATGTGAAAAGTGCATTCCTCAATGGTAAGCTTGAGGAAGAAGTATATGTTGCTCAACCCCTGTGTTTTGAAGATCCCAAGAATCTCGACAAAGTCTTCGACTAAATAAGGCTCTCTATGGCCTCAAGCAAGCCCCTCGGCGTGGTATGATACATCAAGGAATTCTTCGTGAAGAATGGCTTCACACCGGTTCACTCGATCCTACTCTATTTACTAAATCATATGATGGTGAACTGTTTGTGTGCCAAATATATGTTGATGATATTATCTTTGGCTGTACTAACCAACGATATAGTGATGAATTTGCCTATATGATGAGTGAAGAATATCAAATGTCTATGATGGGAGAGTTGAAATTCTTCTTAGGACTTCAAATTCGTCAGCAGCACAATGGCATATTCATATCTAAGGAGAAATACCTCAAAGATGTACTGAGGAAATTCGGCATGCAAAATTGCAAAGGCGTCAAAATTCCTATGCCCACAAATGGTCATCTATGCACTGATGAAAATGGTACTGACTTCGATCACAAGGTATACCGCTCCATGATTGGTTCTTTATTGTACCTATGTGCATCTAGGCCAGATATAATGCTTAGTGTTTGCATGTGTGCCCGATTTCAAGCTGCACCGAAGGAATCACACCATAAGGCTGTGAAGCATATTCTTCGATATCTAGCTCACACACCAACACTAGGATTATGGTACCCCAAGGGCTCGCTTTTGATCTCATTGATATTCGACTCGACTATGCTGGTGATCATGTGGACCGCAAGTCAACATCCGCACTTGTCATTTCCTCGACGATCTTTGGTCCGTTGGTCCTGAAGAAACAGAATCGTATCGCCGCTCTCATCGCTGAAGCTGAATATATTGCTGCTGGGTCATGCTGTGCTCAACTGCTTTGGATGAAGCAAACCCTCAAGGACTATGGCGTCAACGTGAAGAATGTGCCTCTCCTCTGCGACAACGAGAGTGCCATCAAGATTGCTCACAACCCAGTTCAGCACTCAAAGACTAAGCACATCCAGATTCGTCATCATTTTCTTCGTGATCATGTGTTGAAGGGCGATATCTCCATCGAGCATGTGAAGACCGAAGAACAGCTAGCTGATATCTTCACCAAGCCCTTGGATGACAAGAGATTTAGCAAGTTGCGGTGTGAGCTAAATATCTTAGAATCTTCGAATGTTCTTTGAAAAGGACACACATCCTAACCCTTATGCATAATTGATGACTTAGATGTGCAACACATGAAGAAACGTTGTTCCTCAATCAATGAAGAATAACACTCTAAGTGTGAAGAAATCAATGAAGAATTTGATTCTCAGAACCCTACGACAATTGTACGCGGTGTCTGAAATCATCATTCTTATACGGTGGGCTACGCCACCACAAAAGTTGAAAATCTTCAATCTGAGTTTTTCCTCATTTTTGAAATTCCTCAGTTCTTCAAATTCTTCAACTTTGCAAAATCTTCAGCATTTCCGTCGTCCTTCTTCATTGGCTATATATATATATATATGAGTTTATGTCCTCTATAGCATTCACTTATTGCTAATTCTTCAAGTTGCGATTTCTGCTAAGTGAATGTGATCGGACCCTTCCCCTCTATGCTATACTCAACCCAATCTATTCACAAATTCTTCATGTGCATTCTGATTGAAACTCGTTCAAAGTCTTCACTGGTCCTTGACAGCTGAAGAAATTGCGAACGAAACTTTTAAACAAATCTTATCCAAGTTTTCGGTTCTACCGCTCAAACCGTTCCGCATCCCACGATGTATTAGTTTAATCACCCACGATCATACACGATCTTATCTGCACAGTACGTGGGTGACACACGTCGCGTGAAGGAGAAAGGGCAAGG
Source organism: Aegilops speltoides (assembly GCA_021437245.1). Taxonomy (NCBI): domain Eukaryota; kingdom Viridiplantae; phylum Streptophyta; class Magnoliopsida; order Poales; family Poaceae; genus Aegilops; species Aegilops speltoides. The sequence continues at coordinate 21,958,015 of CM038145.1, read as the reverse complement.
GCATGTTCGTCCAAAATCTTCAGGCGAACAGTTTTTCACCATGGCTATAAATACCCCCTTTACCCTCCTCACTTCATTTACTCCGCTCGATCGCTGTCTCTCGCCGAGCTCTCCTCAAACCCTAGCGCCGCCGCTTCTCCATCACCGCCGTGAGGAAAAGCTTCACCGCCTCGACCTCATCGCCCGTCGTACTCGCGCCCGTCATGAAATCTTCACTCCGCCGCCGCCGTAGTCGCCTTCCTCCGCCAAGTTAGGGCGTGGAAGATCTAACGTGATTTAACTTCTCTACAGTTCATCTCTGTTCGTCGTGTTCTTCAGATTCGGGTAATTAAAAGTCACTTTTATTACTCGCTTGATTCTCAAATCTTTCGAAAATCTTCAAAGGTATTTTTACTCTTCAAAATCTTCACATATGAACACCTCACACACTATATGTTCTTGATTTATCTCTAAGCATTCATTTCTTCAAGATTCCTCAATTGTGCGGATTTTCGATCCGTACAACTCGAACCTAAGACAAACGCTTAGTGAAATTCTCAAGGCTCAAACTAGTCAAATTCCTCAAAACTTGCTTCTTTTGAAAAATCTTACGAGAACGATATGACCTCTCCAAATTCCTCGCACCTACACTCTGTCACAGGTACTCATGTCCGCTTTGAATCACTAGGTTCTCATCAACTTAACTCATTTGCAGCGTTCCTTGAAGAAAAACTGCATACTTCTTCAGAGTGCTCTATTTTTCAAATTCTCACCAAGAAAATGGCGTAAGGCAAGAGACTGCAGAAGGGAGGAAAGAAACCGAAGTCATGATGCTTTTGAAATTCCTGAGGAAATATACACAGACTACTGCACACCTGATGAATCCAAGTTTGGCAAGGAGACCAAGAACCAGCGCAAAGTGCGCATACAGAGAATAGAAAGGAGATGTGCACGAGAATGGCGAGAATACCGCTATGTCACTCCTAAGTACATGAGGAAATTCGCTCTGAATCCTCCATGCCCAAGAGCTCCTCTAGCACCTGGCCAAGTTGCTGATCCCACCAGCGTCAAACGCGGTGAAGACTTTCCTGAAGAATGGTCCAGGCGCCAAGCCAAATTGGCAAGACAGGCCAAGGAGGCAGTGAGGAAATTCAATGAGGATACTGCTGCTGCTGCTGCTGAGCCCTCGGTCAAACCGAGGAAATATATGCCAAAGAAGCCTGCACGCAAGCCAAGTGCTTCACCGTCAGCCCCTCACGCCCAGCTCTCGCCTCGCCCTCACGACAAATTCCTCGATCTGCTGCTGCTCATTCAAAATCCTCAGCAGCTCCTCCAAGTCCTCAACACTGTGCATCTTGCAACTTGTCAAAGGACTCAAGGATTCTCCATTGATTCTGTGTTTCACAAGTTCTCACCGCACCAATGTCCTCAACAGTCCCACTCTGCAAGACAAAAGCAAGCTCGCTGGACGCGGTCCTCGCCAATTCCAAGAAGAAACAGGTTGCATTCAACGCTCCCTCGATGATGAAGCCTCGATGAAGAACTTGAAGAAATCATCGAGACAGATCGACCAAGGCCGCTAGAGCCAAAGGAACAAGTGTACCTCTGCTTTTGGATCCAAGAAGATCCTAGACTTCATTGACTGTGGCCTCGGGATCCACACACTCCTCTTCCCGATCCGCCATCGACTCTGGTCAAAGTCACATGTTGAACCATTTCATCTCTGAAGAGAAATGGAAATTTGAAAAGGCTCGTGAATTGAAGAGAGCAAAAGCAAGAAAAGAGAAGCTTCTGAGGAAAAACATCATCAACTTGACTCCTGAAAAACTTCTTAAAGCTCAATCAGAAATCCAAGCACTCAGCAAGGATTTTGATGCTGACAATGCTGACTGGCAAGGAGCCAAGGTGAGATTTGTCACTCTGACGAATAGAATGTCAACTGTTGCAGCTTCATCGCAACAAGAAAATGCTCAGGCTGAAGAATCTGCTCAGCCTGCTGAAGAACATGCCAAGATCGCTGATGACTTTCAACGGCTTGATGAGAACACAAGTTCCAGAGCTGATGACTCCATTCCAATTGCTTGAAGAAATTCCTGTGGCATCCACTAGTGGTGCGCTCAAGAATCAAGGAAACAGGCAATCGCACTAGTTGTGCTCAAGAAACTGTACCTCAATCCTCAGCTCCTCCTGCACCAACACCAACTCCAATTCTTCCTTCTGCCTATGAAGTGAAGAAGACAAAGGCTGCAGAGCGAGCTGCAGTGAAGAAAAGGAAGGCATCAGCTGCGTCAAATTCTTCGGCTGCAAAGAAATTGAAGCCAATGACCAGCTCGATTGAAAATCCTATCGATGCCATTCCCATTTCCTCCATGTCATCCAAGGAAATTGTTCCTTTGGAGAAGAATACACGATCCCAAGCAGATCGATGAAGAAAATCAATCTGCTACTTCGTAACAGCTTGATGAAGAAATTGAAGTGGAAGCTTTCCTTCAACTCCTGTTGCTTCCTCACCCGTGCCTCGGTTCACACCAAGAGGCAGTGCCGAGGAAATTGAAAAGAAGATGAAGATGTGGATATTGGGTGCACTACACCTGTAATGAACGATGACTTTTGGGAAAGTCAAGACCCCAATACTCCTCTCTTCACTCCGCTTCAACAAGTTCCTCACCACCGACTACTACTGCTCAAATGGGCTCAAGAAACTCATCCCACATCATCTGTCAATGAAGAGATTCCAGCCACTAGCGCCAAGAACCAACTGCGATCCTCAAACCGCACAAGGAGAGGAACCAAACTCCTCACTGAAGAACTCGAAATCGCGATTCCCGAGGTTGTGCTTCAAATAACAGATATTCCTCTGCCCAAGCCAAAGAATCCGCTGAGCAAGCAAAAGTTCAAGGCTGAAGATTTCTTTTCCGAGCATGTGTTCTTCATCGCCTACAATCTTATGACTCGCTCGAATGAGGAAAAGACGCTCGACTCCAACACAAGCAAACTTCTATTCCTCGCTATTCGACAAGGACAAGATCTTCACCATGAGCATATTCCTCATGTGGATATGGAATCACCGCTGTGCTTGAGCCAAGATACTCGTGTTCTTCACGATGCGTGGCTGCTAAATTTCTGCACCGATATATGTGATCGAATGAAGAACTCATTCTTCGCTTCTATGCCACCACGCACATCACCGGAGATGTCAAGACATCAACTCATGGGTTCTGGATTGATGATGAAAATACTCACTACAAGGCACCAAAGAACCGAATTGCTTCGTGTCCTTCCTCTTGATCCTCCTCATGAATCTGCTCGTTGCCTCTACAATGAACGTGAACTGTCTGATCACTTCATGCAAGTACTGATGAAGCCACTGAAACCAGGCCAAGCCCCTTGAACCAAATTCCTCGTTAAGGATTTGCTATATGTGCCTCGGACGTATGTAATCTTGACGAAGACTATGAGTCCAATCAAGGGCCACGACTCAAATGATGAAGACGTCGTTGGCATCATGAAGAACATGCTTTTCAATATCATTCATGGCGTTCCACCAACTTCCATGATTTCTTCATGAGGACTCGCCAATATTGTAATGTCACCTTTTGAGTGAAGCCATATCGCCTTTGGATCATGAGATTCATCCGGCAAGATCTTCACCGAACTACAAGGTGACACTCAATCATGGCAGCTTCTCGCCGCCCATTGAAGTCCTCAAGCGACCAATTTCATCATCGATGACAAGGGCAAGGCAGCAATGTAATTGATGAAGGCACTTGTCCATTGATGGTCGGGCCGCAAAGCTGCATCTTACTCCACCAATGACGATTACGCTACGCATGATACCGCCGCAAATACCTCAACCAAGAAACAGCCTCAAGCCACAAAGACACCTGTGGTGATGATCGATCGTGAGTTACTCCTCGCCTTCATCGAAGGTTGATCGCAATCGAAATGGGTCAAGCGCCAATTTGCTGCAATTCTTCACAATATGACCTGAACGCATAATGCAAAGAAGAAAACCAAGACTACCTACATGAAACCCTCAACCGCACTGGGCTGTTCTAAATCATGTCTATTCCATGCGGAAGAATTGAAGACTATGGGTCTTCGAGAAGCTTATGACTGGTCCGCACCACCTCCAAGAAATTCAAGAGGGTCAAAGTTCCTGATTTGGTGGCTAGCTCTTATTCTTCATCGCTAAACCGATGAATATGAAGATTTGGGCGACATGCGGCAGGCCCTACTTCAACAACCAACCCGACAACGCCGGGCGCCTCCATCGACTTGAATATCTTCGAGGCGTTAGTCCTCGCTTTGATCCTTTTGGTCATTAATGACAAAGGGGAGAAATCTGAGTTAGTCTTCAAGCGGGTTTATACTATGGGCGTTTTACTAAGTTACAACTCTCGTTCTTCCGAAACTTTTATTGGATCAAGTTGTAATCTTAAATCCGATGGTGCCCTGATACTTTTGATCGTGCATTGTGCTGACTTTGCACTGTGCTCTAATACTTTTGATCGTGCTTCTAATGCTCTGATTTTGATACGTGTTATGCTCTGATGCTTTTGAAGCACTAAGCTCTGAATGTGATATTTGAGCTCTGAAACCTTTGGTGTGATATTACGCATGCTCATTCCTAGTTAATACTATTGCATGCATGCCGAATCTCATCAGGCACCATATTTCATCATGCATTTCAAATTCTTCATAGTATATGTATCAAATGCGTGTATGAATTACAAGATATAGGGGGAGATCTCCATGATTCAAATCTTCAAATGTGCATTGCCTCAAAAGCAAATTCCTCATTATGCACATATTCAGGGGGAGTTCTTCTATATCTTGCAATCAAATTCCTCAATATCAGTATTTACACTTCATATGTTTATCCCCGTTGAAAACTTAACCTATGTTGTCATCAATCACCAAAAAGGGGGAGATTGTAAGTGCATCTAGTGCCCCTTAGTGATTTTGGTGTATTGAAGACTTATAGGTTAAGTAACTGATGCGCTTGTGAGTGTACAAAGATCTATAAGTCTATGAGGAGTTTGATATTTACAGAGAAAGTCGACCCTAAAATGAAGTTCTTCGATCAAGACTTTGATATTCGAAGACTTTCAAGACTTTGAAAGTGAAGAAATTGGTGTGACCATGAACACTTGATATTCATTCGAGGAATCTGAAGCGTGAAGACTTTTGTTTTCGTAGTTTCATTTTCTCTTTCTTGAGTCATAGGAAACACCGTACTGTTAAAGGGGGTCGAGGAAATACTAAGGAAAAATTTCCATGTGATGCTCAACTCAAAATCCTACACCTACCAATCCCTTCGAGTGAAGCCATTGGAAATCTCATATAGTTCAGTCAAATTCTTCAGTGACAGAGACGCAGTTCTTCCGTCATTGATGACTTTGCTCTGACTGAGGAGTTAGGAATTCGCCAGTGCGAATTGCCTACACAGTGAGGAACATGATAGCCCTGAGGACTTTGAAAGTCAAATTTCCGACCTTTGCTATGCTGCGCGCCAGCAGACCAAAATATCTTATTCACCTAACGGTCATATCATTGAAGGGCATTTATGTCTTATCATGTCGGGCTGCTACCTAGGCTATAAATAGCCGCCCCCTACAACCACCAGTCGGTTGGCTGCTCCGAGAGAACTTGACACTTGTCATTTGAGAGCAACCCATCCTCTGAGGACTTTGAGCGAAAATCATCAAGTGAGGAAAATCCAAAACCAAACCCCCCACAAAAACCCCAAGTGATTGAGCATCACTGAAGAAATTGATCCTGCATGGATCCGACGCTTGTTACCTTTGAAGACTGTGCTTCTTCCAGACGTTTAGGCATCAAGGTCTAGAGCATCCAAGAGGAATTGTGGATCGCCGAGTGACCAAGTCTGTGAAGGTTTGGAAGTCACCTGAAGACTTACCACGAGTGATTGGACGAGGCCTGCGTGGTCTTAGTTCAAGGAGAATACGGTGAGGACTGGGTGTCCTGAGTTGCGCTCGAGATCGGGTGTCCGGACTGTGTGTCCTCGAGTTTAAATACTTAGCCGCTCCAACCAGACGCATAACCGAGACAGCAGTTGGAACTGGTTTACCAAATCATTGTCTTCACCAACCGATGTGTTCTATTTCCTCAACTCGTTCATTTCTCATTCTGGCTGCATGTTGTTCATATCTTTGCTTGAAGACTTTGATCAAGACTTTCACAAATTCCTCGCTTTAATTTCTTCATCGCTTTGTCTTCATCTTGTTATCCCGTGTTTACGCTTCTCACTCTGCTCTAGTCTTCATTTCATCATGCCGACTATGTGTGTAATCTGTTATGTTTACCTCTGAGTACTTATTCCGATGCAAATAGTTCTTCGCTAAGGAATTTCCTCACCGGCAAATTCCTCAGTGAAGAATTTCATAAAAATCGCCTATTCACCCCCCTCTAGTCGATATAACGCACTTTCAGTTTGTCCCAAGCTTGGGGATGCTATGTTTAATGAAGATGATATTATAATGCGTTGCAACGGGAGAAAAGTTGATGTGAAAATTGTGCGTGCAAAAAAGTTCCTTGTGTTGCAATGGATATTATAAAGTAAATCTGAGAGTTTGTTTGGTCACCTTTCCTTTGGTGTGAAACTACTGGCATGCAATGTTGATGCTTGAAAACAAAAAATAATGATTTATATTTACATGTGACATTGACTTATAAAGTTTCACTATATTATCGATAAAATACAAACCACTTTCATATATTGCACAAGCAATTTAGAAAGAAAATTATTATTGTGTTTGGATCAAAATCTACTACCTTCGCTTCCCAAGAAAAAAAATTCGACTACACATGATTCTCAATATGAGCAAATCTTTGTATAAATCTATGCAAACCAAATCACTAAAGTTACTCACCAAGATGCACGATGTGATTTCAATGCAGAAAATGTAATATAAATTTATAGAACTTGCTTAATGGAAGATAATCAACTGCCCCAACATTTTTCGGCTGCTATGAAACTGGGTCCTTCTATGTCTTCCATATTCCATAACTGGGGCCCTTCTATCTTTGCATCTGTCTCCTGATGAAAAAATTGAACTTATTTAACCTGTATGTGGAATATATTCTAGAACCAACCACGTCAGCACCGGCTATCGGGTGGAATATATTCTACCACTCACTTACGGGTACGCCTGCACCGGCGTGGATCTGCGTCGGGGCTCCGCCTGACTATTTTTGCTGCTGCTTTTTTTGATTCAACTGGTCTTTCGAACCCGAGCAGGGACTGATCCTGGGCGAGCATGCACACGCCGCAGCTGTTCGGCGAGTGGAGGTGCCACGGGGAGTGGGCGCCGCCCTGCTCCGTCCATCTCCTCTCTTCTCGCTTACTCTCTCCTCGAGAGATGGTATTTCTAATCCCGCTCCCAGCCGGCCTTCCCCTGCCTCCTCGACGCGCCACAGTGCTCACTTATGTGCCGCCGCCCGACCTTCACCTCCGACCTCCTGCGACGCCCTCCGTCGGGCCCTCCTCTGGGCTCTTCTCTCCTTCCTTTAGACCGGTTGTCTCTCTTAATATGTGGCATGTCTCGTCCTTGTTTTTGCCTTGCTTGTTTTAGCACATGACGCTACTATTTTTAGCGCCCATAACAAAATTTAAATATTGGCCCACCGACTAACGGTTGGTGACCACATACTAAACGTGAGGACGGCGCACGGTGTTTATTAGTACCACCTTGTTTATATTACGATTTTGACTATACGAATCATAAAAACGTATTATGACATGAGAAGAAAGCGTATTGTGACGGTGAACCCGGAGACCCAATCCGTGCTTTATTATTAGGGAGAGATGATATTTTTAGCATCCCAAGTTTTGATATGCAAAGTTGTTATGATGATAGCATGCCTCCTACTTATGATGATTATATTGATAAAAGTGGGTCTGGAAGAGTGCCAACTTTAGGAAGTAGTGATCCCACTATTTTGGAGGATGTTGAATTTTATTATGATGAATATGAAAGTGGATTTGGAAGAGTGTCAACTTTATTTAGTGATTCCACTATCTTGGGAGAGGTTTCAATCAATTATGATGAGAACAAAGTTGCTACTTATGATGATTATTGTGATGAAAATTATGCTATAAAAAGTAGTAATGATTATATTTACAAATCTTGTCATGATTATGATTACCCTTTTTCTGAACATTACTCTTTTAATGTGGAAAAAAAATTTAGTGTTCAAGTCTCTTATGATACTCCTACTATTCCGAATGAGAAGAATTTTGCTTATGTGGAGAGTAGTAAATTTTCTATGCTTGTAGATCATGAAAAGAATGCTTTAGGTGCTGGTTATATTGTTGAATTCATTCATGATGCTACTGAAAATTATTATGACGGAGGAATATATGCTTGTAGGAATTACAATAATGTCAAGTTTCCTCTCTATGGGCTTCAAGTTTTGAACTTATGCTTGTTTTACCTTCCTATGCTAGTTGATTATTGTTCCCATAAGATGTTTGCTCACAAAATCCCTATGCATAGGAAGTGGGTTAGGCTTAAATGTGCTAGTCATATGCTTCATGATGCTCCCGTTATGTTTCAATTCTTATCTTTTATGTGAGCATCATTGTCGTCATCATGCCTAGCTAGAAAGGCATTAAAGAGAATCGCTTGTTGGGAGATAACCCAATATTTATCCTTTCTGTTTTTGTGCGTCCACATGATTATGCTACTGTAGTAATCATGTTTTATAGCTTTTGTTTCAAGAAAGTGCCAAGTAAGACCTTTAGGATAGCTTACGGTGATAGTTGTGTTGATCCAGCTGAAAATCAGAAACTCTTGCACCCAGTAAATTAGTTTTGTTAATTCACAGAAACGTGATTCTGATCTTATTCTTTTATCTCTGGTTTGGTAAACAAATTTGTTTGGACTTCTTAATTTGGTAGGATTTTTGGGGTTCCAGAAGTATACGTTTGATACAGATTACTACAGACTGTTCTGTTTTTGATAGATTCTGTTTTTCGTGTGTTGTTTGCTTATTTCAATGCATCTATGGCTAGAAATTCAGTCTATGAACCATAAAGAAGTTGGAATACAGTAGGTTTAACACCAAAATAAATAAATAACTAGTTGATTGCAGTACCTTATGTGGTGGTTTTGTTTTCTTTCACTAACGGAGCTTATAAGATTTCCTGTTGAGTTTTGTGTTGTGAAGTTTTCAAGTTTGGGGTAAAGCTTTTATGGACTATGGAATAAGGAGTGGCAAGAGCCTAAGCTTGGGTATGCCCATGGAACCCCAATATATTCAATAATAGTGAAAAGCCTAAGCTTGGGGATGGCCCGGGAAGGCATCCCCTCTTTCGTCTTCGTTCATCGGTAACTTTACTTGGAGCTATTTTTTTATTCACCACATGATATGTGTTTTGCTTGGAGCATCATTTTCACTTGTTAGTTTTTGCTTGCTGTTATTTAGACTAATGTTTTGCATCTTTAGTTTCAATAAAATGTCAAGGATAGCCTTTACCATGCTTATTTTGCTAGTATACATGTTGCTGTTTGAAAACAGAAAGTTTACCGCTGTTGCAAAAATCCCCTAGAAAAGTCAGAGCATGATATAATGTTGAATTTTTTTGCATATAAGGCTATGATAAATTTACTACAGTGGGAACTTTAGTTCATAATTTTTGGAGTTAGGGAAGTTTGATGAATCTTGCATTCTTTACAGACTATACTGTTTTGACAGATTGCTGTTATGGTTGCATTGTTTGCATATGTTTGCTTGTTTAATGTTTCTATTTAAGGATAGGAGTATTAAATATGCAGAGGCATTTAGTATTCAATGTTGAATAATAATTTTAGTGATTTCTTACAGTAGAAAATGATAAGGTTTTGCATTGGTTTATACTAACCTATCTCACTAGTTCTTGTTGAGTTTGTTGTGGATGAAGCTTTTGAGAAATAGAGAAACCATGATATGAGAGAAATTAAGGAGACACAAAAGTTCAAGCTTGGGGATGCCCAAGGCACCCCAAGATAATATTTCAAGAAGTCTCAAGCATCTAAGCTTGGGGATGCCCCGGCAGGCATCCCACCTTTCTTCTTCAACAACTATCGGTTAGTATCGGTTGAGCCTAAGTTTTTGCTTCTTCACATGAGTTGTGCTATCCTTGCATGTCATTTTATTTTGTTTTGTTTGCTGTTCGAATAAGATACCAAGATCCGAAATTCTTAAATGGGAGAGAGTCTTCATATAGCTACATAATTATTTAGCTACTCATTGATCTTCGCTTATATCTTTTTGGAATAGTTTGTCATTTACTCGTGTGCTTCACTTATATCCTATGAGTAAATTGTTGAATGAGTTGATTGTCATGAATCTGAAATTATATATGCCTCATTTTCTTATCCCATGGGGAGTAATGACTTCATGTCTAAGAAGTAGAGGCTGTAAATTTATTGGAGGTTAGCAAGCATTGTATTGGTCATTTGAACAATTTCATGAAAGAATATTGAAGGAAGAGAGATTTCATATATAAATATACTATTATAGACATCTTTTATAGTTGGGAGCACTCATTAAGTATGACATGCTAAAGAGTTGATGTTGGACAAGGAAGACAACGTAATGGTTTATGTTTTCCGACATCTCAGTTAAAGTATATTGTCATGGATCATTCAAACATGTTGAGCTTGCCTTTCCCCCTCATGCTAGCCAAAATTCCTTGCACCAAGTAGAGATAATACTTGTGCTTTCAAATATCCTTAAACCCAGTTTTGCCATGAGAGTCCACCATACCTACCTATGGATTGAGTAAGATCCTTCAAGTAAGTTGTCATCGATGCAAGCAATAAAAATTGCTCTCTAAATATGCATGACTTATTAGTGCGGAGAAAATAAGCTTTGTACGAACTTGTTATGGAAGCAATAAAAGCGACGGACTACATAATAAAGGTCCATATACAAGGGGCAATATAAAGTGACGTTCTTTTGCATTAAGATTTTTTGCATCCAACCCTAAAAGCACATGACAACCTCTGCTTCCCTCTGTGAAGGGCCTATCTTTTACTTTATGTCTTTTACTTTTATGCCAGAGTCAAGGTGATCTTCACCTTTCCCTTTTTCATTTTATCCTTTGGCAAGCACTTTGTGTTGGGGTGATCCTGATATATATATCCAATTGGATGTAAGTTAGCATGAACTATTATTGTTGACATCACCCAAAGGTGAATACTAGGGTTGGAATTCGAGCCGAGTCGAGCCAGCTCGGCTCGACCGCTAGAGCTCGTTTCGTTAACGAGCTAGCTCGACTCGACTCGTTAATATAACGAGCTCAAATCCAAGATTGGCTCGACTCGTATAACTCGTGAGCTGGCTCATTTAGCTTTTTAAGCTCGTTAAAGATATGAACATAAAACTCTCATATGTTATAAAATGATTATGTATATATTAAACATATATATCACTAAACGATAGTAATTTCCTTGTAACGCATGAGTCTTCTAGGAGGTTGGGCCTTCAACGGCTAGGCCTTGTGTTGTGCGCCTAGGGCATAGGGTGCTGAGTGGCTGATCTTTTTTTGTATTGGGAGTGGCTGATCTTTTGTACCGAGCCTAACGAGTTACGCGAGTACTCGTGAGATTGGCTCGTTTAACTTGGTCTATAAACGATCTTAAACTAAAGCTCGGCTCGACTCGTTATCCTTAGAGCTCGAGTCGATTCGAGCCGAGTCACGAGCTACTCGTTTAGCTCGCGAGCTTCGAGCTTTTTTTCCAGCCCTAGTGAATACGTTTGGAGGCAACATTATAAGCCCCAATCTTTCTCCGTGTGTGATTAAAACTTCATAACCATTAGTATTGCGTGAGTGTTAGCAATTGTAGAAGACTATATGATAGTTGAGTATGTGGAGTTTGATATTCCTGAAAATAAGATGAATTGCAATTGTTTGAATGACTGAGAATGAAGTTTGCTAGTTTTCAAGGAAGTTTATGCATGGTCTATGCTTTGACATGTGAATTGCTTGTTACTTTATCGTGAGAAGTTTTATGAGATGAACTACTGTTATGACATATTATCATGCTAGAAAACGTGATTGAAATTATCATTGATCAAACTTGTGCACCTTCTAGCATTCACACTTCATAAATTCTTTCTTTTATCATTTACCTACACGAGGACGAGTAGGAATTAAGCTCGGGGATGCTAATATGTCTCCAACGCATCTATAATTTATGAAGCATTCATGCTATATTACTATGTGTTTTGAGTGATTATGGGCTTTATTATACACTTTTATATTACTTTTGGGACTAACCTATTAACCGGAGGCCCAACCCATATTGCTGTTTTATTGCCTGTTTCAGTATTTCAAAGAAAAGGAATATCAAACGGAATGAAACCTTCAGCAACGTGTTTTTTTGGAAGATTATCATCCAGGAGGCTTGGAGATCAAGTCAGAAGATCCTCGAGGTGCCCAGGAGATAGGGGGCGCCCCCCCTACTGGGCGCGCCCCCTGTCTCGTGGGCCCCTCGAGGACCCCCCGACCAACTTCTTTCGCCTATATAACCCTACGTACCCAAAAACTATCGAATATCAAGATAGATCGGGAGTTCCGCTGCCACAAGCCTCCGTAGCCACCAAAAACCTCTCGGGAGCCTGTTCCGGCACCCTGCCGGAGGGGGAATCCATCACCGGTGGCCATCTTCATCATCCCGGCGCTCTCCATGACAAGGAGGGAATAGTTCACCCTCGGGGCTGAGGGTATGTACCAGTAGCTATGTGTTTGATCTCTATCTATCTCTCTCTCTCTCTCTCTCGTGTTCTCTCTTGTGTTCCCTCTATGGCACGATCTTGATGTATCCCAAGCTTTGCTATTGTAGTGGGATCTTATGATGTTTCTCCCCCTATACTCTCTTGTGATGAATTGAGTTTCCCCTTTGAAGTTATCTTATCGGATTGAGTCTTTTATGAGAACACTTGTTGTATGTCTTGCCGTGTTTATCTGTGGTGACAATGGGATATCATGTGCCTCTTGATGTATGTTTTGGTAACCAACTTGCGGGTTCCACCCATGAACCCTTGCATAGGGGTTGGCACACGTTCTTGACTCTCCGGTAGAAACTTTGGGGCACTCTTTGAAGTACTTTATGTTGGTTGGATGAATCTAAGATTGTGTGATGCATATCGGATAATCATGCCCACGGATACTTGAAGTGACAATAGAGTATCTAGGTGACATTAGGGTTTTGGATGATTTATGTCTTAAGGTGTTATTCTAGTACGAACTCTTTTATAGATTGATCCGAAAGAATAACTTCGAGGTGGCTTCGTCCCTACCATAATCTCTACGTTTGTTCTCCGCTATTAGTGGCTTTGGAGTGACTCTTTGTTGCATGTTGAGGGATTGTTATATGATCTATCTACGTTATTATTGTTGAGAGAAGTTGCACTAGTGAAAGTATGAACCCTAGGCCTTGTTTCCTATCATTGCAATACCGTTTACGCTCACTTTTATCATTAGTTACCTTGCTGTTTTTATTACTTCTGATTACAAAAACCTATATCTACCATCCATATTGCACTTGTATCACCATCTCTTCGCCGAACTAGTGCACCTATACAATTTGCCATTGTATTGGGTGTGTTGGGGACACAAGAGACTCTTTGTTATTTGGTTGCAGGGTTGCTTGAGAGAGACCATCTTCATCCTATGCCTCCCACGGATTGATAAACCTTAGGTCATCCACTTGAGGGAAATTTGCTATTGTCCTAGAAACCTGTGCACTTGCAGGCCCAACAACGTCTACAAGAAGAAGGTTGTGTAGTAGACATCAAGACTATCATTTGAAGCCCAAGAGCAAGGAGTTCATCATCAACACACCATTTGTTACTTCTTGGAGAGTGGTGTCTCCTAGATTGGCTAGGTGTCACTTGGGAGCCTCCGACAAGATTGTGGAGTTGAACCAAGGAGTTTGTAAGGGCAAGGAGATCGCCTACTTCGTGAAGATCTACCGCTAGTGAGGTAAGTCCTTCGTGGGCGACGACCATGGTGGGATAGACAAGGTTGCTTCTTCGTGGACCCTTCATGGGTGGAGCCCTCCGTGGACTCACGCAACCGTTACCCTTCCTGGGTTGAAGTCTCCATCAACGTGGATGTACGATAGCACCACCTATCGGAACCACGACAAAAACATCCGTGTCTCCAATTGCGTTTGAATTCTCCAAACCCTTCCCTTTACATTCTTGCAAGTTGCATGCTTTACTTTCTGCTGCTCATATACTCTTTGCATGCTTGCTTGTTATGTATTGTGGTTGTTAAACTTGTGCCAAAACTCCACTTCAACTTAAAGAAATTAAAAACTGCAACTTTTGGTACTTAGTGTCTAATCACCCCCCTCTAGACACCTCTTCTCGATCCTTTCAATTGGTATCAGAGCTTTGGTCTCCATTGCTTTGGTTTAAACACCATTGGAGGAAGATGGATGAATCTACTATTGGGAGTCTTAGACATAGAGTACATATACTTGATGGAGAGTACTTTCATGAGTGGAAAAATGAGATGCTTGTGATTTTCAATGAATATCATATGAAAAAGTACATTGCTAGCCCTTGTGCACCTCATGTTGATCCTATGCATCCCACCCTTGATGAGTCAATTGACATGATTCGCAATCTTAGAACTGTTGAACTTATCACTAGAGGCTTGCCTAGAAACTTGATTGGATGTTTGCCTACTCTTAAGTGTGCCTACACCATATGGAAATTTCTTGAGGAACGTTTTCCAAATTATTCCTTGAAAAATCTTGATGAAATTCTCCATAAGTCTATTGCCTTGAGTAAGATGAATTCCAATGATCCTATGTTTGGAGATTGTCTATTTGAGCTTACAAACCTTATGTGTGCCAAAGGAGATGTTGGAATTATTAGTGATATTATTTCTGAAGCTATTAAAATTCATAAACAAGATCATTGTCAAACTCACTCTAACGAATCACCCTCTCTAGGATTTGATCCACCACATGACGATGTTGAACATGGATACTATGACGAGGATGATGATAGTGACTTTGATCTTGATGATGCAATGAGACACGTTGGTCTTATGGAAAATCTTCGGGGATATATGGCAGGAGGAAAGGAATGGGTTCTTGATAGTGGATGTACCGATCACATGACCGGAGATAAAGATATGTTTCGTGAGCTTGCTGAAAACGATGGTCCTCGAAATATGTCACTTTTGGTGATAACTCAAAGGGTAAGGTGGTTGGCCTCGGTAAGGTGGCCATATCACATGATAGCTCCATACAAAATGTCATGCTCGTTGAATCTCTTGGCTACAATTACTTTCCGTATCTAGACTTGCTGATTTCGGTTTCAATGTCCTATTTACTGAAGTAGATTGCCAAGTGTTTCGCAGAGATAATCATAAAATGGTCTTTACCGGTATACGTAGAGGAGATCTTTACATTGTTGATTTCACTAAAAAGGCTCAACCTAGAACTTGCTTTATTGCTAAATCCTCTAAAGGTTGGTTATGGCATAGACGGTTAGGTCATGTTGGCATGAGAAACCTTGACAAGCTTATTAAAGGAAATCATATCCTTGGCGTTAACGATGTCATATTTGATAAGGATAGACTTTGTAGCGCTTGTCAAGCAGGTAAACAGGTTGGAGGAAGGCATCCCGTGAAGAACATCATGACTACAAGGAGGCCACTCGAGCTACTTCACATGGATCTTTTTGGTCCCAACGCTTACAAAAGTCTCGGTGGAAATTCTTTTGGTCTAGTTATAGTTGATGATTTTTCAAGATTTACGTGGGTGTTCTTTCTAGATGGTAAATCGCAGGTCCAAATGATCTTCAAAAACTTCGCTAGGAAGACCCAAAATCAATTTGAAATGAAGATCAAGAAGGTTCGCAGCGACAATGGAACGGAGTTCAAGAACGCAAATGTGGATACCTTTCTTGACGAAGAAGGTATTTGCTACATCTTGAGCTTGCGTTGGTTTTCCTTGAAGAGGAAAGGGTGATGCAGCAATAGTAGCGTAAGTATTTCCCTCAGTTTTTGAGAACCAAGGTATCAATCCAGTAGGAGGCTCCTCAAAAGTCCCACGCACCTACACAAACAAACAAAGAACTCACAACCAACGTAATAAAGGGGTTGTCAATCCCTTCACGGCCAATTGCGAAAGTGAGATCTAATAGTGATAATATGATAAGACAAATATATTTTTGGTATTTTATAATATACATGCAAAAAGTAAAGATGCAAATAAAAGTAGATTGGAAGCAAATATGATAAGAGATAGACCCGGGGGCCATAGGTTTCACTAGAGGCTTCTCTCAAGATAGCATAAGTATTACGGTGGGTGAACAAATTACTGTCGAGCAATTGATAGAAAAGCGAATAATTATGAGATTATATAGGCATGATCATGTATATAGGCATCACGTCCGCAATAGGTAGAACGACTCCTGCCTGCATCTACTACTATTACTCCACACATCGACCGACTCCTTCCTGCATCTAGAGTATTAAGTTCATAAGAACAGAGTAACGCCTTAAGCAAGATGACATGATGTAGAGGGATAAACTCATGCAATATGATATAAACCCCATCTTTTTATCCTCGATGGCAACAATACAATACGTGCCTTGCAACCCTTTCTGTCACTGGGTAAGGACAGCGCAAGATTGAACCCAAAGCTAAGCACTTCTCCCATGGCAAGAAAGATCAATCTAGTAGGCCAAACACAAACTGATAATTCGAAGAGACTTGCAAAGATAACTCAATCATACATAAAAGAATTCAGAGGAGATTCAAATATTACTCATATATAAACTTGATCATAAACCCAAAATTCATCGGATCTCGACAAACACACCGCAAAAAGAGTTTACATCGAATAGATCTCCACAAGAGAGGGGGAGAACATTGTATTGAGATCCAAAAAGAGAGAAGAAGCCATCTAGCTAATAACTATGGACTTGAAGGTCTGTGGTAAACTACTCACAACTCATCGGAGGGGCTATGGTGTTGATGTAGAAGCCCTCCGTGATCGATTCCCCCTCCGGCGGAGCGCCGACGAAGGCTCCAAGATGGGATCTCGCGGATACAGAAGGTTACGATGGTGGAAATTGTGTTTTGTTGGCTCCCTGGATGTTTTTGGGGTACGTAGGCCTATATAGGAGGAAGAAGTACGTCGGTGGCCGCCCGAGGGGCCCACGAGACAGGGGGTGCACCCTATAGGGGGGCGCCCTACCCTCTCATGGTCGTCTCGGCTGCTTCTTGACTTGCACTCCAAGTCCTCTGGATCACGTTCATTCCAAAAATCACACTCCCGAAGGTTTCATTCCGTTTGTACTCCGTTTGATATTCCTTTTCTTCGAAATACTGAAATAGGAAAAAAAACAGCAATACGGGCTGGGCCTCCGGTTAGTAGGTTAGTCCGAAAAATGATATAAATGTGTAAAATAAAGCCCATAAACATCCAAAAGGGGTAATATAATAGCATGGAACAATAAAAAATTATAGATACATTGGAGACGAATCAAGCATCCCCAAGCTTAATTCCTGCTCGTCCTCGAGTAGGTAAATGATAAAAACAGAATTTTTGATGTGGAATGCTACCTAGCATAATTCTCAATGTAATTTTTTTTATTGTGGCATGAATGCTCAGATCCAAATGATACAAAATAAAAGTTCATATTAACATGAAAATGGTGATACTTCAAGCATACTAATCAAAGTAATCATGTCTTCTCAAAATAACATGGCCAAAGAAAGTTATCCCTACAAAGTCATATAGTCTGGTTCTTGCTCTATCTTCATCACACAAAGTATTTAATCATGCACAACCCCGATGACAAGCCAAGCAATTGTTTCATACTTTAATAATCTCACAGTCTTTCAACTTTCACGCAATACATGAGCGTGAGCCATGTACATAACACTATATGTGGAATAGAATGGTGGTTTTGGAGAAGACAAAAAGGAGAAGATAGTCTCACATCAACTAGGCATATCAACGGGCTATGGAGATGCCCATTAATAGATATCAATGTGAGTGAGTAGGGATTGCCATGCAATGGATGCACTAGAGCTATAAATATATGAAAGCTCAACAAAACAAACTAAGTGGGTGTGCATCCAACTCGCTTTCTCATGAAGACCTAGGGCATTTTGAGGAAGCCCATCATTGGAATATACAAGCCAAGTTCTATAATGAAAAATTCCCACTAGTATATGAAAGTGACAACATATGAGACTCTCTATCATGAAGATCATGGTGCTACTTTGAAGCACAAGTGTGGAAAAAGATATAGTAGCATTGTCCCTTCTCTCTTTTTCTCTCATTTTTTTCTTTTCTCTTTTTTTCTCTTTTTTTTCTCTTTTCTTCCTTTGGCCTTTCTTTTTTTCTTTTTGGCCTTTTTTTTATTCTTTTTTTCTTTTTGTAAAGTCCGTAGTTTCATCCCGGCTTGTGGGGGAATCATAGTCTTCATCATCCTTTCCTCACTAGGACAATGCTCTAATAATGAAGATCATCACACTTTTATGGATTTACAACTCAAGAATTACAACTCAAAGCTAGAACAAGATATGACTCTATATGAATGCCTCCGGCAGTGTACCGGGATATGCAATGAATCAAGAGCGACATGTATGAAAATTATGAAGGTGGCCTTGCCACAAATACGATGTCAACTACATGATCATGCAAAGAGCAATATGACAAAAGAAATGCGTGTCATATGAACGGAATGGTGGAAAGTTGCATGGCAATATATCTCAGAATGGCTATGGAAATGACATAATAGGTAGGTATGGTGGCTGTTTTGAGGAAGGTATATGGTGGGTGTATGGTACCGGCGAAAGTTGCGCGACACAAGAGAGGCTAGCAATGGTGGAAGGGTGAGGTGCGTATAATCCATGGACTCAACATTAGTCAAAAGAACTCATGTACTTATTGCAAAAATCTAAAAGTCATCAAAAACAAAAGTACTACGCGCATGCTCCTAGGGGATAGATTGGTAGTAAAAGACCATCGCTCGTCCCCGACCGCCACTCATAAGGAAGACAATCAATAAATAAAATTGTGCTCCAACTTCATCAAAAAGCGGTTCACCATACGTGCATGCTACGGGAATCACAAGCCCCAACACAAGTATTTTTCATAATCACCTCAACTAGCATGACTCTAATATCACTACCTCCATATCTCAGAACAATTATCAAGCATCAAATTGATCATAGCATCCAATTCCTTTCTATGATAGTTTTTATTATACCCAACTTGGATGCTCATCATTCTAGGACCAACTTTGTAACCCTAGCAAATACCATGCTGTTCTAAAAGACTCTCAAAATATTATAAGTAAGCATGATAGACTAGCAATTTCTTCAAAATTAAGTCACCACCGTGTTCTAAAAGACATAAGTGAAGCACTAGAGCAAAAACTATCAAGCTCAAAAGATATAAGTGAAGCACATAGAGTATTCTAGCAAATTCTAATCGACTAGGCTTCTCCTAAATGGTGTGTATAGCAAGGGTGATTGTGGTAAACTAAAAAGCAAAGACTAATATAATACACGACGCTCCAACCAAAACACATATCATGTGGCGAATAAAAATATAGCTCCAAGTAAAGTTACCAATGAACGAAGACGAAAGAGGGGATGTCTTCCCGGGGCATCCCCAAGCTTAGGCTTTTGGCTATCCTTGAATATCTTGGGGTGCCATGGGCATCCCCAAGCTTAGGCTCTTGCCACTCCTTATTACATAGTCCATAAAAGGTTTACCCAAAACTTGAAAACTTCACAACACAAAACTCAACAGGAAATCTTATAAGCTCCGTTAGTGAAAGAAAACAAAACCACCACATAAGGTACTGTAATGAACTCATTCTTTATTTATTTTGGTCTTAAACCTACTGTATTCCAACTTCTCTATGGTTTATTAACTTATTTACTAGCCATAGATGCATCAAAATAAGCAAACAACACACGAAAAACAAAATCTGTCAAAAACAGAAAAGTCTGTAGCAATCTGTAACTAACGCAAACTTCTGGAACTCTAAATGTCCTACCAAAATAGGAAGTCCTGGAAAATTTGTCTATTGATCATCAGCAAAAAGAATCAACGCAAAAGCACGTTTCTGTGATTTAACAAAACTAAATTCGTGCGTGCAAAGTTTCTGTTTTTCAGCAGAATCAAGTCAACTATCATCATAGGTTATCCTATAGGTTCTACTTGGCACAAACACTAATTAAAAAATAAAAACACATCTAAACAGAAGGTATATGCAAAATTTATTACTAAACCTGAACAAAAACAAAAAACACACAAAGAAAATTGGGTTGCCTCCCAACTAGCGCTATCGTTTAACGCCCCTAGCTAGGCATAAAAGTGAAGATAGATCTAAGGAGTGCCATCTTTGGCACTAAATTCATAAGTAGCTCGCATGATAGATTCATAAGGTAATTTGACTTTCTTCTTGGAAAGTGCTCCATGCCTTTCTTTAATGGAAATTGGAATCTAATATTCCCTCCCTTCATATCAATAATCGCACCAATCGTTCCAAGGAAAGGTCTACCAAGAATAATAGGGCAAGAAAGATTGCAATCGATATCAAGAATGATAAAATCTACGGGCACCAAATTTCTATTTGCAACAATGAGAACATCATTGATCCTTCCCATTGGCTTTTTAATGGTGGAATCCGCAAGGTGCAAATTTAAAGAGCAATCATCAAGATCATGGAAACCTAGAATATCACATAAAGTTTTCGGAATCATGGAAACACTAGCACCCAAATCACACAAAGAAAAACACTCATGATCTTTAATTATAATCTTTATAGTAGGTTCCCACTCATCATTAAGTTTTCTAGGTATAGAAACTTCCAAATTAAGTTTTTCATCATAAGATTGCATCAAGGCGTCAACAATATGTTTGGTAAAAGTTTTATTTTGACTATAAGCATGAGGAGAATTAACAACGGATTGCAACAAGGAAATACAACCTTCTAAAGAACAATTATCATAATCAAATTCCTTGAAATCCAAGATAGTGGGTTCAATGCTATTTAAAGTCATGACCTCTCCAATCCCACTTTTACCAAATTTAGCATCAAGATCTAAAAACTCCAAATTCTTGGGACGCCTTCTAGTTAAAGTTGACTCATCATTAGTCCCATAATTATCAAGATTCATATTGCAAAACAAAGATCTAATAGGAGACTCATCAATAACTTTAAGATCCTCATCATTATTTTCATGGAAACTAGAAGAACACAACTTTATAAAGCTATCTTTCTTAGCACGCAATCTAGCGGTTCTTTCCTTGCACTCATCAATGGAAATTCTCATTGCTTTGAGAGACTCATTGATATCATGCTTAGGAGGAGAAGATCTAAGTTTAAGAGAATCAACATCAAGCGAAAGTCTATCAACGTTCCTAGCCAAATCATCAACTTTGAGCAATTTTTCTTCAAGCAAAGCATTAAAATTCTTTTGAGAGATCATAAACTCTTTCACACTATTCTCAAAATCAGAGGGCATCTTATTAAAATTACCATAAGAATTATTGTAGGAGTTTCCATAATTATTAAAGGAATTACTAGGGAACGGTATAGAATTAAAGTTTCCTCTATAAGCATTGTTTCCAAAACTATTCCTACCAACAAAATTCACATCCATAGATTCATTATTATTCTCAATCAAGGTAGACAAAGGCATATCATTGGGATTAAGAGGAGTATTAGTAGCAAAAAATTTCATAAGTTCATCCATCTTTCCTCTCAAAACATTGATTTCTTCTATAGCATGCACTTTTTTACTAGAAGATCGTTCGGTGTGCCATTGAGAATAATTAGCCATAATATTATCAAGAAGTTTTGTAGCATCTCCTAACGTGATTTCCATAAACGTGCCTCCCACGGCCGAATCTAAGAGATTTCTAGAAGCAAAGTTCAAACCGGCATAAAAATTTTGTATGATCATCCATAAATTCAAACCATGAGTAGGGCAATTGCGAATCATCAATTTCATTCTTTCCCAAGATTGGGCAACATGCTCATGATCTAGTTGTTTAAAATTCATAATATCGTTCCTAAGAGTGATGATCTTAGCGGGAGGAAAATACTTAGAGATAAAAGCATCTTTGCACTTGTTCCAAGAATCAATACTATTTTTAGGCAAAGATGAAAACCAAACTTTAGCACGATCTCTAAGTGAAAACGGAAATAACTTCAATTCAACAATATTGTTATCCGTATCTTTTTTATTTTGCATATGACACAAATCCACAAAGTTGTTTAGATGAGTAGCGGCATCTTCACTAGGAAGGCCGGCGAATTGATCTTTCATAACAAGATTCAGCAAAGCAATATTGATTTCACAAGACTCAACATCATTAAGAGGAGCAATCACCACAAAAAAAAGACACATCCGTGACATTTTGGGCCGAACAAATTTTTTTCTGTCATACATATGACACTTCTATGACAATAATTGTGACAAAACCTGGTATCATCATAGATGTGGTGGGATCCTACTTCTATGACAAAAAATCATGACAGAAAATGGGCTTTTTGTCCTGGGTGGGCCGGAGACGCAGCTGCATGACATTCTTTGGGCCGTCCATGACGGAAAAAACCATGGTAGAAGCGAGGGGGAGGAAAATTTCGGGGAGTTGCCGGTTACGGTGGGAGGTCGGGGGCCGAACGATGCGCTGCTTTCTCTCGACGACTGCTGCGTGTGTGCGGCGTTCGCTAATCAACCCGAACCGAGGCGTTGGGCTCTAACTGAACCCAAGAAATTGCACTGCAGGCTACACGTTACTGAACCCGAGCGATTGATTGATGGCTGTTAACTGAACCCGATGGAGCGATTCCTTCGCTGCTGCTCCTGCTAACTGAAGCCGGTCGATTGGATGAACAGTGAGTGTTGCGGGGGGGGGGGTTGATGAACAATGAGCGGTGGCGTTGCCTCTGGATGAACAGGACCTCATGGTGTGGAGGGCTGGATGAATAGTAGACGATGGAGGGGTGGCCGTGGAGGGGTGGTTGAACAGGACCCCGTGGTGTGGAGGGCTGGACGAACAGTAGACGGTGGAGGGGTGCCCGTGGAGGGTGGTTGAACAGTAGCCGGTGGAGTAGCGCGCGGTGGAGACTGGATGAACAGGAGCCCGTGGAGGCTGGAGGAGGTCGACGGTAGCCCGTGGAGGCTAGAGGAGGTCGACGGTGGAGATGAACAGTATCCCGTGGAGTCCCCTTTTGCGGTACGCCACACCCCTCCCGATGAACAGGACCCCTGTTTCGACCGTAGGAGGTCCGTTTAAATCCGCTTTGCGATGACGCCACACCCTCCCGATCAACAGACCCCGCTTCGACCGTAGGAGGTCCGTTTCCGTTTTGTGGTACACCACACCCTCCCGATCAACAGACCCCGCTTCGACCGTAGGAGGTCCGCTTCTCCGCTTTTGCGATGCGCCACACCCTCCCGATCAACAGACCTGTTACGACGTAGGAGGTCCGTTTCGTCCGTTGTGCGGTACGCCAGGCCTCGTTTCCATCGCCTGTTCCATCCAAGCCCTCCCGATGAACACGACCATGCATTCCGTTCCGACCTAGCCGGTTGGCTCCCCATGAACACAATGACGATGCTGTTTCTCCGTTCCGACCCAGCCATGTACGTATGCGTGAGTAGGCGTTCGAGCCCTGCCCGTATGTACGTACGTGGCCGTATTTTCTTTCTTGCACCCTCGCTGTTGTACGTACGTGTACATGCTACGTGCGCGCCTCTACTACGACACGTGCGCGCCTCTACTACGACACGTGTGTGCCTCTACATCGACCAGTATGTACGTACACTTTCGCGACCAGAATGACAACGCTACGTACGCTTCGACCAGGTGGGTCCCGACTGTCCGGCACTTCCTTGCCTGCGAAGATGTAGCTGGTGGGTCCCAGCAGTCAGGGAGGCGAATTGTTTTGGGTTGTTTTTTTGCTCGAACGCACTTCCTTGCATGTGAAGATGTAGCTGGTGGGTCCCAGCAGTCAGGGGGGAAACGTTTTTTTCATGAAATACTGGTGGCCCGTCCGGTGGGTCCCTGCTGTCAGGTGGAGGAATAATTATTTTGCGCGTAATAAGGAGGCACTTCCTTGCGGCCGCCGTGGACCCAACTGTCAGCCTCTCCACGCACAGTACTCTTCCGATGGAAGTCGCTCGTTGACCACATTGACCACGCCGCGCCGAGAGCACCACGGCGGTGGACGATGGCGAGGCCTAGGAAGGGGACGACGCGGAGCTGGGGAAGACGCAGCAGTGGATGCCTACGCGAAGAGGAGTACGTGGGTGAGGCTGCCGTCGCCACAGAATAACAGGGGGTGTGGGTGAGTAGAGGGATGGCCTGGCCAGCGGTGGGAGTAGTAGGGGGCGGTGAGGCCTCCGCGGCATTACTACCGGCCACGGGAGGCAGGAGCACGCGGCACGACCGACGCTGCTTTGGGCGGCTGGAGCACGAAGACCAGAGTTGAAGAGGCACTACGGACATTGGATGGGCATCGTACGGTCACCGGACCTAGAGTCGTTCATATTGACTAAGTTGACAAAGCCCTTCGTCCCCGTAAACTTAGTAGGCCCACAAGTCAGCCTCCCACCAAGGTGAGTCCCAGCTAGCAGGGGGAGTATTCGTTTTTTTGTGCGTAATAAGGAGGCATTTCCGGTGGGTCCGAGCTGACAGCAGGGGGAACATTTTTTTTTGCGAAATACAGAGACCCTTCCAGTGGGTCCTAGCTATCAGGTGGAGGAATCATGATTTTGCGCTTAATAAGGAGGCATTTTCCTGTGTGGGCCCCTACTGTCAGCCTCTTACGATGGCTGTTGTTTGTTGACCATGTTGACCTCGCCGTGCCGAGAGCACAAACGGGGTGGACGAGGGCGAGGCCCAGGAAGAGAACCACCCGGAGCCGGCGAAGCCACCACAGCAGATGCGCATGCTGAGGGGAGAACGAGCGCTGACTGGTCGGCTGCGGGGTGAGGCTGACGTCGCCGACAAATAACAGGATGTGTGGGTAGTTAGAGGGATGGCCTCGCGGCAGCACAGCCAGCCTCGGGAGGAGGGAGCAGGCAGTCCTGCCGGGCGCTGGTTTGGGTGGCTGGTGTCGTGTGAACGACTCCAACAGTAAGAGAGGAGTAGGATAACGGAGCATGATCTATCGAGATGCATATGGGTGATACGGTGGTTTTAGCGAGTTCGGGCCTCTCACGGTGGAGATAACAACCCTACGTCTCGTGCTCCGGAGAGGCTTTGTTTATCTGAGTATATATCCAGAGATTACAATGTGTGTGTGAGAGAGAGGAACGGATCCCCATGCCTGAGCTAAGTCCTAAGACTAATGGTGAAGAGAGAGAGAGAGAGAGAGGTGGAAGAAAAGAACCCCCTAGTCTAGTGATGGGGGGTGGCTTATATAGAGTGCGCCACCCCCTCACCTCCTATGTTACAAAGTGGGGTATGAATGCCATAATGCCAGCCCGCTATTAAGCCCTCACTATTAGAAAGATGCCGACTGCCTTGCTGCCTGCTGGTCTTCGTATATCCGAGTGAGTCATACGGTCGAGTGGTCAACCGTCATCCGAGTGGATGGTATGTTGCTTGGTCGAGTGGATAGTATGCTGCTTGTCCGAGTGGATAGTGTGTCAGATGAAATTGACTGGACCCACATGTTGTGTGGACCCCATGCTTCATGATATTTCGACCCTTCGTGGGCCTACCTGTTATGTATATCCCCAACATTAGCCCCTAATCGATTGCGATTTTGCGAACGAGTTGGTGTAAGACACGCTTTGGTCCGAGTGATTACTGAAATACTCGGTACATGTCGCCGCGCTTTCAGACAACCAAGGTTTGAACAAAATCTCAATGGATTCCGGCAACATGCTTCCCGACTGATCGAGGTAAGTGTCTGTGAGGAGCAACTTGGTGACATTCGTTCATCTCTCGGGAGAGGGTTTGACTCGTGATCTGAGTATGGGCGTGTCATTAAATCCGCGCAACCAGATTGACACATGGACTGATCTTTTAGAGAGATGCCATTCTTATCCCGGAGGAACGTCAATACGAGTCGGTTTCAGATCCACACTTGTGAGTTTCACACTTTGAGTCCTAGAAGAAGGCTCAAAACAGGTCCACGGAGGAGCGTTAAACTCGCCTTATAGAATATTTTTTTTGGAGTGATTTGGAGCTGGGCCTGCATTGAGTAACTGATTACTCGGAATTTCTTCACGCCTGGAACATGTCTTTTTTGTTGTTTGGCCGTCACTCGGGTTGGGCGGACCGTTCCGAGTGGATACCCTTCCAGTGGGGGCACGCTGAGTGCACCCACCGGTGTAGTCCCCGAGATCGCCGCCGATCGCGCGATCGGGGGAGTCTTAGAGCCTGTCTTTTTGTTGTTTGGCCGCCACTCGGGTTGGGTGGACCGCTCAGTGGATACCTTCCGATGGGGGCACGCTGAGTGCACCCACCGGTGTAGTCCTCGAGATCGCCGTCGATCGCGGCGTCGGTGGGAGTCTTAGAGCCTGTCTTTTTGTTGTTGTTCATCACTCGGACCGGTCAGCCGCATCAGTAGAGATTACTCCGGTGGGGGCACGCTAAGTGCACCCACCGGTGTAGTCCTCGAGATCGCCGCCGATCGCGGGCGATCGGCGGGGTATGAGAGAACTAAAACTCTTCTTAGCTGGTACTTGATCGAACTTGTTCTTCTCGACTCGGAGGTCGAGTAATATCGAGATGGGTTTGCATCGAGCAAAATGTTTCTTCTGAGTTCTCTTCCGGGGGGGCACGCTGAGTGCACCCACCGGGTGTAGTCCCCAGCCTCTGCCGGACTAGATGAGTCCGGCAGAGGTTTAAGTCTCTCGGTAAACCTTCATGCGCTTGGCACGGCAAATATCTTTGTCTCGTAATTGAATCAATCGGATGGATGCGTGGCGCAGAGGGTCGAGTGGTGAAGACGTGCTCAACCGAAAGTGGCGGCGCATGGGGCGGCCGAATGTGATGACGTGTGAAGTGGTCGAATGTAGGACTACATATCTAGCCAAGTGAAGATGCACGGGCAGCCGAGTGGTGAAGACGCACAACCGAAAGGGCGGCGCGCCTTGAAGCGGCTAAAGCGAAGTCGTGTGTCACCGGACGGTGAAAAATGGTCCTCGGAGGACTTAGTCAAATGCTTTCAAGGTTATGTAGTGACGAGTTTGGTGTAGTGTGGTTGCGACGCAACAAGAACGGGCGTGACAACCGAGTCCGAGTAGGAAAGAATATGGCGGCAGAGCATCCGGTGATTACTAAACTTGTCGAAGTGGCGGATCGGATGCATTTGTTGAAGTGAAGGATCTGCCAGGTGATGAAGTAGTCGACCACTCAGGAGAGTGTAATTCCAAATGAGATGGAGCCCCCGAGTGTGGCGTAGCCCCCGAGCGTACTACAGGCTTTGACAACGGACATGTCGGAACACGAGAAATATAGTTTTGAATGGATAATTTGCAATTCATCGAGTTAGACTCGGGTAAAAATGAGGAGAATCTTTCGAGTGATGCTCAAATGGAATTATAAAAGGGAATTATCTGTCTCATGCCTGAAGAGGTCTATATCATTGATATGATGAAGAGGAAATTTGGTGTGTGCTCAAATGATTTGTGTGAATGACACCCATAGACACCCGCTGGGAGTGCAAGGGGCTTGCTGGTTAACCAGCAAGAGTCTGAAAGAGCGAAGGATCAGTTCGAACTTCTCGAAGCGATGGATCCGACTGAACTCATTGGAATATTGGCTCAAATAAAATGGAAGTGTAGTGTTTCGACTAAGTTGCAGCCCCGGAGGACCGATGCAAACTCGAAATTAAGAACGACACGTGGTGTTCGTGAATGATGTATGCGAAAAAATGGAAGCTGGACTCGGGAGTCACATAACCAATACTAAGCAAGTATGTGAAAATAAGCAGCCGAGCGTAGAGGTACACTCGTTGGTGCGACCTTCGAGTGAAGGTGATGTGTGAATTACGGGATACTCGGAAATAACATAATGTAAAATGACTTAGCTGTCTGAAGGCGCGCGAGTGGCCGAGTGGTGATGAGGTGACCGACCGAGTGGCGACGCGCGGGGCGGCCGAGTGGTGATGAGGTGACCAACCGATTGGCGACGCACGGGGCGACCGAGTGGTTATGAGGTGACCAACCGATGGCGACGCGCGGGGCGGCCGAGTGGTTATGAGGTGACCAACCTGTGGCGACGCGTGGGGCGGCCGAGTGGTTATGAGGTGACCAGCCTGTGGCGACGCACGGGGCGGCCGAGTGGTTATGAGGTGACCAACCTGTGGCGACGCACGGGGCGGCCGAGTGGTTATGAGGTGACCAACCTGGGGCGACGCACGGGGCGGCCGAGTGGTTATGAGGTGACCAACCTGTGGCGACGCACGGGGCGGCCGAGTGGTTATGAGGTGACCAACCTATGGCGACGCGTGGGGCGGCCGAGTGGTTATGAGGTGACCAGCCTGTGGCGACGCACGGGGCGGCCGAGTGGTTATGAGGTGACCAACCTGTGGCGACGCACGGGGCGGCCGAGTGGTTATGAGGTGACCAACCTGAGTGGCGAAGCACGGGGCGGCCGAGTGGTTATGAGGTGACCAACCTGTGGCGACGCACGGGGCGGCCGAGTGGTTATGAGGTGACCAACCTGAGTGGCGAAGCACGGGGCGGCCGAGTGGTTATGAGGTGACCAACCTGTATCGTGTTTTTAAACTTAGGCGAGTACTGGACTGCATCTAAGCCCCCGAGTGGGAGGGTTGCTCTCCACTCGGCAGGATTTTTTTCAAACTTAGGCGAGTACCTGACTGCAGCTAAGCCCCCGAGTGGGAGGGTTGCTCTCCACTCGGTAGGATTTTTTTGAAACTTAGGCGAGTACTGGACTACAGCTAAGCCCCCGAGTGGGAGGGTTGCTCTCCACTCGGTAGGATTTTTTTGAAACTTAGGCGAGTACTGGACTGCAGCTAAGCCCCCGAGTGGGAGGGTTGCTCTCCACTCGGTAGGATTTTTTGAAACTTAGGCGAGCATCGGATCTGCAGCTAAGCCCCGAGTGGGAGGGTTGCTCTCCACTCGGTAGGATTTTTTGAAACTTAGGCGAGTACTGGACTGCAGCTAAGCCCCCGAGTGGGAGGGTTGCTCTCCACTCGGTAGGATTTTTTGAAACTTAGGCGAGACGGATTCGCAACTAAGTCACCCACTGGGGGATTGAGAGCATATAAAAAGAATAACAATTATTTATGAGATTGTAATAATTGTGTCGCGGGGTTACCGAGTGGTGATGAGGTGACCAACCGATTGACGAGGCCCGGAGCGGTCGAGTGGTGATGAGGTGACCAACCGATGCGGGGCGTCCGAGTGAAGTAGACGCGATCCGCAGAGTGATGATGCACAGGATGTCTGAGTGATGTAGACACATCCTGCAGAGTAGCGATGTGTGGGATGTCTGAGTCGGGAAAGTTGATGATAACACGAGCGGCTTCGTGATCACGTGCAGGGCGACTGAGTGGCGGCGCACGGTCGGCTGAGCACCAGTGAACCTGTTCGGTCCGAGTGAACTAGCCCATCCGAGTGATTGCTGAAACAGAACGTCTGTGTCTTAATCCTGTGCCGAGTGGCTGGGGACTTGTTCCCTCGAGTTCATCGTCATGGAAATGGATGCCGCCAGCTCACAAAGGGAGGAGCCGCCGCGTGCTCGGGGCGTGGCCAGCCTCCAGATTTCTGCCGCGTCGGGCCTGTGGAGCCAAGAAAAACAGAGTAAGAAACTCAAAAAGAATAGCTTGTGCCCGGAGGTAAGCGAAAGGGTGCAGCAGCTGCAGTGCATTTGGCAGTCCACGCCGAAGGGAGCAGCAGCGCTGCCGACAATCATGCTTTGTTGCTCGGGGAAGAGCCGCCTGCCAATTTGAGGACGCCCGGCCCACGGCCGAGTGCTGATATTCTGAACGTTAGCTGGCCGAGTGAAAAAAGGTGAACTGGCCAAGTGGACCCAGGGGCTGCACGACCGAGTGAGCGCCGTTCGAGCGGACGCCTCGAGGGAACCCCAGCTGGGTTGCAATCCGGTTGGTGTGGAGCTGACTGAGCAGGCCGACACGGAGTGCTGGGCTGAGAGGTGTTGGTGATGTTCGGTGTGGATGTGCCCATGCGCATGAGCGTTGATCCGTTTGCTAGAGGCGGTTCGCTCTATCCGGCTTCAAGCGGACCGGATCCAGGGGCGTCTGACCTGCAGATCAAGGCCGAGCAGAGAGACGGACTCTTGCTCCAAAACGGATCAAAATTAGCAATAAATGCCTAGTACTAATTAGGTGTGATTGCCTGGCTAACCAACGCATTGAAGAAGGGAATTGCTCCCGTCCAGGATCTGCATGCAAGAAAGCGTTAATTAAGCAAGAGTTAATACTGTTCTGCATGCCATGGAAGTTTCCTTCTTCCATGGATCATTTTCTGCATGCGATTTATTGCCATGCCGCGGGCTTGTGCAGTCGACTCCGAACGGAGATGCTCCGTCATCAAGCCGGCAACACCGGAGAGGGGAGCCACCACGCGCTTCGCAGCATCGGACGGCTGCTCCTGAAGGAAGGAGTGTATCGCGCCCGCGGCAACGGCGGGAGGGGCGCCTCCGCCATGGAGATTACTGCCGACCGGACGACCGGGCTGAGGATCACCGCGTTGCCGGCCAGAGAGCGGAAAGGGAGGAACCTCGCGTCGCCCGTCGGGCCCGCGCCTCCACGGCATGGACGCCGCCGTCGAACACGTGATCGGCTGGGGAGGCCTCATGGCGAGGGAGCCGCCGTCGGGCAGGCAACCGACCGGGCGGACGAGCCCTATGCAGTCGGCAAGGCCAGTGCCTTCGCGGCGTGGAAGCCGTTGTCGGGCTAGGCGACCAGGCGAAGGAGCTCTGTGCAGCCGGCCAGGCCAGTGCCTCCGAGGCGCCGAACAGAGATGTAGATCTTTTCTCCTCCTTTCTGCCATGCTTTAGTTCTAGTGTTGTGAAGATGAACAATTCGATCAGGATGAACAGGAAATTAAACATAGATGAATGAAAAAGAAACCATCTGCATCATGGCTCGATAGACGCCATGCCCCACGGTGGGCGCCAACTGTCATGGGAACGACTCCGACAATAAGAGAGGGGTAGGATAACGGAGCATGATCTATCGAGATGCATATGGGTGATACGGTGGTTTTAGCGAGTTCGGGCCTCTCACGGTGGAGATAACAACCCTACGTCTCGTGCTCCGGAGAGGCTTTGTTTATCTGAGTATATATCCGGAGATTACAATGTGTGTGTGAGAGAGAGGAACGGATCCCCATGCCTGAGCTAAGTCCTGAGACTAATGGTGAAGAGAGAGAGAGAGAGGTGGAAGAAAAGAACCCCCTAGTCTAGTGATGGGGGGTGGCTTATATAGAGTGCGCCACCCCCTCACCTCCTATGTTACAAAGTGGGGTATGAATGCCATAATGCCAGCCCGCTATTAAGCCCTCACTATTAGAAAGATGCCGAACGCCTTGCTGCTCGCTGGTCTTCGTATATCCGAAAGTGAGTCGTGCGGTCGAGTGGTGAACCGTCATCCGAGTGGATGGTATGTTGCTTGGTCGAGTGGATAGTATGCTGCTTGTCCGAGTGGATAGTGTGTCTGTATGAAATTGACCTGGACCCACATGTTGTGTGGACCCCATGCTTCATGATATTTCGACCCTTCGTGGGCCTACCTGTTATGTATATCCCCAACAGCTGGAGCTGGAAGATCAGAGATTGAAGAAGCACGGCGGCCGTTGGATGGACATCCAACAGTCACTGCTGTGTGTTGACTAAGTTGACAAAGCCTTGCATACGCGTCAAATTGTTTTTTAAGACAGCGTGATCCTCAACCTAGTAGGCCCAGAAGTGAGCCTCCAAATCTGTGGAAAACAGCATACAACCCATTAGCAATTATTTCAAATAATTTATAGCCCATTTGCTAATTCTTAAGGATATTTGAAGCCCATATTCTTTTTATTAGCATTACAGACCATATATTCTTGGCACTGCTAAAAAATTCAACGAATTTTTGCATATTTCAGTGGGGTCCGAACTCTTTTAATCACAAAATTTCGAGTCACGTTAAAAATAGTTTTCAAAAAATTATATCAAAATAAAATTCAAAAAACAATTCTCCGCAAAAAAATGAATGAAATTTAGAATCTTAACTAGCAAGATGCCCGTTCGTTGCATGGAACATGAAGATGCATTTGTATGAGTAGTTTATCTTGTGGGAGAAAATATGATATTTTAATGTAATTGCCAGTTGGCTTTGGTTTTTATAAGAGTAGAGAGTAGAGAAATGCTGAAAAAGATGATATTTTAATGAAATTGCTGGTTGGCTTTGGTTTAAAAATTTACAGCCCATTTCTTACAATTCATAGCCCGTTTTCTGGGGAAGCCCATTTCTTACTACTTACATCCCTCCTCGTCTTGAAAGATTTGCAGCCCAGCAGGGTTGAGAAAAGCAAGTAGGCCTCGGTTTTGGTATTCTCCAAAAAAAAAAGAATTGGGCTAGCCAATTTCAGAAAGAAAAAATATATCAACTGGGCTCGTCATGTGCTTAATAAAAGCGTAAGAGTGGGATAAACGGGCCACAGCCCTCAAGACAACAAGCAGATTGAGCTCCGTCTCTCAAACTGAAAACAATCGGGCGAAATTTGGATCCTCGTGTTATCTGCTCGGTGTGTAATTTTCTCATTTATTGACTACATTGACAATGGCATGGAACCTAGTTGTCAAACAATTAGGAGGAAGTATTTTTTTGGCTTGTAATAACGAGGCACCTGCTTGCGAAATGCAATGACCCTGGTGGGTCCCTACTGTCAGCCTCTCCATGTACAGTCATCTGCTGGTTCCTCTTGGTTGTTGACCATGTTGACTGATACTTCTCCAACGTATCTACAATTTTTGATTGTTCCATGCTATTATATTACCCCTTTTGGATGTTTATGGGCTTTATTTTACACATTTATATCATTTTTGGGACTAACCTACTAACAGGAGGCCCAGCCCATATTGCTGTTTTTTTTGCCTATTTCAGTATTTCAAAGAAAAGGAATATCAAACGGAGTCCGAACGGAATGAAACCTTCGGGAGCGTTATTTTTGGAACAAATGTGATCCGGAGAGCTTGGAGTGCAAGTCAAGAAGCTCCCGAGGGCCCCACGAGATAGGGGGCCGCGCCCCCCTGTAGGGCGCGCCCCTGTCTCGTGGGCCTCAGCGACCACCGACGCATTTCTTCCTCCTATATATACCTCGTGCCCGAAAACATCCAGGAGCACCACGAAACACAATTTCCACCACCGTAACCTTCTGTATCCGTGAGATCCCATCTTGGAGCCTTTGCCGACACTCTGCCGGAGGGGGAATCAACCACGGAGGGCCTCTACATCAACATCCTTGCCCCTTTGATGAGTTGTGAGTAGTTTACCACAGACCTACGGGTCCATAGTTATTAGCTAGATGGCTTCTTCTCTCTTTTTGGATCTCAATACAATGTTCTCCCCCTCTAATGTGGAGATCTATTCGATGTAAACTCTTTTTGCGGTGTGTTTGTCGAGATCCAATGAATTGTGGGTTTATGATCAAGTTTATCTATGAATAATGTTTGAATCTTCTCTGAATTCTTTTATGTATGATTGAGTTATCTTTGCAAGTATCTCCGAATTATCAGTTTGGTTTGGCCTACTACATTGGTCTTTCTTGCCATGGGAGAAGTGCTTAGCTTTGGGTTCAATCTTGCGGTGTTCTTACCCAGTGACAGAAAGGGTTGCAAGACACGTATTGTATTGTTGCCATCGAGGATAACAAGATGGGGTTTATATCATATTGCATGTGTTTATCCCTCTACATCATGTCATCTTGCTTAATGCGTTACTCTGTTCTTATGAACTTAATACTCTAGATGCAGGCAGGAGTCGGGCGATATGTGGAGTAATAGTAGTAGATGCAGGCAAGAGTCGGTCTACTTGTTATGGACGTGATGCCTATATACATGATCATGCCTAGATAATCTCATAACTATGCGCTTTTCTATCAATTCCTCGACAGTAATTTGTTCACCCACCGTAATACTTATGCTATCTCGAGAGAAGCCTCTAGTGAAACCTATGGCCCCCGGGTCTATCTCTTATCATATTTGCTTTGAATCTACTTTATTTGCATCTTTACTTTTTGCATCTATATTACAAAATACCAAAAATATATTTATCTTATCATACTATCTTTATTAGATCTCACTTTCATGAAGTGGCCGTGAAGGGATTGACAACCCCTTTATTGCGTTGGTTGCGAGTTCTCAGTTTGTTTGTGTAGGTGCGTGGGACTTTTGAGGAGCCTCCTACTTGATTGATACCTTGGTTCTCAAAACTGAGGGAAATACTTACGCTACACTTTGCTGCATCACCCTCTCCTCTTCGAGGATGCAAGCTCAAGACGTAGCATTGACAACACCAGACGGCAGTGGGCACAACGAGCTAACCAAGGCGGAGAACGACGACAAGGCCTCGGACGGGAACGAACAACAGCCATGGAAGATGCGGCAGTGTAGTGGCAGGTGGAGGGGAGTACGAGGGCAATAACATGCAAGTCAAGCATACAAATGGTACAAAAAGCCCAAGGATTAATTGTTCATCAAATTTTTAGACAAAACCCAGATTGAACATGATAGTAACATCTAACCCAACCATTCTTTTTTGCAGTCACAAACAAATGGATCGGTCTGATCCATAAAATCAACATCATGTGCAAAAAAGTTTATTTCAGGATGTCTACAACTTATTGTAAATATAAGCCGAGCACGTTTAGAAGCCCATTTGTCCACCTGAAACTTCTTTTTTTGCTGTTCAACATGTTCGGCCGTGAGAAATCTCTTGCTGTAAAAATTAAGCCTCATGGACAATAGTAACCTCGCGTTCAACAGGAAGAATGTGACAAAGCTTCTGTTTTCCTGGTTGGATGCATATCGTCCCATCGTTATTGTCCTCAAACGAATGTCATGAGAACTGAGAAAATCCTTGTGCTTATTACGCCAACGATTGGTTATATGTTTTTCTCCATGTGGTTCTCCCTAAGTAGACATGAAGATTGAAAACAGTTAAGGTCTGAAAAAAGAGTATGTCGAAAGAACGACAGCTGAAAACAGTTAATTCTAGTACAATATATACGGGCTTTCAATGTCCATGAAATCATCACCTCTATGTATAAATTCTCCAGAGATCAAAAGCATCGCAACAAGCCAATAATTATGTCTAGATCAAAACTATACATTCTGATATATATGATCTTGACAGAATCCAGCAGCATTGATAGGCTATCAATGGACGAACTCTTCATTGGGCATATAACATAATATTAGTACCCAAAGTGTACTCCAAGATGATATAAAACTTATGCACACAAATGAAAAATGCAGCATATGATGACAAAAGTGTAGATGATAATATACAGTACCTGAAAAAGTGAGGAGCCAAACACCAACTCCTTGTGATTATTTAAACGGGTCACGAATTACACCCAAGGTCTCCAGTTTGGGCGCAGAGACGACGGTTATTTCTGAAGGTGTATAACAACTATGAAGGAGCAACCTTTCAAGTGAAGGGGCATCTTCGATGATGAGCTGCTGTCCTTTAAAACAAATTCCAATGCTTTTAAGGTGAGGCGACTTTATTTGGAGACAATTGATACCGATTTCTATTCCTAAAACAATCAGCAAGCGCTCCAGGGCAGGGCAACTGGAGTGGATGATGCTGTGCAGTGAGGCCTCCGACACATAAACCACCACAAGCGAAAGTTTTTTTAGTAGTGGGAGTCGAAGCATTTGTACCAGATCGTCTGGTAGATGGCACCGGGCGAAGGTGGCGGTGTCGAGAGAGGAGGAAAACCGCGAGATGGACAACGGTGGTGTGGGCACGAATTTTTTGTATGTTCGTGGTATGAAACTTTCATGGTAATGGTAGAACTCAAACTGCTGGAGTTTTCCGAATTTAGGGGATGTCAGCCAAGCGTCCACCTTGCCGGGTATGGACAGTAGGTAGCTTGTCGGGATGCAGAGGCATTGAATGGGGCCCTGCTGGTGAGAAGAGACGATGGCTCTGATGAGATCAAATTCAGGAAGGACGGATATCTGACGACAGTCGAGATTGAGGGGCGCGGTGCGCCATAGAGGGCGCCACCAAGTTGAGAGGACTTGTGTGCGGCAGCAATCCTTGGTGGGGAGAAGCGAGATGATATCCTCAAGGATGATGCCCGGGAGATCGCTGATGCGGTCCACTGGAGATTCTACCAGTTCCTCAGATCTGGGTGGGGGGGCTCGCCGCTTCTCCCGACTACTGGTGCGGGATCTACAATCATGCGTCGCCCAAGGCGAGCCTCATCTTCTTTGCGCTGGGGCCAGCCGACTCCATTTTCCTTGTGGGCGTCGCGCTGAGCTCACGGGTTTGAGCAGAGTAGCCAGAGACGAGCCTAGTGGCAGTGCGAGTGGGGAAGAAGGAGGGCTGGGGATTTCTGTAGGAGTGGAAGAAGAGGAGCAGGCGTTTTCTGTACGAGTGAGGAAGAAGGTGAGCGGGGTTTTCTGGACGAGTGAGGAAGATTGGGGAGTGGGGGGAATTGGGTGGGGAAAAGGAAGCGGGAGAGCGAGCTGTTCGTGTTTATAAGGCCCGCTGCACTAACTACTCGCTTTTTCCCAAGAACCGCTCTCTTCTTTTTTTTGTTGCATTGAGCCGACGCATGGGCTTGGCCGACCGGCCATGCATGCAGGATGCATGTGCCCACAGCCATCGTGCATGCGCTGGTTTGTTACTAGGCCTATTTAATAGGGTGGTTATGGAGTAAATTAAAGAGATTTATTTTCTCCGGTGCATCCACCAAATTAGAGGATGCGATCTTGATGCGAACACTCACATTAAACTAACATTCAAGAACAAAAGTTCAACATGTCTATGCATCTCAATGATTCACCATACTATAACCAATATACAAAGCTGTGAGAAGGTGTGGAAATAAAGAAAATCGGTCGATGCTTCTCGAGCAAAGGGCCTCCCTAGCAAGACGCATTAATTTCTGGGCATGCTTGTTTCTACTCAATGTTGCGAGCACTTTGAGCATGTTGGCAACTCCACAGCTAGCTAGCTGCCTCATCTTGCAATTGATGCTGACACATTTGCAGCAAACACATGAGGCAATAGAGATGACTCAACATGGGTCCATATTGTGCAGTTCCCCTGATATCATATTCATTGTCCTGAATCTGAAAAGATAGGGGAACAGTAGCTATACTTAAACGGTGTTGCAATACAGTAGCACATATCAATAGCTCGGAATGACAAAACACGATCATCTGGACGAAGGGGGTACTGACCTGCCTGAGGAAGATTACATATAATTTCATAAGTCCTTGGTTGATTTCCACCTTCAGCTGCACTGCTTGTTTTCTCCTCCACACATGACATGATCGTTCCGCACTGCATTCAACAAGTCAACGTACGAATAAGCTAATTTCATCTTGCGGTGGTCATTGTACCTAGTTACGAATGTAGGAATACCTGGAGCACCATGAGGTTAGCTGACAGCAGGTAGATGCATCCATATAAATTTTGTGCGGTGCTACCAAAATTGAGGTTTGTATCCCTTCCCGTTATGAGAATTCTTCTTGAATTTGGTAGAATGTGACGGCTTGTTCTTTGCATCAAACTTGCCTTTCCCGTGAGATTTGTTCTTGTTGTTTTGGGGCTGGTTGGGCTGGAAGTTCTTCTCGTGTACCATGTGGGCACTAGAAGCTCCCTCGGCACCCAAGCACGTGTGTCTTTGCTCTCGCCTTCTCCTAAAATCAAGAGTGCTAATGAGATCCAAAACAGAAAACTCATGTCTCTTGTTTTCC
Source organism: Aegilops speltoides (assembly GCA_021437245.1). NCBI lineage: Eukaryota > Viridiplantae > Streptophyta > Magnoliopsida > Poales > Poaceae > Aegilops > Aegilops speltoides. The sequence continues at coordinate 21,920,086 of CM038145.1, read as the reverse complement.
AGAGAAGTAGCAAAATCATTCCACAAAGGTGGAAGCTTGGCAATGATGGTCCCAGCAACAAATTTGTCCGGCAACACACACTTAAAGTACTCAAGTTCCTTAGAGAGTGAATGTATCTCATGAGCCTGCTGAACAACAAAACGCTCATCAGTCATCTTGTAGTCACAAAATTGCTCCATGACGTACAACTCGTTGCCAGCGCCCAAGGGCCCAAACGTGGCCTCGAGCGCAGCCCACATGTCTTTGCCGCTGTCAAACGACATATATGAATCCACAATGGAATCGTCAAGAACACTCAGTAGGGCGGCTTTGAAGAGGGTATCCATGTTCTGAAAAGCTTCCTGCTATGTGGGATTAAGATTGCCCTCGGGCTTACCTTTAGTGGCGTCATAGCAGTACATGATCTGAAACCAATATACTGCTCTTGTGCGCCACCTTTTATATTGCACCCCCTTAAAATTAGGCGGCTTCAAAAGCACAGCAAAACCACTCGGAGTAAATTGCCTGTGATCAGGTTTTTGGATTGGATTGTTGAATATATGAGAAATTTAGTATGAGATTTAATCCGAATCAGTAGTAAATAGATCATGACGACAATTGCAAACATCAAAGTAATGATGCGGACAAAACTAGGAGGATAGAATCACATACTGTACAGCGGGAGCAGAACCGATCTGGTTGATGTTGTCACTCATGTCGTTGATGAAGACGTTACCGAGGTCGGGGAAGAAGGCTGTCGTTGAGGAAGTCGTCGCTGAAGCAGTCACAGTAGTGTGCTCCCCAAAAACCTGATCGCCCCTCTCCCGTACAGGATCACGAAAGGCGGGGTTCGAAGGACAGCTGTCCCTTCTTGCGGTGCACGCTGGAAGGAGGGCTGGAGAAGAATTGCGTGGCGGCGCTAAGATCTGGAACGGTGCGAAACCATATGATACAACGGCGGCTAGGGTAGAGCATGTCAGGTCGGTCGTGCGAGTATAATAGTAGGCCTTTGGCCCCCAAACCCCACGTCCAAGTCAATAATAGCTCAAAAAAAGTCAATAATAGCCCCACCAAGGTTTGTCTAAAAAACGGAGTAATTAAGGCGTCCGTTAGTCCCTTTAGTATAAATACAATACCATTAATAATGGCCCCAACTTTTGTCTCACAAAGTATGTTGGAGTACAACCGGCTACACGTTTACAATCCACTTCTCTTCTCTCTCCTCTTCTCTCTCCTTCAACTAAGCACAAATACTATATTTAAATCCTTATAGCCTGCTTATGTCATCTAATTGTAGTACTTGCTCTAAAAGTTACTATCCACTGTGTAGTCTGAAATGCCGGGCATGCAGCGGGCGGTGCCCTCGATCGGTGAGGGAGTCCTGGATTAGGGGGTGTCCGGATGGCCGGACTATCACCGTTGGCCGAACTCCTAGACTATGAAGATACAAGATTGAAGACTTCGTCCCGTGATGGGACTTTCCTTGGCGTGGAAGGCAAGCTTGGCAATACGGATATGTAGATCTCCTACCATTGTAACCGACTCTGTGTAGCCCTAGCCCTCTCCGGTGTCTGTATAAACCAGAGGGATTTGGTCTATAGGATGAACAACAATCATACCATAGGCTAGCTTCTAGGGTTTAGCCTCTTTGATCTCGTGGTAGATCTACTCTTGTACTACCCATATCATCAATATTAATCAAGCAGGAGTAGGGTTTTACCTCCATCGAAAGGGCCCAAACCTGGGTAAAAACATCGTGTCCCTTGTTTCCTGTTACCATCCACCTAGACGCACAGTTCAGGACCCCTACCCGAGATCCGCCGGTTTTGACACCGACATTGGTGCTTTCATTGAGAGTTCCTCTGTGTCGTCACCTTTAGGCCCGATGGCTCCTTCGATCATCAACAACGACGCGGTCCAGGGTGAGACTTTTCTCCCCGGACAGATCTTCGTATTCGGCGGCTTTGCACTGCGGGCCAATTCAGTTGGCCATCTGGAGCAGATCTAAAGCTACGCCCCTGGCCATCAGGTCAGATTTGGGAGTTTGAACTACACGGCCGACATCCACGGAGACTTGATCTTCGACGGATTTGAGCCACAGCCAAGCGCTGCCTCACTGTCTCGATGGGTATGATCTAGCTCTGCGCCAGACAAGTACCACGAGGTCGCACAGCGTCCGCTCCGACCCTAGCTCGGAGCCGACCGCCCGGTCGAGGACGAGTGGCTGGACACCGCCTCGGGGGCTACGATCTCTACGGCGATTGAGCCGAACACCATCCCTGTCCTTCGCAAAGCCCGTGACTCCGAGGTGCCGGACTCCTCTCCGGACTCCGAACCTCCCGCGCCCCTGCCAATCAAATCCGATTGGGTGCCGGTTATGGAGTTCACTGTCGCGGACATATTTCAGCACTCGCCCTTTGGCGACATCTTGAATTCACTAAAGTCTCTCCCTTTATCAGGAGAGCCCTGGCTGGACTATGGTCAGGAAGGTTGGGATGCGGACGACAAAGAAATTCAATGCCCACCTACCACCCACTTTGTAGCCACTGTCAATGATTTAATCGACATGCTCGACTTCGACTCCGAAGACATCGACGGTATGGACGACGATGCAGGAGACAACTAAGAACCAGCGCCTACAGGGCACTGGAAGGCCACCTCGTCATACGACATATACATGGTGGACATCCCAAAAGATGGGAATGGCAATGGAACAGCGGAGGATGACCCCTCCAAGAAACAACCCAAGCACCGACATTAGCGGCGCCGCTCTAAATCCCGCCACAGCAAAAACGGTGATTCCGGCACGGGAGATAATAACACCCAGCATAAAGGTCGAAGACAACCCCCTCCAGCAGGATTCAGCACAGGAGGAGGGAGAAGCCAGCCATCATGATAGAGAGGCAGATAGAGAGGTAGAGGACGATAATTATATGCCTCCCTCCGAAGATGAAGCAAGCCTCGACGATGACGAATTTGTCGTGCCCGAGGATCCCGTCGAACAAGAGCGTTTCAAGCGCAGGCTTATGGCCACGGCAAGCAGCCTCAAGAAAAAGCAGCAGCAACTTAGAGCTGACCAAGACTTGCTAGCTGATAGATGGACCGAAGTCCTTGCAGCCGAAGAGTACAAACTCGATCGCCCCTCCAAGAGCTACCCAAAACGCAGGCTGCTACCCCAATTAGAGGAGGAAGAACCCAAACCTACATCACCAGCGCATGACGCGGCCGACCGGCCACCTCGTAGCCGCAACAGAGAGGCCTTTAGGCCATCCGCTAAAGCCGCACCCCGGCGTCGCTCGAAAAGTACAAAGCCACGGGGGAATGCGCCAGACTTGCGAGACATATTGGAGGACAAGGCAAGACAAATAAGATCGATCTACGGATCGCGTGGGCGCCCCACGATACGTGATGACAACCGTCACGCGGATACAGCAATTCCGGCCGGGCGAACATAGTAGACAAAGCTCATTTGAGCTGCGTCGTGATATAGCCCAATACAGAGGCGCCACACACCCACTATGCTTCACAGACGAAGTAATGGATCATCAAATCCCTGAGGGTTTCAAACCCGTAAACATTGAATCATACGATGGCACAACAGATCCTGCAGTTTGGATCGAGGACTATCTCCTTCACATCCACATGGCCCGCGGTGATGATCTACATGCCATCAAATACCTCCCACTCAAGCTTAAAGGACTAGGTCGGCATTGGCTCAACAGCTTGCCAGCAGAATCAATTGGTTGTTGGGAAGACCTGGAAGCCGCATTCCTTGATAACTTCCAGGGCACATATGTGCGACCACCAGATGCTGATGACCTAAGCCACATAATTCAGCAGCCAGATGAATCGACCAGGCAATTCTGGACACAGTTCTTAACCAAGAAAAATCAAATTGTCGACTGTCCGGATGCAGAGGCCCTTGCAGCCTTCAGACATAACATCCGCGACGAGTGGCTTTCCCGGCACCTAGGACAGGAAAAGCCAAAATCCATGGCATCCCTCACATCACTCATGACCCGCTTCTGCACGGGAGAGGACAGCTGGCTAGCTCGCAGTAACAACCTGACCAAAAACCCTGGTAGTTCGGATACCAAGGACAGCAACGGCAGGTCGCGTCGCAACAAGCACAAGCGCCGCATTAACGGCGATAATACTAAAGATACGGCAGTCAAAGCCGGATTCAGAGGCTCTAAACCCGGTCAGCGGAAAAAGCCATTCAAAAGAAATACTCAGGGCCCGTCCAATTTGGACAGAATACTCGATCGCTCGTGCCAGATACATGGCACCCCCGAAAAACCAGCCAACCACACCTACAGGGATTGTTGGGTGTTCAAGCAGGCAGGCAATATAAATGCCAAAAACAACGACAAGGGGCTGCATAGTGATGACGAGGAGGAGCCCCGGCCACCGAACAATAGAGGACAGAAGGGCTTTCCCTTACAAGTGCGGACGGTGAACATGATATACGCAACCCACATACCCAAAAGGGAGTGGAAGCGTGCACTGAGGGACGTATACGCGATGGAGCCAGTTGCCCCAAAGTTCAACCCATGGTCCTCCTGCCCGATCACTTTTGATCGAAGGGACCACCCCACTAGCATCTGCCACGGCGGATTCGCCGCATTGGTTCTTGACCCAATCATTGACGGATTTCACCTCACTAGAGTCCTGATGGACGGCGGCAGCAGCCTGAACCTGCTTTACTAGGATACAGTGCGCAAAATGGGTATAGACCCCTCAAGGATCAAACCTACAAAAACGACCTTTAAAGGCGTCATACCGTGTAGAGGCCAACTATGCAGCTCGGTCACACTCGAAGTGGTCTTCGGATCCCGGATAACTTCCGAAGCGAGGAATTAATCTTCGACATAGTCCCGTTCTGCAGCGGCTATCACGCACTGCTCGGACGAACCGCATTTGCAAAGTTCAATGCGGTGCCGCACTATACATACCTCAAGCTCAAAATGCCAGGCCCCGAGGAGTAATCACGGTCAATGGAAACACCGAACGCTCTCTCCGAACGGAGGAGCATACGGCGGCCCTCGCGGCGGAAGTACAAAGCAGCCTCTTAAGGCAATTCTCGAGTCCGACTACTAAACGCCCGACACCGTCAAGCGCGCTGAGTAACCTACAACAAGACCGCTGGCACGCTTCCAAGCATCGCGTAGCAATGCGGCCCAACCCTAGCCCTCGCAAAATCGCGAGACCAGTACCACGCGTACATAACTACGCTCTGGAGATACCATGGGCATAGGGGTAGGGGCACGACCACGGCATGCCCGGAGAGCGGCTCAACCGCACCAGGGGCTCCCAATTGTGTCATTCTTTTTTTCTTATTCTCAGGACTCCGTTTTCCAGAAGCCCTGTCCGGCAGTAGAATTGCCAAACTCACGATGCAACAGCCAGGGAAGCAGAAAAGCTACGTCGAATGTCCAAGTGGTCTCTATTACGAGCAGTATACCTGTTTTACATACCATCCCGCATCCTACCCCTGGAGGGGGACATGTTAAATAGTCCCATCCCTTGCTTATCGCACTATTTGCATCGTTCTGCTTTCATGCAGTATTTTTTGAATAAACAATGCATCATTTTTTGCCTATTATTGCATTCCTTTTTCTATCTATATATGTTCACTTATGACATGTTGCATTAAATGCGCTTTGGTACGACCAAATACACCAGGGGCTTAAGTACCCCAAAATATGGTGTGATAAGTCCGAAAACTTTAACAAGTGCGGCACCCCGAACTTATAGCACTATATGCATCGGCTCCGAATCATGTCTTGGGTCAATAGTTGGGTTTGCCCGGCTCCCATGTTTTGGTACCTTCGTTTAGTTATATCGGCTAAGGTAGCTGGGAGAACCACTGCGATTGTGCCCGGTTGAGCTAGGTTGAGCACCTCGGGGGAAAGCTAAAACTGACCGTCATGATAGGGCGAGAGCCGATCGCATTCGAGAGGTTTTTCGAGTCCCTAAAGACTTATGCCGCTTAGAGCGAGGAGTCGGCTTTGTCCGCCCAGCGTGGATAGCGCCCAATTGGTCTTCCAAACACTAGGGGCTTCACGAAATTTAAAATTATAGAATTCTATGGCTAAGTGGGAGTGTTCAAGCATTATAGTCCGGTTGCCTTGTTACGTTGTGTTGGCGCCTCCTCGAAGGACCCAAAATGGGAACAAGAGCGCTCAAGTTTATCCCAACACCCCAAAGACTGTGGCATGGGGGCTGAAGCCAACGACTTGCCATCTCTCAAATTTGATAAATGGCCGCACAGAAGGTAATATTTTAAATTAACAAGCATTGCTTAGCGCATATGAACAAAGTTTTCAGCGTACATGATAACAAATGCGAGTCTACTCAAAAATTACATCTTTGGAGCACTCACCCGCTATAAGGCGAGCACCCTTTAGGACACCCTTATAGTACATCTCGGGCGTGCGATACTCCTTGCCCGGCGGTGGCGCGTCCGTCACAAGCTTCTCGGCGTCCATCTTGCCCCAGTGCACTTTAGCGCGGGCAAGGGCCCGACGGGCACCTTCAATGCAGACGGAACGCTTGATGACTTCAATCCATGGACAGGCGTCCACCAGCCGCTGCACTGCATCAAGTAGCTCCTGTGCATGGCTTCTTTAGGCCACAGCTGAACTATGAGGCCCTTCATGGCCTGTTCGGCCACCTTGTGGAGCTCGACCAGCTGCTTCAGCTGGTCGCTCAGGGGCACCGGATGTCCGCCTCAGCATATTGAGATCAAAACACCTTTTCCGTCGAGCTCCCCTCCTCGGCTCGGTAGAACGCGGCAGCATCAGACACACGACAGGGCAGATCTGTGAACACTCCTGGAGAGCTCCGAATTCGGGTAAGTAACAGATAATTCACTTTTACATGCTTGCTTTGCATGAAGAATGCCTTACCTGCCGCTATCTTTTTATGGCCTCAATCTCTTGGAGGGCCTCCTGGCCTTCGGCCTTAGCGGCTTTGGCACTCTCAAGAGCCAAGGCGAGCTCGGACACTCGAGTCTTCAAGTCATGCTCCAAACCCTCGTGTTTTTCCACGAAAGCCTGGAGCTCTTGTCGCACCTCCGCCACCCGCGCCTCCTGCTTCTCTCCCTCGATGTGCTCTGCGGCCGCACCTTTTTCGGCCTTGGACATCGCCTCCTTCAGGGTCGCCACCTCGTTCGTGGCCCCTGCAATACTCACGTTATTCCTGTCATTTTTCGCAACCAAATCCTTTCTATAAGGTATTACTTTAATAAGGTATGACTTACCTTCCTTGTCCTTGAGCTACTTCTTGGCACAGCCGAGCTCGTTCTCGGACCGCTCGAGGCTCTGCTTCAATACATTGACCTCCGCAGTCAGTGCGGCAGAGGTCAGCAGCGCAGCCTGCATTCCCATATTGACATGCTTATGTTAGACTCCTGCATATATCTTTTTAGATCCTCAGTTCGAATTTTCTTTCCGAACACCAAACTGAGCATCAAGGGCTACTGTCTATGCGGTACCACTTTTACATATCTTAATTACATACCTGAAAGCCTGTTAGAAGGCTGGCACAGGGTTCAGTCAGCCCGCTCTTGGCGGACTGAACTTTCTGGATCACCGCACTCATAACAGTGCGGTCATCCTCGTCGATGGAGGCGCCGTTAAGCGCCTCCAGCAAGTTATCTGGTGCCTCCGGTTGGACGGAGGCCACCGGCGTCGCAGTCTTGCCCTTCTTATGAAGGGCCTGCCTACCGGACTTCGGAATCACTGTAGGTTCCGGTACGAAGTCCGGCACAGGGCCGGACTTAGATCCCTCTGGGGTTTTGCCCTCATTGCGCCCGGAGTCCGGGAGGTCGCCTTGCGGCGCCCCCAGAACCACCTCCTCCTGGTTGGGCCCCTTTTGGGACTCCACCGCGGCGTCGTCTGCGTCACGGGAGGAGGCGGTCGGAAGTGAAGTGCTATTCACATCCGACGAATCCAGGGAGCCGCTCGACGAAGCGGGGAGCTCGTCCTTGGGCGGGCTACATGGTTGTATTCGGCATTAGAAGACACTACGCGGCAAAGGAAAAATCATGAGTTATTCTGGAATCTAGACACTTACGATCTCGCTAGGGGCTTGGCCCTCGAGGGCCAATCCTCTTCGCCGTCGTCGGCGTTGGTGGAAAAGTCCGGAGGAAGGGTCCTTCCCTTCTTGGACCCTTCGGCCTCCCCAATTGGGGAGGCCTTCCTTTTCTTCTCTCCCCTCGCTGGGGGAGAAGCCTCTTTTTTCTCCTCCTCGTCTTTGCGGGAGGAGTCCGCCTCGGAGTCATCGGACGATGAGTCCGATAACACCTGATGCCAGGAACTCTTTCGGGTTCCCGTGGCCTTCTTCTTGGCCTTCTTGTCTGACACTACGTGAGGTGCCGGAACCAGCAGCCCCATCAATCGGGCGTCCGCTGGGTCTTCTGGTAAGGGAGCCGAACAGTTAACCTGTCCGGACTTCTTCTGCCAGGCCTGTCAGAGGTAAGGGAGTTTAGATCCCGCATAGAGTCAAACTATGAAAAACAAGTGTCCCGTAAAGGGTAAAATAACTTACCTCGCCGGCTTGACGCTGCGAGCTAAATCCGTGATCTTCGGTAGCGGATGCGGGAGCCTCGGCGCCCTTGAACAGCACCTTCCAGGCGTCTTCGTACGTAGTGTCGAAGAGCATGCTCAAGGTCTGGTGCTGTGCCGAATCAAACTCCCACAAATTGAAAGCCCGTTGTTGGCACGGGAGGATCCGGCGGACGAGCATGACCTGGACTGTGTTGACGAGCTTGATCTCCTTGTTCACAAGGTTTTGGACGCAGGTTTGGAGTCCGGTCAGCTCTTCTGAATCACCCCATGTCAGGCCCTTCTCTTTCCAAGAGGTGAGCCGTGTGGGGGTGCCAGATCTGAATCCGGGGGCCGCTGCCCATTCAGGGTCACGCGGCTCGGTGATGTAGAACCACCCCGATTGCCACCCTTTAATGGTTTCCACGAAGGCGCCCTTGAGCCATATGACGTTGGGCATCTTTCCCACCATGGCGCCTCCGCACTCCGCCTGCTAGCCGCCCACTACCTTCGGCTTGACATTGAAGGTCTTCATCCATAAGCCGAAGTGGGGTTTGATGCGGAGGAAGGCCTCGCACACAACGATAAACGCTGAGATGTTGAGGATGAAATTCGGGGCCAGATCGTGGAAATCCAGGACGTAGTAGAACATGAGCCCCCGGACAAATGGGTGAAGTGGGAAGCCTAGTCCGTGGAGGAAATGCGGTCTGGGCTTCCTCCGCGGACTTTCCTCCGCGGAGGAAATGCGGTGGAAATCTGGAAGCCGGTGCGCAATGTCGTTGTGCAGGTATCTGGCTTTCCTCAACTTTTTGATGTGCCCCTCCATGACGGAGGAGGCCATCCACTTGCCTCCCGCTCCGGACATGGCTGGGGAAGGTTGAGGCGAGATATGCGGACTTGGGCGTTGGAGCTCGAGTACGCGGAGATGGATAAGCAAAGGAGGAAGAAGGCGTAGGTAAAAAGGTGGATCCTTATCCCCTTATATGGATGGACGAAACTATGCATCCCCACCAGCCTGGTAAAACTCGCTTATCTCCCAAGCGCCGTAATCAATGGCGCGGTTGGGCTACCCACTCCTGTATTGATGAGAATCCCGGAATAAGGGGACACGATCTCTGCTTTGACAAGACGTGCCAAGGAAACCGCTTCGCTAAACGCGCTGAGGTGGAACAGTAAAAACAATTCGAATAAAGGCCTGGCCATGGTGTGATGTCACGCCACAGAATACGTCAGCAGATTGAACTTGTGTAAATGTTATTCTCTCTACGGTGGTACGTGGAACTTATTTTGCGGAGCCAGACTCTATCCTTGTGTTCAAAATCTTCTATGAAGTATTCGGAGGAGGAACCCGCCTTGCAATGCCGAAGACAATATGCGCGCCGGACTTATCGTCATTGAAGCCTGGTTCAGGGGCTACTGAGGGAGTCCTAGATTAGGGGGTGTCCGGATGGCCGGACTATCACCGTTGGCCGGACTCCTAGACTATGAAGATACAAGATTGAAGACTTCGTCCCGTGTCCGAATGGGACTTCCCTTGGCGTGGAAGGCAAGCTTGGCGATACGGATATGTAGATCTCCTACCATTGTGACAGACTCTGTGTAGCCCTAGCCCTCTCCGGTGTCTATATAAACCAGAGGGTTTTAGTCCGTAGGACGAACAACAATCATACCATAGGCTAGCTTCTAGGGTTTAGCCTCCTTGATCTCGTGATAGATCTACTCTTGTACTACCCATATCATCAATATTAATCAAGCAGGAGTAGGGTTTTACCCCCATCGAGAGGGCCCGAACCTGGGTAAAAACATCGTGTCCCTTGTCTCCTGTTACCATCCACCTAGACGCACAGTTCGGGACCCCCTACCCGAGATCCACCGGTTTTTACACCGACAGTCGGCATGCCGCTTCAACGGTGGAAGCAGTGAGAGGTCGCGTCGCCCTGACTTGCCATCAATGTGGAGCGGCGGGCTCAGCTGGCACCGGGCGGGAAGCGCGCGCGGGAGGGGGGAGGTTTTTTTGTTGGGCCAAGAAGGTAGAAGCCAACTTGGGATCGGTCCGGACGGGGAAATATCATGTGCTCCCATACTCTGCATATGACACTAGTCTATGTTACTACTCCCTCCTTTCCGGTTTATAGAGATGTTTAGAGTAACATAGTAATATGTTACAGTACAAGTTACTCCCCACTATGACCTGCCTTGGCCTCTCCCAGTGCTCCACCATGTATAGCTGCTAAGACTGCCACATAGGCATAAAATATGATGTGGCACCAATAAACTAAGCACCTATGCATTGAAGACTTGAGTTACTAAGCCATTTAGTGCACTTAGCACCTCATCTAAAGAGCATTAATAGTATAGCCAGCTGCTGGATATAAGCCAGTGCCATGTCATCTACAGCCCACGTTATAGTCAACATGTACAATAGTAGATCAAAAGAGTGTACTACTACTTTTTTGTTCTGTGGCCCACCTTTCATTCTCGCAAAGTGGCTAGGAGCACGTGCTAGAGCTAGCTCTTCACGAAGAGCCGGCTTACCTTCTCTCTCCTCTTCTCTTTCCTCCAACTAAGCAGAAATATACTATAGTTTATTCCTTATAGCCCGCTGACTCAGCTCTATTGTACTCCCTCCATTTCTTTTTAGTCTGCATATAAGATTTGGTCAAAGTCAAAGTACACAAAGTTTGACCAAATTTATATAAAAATATATAAACATCTATAATACTAAAACTATATAGTATGAAAATACATTTCATGGTGCATCTGATTTTATTGATTTCATATTGTGAATGTTTATATTTTTTTAATATAAAGTTAGTCAAACTCAACAAAGTTGACTTTGGCCAAACATTATATGCAAACTAAAAAGAAACAGAGGGAGTACTTGCTCTAAGCACATCTAAGCACTTACTAGCACCCCCTTGACCGTGGACCTTGACGATGTACGTCACCTTGTGTCTCATAATTTTCCTCGTCATCATCTGAGTCCTAGAGGATATCACCCACATCATCATTAGCATGCAGCCGCCTTGATAGACAATGTGCGCAGAAGGAGTAGAGGCGACTGGGGACGCACCACCACCACGTCGTGGGCACTCCGTATGTGCTCGTGTGCGTGCAGCGTGCGTGTTTTTTCCATCGGTGCTAGCTCTAAGGCCGAGGCTGCGGTCGTCTTCGTCTCCGACTAGTAGTTGGGCAACGACGGCAAAGAGGTGCTGCAAGAGATGCGTATGCACCGTTGCGTACGAGCTTCGCCGTAGCACGACGAACCGGACGTCGCTGCGGATGGCGCACGCCTCCATGCAGCCGAGTGTGTGCGCATGCATGTGTTATTCACGTGCATTCTACGGCCGAGAGTGTGTGCATGCATGTCTTGTGTCCGTGCGTTGTGTGCTCCATGTTGTGCGCGTCTGTGCATGAGTTGGATCGGATGGAGTTAGTGCGTTGGCTTGTGTACATGCGTGGCTTGTTGTGTGGTTATCAATAATTCAATATAAACTACTCCCTCCGTTCCTAAATATAAGTCTTTCTAGCCATTTCAAATAGACTACAAGATACGGATGTATGCAGACAAATTTTAGAGTGTAGATTCACTCATTTTGTTTCGTATGTAGTCCCATGTTGAAATATCTAAAAAGACTTATATTTGGGAATAGAGGGAGTATAAAACATCTTCAACTTAGCATCCCGATGTACCGTTTCTAGTGGTTAGCAAAAAGTTCATGTTCTTTTAGTTGTTTATAGGTGGGCAGGCGGCAAAAAACAGGGGAAAATGCGCAAGGTTCCTTGCTCCTCCTCGGTCGTCGGGAATCTATGTTCTTCAACTCTTTTCTTTTACGTGAGCTTTGTTCATCCTTTTCCCAACATGCGAGACATCTAGCATCAAGGTGCACATGTCATGCAAGAAAATGGAGATAATCAGATAAGCAGTGCGTAAGTGAGTCGTGCGGGGGGGGGGAAACCCTTTTCGTAAGTGAGACGTGCACTTCGATGGCACCTACGTAATATTTTTTCACCTCGATGGCACGTGAATAGTGTATGTACTCAACAACGGAGCACGAGATGGTAGCAATGACATGGTCAGCCCTTTTTTGGAGAGAGTACGTACTACTAGTAAATAACTTTGATGTGTCCCATCAACTCACAAAACGACGAGAAGCTTGATTATGCCTTCTCCCTCACCAACGCGTGCGCGGTGGCTCGCAGCACGAGGAGAAACTTTTGCTAACAAGCAGTGGACGTGCGTCAGTTCATTTGGTGTCAGATTGCTAGAAGCACTACTGTAGAACCATCAACTTCCGGAAGAGGCGAAGAGCCAAGCGCAAGGTCACCTACTAACCTTAGGCTAGGCGTAGTGGGAGTAACATAAGTAGGGGTACCTCCTTTTTTATTCTAGAAACAACCACACGCGAATATCAAGGTGCTGGTTACGTAGAACAAATTTCCTACGATGCGTGCTCAGCCCTCCTCTATCTCTCTTCTCAGCCAGCCAATGGACGCTGGAGCCCATTGTCTGCTTGCTCACACGCCCCCCACATGTCAGTGAAAACGCAAGAGGACCCACTGAACCTACACATCTTTCACCTCGACGTGTTGGCGATGAAAAACAAATCCAATAAAGATCTTCTGTGGCCGCTTTTGGAGTTACTCAAGAGTAGTAAGATTCTATTTACAGTTTAATCCAAGATGCACATCTCGTGGCTTCAACTTATCAACTACTACCTCCGTCCGGGTTTATTGGTCCTCATTGTATTTCGTGTCAAATTTTGACCATAGATTAAACTAACAAAATGTTTATGCATGTTACCAAACATTATATTTTTGAAAACTATGTTCAAATATGAATGCAATGAGATAAATTTTTTTTGACATGCATTAACATTTTATTAGTTAAATCCTTAGTCAAAATTTGACACAAACTACAAAGGGGACCTACAAACCAGGACGGAGGTAGTACCACTCTATTTTCTTTCATGACACGACCTGGATGCTGGATGTCCCACGTGTCGGAAAAAGGAGGAAGAAGCCGACCAAATCTTCGGTTGTGCTCTCGGATTAGACTAGTTGTGCTAACTTAAAAATTTTATGGTGTACTCCCTCCGTTCCAAAATACTTGACTTCCATTTGTCCAAAAATGGATGTGCCTCTATACTAAAACATGTCTAGATACATATATATTTTGACAAATACTAGCTCCGTCCGGGTTTATTGGTCCCCATTATATTTCGTGCCAAATTTTGACCATAGATTATACTAACAAAATGTCTACGCATGTCACCAAACATTATATTTTTGAAAACTATGTTCAAATACGAATCCAATGAGATAATTTTTCTTGACATGCATTAACATTTTGTTAGTTAAATCTTTAGTCAGAATTTGACACAAACTACAAAGGGGACCTATAAACCAGGACAGAGGTAGTAGAAGGCATGTATTGTGCAACGGAGGGAGTAGAATGGATGCAAGTTTTTGTATTGGGAAGAAGAGTACATCCATATATTGCTAGAGTGTTGGAGTTGGCCTTACAAGTGGGACCGCAGTTGAGGAAACCGACTGTCGGCAAACCGCCACCTCGCACGCCGCGCGATGGCTGAGTTAGAGAAACGATGAGGTTGAAGAGATTGCTCTAGCACGGACTCCAAGATATATGGTGCCAGATGGAAGTCGTGCTGGTGGCGTGTGCCGTACTCCTGGACGTGAATGCTTGTTCTAGCCCATGCCACCCTACTACTCCTACTACTTACTAGTATATAGTACTAGTATCGAGGATTCGAGGTGCTGGTTACGTACAATATGGCTACAGTAAAAACACCCGCACGACGCGCGAAGCACGTGAAGCTAGTACAAATAGTGTACTACTATTATTGATTGGCCTCATCCGATAACCTGTTGCAATGCACGTACAATTATGTATTCGGAAAATATTTTTTTGCCTCGTCGCACCACTCACTCACAGAAGCAACTCGAAAGCCATTCATAAATTTAGTAAGTTTATCACATGCATATCATTTTATTACGTACAACAGGTCATCAACCCACATTGACAACGAGGATACATTATAAATACTAAAGTTTTCACCACACAACAAATAACAAGCAATGAAATGAACTTCAACCCAACCATTCCTCGGTGTTGGAAACGCTTGCTTTGAACCACAAGTGATTCTCCGGGACGGGGCTTCTATTGTCGATCTCGAGACCAACGCAGGACTGATCATCCAGGCTGAAGCGGCCTACTATATCGGTACCAGGGTAGGGAACCACGCTAATGTCCGAGGTATAGACACAGTTGCTTCTCATAAATGGTGCTAGTAACGTTGAGTCAACAGTAGTTGGATCGCCTTTCACCATCATCGGATAGTTTTATCCAAGGAAGAGCGAGTTTTCTCCAAGACTATCAATTCTGTACCAGGGAGAAGGTGTTGGCGCTAGCACACTAGTATCCATCCCGAATACCATGCAACTGGTGTTGGAATAGGTCCGGAGAGTGCGACCATGGGAGACTACACCTACTTCCTTAGCAGTAACATCATCAGTGGGCTGTATACACACGAGAAGAGTTGATCCATCGGAATTAGTTGCCAGGCGCCAACGATTATATGGGCACTGCTCGTCCTCATGCTCGTGATCATCACCATCGTCATCTCCCCCTTGGTTATAATTTTTTTCAAGTATAGGTGGTGGAATGTTCATAGGACCTTGGAAACACAAGAAGAAGGTTAATTAGTAAAGTGAAACTTGCTAACCCGCATGCATGTGGATGAAACAATTATAATTACGGTGGAAGACAAACGTACCGAAATCATAACGATTCCATGCAAAAACAATTGCCACAGTGGTGGCAGCAAACACAAGGCCCTCGTATTGAATTGCATCACAAGACTCATGCATGTACGTAAACTGATTTTGAGCAATGTCCATCCAGTCAAACCACTGAGGACGGCAACAAGCTTGTCGAAGATAGCAACAACTTCATAGTTGTTGTAATTCCAAGAGCGGGTGGGAACTCGAGAAATTGCTATCTTCCATAGAAGACAGTCACCATGATTGTATTTGAACGTGCGTACAATACCGGTGCTCAACCTCTGGGCAGTCTGCTGAGATTTTTGGAAGTGGAACCCGGTCACGAGTGTACACATTCACAAGTCCCCACTCGCAGTTGGACCCAATGTAAACAACCCAATCTCCATTTGTGCCTGCCCAAGCCTTGCCCTCAAGTGATGGCATCTTAACATCATACGTATCATTATCAAGCGGCATCAACTTGCATAGGGCGAGGCCTCCATCGTGACGGTGCCAGCCATCAGGGTCACCACGAAGAAGATAGGGGAGATCAAACCGCTCCTTGACTCTTGGGTTCCTTGTAATGATGTTATTAGTTGAGTCGAGAATGGGCTTGAACGAACCTGCCATGCTAGCCGAGGTGATGACGTCGCACCGATCAATGAGTTCCTCCACCACGTCATCTTTCAGATCGGGGCAAGAATAACGGGGTCGTTTCCGTCCTCTTCCCTCCATGGAGAAGACGATCGAACAAAGGCAGAAGAAAGGGTGAATGGCTGAAGGAAAATGGAGGAGGGAGAGGAAGAGCGTGCGACAGCAGTTCCAAATCGAGAGGGAAAGGCGAAGAGTCGATGGACGGTTGCCAGTTTGCCACGGTTCGCGAAGGGGCGCCCCGGCCTACACGTCGGTTTGGAAATACTCCTACTACTCGCCGTCGTCTCACTGATATGTTGGAACGGGACCACATGTCAACGAAACATGGTGTGTAATTTCTCGTGCAAAATGCGATCTGGTCGCCTTGGCCCGAGGTGCCGCATTAGTTTTTTTCGAAAGTTTGCCGCATTAGTTATCGACCTTTATTTTTTTTAACATGCAATCTGAATGGATGGCTCCTGTGTTCATCACACATGAGCGGATATAGTGATGGTTGATTCGCCCGAGCAACTTATTACTATGGGAATATGGGAGTACCAGCGGATTCAAGGAATAGAAATATGATGGTTGCTTCGTCCGAGGAACTTGTTGTGGCGAAGGTGGGGCTCTGTGATTTGAGTGCTCACTAGTCATTACTACTGCAGCGCAACGACCGGGGTGAATCTTTCTGGCGTTGCTATCAATCCTTTAGGATTTGTTTATATGTACACATAATTTTGAAGAAATTGTACTATGATGCTATGAAGGTTTCAACTCTGGTTCCCGCAGGAAAAAAAAGGTTTCAACTTAGGATTCATGTGTCTTGCCTCGAGATTATCTCGTTACAACATTCCATCAAATACAAATGAAACTACCATGGCTAATGCATCTCAATGGTTCGCAGATCAGCGCCAATATTCACATCACAACCGAAGACAAAGTTGTGAGAAGGTGTACAAAGAAAGAAAAAATATAATTGATCGATGTTGTTCATAGGCATGGCTCCATTTCGTTGGCACAGTGTTCATTGCTTGGCAGCTAGTTTCACCCAGCTCTGTAGCCAAAAAAGAGGTGTATGAAGGACACCACAATCTGATCATTTTGTGCAGATCCACTAAAATCGGGCGGACCATCCCTGTTTGCAAAGATATCCAGTCAGTGTGATTACTATAATAGTGGAACTAGATGATGAAACATAACACACATAAATAGAAGCCGATCACCTCTACGATCTCTCTTTAGGACTAACTTCTTGTTGGAGAAGATTAGGCACGGAGTTGGATGAGGAGGATAGCAAAACCAATATCCCTTTCCGCAGTCCCACAAAAATGTAAAAACGTTGCCCGTGTGACATTTTGGCGGAACTGCACAAAACACTCTTCAGAAAAGTGATCTGTGCAGTTCACCAAAAGGTCGCAATAGCAACGAGGTGAAAATGGATAGCCCTGTTTGCAAAAGGAGGTTGAAAGGAAACAATTACTGCCCAATAACACGAGTTGAAGACACATACACTGACAAAAAAGAAGCATGTTCCATGTAAAAAGGGAAAGATAGCACATGGTGGTTTATCAAAAATGGTTTGAGGACGATATTGCAAGATGGAAAGTACGCCGGCCGAGATACGATTTAAGCAAACAACTAAAGAAGATCCACATGCAGCAACGTGGGAAGATGGGTAGTGGAGCAAGGCCGGAGGAAGCTTTACCTGAGGGTCGTCGGGATTTTACTAGGAGGGCACCGACGGCCGGGATCTGCCCATACTGCGGCAGTGAGCAAGTGGCAAAGGCCCTACCGCGTCGGAGCTTGGTCAGAGAGAACTGTGGGTACCGCAGATCAGGACGAGCTGCCTCAACGTCGTCGAACGGAGAGACGATGCACATCCTCCCTTTCCGCCGGCGGACGGGATGCGGTCGGATCACTGAACAATGCTGAGAGAGAGAGGCCACGGCGGCCTTGTGTGAGATGGTGTGACGAGAGACAAACCCATTTTTCCATTTTCCCCACGGCAATCGTTTTATATTCTAGGCATGGTACCCGACCCTCCTAGTAAACAACCGCTACACGCGTCAAATTATCACGTAGGCTGCCTTTTCGTACAGAAATGAACTCCACCGTGTACCCGCGCGGGTTTGGCCGGGAACGAGACGTGAGTACATGCGTCCTGTGTGCACTTCTTCTTTAGATGCAGGTACGTACGTGGGTGGGTGTGAGAGAGATGGTTTGTGCGAAACAGAGGCAGTGTGTTGATGATATCTCAATCAGAAAAACGTAACATATGCAATGTGTGTGAAACGGAGTCATGGACGTGAGATATCGATAGAATTGAAAACAGGGATGAAGTGTGTGGCTGCGCGATCGATAAAGAGTGCCATCGAATTTGTGTTTGCCCACGTCAAAGATACAGGGCGGCTGGCCTACTGGTATTTGAGAGGGCAGAGGTGCAGTTCTTCTCCGTGGCATGGATACCTACGTACAACGTTCGACTATCGGTGTGTGTGTGTGGGGGGGGTGGAGACCGGTCGACTAGTATATGTGTGGGGAAGGAGAGAGACCTAGCTATGTATTGAGGGAGATCGATCGACATCCATGGACATGTGTAGCAGAGGAATAAGGTTGGGAAAAGACAAAGGTAGAGCGTCGGAGGGTTGGTGGTGGAGTGGCGTCTCACAAATGGTGGGAGAGGCCTGCTAGACAAACAGAGGGTATGAGTGCAATATCAATAAGAGAGGCGGGGGATGTCTGTCTGTCTATGCACGTGCGTGTGAGAGACGGGTCGGGAGATATTCAAGGATGATGAGGGGAGAAGATATGGTTGTGGTAAGCATGCGTAACTACATAGGAAGATCAACCGTCATGTGTCCGAGAAAAGGAGAGACATAACTAGCGAGGTAAGTGTATCGGTGCTTGGTGAAAACGAATTATAGTCGACCTGGCTATATGTAGGGAGATCAGTTCATATACACGCCTGCATGTGTTAGAAGCAAATAAGGTCCGGAGAGGCAGATAGGGGGAGAGGGTGTGGCTAGGAGATGGTGCGAGAGACCTACCACGTCGAGGGGGGAGGAGTGTGTGAGCATGTGATTAATGAAAGGAGGGGCAGGAGTGTGCACCTGCGTGGAATCGTATTGGACATATGGGGGCATGGACAGTGAGAAGAGAAGATGGGAAGTATATATGTGTTTGTTGTAGGCACACTTGGCTAGAGATCGACCGGTGTGTGCCAGAAAGGAGCCGGGGGCCTACACAAACCGCTGGTGGACGACCTAAAGAGAAATAATGAACGTGTGCGATGGAGGGGACGCTAAGGGTGTGTGAGGGGGGCGGGCGTGTGCATGCACGATAGAAAGTTAGCACTAGCTAGCTACAAATAGAAGAGGATCGTGAAGGTGTAAAATACGAACAAAGATCATAATTCATTATAAAAAAGTGGATATGGATACTTGAAGAAGATATCATAATGTAGAACATTGATTATAATTCGCGCTAATGTGTGGCTTTTGCAACTCAGGTCTAAATACTTGTCATAATGTAGGGGGCGGGGCACTATACTTTGTGTGATAAACACGGTGTACGTATGGAACATGGTTTAGATTATGAATATATAGTTAGTACATCAAATGTACTATTATTTGGAATCAACATCAAGTGTATTCAAGAAATAGAATTCGAGTTCATTTAGTACACATAGTTCATATCTATCTCTGTAGTAATCATGTGGTGTGTTATTAAGGTAATACACGAATGATGGTTGAAGTTGGCAACAATCATGATTGTAGATTCTTATTGAAATAGAGAAATGAATTCAAATTTAGTTTGAATTGCAGCGGTAGTATAGACATTTGGAATGCACTAAAATGTTGGTATGAGTAGGTATGCATTATACAGCAAGCGAAAAAAATTAATCGGACATAACATGGATTCATACTCCCTCCTTCCATCTATATAGGGCGTAATGAGATTTTTAAGACCGCCTTTGACTATTGACAAGATTAATAGTACATGACATGCACAATGTGAAAATTATATCATTGAAACAACCTTTCACAGACGAAGTTAACGACGTGCTTTGTGTAAGTTGCATGTCATATATCATTGCTCTAATATTTGGTCAAAGTTAGCATCAAAAAACGCATTAGGCCCTATATAGATGGAAGGAGGGAGTAGCTTTGAATAGCATTTGTATAGTAAAACGGGGCAAGACTCTCTCTTTGTGTGGTGTGAATAGTTTTATTTTTTTCGTTTTCTTTTTTGTTGAGGGAAGTGCGAATTGATTTGGTACGTACAAGTACAATATTAATACACGTTAAGCTTGTCCCTAAAATTCAACCCGCTTCTTGTTATATCCCAAAAATTCAGATATCGTGCTCCCAAAACTGGCGCCTTCACAGCCCGCGCCTTGCTATCCTGAAATTACAACACGAGCGAAAACTCTTTCCAGCTGCCAAATCCCGACACGCGAAATCCCCCTTCTAACCCTGAGCCGAAAGGGCCGCTAGTTCAAATTGGTGGGGGTACTTTTGTAACACACCCTACATTTTGGACAAGCGCGTCCCTAAGTCATGCTTCACCCCCTCCCCTCGCCCCTTTTCACCATTCGAAATCCCAGGCCGCCATAACCTCTCCGCTCCAGCCGCGAAACCCCACCCTCCTCCGTCCGCCACGTCACCGCTGCCCAGCTGGAGCCTCTTCCCCGACGACATCGTCCACCACAATAGCTCGATGTCCCTCGTCCACCTCCCCAGATGAGGATCCGTCGTCCATCTCGCCGTCCTGCCGGTACAGCCGCCCCGTCCTCCACCTCCAAGGAGCTGCTCCGATGATCGCCTCGTCTATCGCGGCTGCTCCATCCCCACAACGCTGCCTTAACCTGCTCCACCGGAACCGCAGCATCCTCACCGACTCCTCGGACGAAGCCGAGGCCTACTCGGCGCCACCAAAGAGGTTGTACACTCATCGCATCGCCCCTTCTCCTTAACTCGACCTCCAGGCGCCGACGGTGCTCCATCTCGCACCCCCATGGAGCGGCTACCTTGAAGCCGGCTCCACGAGCGACATCTCCATGACGGCTGTCCCCCAGTGCGAGGCCCCTTCGACGGTGGCGTCCATACCAAACGGATCTGCTGCTGCTGCTCCGGCTCTCGCTCGCTCGCTCGCCCTGCTGCTGCTCTGGCTCTCGCTCGATTGCTCGCTCTCCAGCTGCTGCTGCTGCTGCTGCTCTTCCCCTCGCTCGTGCTGCTGCTCTGCTCCGATTAAGCCACACTTCAGTCGACTGAATCGACTTTTGGGTCAGTCAATTTTCAGGGTTGGGGGGCTCGCTGGAGTTAAGGAAGAACCACCATGGCGGGATGGGGCTTGCAGAAGAGGTACCCCACTATCTATCTTAGGGTTCAGGTTGGGGGCGGGGGGCCTAGAGGGCTGGCCGGGGCGGCGGTGGCGAGTTGTTTCGGGGCGGTGAGGCGGCGCTGGGGCCGGCGGTTCGGCCGGTGGTGGCAGGCGGCTCAGGGGGGTGCAGGTTGAAGATGAACTTCAGGCCCTCCCTAAACTACATGTCAAGTACCTCTCTGCTACCATTGCGTTCAGTTTCGACAGTAGCATTCAGATTCCACAGTAAATTTCAGTTTCGACAGTTAAGTTCAGAGTCAACAGTTTTTACCTCATCTGTTGTAGTCAGGTGGTTTTTGGTGATGTTAATTTTCCATCCATTTTACATCATCTATTGGAGATGCTATTAGAATCCCACTTGAGATTGACGATGTCTGTCTTGTGCTGCTTCAGCCTTGACGTCTTACGGCTCGCCGGAGCTACTCCAACGACATAATGATCCATCACGACAGAGCAAAGGCCACGACGCCGCGTCTCTGATTCCTCGATCTTCCTCCACACCTCCGACAGCCACCTCTTCCTCAACTGCTTCAGCGACCAACCCAATGATGCTGAGGTCGACACGGCTACGGCAAAGAGGTTGTACACTTGTTGCATCGCTTATTACTATACATTCACGTGGATCCATTAGGGCTATTTTGGTTCAACGGAAAAACATAGCAATAGGGAATTTTCCAATGGCACTCTACTATTCAATTATTCATGCATTTTGTGGAAAGGAATGAAGCAAAACATCCACCTGGACCTACTTTTCAAAATCCTATGCATGAAAACAAGACCAAGTGCATCAGTGCCAGAATAACATTCTAACTATACATGATTTCATATGGTTTCTCTTTATTTTGGCCATGTTTCTTTGCATTCCTCTGCTATTCCAATTCCTGTAAACCAAACACCCAAGTTGATAGAAATCATGTGTTTACAAATGCTCTGTTTACCATGTGCATTTTCCTATCCTATTCCGGTGTTTTTCCTATCCCTGCGTTTTAAGAATCATGCAAGCCAAATGAGCCCTTACAGAAATTACTTGATTCATGTGCGTGTCGAAGGGAACTTTGTGTGGTTTGTCCTGCCCTGCCGCGACGTCGTCCACCTCACCGAGCTGCTCCATCGATGTAAGCATCCACCAAACCGACATCACGACTCGACCGCCTTTTGCCCCTCGAGATCTCCTTCCCTGCTGCCGGCACCCACCCCAACGACATCACCATCATCGACTCAGCAGATGAACCTGAGGAGTACACGGGTCCACAAGAGAGGTCGCACTCTTTTGTTTCTGCTTATGTTATGCATTGCATAAACTTACCTGCTACTTTATCGTCCTGTTCAGCTCTTGGACTCCCAAGTCAGGTCCAAATTAATGTTCAAACTTGAGTTCTAAATTTGTTGTGGGGCACATATCGAGGCAGCAATGAATAGTATGTCTGTCTAATATCTGGTTCACCTAGGGTATGCCTATGTTGTTCATCTTGGGTGGGAAACAAAAAGCAATCATCATTTGTCTTTTTATTAATTTAAAGCAATCATCAGCCTGCTATAATTATTTTCGGATCCATCCACTGGTTGTTACCATCACTCTAAATTTTTGCATGCTCTCCTTACATAATCTCACCATATTTTTTCGTATGCATGTCAAATATTGTACACATTCATACTGAACATGTAGAGAAAAAGAGAAGAGTTTTGCACGGCAATACAATGTCATGTAGACATCGCTCCATGGTGGGTTCAATGGCAAACCCTCCCCACCCCTCTCCAGATTGTAATCCATAGGAAGATATCTATTCTGAGGCGGATTCAGACGCCGCTGATCACTCCTATTTACCCCCCAAGGTGTTTGCTCTATCTTGGCATGATGATGTTAGTCATATCATGCATATGTTGCCCTGCAGTGCCTACTTTTGACATCATATATGTCATCTGCTTAGTTTAGACATGTTCTGTAATGCCACCTATTTAGTTTCTATATCATATATGGGAATTATGCAGTCTCATGTCTTTTAGCCAGCCATAATATATGTGAAATGTGCAATGCCATCCTGTTTAACCAGGCATCATATATTTGAATGATATCTTGCCCAAGGCGGAGAACAACGACAAGGCCTCGGACGGGAACGAACAACAGCCATGGAAGATGCGGCAGTGTAGTGGCAGGTGGAGGGGAGTACGAGGGCAATAACATGCAAGTCAAGCATACAAATGGTACAAAAAGCCCAAGGATTAATTGTTCATCAAATTTTTAGACAAAACTCAGATTGAACATGATAGTAACATCTAACCCAACCATTCTTTTTTGCAGTCACAAACAAATGGATCGGTCTGATCCATAAAATCAACATCATGTGCAAAAAATTTTATTTCAGGATGTCTACAACTTATCGTAAATATAAGCCGAGCACGTTTAGAAGCCCATTTGTCCACCTGAAACTTCTTTTTTTGCTGTTCAACATGTTCGGCCGTGAGAAATCTCTTGCTGTAAAAATTAAGCCTCATGGACAATAGTAACCTCGCGTTCAACAGGAAGAATGTGACAAAGCTTCTGTTTTCCTGGTTGGATGCATATCGTCCCATCATTATTGTCCTCAAACGAATGTCATGAGAACTGAGAAAATCCTTGTGCTTATTACGCCAACGATTGGTTATATGTTTTTCTCCATGTGGTTCTCCCTAAGTAGACATGAAGATTGAAAACAGTTAAGGTCTGAAAAAAGAGTATGTCGAAAGAACGACAGCTGAAAACAGTTAATTCTAGTACAATATATACGGGCTTTCAATGTCCATGAAATCATCACCTCTATGTATAAATTCTCCAAAGATCAAAAGCATCGCAACAAGCCAATAATTATGTCTAGATCAAAACTATACATTCTGATATATATGATCTTGACAGAATCCAGCAGCATTGATAGGCTATCAATGGATGAACTCTTCATTGGGCATATAACATAATATTAGTACCCAAAGTGTACTCCAAGATGATATAAAACTTATGCACACAAATGAAAAATGCAGCATATGATGACAAAAGTGTAGATGATAATATACAGTACCTGAAAAAGTGAGGAGTCAAACACCAACTCCTTGTGATTATTTAAACGGGTCACGAATTACACCCAAGGTCTCCAGCTGGCGCAGAGGCGACGGTTATTTCTGAAGGTGTATAACAACTATGAAGGAGCAACCTTTCAAGTGAAGGGGCATCTTCGATGATGAGCTGCTGTCCTTTAAAACAAATTCCAATGCTTTTAAGGTGAGGCAACTTTATTTGGAGACAATTAATACCGATTTCTATTCCTAAAACAATCAGCAAGCGCTCCAGGGCAGGGCAACTGGAGTGGATGATGCTGTGCAGTGAGGCCTCCGACACATAAACCACCACAAGCGAAAGTTTTTTTAGTAGTGGGAGTCGAAGCATTTGTACCAGATCGTCTGGTAGATGGCACCGGGCGAAGGTGGCGGTGTCGAGAGAGGAGGAAAACCGCGAGATGGACAACGGTGGTGTGGGCACAAATTTTTGGTATGTTCGTGGTATGAAACTTTCGTGGTAATGGTAGAACTCAAACTGCTGGAGTTTTCCGAATTTAGGGGATGTCAGCCAAGCGTCCACCTTGCCGGGTATGGACAGCAGGTAGCTTGTCGGGATGCAGAGGCATTGAATGGGGCCCTGCTGGTGAGAAGAGACGATGGCTCTGATGAGATCAAATTTAGGAAGGACGGATATCTGACGACAGTCGAGATTGAGGGGCGCGGTGCGCCATAGAGGGCGCCACCGAGTTGAGAGGACTTGTGTGCGGCAGCAATCCTTGGTGGGGAGAAGCGAGATGATATCCTCAAGGATGACGCCCGGGAGATCGCTAATGCGGTCCACTGGAGATTCTACCAGTTCCTCAGATCCGGGTGGGGGGGCTCGCCGCTTCTCCCCGCACTACCGGGTGCAGGATCTACAACCAGCGTCGCCGCTGGCGAGAGCCTCATCTTCTTGGCGCTGGGGCCAGCCGCCTCCATTTTCCTTGTGGGCGTCGCGCCGAGCTCACGGGTTTGAGCAGAGTAGCCAGAGACGAGCCTAGTGGCAGTGTGAGTGGGGAAGAAGGAGGGCTGGGGATTTCTGTAGGAGTGGAAGAAGAGGAGCAGGCATTTTCTGTACGAGTGAGGAAGAAGGTGAGCGGGGTTTTCTGGACGAGTGAGGAAGATTGGGGAGTGGGGGGAATTGGGTGGGGAAAAGGAAGCGGGAGAGCGAGCTGTTCGTGTTTATAAGGCCCGCTGCACTAACTACTCGCTTTTTCCCAAGAACCGCTCTCTTCTTTTGCGTTGCTGCATTGGAGCTAACACATGGGCTTGGCTGACTGGCCATGCATGCAGGATGCATGTGCCCGCTGGCCACTGCATGCGCCTGGTTTGTTACTAGGCCTATTTAATAAGGTGGTTATGGAGTAAATTAAGGAGATTTATTTTCTCTGGGTGCATCCACCAAATTAGAGGATGCGATACTGGATGCAGACACTCACATTAAACTAACATTCAGAAGAACAAAAGTTCAACATGTCTATGCATCTCAATGATTCACCATACTATAACCAATATACAAAGCTGTGAGAAGGTGTGGAAATAAAGAAAATCGGTCGATGCTTCTCTGAGCAATGGGCCTCCCTGCGCACGCATTAATTTCCCGGGCATGCTTGTTTCTACTCAATGTTGCGAGCACTTTGAGCATGTTGGCAACTCCACAGCTAGCTAGCTGCCTCATCTTGCAATTGATGTTGACACATTTGCAGCAAACACATGAGGCAATAGAGATGACTCAACATGGGTCCATATTGTGCAGTTCCCCTGATATCATATTCATTGTCCTGAATCTAAAAAGATAGGGGAACATTAGCTATACTTGAACGGTGTTGCAATACAGTAGCACATATCAATAGCTCGGAATGACAAAACACGATCATCTGGACGAAGGGGGTACTGACCTGCCTGAGGAAGATTACATATAATTTCATAAGTCCTTGGTTGATTTCCACCTTCAGCTGCACTGCTTGTTTGCTCCTCCACACATGACATGATCGTTCAAGACCGCATTCAACAAGTCAACGCATTTAATAAGCTAATTTCATCTTGCGGTGGTCATTGTACCTAGTTACGAATGTAGGAATACCTGGAGCACCATGAGGTTAGCTGACAGCAGGTAGATGCATCCATATAAATTTTGTGCGGTGCTACCAAAATTGAGGTTTGTATCCCTTCCCGTTAAGAGAATTCTTCTTGAATTTGGTAGAATGTGACGGCTTGTTCTTTGCATCAAACTTGCCTTTCCCGTGAGATTTGTTCTTGTTGTTTTGGGGCTGGTTGGGCTGGAAGTTCTTCTCGTGTACCATGTGGGCACTAGAAGCTCCCTCAGCGACCCAAGCACGTGTGTCTTTTGCTCTCGCCTTCTCCTAAAATCAAGAGTGCTAATGAGATCCAAAACAGAAAACTCATGTCTCTTGTTTTCCAGAGAAGTAGCAAAATCATTCCACAAAGGTGGAAGCTTGGCAATGATGGTCCCAGCAACAAATTTGTCCGGCAACACACACTTAAAGTACTCAAGTTCCTTAGAGAGTGAATGTATCTCATGAGCCTGCTGAACAACAAAGCGCTCATCAGTTATCTTGTAGTCACAAAATTGCTCCATGACGTACAACTCGTTGCCAGCGCCCAAGGGCCCAAACGTGGCCTCGAGCGCAGCCCACATGTCTTTGCCACTGTCAAACGACATATATGAATCCACAATGGAATCGTCAAGAACACTCAGTAGGGCGGCTTTGAAGAGGGTATCCATGTTCTGAAAAGCTTCCTGCTATGTGGGATTAAGATTGCCCTCGGGCTTACCTTTAGTGGCGTCATAGCAAAGACATGATCTGAAACCAATATACTGCTCTTGTGCGCCACCTTTATATTGCACCCCTTAAAATTAGGCGGCTTCAAAAGCACAAAGAAAACCACTCGAGTAAATTGCCCGTGATCAGGTTTTGGATTGGATTGTTGAATATATGAGAAATTTAGTATGAGATTTAATCCGAATCAGTAGTAAATAGATCATGACGACAATTGCAAACATCAAAGTAATGATGCGACAAAACTAGGAGGATAGAATCACATACTTTGTCATGAGCAGAACCGATCTGGTTGATGTTGTCACTCATGTCGTTGATGAAGACGTTACGAGGTCGGGAAGAAGGCTGTCGTTGAGGAAGTCGTCACTGAAGCGATCCACGATGAGTGTGCTCCCCAAAACCTGATCGCCTCTCCCGCATGGATCACGAAGGCGGGTTCAAGGACAGCTGTCCCTTCTTGCGGTGCACGCTGGAAGGAGGGCTGGAGAAGAATTGCGTGGCGGCGCTAAGATCTGGAACGGTGCGAAACCATATGATACAACGGTGGCTAGGGTAGAGCATGTCAGGTTGGTCGTGCGAGTATAATAGTAGGCCTTTGGCCCCCACACCCCACGTCCAAGTCAATAATAGCTCAAAAAAGTCAATAATAGCCCCACCAAGGTTTGTCTAAAAAATGGAGTAATTAAGGCGTCCGTTAGTCCCTTTAGTATAAATACAATACCATTAATAATGGCCCCAACTTTTGTCTCACAAAGTATGTTGGTGTACAACCGGCTACACGTTTACAATCCACTTCTCTTCTCTCTCCTCTTCTCTCTCCTTCAAATAAGCACAAATACTATATTTAAATCCTTATAGCCTGCTTATGTCATCTAATTGTAGTACTTGCTCTAAAAGTTACTATCCACTGTGTAGTCTGAAATGCCGGGCATGCAGCGGGCGGTGCCCTCGATCGGTGAGGGAGTCCTGGATTAGGGGGTGTCCGGATGGCCGGACTATCACCGTTGGCTGAACTCCTAGACTATGAAGATACAAGATTGAAGACTTCGTCCCGTGTCCGGATGGGACTTTCCTTGGCGTGTAAGGCAAGCTTGGCAATACGGATATGTAGATCTCCTACCATTGTAACCGACTCTGTGTAGCCCTAGCCCTCTCCGGTGTCTATATAAACCAGAGGGATTTGGTCTATAGGATGAACAACAATCATACCATAGGCTAGCTTCTAGGGTTTAGCCTCTTTGATATCGTGGTAGATCTACTCTTGTACTACCCATATCATCAATATTAATCAAGCAGGAGTAGGGTTTTGCCTCCATCGAAAGGGCCCAAACCTAGGTAGAAACATCATGTCCCTTGTCTCCTGTTACCATCCGCCTAGACGCACAGTTCAGGACCCCTACCCGAGATCCGCCGGTTTTGACACCGACATTGGTGCTTTCATTGAGAGTTCCTCTGTGTCGTCACCTTTAGGCCCGATGGCTCCTTCGATCATCAACAACGACGCGGTCCAGGGTGAGACTTTTCTCCCCGGACAGATCTTCGTATTCGGCGGCTTTGCACTGCGGGCTAATTCAGTTGGCCATCTGGAGCAGATCTAAAGCTACGCCCCTGGCCATCAGGTCAGATTTGGGAGTTTGAACTACACGGCCGACATCCACGGAGACTTGATCTTCGACGGATTTGAGCCATAGCCAAGCGCGCCGCACTGTCTCGATGGGTATGATCTAGCTCTGCGGCGACAAGACTCGAGGTCGCATCAGGCGTCGCTCCGACCCCTAGCTCGGAGCCGACTTCGCCAGTCGAGGACGAGTGGCTGGACACCGTCTCGGGGGCTACGATCTCTACGGCGATTGAGCCGAACACCATCCCTGTCCTTCGCAAAGCCCGTGACTCTGAGGTGCCGGACTCCTCTCCGAACTCCGAACCTCCCGCGCCCCTGCCAATCAAATCCGATTGGGTGCCGGTTATGGAGTTCACTGCCGCGGACATATTTCAGCACTCGCCCTTTGGTGACATCTTGAATTCACTAAAGTCTCTCTCTTTATCAGGAGAGCCCTGGCTGGACTATGGTCAGGAAGGTTGGGATGCGGACGACAAAGAAATTCAATGCCCACCCACCACCCAATTTGTAGCCACTGTCAATGATTTAACCGACATGCTCGACTTCGACTCCGAAGACATCGACGGTATGGACGACGATGCAGGAGACAACTAAGAACCAGCGCCTACAGGGCACTGGAAGGCCACCTCGTCATACGACATATACATGGTGGACATCCCAAAAGATGGGAATGGCAATGGAACAGCGGAGGATGACCCCTCCAAGAAACAACCCAAGCACCGGCGTTAGCGGCGCCGCTCTAAATCCCGCCACAGCAAAAATGGTGATTCCGGCACGGGAGATAATAACACCCCAGACAGTGCCGAAGACAACCCCCTCCAGCAGGATTCAGCACAGGAGGAGGGAGAAGCCAGCCATCATGATAGAGAGGCAGATAGAGAGGTAGAGGACGATAATTATATGCCTCCCTCCGAAGATGAAGCAAGCCTCGACGATGACAAATTTGTCGTGCGCGAGGATCCCGTCGAACAAGAGCGTTTCAAGCGCAGGCTTATGGCCACGGCAAGCAGCCTCAAGAAAAAGATGTAGCAACTTAGAGCTGACCAAGACTTGCTAGCTGACAGATGGACCGAAGTCCTTGCAGCCGAAGAGTACAAACTCGATCGCCCCTCCAAGAGCTACCCAAAACGCAGGCTGCTACCCCAATTAGAGGAGGAAGAACCCAAACCTACATCACCAGCGCATGACGCGGCCGACCGGCCACCTCGTAGCCGCGACAGAGAGGCCTTTAGGCCATCCGCTAAAGCCGCACCCCGGCGTCGCTCGAAAAGTACAAAGCCACGGGGGAATGCGCCAGACTTGCGAGACATATTGGAGGACAAGGCAAGACAAATAAGATCGATCTACGGATCGCGTGGGCGCCCCACGATACGTGATGACAACCGTCACGCCGGATACAGCAATTCCGGCCGGGCCGAACATAGTAGACAAAGCTCATTTGAGCTGCGTCGTGATATAGCCCAATACAAAGGCGCCACACACCCACTATGCTTCACAGACGAAGTAATGGATCATCAAATCCTCGAGGGTTCAAACCCGTAAACATTGAATCATACGATGGCACAACAGATCCTGCGGTTTGGATCGAGGACTATCTCCTTCACATCCACATGGCCCGCGGTGATGATCTACACGCCATCAAATACCTCCCACTCAAGCTTAAAGGACCAGCTCGACATTGGCTCAACAGCTTGCCAGCAGAATCAATTGGTTATTGGGAAGACCTGGAAGCCGCATTCCTTGATAACTTCCAGGGCACATATGTGCGACCAACAGATGCTGATGACCTAAGCCACATAATTCAGCAGCGGATGAATCGCCAGAAATTCGGACACGCTTCTAACCAAGAAAAATCAAATTTTCGACTGTCCGGATGCAGAGGCCCTTGCAGCCTTCAAACATAACATCCACGACGAGTGGCTTTCCCGGCACCTAGGACAGGAAAAGCCAAAATCCATGGCAGCCCTCACATCACTCATGACCCGCTTCTGCACGGGAGAGGACAGCTGGCTAGCTCGCAGTAACAACCTGACCAAAAACCCTGGTAGTTCGGATACCAAGGACAGCAACGGCAGGTCGCGTCGCAACAAGCACAAGCGCCGCATTAACGGCGATAATACTAAAGATACGACAGTCAATGCCGAATTCAGAGGCTCTAAACCCGGTCAGCGGAAAAAGCCATTCAAAAGAAATACTCAGGGCCCGTCCAATTTGGATAGAATACTGATCGCTCGTGCGGATACATGGCACTTCAAAACCAGCCAACCACACCTACAGGGACTGTTGGGTGTTCAAGCAGGCAGGCAATATAAATGCCAAAAACAACGACAAGGGGCTGCATAGCGATGACGAGGAGGAGCCCCGGCCGCCGAACAATAGAGGACAGATGGGCTTTCCCTTACAAGTGCGGACGGTGAACATGATATACGCAACCCACATACCCAAAAGGGAGCGGAAGCGTGCACTGAGGGACGTATACGCGATGGAGCCAGTTGCCCCAAAGTTCAACCCATGGTCCTCCTGCCCGATCACTTTTGATCGAAGGGACCAACCCACTAGCATCTGCCACGGCGGATTCGCCGCATTGGTTCTTGACCCAATCATTGACGGATTTCACCTCACTAGAGTCCTGATGGACGGCGGCAGCAGCCTGAACCTGCTTTACCAGGATACAGTGCGCAAAATGGGTATAGACCCCTCAAGGATCAAACCTACAAAACGACCTTTAAAGGCGCTATACCAGTGTACAGCCAACTATGCAGGCTCACCACACTCGAAGTGGTCTTCGGACCCGGATAACTTCCGGCGAGGAATTAATCTTGACATAGTCCCGCTCTGCAGCGCTATCACGCCTCGCTCGGACGAACCGTGACGGTAAAGTTCAATGCGGTGCCGCACTATACATACCTCAAGCTCAAAATGCCAGGCCCCCATGGAGTAATCACGGTCAATGGAAACACCGAACGCTCTCTCCGAACGGAGGAGCATACGGCGGCCCTCGCGGCGGAAGTACAAAGCAGCCTCTTAAGGCAATTCTCGAGTCCGACTACTAAACGTCTGGACACCGTCAAGCGTGCCTGGAGTAACCTACAACAAGACCGCCTGGCACGTTCCAAGCACCGTAGCAATGCGGCCCCAACCCTAGCCCTCGCAAAATCGCGAGACCAGTACCACGCGTACATAACTACGCTCTGGAGATACCATGGGCATAGGGGTAGGGGCACGACCACCAAGCAAGCCCGAGAGCGCTCAACCGCACTGGGGCTCCCAATTGTGTCATTCTTTTTTTCTTATTCTCGGGACTCCGCTTTCCGAAGCCCCGTCCGTGAAGAGAATTGCGAACTCACGATGCAACAGCCGTGGAAGCGTAAAAGCTACGCTTGAATGTCCAAGTGGTCTCTATTACGAGCAGTATACCTGTTTTACATACCATCCCGCATCCTACCCCTAGAGGGGGACATGTTAAATAGTCCCATCCCTTGCTTATCGCACTATTTGCATCGTTCTGCTTTCATGCAGTATTTTTTGAATAAACAATGCATCATTTTTTGCCTATTATTGCATTCCTTTTTCTATCTATATATGTTCACTTATGACATGTTGCATTCGTACGCTTTGGTACGACCAAATACACCAGGGGCTTAAGTACCCCAAAATATGGTGTGATAAGTCCGAACACTTTAACAAGTGCGGCACCCCAAACTTATAGCACTATATGCATCGGCTCCGAATCATGTCTTGGGTCAATAGTTGGGTTTGCCCGGCTCCCATGTTTTGGTACCTTACGTTTCGTTATATCGGCTAAGGTAGCGCTGGGAGAACCACTGCGATTGTGCCCCGGTTGAGCTAGGTTGAGCACCTCAGTGGAGCTAAAACTGACCGTCATGATAGGGCGAGAGCCGGTCGCAGTTCGAGAGGTTTTTCGAGTCCCTAAAGACTTATGCCGCTTAGAGCGAGGAGTCGGCTTTGTCCGGCCCAGGCGTGGATAGCGCCCCGAATTGGTCTTCCAAACACTAGGGGCTTCGCCAAAATTTAAAATTATAGAATTCTATGGCTAAGTGGGAGTGTTCACGCATTATAGTCCGGTTGCCTTGTTCGTTGTGTTGAGCGCCTCCCTCGAAGGACCCAAAAATGGGAACAAGAGCGCTCAAGTTAATCGCGAACACCCCAGCACTCGTGGCATGGCGGCTGAAGCCAATGACTTGCCATCTCTCAAATTTGATAAACGGCCGCACAGAAGGTAATATTTTAAATTAACAAGCATTGCTTAGCGCATATGAACAAAGTTTTCAGCGTACAGGATAACAAATGCGAGTCTACTAAAAAATTACATCTTTGGAGCACTCACCCGCTATAAGGCGAGCACCCTTTAGGACACCCTTATAGTACATCTCGGGCGTGCGATACTCCTTGCCCGGCGGTGGCGTGTCCGTCACAAGCTTCTCGGCCCATCTTGCCCAGTGCACTTTAGCGGGCAAGGCCCGACGGGCACCTTCAATGCAGATTTAACGCTTGATGACTTCAATCCATGGACAAAGGCCCACCACCGCTGCACTGCATCAAGTAGCTCCTGTGCATGGCTTCTTTAGGCCACACTGAACTATGAGGCCCTTCATGGCCTGTTCGCCACCTTGTGGAGCTCGACCAGCTGCTTCACTGGTCGCCAGGCACCGGATGTCCCGCCTCAAAGATATTGAGATCAAAACACCTTTTCCGCCGAGCTCCCTCCTCGGCTCAAGAGAACGCGGCAAAGATCGGATACACGACAGGCAGATCTGTGAACACTCTGAGAGCTCCGACGGGTAAGTAATGATAATTCACTTTTACATGCTTGCTTTGCATGAAGAATGCCTTACCTGCCGCTATCTTTTTTATGGCCTCAATCTCCTGGAGGGCCTCCTGGGCTTCGACCTTAGCGGATTTGGCACTCTCAAGAGCCAAGGCGAGCTCGGACTCTCGAGTCTTCAAGTCATGCTCCAAACCCTCGTGTTTTTCCATGAAAGCCTGGAGCTCTTGCCGCACCTCCGCCACCGCGCCTCCTGCTTCTCTCCCTCGATGCGCTCTGCGGCCGCACCTTTTTCGGCCTTGGACACCGCCTCCTTCAGGGTCGCCACCTCGTTCGTGGCCCCTGCAATACTCACGTTATTCCTGTCATTTTTCGCAACCAAATCCTTTCTATAAGGTATTACTTTGATAAGGTATTACTTACCTTCCTTGTCCTTGAGCTGCTTCTTGGCACAGCCGAGCTCGTTCTCGGACCGCTCGAGGCTCTGCTTCAATACATTGACCTCCGCAGTCAGTGCGGCAGAGGTCAGCAGCGCAGCCTGCATTCCCATATTGACATGCTTATGTTAGACTCCTGCATATATCTTTTTAGATCCTCAGTTCGAATTTTCTTTCCGAACACCAAACTGAGCATCAAGGGCTACTGTCTATGCGGTACTATTTTTACATATCTTAATTACATACCGAAAGCTCGTTAGAAGGTCGGCACAAGCTTGATCAGCCCGCTCTTGGCGGATCGAACTTTTCGATCACCGCACTCATAACAAAGGCGGTGATCTCGCCGATGGAGGCGCCGTTAAGCGCCTCCGGCAAGTTATCCGTGCCTCCGGTTGACGGAGGCCACCGGCGTCGCAGCCTTGCCCTTCTTATGAAGGGCCCGCCACCGGACTTCGAATCACTTGAGGTTCGAGACGAAGTCCGCACAGGCCGGACTTAGATCCTCCGGGTTTTGCCTCATTGCACCCGAGTCCGGAGGTCGCCTTGCGGCGCCCTGTGACCACCTCCTCCTGGTTGGGCCTTTTCGACTCCACCGCGGAGTCGCTCAAGGCCACGGGGAGGAGGCGGTCGGAAGTGAAGTGCTATTCACATCCGACGAATCCAGGAGCCGCCGACGCAAGCGGGAGCCTGCCCTGGGCGGGCTACATGGTTGTATTCGGCATTAGAAGACACTACGCGGCAAAGGAAAAATCATGAGTTATTCTGGAATCTAGACACTTACGATCTTGCTAGGGGCTTGGCCCTCGAGGGCCAATCCTCTTCGCCGTCGTCGGCGTTGGTGGAAAAGTCCGGAGGAAGGGTCCTTCCCTTCTTGACCCTCCGCCTCCCCAATTGGGGAGGCCTTCCTTTTCTTCTCTCCCCTCGCTGGGGGAGAAGCCTCTTTTTTCTCCTCCTCGTCTTTGCGGGAGGAGTCCGCCTCGGAGTCATCGGACGATGAGTCCGATAACACCTGATGCCAGGAACTCTTTTGGGTTCCCGTGGCCTTCTTCTTGGCCTTCTTGTCTGACAGTACGTGAGGTGCCGGAACCAGCAGCCCCATCAATCGGGCGTCCGCTGGTCTTCAGTAGGGAGCCGACAGCTAACTGTCCGACTTCTTCTGCCAGCCTGTCCGAGGTAAGGGAGTTTAGATCCCGTGATAGAGTCAAACTATGAAAAACAAGTGTCCCGTAAAGGGTAAAATAACTTACCTCGCCGGCTTGACGCTGCGAGCTAAATCCGCGATCTTCGGTAGCGGATGCGGGAGCCTCGGCGCCCTTGAACAGCACCTTCCAGGCGTCTTCGTACGTAGTGTCGAAGAGCGTGCTCAAGGTCTGGTGTTTTGCCGGATCAAACTCCCACAATATGAAAGCCCGTTGTTGGCACGGGAGGATCCGGCGGACGAGCATGACCTGGACTGCGTTGACGAGCTTGATCTTCTGGTTCACAAGGTTTTGGACGCAGGTTTGGAGTCCGGTCAGCTGTTCTGAATCACCCCATGTCAGGCCCTTCTCTTTCCAAGAGGTGAGCCGTGTGGGGGTGCCAGATCTGAATTCGGGGGCCGCTGCCCATTCAGGGTCACGCGGCTCGGTGATGTAGAACCACCCCGATTGCCACCCTTTAATGGTTTCCACGAAGGCGCCCTTGAGCCATATGACGTTGGGCATCTTTCCCACCATGGCGCCTCCGCACTCCGCCTTCTGGCCGCCCACTACCTTCGGCTTGACATTGAAGGTCTTCATCCATAAGCCGAAGTGGGGTTTGATGCGGAGGAAGGCCTCGCACACAACGATAAACGCTGAGATGTTGAGGATGAAATTCGGGGCCAGATCGTGGAAATCCAGGACGTAGTAGAACATGAGCCCCCGGACAAATGGGTGAAGTGGGAAGCCCAGTCCGCGGAGGAAATGCGGTCTGGGCTTCCTCCGCGGACTTTCTTCCGTGGAGGAAATGCGGTGGAAATCTGGAAGCCGGTGCGCAATGTCGTTGTGCAGGTATCCGGCTTTCCTCAACTTTTTGATGTGCCCCTCCATGACGGAGGAGGCCATCCACTTGCCTCCCGCTCCGGACATGGCTGGGGAAGGTTGAGGCGAGATATGCGGACTTGGGCACTGGAGCTCGAGTACGCGGAGATGGATAAGCAAAGGAGGAAGAAGGCGTAGGTAAAAAGGTGGATCCTTATCCCCTTATATGGATGGACGAAACTATGCGTCCCCACCAGCCTGGTAAAACTCGCTTATCTCCCAAGCGCCATAATCAATGGCGCGGTTGGGCTACCCACTCCTGTATTGATGAGAATCCCGGAATAAGGGGACACAATCCCTGCTTTGACAAGACGTGCCAAGGAAACCGCTTCACTAAACGCGCTGAGGTGGAACAGTAAAAACAATTCGAATAAGGGCCTGGCCATGGTGTGATGTCACGCCACAGAATACGTCAGCAGATTGAACTTGTGTAAATGTTAGTCTCTCTACGGTGGTACGTGGAACTTATTTTGCAGAGCCAGACTCTATCCTTGTGTTCAAAATCTTCTATGAAGTATTCGGAGGAGGAACCTGTCTTGCAATGCCGAAGACAATATGCGCGCCGGACTCATCGTCATTGAAGCCTGGTTCAGGGGCTACTGAGGGAGTCCTGGATTAGGGGGTGTCCGGATGGCCGGACTATCACCGTTGGCCGGACTCCTAGACTATGAAGATACAAGATTGAAGACTTCGTCCCGTGTCCGAATGGGACTTCCCTTGGCGTGGAAGGCAAGCTTGGTGATACGGATATGTAGATCTCCTACCATTTTAACAGACTCTGTGTAGCCCTAGCCCTCTCCGGTGTCTATATAAACCGGAGGGTTTTAGTCCGTAGGACGAACAACAATCATACCGTAGGCTAGCTTCTAGGGTTTAGCCTATTTGATCTCGTGATAGATCTACTCTTGTACTACCCATATCATCAATATTAATCAAGCAGGAGTAGTGT
Source organism: Aegilops speltoides (assembly GCA_021437245.1). NCBI lineage: Eukaryota > Viridiplantae > Streptophyta > Magnoliopsida > Poales > Poaceae > Aegilops > Aegilops speltoides. Next base: position 21,883,040 of record CM038145.1, on the reverse strand, counting down.
TTTACCCCCATCGAGAGGGCCCGAACCTGGGTAAAAACATTGTGTCCCTTGTCTCCTGTTACCATCCACCTAGACGCACAGTTCGGGACCCCCTACCCGAGATCCACCGGTTTTGACACCGACAGTCGGCATGCCGCTTCAACGGTGGAAGCAGTGAGAGGTCGCGTCGCCCTGACTTGCCATCAATGTGGAGCGGCGGGCTCAGCTGGCACCGGGCGGGAAGCGCGCGCGGGAGGGGGGAGGTTTTTTTGTTGGGCCAAGAAGGTAGAAGCCAACTTGGGATCGGTCCGGACGGGGAAATATCATGTGCTCCCATACTCTGCATATGACACTAGTCTATGTTACTACTCCCTCCTTTCCGGTTTATAGAGATGTTTAGAGTAACATAGTAATATGTTACAGTACAAGTTACTCCCCACTATGACCTGCCTTGGCCTCTCCCAGTGCTCCACCATGTATAGCTGCTAAGACTGCCACATAGGCATAAAATATGATGTGGCACCAATAAACTAAGCACCTAAGCATTGAAGACTTGAGTTACTAAGCCATTTAGTGCACTTAGCACCTCATCTAAAGAGCATTAATAGTATAGCCAGCTGCTGGATATAAGCCAGTGCCATGTCATCTATAGCCCATCTTATAGTCAACATGTACAATAGTAGATCCAAAGAGTGTACTACTACTTTTTTGTTCTGTGGCCCACCTTTCATTCTCGCAAAGTGGCTAGGAGCACGTGCTAGAGCTAGCTCTTCACGAAGAGCCGGCTTACCTTCTCTCTCCTCTTCTCTTTCCTCCAACTAAGCAGAAATATACTATAGTTTATTCCTTATAGCCCGCTGACTCAACTCTATTGTACTCCCTCCATTTCTTTTTAGTCTGCATATAAGATTTGGTCAAAGTCAAAGTACACAAAGTTTGACCAAATTTATATAAAAATATATAAACATCTACAATACTAAAACTATATAGTATGAAAATACATTTCATGGTGCATCTGATTTTATTGATTTCATATTGTGAATGTTTATATTTTTTTAATATAAAGTTAGTCAAACTCAACAAAGTTGACTTTGGCCAAACCTTATATGCAAACTAAAAAGAAACGGAGGGAGTACTTGCTCTAAGCACATCTAAGCACTTAGTAGCACCCCCTTGACCGTGGACCTTGACGGTGTACATCACCTTGTGTCTCATAATTTTCCTCGTCATCATCTGAGTCCTAGAGGATATCACCCACATCATCATTAGCATGCAGCCGCCTTGATAGACAATGTGCGCAGGCGAGTAGAGGCGATCGGGGACGCACCACCACCACGCCGTGGCACTCCGTATGTGCTCGTGTGCGCGCAGCGTGCGTGTTTTCCATCGGTGCTAGCTCTAAGGCCGAGGCTGCGGTCGCCTTCGCCTCCGACTAGTAGTTGAGCAACGACGACAAAGAGGTGCTGCAAGAGATGCGTATCGCCGTTAAGACTGAGCCGCCAGAGCACGACGAACCGGACGCCCTCGCGGATGGCGCACGCCCATGCAGCCGAGTGTGTGCGCATGCATGTGTTATTCACGCATTCTACGGAGAGTGTGTGCATGCACGTCTTGTGTCCGTGCGTTGTGTGCTCCATGTTGTGCGCGTCTGTGCATGAGTTGGATCGGATGGACTAAGTGCGTTGGCTTGTGTACATGCGTGGCTTGTTGCGTGGTTATCAATAATTCAATATAAACTACTCCCTCCGTTCCTAAATATAAGTCTTTCTAGCCATTTCAAATAGACTACAAGATACGGATGTATGCAGACAAATTTTAGAGTGTAGATTCACTCATTTTGTTTCGTATGTAGTCCCTTGTTGAAATATCTAAAAAGACTTATATTTGGGAATAGAGGGAGTATAAAACATCTTCAACTTAGCATCCCGATGTACCGTTTCTAGTGGTTAGCAAAAAGTTCATGTTCTTTTAGTTGTTTATAGGTGGGCAGGCGGCAAAAAACAGGGGAAAATGCGCAAGGTTCCTTGCTCCTCCTCGGTCTTCGGGAATCTATGCTCTTCAACTCTTTTCTTTTACGTGAGCTTTGTTCATACTTTTCCCAACATGCGAGACATCTAGCATCAAGGTGCACATGTCATGCAAGAAAATGGAGATAATCAGATAAGCAGTGCGTAAGTGAGTCGTGCGGGGGGGGGGGGGAAGCGGGGGGAAACCCTTTTTCGTAAGTGAGACGTGCACTTCGATGGCACCTACGTAATATTTTTTCTCCTCGATGGCACGTGAATAGTGTATGTACTCAACGACTGAGCACGGGATGGTAGCAATGACATGGTCAGCCCTTTTTTGGAGAGAGTACGTACTACTAGTAAATAACTTTGATGTGTCCCGTCAACTCACAAAACGATGAGAAGCTTGATTATGCCTTCTCCCTCACCAACGCGTGCGCGGTGGCTCGCAGCACAAGGAGAAACTTTTTCTTACAAGCAGTGGACGTGCGTCAGTTCATTTGGTGTCAGATTGCTAGAAGCACTACTGTAGAACCATCAACTTCCGGAAGAGGCGAAGAGCCAAGCGCAAGGTCACCTACTAACCTTAGGCTAGGCATAGTGGGAGTAACATAAGTAGGGGTACCTCCTTTTTTTATTCTAGAAACAACCACACGCGAATATCAAGGTGCTGGTTACGTAGAACAAATTTCCTACAGTCTGTGCTGAGCCCTCCTCTATCTCTCTTCTCAGCCAGCCAGCGGACACGCGGAGCCCATTGTCTGTTTGCTCACATGCGGCCCCACATGTCAGTGAAAACGCAAGAGGACCCACTGAACCTACACATCTTTCACCTCGACGTGCTGGCGATGAAAGACAAATCCAATAAAGATCTTCTGTGGCCGCTTTTGGAGTTACTCAAGAGTAGTAAGATTCTATTTACAGTTTAATCCAAGATGCACATCTCGTGGCTTCAACTTATCAACTACTACCTCCGTCCGGGGTTATTTGTCCTCATTGTATTTCGTGTCAAATTTTGACCATAGATTAAACTAACAAAATGTTTACGCATGTTACCAAACATTATATTTTTGAAAACTATGTTCAAATATGAATCCAATGAGATAATTTTTTTTTGACATGCATTAACATTTTATTAGTTAAATCCTTAGTCAAAATTTGACACAAACTACAAAGGGGACCTACAAACCAGGACGGAGGTAGTACCACTCTATTTTCTTTCATGACACGACCTGGATGCTGGATGTCCCACGTGTCGGCAAAAGGAGGAAGAACCCGACCAAATCTTCGGTTGTGCTCTCGGATTAGACTAGTTGTGCTAACTTAAAAATTTTATGGTGTACTCCCTCCGTTCCAAAATACTTGACTTCCATTTGTCCAAAAATGGATGTGCCTCTATACTAAAACATGTCTAGATACATATATATTTTGATTAAATACTACCTCCGTCTGGTTTATTGGTCCCCATTATATTTCGTGCCAAATTTTGACCATAGATTATACTAACAAAATGTCTACGCATGTCACCAAACATTATATTTTTGAAAACTATGTTCAAATACGAATCCAATGAGATAATTTTTCTTGACATGCATTAACATTTTGTTAGTTAAATCTTTAGTCAGAATTTGACACAAACTACAAAGAGGACCTATAAACCAGGACAGAGGTAGTAGAAGGCATGTATTGTGCAACGGAGGGAGTAGAATGGATGCAAGTTTTTGTATTGGGAAGAAGAGTACATCCATATATTGCTAGAGTGTTGGAGTTGGCCTTACAAGTGGGACCGCAGTTGAGGAAACCGACTGTCGGCAAACCGCCACCTCGCACGCCGCGCGATGGCTGAGTTAGAGAAACGATGAGGTTGAAGATATTGCTCTAGCACGGACTCCAAGATATATGGTGTCAGATGGAAGTCGTGCTGGTGGCGTGTGCCGTACTCCTGGATGTGAATGCTTGTTCTAGCCCATGCCACCCTACTACTCCTACTACTTACTAGTATATAGTACTAGTATCGAGGATTTGAGGTGCTGGTTACGTACAATATGGCTACAGTAAAAACACCCGCACGACGCGCGAAGCATGTGAAGCTAGTACAAATAGTGTACTACTTTTATTGATTGGCCTCATCCGATAACCTGTTGCAATGCACGTACAATTATGTATTCGGAAAATATTTTTTTGCCTCGTTGCACCACTCACTCACGTATAAACTCGAAAGCCATTCATAAATTTAGTAAGTTTATCACATGCATATCATTTTATTACGCATAACAGGTCATCAACCCACATTGACAACGAGGATACATTATAAATACTAAAGTTTTCACCACACAACAAATAACAAGCAATGAAATGAACTTCAACCCAACCATTCCTCGGTGTTGGAACGCTTGCTTTGAACCACAAGTGATTCTCCGGACGGGCTTCTATTGTCGATCTCGAGACCAACGCAGGATCGATCATCCAGCTGAAGCGGCCTACTATATCGATACCGTGGTAGGGAACCACGCTAATGTCCGAGGTATAGACACAGTTGCTTCTCATAAATGGTGCTAGTAACGTTGTGTCAACAGTAGTTGGATCGCCTTTCACCATCATCGGATAGTTTTATCCAAGGAAGAGCGAGTTTTCTCCAAGACTATCAATTTTGTACTAGGGAGAAGGTGTTGGCGCTAGCACACTAGTATCCATCCCGAATACCATGCAACGGGTGTTGGAATAGGTCCGGAGAGTGCGACCATGGGAGACTACACCTACTTCCTTAGCAGTAACATCATTAGTGGGCTGTATACACACGAGAAGAGTTGATCCATCGGAATTAGTTGCCAGGCGCCAACGATTATATGGGCGCTGCTCGTCCTCATGCTCGTGATCATCACCATCGTCATCTCCCCCTTGGTTATAATTTTTTTCAAGTATAGGTGGTGGAATGTTCATAGGACCTTGGAAACACAAGAAGAAGGTTAATTAGTAAAGTGAAACTTGCTAACCCGCATGCATGTGGATGAAACAATTATAATTACGGTGGAAGACAAACGTACCGAAATCATAACGATTCCATGCAAAAACAGTGCCACGAGTGGTGGCAGCAAACACAAGGCCCTCGTATTGAATTGCATCACAGTACTCATGCATGTACAGAAACTGATTTTTGAGCAATGTCCATCCAGTCAAACCACTGAGGACGGCAACAAGCTTGTCGAAGATAGCAACAACTTCATAGTTGTTGTAATTCCAAGAGCGGGTGGGAACTCGAGAAATTGCTATCTTCCATAGAAGACAGTCACCATGATTGTATTTGAACGTGCGTACAATACCGGTGCTCAACCTCTGGACAGTCTGCTGAGATTTTTGGAAGTGGAACCCGGTCACGAGTGTACACATTCACAAGTTCCCACTCGCAGTTGGACCCAATGTAAACAACCCAATCTCCATTTGTGCCTGCCCAAGCCTTGCCCTCAAGTGATGGCATCTTAACATCATACGTATCATTATCAAGCGGCATCAACTTGCATAGGGCGAGGCCTCCGTCGTGATGGCGCCAGTCATCAGGGTCACCACGAAGAAGATAGGGGAGATCAAACCGCTCCTTGACTCTTGGGTTCCTTGTAATGATGTTATTAGTTGAGTCGAGAATGGGCTTGAACGAACCTGCCATGCTAGCCGAGGTGATGACGTCGCACCGATCAATGAGTTCCTCCACCACGTCATCTTTCAGATCGGGGCAAGAATAACGGGGTCGTTTCCGTCCTCTTCCCTCCATGGAGAAGACGATCGAACAAAGGCAGAAGAAAGGGTGAATGGCTGAAGGAAAATGGAGGAGGGAGAGGAAGAGCGTGCGACAGCAGTTCCAAATCGAGAGGGAAAGGCGAAGAGTCGATGGACGGTTGCCAGTTTGCCACGGTTCGCGAAGGGGCGCCCCGGCCTACACGTCGGTTTGGAAATACTCCTACTACTCGCCGTCGTCTCACTGATATGTTGGAACGGGACCACATGTCAACGAAACATGGTGTGTAATTTCTCGTGCAAAATGCGATCTGGTCGCCTTGGCCCGAGGTGCCGCATTAGTTTTTTTTGAAAGTTTGCCGCATTAGTTATCGACCTTTATTTTTTTTAACATGCAATCTGAATGGATGGCTCCTGTGGTCATCACACATGAGTGGATATAGTGATGGTTGATTCGCCCGAGCAACTTATTACTATGGGAATATGGGAGTACCAGCGGATTCAAGGAATAGAAAAATGATGGTTGCTTCGTCCGAGGAACTTGCTATGGCGAAGGTGGGGCTCTGTGATTTGAGTGCTCACTAGTCATTACTACTGCGGCGCAACGACCGGGGTGAATCTTTCTGGCGTTGCTATCAGTCCTTTAGGATTTGTTTATATGTACACATAATTTTGAAGAAATTGTACTATGATGCTATGAAGGTTTCAACTCTGGTTCCCGCAGGAAAAAAAAGGTTTCAACTTAGGATTCATGTGTCTTGCCTCGAGATTATCTCGTTACAACATTCCATCAAATACAAATGAAACTACCATGGCTAATGCATCTCAATGGTTCGCAGATCAGCGCCAATATTCACATCACAACCGAAGACAAAGTTGTGAGAAGGTGTACAAATAAAGAAAAAAATATAATTGATCGATGTTGTTCATAGGCATGGCTCCATTTCCTTGGCACAGTGTTCATTGCTTGGCAGCTAGTTTCACCCAGCTCTGTAGCCAAAAAAGAGGTGTATGAAGGACACCACAATCTGATCATTTTGTGCAGATCCACTAAAATCGGGCGGACCATCCCTGTTTGCAAAGATATCCAGTCAGTGTGATTACTATAATAGTGGAACTAGATGATGAAACATAACACACATAAATAGAAGCCGATCACCTCTACGATCTCTCTTTAGGACTAACTTCTTGTTGGAGAAGATTAGGCACGGAGTTGGATGAGGAGGATAGCAAAACCAATATCCCTTTCCGCAGTCCCACAAAATGTAAAAACGTTGTTCGTGTGACATTTTGGCGGAACTGCACAAAACACTCTTCAGAAAAGTGATCTGTGCAGTTCACCAAAAGGTTGCAATAGCAACGAGGTGAAAATGGATAGCCCTGTTTGCAAAAGGAGGTTGAAAGGAAACAACTACTGCCCAATAACACGAGTTGAAGACACATACACTGACAAAAAAGAAGCATGTTCCATGTAAAAAGGGAAAGATAGCACATGGTGGTTTATCAAAAATGGTTTGAGGACGATATTGCAAGATGGAAAGTACGCCGGCCGAGATACGATTTAAGCAAACAACTAAAGAAGATCCACATGCAGCAACATGGGAAGATGGGCAGTGGAGCAAGGCCGGAGGAAGCTTTACCTGAGGGTCGTCGGGATTTTACTAGGAGGGCACCGACGGCCGGGATCTGCCCATACTGCGGCAGTGAGCAAGTGGCAAAGGCCCTACCGCGTCGGAGCTTGGTCAGAGAGAACGGCGGGTACCGCAGATCGGGACGAGCTGCCTCAACGCCGTCGAACGGAGAGACGATGCACATCCTCCCTTTCCGCCGGCGGACGGGATGCGGTCGGATCACTGAACAATGCTGAGAGAGAGAGGCCACGGCGGCCTTGTGTGAGATGGTGTGACGAGAGACAAACCCATTTTTCCATTTTCCCCACGGCAATCGTTTTATATTCTAGGCATGGTACCCGACCCTCCTTCTAGTAAACAACCGCTACATGCATCAAATTATCACGTAGGCTGCCTTTTCGTACAGAAATGAACTCCACCGTGTACCCGCGCGGGTTTGGCCGGGAACGAGACGTGAGTACATGCGTCCTGTGTGCACTTCTTCTTTAGATGCAGGTACGTACGTGGGTGGGTGTGAGAGAGATGGTTTGTGCGAAACAGAGGCAGTGTGTTGATGATATCTCAATCAGAAAAACGTAACATATGCAATGTGTGTGAAACGGAGTCATGGACGTGAGATATCGATAGAATTGAAAACAGGGATGAAGTGTGTGGCTGCGCGATCGATAAAGAGTGCCATCGAATTTGTGTTTGCCCACGTCAAAGATATAGGGCGGCTGGCCTACTGGAATTTGAGAGGGCAGAGGTGCGTTCTTCTCCGTGGCATGGATACCTACGCACAACGCTCGACTATCGGTGTGTGTGTGTGGGGGGTAGAGACCGGTCGACTAGTATATGTGTGGGGAAGGAGAGAGACCTAGCTATGTATTGAGGGAGATCGATCGACATCCATGGACATGTGTAGCAGAGGAATAAGGTTGGGAAAAGACAAAGGTAGAGCGTCGGAGGGTTGGTGGTGGAGTGGCGTCTCACAAATGGTGGGAGAGGCCTGCTAGACAAACAGAGGGTATGAGTGCAATATCAATAAGAGAGGCGGGGGATGTCTGTCTGTCTATGCACGTGCGTGTGAGAGATGGGTCGGGAGATATTCAAGGATGATGAGGGGAGAAGATATGGTTGTGGTAAGCATGCGTAACTACATAGGAAGATCAACCGTCGTGTGTCCGAGAAAAGGAGAGACATAACTAGCGAGGTAAGTGTATTGGTGCTTGGTGAAAACGAATTATAGTTGACCTGGCTATATGTAGGGAGATCAGTTCATATACACACCTGCATGTGTTAGAAGCAAATAAGGTCCGGAGAGGCAGATAGGGGGAGAGGGTGTGGCTAGGAGATGGTGCGAGAGACCTACCACGTCGAGGGGGGAGGAGTGTGCGAGCATGTGATTAATGAAAGGAGGGGCGGGAGTGTGCAGCTGCATGGAATCGTATTGGACATATGGGGGCATGGACGGTGAGAAGAGAAGAGGGGAAGTATACATGTGTTTGTTGTAGGCACACTTGGCTAGAGAGGTATATCGACCGGTGTGTGCCAGAAAGGAGCCGGGGGCCTACTCACACCGCTGGTGGACGACCTAAAGAGAAATAATGAACGTGTGCGATGGAGGGGACGCTAAGGGTGTGTGAGGGGGGTGGGCGTGTGCATGCACGATAGAAAGTTAGCGCTAGCTAGCTACAAATAGAAGAGGATTGTGAAGGTGTAAAATACGAACAAAGATCATAATTCATTATAAAAAAGTGGATACGGATACTTGAAGAAGATATCATAATGTAGAACATTGATTATAATTCGCGCTAATGTGTGGCTTTTGCAACTCAGGTCTAAATACTTGTCATAATGTAGGGGGCGGGGCACTATACTTTGTGTGATAAACACGGTGTACGTATGGAACATGGTTTAGATTATGAATATATAGTTAGTACATCAAATGTACTATTATTTGGAATCAACATCAAGTGTATTCAAGAAATAGAATTTGAGTTCATTTAGTACACATAGTTCATATCTATCTCTGTAGTAATCATGTGGTGTGTTATTAAGGTAATACACGAATGATGGTTGAAGTTGGCAACAATCATGATTGTAGATTCTTATTGAAATAGAGAAATGAATTCAAATTTAGTTTGAATTGCAGCGGTAGTAAAGACATTTGGAATGCACTAAAATGTTGGTATGAGTAGGTTACATGCATTATACAGCAAGCGAAAAAAATTAATCGGACATAACATGGATTCATACTCCCTCCTTCCATCTATATAGGGCGTAATGAGATTTTTAAGACCGCCTTTGACTATTGACAAGATTAATAGTACATGATATGCACAATGTGAAAATTATATCATTGAAACAACCTTTCACAGACGAAGTTAACGACGTGCTTTGTGTAAGTTGCATGTCATATATCATTGCTCTAATATTTGGTCAAAGTTAGCATCAAAAAACGCATTAGGCCCTATATAGATGGAAGGAGGGAGTAGCTTTGAATAGCATTTATATAGTAAAACGGGGCAAGACTCTCTCTTTGTGTGGTGCGAATAGTTTTATTTTTTTCGTTTTCTTTTTGGTTGAGGGAAGTGAGAATTGATTTGGTACGTACAAGTACAATATTACTACACGTTAAGCTTGTCCCTAAAATTCAACCTGCTTCTTGTTATATCCCGAAAATTCAGATATCGTGCTCCCAAAACTGGCGCCTTCACAGCCCGCGCCTTGCTATCCTGAAATTACAACACGAGCGAAAACTCTTTCCAGCTGCCAAATCCCGACACGCGAAATCCCCCTTCTAACCCTGAGCCGAAAGGGCCGCTAGTTCAAATTGGTGGGGGTACTTTTGTAACACACCCTACATTTTGGACAAGCGCGTCCCTAAGTCATGCTTCACCCTCCCTCGCCCCTTTTCGCCATTCAAATCCCAGCCGCCATAACCTCTCCGCTCCAGCCGCGAAACCCCACCCTCCTCCGTCCGCCACGTCACCGCTGCCCAGCTAGAGCCTCTTCCCCGACGACATCGTCCACCGCAATAGCTCGATGTCCCTCGTCCACCTTCCCAGATGAGGATCCGTCGTCCATCTTGCCGTCCTGCCGGTACAGCCGCCCCGTCCTCCACCTCCAAGGAGCTGCTACGATGATCGCCTCGTCTATCGCGGCTGCTCCATCCCCACAGCGCTGCCTTAACCTGCTCCACAGGAACCGCAGCATCCTCACCGACTCCTCGGACGAAGCCGAGGCCTACTCGGCGCCACCAAAGAGGTTGTACACTCATCGCATCGCCCCTTCTCCTTAATTCGACCTCCCGGCACCGACGGTGCTCCATCTCGCACCCCCATGGAGCAGCTACCTTGAAGCCGGCTCCACGAGCGACATCTCCATGACGGCTGTCCCCCAGTGCGAGGCCCCTTCGACGGTGGCGTCCATACCAGACGGATCTGCTGCTGCTGCTCAGGCTCTCGCTTCCTCGCTTCGCATTGCTGCTCGCTCTCGCTCGATTGCTCGCTCTCCAGCTGCTGCTGCTGCTGCTCTTCCCCTCGCTCGTGCTGCTGCTCTGCTCCGATTAAGCCACACTTCAGTCGACTGAATCGACTTTTGGGTCAGTCAATTTTCAGGGGTTGGGGGGGGGGCTCGCTGGAGTTAAGGAAGAACTACCCGCAGCGGTGATGGGGGCTCGCCGAAGAGGTACCCCACTATCTATCTTAGGGTTCAGGTTGGGGGCGGGGGGCCTAGAGGGCTGGCCGGGGCGGCAGTGGCGAGTTGTTTCGGGGCGGTGAGGCGGCCGGTGGTTCGGCCGGTGGTGGCAGGCAGCTCAGGGGGGTGCAGGTTGAAGATGAACTTCAGGCCCTCCCTAAACTACATGTCAAGTACCTCTCTGCTACCATTGCGCTCAGGCCGACAAGAGTATTCAGATTCCACAGTAAATTTTAGTTTCGACAGTTAAGTTCAGAGTCAACAGTTTTTACCTCATCTGTTCTAGTCAGATGGGTTTTGGTGATGTTAATTTTACATCCATTTTACATCATCTATTGGAGATGCTATTAGAATCCCACTTGAGATTGACGATGTCTGTGTTGTGCTGCTTCAACCTTGACGTCTTACGGCTCGCCGGAGCTACTCCAACGACAGAATGATCCATCACGACAGAGCAGTGCCCTGGACGCTGTCTACAGATTCCTCAGATCTTCCTCCACACCTCCGGCAGCCACCTCTTCCTCAACTGCTTCAGTGACCAACCCAATGATGCTGAGGTCGACACGGCTACGGCAAAGAGGTTGTACACTTGTTGCATCGCTTATTACTATACATTCACGTCGATCCATTAGGGCTATTTTGGTTCAACGGAAAAACATAGCAATAGGGAATTTTCCAATGGCACTCTACTATTCAATTATTCATGCATTTTGTTGAAAGGAATGAAGCAAAACATCCACCTGGACCTACTTTTCAAAATCCTATGCATGAAAACAAGACCAAGTGCATTAGTGCCAGAATAACATTCTAACTATACATGATTTCATATGGTTTCTCTTTATTTTGGCCATGTTTCTTTGCATTCCTATGCTATTCCAATTCCTGTAAACCAAACACCCAAGTTGATAGAAATCATGTGTTTACAAATGCTCTGTTTACCATGTGCATTTTCCTATCCTATTCCGGTGTTTTTCCTATCCTGCTTTTAAGAATCATGCAAGCCAAATGAGCCCTTACAGAATTACTTCATTCATGTGCACGTGTGAAGGGAACTTTGTGTGGTTTGTCCTGCTCCTGCCGCGACGTCGTCCACCTCACCTGAGCTGCTCCATCGACAGAAGCATCCACCAAACCAGACATCACGACTCCTGACCGTCTTTTGCCGCCTCAGATCTCCTTCCCTGCTGCCGGCACCCACCCCAACGACATCACCATCATCAACTCAGCAGATGAACCTGAGGAGTACACGGGTCCACAAGAGAGGTCGCACTCTTTTGTTTCTGATTATGTTATGCATTGCTTAAACTTACCTGCTACTTTATCGTCCTGTTCAGCTCTTGGACTCCCAAGTCAGGTCCAAATTAATGTTCAAACTTGAGTTCTAAATTAGTTGTGGGGCACATATCGAGGCAGCAATGAATAGTATGTCTATCTAATATCTGGTTCACCTAGGGTATGCCTATGTTGTTCATCTTGGGTGGGAAACAAAAAGCAATCATCATTTGTCTTTTTATTAATTTAAAGCAATCATCAGCCTGCTATCATTATTTTTGGATCCATCCACTGGTTGTTACCATCACTCTAAATTTTTGCATGCTCTCCTTACATAATCTCACCATATTTTTTCGTATGCATGTCAAATATTGTACACATTCATGCTGAACATGTAGAGAAAAAGAGAAGAGTTTTGCACGGCAATACAATGTCATGTAGACATCGCTCCATGGTGGGTTCAATGGCAAACCCTCCCCACCCTCTCCGATTGTAATCCATAGGAAGATATCTGCTCGAGGCGGATTCGCACGCCACGATCACTCCTATTTACCCCCAAGGTGTTTTTCTATCTTGGCATGATGATGTTAGTCATATCATGCATATGTTGCCTCAGAAGGCCTACTTTTGACATCATATATGTCATCCGCTTAGTTTAGACATGTTCTGTAATGCCACCTGCTTAGTTTCTATATCATATATGGGAATTATGCGCCTCATGTCTTTTAGCCAGCCATAATATATGTGAAATGTGCAATGCCATCCTGTTTAACCAGGCATCATATATTTGAATGATATCTTGCCCATCCTTTTCTTCATTACATTTCCATTTGTAAAAAATGTTTGTACATTAAACTACTCTTCCTGTGAATCAGCCATTTGGGTGGGAGATGGAAAAATCTGGAGTAAAAACAAGGCCTTCAGAGCGCATGCATGCTACCGTCAAGTAGATCTCTTGTTGGGCCCCGATAGCTCCTCGGAGATGGATTCAGAGACAGATGACCAGTCCTATTCCCCCACTAAGGTGTATGCTCTAACTTGGCACGGTTATACTGCTCATATCATGCATACGGTGTCTTGCATTGCATAGTTTAGACATCATATACACAATATTCAACACAATGTTCTTAGTTCAGACATCATATCGAATGCCCTCTGTTTAGCATATAAATCACATATCTGAATTAAATGATGTGATCCTGATTACTTACATAACATGTAGGTGAATTATGTCATGCGATCCTGTTTAGTTATTCATCATATCTATGAATTATGTTATGCTATGCTATCCAGTTTAGATAGACATCATATATGTGAAATTATGTCATGCTATCCGTTTTAGTTAAACAATATACATGTCAACTATTTCATGCCCTCTTTTCTCCACACTATCTATTGCATCTGTCTCTCATACAATGTCTGTACATTCAACTATGTTTCCTGTTTATCAGCCATTTGAAATGGAGCGGGTGATGCCAGTATCTAGCGGAATAAAAACACAGTCTTCAAATAAAACAATGCTACCTCTTGGTGGAGATAACACCCCGCTTGTACATGCACAAGAACCAGCCCTACCACACATAACTCAAACTCTCGCAGATTGTACCCCTACTGTGATGGACAGAGAACCAGCTTCACCCAATCTAACCCCAACCCCAGCCGATAGTAACCCAGTTCCTGTTGACACAACACCATCTCCACCACAGAGCTCCCAAGCAAGAGCAGTTAGTAAGGCAGCTCCAGTGCCCAAAGGGCCAGTACTATCACGGCGAACCCCAACTCCACCAGTTAGTACGCCTATTCCTGTGGAGGAACCACAACCAGCTAGTCGTAGTTTAGCATCTATCGCATTTGATGTTGTTAAACCGTATGTGCGTATCTTCCCATCTTGGAAATATTATACTGAAGATGAAGGAAAATGCCAGTTGGAGGTGTTTATCTAGGAGTTATGTGTAAGTAATGTTATTCATGGCAATTACTTTGCTTCGTCCCATACATCCTACCTCCATGATGGTTATAATACAGCAAATTTTCCCATTTTTCTCTATAGAGAAGGAGCGATTTGGAAACTCAGGATGAGGTAACCTGTGCTAATACCTCTGCTATCTTCAAGAATGCTTGGTGGGAGTATCGGAATTACCTGAAGAAAACGTACTTCACCGGCTAAGAAACTCATCAAATTCCCTTACGTTCTCCTGAGAAACACTTACTGGACGATAACTAGGAACGCCTTGTTCTGTACTGGTCCCGAACCAAGAATGTGGTAAGGTCTATGAGCTCATTTTCTATTTTTAAATATTATATTCTTGCGTCTTACTTTACTCTGTTCATGTAGAACAAGTGCCTAACCTTAAGAACAACTGTTACAATTTAAGATTCCATTGCTATCATAGTTCAAAAAAGCGCTAGGCGTTAATTGTGCGTTTTGCCACCGCCTTGCGCTTTACTGACCAAAGCGCATGCTTATGCGCAGTTATGCACATATTAAGCGTAGTTATGCGCAATGCGTTTTGCCAACGCCTAGAGCCTAGGCGCGCTTAAGCACTCGCTTAGGCGCGCCTTTTTTAACTATGATTGCTTTGCTCTTGTATCACTGTATTTACTGATACAAACTTATTTTTAAATTGAAGGATCCAATTGAAACTCCAATGGCACATCAGGTATGTTCACACATGTTTCGTTAACAGGTTTGCTCTTATCAATAGCTCTTTTGATTTCAATTTCAATTGTGTATATAGTTGACTTTCATATCATGCACATTACTAGCATCACAACAGAGCCAATAGTGTTGTTGTACATGTAGACCCGTGGTACCCATCTGAAATCTTGTTGTGCCGTGTAGTTTCCCACGCTTTGTATTCTTTCACTGCTGCTTTGTCTTGAACTGATATGATTTGAACCGTGTCTCTATTTTGATTTGGCAAGACAATGCAAAGGACCATAGGACATAGATATATGCTTGTTTGATGCTTTTATTATGTACTAGTACTTGGCAATAGAAGACTTGGTAGTTTAATCCTGTCCACCTTACTAATGAAATGGTTCACCAAATGAGTTTCATATACTAGTACATGCTAAACTTGTTATGTGTCCGCTTGTTTCTTCTTTTAGAATGTTGATGAATATTGGGGAAGAGTGCCTTATTAAGCAATGGTAAAGGAAGTAATGCGATAAGGTTCAGATAGTGACACATCCTTGTTGGTCTCCAACAAAGCTGATAAAACAGCTAAGAAAGACTATCTTGAAGACAATGAGACAACCCCAAAGTCCTGTCTTGGTTTAGTGTTCGAGTTACTGGCCACTACCGCTTGCACAAGCTATTCAAACTCCCTGTCTGAATCAGTTCGGTTTCTTGAGTCTCAACTACAAGTCGAAAGACATCGATCAGCTCTGCATGCGACAAGAAGCGGAAGGATCATGAAGTCCCCGGAGCATTCAGATGCATACTTTCCGTGCAACAACAAGCGTTGAGGATTTTAGCGCCAAACAGACAAAGCTAATCAGCTTGCTAAGCTTATTGCCAAGATGGTGGATACCCAGATAACGCTTCTTGAGCTCTTCCGTTGTTTCAGATTATGTTTTGTTTTGTCTGCCGCTTATTTATAATCGTGGCCGATTTTGACGGCCAGTGTATGTAATATGCTGCTTTGTTCCCTATATTTGCACGGGTGGTGAACTTTGATGCCCAGTGGATGTAATATGTGTAATAGCGATAATAGGCTAGCGTTAATTGCTTGCTCATTTATTTCCTTATTGTCTTGTTTAGTTGTTTGCTTGTAGTCACTACAGTTCTTTTTCTGTGTTTTTCTAGTGGCCACAATAGCCTATTTTTGGTAACTAGGCCAAAATAATCATGGCAACACACGGACTGTTGTAACCATGGGCCTCCTGCATGCCGTATGATCCATGGGCCTTCTTCCGGCCGTAGGATCCATTGGCCTTTTATATGGGACGTAGGATCCATTGGCCTTCCATACGGGCCTTAGGGTCCATGGGCCTTCTACGGGCCGTAGGGTCCATGGGACTTCTACCGGTCGTACGACCCATGTGCCTTCTACGGGCCGTAGATCCATGGGCCTCATACCGGCCGTAGATCCATGGGCCTTCTACGGGGCGTATCATCATTTCACCAATCATGGGCCGTACGATTCGTGGACCATAACGACCGTTAATAGACCGTATTTGATAACTCTATGAAAACAGCCCAACGGTTTTTTTTGACATGAAAACGGCCCAACGTATTAACGGTCCGCAAACGGGCCGATTGTAACGATGGGCTGAATTTGGCCCACAAGCAGAAAATGACAGTAACGGGCCGTATGTAACCGAATGCTGCAAATGAGCCCAAGAATCAATGGGCCCTAAGAAGGCCGAAAGATAACTTGGGCTGGAAACGGCCCAATAGAATAACGGGCCGTTAATGGGTATAAAGTGATACACTGTTCATTACGGGCCAGTTTCACCACGGGCCATTAATGGGCCAAGAGTTACAAAGGGCCTCATATGGGCCGAAAGAAGTCATGGGCCACACATGGGCCGGAAGTTAAAATGGGCTGGAATCATATTGGACGGCCCAGACGACGCTACTGGGCCTAATTCGGATAGGGCGTAAGGGGACCTGGGTTAGCGGGCTGTAAATGGGATATATGCGAACAGGCCGTTAACAGGCTTTCAGTGGGCCGGCTCGCCACCTTTTGACCAAGTCAAACAGGCAGGCATTTTCACAGGAATGGGACTCTGTTGGGCCGTGCCACGTGTCGCCGTATCATAGGAGCCTTCGGTCCAATGAGCGGATGACATCTGCCCCAATGGTGAGCCGACACGTGTTTCCTCCAGCCAATGATGATTTTACACGTGGAAAATCCCCATTGGTCGAGGATGTTAATGGGTCATCGGATCCAAAACCCGACCCGATAGCTTAACGACGTCCCATTACGGTGGATGCCACGTGTCGGTCACCCTTGACGAAAGCACTTCTGTGACGCGCAATTTATCGTCATGGAAGTGGACACTTCCGTGATGATAATTTTGGTAATGTCATGGAACACTTCTACGCCAACACATGTATGACTATCTTGATTCTGTCATAAATTTGTCATGGATGTACATGCATGGCAAAAAACGCGACCTACTATGACAAACACGTATCATCACGGAAGTGTATTTTTTTGTAGTGAATCAGAGTACTAAGGAAATCATTATTATTGGTATTCAAGAAATCACACAATTTGGCATTATCTTGCGCCATGGCAACAAGTAGTCCAACACACAAGCAAACAGAAAAAAGGCAAGCGAAAGAGAGAGGAGGAGATTGGGAAAGAGAGGGCGAATAAAATGGCAAGGGTGAAGTGGGGGAGAGGAAAACGAGAGGCAAATGGAAAATAATGTAAATGCGAGGGAGATGAGTTTGTGATGGGTACTTGGTATGTCTTGACTTGAGCGAAGACCTCCCCGACAATGGCGCCAGAAATCCTTCTTGCTATGTCTTGAGCTTGCGTTGGTTTTCCTTGAAGTGGAAAGGGTGATGCAACAATAGTAGCGTAAGTATTTCCCTCAGTTTTTGAGAACCAAGGTATCAATCCAGTAGGAGGCTCCTCAAAAGTCCCACGCACCTACACAAATAAACAAAGAACTCGCAACCAATGCAATAAAGGGGTTGTCAATCCTTCACGGCCACTTCATGTAAAGTGAGATCTAATAGAGATAGTATGATAAGATAAATATATTTTTGGTATTTTATAATATAGATGCAAAAAGTAAAGATGCAAATAAAAGTAGATTGGAAGCAAATATGACAAGAGATAGACCCGAGGGCCATAGGTTTCACTAGAGGCTTATCTCAAGATAGCATAAGTATTACGGTGGGTGAACAAATTACTGCCGAGCAATTGATAGAAAAG
Organism: Aegilops speltoides; assembly: GCA_021437245.1. Lineage (NCBI taxonomy): Eukaryota > Viridiplantae > Streptophyta > Magnoliopsida > Poales > Poaceae > Aegilops > Aegilops speltoides. The sequence goes on along the minus strand of CM038145.1, from coordinate 21,864,842 downwards.
CGAATAATTATGAGATTATCTAGGCATGATCATGTATATAGGCATCACGTATGCAACAAGTAGAATGACTCCTGCCTGCATCTACTACTATTACTCCACACATCGACCGACTCCTACCTGCATCTAGAGTATTAAGTTCATAAGAATCAGGAAATGCCTTAAGCAAGATGACATGATGTAGAGGGATAAACTCATGCAATATGATACAAACCCCATATTTTTATCCTCGATGGCAACAATACAATATGTGCCTTGCAACCCTTTCTGTCACTGGGTAAGGACACCGCAAGATTGAACCCAAAGCTAAGCACTTCTCCCATGGCAAGAAAGATCAATCTAGTAGGCCAAACCAAACTGATAATTCGAAGAGACTTGCAAAGATAACTCAATCATACATAAAAGAATTCAGAGGAAATTCAAATATTTCTCAAAGATAAACTTGATCATAAACCCACTATTCATTGGATCTCGACAAACACACCGAAAAAGAGTTTACATCGAATAGATCTCCACAAGAGAGGGGGAGAACATTGTATTGAGATCCAAAAAGAGAGAAGAAGCCATCTAGCTAATAACTATGGACCCGAAGGTCTGTGGTAAACTACTCACAACTCATCGGAGGGGCTATGGTGTTGATGTAGAAGCCCTCCATGGTCGATTCCCCCTCCAATGGAGTGCCGGTGAAGGCTCCAAGATGGGATCTCGCGGATACAGAAGGTTACGGTGATGGAAATTGTGTTTTGTTGGATCCCTGGATGTTTTCGGGGTACGTAGGCTTATATAGGAGGAAGAAGTACGTCGGTGGCCGCCCGAGGGGCCCACGAGACAGGGGGCGCGCCCTATAGGGGGGGGCGCCCTACCCTCTCTGGCCGCCTCGGCTGCTTCTTGACTTGCACTCCAAGTCCTATGGATCACGTTCGTTCCAAAAATCACGCTCCCGAAGGTTTCATTCCGTTTGGACTCCGTTTGATATTCCATTTCTTTGAAATACTGAAATAGGCAAAAAAACAGCAATACGGGCTGGGCCTCCAGTTAGTAGGTTAGTCCAAAAATGATATAAATGTTTAAAATAAAGCCCATAAACATCCAAAAGGGGTAATATAATAGCATGGAACAATCAAAAATTATAAATACGTTGGAGATGTATCAGTATTTCACACGAGTTCTCGGCTATGTACACACCTCAACAAAATGGAGTTGTTGAGAGGAAAAACCGGACGCTCATCAAAATGGCCAGAATGATGGTTGATGAGTACAAGACACCGAAGCACTTTTGGGCGGAAGCGGTTGAGACAGCTTTCCATGCAACAAATCGCTTGTATCTTCACAAGCTACTCGGCAAGACGACATACGAGCTCCTTGCCGGTAACAAACCCCAAGTTGGATACTTTCGAGTATTTCGCTCAAAGTGCTACACTCTTGATAAGCATCGTCGTTCTAAATTTGCTCCTAAGTCTCATGAAGGTTTCCTACTTGGTTATGGCTCAAAATCTCCGTGTCTACAACAATTTCACCCGAAAGGTTGAAGAAACGGTAGATGTGAAGTTTGATGAATCTAACGGCTCGCAAGTAGAGCAATTCCCAATTGATGTAGGAGACAAAGACCCCTCGGAAGCAATCCAAGACTTGTCTATTGGCAAGATTCATCCAACGGAGGTGAAGGAGAGTACCTCGTCTGTCCAAGTGGAAGATTCTACCTCACGACAAGGTGAACCAAGAGTTGATACGAAAGCATCCACAAGTGGGACACACCAAGATGAAGAAAACGAGGAAGTGCACCAAGATTAACGTCAACAACCTCCTTCTCCACCACGACAAGTGAATGACAACGCAAACAATAAAGAAGGCCAAGAAGAAGAACAAGATGAAGAAGATGTTCAACCAAGACCCAAGCAAAAGCTTTCATGAGTTCGAGCAAGAATTGCTAAAGACCATCCTGTCGAGCAAATCTACAATGATATCCAAACCAGGAGAATCACTCACTCTAAAACTCGTTTAGCTAACTTTTGTGAACACTATTCATTCATCGCTAGCATTGAACCTATGAATGTTGAAGAAGCATTGGAAGATCCGGACTGGATAAATGCTATGCATGAAAGCTACACAACTTTGAGAGAAATCAAGTTTGGACATTGGTTGAGAAGCCCGACAACAACCACAACATCATCGATACCAAATGGGTGTTTTTCAACAAGCAAGATGAAGATGGACCAGTAGTTCGCAACAAAGCACGTCTCGTCGCCCAAGGCTACACACAAGTCGAATGTATGGACTATGGTGAGACTTATGCTCCCGTTGCTAGACTTGAGTCCATTCGCATCTTACTTGACTATGTTAATCACCATGATATCACCTTGTACCAAATGGACATTAAAAGTGCCTTTCTAAATGGTGAAATAGAGGAGGAAGTTTATGAAGGAAATATGCCCTAGAGGCAATAATAAAGTTATTATTTATTTCCTTATTTCATGATAAATGTTTATTATTCATGCTAGAATTGTATTAACCGGAAACATAATACATGTGTGAATAAATAGACAAACATAGTGTCACTAGTATGCCTCTACTTGACTAGCTTGTGAATCAAAGATGGTTAAGTTTCCTAGCCATAGACATGAGTTGTCATTTGATTAATGGGATCACATCATTAGGAGAATGATGTGATTGACTTGACCCATTCCGTTAGCTTAGCACTTGATCATTTAGTATGTTGCTATTGCTTTCTTCATCACTTATACAAGTTCCTATAACTATGAGAATATGCAACTCCCGTTTACCGGAGGAACACTTTGTGTGCTACCAAACATCACAACGTAGCTGGGTGATTATAAAGGAGCTCTACAGGTGTTTCCAAAGGTACATGTTGAGTTGGCGTATTTCGAGATTAGGTTTTGTCACTCCGATTGTCGGAGAGGTATCTCTGGGCCCTCTCGGTAATGCACATCACTATAAGCCTTGCAAGCAATGTAGCTAATGAGTTAGTTACAGAATGATGCATTACGTAACGATTAAAGAGACTTGCCGGTAACGAGATTGAACTAGGTATTGAGATACCGATGATCGAATCTTGGGCAAGTAACATACCGATGACAAAGGGAACAACGTATGTTGTTATGCGATTTCACCGATAAAGATCTTCGTAGAATATGTAGGAGCCAATATGAGCATCCAGGTTCCGCTATTGGTTATTGACCAGAAACGTGTTTCGGTCATGTCTACATAGTTCTCGAACCCGTAGGGTCCGCACGCTTAAGGTTTCGATGACAGTTTTATTATGAGTTTATGTGTTTTGATGTACCGAAGGAGGTCGGAGTCTCGGATGAGATCGGGGACATGACGAGGAATCTCGAAATGATCGAGACGTAAAGATCGATATATTGGACGACTATATTCGAACTTCGGAAAGGTTCTGAGTGATTTGGGTATTTTTCGGAATACCGGAGAGTTACGGGAATTCGCTGGGAGAAGTATTGGGCCTTATTGGGCCATACGGGAAAGAGAGAGGGGCTGCCTAGGGCAGGCCACGCGCCCCCCAAGGCCTAGTCCGAATTGGACTAGGGGGAGGGGCTGCGCCCCCTCCTTCCTTCCCTTCTCCCTTCCCCTTCCTTCTCCCCGACTCGTACTAGGAAAGGAGGAGTCCTACTCCCGGTAGGAGTAGGACTCCCCCCTTGGCGCGCCTCTCCCCTTGGCCGGCCGCACCTCCCCTTGCTCCTTTATATACGGGGGCAGGGGGGCACCCCAGAGACACAACAATTGATCTCTTGATCTCTTAGCCGTGTGCGGTGCCCCCCTCCACCAAAGTCCTCGATAATATTGTAACGGTGCTTAGGCGAAGCCCTGACGGTAGAACATCAAGATCGTCACCACGCCGTTGTGCTGATGGATCTCTTCCCCGACACCCTGCTGGATCGGAGTCCGGGAATCGTCATCGAGCTGAACATGTGCTAGAACTCGGAGGTGCCGTAGTTTCGATGCTTGATCGGTCGGGCCGTGAAGACGTACGACTACATCAACCGTGTTGTTCTAACGCTTCCACTTTTGGTCTATGAGGGTACATGGACAATACTCTCCCCTCTTGTTGCTATGCATGACCATGATCTTGCGTGTGCGTAGGATTTTTTTTTTGAAATTACTACGTTCACAACAGTGGCATTCGAGCCTGGTTTTATGCGTAGATGTCATATGCACGAGTAGAACACAAGTGAATTGTGGGCGATACAAGTCATACTGCTTACCAGCATGTCATACTTTGGTTCAGAGGCATTGTGAGATGAAGCGGCCCGGACCGATATTACGCGTACGCTTACGCGAGACTGGTTTCACCGTTACGAGCACTCGTTGCTTAAAGGTGACTGGCGGGAGTCTATCTCTCTCACTTTAGTTGAACCAAGTGTGGCCACGCCCGGTCCTTGCGAAGGTTAAAACAACACTAACTTGACGAACTATCGTTGTGGTTTTGATGCATAGGTAAGAACGGTTCTTGCTAAGCCCGTAGCAGCCACATAAAATTTGCAACAACAAAGTAGAGGACGTCTAACTTGTTTTTGCAGGGCATGTTGTGATGTGATATGGTCAAGACGTGATGCTATATTTTATTGTATGAGATGATCATGTTTCAGAACCGGTTATCGGCAATCGGCAGGAGCCATATGGTTGTCGCTTATTGTATGAAATGCAACGCTTCGTAATTGCTTTACTTTATCACTAAGCGATAGCGATAGTCGAGAAGCAATAGATGGCGAACAACAACGATGCTACGATGGAGATCAAGGTGTCGCGCCGGTGACGATGGTGATCACGACGGTGCTTCGGAGATGGAGATCACAAGCACAAGATGATGATGGCCATATCATATCACTTATATTGATTGCATGTGATGTTTATCCTTTATGCATCTTATCTTGCTTTGATTGACGGTAGCATTTTAAGATGATATCTCACTAATTATCAAGAAGTGTTCTCCCTGAGTATGCACCGTGGCGAAAGTTCTTCGTGCTGAGACACCATGTGATGATCGGGTGTGATAGGCTCTACGTTCAAATACAACGGGTGCAAAACAGTTGCACACGCGGAATACTCAGGTTAAACTTGACGAGCCTAGCATATACAGATATGGCCTCGAACACGGAGACCGAAGGTCGAGCGTGAATCATATAGTAGATATGATCAACATAGTGATGTTCACCATTGAAAACTACTCCATCTCACGTGATGATCGGACATGGTTTAGTTGATTTGGATCACGTGATCACTTAGATGACTAGAGAGATGTCTGTCTAAGTGGGAGTTCTTAAGTAATATGATTAATTGAACTTAAATTTATCATGTACTTAGTCCCGGTAGTATTTTGCAAATTATGTTGTAGATCAATAGCTTGCGCTGTTGCTTTCATATGTTTATTTTGATATGTTCCTAGAGAAAATTGTGTTGAAAGATGTTAGTAGCAATGATGCAGATTGGATCCGTGATCTGAGGTTTATCCTCATTGTTGCACAGAAGAATTATGTCCTTGATGCACCGCTAGGTGACAAACCTGTTGCAGGAGCAGATGGAGACGTTATGAACGTTTGGCTAGCTCAAAATGATGACTACTTGATAGTTTAGTGCACCATGCTTAACGGCTTAGAATCGGGACTTCAAAGACGTTTTGAACGTCATGGAGCATATGAGATGTTCGAGGAATTGAAGTTAATATTTCAAGCAAATACCCGAGTTGAGAGATATGAAGTCTCCAACAAGTTCTATAGCTAAAAGATGGAGGAGAATCACTCAACTAGTGAGCATGTGCTCAGATTGTCTGGGTACTTCAATCGCTTGAATCAAGTGGGAGTTAATCTTCCAGATAAGATAGTGATTGACAAAGTTCTCTAGTCACCATCACCAAGTTAGTAGAGCTTTGTGATGAACTATAGTATGCAAGGGCTGACGAAAACGATTCCCGAGCTCTTCGTGATGTTGAAATCGACGAAGGTAGAAATCAAGAAAGAGCATCAAGTGTTGATGGTTAACAAGATCACTAGTTTCAAGAAAAAGGGCAAAGGGAAAGAAAGGGAACTTCAAGTAGAATGACAAGCAAGTTGTCACTCCTGCAAAGAAGCCCAAAGCTGGACCAAAGCCTGAAACTGAGTGCTTACACTGCAAAGGAAATGGTCACTGGAAGTGGAAATGCCCTGAATATTTGGTGGATAAGAAGGACGGCAAATTGAACAAGGGTATATTTGATATACAGGTTATTGGTGTGTGCCTTACTAGTGTTTATAGTAGCCCCTGAGTATTTGATACTTGTTCGGTTGCTGAGATTAGTAACTCGAAACAGGAGTTACTGAATAAACAGAGACTAGTTGAGGGGGAAGTGACGATGAGTGTTGGAAGTAGTTCCAAGATTGATATGATCATCATCACACACTCCCTATATTTTCGAGATTAGTGTTAAACCTAAATAAATGTTATTTGGTGTTTGCGTTGAGCATAAATATGATAAGATCATGTTTATTGCGATATGATTATTCATCTAAGATAGAGAATAAATTGTTATTCTGTTTACATGAATAAAACCTTCTATGGTCATACACCCAATGTTGATGGTTTATTGAATCTTGATCATAGTGATACACATATTCATAATATTGATGCCAAAAGATGCAAAGTTAATAATGATAGTGCAACTTATTTCTTGCACTGCCGTTTGGGTCATATCGGTGTAAAGCGCATGAAGAAACTCCATAAAGATGGATTTTTGGAATCACTTGGTTATGAATCATTTGATGCTTGCGAACCGTGCCTTTTTGGCAAGATGACTAAAACTCCGTTCTCCAGAACAATGGAACGAGCTAACTTGTTGGAAATAATACATACCGATGTATGCGGTCCAATGAGTGTTGATGCTCGTGGCGGGTATCGTTATTTTCTGACCTTCATAGATTATTTGAGCAGATATGCGTATATCTACTTAATGAAGCACAAGTCTGAAACATTTGAAAAGTTCAAAGAATTGCAGAGTGAAGTGGAGAATCATCGTAACAAGAAAATAAAGTTTTTACAATCTGATCATAGAGAAGAATATTTGAGTTACGAGTTTGGCCTTCATTTTAAACAATGTGCAATAGTTTCACAGTTCACGCCACATGGAACACCACAGCGTAATGGTGTGTCCGAACATCGTAATGCGATCTATGATGTATCTTACCGATTTACCACTATCGTTTTGGGGTTATGCATTAGAGATAGATGCATTCACTTTAAATAGGGCACCATCTAAATCTGTTGAGATGACACCGTATGAACTATGGTTTAGCAGTAAACCTAAGCTATCGTTTCTTAAATTTTGGAGTTGCGATTCTTATGTGAAAAAGGTTTCAACCTGATAAGCTCGAACACAAATCGCGTCTTCATAGAATACCCAAAGGAAACTGTTGGGTACACCTTCTATCACAGATCCGAAGGCAAAACATTCGTTGCTAAGAATGGATCCTTTCTAGAGAAGGAGTTTCTCTCGAAAGAAGTGAGTGGGAGGAAAGTAGAGCTTGATAAGGTAATTTGTACCTTCTCCCGAATTGGAAAGTAGTTCATCACAGAAATCAGTTGCAGTGATTCCTACACCAATTAGTGAGGAAGCTAATGATGATGATCATGAAACTTCAGATTAAGTTACTACAAAACCTCGTAGGTCTTCCAAAGTACAGTCCGCACCAGAGTGGTACGGTAATCCTGTTCTGGAAGTCATGTTACTAGACCATGATGAACCTACGAACTATGAGGAAGCGATGATGAGCCCAGATTCTGCAAAATGGCTTGAGGCCATGAAATCTTAGATGGGATCCATGTATGAGAACAAAGTGTGGACTTTGGTGGAGTTGCCCGATGATTGCCAAGCCATATTGTATAAATGGATCTTCAAAGAGGAAGACAGACGCTAATAGTAGTGTTACTATCTACAAAGCTTGACTTGTCGTAAAAAGGTTTTCGACAAGTTCAAGGTGTTGACTACAATGAGATTTTCTCAACTGTAGCGATGCTTAAGTCTGTCCGAATCATGTTAGCAATTGCCAAATTTTATGAAATCTGGCAAATGGATGTCAAAATTGCATTCCTTAATGGTTTTCTTAAAGAAAAGTTGTATACGATGCAACCAGAAGGTTTTGTCAATCCTAAAGGTGCTATGAAATGTGCAAGCTCCAGCGATCCATCTATAGACTGGTGCAAGCATCTCAGAGTTGGAATATACGCTTTGATAAGTTGATCAAAGCATATAGTTTTATACAGATTTATGTGAAGCCTCAGATTACAATAAAGTGAGTGGGAGCACTACCGCCTTTCTGATAAATATATGTGAGTAACATATTGTTGATCAGAAATGATGTAGAATTTTTCTGGAAAGCATAAAGGAGTATTTGAAAGGAGTTCTTTAAAGGAAAGACCTCAGTAAAGCTACTTACATATTGAGCATCAAGATCTATTGAGATAGATCAAGACACTTGATAATTTTTTCAATAAGTACATACCTTGTCAAGATTTTGAAATAGTTCAAAATGGAACAGTCAAAGAAAGAGTTCTTGCCTGTGTTGCAAAGGTGTGAAATTGAGTAAGACTCAAATCCCGACCATGCAGTAAAATAGAAAAGAGAATGAAAGTCATTCCCTATGCCTCAGTCATAGGTTCTATAAAGTATGCTATGCTATGTACCAGACCTATTGTATACCTTGCTCTGAATTTGGCAAGGGAGTACAATAGTGACCTAGGAGTAGGTCACTGGACATTGGTCAAGAATATCCTTAGTGAGGACTAAGGAAATATTTCTCGATTATGGAGGTGATAAAAGAGCCCGTCGTAAAGAGTTACATCGGTGCAAGCTTTCACACCGATCCAGATGACTCTAAGTCTCAATCTGGATACATATTGAAAGTGGGAGCAATTAGCTAGAGTAGCTCTGTGCAGAGCATTGTATACATAGATTATTTGCAAAATACATACGGCTCTGAATGTGACAGACCCGTTGACTAAGCTTCTCTCACGAGCAAAACATGATCACACCTTAGTACTCTTTGGGTGTGAACTAGATTATTGACTCTAGTAAACCCTTTGGGTGTTGGTCACATGACGATGTGAACTATGGGTGTTAATCATATACAGATATGAATATTGGTGTTAAATCACATGGCAATGTGAACTAGATTATTGACTCTAGTGCAAGTGGGAGACTGAAGGAAATATGCCCTAGAGGCAATAATAAAGTTATTATTTATTTCCTTATTTCATGATAAATGTTTATTATTCATGCTAGAATTGTATTAATCGGAAACATAATACATGTGTGAATAAATAGACAAACATAGTGTCACTAGTATGCCTCTACTTGACTAGCTCGTGAATCAAAGATGGTTAAGTTTCCTAGCCATAGACATGAGTTGTCATTTGACTAATGGGATCACATCATTAGGAGAATGATGTGATTGACTTGACCCATTCCATTAGCTTAGCACTTGATCGTTTAGTATGTTGCTATTGCTTTCTTCATGACTTATACAAGTTTCTATAACTATGAGATTATGCAACTCCCGTTTATCAGAGGAACACTTTGTGTGCTACCAAACGTCACAACGTGAATCGGGTGATTATAAAGGAGCTCTACAGTGTCTCCAAAGGTACATGTTGAGTTGGCGTATTTCGAGATTAGGTTTTGTAACTCCGATTGTCGGAGAGGTATCTCTGGGCCCTCTCGGTAATGCACATCACTATAAGCCTTGCAAGCAATGTAGCTAATGAGTTAGTTACAGAATGATACATTACGTAACGAGTAAAGAGACTTGCCGGTAACGAGATTGAACTAGGTATTGAGATACCGACGATAGAATCTCGGGCAAGTAACATACCGATGACAAAGGGAACAACGTATGTTGTTATTCGGTTTGACCGATAAAGATCTTCTAAGAATATGTAGGAACCAATATGAGCATCCAGGTTCCGCTATTGGTTATTGACCAGAAACGTGTTTCGGCCATGTCTACATAGTTCTCAAACCCGTAGGGTCCGCACGCTTAAGGTTTCGATGACAGTTTTATTATGAGTTTATGTGTTTTGATGTACCGCAGGAGTTTGGAGTCCCGGATGAGATCGGGGACATGACGAGGAGTCTTGAAATGGTCGAGACGTAAATATCGATATATTGGACGACTATATTCGGATTTCGGAAAGGTTTCGAGTGATTCGGGTATTTTTCGAAGTACCGGAGAGTTACGGGAATTCGCTGGGAGAAGTATTGGGCCTTATTGGGCCATACGGGAAAGAGAGAGGGGCTGCCTAGGGCAGGCCGTGTGCCCCCCCCCCCAAGGCCTATTCCGAATTGGACTAGGGGGAGGGGCTGCGCCCCCTCCTTCCTTTCCTTCTCCCTTCCCCTTCCTTTTCTCCTACTCCTACTAGGAAAGGAGGAGTCCTACTCCCGGTAGGAGTAGGACTCCCCCCTTGGCGTGCCTCTCCCCTTGGCCGGCCGCACCTCCCCTTGCTCCTTTATATACGGGGGCAGGGGGGCACCCCAGAGACACAACAATTGATCTCTTGATCTCTTAGCCATGTGCGGTGCCCCCCTCCACCAAAGTCCTCGCTAATATTGTAGCGGTGCTTAGGTGAAGCCCTGCGACCGTAGAACATCAGGATCGTCACCACGCCGTTGTGCTGACGGAACTCTTCCCCGACACCCTGCTGGATCGGAGTCCGGGGATCGTCATCGAGCTGAGCGTGTGCTAGAACTCGGAGGTGCTGTAGTTTCGATGCTTGATCGGTCGGGCCGTGAAGACGTACGACTACATCAACCGCGTTGTTCTAACGCTTCCGCTTTCGGTCTACGAGGGTACGTGGACAACACTCTCCCCTCTCGTTGCTATGCATCACCATGATCTTGCGTGTGCATAGGAATTTTTTTGAAATTACTACGTTCCCAACAGTTTATGTTAAGCAACCTCCCGGCTTTGTTAATCCTAAGAAACCAATGTTTACAAACTTCACAAAGCTCTTTATGGTCTTAAACAAGCTCCTAGAGCGTGGTATACATGCTTGACCAAGTTCCTTATTGAAAAAGGCTTTGAAATTGGAAAAATAGATTCTACTCTTTTTACTAAGAGGGTCAATGGAGAACTATTTGTATGCCAAATCTATCTTGATGATATTATATTTGGTTCTACTAACCCTCATTTTAGTGAAAAGTTTGGAAAGCTAATGTCGGAGAAGTTTGAGATGTCTATGATGAGTGAACTCAAATTCTTTATTGGTTTGCAAATCAAGCAAATTAAGGAAGGTACCTTTGTCTCTCAAACGAACTACACCAAGGACTTATTCAAGAAGTTTAATATGCAAGAATGCAAAGGTATGACTACACCCATGCCTACTAGTGGACATCTTGATTTGACCAAATGGTCGATCAAAAGGTTTGTCGCTCTATGATTGGTTCATTGTTATATCTATGTGCTTCACATCCCGATATCATGCTAAGTGTGTGCATGTGTGCACGATATCATGCTGCTCCTAATTAAAGAATGTCATCTTAAGGCCGTGAAAAGGATAGTGAGATACTTAATCCATACACCAAACTTTGGCATTTGGTATCCAAAGAGGGCCTCTTTCGATCTTGTTGGCTACTCCGACTCGGACTATGCCGGTGACAAGGTTGATAGAAAGTCCACTTCGGGTACTTATCAATTTCTTGGTAGATCTCTTGTATCTTGGTCTTCCAAGAAACAAAACTCGGTATCCTTATCCACCGCCGAAGCGGAATACATTGCCGCTGGTTCATGTTGTGCTCAATTACTTTGGATGACCCAAACTCTTAAAGACTATGGGATATATGTGAAACATGTTCCATTACTTTGCGACAATGAAAGTGCTATCAATATTGTTCACAATCTCATGCAACACTCTCGAACTAAGAATATTGAAGTTCGTCATCATTTCATTCGAGATCATGTTGCCAAAGGGGACATTAATCTTAAGCATGTTCGCACCGAAAAGCAATTAGCGGATATTTTCACTAAACCACTTGATGAGAAAGTGTTTTGCAGGTTAAGAGGTGAATTGAACATCATTGATGCTTCAAACTTGGAGTAGGAACTCCATTGGATACATGCAAGACATGAGCTTATGACTAATCCTTGATATTTCTCTTATGATGATAATCTTATGTCTTGGATACATTTGTACCTTGCATGTTATCTAACACTTGTAGGTACTTGGATGAATCTAAGTCCATGAGATTGCAACCCACTCACATCTTGAGCAATCTCTACATCACCAAGTCTCTACACAATGGTGGTTGAAGAAAAGGAAGCACGAAACTATTCAAACATATCATTTGACAAATTTTATGTTGAGTTCATGATTGTCATTTTGGATACACAAGTGCTCTTCCTTGCAAAAAATAACCCATGTAGGTAGATGAACTCAAATTCCAAGTGGTGCTCCCAACTCTTGATGAGCTACATCAACTTTGAGCAATCCACATAAGTTCAACTACATGATCACGATCAACACCACCACCCAAGGTATGTTATTCCATCTTAGAGAAGCTTTACTCCAAGTCATGAGTCAAAGCAACTCGACAAGATGTGAATACATCAAGCTTAAACAAAAAATGGTAACCCCATTTTGAGCTTAAATGATGAGTATGACCTATGATCAAGTGATCTCACTTGACTCCTAAGTCAATATACTCTAACATAGGTGACTTTGTCGCCGACCAATTCTAGATGAAGTTCTATTGTGTTCTTTTCTATGCTCTTGCATTTGTCTCATGCATATTCGTTTCCCCTTTCTTTCAAAAAAACTTCATCTAGATTTCTTTTCTTTTCTGTTCTATTTGTTCTACATTCCCTGCATCCAATTCATTGCAAATCTTTCAGTTAATTCCTTGCAAATCCTTGTGAGATATTACTTGTCTAGTGAGCTAAGGTGACAAGTGTTTTCTCTATGATGAACTCGGTCACACCGGTCTCTTGTTTTCGGTTCAACCGAATTATTTTGGTACAACCGAAACATACAACTCGGTGCCTCCGATTTCACTACAGGAAAGACAGCTTGCCACTTGTTTCTGCATTCCTTTTGATCCAGCTCCACTCAATGAATCTTGTCCTCTACAAGCATCACATTTACCTTAGTGCTTTGTGTTGTGACTCAAGGACCAAACCCATTCACGACAAATTCCAGAAGACCCTTCTTGGAAATTGATGTGAAAGGGGGAGAGAGAGATCACATCAAAGCTTAATCATATCTCTAGGGGGAGAGAATACTCAAGGAGAGAGTAATCTTTAAGGATCCCAGATGCTTGATGTTCAAGAGGAGATATGCCACATGTCTTCTTGAGGGGAAAGACATGATCATATGTGCTTATTTGCATTAGCTATGTTCATTTGTTTCTTTGAGCTCTGATTTTTTGTTCCCTATCTTCTCCCAGTATCCCATGCTAGATTCAGGGGGAGCAAGACATCTAAGGGAAAGAAATTCTTTAAATTCATTGCACATATTTACCTTTGGGGACATGTCTATATCCAATGTGGTACTTAGTACTCACTCTCTACATGTCATCCTAGTCTTGGTACTCTTGTGGTTTCTTTTGTTTGCTCTGGACAGCAGGTGTATCTGTGTTATCTAACCTTGTTTACGCAGGTTCAATCCATCCTAAGCCAACTCAAGACCACAAGGTAAGTATATGCATCACAGTCATGTGTATGAGAAATTCTTGCTGATGTACATACTATTTGCAAGAAGGACTCGTGAGCATGAAGGTACATTTCCCACATTCACATCGTTTGCTCTGATGCATATAGCCAAGGTACATGTAACACATTGCTTACTCTGTCATGTTTATGCACTCACATGCTTCTATATTCCATATTCACATGATTGCATACATGTAGGGGGAGCCTATGCATGTTACATGTCTTTCCAAAGCTTTACTTGTTATTCTCTATATCCTTATTTAAAGCTTTGATGTATGTTGTCAACAATTACCAAAAAGGGGGAGATTGAAAGCACAAGTGCTCCCTAGGATGGTTTTGATAATTAATGTCAACATATCTCTTGTTGGACTAACACTTCCACCTAGTATGTTTCAGATGAGTTCAACAAATGAAGTGGCATGGACTAGTGGATGTGGAACCCCTTCAAGATGCTAAGGACAAAGGATTGGATCAAGGTTCAAGCTCAAGACTCTACATTTTCTATTTTAGTGATCCAAGATCACATTGAGTCTATAGGAAAAGCCAATACTATCAAGAGGGGATGATGTGTTGCTCAGTGAGTTTCTTGCTCAAAGTGCTTAGTGATATGCTCCAAAGCCCTCAACTACTTTCTCACATCCACATATGTCCTAAACAAAAAGTCTAACTTGGACCTACCGATTCTTTCTATCCGGCGCCACCGAGTTCAGATGTCTTAGCCACTGCCACAAACCCTTGGCAAATCGGTCTCACCGATAGGGATCTCGGTCTCACCGAGACGGGATTGAAAACTCTCTATGTATTTCCATTACCAAAATCGGTCTCACCGAGTTTGAGTAATCGGTACTACCGAGATTACAATGCAAACTCTCTGTTCCTCTTTGTAACATTTCGGTCCAACCGAGATGAGCGAATCGGTCCTACCGAGTTTGCCTGACCAACTCTTTGGTTAGCTTATTACCAAAATCGGTCCCACCGAGTTTGAGTAATCGGTCTCACCGAGATTACGTGATGCCCTAACCCTAACCATATCGGTCCTACCGAGTTGCATGTCGATCCCACCGGAAATCCTAACGGTCACTAGATTTGCTGAATCGGTCCGACCGAGTTTCTCAATTCGGTACCACCGAGATTGGCAAGTTGTGTGTAACGGTTAGATTTTGTGTGGAGGCTATATATACCCCTCCACCTCCTCTTCATTCATGGAGTGTCGGTGTACTAAAGTAGGGGTACCTTAGTACCCCGAACTTGTGCACGGGCAGTTGCAGCACCCCGCGGCAAGGCTTGTCGGGCGCCCGCCAAGACCCTCCGTCATTTCCTATTTACTGCCATTCAAGAACAAAGTACCAACTAAGAAGACAAAGGCCCCGGCAAGAGGAGCTTGCCGGGAAGGCCAACCAAGGCGCACCAGAGGAACTTGCCGCGACGCCCCGTGCATCCCGGCAAGGCCCGGCGGCCGGCAAGCTTGCCGGCGCAACAAGAGAAGGGTCGCGGCAAGGCGCTTGCCGCGGCAAGGCTGCCACCCTGCACCCAAACTCCAGCGATCCAGCGACATGTCACCCCAGGGCCATCCCAGGAGCACGTGGCGAGGCGCTGCACAGCCATGCGGAGCAAGGTAGCAAGCGGAGCTGACAAGGAGGCCATCATGGCAACCGGTGGCTCACCTAACGGTCGTTTCTTTGCATCATATGCGGGCCGGACGGGCATTAAATGCCCTTGTCCCTGTCGTCCGAGTTAGGTAGGGGACACTGCTGGACACCGCTGTACCAACCTGCGTTTTTACTCTTTTACCCCCTCTTCCTACGCTGCCACCTGTGGGTGCCCCCTTCAGACTATAAAAGGGAGGCCCATGCGCACGTAGAAGGGTTTTCGGCGGTTCGGAACTTTTCCACACTAGGGTTCCGCCGTTCGTAGATCCAACACTACTATACGCTCGCGTCCTCGAGCAGCAAGAACAAATACAAACACAAAGCAGCAGTAGGAGTTTTATCTCTCCGGAAAGCTCGGAAGCTGGGTAAAAATCGCCCGTCTCCCCCGCGCGCCCGACCTCAATCTGCTCACAGACGCCCCGCCGCCCTTGCCGGACTAGAAGGGGCCCCCTTTGCCCCATAGGTGCTCGTGGCCACAGAGACGCACCCCGACATCTTTGGCGCGCCAGGTAGGGGCTGCGTCGAGGTCGTGAGCTGATCCGGTCTCCGCTCGCGCTACATCAACGCCTTCATCAACATGCCGCCAAAGAAGAAGCCTTCGGAGGTGGCCGCTCCGTCTACATCGATTCTACCACCACTGCCGGAGCAAACGGGCGGTGGAGTGGATGCCGGCGGAGGAGCGGGCGCTGACGGTGGGACTCACGTCGTCACCAGGTCTAAAAACAAGGCCCCGCAAGCGTCGGCGACCGTGCAGACACTGCACCCTTCCCAGGAGGTGCAAGGTCGACAATGCCCCGGTGCTCCTAGCACCGTTCTTGCATTGGAGCAAGGCCAAGCTGGTGGGTCGCGCGACGTTCGAGATCAGCATCCACGCCAGCATGCTGGCGCGAGTGAAGTACGGTCGCCCGGACGGGGTGTTGCTCCTTCCAAACCAGTTGGGAGTCCGAGCACATCCCGCTCCTCGCTCCGCTCGTCGCCGCCACCACCCAAGACTGCAGAGGAAGCGCCGCCCGAGCCCACTGCTTAGATTACCCTCCGCGCCACACAAGATTGACGATCGAGGATGACCATTTACAGCCTCATCGGCTTCACCAACAGCGATAAGCCCCGCAACCGAAGCGCATCGGTTTTGGCAGGCGCCAGCGCAAGCCGACGCTGATAAGACGCTGGGGTGCCACCTCCGCACTCCCAGCCCGAAGGTTAAGATCGCCCGGCGCCGCCAACCCCGACGCCGACTCCACCGCGTCGTCGGACCCGCGAACCCGCCGCGATCAACGCCACATTCTCCAAGAACGATAGCACGAAGACGCTCGCACTCGCATCGAGCGCAGAAGGGAAGCACGACGTCAATCTGACCAGCGCGCTGGACCCACTATCGATATGCATGCGCCAGGGGAACCAGGCGACTTGCCATACGCGCAGAGTTGCCCTGCGCTCACCCGTGAGCTGCGGCAAGTCCAAAGGGCCCGTAACCAAGAACTTCAAGCCCGACGTGCCGAGAAGTACGATGGCAGGATACATCCGCCGGAGTTCCTCAAAGATCTACACCATCGCGGTGCAAAGCTGCGAGGGCGCGACGAGAAGATCTCGCCAACTACTTCCGCTGGTGCTCAAGCCCAACGCCGATCTTGCCTCATGCACTTGCCGGACGGCTCCATCTCTTCATGGGCAGACTCTGTGTCATCGGTTCGCTTGGCGCCTTCACAGCGCCACAAACCCCATGGCCAGAGAGCGATCTGCATCTGCCGCCCGTAAGGAGGAGAGCCCTGCGCAAGTACATACAGAGATTCAGCCAGTGTGGCAACATCCTGACGCCCACCTCGCCGCGTTATCGCTGCTTCCACCAGAACGCGCGTAACCGCAGGATGAGGGAGGAGATGGCGGCGCGCAGATCGAGATGTCACGAGCTGTACGCCTGCCGGCTAAGTGTGCACGGGCCGAGGAGGGAGGAAAATCCCGGAGAGACTGCAGGAGCGTAAGGATCTCGACAGGAGGATGCCGCCCCGGCAAGGAAGAACCGGAGGCGGAACAACAGGAAAAGAAAAGCTAAGGATGTGCTAGCTGTCGAGCATTCCGGCAACGGAGGCGGCTCCGACAAGGCCAAAGCTGATAACTCCGGCGAGGCTGTGGTAGCCACCGACAAGCAGGATGGCTCCGGCAAGCGGTATTGCAAGATTCACCGCACCAAGGGCCATGATCTCCAAACCTGCAAGAAAGTCGAGCAGATGGCGGAGCTACAGAAAGCTGAGTACGAGCGCCGCGACAAGGAGAGAGCCCAAGGAGGTGGCGGAGGATCCGGCAAGAAGCTTCCCGCCCAGGGAGGGCACCGCGGCAAGGCCAAGCCGCGCCAAGGAGACAGGCCTCCCCGTGGCCGCGACAAAGACGAAGATGAAGATGAGGATGATGAGATGGAGGAAGATGAGACTGATGACCAAGAGTTTCAGAAGGCAACGGAGGTGTTGTGCATCGACGGCGGTGCCTCTCTGCACACCTCGCACCGCCAACTCAAGCAGTGGGTGCGAGAAGTGAACGCAGCGGAGCCGTCCGTCGAGTCGCGCAAGCCTCTGAAGTGGTCCAGCAGGCCCATCGTCTTCGATGTTGAGGATCACCCTGATCGCATCACTGCGGTCGGGTGCTTGCCAATGTTGGTCTCACCAACAATCCGCAACCTCAAGGTCACAAAGATGTTGGTTGACCGCGGGGCCGGCCTGAATCTGATCTCCTCCGCAGTGCTCAAGAAGCTCCAGATCCCCGACAGCGAGCTTGAAGAAACTGGTACCTTTCAAGGGATAAATCCGGGAAGGAGCAAGCCGAAGGGGAAGATCACACTGCCAGTGACGTTTGGCAGCGAGCTGAACTTCAGCACAGAGAAAGCCACATTCGATGTTGCTGATATCCCATTGCCTTACAATGGGGTACTAGGCCGCCCAGCGCTCGCCAAGTTCATGGCAGCCTCTCACTACGCCTACAATGTGCTCAAGATGCCTGGTCCGATAAGTGTCATTTCTGTCCAAGGTGACAAGAAGGATGCACTTATCTGCACCGACAAGATCTACCAGGAAGCAGCAGCCGCAGCAGAGCGCAAGCCACTTGCCGCTGAAGCTCCCCGGGGGAAGAAGAATGCCAAGTCCGGCAAGAGCAGCTCTGATGCCCACTCCGGCAAGCGCACTTCTCCGGAGTGCTGCGCCGCCGTCGAGGACGCGCCTTCGAGCTCCACCGGCAAGTGCAAGAAGGCGAAGACAGCTTCACCAGAGACCAAGAAAGTGGCCGCCAAGGAGGACGGCACTGGTGGTACTTTCACCATCAGTGCCACGCTTGATCCTAAATAGGAAAGCGCGCATTGCTTTCCTGCGGCGAATGTCGATGTGTTTGCATGGCAACCATCCGACATCCCCGTGTTCCTGTGGAAGTGATTGAGCACCACCTTGCCGCTCGCCCTCACGCCGCCCGCCAAGCGAGAGTCGAAACAAGCAAAGGAGAGACAAGAGTTCATTGCGTAAGAGATAAAGAAGTTGGAAGCAGCAGGCTTGGTCCGAGGAGTGCTCCATCCTACGTGGTTGGCCAATCCAGTGGTCGTGCGCAAGGCAAACGGGAAGTGGAGGCTTTGTATTGACTTCACTGATGTCAACAAAGCTTGTCCCAAGGATCCATTTCCTTGCCGCGATCGACCAGATTGTCGACTCCACGGCAGGATGCGATCCGCTTTCATTCCTTGATGCATACTCGATATCATCGATCTTCATGGCGAAGAGGATGAAGAGAAACCGCATTTATCACTCCATGTGGCACGATCGCTTCGCACGGATGCCTTTCGACTAAAGAATGCTGGTTCGACATTTGCAAGAGTAGTCACCATGCTTTTGAGCCACACCGCACGTAAATGTAGAAGCTACATGGATGACATAGTGGTCAAGAGCAAGGACAAAGAGACTCTAATCCAAGATTTGGATGAGACTTTTGCAAATCTGCGCAAGGTCAATCTGAAGTTGAATCCCGAGAAGTGTGTGTTCGGAGTTCCTTCCGGCAAGCTTCTCGGTTCTTTAGGTCTCGAGAGGGGATTGAAGCCAATCCCGACAAGATCAAGGCCATTGAGCAAATTGAAGCACCAAAGCGAGTCAAGGACGTGTGAAAACTTGCCGGCTGCGTTGCTGCTCTCAGTAAATTCATTTCCAAGTCCGCTGAACGCGCCCTGCCATTTTTCAAAATCTTGAAAAAGGCAGGTCCCATGAAATGGACTCCGGAAGCGGAGGCTGCGCTGCATGACTTGGAGAAATATTTGTCCTCCACTCCAACACTTGTCGCACCTAAGCCACAAGAGAAGTTGCTGCTATACCTGGCCGCAACCAATCAAGTGGTTAGTGCTGCGTTGGTGGCGGAGAGGGAGGCAGACGATGAGCCAGCAGCCGCGGCAAGCGAATCCAGCGACAAGCAGGGGGCTTCTCCGACAAGCTCTGGCCCGGCAAGCCCTGACCCGACAAGTTCTGGCTCCGCCAAGGATGGATCTATGCAGTTGCCGGAAGAAAAACAGAAGAGGAAGGTGCAGCGCCTACCTATTTTGTCGGCCCTTTGCAAGGGGCTAGATCAAGGTACTCAGTGTGCGGTTGCTGCCTACTCATGGCCTCGAGAAAGCTACGCCATTACTTTCAAGCACATGAGATCACGGTTGTCACTCGCTTTCATCAAGAGGATACTGCGAGAATCCGTAGCAATCGGCAGGATTGTCGAGTGGGCACTGGAATTGTCGAGCTTTGGCCTCAAGTTTGAAAGTACTTCAACAATTCAGAGCCGGGCTTTGGCAGAATTTATAGCAGAATGGATGCCAACACCGGATGAAGAAACTCCAGAGAAGAGCATCCCCGTCAAGGAAGTTAGCAAAGAATGGATCATGTACTTTGATGGTGCCTTCTCGCTGCAAGGCGCCGGTGCGGGCGTACTACTTGTCGCCCCCACTGGAGAGCACCTCAAGTATGTGGTCCAAATGCACTTTCCCAAGGAGCAAGCAAAAAATAATACTGCGGAGTATGAAGGCCTGCTTGCCGGACTCAGGATAGCAGCAGAGTTTGGGATTAGGAAACTTATTGTCAGGGGTGACTCATAGCTTGTCGTCCGCCAAGTCAACAAAGATTACAAGAGTCCGTTGATGGATGCATACATTGATGAAGTGAGAAGGCTAGAAGAGCATTTTGATGGCCTGCAAATGGAACATGTTCCAAGAACTCAGAACGACATTGCAGATGGCCTATCAAAATGTGCCGCACTCGAGTTGCCTGTGGAACCAGGGATTTTTGTGCTCAAGCTGACTCAACCATCCGTCACACCATCAACTGGACAGAGTAAGAAGAGAAAATTGCTTGCTGGCGACCACTTTCCGGCAGAGCTCCCCGAAGCCGCCGCCAAGAAGGTTCCCAGGCTCAACACAGAAAGAGCTGAGGAGCAGTCTACTCCGACAAGCCCCAGGGCTTGCTTCGTTGAAGCTGACGCTCCCGACAAGCTGTGTCCCGACACGCTTGCTGGGGAACATCACACTCTGATCCTTGCCGTGGAAGCATATGTTCCTGCAGCAGCCTTTGCGCCTTTAGTCCTTGCTGTCGAGCCACAAGCTCCAGCCTGGGCACAGCCAATAGTCCATTTCCTTCAGACAGGATAACTTCCTGAGGAACAAGAAGAAACAGAAAGAGTTGCTCGGCAATCAAGTATGTACCAGTTTGTCGATGACATACTGTACAGAAGAAGATTCAACGGAGTGAAATTGAAGTGCATTTCCCGGGAAGATGGACAAGAGCTGTTGGCGGAGATACATGGACGCATATGTGGTCACCACATTAGCGCAAGAGCGCTTGCCGGCAAGGCTTTCCTAAGGGCTTCTTCGCCGACAGCCCTCGAGATGCAACCGCACAAGTAACCAAGTGTGAAGCGTGCGGTTCCATTCCAAACAGATTCATCACCAGCTCAAGATCTCCAAACAATCCCTTTATCCTGGCCATTTTCGGTCTGGGGGCTCGACATCCTCGGCCCCTTTCCCCGAAGTTGTCGGGGCTTTGAGTACTTGTACGCTGTAATCGACAAGTTCACAAAGTGGCCGGAAGTGGAACCAGTGAGGAAGGTGACAGCATAGTCAGCAGTCAAGTTCTTCAGGTCAATTGTTTGCCGTTTCGGAATCCCTAGGATCATCACCGACAATGGCACACAATTTACGAGCTGCACCTTCATGCAAGACGCCCAAGATCTTGGCACCAATATCGCTTCGCTTCGCTGCTCACCGAGAAGCAACGGTCAAGCGGAGAGGGCAACGCTGAAGTGCTGCGGGCTCAAGACCGAACTTTCGACAGGCTGCACAAGTGCGGAAAAAATTGGATCGATCAGTTGCCGGTGGTTCTTTGGTCGATCAGGACGACGCCAAATCGAGCCACTGGCCAGACACCTTTTGCTCTTGTCTATGGAGCAGAAGCAGTTCTTCCCACGGAACTCGTATACGGTTCGCCACGAGTGCTCGCTTATGATGAGTTTGAGCAAGAGCAGCTGCGGCAAGATGACGCGCTGCTCCTCGAGGAGGATCGTCTTCAGGCTGCTATGCGAGCTGCTCGCTACCAGCAAGCTTTGCGCCGCTATCATAGCCGCAAAGTTAACGCCAGAAGCTTCAAGGAAGGCGACCTTGTTCTTCGGCGCGTTCAATTTGCCAAGAATTCAAACAAGTTGACGCCGAAGTGGGAAGGCCCTTATCGGGTGAAACGAGTCACTAGGCCCGGCGCTGTCCGCCTTGAGACCGAAGATGGCATTCTGGTGAGCAACTCCTGGAATATAGAACATCTTCGCAAGTTTTACCCATAAGGCGCGGTTGCCGGACCCGTTCCGGCAACCACCTTTTATACAAGCCTTGCCGCTGTTGCATGTAACACTTTGTACAAAGCCGGGCGCAGCTCCCGTGCACAAATAAAGTTTATGTGCCCTGCACATCTTGTCAAATTCAGTGCATCTTTCTTTTTCTTGCATGTATCTCTGACACTTTGTGCAGCACTTACCCCCGGTAAGCAATAAAGAACCTTAGGGTTCCATATCATTATTTTCTCTTCTTTCTTCTCAAAAAGAAGACTCCTCTGCCCACAAGTTCACCAGGGGGGGAGGAGGAGATAAAGGTCTGGACCAGGCGTCGTTCAAAGGGATCTAGCCTTGCCGGGACGAAGACAACAGAAAAGCTAAGTTGCCAAAGTTTGAGCTTAGTCAATTTTAAATTTTTAAGTTATATTCCCTGAACGTTCGTGCCTTGTATGGAAAACTTGTGCACGGAGGAACCGACTCGTGGCTAAGTTACACCCTTGATTTGTTTTCGAGTCCGCTCAACAATGAAAGCGGGCTGCAACTAGCCCGACGAGGTTTCATGCCGGGGGCCACACCGCCAGCGGGCTGTTGATGTTCCGTACTCAGCAAGCGTGCTTGCGCCGGCAAGTTCCCTCAAAGCGTAGAGTAAAAGCATACAAGGGATGTAACAGAGTAAAGGAAATAACATAGCAAGCAGTGCCCAGGATAAAGTTATATTACAAGGGTAACTTATTGTGGCATTGACCAGATTGTTCTCATAACCGAAACGGCAGCAGCAAGAAAGAGGGAGAAGAAGGGCGGCCTAATCCACGCGCCCGCCGTCGACCCTCCTGACCTCGTTCACCTTGTCCATGATGGGTGCGACGATGGCCCTGAGCTCCTCAAGATCGGCGCCCTCCGGCAGCTTCTTGGTAACGCGGGAGAGGTCGATGCCCGGGTTGCGGAAGAGGACCTTCACCAACACCTTCTCCAAGACCCCGGCGCAGATCGCGCGCGACTCGTCGGCCAGCTACTTCGGGATCCTTTCCCGGAGCTGCCGGAGAGCCGTCACCACATCCTTGAAGAAAAGCGTGAGCTTGGCGCTGGGCTGGAGATTCTCTTCATGAGTACCAAGCCCGCTGTTCAGCTCCGCCAACTCCTCGTCGATGAGCGCGGCGATGTTGACGAGGCCCTCCGTCCAGAGCTCCACCGTGGTCTTGAAGGTGTTCTGGGCCTGGGCGGCCCTTGTCAGCAGCTCCACGTTGCCCTTGAGCTCCTTCCTCAAGTCGTCCTCTCGCTTCTTGGCGGCGTCCAGCGTATCCGCCAAGGTAGCCAACTTCAGCTCCAGATCAGCGCTTGAGTCCTTGGCGGCGTTCAGCTCCTTGATCTTTTCGGCAAGTTGAGCTTGCAGATCGCCGTGGGCAAGTGCATCCTTCTCGCGCTCGCGCTGGAGTGCGGCAAGCTCTTCATTCTTTTTCCCCATATCCGCCTCCAGCCGCGCCACCCTCTCCTCTAAATCCTTCTTGGCGGCCTCGGCGGCCGCGGCTGCGTCCTTTGCCTCCTTGAGCATCCCGCCAAGCGACTGCTCTCGTGCCTCGAGCTCCTCCTCGTGACTGTCCAGGCTGGCTTTCTTCTGTGTCAGCTCACCTTCCCGCCTGGACATCTCCTCGGCGGCGAGCCTCTGCTGCTCCTCGGCTTCAGCCTTCTCCAGGGTGAACGCCTCCTTTGCCTCACCGAGCTGCACCCTCTCCTCTGCAATGGATCGGAGGGCCTCCTGATTGCAGTTCCGGGGCTCTTGCGCATGTTTCTCTATGTCAACTCCCGCCTACGCGACAAGCGCTTCCCGGGACTCAAGCTTCGCTTGCCGGGCGCGGTAGAGTGACACCAGCTTTCGGAGCAGCTGCTCCTCCTCGGACTCGCCACTGCTGCTGCCTGGCTTGTCAACCACCGCCAGCCCAGCGGAGGCAAGTACCTCCCCGTCAAACTCCTCTCCTTCACCCGGCGCCCTGGAGCTCGATGCCCAGGGAAGCTTGATATATACGCCCTCGCCGGATTTCAAGTATGCGCCTGGCTGGGGCTCCTCGGAGCCCAACGCTACGTCAGCGGCGGAAGGGTCGGCAGTCGGTGCAGCGCCTCGTGCTCCTGCCCTCCGGTCGCCGGTACCATCGCGGACCCTCGCCAGCCTGTGGCCAGCGCCTTGGCGGCCTCTTCGCCGGCGGGCTCCTCCGCGCCGGCCTCTTCCTCATCAACGACGACATCCCCAGTGTTGCCGCGCACGCCCTCCTCGCCGGTGGCCTCAGTTTCCATTGGGTCCCCAAGGGGAGGATCTGAAGACAGGAAGAGGAAGGGAAAGTCAAGCAGATATCCAAAAGACAGAGAAAGAAGATCAGCAGAACCCAAGGGAAAGTTCCCGACATGGAGGATCACCTGTGCTGGGCTCTGTGATCATGGGCTCCACCACTGGGGGCTCACCAGTTCCGCCCCTTGCCGGAGATCCCCTCCTTGCCGGGGAGTCCTCCTATATCGAGGAATCGGCCCTTGGCGGCGTAGTCGAAGCCGACGACACCTCCGGGTCGCCCTCCGACTGCTCCTGGTGGGCCTGTTCTACTCCTGTATACAAAAGAGTCAACAATCAAGATGTTAGCAGAAGAAGAAGCACCCATGCATGCCCCACAACAGGAAGCAAACCAATGCACTTACGCTGGGGGCTGTGCTGGGAGCTGCTGCGAGGGGAAGGGACCGGGTCCGTCAAAGTGGTCTCGGACGTATCTTCTGCCACCACAGCAGGATCGTCCTCGATGTCAACCACGGGGACCTTGGCCCTCTTCGCCGCCCTCTCCGCCAAAGTCCTAAGACAGAACAGGGGTTTGGACAGAAGCAGATTAGATACAAGGCAAACAACAACAAGGATCAAAGAAAGACAAGTACAATAAGAAGAAAGCCTTACTCCTCCTCCTCCTCCTCCTCTTCATCATCATCGGAGCTCAGCGCGGAGAGGTCGAACTCCGGTACCCTCTCGGCGCGACGTGGTGGAGGAGTAGGCTCCCTCCGGCGCTTGCCGAGGGCTGCGGCAGGATCAGGCGTGGCGGCCCGGGAAGACCCCGCCTCACCTGCCGCAGACAGCCTTGGGTCCTCCCAGCAACGCTTTCTTGTCATGTGGAGCGTGTCCCACGGTGCCGCGGCTGCTGGACGGCCTGCTCCTCCGCCAGCTCTCCAACTCGACGGAGGCGCTTCTCGCCGGAATTGGGGCTGCGCTGGGCTCTCGCTGCATGCAAGTTGCTCAAGACGGCTGGCGCTCGCGCCCTCCGCTGGCTCGCTTCGCTTTGGCCTCGGCCTCCCTTCGCCATCACCTTCTCCGGCAAGATCTTCCCGGCGGCAAGGCTTGCCGCCTCAGCTGCATCCGCCCGCCACTGGCCAAACTACGCTGCATGCGTAGCTGCCGCCGCCTTCTTCGCCTCGCTAGCAATGTACGCCACTCGTTGGTAGTTGTGGCGCGGGTGAGGAGTTTACCGCCGGAGTTGACTGCCACCTCCGACAAGTCATCAAAGAATTGCTGCACGACCTCGCAGCGGGCTCTATCCAATTGGCACTTATCCCGCGAAGTCGCACTCTGGCATCATTATGCGGATGCGATCGCTACCGAGTTGTTGCACAAGGGGACGACACCCTGCGCAATCGGAACCACTCGATGATTGGCGCCGTGTTTGAACATCTCCTCAAGATCGCGTCAAGCTCCATGACCGTGAAGTTGAAGTTGAGGCCTGGGCGCAGCCTCATGAAATCCGCCGGGCGCTAAACATCCAGCGGGCCTCCCCTCACCGCAGAGGGGCGTCGCGACGGCGGGAAATCCGCGCCAATCGCCTGTTGTGAGTCCGGCATGCCTGAGCCGGAGGATTCGGGTGGTGGCGATCGTCAGCTTGGCGTCATCCGGCGACAGAGCGCTCTAGTCGTTGCCACGCACCACCCGGGTCTGGCGCAGCTTGGTGAACGACGGCGGGTTGGCGTCGCAGATCCAGCACCACTCCGCGCTCCACTCGTCCCACTTGCTGCGGAGCTCGCCCGTCAAGTACACCTCCTTCATGCCCATCCGGGAGGTCCAGGCGATTCCGCCGGCCAGTGGCTCCCCTTTCTCGGCCCGAGGGGAGAAATAATGACGAAAAAGAGCAACATTGGGGAGGATACCAGCGAAGTTCTCGCAGAGGTGCGCAAAAACCGCCATTGTCAGAACGGCGTTGGGGGTGAAATCAAGCAGATGAAACCCGTAGGTGTTCATGATGTCGCAAAAGAAATTGGAAAAGGGTGGGCAGAGCCCGCAATAGAAGAACACAGGGAAGAAGTAGTACCCTCTGGGGAACTTCTTCTATTTGGAGGCCTCCGCGGAAAGCACCGGCGTGCGCGGATGCGCCCGCGTTTCCGTTGACCAGAAGAGGTAGAACTCCGCCCGCAACGCCTCCGGGGTGAGCTCGGGGAGGAAAAGCACATGTTTCTTGCGCCGCGCCTCGAGCTCCAGCGCCTCGGCCGACTTCGCAGCCTTCGAAGCCTTCGCAGCCTTCGCAGCCTTCCCGGTCTTTGGAGCCATGGCGGAAGCAGCGGGGGAAGGCGAAGGCGACGACGGCGGCGGCGGCGGAGGGCGGCGGAGCACGGCTCTCTTTCGACTTGGGAAGTGGAGGGGAGCGGCGGAGCTTTCGGAGGAAGGAACTGCAAATGGCGGAAGTGGGGGAACGGCCCCGCTTCCTCTGCTTATAAACAAGGGATGCGAACGTTACGCATTTCCTGGAGTTAAGTATTGACCACGTTCTCTCCCACGACGCCGCAATCGACGCGTGCCGTTGCAAGAGGACGCGGTGGACACGGAGTTCGATTTTGTATGGACCCAGGCCGCGCGTGCCCGTGCACTGTTTTGGGCCTGGCCCAACAGCGCTCGGCACCGTGTATGGCCCAGCCTGTGGGCTCTGTCGGTGTACTAAAGTAGGGGTACCTTAGTACCCAGAACTTGTGCACGGGCAGTCGCAGCACCCCGCGGCAAGGCTTGCAGGGCGCCCGCCAAGACCCTCCGTCATTTCCTATTTACTACCATTCAAGAACAAAGTACCAACTAAGAAGACAAAGGCCCCGGCAAGAGGAGCTTGCCGGGAAGGCCAACCAAGGCGCACCAGAGGAACTTGTCGCGATGCCCCGTGCGTCCCGGCAAGGCCCGGCGGCCGGCAAGCTGGCCGGCGCAACAAGAGAAGGGCCGCGGCAAGGCGCTTGCCGCGGCAAGGCTGCCACCCTGCACCCAAACTCCAGCGCATCCAGCGACGTGTCACCCCAGGGCCATCCCAGGAGCACGTGGCGAGGCGCTGCACAGCCATGCGGAGCAAGGTGGCAAGCGGAGCTGACAAGGAGGCCATCGTGGCAACCGGTGGCTCACCAAACGGTCGTTTCTTTGCACTGTTGGGGCGACCGGACGGGCATTAAATTCCCTTGTGCCCTGCCGTCAGAGTTAGGTAGGGGACACTGTTGGACACTGTTGTACCAACCTGCGTTTTTACTCTTTTACCCCCTCTTCCTACGCTGCTGCCACCTGTGGGTGCCCCCTTCAGACTATAAAAGGGAGATCCCATGCGCACGTAGAAGGGTTTTCGGCGGTTCGGAACTTTTCCACACTAGGGTTCCGCCGTTCGTAGATCCAACACTACTATATGCTCGCATCCTCGAGCAGCAAGAACAAATACAAACACAAAGCAGCAGTAGGAGTTTTATCTCTCCAGAGAGCTCCGAAGCTGGGTAAAAATCGCCCATCTCCCCCGCGCGCCCGACCTCCATCTGCTCTGCGCACGCCCTCTGCTCCCTTGCCGGACTAGAAGGGGCCCCCTTTGCCCCATAGGTGCTCGTGGCCACAGAGACGCGCCCCGACATGGAGAGAGCCATCAGAATGAACCTACACTTCAAGCATAAATTTTCTGAGAGAGAACCACCTACACTTGTGTTGAGACCAAGATATTCCATTCCTACCATATGAATCTTGATCTCTAGCCTTCCCCAAGTTGCTTTCCACTCAAATCTTCTTTCCACCAAATCCAAATCCTGTGAGAGAGAGTTGAGTGTTGGGGAGTGATAACCCGCAAGTATACGGGATAGTTGTAGCCTCTTTCAATAAGTAAGAGTCTCGAACCCAACGAGGAGCTAAAGGTAGAACAAATACTCTCTCAAGTCCTATCGGCCACTGATACGACTCTACGCACGCTTGACGTTCGCTTTACATAGAACAAGTAGAAACTAGAAGTACTTTGTAGGTGTTGTTGGATAGGTTTGCAAGATAATAAAGAGCATGTAAATATAAACTAGGGGCTGTTTAGATAAAGATGCAATAGAGTAAGTTTTAGTAGAGAGCTTTTTTTTACGAGAAAGTTATTTGTCCAAGGCAATCGATAACTAGACCGGTAATCACTGTTGCAATTCTATTTGAGGGAGAGGCATAAGCTAACATACTTTCTCTTCTTGGATCATATGCACTTATGATTGGAACTCTAACAAGCATCTGCAACTACTAAATATTCATTAAGGTAAAACCCAACCATAGGATTAAAGTATTAAGTCCCCTTTTATCCCATACGCAACAATCCCCTTACTTGGTTTTGTGTTTCAGTCACTCATGCAACCCACTATAAGCGAATCATGAACACATTGCAACACCCTATAGAGGGAATCCCTCACGCTTGCGCGACACGGAGGGCACCATAGGACAGCACCAATAATAAAACATGCAGCTCAAACCAATCACGATCATCAATTAACCCATAGGACAAAACGGATCTACTCAAACCTCATAAGATAGCCATACATCATTGGGAAATAATATATAGCATTGAGCACCATGTTTAAGTAGAGATTACAGCGGGTAAGAGAGGGGTTACACCGCTGCATAGATGGGAGAAGAGTTGGTGATGAAGGCGGTGAAGTTGTTGGTGAAGATCGTGGTGATGATGATGGCCCCCGGCAGCGTTCTGGCGCCACCAGAAGCAAGGGGGAGAGGGCCCCCTTCTTATTCCTCTTCCTTGACCTCCTCCCTAGATGGGAGAAGGGTTTCCCTTCAGGTCCTTGGCTCCCATGGCTTGGTAGGGGCGAGAGCCCCTCCGAGATTAGATCTATCTCTCTGTTTCTGCGTTCTCAGATTCTGCCCCTTCAGCGTTTCTTTTATATCCGGAGATCCGTAACTCCGATTGGGGTGAATCTTTCGCCCAGATCTTTCTCATAAAATTATCTTTCTTGCGCCAAAAGAAGAGCGTCAATCGCCTTACGGGGGCCCCAGAAGAGTCCAGGGCGCGCCTGCCTCCCTGGGGCGCACCCCCCCATCTCCTGGCCCCCTCGGGCACCGTCTCGCGTTGATTTTACTTCCCAAAAATCATAAATATTCCAAAATAATTCTCTGACCGTTTCTATCCCGTTTGGACTCCGTTTGATATGGGTTTTCTGCGAAACATAAAACATGCAACAAATAGGAACTGCACTGGGCACTGGATCAATATGTAGTCCCAAAATAGTATAAAAAGTTGCCAAAAGTATATGAAAGTTGAAGAATATTGGCATGGAACAATCAAAAATTATAGATACGACGGAGACGTATCAGCATCCCCAAGCTTAATTCCTGCTCGTCCTCAAGTATGTAAATGATAAAAAAGATAATTTTTGATGTGGAATGCTACCTAGCATACTCTTGATCATATGTCTAATCATGGCATGAATATTAAGACACGAGTGATTCAAAGCAATAGTCTATCATTTGACATAAAAACAATAATACTTCGAGCGTACCAATAAAGCAATCATGTCTTTTCAAAACAACATGGCCAAAGAAAGTTATCCCTACAAAATCATATAGTATGGCTGTTGCTCTATCTTCATCAAACAAAGTATTTAATCATGCACAACCCCGATGACAAGCCAAGCAATTGTTTCATACTTTAGTAATCTCAAACTTTTTCAACTTTCACGCAATACATGAGCGTGAGCCATGGATATAGCACTATCACTACTAGGGAAAAGGCTAGCAGCAGCGCGGGTTTTAGATGTATCAGTAACGCGGGGATAGCCGCTACTAATAAGCCGCTACAGCTAACACATAGCAGTAGCGCGTGCTCACCAGTGCTACTGCTACACAAGTGTAGCAGCAGCGCTGCTGTTAGCTTCGCTCACATCGCTAGTAGCTCTAGCGCTTTGCTCGACGCCATCGCTATCGTGGCGCTGCTACTAACTTTTATACACTCGCTACTGCTAATTTAAGTAGTTTTTTTGGCATATTTGTTTTGTACTTGAACAAGCTTTATAGAAGAATCTTTAGCACATAGAAATGTCATCATGATACGCAAGAAGTGGTATCACTATGAGTGAGAGCGGAACTATGCAGTACATGAGGTGGCGGTTACGAGTCCTCTCTCGCGCTAGCGTGAACCTCAAGTAACTAGCTTCTCCTTCTTGTCTGCTTTTGAAGCCTTTATGGCTGGCGCCCGTGAACCCATTCACTTGCGCCTGACACTCATGCCACTCGTTGTACACCCCTGGAACCTTCCCTTTGTATACGACATAGCAATTCCATCTCGTCATCAAGAAACTAGGTACCTGTTAGAGATGCATGTTCATGAAGAGGATGTACAATCATATATATGAAACAAAATATACTAGAGCAACACCGAAAAAGAAAGGGTTAGCAACTATATGCAACATACAGTACGCAAATTAATTAACTGGAGGTACGCAGGTCATCGTACGCAAACTAACAAAGTAGCGTTATGCAAGTTCGCAGGGACCGTGGACATCACAAATTTTCATCGCTACAAAAAGTATACATGTTCAACCGACACATATCATCATCATCGGCATCATAAATCACTAGAAGTTCCATCCTTCCATATCATCGAGGATGAACCCTAGCTTCTTGAACGGCGTGAGGTCTAGACGTTGCATGCCTATGCGAAGTTCGGACGTCATTTCGCGATATAGGGCCATGGTGGAACATCCCTTCTCATCGATTTACTTCTTTCATGATGATCGTTGCAATGTCACTTTGGATGCGAAAGAAGTCATCTCTAAGTTTATAATCCGCTTCTCCATGAGATTCTAGCCACTTGTGGATATGATCATCATTTCTGCTGTTAATCTGAAGCTTTTGGTGATCCGTGTTGAACTGAATCATGAGATGGACGATGTAGAATCCATCCTTCTTGCTTGGTTTTGGGACATGGATGCAGGAGAAGTTAGTTTTATGCACGAAACCCATCTTCTTGTTCCTTTGTTTCTTGATCTGCACGTTTCCACCTCTAAAGCTGAAGCCTTGGAGAGCATCATCTAGAATATTCATTATGTGGGTGTAGTCTTTTTTCTCGTAGTCTCTGGAAGGGTCAAAATACATGGCATGGGAGACTTGCGGGTAAAGAACGATAAGGACGGCGCGCCCGTTGCTGCGGGGAAAAGACACCTCAAATTATTCCCCATATGAGAGAGAAGGAATGATTGAAATGTATGAAAGGGTTGTCCAGAACTGACTTACTTTGGATGATAAGGCACGAGGACAATTTCCCGGTCCTTATTCTGTACCATGAAGTTTTGGAGGTACTCCCTAGCAGTTTCACGCTCAAAGTCGCCGAGACTCAAGAAAGAGTCGTGCATGTAGTACGGATCCGCCACACAGATTTGCGAGACTTCTTCACTCTTCATGACGGAGCTCATATGTAGCGCAAAAAGGTGGACGATAGTAAAATCAAGCCGCCTTGTTAGCAACATCTCAAAGATAGTCAAACCGCAGGAAGAACACCTCCGCGGGCCGTGTGTCGACGTAGCACTTCCCCTCAGGCACACGAGCCGCGTATGTCGGATATCCTGGATCCTTTGAGGCTAGTAGGCTTTTCTTAGTCGACAGCACATGGTCGTGCAGTCTCTTGAGATCCCCTGATAGTGCCTCCAGCAGTTTTGGTGGTAGCATCGGCTCGCCCATGAGAAGGAACATGACCGCACCTTTCACGGGTACACGCTCTTCAGAATGCATCGTCTGGCTGCTATGTGCTCTGGCTTGTTTGGAGGCAGTTACCTTCCCCGATCTCTACCTCTCCTTTTTCTTGGGCACACCTTCCAGACCCTTCCTTAACCCCTGCCCCAGTGTTCCCGGGCTAAGTATTATACGACCCTCACGCCCGGCTAGTTGATCCTGTGTTGAGGCGGCATCTTCAGGCGTGTCCTGTGAGGATTTCATGAAGAGAGACTTTTTGCAATCCATGCTACGACCCTGCCCGGGCATATCATCCATATCCTCATTAGCAAGCTCATAGCCCGATTCTTCATATGGTTGACTCATCATATCTATGTCACAACATATACGCTTTGTATTGAGGTAATCCATAGGGTCGACCTCCATCTCATCATCCATTCTCTCGTTCTCTGGGAGAAATTACATCAGCCAAGATTATTATTGCCCCTTCATCATGTCGTCCGCCGCTCTCACCCGCACTACAGAGCTGGTAATTGCGTGGCGGGGTGGTGGTCTCCGCACATGCTTGTTGATGTGTGGTAGTTATTGGTGTGCTCTCGATCGGCTCCAGACGAATAAGATTCTTCGGCCATAGCAGCACCCAGTTCTTGCAGCTTCCAATCCACGGCGGGGTCTCGTCGTCCGCTCCCACATGCTGTACTGGAGGAGGCAAATCCTCGTGCCCCGATTTCACAATGGTCAAGCTAACCCTGAAGTGCCCAACGGGGATCGGCTGGTTGTGGAACGTGCGTTGAGAGGGGTCCATTATCATCCCCTTTCCCACGTCTACCTTCTGGCCTTTGATCAAGTAGAGTATGGTGCACGGGGTTTCTTTCGCCTGCAAACACATATGTCTGTGGCGTAAAACAACCGAAAGGCAACAAAAATTGAATATTATATATATATATATATATATATATATATATGTTGGTGCGACATGTAATTACCGTGACGGCGTCGAGCTCAGCCAAAGACGAAGGCCCACCTAGCGCGCCTGAGACTGAGGACGGGCTGCTATGAGCGGGACGGCTGCGAGAGGAGGCCCAGTTGCGTGAGCAAGTGATGGTGCGATGGTGTTGTTGTTCATGGAGTTACTCCCGACGAAACTGGGCAACGGGAAATCATTTACCGTCTTTTCTGGATTTTCCTTCGCCCAGTTGATGATAACTGGAACCAAGTTAGTAGCAAAATCATTTCGCAGCGATTCTGGCTGCATTGACCGCTCTTTGTAGCAACTCATACTTGTCCTCGGCTGCTTTTTTCGCGTCCTCAGCTGCTTTTTTCTCGACCGCAAGCTTCACCTTCGCGTCGATGTCCGCCTGACTAAACTTCTTTTTCTGCTTCTTGGCCTCTGGGCCCTCGTTGTAAAACACCTTCCACGTGGCGCCGTCTCGGCGTCGTGCACACGACCATATTATGGCCGCTGGTCCAAAGGAGTCCCTTAAGTTCGTTCAAGGCCGGTTGAGAGGGTGTCCCACTTGGGCCTCATCGAGAAGTAGGGCTTTGGCTGCAAGCTGGTGTTGCTTCTCCATGAGTCTGATCAATTTCCTCGTGATCTTGTCCATGTAAAAACCTTTTCTCCTTGTCCCACTTGTAGCGGGCCTGATGAAGTCATGCTCCAAGGGGTTGGTGAACTTCACGAAGGGGTCTGGGTGACCCGCGGCTTCACGTTCCGCGTCCTCCTTATCCCATATGGGCCTTTTACCGAGGTAGCCACGGCTTCTGAGGCGATGCTTCCCCGTGTTCCTTTGCTGAAGGCTCTTGAAATTCGCAGCCTTAGCCTTGGCTGCCTCGGTAGCGCAAGTGTCCTTGAACTTTTTGACTCCTCTTCCGTAAGTGTCGGATTTTCCTCTAGAATCTTGGACAGGGGTTCATCAGCCTCAATAGCTCGTTTCACCCTCCCTTTCCAGGAGGCCAAATCATTGCTGAACATGCCCATGGCGTGATTGTTAATCTGTTTCATCTTTGGATCATCCCACGGTTGTTCTATGTTATCATCCCGGTCGGGGAACTTGAATCTCTTGTGCAACTTCATTAGGAGCAACTACGTCAAATGTTCTTTACTCCTTAAGTCATCGTCGTTGATGCTCGCGCATTCCCGTAGGATGCATCCTACTTGGTTCCCATAGCACTTGCGAGGTTCTTTCGGCTCTAACGGCTCAAGCTTGCCAGGTGCCATATATGTGATCACAAGTCGTCCAATCCCTAGTTTGTTAGGTTTTCGTATCCTCTGCTTCTTATGCTTCCTCTTTTCGGTAGCGGCATCGGGGCCGATACCTTCCCTGCCGGTACCTTCCCCACCGGTCTCGGTGCCGCCATCGGTGCCGGTGCCATCAGTGTCGATGTCGGCGTCAGTACCATCATCGAGGCCGACCTGCAAACCTTGCTTAGCAGTCAAATAGTCAAGGTATTCTTGTTCACCCTCATAATCCATCTCATCTGCATCTTGGTCAGAAGGCCCGGTTTCTTCGTTGTTCGACATGTTTCCTATGATTAAGTGTCCTCATTTATTTCTAAAAGTATGAATAAATGAGAAATGACATAAAAAGAAATCTATGTGCCAGCACTCGATATGCCAACTATGTAGCACAAATCATGCCTTTATTCACGGGGAATTTCGGCATGACCTTTTCTAAAAAAATGGACATATCGAGCGCCTGAAATTCACCGGAACGGAAATGAATCAACATTCCGGCGTAACATAGGCCACTCGGATCATTTTCCAAACATGACATGTCCAAAACATGACATATGCACATATCACATGTCCAATTCAAATTCGCAAATAAATTTAGCTAATTTTGAAACCTAGCTAAATTCATAACTAAATAGATAAACTAATTAACATACTGCCCTAACTAAAACCTAAGTAAATTAATCGAAGAACTCTAGCAGAGAGACGGGGGTTTACAGAGGGTGCAGGGGCGAGGAGGCAGGCCCGACGACGGCCGGGAGGGGAGAGGAGGGAGGCGAGGGCCGACGGGTCGGGGGCGAGCGCGCCGAGGTCGGGGGCGAGGGCCGGGTCGGGGCGAGCGCCGGTGTCGGGTCGGGCGAGGGCCGGTCGGGCCAGCGCCGGGGTTGAGGGCTAAGCGCCGCGCCGAGTCGGGTGAGCGCCGGCGCCGGGTCGGGCGTGGCAATGCGACGGGGGAAGAGAGAGTGGGGATTTGGGGGGAAAAGGCGGGATGAAGCAGGGCGAGTGAGAATTTTGGGTTAAGTGGACGTAGCAGTAGCGCATTTGGACAAAACGCGCTGCTACTACCTTCAGTAGTTGTAGCGCTTTATATGAAATTCGCTACTACTAACTTCAGTAGCTGTAGCGGTTTAGGCAAAACACGCTGCTACTACCTTCGCTACTGCCAGTTTTCCTTTTTGCTTTTCCTTTATTTTATCCCACTTTTATTTCCCGAGGGCAGTGAACGAAGGGAGGGCGATATATATTGCATCATTTGACGGTTAAATATGTATGAAAAATAGGAAAAAATATATTACACATCATTGGACCCATGCATAATAATGGCTAAGTGTGTATACAAAATAGGAACATATATATATATATATATATATATATATATATATTACATCATTGGACCGATAACATACGTTTCCTCAGTGCTGACGTTTTCGTTTTTGAGTCAGCTTCTTTCCCTTCTTGTTCGTCGAAGAATAATTGAGCCCCTCATTGTGACTTTGCCTTTTCCATGGAGTATGATTTTTCTTAGGTAATGTAGTATTGATTCTTCTTTTGACGTATACTTCATCATCATCGTCATCTTCCCTCATTGGGTTGCCGTACTGATCATAGTCTTCCTCGTTGGCGACTCCATCCATTCCAATGATGTTCCTTTTGCCTCTCCTCACGACAACACGACTAGGATTGCATGGGTCAGTTATGAAGAAGCATTGTGTCACGTGCTTAGCGTGTACCCATGGCTCATTTTTTGCGATAGCGTTCAGGGTAGCGCTCTTGGCATCGGGTATAGTCATGGTAGTGAAAATCCGGCTTTCTCTTTCGACATTCTTAGCCCATCTAACACGGAACATCGTCGTGTTGTGCAGTCCAGAGTAGTCAAGCTCCCAGATCTCCTCGACCCTTCCACAAAATCGTTCAGTTGCGCCGTTGTCGCTGCCGGTCGTGCATTCCATCGTCACCCCTGAGTTCTAATCATCACTGTCCATATCTTTGGCCTCTGTGTAGAACGTGTGTCCGTTGATATTATATGCCTGATAGGTTACGAGGTTGGGCGAGGGGCCATGTGCTAAGGCATATATCAGCAATCCGTCCTTAGAGCCCTCCTCCGGGGGATTAGCAATAATATGCTCTTTGAACCAATGCAGGAAAGTGGAGTTGTGCTCTCTAGTAACTTCGGCGTCCGCCCCTGCATACCCCGGTCACGCTACTTCTTTGCGATAATTTCTTTGTGCAATGCCACGAAAGGATCTACCTCGTCTAGGTGTTGTAGCACTACCAAGTTTGCTCACAAAGTCGCCAAGTCGATCCGAGTATGCCACGTAGTTCCCTGCGACCGTTGCAGTGACCATCTCCGTCGAGCCTCCCATTGTGCTTGTTAACGGGCAAACCAATACTAACACCAGGCGGCTGGTTTGTGCCATATAGAAAATTCTCACAGAACGAGATGCACTCTTGTGCCAAATAGCCCTGGACGATGCTTCCATCCGGACGGGACATGTTACGAACGAATCCTTTGATGATCCCATTCATCCTCTCAAACGGCATCATGTTGTGCAGGAATGACGGCCATAGGTCTATTATGTCATCCACAATATGGACACACAGATGCACCATCACGTCAAAGAACGCAGGCAAGAAGTACATCTCAAGCTCATTCAGTATCACAATGATCTCTTCCTGTAGCCTTTGGAGCTGCTTCACACTGATCGACTTTCGAGAGATGACGTCGAAAAAGTTGCAGAGACCAATAAGCGTGTCACGGACGTGCTTGTCCATTATCCCTCTAAGGGCAACAGGTAGTATCTGCATCATCATCACATGACAGTCATGAGACTTCATCCCGCAGAACCTTTTCTTGTCCATGTCTAGATATCTGCTTATCTTGCCACAGTAACCGAAACTAACTTTGACTCCGGTAAGGCACTTAAAGAATTGATTGATCTCAGCCTGACTTAAGGTGAAGTAAGAAGGGGGGCAATAATCCTCTTTCTTTATTTTCTTGCCCTTCTTCTCCCGTGCCTCTGTCTCCGTCTCTGTCTCGTCTGACATTTTACCGGGCCGCATGTGCAGATCTTCCCTGATTTTCAAATCTTGCAAGTCTTTTCTTGCCTTCGGCCCATCCTTGGTCTTATCCGGCATGTTCATCAGTGTTGCGAGCAAGCTCTCAAGGACATTCTTATAGATATGCATTTGATCAAGGCAATGAGGTGTATCGAGTTTGTGCGATACTCCAAGTCCCGCAACACGAGCTCGTCTTCCATACCTTGATGGCGGCTCGGCGCCTTTCTCATCGTCTTTCCGGCGGGGCACTCCTTCCGTTTTTCAACAGCTCATCGATTTCTGCACCGCTCCGCTTACGTGGAGGTCCTCGATGCTCAGCGTGACCATTGAATAGATCTCCACAGGTCGTCCTGTTCAAGCCATCTTCAATGCCCCATGTACACGATTTTCCCAGACCCGCCATCTTTCCTTGACGTTAGCTGCTAAGATGTCGTATCATCCATGCACCGCGTGCATCCGCAATATCCATGGCACACCTGGCCTGCCACATATCCGTAACCGAAATAGTCATGCACTGTCATGATCAGCGCGGCTCTCATGTTGAAATACTCACCTTTGCTGGCGTCCCATGTCTTGGTCGGTGTTTGCCATAACGCGTCTAACTCCTCTTGAAGTAGCCCCAGATACAAATTAATATTATTTCCTGGTTGTTTCGGCCCTTGAATAAGCATGCTCATGTGAATGTACTTTGATTTCATGCACAACCAGGGGGGAGGTTGTACATCCATACAAACACGGGCCATGTGCTATGGTTGGTGTTCTGGTTGCCAAAAGGATTCATGCCATCGGTACACGCGCCGAGCACGATGTTCCTTGCATCACATTCAAAATACCGATAGAAGCTGTTCAACGCTCTCCACTGGCTTCCATCCTTCACGTGTCTCAGCTTCAGATCATCTCCATCGTCGGGCTTCTTCCTCTCCGCGTGGCAGCGCATTAGATTTGCTTCCTTGGGATCTACAAAATAGCTCTGGAGACGGGGAGTGATCGGTAAGTACCATAAAACTTTCTGGGGACATTTCTTCTCGGCCTTCTTGTATCGAGAAGCATTGCACACCGGACAGCTTGTTTTTCCGCGTGCTCCTTCCGATAAATTATGCAATCGTTGATGCATGCATGGTATCTAACGTGTGGCAGATCAAGAGGGCACATGATCTTCTTGGCCTCATCAACACTAGTAGGACAAAGATTACCCGCGGGAAGAACATCCTTTAGGTACTTGAGATGCTCATCGAGGCTAGTGTCGGTCCATTTGTTTTTAGCCTTCGTCTTCAGGAGTTGGAGCGTGAAACTCAGTCGGGTCACCTCAGGATTGCAACCATCATACAATGGAGTGTTCGAGTCTACCACCAGTTGCTCCAGCTTAGCCTCCTCTCTAGAAGCAGCTCTCTCAGTACTCGTCTCCTTGTGAAGCAATGCTTCAACATGAGGGTCCCGCACGATTGAACTTAGTACCGACGAACTCTGCTGCGTGGAGTCCATGTCGTTCTCTCCGCCGCCATGTTCGGCCCCTTCTCCTCCGCCATGTCCCACCCCTTCTCCGCCGCCATGTCCGGCCTCTTCCCCGCCGCCATTATCGATCATCTCTTCGTCTTGCCCCATGTCATCATTGCCTGCCCCGTCGGCATCCTCAACATCGTCATCCTCATCTTCAATTATCCACCGAGTATAGCCATCCATGAAACCAGTCATGAGCAGGTGCGCTTCGACACAACCATCGTCATGGGGGTCGAGCCAAACTATTCCTTTGCATTTTCGACACGGACATAAAACTCTGTCCGGTTATTTTCTTTCATGTCCTGCACCGCCGACCGCAACCACCTATCCACCATCGTTCCACTGACCATCGTCAACTCTGCACGGTAATAATAAACAAATTGATTATAAAAATGCATGCATGCATCAAAGTCATACAAAAATTTGGCATGACCTTCCCTAAAAATAGGACATATATGGATCTAGAGTTTGCCCGGAATTCGCCGAAACGGAAATAAATTGACATTTCGGCAAAACATAGGCAACTCAAAAGCACAATTTGGCATCAACTCATGCCACACACACAATTTCCACAAACATATCACACACACATAAACATATTTCCATTTTTCAAAAGCATGAAATTTTCATCACCTCTATCTCAATCGAGATCGAGCACACGGTGGAGATGATGTTGTAGGGAGATCAAAAGTGCACAAAGCTCTTCTTGACAAAAATAGATCTAGTTAGGGGGCAAATAGGTCACTTAACTAAATCCTACATCTACCTAGCTACCTAATTTGGGAGGAGACAACTTCAACTAGTGGAGGGGAAAGGAAAAAGAGAAAGGAGATGCATTAATGGAGGTGGTGTAGTTAGGTAGGAGTAATGAAGAGAGAGAAAGGTGGATAGAAGAGAGAGAGTAATGGGGGAAAAGTATTGAGGAAGAAGAAGAGTGAGAGTGGGAGCATGTGGGGGAGGTAGGGGAAAGGGAAGAGAGGAGGGGGAGGGGAGGGACGGGTGGGGAAAAGGTGGTGGGTTGGTGCGGGTTAGTAGTAGCGCGGGAGCTAAAACGCGCTGCTGCTAAGGAATTTGCAGCAGCGCGCTTTGGGCGACGGCGCTACTGCTAAGAGGGACAAAAAAGTGTGCCAATTTGAAATTTAGCAGCAGCGATATCAGAAAAAGCGCGCTACTACTACATCTGTAGCAGTAGCGTGGTTCGCGCCACCGCGCTACTGCTAAATGGAGTTAGGTGAACACCGCCGGTCGATATTTGTAGCAGCGCAGTTCCGAGCGCGCTACTGCTAAAAACTTATCAGCAGGGAGTTTCCCGCACACACGCTACTACTAATTAGCACCAGCGCTCCTTTTTGAGCCGCGTTGTTGCTAAGATTCTGTGTATAGGCTTTTCCCTAGTAGTGTATAGGTGGAATAGAAAATGATGGTGGGGGTTATGTGAAGAAGACAAAAAGGGAGAAAGTCTCACATCGACGCGGCTAATCAACGGGCTATGGAGATGCCCATCAATTGATGTCAATGCGAGGAGTAGGGATTGCCATGCAATGGATGCACTAAGAGTTATAAGTGTATGAAAGCTCAAACTGAAACTAAGTGGGTGTGCATCCAACTTGCTTGCTCATGAAGACCTCGGGCGTTTGAGGAAGCCCATCATCGAAATATACAAGCCAAGTTCTATAATGAAAATTCCCACTAGTATATATGAAAGTGATAACTCAAGAGACTCTATATGAAGAGCATGGTGCTACTCTGAAGCACAAGTGTGGTAAAAGGATAGTAACATTGCCCCTTCTCTCTTTTTCTCTCATTTTTTTATTTTTCATTTTATTTTTCATTTTATTTTTCATTTTTTTTATTTTTTCTTTCTTTTTGGTGGGCTTCTTTGCCTCTTTTTTTATTTGGGCTTCTTTGGCCTCTTTTATTTTTCATGAAGTTCGGAGTCTCATCCCGACTTGTGGGGGAATCATAGTCTCATTCATCCTTTCCTCACTGGGCAATGCTCGAATAATGATGATCATCACACTTTTATTTACTTACAACTCAATATGTAGAACAAAGATATGACTCTATATGAATGCCTCCCGCGGTGTACCGGGATGTGCAATGATCTAGCGTAGCAATGACATCAAAAAACGGAGAAGCCATGAAAACATCATGCTAGCTATCTTACGATCATGGAAAGCAATATGACAATGAATGTTCAAGTCATTATATGATGATGATGGAAGTTGCATGGCAATATATCTCGGAATGGCTATGGAAATGCCATGATAGGTAGGTATGGTGGCTGTTTTGAGGAAGATATAAGGAGACTTATGTGTGATAGAGCGTATCATATCACGCGGTTTGGATGCACCAGCGAAGGTTGCACCAACTCTCGAGGTGAGAAAGGGCAATGCACGGTACCGAAGAGGCTAGCAATGATGGAAGGGTGAGAGTGTGTATAATCCATGGACTCAACATTAGTCATAAAGAACTCATATACTTATTGCAAAAATCTACAAGCCATTGAAAACAAAGTACTACACGCATGCTCCTAGGGGGATAAATTGGTAGGAAAAGACCATCGCCTGTCCCCGACCGCCACTCATAAGGAAGATAATCAATAAATAAAATTGTGCTCCAACTTCATCACAAAGCGGTTCACCATATGTGCATGCTACGGGAATCACAAACCTCAACACAAGTGTTTCCACTAATCCACAGTCACCCACTAGCATGACTCTAATATCACCATCTTTATATCGCAAAACTATTGCAAGGAATCAAACATATCATATTCAACGATCTACAAGTTTATGTAGGATTTTATGACTAACCATGTGAATGACCAATTCCTGTCCTCTCTCTAAATAGATATAAGTGAAGAAAGAAAGTTTAATTCTTTCTACAAAAGATATTCCCACGCTCTAATAAATATAAGTGAAGCAAAAGAGCATTCTACAAATGGCGGTTGTCTATCTGAAGAGAAACAGGCAATCCAAACTTCAAATGATATAAGTGAAGCACATGAAGCATTCTATAAAGACATACTCACAAGATATAAGTGAAGTGCAAAGATCATTCTATAAATCAACCAAGGACTATCTCATACCAGTGTGGTGCATAAAAGAAAATTGAAAACTAAATGCAAAAGACGCTCCAAGACATGCACATAATGCACGAACGAAACGAATACGAAAACATACCGATACTTGTTGAAGAAAGAGGGGATGCCTTCCGGGGCATCCCCAAGCTTAGACGCTTGAGTCTCCTTGAATATTTACTTGGGGTGACTCGGGCACCCCCAAGCTTGAGCTCTTGCCTCTCTTCCTTTTCCTCATATCCAGACCTCCTCGTTTAGACACTTCATCCACACAAAACTTCAGCAGAAAACTCGGTAAGATCCGTAAGTATAATAAAGCAAATCACCACTCTAAGTACTGTTGCAAACCAATTCATATTTTGTTTTTGCATTGTGACTGCTGTATTTTCCATGGCTTAATCCACTAATAGAAATTGATAGTTTCATCAAAACAAGCAAACTATGCATCAAAAACAGAATCTGTCAAAAACAGAGCAGTCTGTAGCAATCTGAACATCCACCATATTTCTGGTACCCCAAAAATTCTACCAAAATTAGTAAAAATAAACAAGTTGTATAACAAGACAGTGCAAACGGAATCAGAACCAATTGACGTTCCAGTTAAAAATGTAAAATCGCGCACTACAGCCAAAGTTTCTGTCCTGCACCGTACAAACCAACAAGCATTGTAAACATCCTAAAGGCAAACCTTGGCACATTATTTTTATAATACAATGGAATTATACAGGGGGATAATTATTTTTGTTGAAAAGTTTCTGTAATCAAGATTCACAAAGTTTCCGTGAGCATGAACAAAGTTCAAGGCTAGCTCCCACTTCAACAATGCTTGTCTTTCTCACTTTCACTTTCCTTTTTGAAAAGTTTTTAGGTTCCCCTCTTTATTTTTGTATTTTTAAACTATATAAAAGAACTCAACAGAAATAAATGACTCTCTAAAACTTCTGGGTTGTCTCCCTGGCAGCGCTTTCTTTAAAGCCATTAAGCTACGCATTTAGTGCTCAAGTAATGAATCCACCCGGATCCCAAGGTATATCAAAGCCAATTTTAATTAACAATGATTTGTAATTTAGTAGTGAGCACAAAGTAACATATATCAAGCAATGACGAAGTCTAACTCTCTTCATATGCATCGGCATGTCATAAAAGAACAATTCATGCACACCAAGTAAAGGCCAATGCATAGTATAAGCAGTTTCTTGCAATTCTATCATATTGGATACATAGAGAGGTGGAGATATAGTTCCTCTCTCATAATAATTGCAAGTAGGAGCAGCAAGCACATGCATATTATATCTATCAAAATCATCATATGTAGTAGTAAAATGCAACCCATCAATATAATCCTTAATAAGCACAAACTTCTCCGATATAGTGTAATTTGGAGAATTCAAAAAGATAATAGGACTATCATGCGTGGGTGCAATAGCAACAATTTCATGTTTAACATAAGGAACTATAGAAAGTTCATATCCATAAGCATAATTCATATTGGCATCTTGACCACAAGCATAGCAAGCATCATCAAAAAGGGATATTTCAAGAGAATCAACGGGATCATAGCAATCATCATAGCAATCATCCTTCGGTAAGCACGAAGGGGAATTAAACAATGTATGAGTTGAAGAGTTACTCTCATTAGAAGGTGGACACGGGTGATCAATCCGCTCTTCCTCCTTTTGTTCTTT
Organism: Aegilops speltoides; assembly: GCA_021437245.1. NCBI lineage: Eukaryota > Viridiplantae > Streptophyta > Magnoliopsida > Poales > Poaceae > Aegilops > Aegilops speltoides. The sequence continues at coordinate 21,821,183 of CM038145.1, read as the reverse complement.
GCTCTCCTCATCATCTTTTTCATCCAATGAGCTCATAGTTTCATCAATTTCTTCTTCCATAGCTTCCTGCAAAATATTATTCTCTTCTTGGACAGCGGAGACTTTCTCAATAAATGCATTAATATAGTAATTGTATTCATAATTTTCATAGCAATATCTAAGTATAGCAAGATTTTCAGGCCTATAAACATCATCATCTAAAGCTTCATACTTTTCAAACAGATATTCAATTTCATAAGCAGCCTGAAAAGCAACAAATTCTTATATTTGTTCCACATCATAGTAATCATATATACCATTAACATAAGAAGCTAAGGTTTCATTATCATTAAATTTGCATGAAAAGGGAAGGTGTGGAGCCTCCATCCTAGAGCAACAAGTAATATCATATCTCAAGCATAGATCCCGGGCATACCAACGCAACATAATAAATTGATCCCATAATAGTTTCCCTTTTTGTGTCGAGCGATAATCCCTAAAGTATTCACGTTGATCGAACGTGTCTCCCATTATAAAGTTGAATGGGGTTTTCTCAGGATTATCAAAGTAGTACATAATATCTTTCACATAATAGTACATAATATCTTTCACATAATGAGAATCGAGGGTTTTAGGAATTATCCCATCTCTATGAGTAGCAAGTACACCTAATTTTTTTTGGTATTTTGTGTTTCATATCCATAACTAAAGATAGAGAACAACTTAGAAAAGCAAATAAAATCACTTAGTGATAAAGCAAACAAGCACACACGAGAATATTCACCCCACGCTATGACTCCCCGGCAACGGCGCCAGAAAAAGGTCTTGATAACTCGCAAGTATACGGGATAGTTGTAGCCTCTTTCAATAAGTAAGAGTGTCGAACCCAACGAGGAGCTAAAGGTAGAACAAATACTCTCTCAAGTCCTATCGGCCACTGATACGACTCTACGCATGCTTGACGTTCGCTTTCCTAGAACAAGTATGAAACTAGAAGTACTTTGTAGGTGTTGTTGGATAGGTTTGCAAGATAATAAAGAGCATGTAAATATAAACTAGGGGCTGTTTAGATAAAGATGCAATAGAGTAAGTATTAGTAGAGAGCTTTTTGTTACGAGAAAGTTATTTGTCCAAGGCAATCGATAACTAGACCGGTAATCACTGTTGCAATTCCATTTGAGGGAGAGGCATAAGCTAACATACTTTCTCTTCTTGGATCATATGCACTTATGATTGGAACTCTAGCAAGCATCCGCAACTACTAAAGATTCATTAAGGTAAAACCCAACCATAGCATTAAAGTATCAAGTCCCCTTTTATCCCATACGCAACAATCCCCTTACTCGGGTTTGTGTTTCAGTCACTCACGCAACCCACTATAAGTGAATCATGAACGCATTGCAACACCCTATAGCGGGAATCCCTCACGCTTGCGCGACACGGAGGGCACCATAGGACAGCACCAATAATAAAACATGCAACTCAAACCAATCACGATCATCAATTAACCCATAGGACAAAATGGATCTACTCAAACATCATAAGATAGCCATACATCATTGGGAAATAATATATAGCATTGAGCACCATGTTTAAGTAGAGATTACAGCGGGTAAGAGAGGGGTTACACCGCTGCATAGAGGGGGGAAGAGTTGGTGATGAAGGCGGTGAAGTTGTTGGTGAAGATCGTGGTGATGATGATGGCCCCCGACAGCATTCCGGCGCCACTGGAAGCAAGGGGGAGAGGCCCCCCCCCTTCTTCTTCTTCTTCCTTGACCTCCTCCCTAGATGGGAGAAGGGTTTCCCCTCTGGTCCTTGGCTCCCATGGCTTGGGAGGTGTTGGGGACATAACTATTTGTGTAAGCCGCCCAGGAGGGCCGGGTTACGCAAAGAAGACTCCCCAGAAAGAAGCCCAAGACCAAGCATGAAGATGGCGGTTCAATAAAGGGCCTAAGGCCCACAGGCGACTTAAGGCCTGTCGTAGTAAACCGTCGTAATGGCATGACTCATATCATAAGGTAGATTTAACTAGTCACCGAGCCGGACACTGTTTATAAGTCGGCCGGGACTCTGTAAGCCGCAGGGCGTCAACCCGTGTATATAAGGGGGCGACCCGCCAGCGGCTTAGGGAAAGAAAACAACTCATCAAGAGCCGGGCATAGCGTATCTCGCTCCCTGGTCATCGAAACATCAATACCAACCCAACTAGACGTAGGCCTTACCTTCACCGTAAGGGGCCGAACTAGTATAAATCTCTCATGTCCTTTGTCCCAATTAACCCCTTCAAGCTTCCTAGTTGCGATGGCTCCACAACTAAGTCCTTTCACGAGGATATCTGATGTGACAATTCCATGGCAGTTGGCGCCCACCGTGGGGCCAGAGCACGGTGGATTTGAGTTCTCGAAGGGCAACTTCGAAGGGCTCAAGGGATACGTAGTGGGTCGGATGACCAAGAGTCATCGCGGCAAGATCTACATCGACGATGAAGGATGGGGCCCCGACGCCGGCTCAATTGAGTATGGGTACCGGGTCCCCTTCGGCGGAATCCACGTCTTCATCAGCCGGATTGGTGAGCCGGGCCCCGAGCCAGACAACTGCACCAACCTCATCGAGATGGCTCAGCGTACGAGGAAGGCCCGAGTTCAACCTGTCATGAAGCGTGCCTTCGTGGGCTACATCCACGGAGAGAAACTTTCTGAAGGATCTGAAGATGGTGGTGAGACGACCATTCCCTTCGATGATGATTCGTCTGCCGGTTCAATAGATTCGCTAACCAAGTGCAAGACAGCGTGCTTGGGGGCTGCTCCGATGGCACTAGTATTCCGGACCCCTATGAGCCGCCAAGATGGGCAGGAGTCTTCATGGCTGGGACTCAACCCGGCCAAAATTCTATGGCTGCTACAGCAATAACGTCCGGAACAGGGGCAACCAGGGTAGGAGGCCCTATGCGCCCGCCGGCTCAGGTGCTGATAGATCTCATGGACAAGCTTACGGCCCTGTTAACCGCCACGGTTATTCCTGCAAACAAAGATGAGCATGACGCGGAGGTGGCACGGGTGCGTGAGGAGAAAGCTCGGGCCAAGGAGGCCTTGGCAGCTGAGGACACTAGATTAGCCACAGAGCGGGCGGCTCTAGATGCACGGGCGCAGCGGCTACAGTCAGAAGCTTACCAGCTCATGATGAGCCTAAATGCGTCTAATGAGGTGATGAGGAGGAGACATCGGAAAACCCAGTCCCGTTTACCTCCGAATTACGACCCTCGGGTTCTTTTCGCTACACCCGGAGCCGGCCCAAGTAACCCGCCAGAGACTAATCAGTTTATGACAGCTGGAGCAGGAGGACCGGCTCAGCCTCGGGAGATGCCACCTCCTCATGGGAGCATGGCACCACCTCATTATGTGCTAATACCACCGGGTCACTTTTCCAACCCCATGGAGAACATAATCGCGGCATCGGCGTGCTTGGCGGCTCTTCCCGTGGACGGTGATGACCCGACAGCGGTGGAGACCCGGTGGGTCAGAGAACTTCTCCAGACGGCCTTGGCTCAGCAAGAGACCTATTCTTATAGTCGGGACATGATTCATTCAACTCCTCCGCCTTGGTTAGCACCGCTCGTCAAAACCGAAGCCCGAGTTACAACAGGCACATGGAGTCTGAAGCTTTGTCAAGAAACGCCCAGCACCGTAACTAGCCCGGTGGCTATAATCCAGTGCAGGACCGAGTACGTCAGGAGAACGAGCGGGCGGCTCAGCTAGCGTCTCAACAGACGGCTCATCAAGATTTCCCAGAGTATCCGACGACTTCCGTTGAGACGGGAGTAGCCACTAGAACCGGCGGTATTCCTTGTCTGGTACCGGCTCTGCGTAATGTGTGCCTACCCAAGGACTTCAAGGGACCTCGAAAGGTGCCGAATTACACGGCCGACTTACAGCCCAGAGCTTGGATCGAAAGTTATGAGATGGCCATGGAGTTGTTGGAAGTCAGCGACGCGGTGATGGCTAAGTACTTCACCATGATGTTAGATGGAATGGCCCGGTCCTGGTTAAAGGGTTTGCCACCCAATTCCATTGGTTCATGGGCAGAACTAAAAGCCCGTTTCATCCAGAACTTCAAAGACACTTGTAAGCAGTCTATGTCGATTGTGGACTTGACAAATTGTAAGCAGGAGGAGGGTGAATCTACGACTCATTGGGTACATCGGGTCAAGGAGATAATACATTCATCTGACAAGATGGATGTCGGCTCTGCAGTCCTCATGTTGGAGAAGAATTGCCGTTTTGAGCCGCTGACGCAGAAACTGGGGCGCCTTAAGCATGATTGCAACAATATGGGTACGCTGATGGCAGCTTTAGTCAAATATGCCGACTCTGATAGTACCAAGGATCCCGCGTCTGATGAGGAAAAGACCGGGAAGGGAAAGAAGAACGGCATTGGAAAGGGTCAGCAGCATAACCCGATGAATCAAGGAGGCAATAAGCGTAAGGCGGATGGTAACCCGGAGTTTGCAGCCAATGCCAATGCACAAGGTAACAATCAGAGACATAAGGGCAAGCCGCCTTGATCTGGCGGGTCAGGCCCATCTCTTGACCAGCTACTCAATGAGCCCTGCCCGAGACACAGCACCCGGGAGCGACCCGCCACCCACCTGTGGAAAGATTGCGCGATCATGAAGGCGTTTAAGAATTCCAACACCTTTGATGGCAATCATGGGTCCGGCGGCGGCTCAGGGGCTGGCGGTTTTCATGGCCCGGGTGGTGGTTCAAGTTCCGGCTTTCAGGGACATCAAGGTGGCTATAATCAACAGCAGTCTGGTCAAGGAGAGCAGCAGCAGAAGTAGTCGGGTTATCAAAGCCATCCGAAGCAGTTGAATAGTGGGCAGTATCACGTGTTTACCACTAGCTTATGCAAACGTGACCAGAAGGTTCATAAGAGGGCCGTGAATTTTGTTGAGCCGGCAGTTCCTTGTTATTTGAGGTGGTCAGAGCAGCCCATTTTATGGAGCAGAGAAGATCACCCTCCGCGGGTTGATAATCCGGGTCAGTTAGCCTTGGTGGTAGCACCTCAGGTTGGTGGATATAAATTCACTAAGGTACTCATGGACGGAGGTAGCAGCATCAATATCCTCTATTATGAGACCTTTCGATGCATGGGGTTAACTGATAAGAATTTGAGGACATCCAACACAGCTATCCATGGAGTGGTTCCTGGTAAGTCGGCTTACCCAGTTGGCAAGATTGAACTAGAAGTGGCCTTTGGAGATGAATATGATTCTAGGGCTAAGAATTGACGTTTGAAGTGGTCAAAATCAGGAGCCCATATCGTGCTCTGTTCGGGCGGCCGGCTTATGCTAAGTTCATGGCACGACCGTGTTATGTTTATTTGCAGCTCAACATGCCGGGTCACAAGGGCACCATCACTGTGCATGGAAGTCAAAAGGTAGCCTTGGAGTGTGAAGAAGGCGACGTGGCTTATGCTGAGTCTGCCTGTGCAGCGGAAGAGCTCAAATCTTATCAAGACAATGTTGACCCGGAGGATATGACCTCCCTGAAGAAACCAACTACGGAGCATGACCCGGCGTTGAAGTTTAAATCGGCCGCTGAGACGAAGCTTGTTGACTTTACCCCAGGCAACTCTTCTAAGCAATTCAGCATCAGTAACAATTTGGATCCTAAATAGGAAAGCGCGCTCATCGAGTTCATCCGTGAGAACCGGGACATCTTTGCATGGAAACCATCTGACATGCCGGGTGTACCGAGGGAACTCGTTGAGCACACTCTCAATATTGATCCAAAATATAAGCCGGTCAGGCAGTTTCTTCGATGTTTTAACGAAGAGAGACGGAAAGCTATTGGAGAGGAAGTTGCCCGGCTCTTAGTGGCCGGGTTCATTGTTGAAGTTTTTCACCCGGAGTGGTTGGCTAACCCGGTGCTTGTGCTTAAAAAGAACGGCACCTGGCGGATGTGTGTGGATTACACGGACTTAAACAAGGCTTGTCCGGCTGATCCCTTTGCTCTCCCCCGTATTGATCAAATCATTGACGCTACGGTGGGTTGTGAATGTTTGAGCTTCTTGGATGCTTACTCTGGTTATCATCAGATCAAAATGGCAGTTAAGGACCAGGAGAAGACAGCTTTCATCACTCCGTTTGGAGCCTTCTATTATGTATCTATGTTGTTTGGGCTCAAGAGTGCTCAGGCGACTTATCAGCGATGTGTGCAGAACTATCTACACAATCCAATCGGGCGTAATGCTCATGCCTATGTAGATGATGAAGTCCAGAGAGAAGGAAACCTTGATGTCCGACTTGAAAGAGACCTTTGATAATCTCCGAGTTTATAAGATGATGCTTAACCCGGCGAAGTGTGTGTTTGGTGTACCTGCAGGCAAGCTCTTGGGTTTCCTAGTCTCAAATAGAGGCATTGAAGCTAATCCGTAGAAGATCAAGGCGATTACCTCTCTGTCTAAACCGGCGTGCATCAATGATGTTCAGTGACTGGCGGGTCGTGTTGCCGCTTTAAGCCGGTTCATAAGCCGGTTAGGTGAGAAGGCCCTACCACTGTATCAGATGATGAAGAAAACAGACACTTTTGTCTGGAGTGATGCTGCTGATGCTGCCTTTGAAGATTTGAAGAGACAGTTGTCTGAACCACCGGTTCTTGCAGCTCCCATTGATAAAGAGCCATTGCTGTTATATGTGGCTGCTAATTCACGAGCCGTTAGTGTTGCCATCGTGGTGGAGCATAAGGAAGCTGGCAAAGAGCATCCGGTTCAATGGCCGGTTTACTATATCAGTGAGGTGCTCATTGAGTCTAAACAAAGGTATCCACATTGGTAGAAACTTGTTTACGGAGTGTTTATGGCCAACCGGAAGTTGAAGCAGTACTTTCAAAGTCATCCTATAACTGTGGTAAGTTCTGCCCCCTTGGGAGACATCATCCAGAATAGGGAGGCCACAGGACGAGTTGCCAAGTGGGCTATCGAGCTTGGACCTCATGGTTTGAGATATATGTCGCGTACTGCTATTAAATCTCAAGCCTTGGTGGACTTTATCAATGATTGGACAGAGTTGCAGGCACCTGAGGAGAAGCCAGATAACACATATTGGACTATTCACTTTGATAGGTCCAGGCAGTTAGAAGGCTCGGGGGCTAGAGTTGTTTTAACTTCCCCACGAGGTGACAAATTTTGTTATGTGCTACGACTTATGTTTCCTTGTACTAACAATGCAGCTGAGTACGAGACTTTACTCCATGGTTTCCGGATGGCCAAAGAGATGAACTTAAGCCGGGTAAGGTGCTTGGGCGACTCAGATCTCGTGGCCCAATAGGTGTCAGGCAAGTGGGACTCCAAGGATCCCCTTATGGCGGCTTATCATCGTGAAGTAGATGTTGTGGCCGGGCACTTCAAAGGTTATAAAGTGGAGCACATTGATCAAAGGAAGAATGAGGGGGCTGATGCTTTAAGCCGGATGGGATCTCAACATAAGCCGGTGCCTCCTAACACCTTTCTCGATGTTTTGCATAATCCTTCTGTCAAGGTACCTACAAAGGAAGAACTAGCAGTGCCAGATCCGGAGGCACAGCGGTGGCGGCTCTTCACGTCATCCCGGATTGGATGGTACCATATTTGGCCTATATGACCCGGGGAGAGTTGCCTGAGGACGAGACCTTGGCAAGACAAATCGTCAGGCGGTCCAAATCTATGACGATTGTTCATGGTGAGTTACATCACCGAAGTGTCACTGGGGCGTTTCAGCATTGTGTGTCGCCTGCGGAGGGCCAAGAGATACTTTGTGAGATCCACGAAGGAGATTGTGGTCATCATGCCGGGTCAAAATCCCTTGTGGCTAAGGCTTTCCACGCTGATGCGAAGGATCTAGTCAGCAAATGTGATGGATGTCAAAAATTCTCACTACGAGCTCATGTGCCGGCTCAAGAGTTGAGGATGATTCCAATCACTTGGCCGTTCGCAGTCTGGGGGCTTGACATGGTTGGACCTTTCAAGAGGTCGAAGGATAAAAAGACACACCTCCTGGTGGCAGTGGATAAGTTTACAAAGTGGGTTGAGGCAGAGCCAGACAGTAAGTGTGATGCAGCCATGGCGGTTCAGTTCAGGAAAAAGGTGATCTTTCGTTTTGGTTTTCCACATAGCATTATAACTGATAATGGCACTAATCTCTCCAAGGGTGCCATGGAAGAGTTCTCATCAACGAGAACATATCCGCTTGATGTTTCATTGTTGCTCATCCTCAATCCAATGGTCAAGCAGAAAGAGCTAATCAAGAGATCCTGAAGGGTATCAAGCCCCGGCTCTTTGTCCCCTTACTGCGGACTCCGGGTTGTTGGGTGGAGGAGTTACCCTCTGTATTATGGAGCATCACCCCTACGCCTAACAGATCTACAGGCTACACACCTTTCTTCATGGTGTATGGTGCCGAGGCAGTCCTGCCAAGTGACATCCGGCACGATTCACCCCGCGTGGCGGCTTACGTTGAGGCTGACAACGAAGAAGCTCGTCAGGAGGCACTTGACTTGCTGGATGAGGATCAAGACTTGGCAATAGCCCGCTCGGCGATTTATCAACAAGACCTACGCCGCTATCACAGCCGCCGGGTTAGGAGCAGAACCTTTCAGGAAGGCGACTTGGTGCTTTGGATCATCCAGGATCAGTCTGACATGCACAAGCTATCCCCACCTGGGGAAGGACCCTTTGTGGTCAGCAAGAACCTGCACAACGGGTCATACTAGCTCATCGATGTTCGAGAGCACAAAGACTCATGTAAGTCGGAGGAGGAGACCCGCCGGCCGTGGAATATTGCTCATCTCCGGCCTTACTATACTTGAGCCACCGGCTCTCCAGATGTATATATTTTGACAATGTACATATTATATAAAGAAATAAAGCAGGACCTCTGTCCTTTTTACCCTCAAAGGTTTATGTGTCTTCTTTATCAGGTGGTGGAGACAACCAACAGGGAGCGGATCACATCTGAATCCGGCTTTCCCTTTGGTCTGGCTTATGATCATATCTGAATCTAGCCATGGTCGCTTGGGGGCTTCCTGTTCAAACATAGGTCGTATTTGAACCAAAGAGAACATAGCTGTCGATACCCACTTGATCGGCATATTGCCAAACCCACTTGGGGGCTTCTTGATCATATTTGAATCACAACTTAACCCCTTTGGGTCTGACGTGGATTGTATTCGAATCAGCGTCATTAAACAACTCTTATGGTCACTTGGGGGCTTCCTGTTCAAACATAGGTCGTATTCGAACCAAAGAGAACATAGTTGTCAATACCCACTTGATCGGCATCGCCAAAGCCACTTGGGGCTATATGATCGTATCCGAATCTTAGCTTTACCCCTTTGGAATGGTTTACTGATTGTATTCGAATCAGAAGCCTGTGAATATTGTTTATTATCCATTATAAGCATAATTATTTTGACTATCTTGAGACCTTCTTGAAAGCATTATGAGATGGTTTTTGATTCTTCCGGTTTAATATTGATCACCCCAGGTTGTTAAGTGCCAGGTGAACATCATATAAGCAGGTGAGATTACCAAAGGGATCGCAGGTATGCTATTGTGATTATGTTTAACAAATATAGTCATAAACCGGCCTGTATATGATGTCTTTGGTTCGCGTTTCGGGTTATCAATACTTTATGTGACCCCCGACGCGATAAACCGCCAAGGGAATTTTGCTTGTTTTATGTGCAGGATCAAACATAAGCCAGAAATATATAGCGATGGCGGCTTACGAAAGTATTTAGCGCTAGGAATATGCGCGAAGGCATGACAAACATTGAGATGTTTTTCTACCCTATTACAAGACTCCCCGAGTCTGAATAAACGAAGCATTGTTTTTGCAAAGCCATAAAATGCCTAGCGGTTCACTCCTTCGGCGGGCTTGAAGATTCCGGGTTATCCTTCTCCGCCTCTCCGTCGGTTGCTTTGTCCTGGAAGGTTGACGAGGCCCAGTCAATGCCACTCAAGGCTTCAAACTCAGCTTCATCATCTATTAAACTGGCTAGGTCCACTTCAGGGGCAAAAGTATGCTTACGAGTTGGAGGGATTAGGCTGACTTGATCATATGGAGTGTTTGGAATTCTCCGGTTCTCACTGTCATAACTCGGCGAATACTTGGTAAGGTCAGTGTCGTTCCCAATGAGGGTAGCCACAGGTGTCTTTGACGCAGGCGGTGAAGTCTTGATCATCAAATACAGTACCATCCTCCTTCAGACTCGGGTATCCAAGGGCGAGGTCAGCCGGGTCTAGTTCTGGAATCCATGCCTTTTCCCGGCTCAACGCGGCTACAGCCCCGGCTCTTGAGGACACCCGCCTTAAATCTTGGATCCGCTGAGGTAGCACAGCGAGGCACTTCAGCACGTCTTGCAGGAGGTGGGTAGTGTTATTTGATAAAGCTACAACGGCCAAAGCATGTTGTGACCCGGTGTACAGTTGCTCCACTAGAGTGTAAACCGCCTTAAGTTTGATCAGCATGTTCTGCTTGAGGTTGGTGCTCCTGGGGCCTGTGTGTTCACAAACATAAAGTGAGCCGGAAATAATGATTACAATAGTCATCAAAGGAAGGATTACAATGTTTGAGGTTATGTACAAGAATCTCATCAAGATGGTGAGACCATTTGAGATATCTGACGCTTTAAGTCGGACAGCTCGGTTGTTGCTTCTGCAAGTGATGCCTCTGCCGTCTCGGCCCGGGTCACCAGTGAAGCCTTCTCATTAGCCCAGATTTTCTTCTCTGACTCAAAATTCTTCTTCAACCCTCTTATTCAGAGACGCTGAATTCAAATTTGGAGTTGGCTTTTTGAGTTTTAAGTTCTTGAGCTGTCATACGGCTCTTCAGGTTAGCAATCTCCGACTCAAATTGACTTATGGTGGCCTGCATTGATACCGGGTTATAGTAAGAATCATGGTAAGATAACATTATGTCCCAAGTACTTTGCAAGCAAAGGTTCTTGACACTTGGGGGCTAATGTATGCTGAAGAAATTTTTAACCTACAATGTCGGGTCATGCATATTAAGTGTCAAGCACTTTACAAGTAAAGATACTTGACACTTGGGGGCTAATGTGTATCGCAAGTACAAACTATCACGCTACAATCGGATTAAATATCTTCTCTTTAAACCGGACAAACAACAATAAGCAGATTTCTAAGTCTACAGCATATTTATTAATAAGCAATAGACTTGGGGGCTAATATAATAAGTATGGTTCAGAAAAGGGGCATAAGGTATACCTTAGATTTTTGTTGTATTTGCTTCACCATATCAATTTCCAGGTCACGGCTGTTGTGCACTTGATTAAGATAGCCAGAGACTATATCTCTAATGCTTAAGTGAGTATAATCAGTAATGTCCTGCTTGGCCTTTCGGCGTTCGACGAGTTCTTCCTTAGCAGTGCATTTGGCAAGGACAAGGGCATACAGCTCAACAAACTGACTTTTCAGAATCTCAACTTCCGGGTCATTTGTCTTGACCGGGCTAGGAGCTTCCGGGTTATCGGAGCTGTTGAGAGTATCTTCGGCAGGCGGGTCAGAGGTTGGCACCGGAATGTCAGAAGCCGGTTCAGGCGGCGGCTGATGGGTGGAACTGTCAGGAGCAGACATGTCAAGTGCCGGTTCAGTCACAACCGGGTCTTGGGACGGCTTATTCTTCTTTGCCCTCTTACTGGGCTTCACTTGCATGCTGTCAATAAAGGCAGAAGGATGAATACCAAAGCATGAGTAAGGGAAAGCATAAAGTAAACAAAGTTATATTACCCGGGGGCAGTTTTGAAAGCCGGCATGTTCGATTGCATAGACTCGCCAGAGGAAGGAGAGGTATCCTGATAATTGGAGTCAGATGAATTGAGAGGTTGGCGAATTAACCCCGCCAAAGGTAAAATAGAACATAAATCAGAGATAACCTCAGTCCGACGCTTCCTGGTTACATTGGGTAAGCCGGAGGAGAGTTCTGCATCCTTGCTGGTCTGGGTCTGCCTCCGGCTTTCAAGTTGTTGTTGCTTCAAAAGAAATTGAGGATCTTGATAAGCTAGAGGATGTGAAAATATTATTTTCTGGGTCACCCTTCGGATTTTGTGCTTTGGCAAAGGTTGTTAGTCGGAGGAGATTATAGTTACCTCTTCATCAACCGCTTGGCTGTTTCCTGTATCCTCCTGAAAGGATAAGAATGTCAATAAAATAATGATAAAGGAGTCAAGAGAATTAAAAGTATTACCTCTTCGTCATCATCAGAAGTATCATCCAATTTGAGTAAATCTGAAGCACTTGGCTTCTTCTTCTTTGAGGTTCCCGTTTTGGCGGCTTTCCTTTTGGTTTTCTTGGCTGTCCTGGCTTGTTTGGCAACCTCATGGTCATACTTGACCTTCCAGAAGTTGTCATCGGCATGTGGAAAAAGATAAGGGGTTATGAGTAAAAATAAGGTGTAACATAGCAAAGAGTATTCATTGAGGTTGATGACTTACTGCGGGGGCCGGGTTCTTCTTGCAGAAAGGAAGTAAGCCGAAGGCATTACTCGTCACTGTGCCCTCTTTCAGCAGCGTTTGGGTCGTAGCCTCCACCACATCATCTGGTAAGTCATCGGGGCTATGACGCAGTGGATCATCCTTTTCGCCTGAGTAAGTGCACATTAAGCCGGGACGGCGGCTTAACGGAAGCACTCGCCAAGTGACCCAGACTCGGACAAGGTCGATGCCGTTTAAGCCGTTGCCCAAAAGAGCTTTGATTTTCTTGATGGTGGGAGCGAGAGGCAGACGCTCAATAGCAGTCAGTTTATCCGCCAGAGGGTGGTTGGACTCAAGACGCAGAGCGCGGAAGCCGGGCAGAGGGTTCTCATCAGCCGGAGAAGTGTCCTGACAATAGAACCACGTCTGATTCCAATCTTTCGGATGACTCGGCAGTTCAGCGTAAGGAAAAAGGCATTCTCTCCGCTGCTGAATTGAGATGCCGCCAAGTTCAAGACTGGGCCCGTTGGCACGTTCATTCTGCCAGTTTAAGTAGAAAATCTCTCTGAACAAAAGCAGATTGGGCTCCTCTCCCAGGTACACCTCGCAGAAGACTTGGAAATTGCAAATATTTGACACGGAATTGGGTCCAATGTCTTGAGGTCTAAGGTCAAAGAAATTCAAAACATCCCTGATAAATTTTGAACCGGGAGGAGCAAATCCTCGGCTCATGTGATCCGTAAAAACTATCACCTCCCCTTCTTTGGGTTGAGGCTTCTCTTCAGACGGGTCAGGAGCATGATAAGACATGACCTCCTTCTTGGGCAGATGGCCAAACTTAACAAATTCAGACAGTTTACTTCTTGTGACTGTGGATGGGACCCAATTACAGGTCACAGGGGCCTTGGTTGCCTTAGGTGCCATGACGGAAGTTGGCCTATGACAAAATAAGAGGTTCCGGTTCAAATTTAACCCGGAGGTAAACATTTTAAACTATTCAAGGTGGCGGCTTAAGAAGGGGCCTAATGGCATATGGGCAACTACACAGTGATATTTAAGCCGCTACGGATATCAGGAGCAATTGAATATTCTTAAATCTGACAGAAGCAAGTAAGGTTGACAGATCAATATTATTTACTTAAACCGGCCACAGGGACAGTCATGGTTAAACATATTCGACAGAGGCAGTTTTTTTATTTCTGAGTGAAACAAACAGGTTTCACAAGTTGCGACTATTATTTCGGATCAAATAGCTGTTCTGAAAAGAAAGTTTTCTAGACCTAGAACTGGCACAAATGAAGTTCCAGGGCTCGAACAAGGCCTCTGTGCGCCAGAAAGGGATCTACTTGTAATCAAAATGGGTGCGAAATAGCAACCGCGTCAGTTTTCTACCATCTTCAAGATCAAGAAACGATGGTGGTGAGCAAATCTACGAGGGGTTCTTGACGAACAGCGAAGAACACCGAAGAACTCGAAGGTTCTAATGCGGATCTGAGGAACAAAAAGGAGAAAACTTACAGATGCAGATTTGCTGCGGAGGTTTGTCGCGATTCTCTGGTCAAGTTAGGTTTTTTTTTGACCTTGAAGACTGAAGGGCTTGCACCCCACAGCATTTTATTGAAAGCAAGACAAAGCAGGACTAATACAAAGTTCCCTCAAGAAGAGGAAAGAAAACAGGGGAAAAAAGAACAGCAAAGGAAAACTATACAGGAAAACTAAACCTACAAATTACAAATGTACATAGGGTAACAAAAGTAACTCCCTTCAAGGAGGAAGGAAATCAATCCATTTAAGTAATGCGTCCTTGTGCTTCTGCTCGATTCTATGAGAAAGCAGGGTGAGGTCATGAATGAATCCGTATCTCCATGCTCTGAAGAAAGGCCTGATGTTCCTGAATGCCCTGTCATTTCTAACCTTCCAAATGTTCCACCAGGCAGTAAACACCACTTCAGCAAAGAAAGGCTTGTTGAATTCCTTTTTCGCATGCAAGGCAATCTCCACCATATCTTGACTGTCTTTCCAAAGAATCTGCAGGTAGATCCATACGCGAGCACTGAAATTGCACTGGAAGAAAAGATGATTTCTGTCCTCCAAAGTCCCTGTTGGGCAAAGAACACATTGTGGTCCATCATTAATCCTCCATTTCCTTCTTTGAATCATGTCCTTGGTATTAACCCTATCCATTATGACTAGCCAGGCAAACATCTTGATTGACATTGTGCAAAGAACTCTTCCAAATCCAACTCAAAATTGGGTTTGAGACCATAGGTAGTAAGCAAAGTCATAGAACTTTTTGGCAGTATAAGTAGATTTCATTCCATGCCTCCATTCCCAGATATCACTATAGCTAGAATCCAGATGGAAAGATCCCATTAGTTTCAAAGCTGCTGCAATTCTTGATGTGCTTGCTTTGAGTGAGGGCAGGAAAAAGATCTTGCAAGCTATCGGCCGTAAAGACTTCCTTAATCGAAAGTTTTTGTGTAGACAAAAGGAATACAATCTAGAAATCTATCCGGAAGAGGCACATGATCTGTTCCCAATTTGCCAATGATCGCACTGAGAATAACACAGTTTCTCCATTTGTGAACATTAACTGAGTCACCGCTCTCTGAATTATCCATCAACTTGCGTACATCTTTCCACCAAAAAGAACCACAAAGGGTGGTATCATGAGGATTTGTTCAAAATAATAAGAATCCCAAATTAAATGTACCCAAGGCACATCCATTTTGTTGTAGAATTTATTCAGAAATTTCAGAAGCAGAGCTTGGTTTTGCAAACCCAGATTTAAGATTCCAAGACCCCCCTTTGCTTTGGGCCTACAAACAAGAGGCCAAGCTGCCAAAGAATGGCTCTTCTCCTGCCCATATTTCCTCCATAGACACTGCCTTTGTATCCTTTCCAATTGCTTCAGAATACCTTGAGGGATTGACAGGGTACAAAGGAAGAAGATAGGCAAAGAAGAAATGACAGAATTAACTAGTTGCAACCTGCTTCCCTGAGGCAAGAACCAAGAACTTGCTGTCAACCTCCTCTACATACAATCCACCAAGGGAAGAAGATCCACAATTTTAGGCCTAGTGGTTCCAACATGCAGCCCCAGATATGTGAAGGGCATCTTGCCTAACTTGCAGCCAAAGTAAGCAGCAAGATCAGTAGCCTCCTGGTCAATCACATTAATGGGGTACATTGAAGATTTATGGAAGTTAATATGTAGACCAGTTGCCTCAGAAAAGGAATATAACACTAATTTCAGAGCCCCCAATTGATCCCTGTCAGCCTTTAAGAATAACAGTGTGTCATCAGCATACTGTACCACTAGAAAATTAGGATCATGTGTTGGCAGAGGCCTGCTTATTAAACCCTGCTGAAGAAGATTGTTAATCAAAGTCTGCAAAAGATCAGCAGCAATAACAAATAGCAAAGGAGAGACTGGGTCCCCTTGCTTAACTCCACATTTGCACTTGAAATGACTGCCAGGTACTCCATTGAGCAAGACAGAAGAAGTGCCAGATGACAGTATCTGCCTAACCCATGTAATCCATCTATTGTCAAAACCCTTTGCAGCAAGATCCTCAAAATAGCCTCATGTTGGATGGAATCAAAAGCTTTTTCAAAATCCAACTTTAGCAGAAGGATGGGTTGTTTAGACTGGTTACATTGATGGATGTATTCAAAGGTCCATGCAAGACAATCCTGGATTGTTCTTGATTTGATGAAGCCATATTGGTTTTTATGAATACATTTGATGATTTCCTGTTGAAATCTATTAGCAGCCAGCTTTGTAAGGAATTTTAGACCAACACTGGTTAGTGATATAGGCCTAAAATCCCCCACCCCCTCAGGAGACTGTTTCTTTTGTATCAGTGTAATATAAGCATCATTGAGATTTTCTAACTGCACTGTACCAGCATGAAACTCTTGCACTAACTGGATAAAATCAGCAGAAATTATTGGCCAACACTTTTTAAGAAAAAGACCATTGAAACCATCAGGCCCTGGTGCCTTATCAATGGGCATTTCATTAATAACTTGTTCAATCTCCTTAATATCAAAGGGTTTTGTAAGGACCTCCAAACCCTGAACCCTTGGTATTAGTGAAAGAATGTTCTCATCTAACACTATTGGCCTAATCATCCCCATTCTGTGTTTGAAGGCTCACAAGAACTCTTTGGCCATAACCTCATGATTAGATGTGACAGACCCATCAGCCAGCTTTAGACTAGCAATTGAATTTTTTCTGTATCTCTCAGTTGCCATTGCCTGAAAAAAATTTGAGTTTTCCTCTCCAACTTTAATGTACCTGATAGTACATCTCTTCCTCCAATAGAGGTATTGCATATGAAGTAGGTGTTCATGATGCAGCTTGATGATTTTCCTGAAGTTACTTTCAGGCCTAGAGAGATGCCTCATGTCCTCAAGATTGTCCAGCCAAAGAATTACCCAGTTGCATTTCTCAATCAGACCTTTAATGTGAGATAATCCTTTTTGCCATTTCTTCAAAGCATAGCGCAAAGCCTTCAACTTGTCAACAATAACTGTTGCAATATGAGTCTTACGAGAGGGACGATTCCAAACCTCTTTCACACAATCAAAGAAACCTGCCTGATGTACCCAAAAAATTTCAAACCTGAAAATGTGTGCCTTTGGGATGGAAGTACTGATGCTGACGAGACAGGGCACATGATCAGACGCAGTTTTTGCCATAGGGGTCACTTGTGTCATGGGATATGAGTTAAGCCAACTAGCAGATGTAAACACCCAGTCAACTTGCTCCAGAAGAGGAGTATCCTGCATATTGGACCAAGTAAACCTTCTGCCTTTTAATGGAAGCTCGAGGAGTCCCAAATGGCCGATGATTTCATTGAAAATAAACATATCATTTATGTCACCACCCGGGAGGTTCCTATTATCAATGCAACGAATAAAATTGAAATCTCCCATTATCATCCACAATTGGCCAGGATCAATATCTAAATTGTATATCCAGGAGACAAACTCATCCCTGAGTTCACCCTGACAAGGACCATAAACATTAACCAGAAACCATTGCTCGTTGTTATGTACGGAAGTAAACTGCATGACAATAGCGTATGGTTTAACTTGTAACAAGGTACCCTGGAACACATCTGATCGCCATGCAGTCAAGAGCCCCCCCGAGGCACCTCTAGATGGTGATTCAACAAACTGATCAAAACCATGAGGGCATATGGATTTCATATTTGCCCGATCACAGGAGGAAAGTTTAGTTTCTTGAAGACAAACTACTAAACATTGACTTTCAGACACTTTCTCTCTGACAGCGCGCTGCCTCGTACCTGAATTCAAACCGCGGACATTCCAACACAAAATCTTCCAACTACGTGTTGCAACCCGATTCATGAATGACCAAAGAGCAGGAAATTATATAAAGCATGACATACAATGCCATACAACCCAAAAGGTAGCATAGTTCAGAGCCATAAGATAGTTCCCTAAACCAACGGAGAGCAACCATAAAAAGAGTACGCATAGCATGCACCCGAGATAACAACAAATAGAGCGACATAATCATTAAGCTGACGATGAAGATGAGTCCTCCTGTGGATTAGCGATAAGCTTATCCACCGACAGCAGCTTAGGATCGACCTCCAGCTCCGCACCAACCGCCTGAAGAACTCGAAGTGGAGTGTATGGTGGTGCAGCAGTCGAAGCCTTGTCATCTCCATTCGCAGGAATGGGCTGGGCCTTGTCCTCCATGGGCTTGGCACGTGGACGCTTCTTCGATGGCTGAAGAGAGAGCTGCTCAAAAACCACATTTTTAAAGCCATCTAACTTTGCCGCGCTCTGAGTGCAACGTCGCAGCGTTGTATCAACCACCGGCGGCTTCTTCTTCTCTCTTCGCTTTCTGACAGATTGCTCGACAGAGAAAACCATAGGTGTAGGTTCAGGAGACGCAGAAACAGTGTTGGTGCAATGTAAACGGAGCAGTACATCATCAGCGAAACTGAAGCTGCGGGCGGCTGTCAAATAGAGCTCACACCGCCGCTTCAAAGACAACAGCTTTCTGTCGAGGCGAGAACGAGGCATCAAGCATGCAAACAAGACATGTGCTTGGACTCATCAAAAGCAATGGACCAGGTCCTCTTTGAGTAAATAATCGCACCCAACGACTTGCAAAAGATAGGCCTAGGCACTTCCTTCATCGAGAAATCAAACATGAGATTACGAAAAGACCTCTTCGGATCATTTACGAGGAAGAGGTGGTCCAGCCACAATGTCGGGCCATGCCAATGAATATCTCATGATACTGAACCACAGGAGGTTGATATGGCACTATTGCCAACTGATTTTCCTCAAAAACTTGATGCTGCTGAAGATCTGGTGGAGGAACATGCTGAAAGTCCTGCTCAGGTTGGTCCACAGAAACTGAACCCTCTGGCTGGTCAAGCACAATGCCGGCGCCAGATGGACCGCTCGGTCCGGTGCGTGAGGAGGTGGTTCAGTTTTCTCCAAGACTCAGGTATCATGGTTCGCTCAACTCAGCCGTGGTTTCATGGGGTGGGTCTGTTTCAAGTCAGGGATCTGTCAGTTCGATACACTCTGATTCAGCATCCACCTTTTCCGCTGGGCAATGATCGCTTTGTTAGATTTATGAAGCATGATGAGGGCGAAAATTTCAAAGGAGCAAATGGTTTTTGTAAGGGCTGGTTAATGTTTATTGGGATTCCTCTGGATTACCGCACTACAGAGTTCATCTTGCAGGCGGTTGGTACTTTTGGCAAGTTTATTTCTTGGGATAGTGAGGATCCGTATCTTGTCAGAACTATGGTGGAGGCTAGTTTTCCTGACACTCCACTTGTACCAAGAGATGTGGTTTTTGGTGATTATGCTGAATGGGGAGGTGCACAAGTGTCCTGGACTGCTGCATGCTATGTCCTTGGGGCTGATTTTGCAGATCAGATGCTAAATGATGAAGACCCTATGCCGTTAGATGGAAACCCCCACCCGCTGCCTGGTAACCTGATTCAGGACAATTTGCCATTTATCCTTCCTCCGTACCCAATGTTGGGATGGAATGATGCCCCTCTTGCTCCCCCTGTTCCTCCTGCTAATGAGGATGTGCCTGGTTGGGGGAATGCCGGGTGGGGTGATGAAGATGTTGATCAGCAGGTCATGCAGCCGCAAATGCCTGAACAAGATCAAGTTTCAAGTCAGGTTGATGCAGCGGCCTAAGCTGGCGAGGATGAGGAGATCTGCGACGGCAGCAGCGGCGGAGCTCGAGCGGCAGAGGGGCAGTGAGAGGAAGAAGACGACCGAGGGGGAGAATGGAGAAGACCTAGGTCGTGCCTATTTATAAGGAGAGGCTGACTGAGACGGTGTGAGAAATGAGGAGATAAACATTATTATCCAGCGGCCCCGACGCCTCGGTTTTCGGAGCGGTTAGAAAAGGCAAAGATCCGTTGGAGGATGCGGAAGAAAGAATTTAAGTAAAGATGACGTCATGGCGGGTTAACATGGATCCAAAAGATGACGTCATGGCGGGTTAAAGAAAACCTTTGCACAGTCAGAAGACTGAAGATTTATTTCTTAAAGTATTTTAAGATTGACATGAACCGGTTCAAATCAATCTGGGGCCTAATGTTGGGGATATAACTATTTGTGTAAGCCGCCCAGGAGGGGTCAGGTTACGCAAAGAAGACTCACCAGAAAGAAGCCCAAGACCAAGCATGAAGATGGCGGTTCAAAAAAGGGCCTAAGGCCCACAGGCGACTTAAGGCCCGTCGTAGTAAACCGCCGTAATGGCATGACTTGTATCATAAGGTAGATTTAACTAGTCACCGAGCCGGACACTGTTTATAAGCCAGCCGGGACTCTGTAAGCCGCAGGGCGTCAACCCGTGTATATAAGGGGGCGACCCGCCAGCGGCTTAGGGCAAGAAAACAACTCATCGAGAGCCGGGCATAGCGTATCTCGCTCCCTGGTCATCGAAACATCAATACCAACCCAACAAGACGTAGGCTTTACCTTCACCGTAAGGGGCCGAACTAGTATAAATCTCTCGTGTCCTTTGTCCCAATTAACCCCTTCAAGCTTCCTAGTTGCGATGGCTCCACAACTAAGTCCTTTCACGAGGATATTTGACGTGACAATTCCACGACAGGAGTGGCGAGAGCCCCTCCGAGATTGGATCTATCTCTCTGTTTCTGCGTTCTCAGATTCTACCCCTTCACCGTTTCTTTTATATCCGGAGATTCGTAACTCCTATTGGGGTGAATCTTTCGCCCAGATCTTTCTCATAAAATTAGCTTTCTTGAGCCAAAAGAAGAGCGTCAACCGCCTTACGGGGGGGCCAGGAGAGTCCAGGGCACGCCTGCCTCCCTGGGGTGCGCCCCCCTATCTCCTGGCCCCCTCGGGCACCGTCTCGCGTTGATTTTACTTCCCAAAAATCATAAATATTCCAAAATATTTCTCCGTCTGTTTTTATCCCGTTTGGACTCCGTTTGATATGGGTTTTGTGCGAAACATAAAACATGCAACAAACAGGAACTGGCACTGGGCACTGGATCAATATGTTAGTCCCAAAAATAGTATAAAAAGTTGCCAAAAGTATATGAAAGTTGAAGAATATTGGCATGGAACAATAAAAAATTATAGATAAGATGGAGATGTATCAGGGAGACTATCATTTGAAGCACAAGAGCAAGGAGTTCATTGTCAACACACCATTTGTTACTTCTTGGAGAGTGGTGTCTCCTAGATTGGCTAGGTGTCACTTGGGAGCCTCCGACAAGATTGTGGAGTTGAACCAAGGAGTTTGTAAGGGCAAGGAGATCGCCTACTTCGTGAAGATCTACCGCTAGTGAGGCAAGTCCTTCATGGGCGACGGCCATGGTGGGATAGACAAGGTTGCTTCTTCGTGGACCCTTTGTGGGTGGAGCCCTCCGTGGACTCGTGCAACCGTTACCCTTTGTGGGTTGAAGTCTCCATCAACGTGGATGTATGATAGCACCACCTATCGGAACCACGACAAAAACATCCGTGTCTCCAATTGCGTTTGAATTCTCCAAACCCTTCCCTTTACATTCTTGCAAGTTGCATGCTTTACTTTCTGCTTCTCATATACTCTTTGCATACTTTCTTGTTATGTATTGTGGTTGTTAAACTTGTGCCAAAACTCCACTTCAACTTAAAGAAATTAAAAACTGCAACTTTTGGTACTTAGTGTCTAATCACCCCCCCCCCTCTAGACACCTCTTCTCGATCCTTTCACTTTGAGTTTTGCTTTGTGATCTCTTTTTGTAATCGAGTCCGTGAGCTATCTATAATAAAGATTAGTGTTGAGTCAAGGGCTTTGCTATGTTGCTATGATCTTGAGAAAGTAGAAAGAATAAAAGAGTTCATAATGATATTATGGTTAGTGATGACTTCACACATACAAAGTATGAGGCATAAAAGTTGTTGAGAGTTCATAAACGTAGTTTTGGTCATCGTTGCAATTAATAGGAAGTGATAAGGAAAGAGAGGCTCACATACAAATATATTATCTTGGACATCTTTTATGATTGGGAGCACTCATTAAGTATGACATGCTAAAAGAGTTGATGTTGGTCAAGGAAGACAACGTAATGGTTTATGATGTAGGGTGGAACCCTAATTCGTCGATCTTTCACGTTTGGAGGGGATCCTACGGAGGAAACACGAAGAACACGCGGAAGCACAAAGGGAAACACGGGGAAACGAGAGAGAATCACTCAACCAACAAGGAATCGATCACACAAGTGCTAGATCAACATACACACATGAGATCCACAAGATACATAGTCAACTAGGGTAAGGATACAAAGGAACCGTTCATCTCCAAGAGGAGGCCTTGAATCCACGAGGGGATCTTCCCGTAAAGGGGTCTTGTATCCGAGAGGATCTTCTCCGAAGAGGCCGCTGTCTCTCACGAGGAGGAGATCTGATAGATGAGCGTAGCTCTATCTCTAACTTGAGCTAAATCAACGCTAACCCTCAAAGTGGGGAGGAGGAGGTCTATTTATAGTGCTAAGCCACGAAGGGGTAAGTGAGGGGCGAAGGGGTACACGGGCTTCGGCCCAAGTCACGCGCGCAGGCGGGGTCCGGATGATCCGGATGGTGGCCCGGATGATCCGGGTGTCGGGGGTCCGGATGATCCGGGCGACCGTCCGGATGATCCGGCTTCGTCGGGCCACTTCTGTTGTCTTCGGTGCATTTACCGGATGATCCGGGGGAGGGTCCGGATGATCCGGCTGAGCCCGGATGATCCGGACGTCGGCCCGGATGTCCGGCCTGGCTCCACCAGCCACTCTGTCTTCTTCTTCTCCTTTCTTCCGTCTTCTCTTCCATGCTTGGCCTTGGTCCTTGGATTCTCCGTGGTCATCTTGGTTGTACCTGAGTGTATACAAGGTCCGTGCATGAGGTAGTAGCCATGTCTCATATGCCGAAAGTGACGGTTCGAAGAGGAGTGAATTCACCTTGTGTCCAATGGCGTATGTTCGAGGTCTCGTCATATGTCCTCTTGGGGCTTGGAGAGTAGTCGGAGTGTACATGGGGATGAACGTGGGATGCTCCGCATCATATCCCCCCTTGGGAAAGATCCGACCTCGGATCGTGATCCTCATCACCATGGAAACGTGTGTCGTGGACGGACTTGTAGTGGGACGTAGGTGAAGGCCTTGCGCAATCCAAGTACTCCAAGGTGTCTCCGGTATGTAGTCCATGCAAAATGAGCAAACACAAAGTACACTTGGAAATACAATGGTTAGCGCACACAAAGTGTCCATCATGTAAGAATGATTCCGTGCGACAAGATTGGTCGTGACAAAGCGCATGAAGCTTATCAAGTTGATCTAGAATGAGATGCAAAGCATTCATGGGAGGAAATGCAATCATTGTGCACACAAATGTGTTGTAAATATGATCGATGCAACCACGGTGCAAAATGATGTCATAGTGAGACGGTTTATCAATAGCATGAATATGGCAATGGATGCTCAATATGTATATGTTATTATGCAATTGATGATGGACAATATGATCATGATGTATGAATATGCCATCAAGGAAGATCACAACAAATTTGCTAAGGAAGTGAACAAGCTCATATATCATGGATGACATGGGGGTACAAGATGCAACAAGGCAATCACAATGTGAGTCAATCCATGCATAGGTTGCAAACTTGTGGTGAGTATGATATGTCCATCAAGCATGACATGTGTGAGCACAATCAACAAATATGAAGGTGTTGGTGTACCAAAGCTCGATGTCGAGGCATGAGTGGAGTGCCGAAGGTGCATCCAATAAGTGCAAGCGCTCCTCAATGTGAAGGTCCATGTAGCCAATCTCCAATGTCGCCCTCCGCTCACGAGATGTATCATGTAGACAACAAGAAGGAAACAACAATGAAAGAGTGACCCATCCAATATGCATATTTGAGGATTGCTCAAAGAGAAGGAGTTCACCTTTAGGAGAATGTCGAAAATGTTGGTGTCGCACATCATGTATGCCTTCACATAACCAATATGTCGCATAACGGCATCGCCTTGTGAAACCTCCAAAATGAAAGAACATGACAAACACTCGTAAAAACAAATGAGGTTAGCGGAAATGCAAAACCTATCATTCGTGTGGTAAGATACCGAACAAGTGTATGCATCATGCTCATCATAAGAAAGTACAAGTGAGCATTTCAAAGTATGGAGGCATATGATGTAAGAACAACCAAATGCAATAGGCTCAATCAAACAAACATGCATCACAAGTAAAGTGTCCACGTCTCCAAGATCAATAAGTATAGTAAGTTGGCACTCAATACAAGGTGATATGAGAGATGCAACTAATGGAGACAAGAGGCAATGATCATGACAAGTCAAGTGAGAGGCATCAACATCTATGTCATCAACCCAAGAAAGCAAGTAATAGTAGAACATGGGTGATGCAACATAGCAAGCAATCATAGCGATCAAGTCAAGCAAGCTAGTAGTGCGAAGATGCAACGTACTAGAAGGAATCATGGCAAGCATGTCATGTGTGGAAATAGTGGGCCTGAATAATTCACATGTCATAGCACAAGCATGAAAGCAAGATATGAGTAAATTGTCATCAATGTATTGGTGAGAGACCATATGTAAATAGCCATGGAGCATCATGACTCTCCCAACACAACAAGCATCAATAGCATGGGGCACATGATAAACATGGCAAAAGCAACAAGGATCTCCACCAAGCATGCAAATACACATAGAAGTAGCATAATGTTGAATCATGGGTATATGCAAGCAAGGGTCACAATTGCATGGCAAAGGCATAGGATCAAGCATAGCACGCAAAGTGAACACGGTGAAATGAGCATAATGTGAGAAGTGGTAAATGGCCCATAGCCGTGTGAGAGCCAAGTGGAGGAGTTGTGCGTAGTCCTTGCGCGAAGGGGACAGTGGCGAGGATAGTCCA
The DNA here is from genome assembly GCA_021437245.1 of Aegilops speltoides. NCBI lineage: Eukaryota > Viridiplantae > Streptophyta > Magnoliopsida > Poales > Poaceae > Aegilops > Aegilops speltoides. The sequence continues at coordinate 21,796,278 of CM038145.1, read as the reverse complement.
CGGGATCCCAAAGCATCGTTGCTCTCAAGAGCTCGTTTCGTCAACTCTTGGGATTGGGAGGTTGACGAGTATACGTGAGTACCTACACAAAACAAAGACAAAGGAAAAATTGTGTGTGCATGGTATATGTACACATCATCCATCATGATGCGCACGTGCATGTGTTTGTTAGCACAAAATAGCCAATGCTCAAATAAATGAGATGCATGATATAGAAACATGTCATCCATCATGAGAGGTTTGTTATTATGTATCGCATAATGGAGACTCAAATTGTATAATGCATCATGAGAAATATCTAGAGTATTGTTATTCATGGAATGCATATGGTGCACGCAGTCATGGGAATCATGCAAAGTATGGAATGCATCAAGATCTCCTAATATGTATGAGGAAACTATGGGGGTCTCCTCATGAGCATGAGTAGCGACATCACATGGAGAATATTGACAACATCCAAAACAATGCATATTTGGAACAATGTGATCATGGCATGACATATTGGATGAATTGCGCAAATCATGTAAAGGAAGCATGGCAATATCATCACATGAAAAACAAAAGCCAATGACCATCATCTCGTCATCTATGCCATAAGTGCAAATGGGATTGATTTTAATGGGGCATGCATAGTTACTATGTTGAGATTGAAATGAAGCAATATGGGAGATCTCACTCATAGCATATGACAAGTTCAATGGATTGTCAAACATGAAGTGACCAATAGAATTTTCGCATGATATCCTATGAAGCATAGCATCATAACTAGGCAACTCAACATGCTCATCATCATATTCATCATAAATAGGTAAGTCAAGGCATGAAGAAGTCTCACTAGCATGAAGCATGGAAATAGGTGGGTCCACATCATGGGAGCAATCATTGTCAAGAGAGTCCACTAGTGGGACAAGAGAAGCACCATCACCTATGTTACCTTTGGAGCGTCGCTCATGCATTGTAGGTGAGGTGTTGAAGCTCGTCTCGTTGTCATCTTCATCTTGATGGAACCATGTGGGGGGTGCATCATCGTCCATCATGGCCATCGTCATCTCCATAGGAGGTATGGACTCATCAATGGTAGGCGTGTTCTCATGTAGGAGACCTAGCACCAAAGGAGAAAACACACTAGGAGTATAGGTTAAGTCGTTAGAAATCATAGTGGCCTCACATGCCGTGTCAACTACCTCACTCACTAAGTGTAGTTGCTCACTCACTCCCTCTTGGGTGCTCTCACTTGTATTGTTGGTGGAGTCACTCAAATGGCGCTCAACCTCACATAGGGTGTGTGGCATACTCTCATGTGTGGGGCTAGTGGTGGTCACACTCATCCTCTCAAAGGAAATGCTCTCAATGTCACATATGGTGGAGTCACTCATGTCTCTCATGTGGTGGTGGCTCTCCTCACATGGCACTTGGGGCATCTCGACATATGTGTGTGTCGGAGAGATGTAGGTGCAAATGTCTCCATGCTCAACTCCTATCGTCGCCTTGGTTGAAGGGGTAGTCCCATGCTCAACCTTCTTGTCACTGTCTTGTGGTTGGAGGCCCATATGATGTGGCACCTCGTAGCTCGTCTCCATGACCGAAGGGAGTGTCCCATGCTTGGCCATCTTCCTTGAGGGGCTTCCGAAGATGGAAGTGTCACCCTCGCTCGGAGGTCGTCGCCTTGGACTTGATGAAGTCGATGTAGGCGTACTCATGGGAAGTAGGCGAAGATGCCGTACGTCCAAAGGCGAAGATGCCTTGATAGCACTTGGCGAAGATGCCAAAGTGGTTGGTGTAGCCGTAGCGCCGTCTTGGTGGTGGTCGTCTCGCGGTCTTCTTTTGTGCTCTTGAATCTTGGACTTGGCGTGAAGTAGGTCTTGTTGGGACTTGTGCATTTGCGCTTGTGGAGCATCTTCATGATGATGATGTCGTTGTCGTGCTTGAGCTCGTAGTAGATGTCGTTAAATCGTAAATGCGTGCACATGTTGCTTGGAGGTGATTTGGCCTTCATGGCGATGTGGATCGTGAACGTGATGATGATCGCCATGTAGATGTGGACAAGGACGATTTGCACTTGTATCTTGTTCGCGCTCCGAAGACTTGTGGCTTGACCGTCGTCGTCTTGAGGATGATGAAGGGGAAGAAGACGTGATCAAGGCTCTAATCTCCTCCATCCTTGCATCTTGCTCCTCTTTATGTGCGGCAAGCTTCTTGTCGATGTAGTCCCTTTTCCTTGCTTCGGAGTGACGAATGTCGATGGAGATGTTCTTGATGCGCTCTCGCAATCTTGATTGTGCGCCTTGAATTTGTCGTTGTAGATCGAAGATAGACGCTTTGGATATGTAGTTGTTCATGCTGTCGTTGTTGTCGTAGACCGGAGAGGGAATGCATTGCCTATCCATCACAAGACTCGAGCAAATATGAGTGGGAGAAAGAGAAGAACGTATACCAATGTACCTTTGACCAAAGTTGAAGATGAATCAAGTTCACTCAAATGTGGACAATGAAATAGCACTATTGGTACCAATCCTTGTCGGTTCTCACACCTATACAAGTAAAGCTTATAGTGGAGCTCGGTGAGGATAGTGGCACAAAAATTTAATGCAAAATGTTAGCAAGAGTCAATAATGTTGAAAAAGATTCACAAATTCGCAAGTGAAACAAGTAGACCAATAGCAATGAGAGGTACACGGAAACACACACACGGATAGATAAATGGGGTCGTGCAACCAAGGAATGAGCTCAAAATGTGGAATCCACCAAAACGCTCGTGTTGCACAACTCAAGAGAGACGCTAGCACGATTGCTCAATAGGCGGATACGACACTTGTGCACAACCTATAAGATGCAAAATGGGTATTCTTTCTATCCCAAGTATGCTATGTATGTATGGTTCCCGGTGTTTCTCTCAAGCATGATATCATATGATGTAGATTTGACAATCTTATGTGCAATGGGGTATGATGCTATGGCACTTGCTCATGAGCTCTTTGCTCTCTTTTTGCTTAAAAGCTTTTTTTTTCTATGGCCACTTTTGTACAATGCACAAACCAAGATAGCAATTGTGTATATGCGGGAACAAACTTGAGGCACAATGGATGACATGATACCAATATGATATGGTATGTATGCTATGGAACGTATGGACCACTAATGTGCACAAGTAACGTTGCCGGCAATACTCAAATGGCTAGTCTCGATAGGTAAGTGACGCAAAATGGGCTAGGGGTTAACAATGCAATTGTAAGGTGAAAATACAAAGGTGTCGTCGAGGTTACCGTCCTTTGCGATGATGAGTGGCGGTGTTCTTGGTGTAGATACCAAGATGATGGAGACTCGTCCCTAAGTAGCGAAACACCTTAGGAAGCGGAAAACCGCAAACTCAAAATCTCAAATGACAAATGTCAAAATGGTGATAGTGGAAAGCGGTGGTGTTGTTGCACTAGGCAATGCGGATGGAATGATGGGCTATACACGAGTCGGAGTTGAAGTTGCCGTCCCTAAGTAGCCGAAACACCTTAGGAGACACAAGCCACAACTCAAAAAAGCTCAAACAACAATTGGGTTAAGTTGGGGTTGTCGAAAGTGTATGGTGGGAAGGTTATGTGGAAGTGGTGGTGGTGGTGGTTGATGAAGAAGCAACCGTCCCTAAGTAGCCGAAACACCTTAGGAGACTCAAGTCACTACTCAGACAACCTCAAATGCTATGGGGAACAAAATGGGTTAGGTTGCGGAAGTCGGTGGAGGTAATGCGGATGATATGGTGGAGGGCCTAGGCAAATATGCCAAAATTCCGAAAAGTTGATGGTGTCAAATGGTGTTGGTGGTATTTTTGTGGGATGGGGGTTGTCAATAGCTTCAAAACGAGCTAAAGAACGTCAAAATCGGAGTTCGAATGAATTAGTTATGGGCAAAACAAAAATCATCGATTGTCGGGCTTGGGGTTAACCAGACATCCGGGAGGAGGTCCGGATGATCCGGGCTCGGTCCGGATGATCCGGGATTACTTCCGGATGATTCGGGTTCGTCAGCGCCGGTTCTGTTTTTCGGGTGCGTGGGGTATCCGGACGTCCGGGGGGGACGTCCAGCTGATCCGGGCTTGGTCCGAATGATCCGGGAGAAGGTCCGGATGATCCGGGCAAGTCAATCCGCTCGGGATTTGCTCGTGGAGTCCGATTTTGGGGCGGAATTTGGGGATTTTGGGGTCAAAATTTGAGGGATTTCATGGATGGAAGGTGGGGAAACTTGGGGGAAAGCTAGATCCACTTAAAACCAAGCAAATCCATGGATCAAAATCAACAAAACATCATCAAAACCAACAAATCACAAAAAAAATTTGGGGCTATTTTTGGTGGGGATTTTCGGATTTAGGACGAAATCAACAAAATCAAGCTAGAAAAAGAGGAGTAAGGGCTCCAAAAACGTGATCAACGTGGCTCATGATACCATATGATGTAGGGTGGAACCCTAATTCGTCGATCTTTCACGTTTGGAGGGGATCCTACGGAGGAAACACGAAGAACACGCGGAAGCACAAAGGGAAACACGGGGAAAACGAGAGAGAATCACTCAACCAACAAGGAATCGATCACACAAGTGCTAGATCAACATACACACATGAGATCCACAAGATACATAGTCAACCAGGGTAAGGATACAAAGGAACCGTTCATCTCCAAGAGGAGGCCTTGAATCCACGAGGGGATCTTCCCGTAAAGGGGTCTTGTATCCGAGAGGATCTTCTCCGAAGAGGCCGCGGTCTCTCACGAGGAGGAGATCCGATAGATGAGCGTAGCTCTATCTCTAACTTGAGCTAAATCAACGCTAACCCTCAAAGTGGGGAGGAGGAGGTCTATTTATAGTGCTAAGCCACGAAGGGGTAAGTGAGGGGCGAAGGGGTACACGGGCTTCGGCCCAAGTCACGTGCGCAGGCGGGGTCCGGATGATGGCCCAGATGATCCGCGTGTCGGGGGTCCGGATGATCCGGGCGACCGTCCGGATGATCCGGCTTTGTCGGGCCGCTTCTGTTGTCTTCGGTGCATTTACCCGGATGATCCGGGGGAGGGTCCGGATGATCCGGCTGAGCCCGGATGATCCGGACGTCGGCCCGGATGTCCGGCCTGGCTCCACCAGCCACTCCGTCTTCTTCTTCTCCTTTCTTCCGTCTTCTCTTCCATGCTTGGCCTTGGTCCTTGGATTCTCCGTGGTCATCTTGGTTGTACCTGAGTGTATGCAAGGTCCGTGCATGAGGTAGTAGCCATGTCTCATATGCCGAAAGTGACGGTTCGAAGAGGAGTGAATTCACCTTGTGTCCAATGGCGTATGTTCGAGGTCTCGTCATATGTCCTCTTGGGGCTTGGAGAGTAGTCGGAGTGTACATGGGGATGAACGTGGGATGCTCCGCATCAGTTTATGTTTTCTCACATCTCAGTTAAAGTATAGTGTCATTGACCTTCCAAACATGTTGAGCTTGCCTTTCCCCCTCATGCTAGCCAAATTCCTTACACCAAGTAGAGATACTACTTGTGCTTCCAAATATCCTTAAACCAGTTTTGCCATGAGAGTCCACCATACCTACCTATGGATTGAGTAAGATCCTTCAAGTAAGTTTTCATGTTGCAGGCAATAAAAATTGCTATCTAAATGTGTATGACTTATTAGTGCAGAGAAAATAAGCTTTATATGGTCTTGTTGTGGAAGTAATAAAAGCGATGGACTGCATAATAAAGGTCCACATACAAGGGGCAATATAAAGTGACGTTCTTTTGCATTAAGATTTTGTGAATCCAACCCTAAACGCACATGACAACCTCTGCTTCCACTACTAGGAAAAGGGCTATAGATGGTATTGACACTAATGGTGCACCAGACAAGTGGTGCGCCATTAGTATATACTAATGGCGCACCACCTTCTGATGCGCCATTAGTGTTGAAACTACGAAGGGCCTACCTTTTACTTTATGTTTTTACTTTATGCTTGACTCAAGGTGATCCTCACCTTTCCCTTTTTCATTTTATCCTTTGGCAAGCTCCTCGTGTTTGAAAGATCATGATATATATATATATATATATATATATATATATATATATATATATATCCAATTGGATGTAAGTCAGCATGGGCTATTATTGTTGACATCACCTAAAGGTGAATACGTTGGGACGCAACACAATAAGCCCCTATCTTTCTCAGTATCCGGCTGAAACTCCATAACCACAAGTATTGCGTGAGTGTTAGCAATTGTAGAAGACAACAAGATAGTTGAGTATGTGGACTTGCTGAAAAGGCTCTATTGTTGACTCTTTCTGATGTTATGATAAATTGCAATTGCTTCAATGACTGAGATTATAGTTTGTTAGTTCTCAATGAAGTTTTTGAACCATACTTGACATTGTGAATTGATTGTTACTTGAGTATAAGAAATCATATGATAAAATCTATGTATGTTGATGTTACAAGAATGATCATGATGCCCTCATGTCTGTATTTTATTTTTATCGACACCTCTATCTCTAAACATGTGGACATATTTTTTGATTTCGGCTTCCGCTTGAGGACAGGCGAGGTCTAAGCTTGGGGGAGTTGATACGTCCATTTTGCATCATGCTTTTATATCAATATTTATTGCATTATGGGCTGTTATTACACATTATATCTCAATACTCATGGCTATTCTCTCTTATTTTACAAGGTTTACCATGAAGAGGGGGAATGCCGGCAGCTGGAATTCTGGCTGGAAAAGGAGAAAACATTGGAAACCTAGTCTGCACTGCTCCAAAAATCCTGAAACTCCACGAAACATGTTTTTGGAATTAATAAGAATTATTGAGCGGAAGAAATACATCAGGGGGCCCACACCCTGGCCAGGAGGGTGGGGGGCACGCCCACCCCTACTGGGAGCGCCCCTATCTCCTAGGCCCCCTAGTGGCCCCCCGGTGTCCATCTTCTGCTATATGAGGGCTTTTACCCTGGAAAAAATCGTGGGCAAGCTTACGGGACGAAACTGCGCTGCCACGAGGCGGAACCTTGGCGGAACCAATCTAGAGCTCCGGCAGAGCTGTTCTGTCGGGGACACTTCCCTCCGGGAGGGGGAAATCATCACCAACGATCCTCTCATCAGGAGGGGGTCAATCTCCATCAACATCTTTACTAGCACCATCTCCTCTCAAAACCCTAGTTCATCTCTTGTATCCAATCTTGTATCAAAACCACAAATTGGTACATGTGGGTTGCTAGTAGTGTTGATTACTCCTTGTAGTCGATGCTAATTGGTTTACTTGGTGGAAGATCATATATTCAGATCCTTAATGCATATTATTACCCCTCTGATTATGAACATGAATATTCTTTGTGAGTAGTTACGTTTGTTCCTGAGGACATGGATGATGTCTTGCTATTAGTAGTCATGTGAATTTGGTATTCGTTCAATATTTTGATGAGATGTCTGTTGTCTTTTCCTCTAGTGGTGTTATGTGAACGTCAACTGCATGACACTTCACCATTATTTGGGCCTAGAGGAAGGCATTGGGAAGTAATAAGTATATGATGGGTTGCTAGAGTGACAGAAGCTTAAACCCTAGTTTATGCGTTGCTTTGTTAGGGGCTGATTTGGATCCATATGTTTAATGTTGTGGTTAGGTTTACCTTAATACTTCTTTTGTAGTTGCGGACGCTTGCAATAGGGGTTAATCATAAGTGGGATGCTTGTCCAAGTAAGGGCAGTACCCAAGCACCGGTCCACCCACATATCAAATTATCAAAGTACCGAACGCGAATCATATGAGCGTGATGAAAACTAGCTTGACGATAATTCACATGTGTCCTTGAGAGCTCCTTTCTCATTATAAGAAATTGTCCAGGCTTATCCTTTGCTACATAAAGGATTGGGCCACCTTTCTGCACTTTGTTTACTTTATTTACTTGTTACCTGTTACAATTTATCTTATCACAAAACTATCTATCACCTACAATTTTAGTGCTTGCAGAGAAAACCTTACTGAAAACCGCTTATCATTTCCTTCTGCTCCTCGTTGGGTTCGACACTCTTACTTATCGAAAGGACTACGATAGATCCCCTACACTTGTGGGTCATCAGTGCCACACCTTCACCTACTCGTCCATCATCGACATGTCTGCCTCCATCGGGAACGCCAGATCAGTTTTCCTCTTCTTCGCGGCAACGTTGGTCTTGAGAAGGTCGAGCTTGACGTCCTACTTCGTCATCAACGCCAACCACCGCGCGTCGGATTTCTCCTCCCTCTTGGCGGCGCTATTCTTGGCGTCAGCGATGCACTGCTCGAGGGAAGTTGCAACCATTCGACGGCGGGTGCCACGTCCCTTGCCGCTTTGGCTCTCTTGTTGCCATCAGGGCGCCCTTCTGCCGTCGCCAGGGCAGGCGCGTCCGGCTTGTAGGTCTCCTTGGCCTTGGCGAGAGTGCGTCGGACCTCCCTACACTTCTCGCATGACTTGTTCCTGGAGAGAAGGCAGGAGGCGAGAAAGTGATGATGGGGTTGAAGTCTCCATGTGTGTCGTCATCGTAGTAGTCAGGCGAGGGTGCGTACCCCTAGGGCGGCGGCGGCGAGAAGTTGGCCGGCAACGGCGACACTCTGTTAGCTCCCCCACGTAGCTTGTGGGTAGTGGCCGGGCGAATTCATCATCCCCGCGTGAGACGCCCCTGCCTGCTCCGCCGTTGCCGCGTCCCTGGCCTTCTTGGCGATGAGCCTGTTCCGCCGGTCGGTGGTGACAGCCTCTCGATGCTGAATTTCCGCCCTCCACTCGGCGTTAGACACGACCAGTGGTCTTGCCATCGGCGCCCTCGGCTTCCTCTGCTTCGGCTGGGTGGAATCGGCAGCGGGGCGAGCCGAATACTTCTTCGGCGACATTGCGGTCGGATGGCGGGAGCGGGAGGAGAATGGCAGGAGCGGCGGGGGAAAAGGGGGAAGCAATGAGAAAATGAAGGGGAAGGTGGGGGGACGGGGGACGGCGGGAATAGGCCTGTCTGTCCCCGACAGAGCGGGCCCACGCGCCTTTTCGCCGGTTCGGTTCAGGCTCGCCGGTTGTTATTTTGGCACAAACCGGTGATAAACGAGGAATTGGGAGCGCAGCTGGGCCGATTTTTAGCCGTCGGTGCTACAAAAGGCGCCCTTGGGGGCCTGTTGTGGGGGGCAAGTGGAGATGCTCTTAGTGTTCGATAGATTTTTTTCTTTAATGTTGGTAGTTGATCTACCAAATTCATTGATCATGGAGGCAAAGACATCAAAGAAACGATGCCATTAAAAGGAAAAAAGATGTACAAAAGGGCCCTCAACCCGGGTCAAAAGGAATTCCAGCTCCTGCCATGTTCCACATAGTGATTTCGTCCTTCAGTTGCTGCACGAAGGTGCGCATGTCCATCCGTAAGTCCTGGAAAATTCGTCGGTTGCGCTCACGCCATATCTCCCAGGAGATTAAATGCCTCAAAGATAGAACTCCTTTCCTCTTATCATATGCGGCCTTACTCCAGCAAGGCGTCGTCCATTCCTTGATGTTGCTAGTGGCCGCCCAACTATCAGTGTGCATGGAAGGCAGATTCGCCAGCCCAGCTAGTCTATCCCAAGCGCCGCGCGACCAAGGGCACTCAACTAGCAAGTGGTATGTCGTCTCAAGGCTGCGTTCACAAAGCAGGCAAAAGTAGTTATTATCCCATCCACGCCGTTGGAGCAGGTCAACCGTAGGTATGCGTCAATAGAAAGAAACGACATTTGCCCGGCGCCCAGTGTTTGATAAATTTTCATTCAAGCACTTGGGAGCATAGCGCTTGTGCCTGTCTGCTAGGCGTTGTAGGGCCTGGCCTGGATCAGAGGTGCTGTCAGATATGTCGGTTTTGCCGAGGCTTTCTATGTTGCACACAACCGGTAGCATGCTAGGCATTCTAATCTGGGGACGGTTTCTTTGTCGAGCAATTATGCATTCCACACATTCTATGCCAAATGAAATAAGCACGAAGGGAGAACTTGCAGAGTAAACACGGAGACAAACTAAATATGTCAACAGACTTGCTAATCCAAAGAAACATACTACAGTAGCTTTCTTTTATCCAACCAGGGTAACCACCGTTCTATTAATCGCTCCACCGAGATTTTACTTCTTACAAGAGCAGCAGATAGAGAATGGAAAAGACAGGCAGCAAGCTAGTGATCAGCATTGAATGAGGGCGAAAACGCCAACCACAACAATATAGTTCAATACAGCAGAGAATACTAGAGACCAAAGGACCTGGAAGGCCCGAGCTATGGGAGGACTCTAGTTACTCGCAATTTCAGAGAACATCAAGAACAGGGGATGAAATTGGGTGGATTTCACTTAGGGTTTCTTACAGCAAGAGGAACAGCTTTGCCAGCCGGAACACGGCGGCTAGGGGGAAACCCTAATAGAATTTCTCGATGCCTCTACCAGCCTCTCGATCCTGGCTTTATAGCCATTACATGAGTAAAAGTAAAACAGAGGATATAACAGAGTGAGTGGAGTTGTCGGAAAGGTAACAGTGACAGCCGAAGTAGCGGCCACCGTCCGATCAACAATCCACGCTCCAGATCATCCTGCCAGTGCGCAAAGCGATACGAGGGTTGAGGTGCGCTAGATGGAGATCGGTTGGTCCAGTTTGAATCATCCTCACAAAGAGTTACGCAGAGTTAACTAAAGAAGCTGCCACTGTTGTTATCTTCAGGCAGGGTCCTGACAATCCCCCGGAGTGAGACCAGACTTGCCCTCAAGGATGGAAAGCTGGAAACACCTTTTGGATGAAACCAGAGTCTTCCCAGGTAGCTTGTTCTTCTGGTGAATTCCTCCATTTGATGAGCCAGCGGACAACGGGGATAGAGATATCACCTTGCTTGCGGGGAACGAGCTTTCTGTCCAACAATGTCTCTGGTTCCAGCAGAACTGTCCCATCTGGATTAAGTAGTGGAAGTTGGGGGTTCGGAACAGCATTAGGTCCCAAGTGCTTCTTCAATTGACTAACATGAAAGGTGTCATGTAACTTGCAGTCATCTGCTAATAGCACTTTATAAGCAGCATTTCCCACTTTGGCCATTACTCTGAAAGGGCCATAGTATTTGGAATGAAGTTTTAAGTTCCTGTGGATACTCAATGAAGTATGTCTATATGGTTGGATCTTAAGGTAAACCATATCACCAACTTCAAAGGTTCTCTCTGATCGTTTCCTATCAGCAAAGAATTTCATCCTTTCTTGGGCTTTCAGTAAGTTTTCTTTGATGATAGAAGCAGTACCTTCTGGTGATAGGGAGAATTGAGTATCTTCAGGAAGAATAGCAGGGTATAAAGCAAATTCAGCAATCATTGTTGGTTTCCTGCCATACACAGCTTGGAAGGGGGTCATTTGCAGAGCTGTGTGGAAAGAAGTGTTGTACCACCATTCAGCCATGGAAATCTAGTAGCACCACTTCTTGGGCTGATTGAAAACCATGCATCCCAGGTAGTTTTCCAGGCACTGATTAACTCTCTCTATCTGCCCATCAGTCTAAGGGTGGTAGGAAGTGCTCAAGTGCAACTTGATCCCCAACCTTTTGAAGAGGTCCTGCCACAGATGACTGGTGAAGATTTTGTCTCTGTCAGTGACAATTACACAAGGAAGACCATGTAGCTTGAAAACATTGTCAATGAAAGCAGTAGCTACTGATCTGACAAAGATTGGGTGTTTCATAGGGATGAAGTGACTGTATTTAGTAAATCTTTCCACTACAACTAGGATGAGATCTTTGTTGTTGAAGTTGGTAAACCCTCTACAAAATCCATGGAAATGTGTGTCCAAGCAAACACAGGTGTTGGAAGAGGTTGAAGCATTCCAGGATATTTGCAATGCTCGGGTTTGTTGATTTGGCAGACAGGACACTACTGAATAAAGTGTTGAACACTCTTTTTCATACCAGGCCAATAAAACAATAATTTCAGCCTGTTGTAGGTAGCTCTCTGTCCTGAGTGGCCACCCAATTCACTGATGTGGAAGGCTGTTAGTATACTAGTTCTGAGCTTATCATCTTGGCCAACCACTACTCAGTTTTTGTATCTTAGAAGCCCTTGATGTAACTTGTAGTTAGGTGTGCTGTCAGGGGCTACAACTAGCTTAGTTAACAACTCTTTGCATGTGTCATCTTGAGTGGAACTAGCAATAACCTCAGTGACCCAGGCAGGGTGAACAACAGTGCCAGTGAGAGCCTGTATTTTTAATTTGACACTGGAAAGAGCATCTGCCACTTTGTTTGTTTTGCCCTTTTTTATTCCACCTTGTAATTGTAGCCAAGAAGTCTGACCAGCAGTTTATGTTGTATTCCTTCTGTTAACTTTTGATCTTGAATGTACTTTAAACTTTCCTGATCAGTTCTGATTATCAGAGAGGAAGCTGCAAAGTAATGCTTCCACTTCTTCAGTGCTTCCATATTGCAATAGCTTCTTTGTCATAGGTGGACAAGGTTTGAGCTCTAGGGCCAAGTGTTCTACTGAAATAAGCTAATGGATGTCCTTTCTGCATTAGCACTGCTCCAATTCCATAATTGCAAGCGTCAGTTTCCAGTATAAATGGCTGGGAGAAATCAGGAAGCGCAAGGACAGGGGTTTCAGTCATCCTGTGCTTTAGTATGTTAAAAGCATTATGCTGTTCTTCACCCAAAATGAAGCCCTCTTTTTTTAAAGCTTGAAATAAGGGTTTACAGATGAAGCCATAGTTTTTGACAAATCTTCTGTAGTAACCTGTAAGGCCAAGGAAACTTGAAAGTGCGTTATATCGACTAGAGGGGGTGTGAGTAGGCGATTTTTATGAATTCTTCACTGAGGAATTTGCCGGTGAGGAAATTCCTTAGCGAAGAACTACTTGCAGCGGAATAAGTACTCAGAAGTAAACATAACAGAATACAAGCATGGTCATCATGATGGAATGAAGACAAGCACAGAGTACAGAAAGCGTAATCACAGGATAACACAAGATGAAGACAAACAGACTGAAGAAATTGAACTGAGGAATTTGAGAAAGTCTTTAGTCAAAGTCTTCAAGCACAGATATGAACAAACATTCAACACAGTAATGAGGAAATGAAAGGGTTGAGTAAATAGAACCAGTTAGTTGGTGAATACAATGATTTGGTAAACCAGTTCCAACTGCTGTCTCAGTTGTACGTCTGGTTGGAGCGGCTGAGTATTTAAACTCGAGGACACGCAGTCCGGACACCCGATCATCGAGCCGAACTCAGACACCCAGTCCTCACCATATTCTCCTTGAACTAAGACCATGCAGGCCTCATCCAATCACTCATGGTAAGTCTTCAGGTGACTTCCAAATCTTCACAGACTTGGTCACTCGGCGATCCACAATTCCTCTTGGATGCTCTAGACCTTGACGCCTAACCGTCTGGAAGAAGCACGCCTTCAAAGGTAATAAGCATCGGATCCACGCAGGATCAATTTCTTCATGATGCTCAATCACTTTGGGTTTGTGGGGGTTTGGTTTTGGGATTTTCCTCACTTGATGATTTTCGCCAAAGTCCTCTGAGGATGGGTTGCTCTCAAATGACAAGTGTCAAGTTCTCTCGGGCAGCCAACTAACTAGTGGTTGTAGGGGGCGGCTATTTATAGCCTAGGAGCAGCCCGACATGATAAGACATAAATGCCCTTCAATGATATGACCGTTAGGTGGATAAGATATTTTGGGACAGCCGCCAAGAAGACAAAGAACGGTCGGAAATTTGACTCTCAAATTCCTCGGGGCTATCATGTTCCTCATCAGTGTAGCCGATTCAAGACCGGCGAATTCCTAACTCCTCATTCAGAGCAAAGTCCTCAAGGACTAAAAGAACTGCGTCTCACATCAAGAAATTCATCGAATCGTATGAGATTTCCAATGGCTTCACTCAAGGGATTGGTAGGTGTAGGATTTTGAGTTGAGCATCACATGGAAATTTTTCCTTAGTATTTCCTCGACCCCTTTAACAATCACAAAGTTTCAGATGACTCAAGAAAGAGAAAATGAAACTACGAAAACAAAAGTCTTCACGCTTCATGTTTCTCAAATGAATACCAAGTCTTCAAGGTCACACCAATTTCTTCACTTTCAAAGTCTTCAGAATATCAAAGTCTTCAGTCGAAGAACTTCATTTTGAGGGGTCGACTTTCTCTGTAAATATCAAACTCCTCATAGACTTATAGACCTATGTACACTCACAAACGCATCAGTCCCTTAACCTATAAGTCTTCAATACACCAAAATCACTAAGGGGCACTAGATGAACTTACAATCTCCCCCTTTTTGGTGATTGATGACAACATAGGTTAAGTTTTCAACGGGGATAAACATATGAAGTGAAAATACTGATATTGAGGAATTTGATTGCAAGATATAGAAGAACTCCCCCTGAAGATGTGCATAGTGAGGAATTTGCTTTTGAGGCAATGCACATTTGAAGAGTTGAATCATGGAGAACTCCCCCTATATCTTGTAATACATACACGCATTTGATATATAATATGAAGAATTTGAAATGCATGATGAAATATGGTGCCTGAATAAGCATGCAGAATAGCACATCAAAAGTATCAGAGCACAGTGCATCAAAAGTATTAGAGCACCGTGCATCAAAAGTATCAGAGCACCGTCAAAAGTATCAGGGCACCATCGGGTTTAAGATTACAACTCGATCCAATAAAAGTTTCGGAAGAACGAGAGTTGTAACTTAGAAAAACGCCCTTAATATAGACCCGCTTGAAGACTAACTCAGATTTCTCCCCTTTGTCATCAAATGACCAAAAGGATCGGCCGAGGACTAACGCCTCAAGAATTTCAAGTTGATGGAGGAGTCGGCGTTGTCGGGTTGTTTGTTGTAGCAGGCTCGCCGCAGTTGTCGTCCAAATCTTCATATTCATCGGTGTCACGTGATGAAGAATAAGAGCTGGCCACCGATCGTGAACTTTGACCCTCTTGAATTTCTTCTGAGGAGGTGCGCATCACCAAATTCTTCCTTAAGACCCATAGTCTTCAGTTCTTCAGTGCTATAGACGAGTGAGGACAGCCCAGGTGCGGTTGAGGGTTTCATGAAGGTAGTAGTGGTTTTTCTTCACTGCATTGTGTGTTGAAGTCATATTGTGAAGAAGTGCACCAAACTGACGCTTCACCCATTTGTGATTGCGATCAACCTTCTGATGAAGACTGAGGAGTAACTCACGGTCAGTCATCACCCTGGGTGTTGTGGCTTGAGGATTTTGCTTCGCTGAGGTATTTGCGACAGTGTCATGATGTGGCAGAGTCATCATTGGTAGAGTAAGATGTAGCCAGGCAAAATTGACCATCCAATGGACGAATGCCTTCATCGATCATGGCAGCTGCCTTGCCTTTATCAGCAGATGATGAAACTGGCCGTTTGAGGACTTCAATGGGAGGCAAGTAGCTACCATGGTTTAGAGTGTCAGCTTTGTAATTCAGTGAAGATCTTGCCCTTATGAATCTCATAATCCAAGGCGCATAGGGCTTTAGCTAAAAAGGTGACATAGCAACATTTGCCAGAGTCCTCATGAAGAAATCATGGAAGTTGACGGGAACGCCGTGAATGATGTTGAAAAGCATATTCTTCATGATGCCAACGACATCTTCATCATTTGAGTCGTGGCCTTTGATAGGACTCATTGTCTTCGTCAGAATGCGATAGACAGTCCGAGGCACATAGAGCAATTCCTTGACGAGGAATTTGGTTCGTGGGGCCTGCCACGCTTCAAAGGCTTCATGAGCACTTGCATATAGTGATTTGTCGATTCAGGTCATTGTAGATGCAACGTGCAATCGTCATGGGGAGGATCAAGAGGAAGGACACGAAGCAATTCAGTTGCTTTGGTGCCTTATAATGAGTATTTTCATCATCCAATCCAGCACCCATGAATTGACATCTTCATTGCCTCCGGTGATATGCGATGTAGCGTAGAATCAAGAATGAGTTCTTCATTCCAATCGCAAATGTCGGTCAGAAGTTCAAGAGTCCCGCATCGTGAAGAACACCGAGGACCTGCTCAAGCATGGCGAGATTCCATATCCACATGAGGAATATGTTCATGATCGAAGATTTTGTCCTGGTCAAATAGCACTGAGGAATAGAAGTTGGCTTGACTAGCAGTCCAGAAATGCCTCTTCCTTATGCGAGCAGAGTCATATGGATTATAGTCAGTGAAGAACACATGCTCGGAAAAGAAGTCTTCAGCCTTGAACTTTTGCTTGCTTGAGAACGGATTCTTCAGCTTAGGCAGAGGGGTGTCAGTGATTTGCAGTACCACCTCAGGAATCGCGAGCTCAGGTTCTTCAGGCTGAGGAATTTATGGTTCCTCTTCTTGTGCAATCTGTGGATCAGCAGAATAGAGTTCTTCAAAGACTAGCGGCTGGAATATCTTCATGAACAGATGGAGTGGGTTGAGTTTCTTGAGCCCATTTGAACAGCTTGTTGCCGGGACCGAGGAATCTGTTGAATAGGAGTGAAGAGAGGAGTATTGGGATGCCGACTTTCCCAAAGTCATCGCTCATCACAGTGTGGTGCATCCGATATCCACATCTTCATCTTCAATTTTCAACACCAGCCTCTTCACCGTGAACCGAGGCATAGGTGAGGAATTGATCGTCGTTGAAGGGATGTTATCCACTTCAATTTCTTCATCAATCTGCTCGACGAAGCGTGAAATGATTTTCTTCATCAGATCCGTTTGGAATCTTGTAGTCTTCTCCAAAAGGAACAATTTCCTTTGATGACATGGAGGAAATTGGAACAGCATCAATTGGATGTTCAAGTGAGCTGGTCATTGGCTTCATTTTCTTCGCAGTCGAAGAATTTGACGCAGCTGATGCCTTCCTTTTCTTCACTGCAGCTCGCTCTGCAGCCTTGGTCTTCTTCACTTCATAGGCAGAAGGAAGAATTGGAGTTGGTGTAGGCGCGGGAAGAGCCGAGGAATCTGGTTGATTTTCTTGAGCGAATCGTGCAGTTGCCTGATCTCTTCGATTTCTTGAGCGCACCACTAGTGGATGCCCCGCAATTTCTTCAATGGCTGGAATGGAGCCATCAGCCTGAACTTACATTTTCTTCAGTAGGCTGAAAGTCATCAGCGGTGCTGGCATATTCTTCAGCAGGCTGAGCAGAGTCTGCAGCCTGAGGATTTTGTTGCTGCGATGGGGCTGCAACAGTTGTCATTTTCTTCGTCAGGTTGATGAATCTCACTTTGGCTCCTTGCCAATCGGCATAGTATGCATCAAAGTCTTTGCTGAGAGCTTGGATTTCAGACTGAGCCTGGAGAAGTTCCTCAGGTGTCATCCTGACAACGTTTTTCTTCAGGAGCTTCTCCTTTCTATATTGAGCTCTCTTTATCTCTCTTGCCTTCTCAAATTTCCATTTCTCTTGAGTGATGAAATGGGTCAACATGTGACTTTGACTAGGAGTCAGTTGAAAATCAGGCATGGGGGTGTTCGGATCCTTGTGCCAGAGGTCAATGTAGTCGAGGATTTTCCTCGGATCCAATAGCAGTGGCACCGATGTGCCTTTGGCTCTAGCGGCCTTCACTTGCCTGTCTCTAATGATTTCTGCAAGTTCTTCATCAGAAGCTTCATCATCAGAGGGCACTTGGAATGCAACCTGTTTCTTCCTTGGACTTGGCCGAGGACCGCGTCCAACTGTTGCTTTAGTCTTCAACAAAGTGGGGCTGATGAGGACATTGGTGCACCGAGGAACTTGCCGAGACACCAGAAGCAATTGAAAAACCAGTAGTCCTTTGACATGTAGCCAGATGCACAGGAGTTGAGGACTTTGGTGGAGCAGTAGCGGTCTGAGGAATTTGTCGTGAGGGCATAGCTGAGGAACTTGGTCGTGAGGACGCTGTCGGTGAAGCATTCGGCTTGCAAGCAGGCTTCTTAGGCATTGATTTCCTCGGCTTGACCGAGGCCTCAGTAGCAGCAGCAGTGGCAGAATCCTCATTGAATTTCCTCACTGCCTCCTTGGCTTGTCTTGCCAATTTAGCTTGGCGCCTAGCCCATTCTTCAGGAAAGTCCTCACCACGCTTGATGCTGGTGGGATCAGCTACTTGGCCAGGTGCCAATGGAGCTCTTGGGCATGGAGGATTTAAAGCGAATTTCTTCATATACTTCGGAGTTACATATCTGTACTCCCTCCACTCTCTTGCCCATCTTCGTTCAATCCTTTGAATGCGCACCTTGCGCTGATTTTTGTTCTCTTTGCCAAATTTGGCTTCATCAGGTGTGCAATAATCCTTGTATATGTCATCAGGGATCTCTAAAGCAGTCATGACCCCAAGTTTCTTTCCTCCTTTCTGCGGTCTCTTTCCTTCAGCCATATTCTTCAGATGAGGAATTTGAACAATTGAACACTCTGAAGAAGTATGCAGTTTTTCTTCGAGGAACGCTGCAAATGAGTTAAGTTGATGAGAACCTAGTGATTCAAAGAATGACATGAGTACCGTGAGAACAGAGTGTAGGTGCGAGGAATTTGGAGAGGTCATATGCATTCTCAGAAGGTTTTTTGAAAAGACAAGTTTTGAGGAATTTGACCAGTTGAGCCTTGAGGAATTTCACTAAGCGTTCTTGTCTTAGGTTCCAGAGTTGTACAGATCGAAGATCCACACAATTGAGGAATCTTGAAGAAAATGAGTGCTTAGAGAAATGGATCAAGAGCATACAGTGTGTGAGGTGTTCATATGTGTGAAGATTTGAAGAATAAAACACCTTTGAAGATTTTCAGGAAAGCTTGAGAATCAAAGTGAGTAATAAAAGTAACTTTTAATTACCCGAACTGAAGAACGCGATGAACTGAGATGAACAGAGGTGAAGTTCGTCAAGTTAGATCTCCCACGCCCTAACTTGGCAGAGGGAGACAGCTACGGCGGCGGCGGGAGTGAAGATTTCATAACCGGGCGAGTACGACGGGCGACGAGGTCGAGGCAAGTGAAGCTCTTCCTCACCGGCAACGATGTAGTAGCGGCGGCGCTTAGGGTTTGAGGAGCTCGAGCGAGAGACAAATGACCGAAAGCGAGTAAATGAAGTGAGGAAGGGGAGAGGGGTATTTATAGCCACGGTGAAAAACTGTTCGCCCGAAGATTTTGGGACGAACATGCCCCTGCCCTTTCTCCTTCACGCGACATGTGTCACCCACGTACTATGCAGATGTGATCGTGTAAGATCGTGGGTGAATATAATAATGCACCGTGGGATGCGGAACGGTTTCAGCGGCAAAACCGAAAATCTGGATAAGATTTGTTTTAAAGTTTCGTTCACAATTTCTTCAGCTAACAAGGACACAGTGAAGACTTTGAACGTGTTTCAAATAGAATGCACATGAAAAATTTGTGAATAGATTGGGTTGAGTATAGCATAGAGGGGGAAGGGTCCGATCACATTCACTTAGTAGAAAACGCAACTTGAAGAAATAGCCATAAGTGAATGCTGTAGAGGACATAAACTCATATATATATATATATATATATATATATATATATGTATCCAATGAAGAAAAACAACGGAAACAGTGAAGATTTTGCACAGTTGAAGAATTTGAAAAACTAAAGAATTTCAAAAATGAGGAAAAACTCAAATTGAAGATTTTCAACTTTTTGTGGTGGCGTGACCCACCATATAAGAATGATGATTTCAGACACCGCGTACAATTGTCGTAGGGTTCTGAGAATCAAATTCTTCATTAATTTCTTCACACTTAGAGTGTTATTCTTCATTGATTGAAGAAAAACGTTTCTTCATGTGTTGCACATCTAAGTCATCAATTTTGCATAAGTGTTAGGATGTGTGTCCTTTTCAAAGAACATTCGAAGACTCTAAGATATTTATCTCACACCGCAACTTGCTAAATCTCTTCTCATCCAAGGGTTTGGTGAAGATATCAGCTAGCTGTTCTTCAGTCTTCACATGTTCGATGGAGATGTCGCCCTTCAACACATGATCACGAAGAAAATGATGACGAATTTGAATGTGCTTTGTCTTCGAGTGCTGAACTGGGTTGTGTGCAATCTTGATGGAACTCTCATTGTCGCAGAGGAGAGGCACATTCTTCACGTTGACGCCATAGTCCTTGAGGGTTTGCTTCATCCAAAGCAGTTGAGCACAGCAAGAGCCAGTAGCAATGTATTCAGCTTCAGCGAGAGAGCGGTGATACGCAGTTCTGTTTCTTCGAGGACCAACAGACCAAAGATCGTCCGAGGAAATGACAAGTGCGGATGTTGACTTGCGGTTCACACGATCACCAAATAGTCGAGTCGAATATCCAATGAGATCAAAAGCGAGCCCTTGGGGTACCATAATCCTAGTGTTGGTGTGTGAGCTATATATCAAGAATATGCTTCACAGCCTTATGGTGTGATTCCTTCGGTGCAGCTTGAAATCGGGCACACATGCAAACAATAAGCATTATATCTGGCCTAGATGCACATAAGTACAATAAAGAACCAATCATGGAGCGGTATACCTTGTGATCGATGTCAATACCATTTTCATCAGTGCATAGATGGCCATTTGTGGGCATAGGAATTTTGACGCCTTTGCAATCTTGCATGCTGAATTTCCTCAGTACATCTTTGAGGTATTTCTTTTGAGATATGAATATGCCATTCTTGCTGCCGATTTAATTTGAAGACCTAAGAAGAATTTCAACTCTCCCATCATAGACATTTGATATTCTTCACTCATCATATAGGCAAATTCATCACTATAACATTGGTCAGTACAGCCAAAGATAATATCATCAACATATTTGGCACACAAACAGTTCACCATCATAAGATTTAGTAAAGGGAGTAGGGTCGAGTGAACCGGGTGTGAAGCCATTCTTCACGAAGAATTCCTTCAATGTATCATACCACGCCCGAGGGGCTTGCTTGAGGCCATACAGGGCATTATTGAGTCTGAAGACTTTGTCAGGATTCTTTGGATCTTCAAAACCTGGGGGTTGAGCAACATATACTTCTTCCTCAAGCTTACTGAGGGAGTCCTGGACTAGGGGGTGTCCGGAGAGCCGGACTATCAATATCCGCCGGACTCCCAGACTGCGAAGATAGAAGATTGAAGACTCGGCTCGTGTCCTAAGGTACTTTCTTGGCGTGGAAGGCAAGCTTGGCAATACGGATATGTAGATCTCCTACCATTGTAACCGACTGTAACCCTAGCCTCTCCGGTGTCTATATAAACCGGAGGGCCTTAGTCCGTAGGGACAACATTACATCTCAACAATCATACCATAGGCTAGCTTCTAGGTTTAGCCTCCTTGATCTCGTGGTAGATCTACTCTTGTACTACCCATATCATCAATATTAATCAAGCGGGGCGTAGGGTATTACCTCCATTGAGAGGGCCCAACACAGGTAAAAACATTGTGTCCTCGTCTCTTGTTACCATCCGCCTAGACGCACAGTTCGGGACCCCTACCGAGATCCGCCGGTTTTGACACCGACATTGGTGCTTTCATTGAGAGTTCCTCCGTGTAAGTAAATCGATAGAGCGGATGCCTTTACTCGTCTTCAAAGACGGTGTTTTCGCCGGAGAGGCCTTGGCTGCCGGTCAAACAATCCGGCTTGGTGGCTTCCTTATGGCCGCCTCTCCGGCCGCCGCTTCGGCAATGACTTCTCAAGTCGTCGAAAGCAATCTTCGCGTCAGCCCTAAAGCTGCCGAGCAGTTAGATCCAATCGAGTTCTCGTCTGTCAACGAGCTCTTGAATCGCGTCGCCGCCCTGGGAGTCGCAACGGACTACAATCAGATCGGGCTTAAAACCGATCTGAGAGAGATTAACTCTCCCCAGGTTACCCACCACATCGAAGTGGTAGAAGAACAACTCGGCAATTTGTTGCCATTGTTGAAAACAATCTGTGTCCGGATTCCCGAACCCTCCATGCCGGATTCCCGCGGAGGGACGGACTCTCATCGAGCATTGAACCTAAAATCATGCGTCGCTCCGGACTCGCTGGGCTGTTTCCAGCAAATCAAGCTTCCAAGTTCGAAGACCCTCGCCTTTGAGCCCAAAGATGGGCAGGATCCGGATTTTATTCCACCCACCCGCCCGGACATATGCGACCTATCTCTAATTCGCAAGAGCCCTCGAAACAAGACATCATTATCGGGCCGATTCCTCCTGGTTATGGACAAGATAAAGGACTGCCGAGAGGAAAACGCAATCTCAATCTTCGCAATAACTGCACGGACAGGGAATCTGAACGCCATTGATCGTCGCAAGATTACGCGTTTTACCGATCTGGCGTCCATAGTACGAAAGTACTGTGCGATGGAAAGTTTACGGAAAACTGAAAATCAATTTTGGGATAATCCGGCACCAAACCCAGTCCGCGGTAAAAGGGCGCCTCACAATCAGGCCCCAGATGCAAAAACCAAAAAGCAAAAACCCAGCAAGGGAAACGGAACCGTACTGGAGGGATGGCTCAATGGACCCTGTAAACTTCATAATACGGGGGGAGCTGTTCCAACACATAGCCTTCGAGCATGTTGGATACTACGGCAGGTGGCCAAAAGTGGCGAAGAGCTTCTAGCTCCGGGAAACCACTCCAACAATACCAAAGACGGTATCAATAGTCTTGAGACTTTCGCATCAAATAATATGCGAAACGAACTATCCGAACTCGCCAAAGTCTACCAAGTAGCAACAAAATCCTATATTGCGACACAGCTATCACCTTGGCCCAGCGACGAGCCCACATCTCGAACTACGAGCCCGGCCGCAGACCGGTACTTAGTCCCATAGTGGACGGCTTTCGACACAAAGTCCTCATGGACGGCGGCAGAACTAAACCTCATTTATGAGGAAACCACATGGAAAATGGAAATCGATTGGAGCCGTATTGAGCGAAGCAGCACAACCTTCAGAGGAATAATCCCTAGCCGAAGCGCTGCACCGGAAAAATCACACTCGATGTGGTGTTTGGCTCTCCGGACAATTACAGATCCGAAGAAGTCACGTTCCAGGTAGCCCCGTTCAGCAGCGGCTATCACGCCATATTAGGACGAGAGGCATTCACAATTTTTCAAGCAATACCTCATTATGGGTACATGAAGCTCAAAATACCTGGACCCGGCGGAATAATCACTCTCGTCAGTGATCCGGACACAGCACTCCGCGCCGAAAACAAGACAGCCGCACTAGCCCTCGAGGCACTATCCGAAGCCTTAGCGGCAGAGGAACTCACCGCGCTACGCTCTATGATCAACAGGGACGACGTGATACTTGATAAAAGATCCAAGTCCACCTCCTTCAAACCAGCAGACGAGATAGTTAAATTTCAGGTCCACCCAACGGACCCAACAAAGACGGCCTCTATCGGGCACGCAGTTGAACCCGAAGTGGACGCCAGATCGTGAATTCCTTCGGAAAATTGGGACATCTTCGCCGGCACCCTTCGACATGCCCGAATCCTCGCAGTTGGCGTAACACAGCCTAAACATCCTAAAGGATTCAAGCCGATCGAGCAGGCTCTTCGACGATTTTCCGAGCCCAAAAGACAGGCAATGGGAGAAGAGCTAGCCAAGTTATTGGAAGCCGGATTCATCGAGATATCAAACATCCGGATGGCTAGCAAATTTGGTGATGGTACCAAAGAAGGACAAATCTCGCGCCTCTGCGTCGACTTCAAAGACCTTAATAAGGCTTGCCCAAAGGATCCTTTCCTCTCCCCGCATCGATCAAATTATCGATGCCACGGCAGACACGACTCGTTGTGCTTCACGGACGATACTCGCTATCATCAAATCAAGATGGCGGAAGCGATCAAGCCGCAACGGCATTCATCACTCCATACGCACCATTCGCTTCAACACGATGCCCTTCGGACTTAAAAACGCCGGCGCAACATATCGGCGCATGATTCAAACATGTCCGCTACCCAGATCGGCAAAACAATCGAGGCATCGTGAGCGACGTAGTAGTCAAAACAAAACACGTCGAAACTTTAGTAGACGATTTGAGGCTCACATTCGACAACCTCAGAGCATATGACATTAAGCTGAATCCGGAAAAATGTGTTTTCGGCATACCAGCCGGGAAGCTGCTGGGCTTCATTGTATCCGGTAGAGGAATCAAGCAAATCCGCCAAAATCCGGCTCACACAGCTTGGATATCCCAAAGGACCTCAAGCAAATACAAAAATTAACAGGATGTGTGGCAGCCTTAAGCCGTTTTATCTCCCGTTTAGGAGAGAAGGCGTTGCCCCTTTATCGCCTCCTAAGGCGCACCGACCACTTCGAGTGGACGGATGCCGCCACTGCCGGACTCGAAGAAATAAAGGCCATATTGGCAACAAATCCGGTCCTGGCTGCGCCCACTCAGGGCGAACCAATGTTGTTATACATCGCTGCAACACATCAAGTTGTGAGCGCTGTCCTCGTCGTCGAACGAGCAACAGAAGGGCATAAATTCCCTCTTCAAAAACAAGTGTATTATGTATCCACTGTGTTAACCCCCTGCAAATCCCGTTACCCGCACTATCAAAAGATAGCATATGCGGTGTTCATGGCGTCTCGGAAGCTCCGGCACTACTTTCAAGAGTGTTCGATAACAGTGGCCTCTGAAGTACCACTCAATGACATTATAAATAACCGCGACGCAACGGGCAGGATTGCAAAATGGGCCATTGAGCTCTTGCCATTCGACATAACTTACAAACCTCGACGAGCCATAAAGTCGCAAGTTTTGGCTGACTTCGTCGCCGAATGGACTGAAGCCGAACTACCTAAAGAGTACGGCGCATACTCCAATTGGACTATGCACTTTGACGGCTCCAAAATGTTGGCCGGACTGGGGGCTGGCGTCGTACTGACGTCCCCCACCAGAGATACAGTCCAGTATGTACTTCAAATAATGTACACGGACTCCAACAATGCAGCCGAATACGAGGCCTTGTTACATGGTCTCCGGATGGTAGTCTCCATGGGCATTCAACGCCTAGAGGTGCGCGGGGATTCAAACCTTGCAATATCCCAAATAAATGGAGACTTTGAAGCCAAGGATCCGAAAATGGCAGCATATCGTAATGCTATCCTCGAAAATGTCACCGGTTTGAAGGACTCGAATTCCATCACATAGCCCGAGATAACAACCAAGCGGCCGACATCCCGCACGCGCGCGCGGTGCGCACGTGATGTTGTCCTCCAAATATCTTCTGGAACGGCTCTTCAAGCCATCCGTATTATGGGAAGAGGAGTCCGTAGCGACAAACCGAGAAAGCCGCACTAACCGGTGATTCAGCAGACAACATAACACAATCCGCCCGCGATATAATGGCGAGAATCGCCGTGGACAGAACCATTCTAGCCTACTTACTTAGGCAGGAACTTCCCGAAGACCAAAATGAGGCCCGCTGCATAGTCCGGCGATCGAAGGCCTACAAGGTCCATGAGGGAGAACTCTATAAGAAAAGTACTACCGGAGTCCTTCAAAGGTGTATCTCTGAAGAAGAAGGGCGAAACCTCCTGGCTGAAATCCATGCCGGACTAGGTGGACACCACACAGCTGCCCGGGCCCTGGTAGGAAAGGCATTCCGTACAGGATTTTATTGGCCGACGGCTCGGGCAGATGCACAGGACTTGGTCCAACGATGCGTCGGTTGCCAGCTCTTCGCTAATCAGAGCCATATGCCACCCACCGCCTCAAAACCATACCCATTACCCGCCGTTCGCGATCCGGGGCTTGACATGGTCGGACCCCTTAAAGGGGGAACCCACAAGAAAAAATACCTGTTGGTCATGGTGGATAAATTCACCAAATGGATAGAGGCCAAACCGGTCAAAACGGCAGAGTCCGGACCAGTGATAGACTTTATATCGAGGTGGTACACCATTACGAGTCCCCACAAAGATCATCACCGATAACGGCACGAACTTCACAGCCGATGAAGTCAAGTCATGGTGCAAAAATATGGGCATTAAGCTCGACTAGGCGTCAGCCTATCACCCTCAAACCAACGGTCAAGTGGAAAGAGCAAACGGTCTAATAATGAGCGGCATTAAACCCGCACTAGTGAGGTCACTCACTAAATCAGACACCCAATGGGTCGAGGAGCTCGACTCCGTACTCTGGGGGCTGCGGACAACGCCTAACCGTACTACCGGATTCACACCATTTTTATGGTATACGGCGCAGAGGCAGTTCGCCTGCGACATTATTCATGACTCACCTCGAAAAGCGCATGTATGAGGAAAGAGAAGCTGAGCTCGATCGGCGGGACAGCTTGGACACATTGGAGGAAGAACGCGACGTCGCGAAGGCTCGCTTCCGCATTCTATCGCCAGCAGCCCAAGATATCAAAGCGGAGAAGTACGGGCCAAGACCTATAACGTTGGCGAACTAGTTCTACGCCTGCCGGACAAGAAAAAGGACAAGCTCAAGTCCAGATGGGAAGGCCCCTTCATTATTGATCAAGTACTGACCGGCGGAGCGTACCGTCTATGAAATGCGTCGGACAACCGACTCGAGCCGAACCCATGGAACACAGCCCGACTCCGACGATTCTATGCCTAGCGCCGGACTAAGAGTTCGTCCCCTTCCCCCGTCCAACCTTTTATATTTCGGCTGTCTTCCTTTTCTCTTTTTTATCCTTTTAAATTAACAAAGCCCCTCGGGGCCTATTTTCGCATTTTTTGCATACATACGATGTGCCACCCGCACTCGTTATTCCTGGGGGCTTCTTTTACAGAAGCTCAACTATACGGGTTTTATACCCAACACATGTGTCACGCTTCCACATGTACCTTTTACTCGCCATTATATGCATCGATATGACTTAAGTTTTGGCCAAGCTGGGTTGCTCGCTCTGTGCTTACCCCACGCTCCCGATTGTTCGGCTAGGTGGTAAAGGAGCACCTCTGCGATTATTACTGCCGGTCACCGGATGTGTACCTCGACTGGGTGAAGCCGAAAGCTAGCGTTCTTAAGGGAATATTCGGTCGGTGATTCAAAAGATGACTTTTACCTATTTTTCCATCTGCCCCGGATGTTTTGTCGCTCTCTTGGCAGTCCTGGACATGCACTTTAGGGCATGCCTCCCCAAAAAAGGAACCCTTAACGGAACTATTCTCCCTGGAAGATGTTTCTTACTAACCATGTAATATAACATAACTAGTTGGGCACTTGTCTGATAAAGCACTAATGACCCCTACGCCTAGTCTCCATGCATACCAAGGTTATTTTTTAACCAAAAAGGTATTCGGACACACTCCGGACTCTAGGGTCCCGAGGCCAAAGCGAAAAGGTCGGCAACGACAAACGATCTACAATCCGGCTAGAAGGCATTTCACATGTCATTTTTAAAGGATAACATACATTGTCAGGTTTATTGATTGTATTCCTCCTCAATCCCGTCTAACAGTCTGTCTAGCTTACAGTCCGTTAGGAAAATTTAGCAGCCGCTTCTACCGGCTGTACACTAAACTCACAGGATCTCCTTCCCGTCGGGCCCCACCGTCCAACTTCGCCATATGGTTGGGATCCGCCTTCTTGTACCGCGTCTTCACCATGGCCCAAGCCTCCTGGCACCTTGACGGCAAGTTAAACCTTCCACAAACAGGCGCTGCCGCACTCCCTGCAGCTTCTCTGCAAGCTCCCCGAGGCCCTCGGGCGGGGCGAGGGATGGCCACAAAGCCTGTACGGCGCCACTCATTGCCTGCCGAACTCGTTCGAACAGCTGCAACAGTTCGGGAAGTTGATCACCCATTGATACGGGAATCTCCTCCGCAGGGTGGCCCGTGAGTATACCTACAAGACATATTATGTCAAATCGCCTCCTCGCCGAACTCCTCTTCCTAAGAGAGTTCGCTCAAGCACTTACTATAGATGCCGCGACGAAGCCGTTGATTCTCCTTAACGGAGCCGGACAGCTCGGCCTGTACGCCTTTTAGCTCTTCTCCGAGCTTGGCGTTGGCATCTTGAAGCTTGTTCCTTTCCTGCTGAACTCGTTTCAAGACATTTTCGCCGCCTTTAGTCGGGCGAGTAGCGCTTGCTCGTCCGGATCTTGTTCGGTAGCACCTCTGATGTCGTTATTAGACTCGTGCGCACGCCGCACAGCGCTTATATTAATTTATACAAATGTGTTACCAGGTGGGGTCTTCCCGTCTCCTCCTGCGGCAGCAAGTGCAGCCCCAAGTCGGGCCTTGCAATCTTGCAGCTCCCGGGACAGCTGGGCGTTCTTCTCGTTAAGAGCCTCGAATTTCAAATGATCCTTAAATCAGTTAACATCACTAATTTAAGTCTCGGGGCTCTTGGTGTGTACAACCATTAAAATTCTCTTACCAGTATGTCTTTAACATATTTGCTCCGTAATACTGGTTAAACCATTTTGAGCAGCCCGAGATCTGCGTCCCTGCGTTAAAGCATCCAATGCTTGAGGAAAAGCACCTCTTCAAAAACTGTCCGCGGCGTCTATGATTCATAGCGCTCTCCACCTCTGACTTTGTGGCGGACAATCTGTCGGTATCCTCCGTTGGAGTAGGATCCGGTTCGCGTCTTGCGCTTGCCTCCCCCCCAGTCCGGGCGCTGGAGCCTGGCTGGTGTTGATTGGGTCGGCAATTCCTGTGCTCGCAGTCCGGCGAGCGCTTTTTCTTCTACAAAGATCATGAGCACTTAGAAAGTTTCCTCGGAACGTTGCTCAAAAAGATCAAACACGAGCTATACCTCTGCGGCGATGTTTCCGCCCGCACGGCGCTCCTTTTCCTCCTGCTGGTTCGGCCTAACCTCTGTAGGTCGGCCGCCGCAGGCTCGGCTCCCGGCCGGATTGGCGCCTCCTGCAAGACACCATCGTTCGTGAAGGTCAGAAATAGGCAAGGATAAGATAACGGTGTCCGGACTTGGTCTTGGTCACCGGGATGCGAACTTAGCCCGGTAGTCTGCCGTAATGGCGACTAACGCATCATCAACACTGAGCTGGTGATACACCCCGTCGATTAGCTCCACCCCAAGGTCCGGATCCTCTTCGGAGGCCGGACCCAGGGATCCTTCCGGGTCCTCGGGTTGTGGAGCAGGACTCACCATGTCCTCCACAGTCCGGCGTAGACTCTGCGCCGAAGACGTAATATAAGAAGCTTAAACTTCGAAAATACGGGTAAAGGCCCTTTTGAGGTGTTCGCTTACCCATCCTCTGGGATTGACCATAGAAAACCCGTCCACAGGGTTCGGACGAAGGAAGTCCTCCTTCTCCCCCTTGTACAGACCGGACAGGATCTTCACCAGATCCTCGGTCGAATCCGCCCTTTTGGCCGTCTGCCGGTGGCATCGTCCTCCCCATTGAAATCCCACATGGGGTGGCCTCAGATTGCAGCGGCTGCACCCCGCTTGATGCACGCCGCCATGACTCCAATCATGATCAAGCGGAATGAGCCATTAATCTTATTCGCCCATCGTAATGGACGCTCTTGTCTTCCTCCAAACGGGCTCATGGGCGCCGGTGAGGCGTTCTTCAAGGGAGCGACATCAAACTCCGGAGGCCAATCCGGACTGGGTCGGGCAATGGGCGTCTACAATATAAAACCACCCGAGGGCCGCCTTTGGGCGCCCTCTTGGGGGTGCCGGATAGGTATCCGGTCCCAGCGATGCGCCATATCTCGGCGCCGCCTACTTGATATATGGACCCCTGGTGAGAACGGGGTATGAGGCAGAACAGCCTCTTCCACAATGCGAAATGGGGCTCGATGCCCAGGAATAGCTCGCAAAGAGCAACGTAACCCGTGATGTGCAGCACAGAGGCGGGCGTGAGGTGGTGGAGCTGGAGTCCGTAGAACTTCAGGAGCCCGCGGAGGAACGGATGTATTGGAAATCCGAGCCCCCTTATGAGATAGGGGACGAAACACACCGCTCCCCCTGTTGGGGCTTGGGGTGTCCTCCGCCGCCTCCCACCTCGATAAGTAACCAGTCCGGCTCGGACCGAACCATGAAGGCCGGAGGAAGCAATCCTCCGCTTGGAGCTTTACTAGCTCGTTGTGCGAATAGAGCACCTCCTCCAATCCCGGCGATGGGCTAGGAGCACGTGAGGAAGAGCCGTTGACGATCCATGGTGGAATGGATTTCAGGTCGAGGCGCTCGATGGAGTATACGCGGGAGGAAGATGGTGCGGTTTGGATCTGGATCCCTGCCCCTTTAATAGGCAGGTGACCCGCACGACCGGGGGGTAAAATGTAAAAGACTCCCTGGCTTTTTGCATTCGTGCGACGCGTGGAAGAGGGCCATAATTTGGCGTAGAAGCCAAGAAGCACAGTATTCGAGGTGAAGCCGGACACTATTCGGCAGGAACATGGGATTCGAAGGGAGAACCCGCCTTGCAACGCCGAAGACTACAAGCACACTTGACTTATCGTCATTGAAGCCTGGTTCGGGGGCTACTGAGGGAGTCCTGGACTAGGGGGTGTCCGGAGAGCCGGACTATCAATATCCGCCGGACTCCCAGACTGCGAAGATAGAAGATTGAAGACTCCGGCTCGTGTCCCAAGGTACTTTCCTTGGCGTGGAAGGCAAGCTTGGCAATCTGGATATGTAGATCTCCTACCATTGTAACCGACTCTGTGTAACCCTAGCCTCTCCGTGTCTATATAAACCGGAGGGCCTTAGTCCGTAGGACAACATTACATCTCAACAATCATACCATAGGCTAGCTTCTAGGTTTAGCCTCCTTGATCTCGTGGTAGATCTACTCTTGTACTACCCATATCATCAACATTAATCAAGCAGGGCGTAGGGTATTACCTCCATCGAGAGGGCCCAACACAGGTAAAAACATTGTGTCCCTCGTCTCTTGTTACCATCCGCCTAGACGCACAGTTCGGGACCCCCTACCCGAGATCCGCCGGTTTTGACACCGACACTTACCATTGAGGAATGCACTTTTCACATCCATTTGATATAAGATGATATCATGATGGTTAGCATAGGCAAGTAATATGCGAATAGCCTCAAGTCTAGCAACAGGTGCAAAAGTTTCATCGAAATCAATTCCTTCAACCTGTGTGTAGCCTTGAGCTACAAGTCGTGCCTTATTCCTCACCACAAGGCCATTTTCATCTTGTTTGTTGCGGTAGATCCACTTTGTGCCAATGATATTATGCTTGCTAGGATCTGGGCGATTGACCAATTCCTAGACATTGTTAAGCTCGAACTGATGTAATTCTTCTTGCATAGCCTCAGTCCACTCCGGCTCCAGAAATGCTTCATCTACCTTAGTGGGCTCTGTGATAGAGACAAAAGCATAGTGCCCACAAAAGTTAGATAAATGTGAAGCTTTTGAGTGTGTGAGAGGACCTGGTGCGCTAATGTCATCGATGATCTTCTCCACTTGCACTTCTTTTGCAATGCCAGGATGAGCTGGTTGTCGCTGAGGAATTTGATCAGCATTTTCTTCAACACCATTTTCCTCATCATGTTCTTCAGGTGCATCAGCTCGATGTTCTTCATGAACAGGAATGAATTCTCAGCAGATTCTTCAGTAGGAATGACATCCTCAGTTGCCTTGAACTTGATAGAATCCTCAGGTGTTGGTTCATCTAACACAGAAGGTAGGTGCTCTCTTTGCGAGCCATTAGTTTCATCGAACCGCACATCTACAGTGTCAACAATCTTGTAAAGAACAATGTTGAAGACTCTGTAGGTGTGCGAGTCCTTTCCGTAACCAAGCATAAAACCTTCATGTGCTTTCGGTGCAAATTTAGAGTTGTGGTGAGGATCTCTAATCCAACATTTAGCACCGAAGACTTTGAAATAACTCACATTGGGTTTCTTGTCAGTGAGGAGTTCATAGGCCGTCTTCTTGAAGAATTTGTGAAGATATACTCTGTTAATGATGTGGCACGCAGTATCAATTGCATCAATCCAAAAACGCTGAGGCGTTTTGTATTCATCAAGCATAGTGTGAGCCATCTCAACAAGAGTTCTGTTCTTCCGCTCCACGACGCCATTTTGCTGAGGAGTATAAGGAGCAGATAACTCATGAGTAATACCAAGTTCATCAAGATAGGCATCAAGACCGGAATTCTTGAACTCAGTTCCATTGTCACTTCTGATGTGCTGGATCTTCACACCAAAGTTGGTTGAAGCCCTCGAGGAAAATCGTTTGAAGACATCCTACACTTCATGTTTGTAAGTAACAATGTGTACCCATGTATATCGAGAGTAATCATCAACAATGACAAAACCATATAGAGATGCATCATTAGTGACTGCTGAGTAATGATTAGGTCCGAAGAGGTCCATGTGAAGCAATTCGAATGGACGGGTAGTGGTCATGATAGTCTTCGCTAGATGCTTGGCCTTGGTCATTTTTCCAGCTTCACAGGCTCCGCATAAGTGATCATTGAGGAATTTGACATTCTCAATGCCAATGACATGCTTCTTCTTCGCAAGCGTGTGCAAATTCCTCATGCCTGCGTGACCAAGTCGTCGATGCCAAAGCCAGCCTTCTGAAGCTTTTTGCAAGTAGACACACGGCTGGTTGTGGTCATGTAGAGAAATCAACAATACACAAATCTCCTCTCCTAAAGCCTTCGAAGACTTTGGAATTGTCAGCTTCCATAATCACAACACAGCGATACTTGCCAAAGACAACAACCATATCGGGATCACAAAGCATTGAGACTGACATGAGATTGTATCCTAAGGACTCAACAAGCATGACTTTGTCCATGTGTTTATCCTTAGAGATCGCAACCTTACCAAGACCCAATACCTGACTTTTCCCTTTGTCAGCAAAGATGATATGCTTCAGAGGTGACGGTGATAAGGGAGCATCCACCAATAGACTCTTGTCACCAGTCATGTGATTCGTACATCCACTATCGAGGACCCATTCAGTGGTTTTGGGTTGATCATCCTGCAGATGAATTAGTGTAGCTTACAATCTCATATGCTTCATCAGTGAAGAATATGATATCAAGTTCATCATATGAATTTCATTAAGCAGTAAATAGATATAGCAGTATGAGGACGTGTGAAATGAAGGTTCATTTCATCATGATTCGCCTGCGTCCTTTCAGGCATTTTGTCAGGTCCCCAGCAAATTCTTCAGACGTTAAGGCACGTCTAGAGACCTGACCCTGCAGAAGAGATTAGTTCTTTTTCTTCACCACCCACATTTGGAGGGGTGGCAAAGAATTCATCACTCTGCGAGCACCATATTAGAATGGTGGCAAAGATGCCAAACCATTTCGTTTCACATAAGAGGGGTTAGGGTAAGCATATGAATAAGCAGAGAAATTCTTCGAGGACTTATGAACATAATGGTTTGAAGAATAATGCACATATTCATAGCCCTTAGCTCTACCCTGTGAGACAGAGTTGTTAGCACGATGATAATCATATGAGGACTTTGATCCTTTTGAGGAATTTGATCCATGTGAGGACTTGGATCCATATGAACAGTTTGGTCCATATCGAGAATTTGATCTGGGGTTCCTGTTCTTCATAGGTGGTTTCATGAGGACATTCACCTGAAGACTTTCAACATAACTTTTGGGAACCTAGATTTTCTTCATAGGGGAACCGTTCCTGCAGTTAGTGCCAACATATCTAGCAAATACTTAACCATTCTGATTTTTGAACAGTTTATAGTTGGAGTCAAATGACTCATCAGAAGAATGAGGAGATTCACATGTAAAGCGGATCGCTTAGATGGATCAATCGAGGTCCCTTTGCAGAACCCATGAGGTTTTGGGGTACTTGCTCGGGCTTCCAATATGTTCCATCAGCATTGAGTTTCCTCTCAAAGGCAATACCCTCTTTCCTAGGGTTTCTGTTGAGGATCTGCTTTTTAAGCACATCACAAAGAGTCTAATGCCCTTTGAGGCTTTTGTACATGCCTGTCATGTATAATTCCTTCAGCCCTGCATTGTTAGTGATACTAGCAATGTCCTCAGGTGAGGAATTAGTGATAGCAGAGGCAGATGAAGAATTTGTAACAGTTGAAGCATTTGAACATTCAGGTGAAGAATTAGCAGATTCATGTTCAATGCACTTTAAGCATGGAGGAACAAATTCTTCTTGAGAAGCACTGATTTGTTGAGCTAGTAATGAATCGCGCTCCTTCTGAAGATCTTCATAACACACTCTTAGCTTTTCAAGATCTTCCTTTCTTTGAAGAGATTCAGAAGAAAGCTTCTCGTGATCTTGCTTTTCTTGAAGAAATTCATAAGAAAGTTTCTCATGATCAGATAAGAGAGTGTTATGATGACTTTGAAGGTTATCAAACCTAGACCAAGTCTCTGAAGATTTTCAATCGGGGCTTTAGTGCGATCCATTTCTTCACCCAACATATCATCACTTTTGTCTAGCATGTTTTGAACCTTTTCAAAAGCCCGTTGTTGTTTTACAGCAATCTTAGCAAGTTTAGAGTAGCTGGGCTTGAGATCCTCATCAGATTCATTTTCACTAGATTCAGAGGAGTTGTATTTGAGTACCTTTGCACCCTTCGCCATGAAGCAATAGGTGGTAGCGTAGCCATCATTATCTTCATCAGGCTTGTTGGTGGGGTCAGTTTCTTCAGTGTTGAAGATGGACTTTCTGACGAAAGCATGAGCGAAGGCCGACTCGCCACACCGATTCAGATTCTTGAGACGCCTCCTCTTCATCATTTTCTTGATTCAGCCTCGAGTCCATTTCCTTGCCAATGAATGCCCGAGCCTTCTTGGAGCTGCTCTTCTTGTGAGATGAAGACTTGAGGATTTTGATGACGAAGATTTTGACGATTTCTTCTTCTTCTTTGCATCATCGTAACTGTAATCCTTGTATTTCTTCTTCTTCATTTCCTTTTCCCATCGAGGACAATCTTGGATATAGTGACCAGGTTTCTTGCATTTGTGGCACAGCCTTCTCTTATAGTCCTTTGGATGAGGAATCACCGCTTCTTGAGGATTTTCCAAAGCGACCACGTCTTGAGAACTTCGGAATTTCTTCACGAGATGCTAGCTCTCGCTCAATTCTTCAGATCACCAAGGCTACTACCGAGTCCTCATATTCGAGTCGACACGGCCTTGGCCTTCGTGGCACGTGGTTTGCCATAGTTTGAACCATAGAGATCTCTCTTTTGAGAAGTCGGAACTCGTGAGTATTTAGCCTTCGAGGATATCGGCAGGATCAAGAGACTTGTAATCAGCACGTTCTTGTATCATCGGTCCCAGAGTATCAAATGAGGAATCAAGCGATCTCAACAGTTTCTTCACCACTTCATGATCGGTGATGTCGATGGCACCGGGGCTTGAAGCTCATTTGAGATGTCGATGAGGCGATCAAAGGTTTGTTGGACATTTTCATTGTCGAGTCTTTTGAAGCGGTTGAAGAGATTCCGAAGAACATCAACTCGAGAATCACGCTGAGTTGAGACTCCTTCATTTACTTTGGACAGCCTATCCCAGATAAGCTTAGCAGTTTCCAAAGCACTCACTCTTCCATACTGTCCTTTGCTCAGATGGCCACATATGATATTCTTCACTTGAGAATCGAGTTGCTTGAATCTATTCACATCGGTAGCATTCAGTGAGGGTGAGACAGAGGGAACACCATTTTCCACAACATACGAGAGATTGTTATCAATTGCCTCAAGATGCATTCGCATCTTGTTCTTCCAGTAGGGGTAGTCCGTCCCATCAAAGGTAGGACACCCAGCCGAGATCTTGATCATACCTGCGGTCGACATAACTAAAACTCCAGGCGGTTAAACCAAAATCACACAGAACAAAGGAGTACCTTGCTCTGATACCAATTGAAAGTGCGTTATATCGACTAGAGGGGGGGTGAATAGGCGATTTTTATGAATTCTTCACTGAGGAATTTGCCGGTGAGGAAATTCCTTAGCGAAGAACTACTTGCAGTGGAATAAGTACTCAGAAGTAAACATAAAAGAATACAAGCATGGTCATCATGATGGAATGAAGACAAGCACAGAGTACAGAAAGTGTAATCACAGGATAACACAAGATGAAGACAAACAGACTGAACAAATTGAACTGAGGAATTTGAGAAAGTCTTCAGTCAAAGTCTTCAAGCACAGATATGAACAAACATTCAACACAGTAATGAGGAAATGAAAAGGTTGAGTAAATAAAACCAGTTAGTTGGTGAAGACAATGATTTGGTAAACCAGTTCCAACTGCTGTCTCAGTTGTACGTCTGGTTGGAGCGGCTGAGTATTTAAACTCGAGACACGCAGTCCCGGACACCCAACATCGAGCAGCAACTCAGACACCCATCCTCACCGTATTCTCCTTGAACTAAGACCACGCAGGCCTCATCCAATCACTCGTGGTAAGTCTTGGTGACTTCGGACCTTCACAGACTTGGTCACTCGGTGATCCACAATTCCTCTTGGATGCTCTAGACCTTGACGCCTAACCGTCTGGAAGAAGCACAGTCTTCAAAGGTAACAAGCATCGGATCCACGCAGATCAATTTCTTGATGATGCTCAATCACTTTGGGTTTGTGGGGTTTGGTTTTGGGATTTTCCTCACTTGATGATTTTCGCTCAAAGTCCTCGGAGGATGGGTTGCTCTCAAATGACAAGTGTCAAGTTCTCTCGGAGCAGCCAACCAACTAGTGGTTGTAGGGGCGGCTATTTATAGCCTAGGAGCAGCCCGACATGATAAGACATAAATGCCCTTCAATGATATGACCGTTAGGTGGATAAGATATTTTGGGACAGCCGCAAGAAGACAAAGAACGGTCGGAAATTTGACTCTCAAATTCCTCGGGGCTATCATGTTCCTCATCGTGTAGGCGATTCAAGACTGGCGAATTCCTAACTCCTCGGTCGAGAAAGTCCTCAAGGACTGTAAGAACTGCGTCTCACATCAAGAAATTGATGAATCTGTATGAGATTTCAATGGCTTCACTCGAAGGATTGGTAGGTGTAGGATTTTGAGTTGAGCATCACATGGAAATTTTTCCTTAGTATTTCCTCGACCCCCTTTAACAGTACGGTGTTTCCTATGACTCAAGAAAGAGAAAATGAAACTACGAAAACAAAAGTCTTCACGCTTCATGTTTCTCAAATGAATACCAAGTCTTCAAGGTCACACCAATTTCTTCACTTTCAAAGTCTTTAGAAAGTCTTCAGAATATCAAAGTCTTCAGTCGAAGAACTTCATTTTTAGGGGTCGACTTTCTCTGTAAATATCAAACTCCTCATAGACTTATAGACTTGTGTACACTCACAAACGCATCAGTCCCTTAACCTATAAGTCTTCAATACACCAAAATCACTAAGGGGCACTAGATGCACTTACAAAACTCCTGAGTTCAGTGACAGAAGTAGGAGTGGGCCAGTTAACCACAGAGGAGATCTTAGCAAGATATGTAGCTACACCATCTTTGCTAATAATGTGGCACAAGTACTCCACTTGTGGCTGTCCAAAAATACACTTCTTCTCATTTGCTACCAGCTTGTGTTTTTTCAGTGTTTCAAACACTATCCTCAAATGCTCACAGTGTTCCTCTTCCGTTTTGCTAAAAATGAGGATGTCATCGAAGAAAACCAGAACAGAAACTCTCAGATAAGGAGCTAGAATTGTGTTCATCAAGAGTTGAAAAGTTGCAGGTGCATTGATCAATCCAAAGGGCATCACTAGATATTCATAATGGCCCATGTGAGTAGCAAATGCAGTTTTGTGGATATCTTCTTCTGACATTCTGATCTGGTGATACCCACTGGTGAGATCTATCTTGGAAAAGATTGTAGCACCAGAAAGTTCATCAATGAGGTCCTCAATGATTGGCAAGGGGTACTTAATTTTTAACAGTTTGGGAGTTCACTTTCCTGAAATCATTGCATAGTCTCCAGCTTGCATCTTTCTTCTCTACTAGCAGTGCAGGGGAGGAGTAGGGGCTAGTACTGTCTCTGATAATGTTGTCATCAACCATTCTTTTGATGAGCCATTCCATAATATCTTTCTAGTGATGTGGTAACCTAGAAGGTCTAATATTGACAATTTTTGCATCAGGTTCAAGGGGATTTTGTGATCACAGTCTCTTTTAGGGGGCAGTCCCACACGTGCACTGAAAACATCTTTATGTTCAGTGATGACTTGCTGCACCTTAGGGGGTGGAGCTGTAGTTGCTACCTCTTCTTTTTCCACCACTGATCTGATCAATAAGAATGCTCCTCCTACCGCATCTTCCATCAGGTTATGTACAGAGGAGGTATCTTGAATTTCCAGATCAGAAGATATAGTTTCATCCACTATGTGAGCTCTAGTTCCATCATGCAGTTTAATTTCCATGAACATTTCTTCATAATCCATCCAGATAGGACTGACTTGGCAAATCCAGTCAGCTCCTAAAATCATGTCATAACCCAACAACTTCAGCACTCTACAGTCAGACTTGAGTTCATGACCTTGAATAGTATAAGAACAGTCTTTGACTATTTGGTCAGTAGACAAGTAACCCCCATTAGCTACTGTCACCTTGAGTTTCTTAGTTGGTAACAGTGTACATTGTGCTTTTTCAGCAATCTTGGGAGATATAAAAGTGGCTGTACTACCACTATCAATAAGAGCAATGGCAGTGCAGTTATTGATGTTGACTTTGACAGTAAATGTGTACTTTTTCAGGCTCAATCCCATCAGGGCATGCATAGAAATTTGTAAGTTCTGGTCAGGCAGTTCAGCAGCAATCTCTTCCAGTTCTTCTTCAAAATCAATGAAATATATTATTTCAGCATCCTCAGGAACTTGGCCTTGTAGAGCTAGAACTTGGGCCTGTTGGGACATTTTGCATACTTTCCTATGTCCAGGGAACCACTTTTCATTGCGTTTATAGCAGACTCCCTTTAATCTAGCTTGTTCAATAACAGCAGATGGGGTAATATTCTGAGGTCTGTTAGGAATGAACTGCACTTGTCTCCTGACAGGAAGGGATTGGTTTGGTGCTACTTGTCTTCGAGGAGGTTGAGTTTGCTCCAATCTTCTAGCTAACCAAATAGCCTTTTGTAATGTTTGAGGTTCATGGCATTGGATGAGATGTATGTTATCATGCAAACCAGAAATGAAGTTGTTCATGTAGTAAGAGTCAGGTAGGGTAGGATTATCTCTTCTCATCAAGTTCATCAGTTGCTCAAACTGGAGTACATATTCCTTAACAGATCCCGTCTGTGTGAGAGCATGAAAACTCCTGACATTATCACAAACAGAAGATTCAGAGAACCTGTCCCCTAGGTGTCTACAGAACCTGTACCAGGGCATAGTTGCTGCAATATAACCAGTTCCTCTCCACCATTCAATGGCGGGTCCTTTCAAGTAAGTGACTGCTATCTCAGTTTTGGTTTCAGGTGGGGTTCTAGCAGCATCAAAGTAAAGATCCATGGTTTGAATCCAGGAGTCTGTGTTATCTCCTTCAAATTTGGGCATGTTCATTTTAGCAGGCTTGACTAGAGTTTGGTTTCTTCTATCAGTTAACAGTGGATCTCTACCAGGTCTTCTCTGGCCTTCCACCTGAACTTCCACTTGCTCAAGTTGCTGTTGTTGGTCAGGAAGGGTCTCTTGTGGTTGCCCTTGTTTTTCCACAGGAGGTTGAGCCAGCTGCTTAATCTGTCCAAAATGGGGATGTCTGTAAGGCTGTTTAACAGTACCATCCAGGTGAAGTTCCTTGCCTATTTCGACATCATGTAGCACTCCAGAACCAGCTGCAGGAGGGGTATAGAATGCCTCTGGTGCATTCCTTACTTGTGCTTGAGGTGTAACTTGGTGGACACTGCCATGTGCTCCCAAAGGAGTTGTTGGACCTGGATCTCGTGGGTGTAAAGCAGTGATCAAGTGAGTCAGAGAAGACTGCATTTCTAGCAAGGTTTTCTGAACATCATTGAAGTTCTTATTGGCTGTGACTTGAAACTCTTGGAAATCTTGCCGATCTTGTTCTCTATTCTGCTGCAGCAGCTTGACGTCCAACTTGAGGGACTGCATCTCCAAGTCTGTCGTGGTCGATAATTCTGGTGGTGCTCCCATCGGATCCGTCCGGTTTTACTCAAAGCAGAGCACTTTGAGACCCGACAGATCAGAAAACGAACAACGGGGCCAAGCGAGGAATTTTACCATAGCAGAAGCTGCAACCCGAGCTTGACGTCGTCGTTCCTGCCGCCGATGGTGTTCAAGAGGGAAGGGTGGGTGGGATTTTAGACTGAAGAAGTGTTCTTCAAAGAACCACTACCAAAGAGCCTCTAACACCGAATCGTCTCACCGTCGCTGCGCCATCAGAATCTCTCCGCCGCCGATCTGGGTTGACAAAGGAAGGAGGATGGCCCCAACCCTTTACCAGATCTCTCACTCCGCCAAGAACCGTCGGCTCTGAATACCAAATTGTAAGGCCCGAGCTATGGGAGGACTCTAGTTACTCGCAATTTCAGAGAACATCAAGAACAGGGGATGAAATTGGGTGGATTTCACTTAGGGTTTCTTACAGCAAGAGGAACAACTTTGCCAGCCGGAACACGGCGGCTAGGGGGAAACCCTAATACAATTTCTCGATGCCTCTACCAGCCTCTCGATCCTGGCTTTATAGCCATTACATGAGTAAAAGTAAAACAGAGGAAATAATAGAGTGAGTGGAGTTGCCGGAAAGGTAACAGTGACAGCCGAAGTAGCGGCCACTGTCCGATCAACAATCCACGCTCCAGATCATCCCGCCAGTGCGCGAAGCGGTACGGGGGTTGAGGTGCGCTGGATGGAGATCGGTTGGTCCAGTTTGAATCATCCTCACGAAGCGTTACGCGGAGTTAACTGAAGAAGCTGCCGCTGTTGTTATCTTCAGGCAGGGTCCTGACAGGACCACAACGTTCAAGGAGCACAAAAACTACAGCACAGGGTCAGGCATCAGCAACATGCAAGACTCCAGGTGCCTCAAGTATCTGCCCACCAAGCGACCTCCATCGCCATCAACTGATTGACCTCTTCCTCAAGTTTGGTTTCACAAGACCTGCCAAATATAAAAGGAGCACACCGTGAATAAACAAACTGGCTACTACTTAATCGAGGATAATCAGTGAAGTGAATACGACACCCCTCACCATCACTATTCCTCTCCATAATAATCTGACTCATGACCGTCGGATTCCTTGATGGTGAAGTCATCGCTACCAAGGTACATGCAGTCCTCGTCGAGTCCATCCGCCACAGTGTTTGTAACATATTCACTATTAGTTAGTATGCGATCATTGTCATACTCCTCTGGATAGTCGACATTTACGAATAAATCTTCGCCGCGAACCATCTTCACAAACTCCACCTGGTGCCCATGGAATCCCTCCCCACTAGCAGGGTGTACAATCCTGATCCCTTCTTGCTCGCAGAAAAGGCAGCGCACTGGTTCTGCCACACGTATGCAGACCACAATCAGTAATCACAGCATGGATTTACATGCACTTAATTTTTCCAACAACAAAAAGGGCAACATTGGTATTTAACCTACAGAATATATAAACATATCCTTTCTATCTTGACTTCAGAAGTTAGATTCTGGTGAGCTGATTGTGTGTCAGCGGTATGTAAACTGTATAGTTTCCAAGGACTGTGAGTCTATCATATATATTACTCCCTCCGATCCAAATTAATTGACGCAGCCTCTATACAATGTAAATGGACATTGTATAGAGGCTGCGTCAATTAATACGGAATGGAGGGAGTATCATATATATGGATAGCCGTGTGTGGTATAAGCATCAGAAAAGTTAATGAACATCCTTATCTATCTGATGCAAAAAGAATCTTAAAAAAAAGAACGGGAGCATATATATACCAGCCCCTGGTAGTGGAAACTCCACAGGGCAGCATAGAAGCTGGCAATCCTGGTCGCCATCGTTCTTGTTGCTAAGCTCAGCAAAGAAGAGTACTGGACCCGAACATACAGAGCCAACATTCCGGGTCACCAGAAAGTTGGCATGTGTGTGATGGTAGCGGTCATCTTCAACAGGAGTATCACTCTTGTCAGGACCAGATACATATTCATTCACACCGCAGACCACATGAAGCTGATAACAGGCTTGTCCCTATAAGATGGCAAAAAAAGGAGCAAATCAGCAAATGTTGCATAGAATTAAGAGAAAATTAATTGCTCATCTTTTAAAACCACTTCACTCTCATAGGACATTTGCTCTTATAGCACTACTTATTTGTGAACTACTCTACATCTCCCACCAACAACGCTTTTCCTGCCACCCAACCCCTCGGTCCAAGTGTTACCTCAAATCATGCACTGAAACAAAAATCTTCTTGGCCTTGCCAAACTCTGTTTACAAGGTTCCGTGGTGGCCACGGTTCACCAGGATAATCAAAAGGAATGCCTAAATGGACATTATGGGCTTATCACAAGAAATCGTCGATGGAGGTCGGTAGCAGCAAGTTACACCACATGTTTTGATCAAGCAGTTCTAACTGATGGAATTTCTATCAAAAAGTGCCTAGGTGTCCGTGGGGTAAATTAATTAATCAAAGAGGTCAGTAGCAAGTTCCACCAGATGTTTTGATCAAGTAGGATTTTGGTTGATGGAATTTGCACACAAACAAATATAGAGCTATCTGAGGGATAAACTAACTCACCGAATTCTGCACCTCATATCTGCTTAGTGCAGCCTTAACCTTTCTGGAGATTCTTCTATGAGCCCTTCGCTGTATACGTCCCTCATACATGGTAAGATTGAACCGTCGTTTATAAATGGCAACTGGTTGCTTCTGCTGGGCTAACATGCCAGTGGAACGGAAAGCAGATGACAATAGCATGGCAAGCTGCTGGACACATTGAGAAGAGAGCTGTTGTTGGCCCCCATTATCTGACAGCAGTGACAGGACTGCAGGAGTCTTGCAAGAGCTGAGGAATGCTGCTTGGGCATCAGGTCTGGGGTGCCATGCCGCAGTTGCAGCAGCCTTGAAGGCTTCTTGTTCATCCTGGACACTGGTGCGGTGCTTTGTCGCGGCCAAGTTGAGATCCGTGTCGAGCAGGATCCTTATGGCCTGGTCGGCGTTGAGATCTTTGTCATGGGTGCAGAGGAAAGAGACAAGTCCGTAAAAGGATTGTGCTTCAATGCGCATCAGGTTCAAGGTGCCGAGAATGTCGAGCTCGTCCAGTTGACTCAGTGGTGGGAATGTGACTTCGTACCAGATGGTGTTGACGATGATATTGGTGACAGGATCAAAAGGGCCATAGCAATGGCCAGCCTTGAGCATGCTACGGTGGTAACGAGACCGCAGCTCGCCACCCGGCATCCTGGCGAGTGCCTGCAGGTAGAAACCATGGATCGTATGTAGGAGCACTCGCCTCAGTGACCAGGAATACTGATGAGTCACCTTGGCGGCTTGCTTACTGCGACGGGCGGCAAGCTCCCATGGCCTGATGAGGCTGCTGCCAATGGCAACAGGAGCAGGACAAGGGACATCTGGCGTCTGCTTGGCCAGAGCGTGGAGGATGTCGCCGGGGGAATTGGGCCGCACCGCCGACAGCAAGGAGACGGCCTTCTCGAGGGTGTCAAGGGAGGAGCACAAGGACAGCCAAACGCCTGCGAGCTCGGAGGGACACGGGTGCTTGGCGGCCACCATTGCGCAGTTGAGAGCGAGCTTGAGGGCGCCGTTGGTGGCCGCGGAGCCTGGGCGGAAGCACTTGGTGCGGCGGTCCTCGA
Organism: Aegilops speltoides; assembly: GCA_021437245.1. Lineage (NCBI taxonomy): Eukaryota > Viridiplantae > Streptophyta > Magnoliopsida > Poales > Poaceae > Aegilops > Aegilops speltoides. Next base: position 21,752,647 of record CM038145.1, on the reverse strand, counting down.
CGACGATGCGCGCGGCAACGAGGGGGTCGGCTTCGGCGAGGACAAGGTACCTGACGGCCTCCCAGTCAGTGAGGTGAGGGAAGAAGCAGGTGAGGAAGGCGACGAGGCCGTCGAGGGAGCGCTGCTTCATGTCCTTGTCGACGCCGGCGAGCGCCGACGCCCCGTCGACGGGATCTGCTGCGGCGGCAAGCATGGCGCTGACGACTATGTTGGAGACCGGATCGAGTAGGCCGACGCAGGTGGCCGCGTCGAGGAACCGTAGCAGATCGGGGTGGGAGGCGAGCAGCTTGACGGCTTCGTCGCGGTGGAGCTCGATCTTGCGGAGGAGGAGTGATGTGTCCTGCTCTCTCTCCTCCCACGGCAGGGCGCCATCATCAGACAGCGACGTACCGTAGACGCGGAGATGGCCGGTGCTGGCGGCAGCTCTCAGGTTTGCCATGGCCGGAGAGCTCGCCGGAGACCCGGCGACAGAGGTTTGGGGGATTGGGGATGGAATTCTGTTGCGGGATGGAACCCTACCTCTGTTTCACTTCTTGGGCCGGCCCATTACATGACTTCCTTTTTTTGTTTTGATCATCTTTTTTTTGTTCTTTCCATGTCGTTTTTATTAGTTGTTTCCTTTTTCCTTTTTCTAAAAAAATTGTTTCTTTTTTACTGTTTTTATATTTTGTTTTATATTCCTTTCATTTTTTTCCTTTTCTATATGTTCATTTCCCTTTTGTTCTATAAGATTGCATTTTATTTGCTCATAATTATTGTTTGTTTGGTTTTGTTTCCAATTTCATTTTTTTCTTAGTTTTTATCTCCGTTTTTTCTCTTCTTTTGTCATTTTGTTTTTCACAAGGAGATGTGTCAAATTATTGCCCTCAAAATGCTCAAATCTTGGATACATCTTCAGTACTTTGTTGTAGTAAATGTGATGGGCCATATGAGCACACGCTTTTTGAGTTAGATAGGCTTGTGGCAGAACCTTAAACATGTCATGTTGGTGATGGCCACTTAACATTGCAAAATAAACGCAACAACTAAAATATGAATGTATCAACTCCTTCATCATGCGTTAAACCATTAAATCCTTGGTAGAAGGTCGGTGTCGGCCTTAGCGTTGAGGTTGGCAATGGCCTTGCCAAAGCCCTAGGTGCAGATGGATCGATCCATTGGGGGCGGGGGTTATTTTTCTTCTTTATTTTGACAAAGGATGTCTTTTTAGAAGAGAAGGTTGTGAGGGGGAGGGGGTTTCGTTAGGGTTGTCGATTCCGGGCCTAGGCCTAATTCACCATAACTCATCCTGCATTGTGGACTTGAGGGAGCAACTCATCATATTTCATTTTTCTCGTGGGGAGCAACCCATAAAAATTCACATGCCTTGCCTCAATCAATTTGATTCATCCATATGTGTGTTTAGCTCAAATATAACCAATTCACCCTTTATTTGGTTTTCTTTACTATATTGAACTCTATTGTGTGGTTGCCAGTGGTAACACGTTTTCGCTCTATAGCTTCGACGGCGATCACTCATAATGAGCTTTTTGCTATTTCCCCAACTCGCTGCTTGTTTCACTTCCTGGTTTTTTTGGCTACTATCACGCACTGATGGAGCTTTGGCGAGGCCGAATGGGTCGTGGCCCACTTAGCATTTTGACATGTATACACTATGTTTTTAACTCATAGGCCTTTTAACATGAGCAAAACGGGCTATTTAGTTCTATTAGGACCGCCCAACCTATCCAACAATGGGCCTCAAGCTCCGCCACTGCTGTCACGACCTAGGTTATAGAATGGTAGTTGTGGGTGGTAGGAGAGCAAGGGTGAAGGGGTTTAGGCCTGGGTGCCGCATCGGCTGGAGAAGCTTTATAGCACAGCTTGGCAGTACTGTAGGAAAGACCTGAACCGACACAACTAATAAGGAAAGATCTACACAGAAATACATAATTTAAACTAACCAAACTAATTTGACTTGGAAAGCAATAAAAACAATTAGAACCTATCTGGCTGAGCCCAGTACCCTATGATGTGATATGTTCACATGCTTACCTATTTTATTCGTATAACTGCAGAGGGAACCATATAATCTGTAACTTATTGTTCTGCAGCTAGACGAAGTTCACAAGGTGGATGATGTTATTGTAATTGAATGAAATGGTTTTTCAGAGAATCTCTACTTTCATAGCCGAGGGTGATGTGCTCGTGGGTACATTTTCAATGGAAAAAAGTTTACTAACCTGAAATATGTGTATGTGTATAAACTATATAGGGCATTCAAATATCGCGGCAATAAAAGGAAAAAATTAATTGGATATGTTGTGTTCCTCATTGGTGCAGCGCGGCTGAGTAGTGAGGAATATTTTGATATGGTTAATTCTTATGATCATTTCCGCGCTCGCCGCTACTCAAAACGAGGTCATAAAGTCTGGCATTGAGATGTTAATTGCTTCAATTTTATTTTTCGCTGCCGTGGAACTGATGAAGCACGGACTAGCGAGATGCTAATTCACGCGTGTAGATGGACCGATCTTTCACGGCGATGCTTGTTCAACTGTTCTTCCACCTGGTCCCTCAACCTCCAATAATAAGATTCACCCGTGGACGAAAATACACGAACAAAAATAACGATCTCCTCGGATCAGCACGTAGGCGTCGATATGATGATCAACCCTCCGTCGCTAGTGGATTTTCTCGATGGAAAAAATCACAGAAAATACTCACAATTGGGTCGTTCGAAACATGGACGTTTTCTGACTTTTTTCATAACTCACCGATAAACAAAAACTGATCCTCGTACATGGCCGAAGCTTGGCTTTATATGCCATAAAAATAACGCACGCCCTAGAATACCTAACTGGCTAGACTCTCCTACAAGACTCCTAGAAAGCCACGCTAATGTTCCACCTGATTTTATGCCAACTAACACATGCACCAACAACTTGGATATCTATTCAAACAGAAAAAAAACTATCTAAAATAACAATCTCTCTCCTGATTTGATGGAGATTAGGAAAGAACCTAATCTTATTTTCCCTGGTGGTGTACGGAAGGTAGGAATAATCTCCTCCAGTGCCGGTTCATGATTGTCATGTAACCCATCGGGCCTTCCTGTGTGCACAAGTCCATGTGAATAGCTTTTCATGCATGCTTCATTCAAATATACTCCTGTGTCACTTTGATTTATCTTTTTCTTGTTGGTCCGTAACCTCATGTAATCACGTTTTGACGAACAACTAGCTAGGCCGGCCACATCAGGTCCACATAACTCATGTTTCTTGCCATCTCTACCACGGTGTAATATATTTGAACGTTTGGTAGTTCGTCCAACATTCTCGAATAAGCTCTTTTCCCTCGACTCGGTTTGTTTAACTTCAATAGCAGCCACACTCTTTGATATACCAGACGTTGTCGTGTTCGTATCAGGAACTCGTGGTAAGCCAATCATAATGGTCTTCAAACTCAATTTTTCAAATGGTAAATACGTTGAGAAATGATAATTGAGATGACTTAACAAGAATAATACGGCTACAAAAGTGGATCAACATTTTTTTGATGCTGCATCAATATTTTTATACTGAAATTTTATAGTTTTAAAAATTATTTTTATAATAGTTTATATGCTTATGTGTCATAGTTTACCATATAATGATATAATCAAATATTAAATATAGTGATTTTTATATAGCTGTAATGTAATTATTAGAATAGTAAAATTTAACCTATTTGTTATAACGACAATTGTGTTTGAATCATTTTTCATAATTACATAAGTTATAGTGTATACGTGTGTGTGTGTGTGTGTGTGTTCATTTATAATTTAAAAACATTAGTCATGTTGGATATATCTGAAACTTAGATCTGATTAATATCTTAACAGTGGTTTTCTTGTGTCTTTTTAGATACATATAATTATAGAAACTTCTACATTATAAATCAAATCATGGGGAAATGTTTCTTGCAATGTGTGTTCAATAATAAAGTGATAACATGTGCATAGTCCGTATTAGATATCACCATTTATATCAATCGCCGATGACCATGAAAATGCTTGTGACTGTACTTGTCATGTTTTTTCAAGATTTGATGGTTTGATACGCTCATCTCGAACACTCTTGGTTCTGTCCGGTGTATCAAGAGCTCGTGCTAGTTTCTAAACATTGTTCAGGAAATTATATATGAAATCTAGATAAAATGAAGCGGGAGATAGGCAATACACGATATTGGTTTGTGCTATAGACTTCTCTGCTAGCTAAAATTTTATTCTCACCGCCCAACCACCTTAGTGGAGAGAAGATAGAAAAAAGAATTCACTTTACTCGTCCATACTCATGGCATCACACCATCGAGCCACCGTGATGGGGAGAAGTGGCGAAAAAAAAAGAGATAAATTGCTCCACACTCATGTCCATGGACATTGCCAACTTTCTTTCAACAGTAGAAGTTTAGTCGAAGAGGTTGCAGAAGATTACTCCGGTTCATCGCTGAAAAACTTTTGAAGACGAAAAGGCAATAGGTTGTCCCCGCTTTCCGACCTGGAAGGCGTAAACAGACGTTGACCGGGGTTGCTCCACTCCCGGCCCCACGCACCAGATAGCGGGCGCGCTTGGAACGAACGAACGAGCGCCTCTCCCCTCGACGCGACATGGCGCTCCAGCCGCTGCTCCGCCTCCTCCTCCGCCCACCCCCACCCCCACCCCCGCCTACGCGCCGGACCCCACACCTCCCAGCCCCTTCCCCCACCCGCCGCGGCGCCGCCGCCGCGCTCCTCCTGCTCGCCGTCGCCGCGCCCCCTCCGCGGCCCGCCCGCGCCGAGGACGACGTCGACGAGCCCCACGTCGTCCGCCTCTTCGAGGTACCATCACTATCCCCAATTCCCGGTCTCCGCTTCGCCGGAGCATTTCGCGAAACCCTAAAATACCTCTCTCTGTCTGTCACCGTATGTAGGAGGCGACGCCGTCGGTGGTGTTCATCAAGGACCTCCTCGTCGCCCCGCCGCCGCGGACGCGGGGACGTGACGGCGGGGGAGCGCAGCCGGTGGAGGACGAGGAAGGGGGCGCCACGGTGGAGGGGACCGGCTCCGGCTTCGTGTGGGACTCCCTGGGCCACATTGTGAGCGCCTTCATTTTTCCTTCCCTTTGGGTTCAGTCTTATCGAGTTTCAGATAAAATGGGAGCAGGCAGTGTCAGTGTGGGACGTTGTGCGTCCGATTTAGTTACTGTTTGTGTTTGATGCGAATTGGTGATAAAATTAGAGCTGGGTTGATATCTCAATGATATCTGGTACCGCACAAGTACGAAAATTGGCAATTCCAGTGGCAACTTCCCCCTTGTGCTGTTTTTGCTTTTGTCTTCGGTTGTAGTTTTTCTACTCTGGTTTTTTTATTTGCTTGTGCAGATGCAGGCTTGCATGGTTTGATGCAAACCTGCAGAGTTGATCACTCGAGTGTGGAACCTTTGATCTCCCTGGACTAAGTTTGGCATGCCCTATTACTTTACTTTTATGTCTGCAACTAGGTACTCCCTCCGTCGGAATTACTTGTCATCAAAATGGATGAAAATGGATGTATCTAGAACTAAAATACATCTAGATACATCCATTTTAATGACAAGTATTTCCGGACGGAGGGAGTACATTTCACTAATTTAAATCGATTCTTAAAACTTTGATAGAGCCGTACTTGTACTCATGTTATACCGCAAGGCTTTTCAGTAACTATTTGTCTTTAAACTTCTATGTAATGTTTGTCTTTTGCTAGAACACACTGCGGGAATACTATTCATCTTGAATCATCTATTCTGTTGTTGAAATTTCTAATTGATTGTTTATGTTGGTGCATCAGGTGACAAATTACCATGTGGTTGCAAAATTAGCCGGGGATGGATCTGAGTCTCATCGCTGCAAGGTTTCTCCCTTTCGTTCTTACAATCTACTCATTAAAGATAGTAGTTCTGCGGTTGTGCCTTTTACGACATTTTTAGATAGAGAAGAGGGATTGTTGTTGTTTATGCCTTTTTAAGCCATTGTTTAATGGGTTTTTAGGTGTTCTTGGAGGATTCAAGTGGTACTAGTTACTCAAAGGAAGGGAGGCTAATAGGATATGATCCAACATATGATCTTGCTGTTCTAAAGGTTTGCAATTGTACTTCTTTTGGCTGGAATAGTGCAGTTGCAATGATATGAAGTTGGTTCCATGTTTCACTCTTTGAAGTCAGATTGGTCCTGCAGGTTGATGTGGATGGTGATAAGTTGAGGCCTGCTCTGCTTGGCACGTCACAGGGCTTGCGAGTTGGGCAGAGCTGCTTTGCTATTGGGAACCCTTTAGGATATGAACACACCCTAACTACTGGGGTAATGCCACCTTGAAATTATCCATTTTTCTTGTTAGATACCAACTTCTTAAATTACCAGAGGTTCATCATTCCAAGATGGATGCACCCAGGGAATTTGAATAGTTTTAAAGCTCCCTTGATATGTCAAAGTATTCTGATTATCTGATTGTGATCTGAAGTATTCTATAGGTGGTTAGTGGACTGGGGAGGGAGATACCATCTCCCAATGGGAGGGTGATTCGTGGGGCCATACAGACAGATGCTGCTATAAATGCTGGTAATATCTTGCTTCACTGCATATCATGCATTGCCAGTAAATTACACGGGTACACATTTATATTGTATGGAACTATGGATAATGACTTGCTGGTCAAGGATTGTTCTTTAGAGTTTAGACAGTAACCTTTTGGGACAGCATGGCTGAATCTATTTGGCTCAGACGCGTAATCCTTCTTGGTGGATGAGATCCAGGAATTAAAACCCAAAATGCATCCTAACTAAATCTCTCCTGTATAACTTTCTCAATGAGATTTTGGGAAAGAGAAGTCAGGAGGTTTTTTCTTGATACCCTTGGCTAGTCAGTGGACTGACGGCTCCATTGTCCTGATCTTAACTGCACTGAATTCTTGATATATTTTCCGTATATAAGTTGACAATAGTCTAGTTAAGGTTGAGATTCAGCTGTGGAGGCACTGCTAGTCTGCTAAGGTCTACCTGTACTAGATATGGTGTCTGCTAAAAGGATTTGTGGTGTGTTCCGACTGCAGGGAGATAGGCACCTTCTGGGGCTGTCAAGTTGGATTGTAATTTGCGTCCCTCCATACGTAGAAATACATCACAGGCATACTACACCAACCTCATCTTGCTTTTAAAAGAACACATACAAAGCCATAAAGCACGTTTAGTTGAAGGGAGAGATCAAATTTTCAGTGTGCATATCTCGTGGTTCAGCGTGATAAACTACCGTTTAGGAGGCACCAGCCCTTTAATCCTCAAAAAAGTTGGGGTGTAACCATGTGCTTCTTACTCTACTGTTCCTCTTATCACTTATGTTCCATTTTTTTTTTCATTTCTTTAGTCTCGTTCTTCATTGTGCACAATTCATTGACCACATAAGCTCAATTTGAACATGCATTGAATAATATATAATGTTATTTACAAAATTTGCTAATATCGACAGGTAACTCAGGAGGCCCACTAATTGACTCTTATGGCCATGTAATTGGAGTTAATACAGCTACATTCACACGTAAAGGTATTGCCTCAATATCAAAAGATGGATTGCTGAAGATATTTTGTTTTCCCTCCTGTTGTCTGTCTTGACTATTGTGGCGCCTCGGCTTTCCTTTTGTCACATGGCATGATTTAGGATAGGTTTTATTTTTGCACAATGGAATCAAGTAGCGAATAATATTTGCAATAAGTATGTGCTAATCCTTGAGTATCTTCTGTTAACATATTGTAGCACTAACCGAAGCAATGCAACTTCATGCCTTGTGAATTCTTCTATTAAGCCCTGTTTTCTCTGTGATGAAATATTCAGTTCAAAAAAATAAAAAAGGAATGGAATGGCTAACAGAATGTCAAGATCAATATTTATTCTCCCTTTCATGATATTTCCTAGGCGGTAGGCAAAGTGTCTTACACCGTTGTTAAGCTATTCCATTTTCTGCCTTGGTTCTCCGGGAAGCTAGATTTTTCTTCTTCTACAAAACTCAAGCACATTCGCTGTCCAGATTACACTATTTTCATTCCATAGATGGTGCGGTGGATCACTTTCACTCCTTTAATGATAGGTGCACGGCAACTTCGTCAAACCTATTGGTTGTACCGGCTAAAAACTAGTAGTCATAGATCGCCAGCTTGATATGTACGTACCTAGATTGACATGATGCTACCCCTGCTTCTGGCACACATAACTCTTGGGGCAGATCTCACAACTTAAATGTAGAGCTACGTGTAGTACAGCCACCAATGGGCCATCTCTCAGTGTGCAGGATTCAGTGCAGCAGATATACTGAAGTGAAAGCTTGTCTGCACACTGACGGATCCTCGTGTCTTTGTGTTCGCAGGATCTGGAATTTCATCTGGGGTGAACTTTGCCATCCCTATCGACACCGTTGTACGGTCGGTACCGAATCTCATAGTGTATGGAACTGATGTGAGCAACAGGTTTTATTAAACATTTAATTAGCTCCGATGTACATTCTCTGTTCATTGTTCAATCAATGCAAGTTGCCTTGTTGCTACATTCTTTACTGCCATCTGCTCAATGATGCTTCTTCAAGAGGTTCTGGTAAAACAATAAAAGATACTATCTCATCTCATCAACAATAACAAGCTCTCCAATACTAGAGCCTTAGTAAGACAAATAATACTGTAGCAAAATATTGATGTGAGAGAGTTGGGCCAACAAAATGAGTCTCATAGCAACGTTGGTCTTTCCAGCAAGCATTTGTTTGCTGCAAACCTGGGCATTGAGAGTGGGTCGAGCTGCGTTTCAGGCCAGGCCTTGTAAAGCCCCGACCTGAAAATGCTAACCCTGGGCCCAGGCCAGGAAAATAGTTGTTTTTTTGTGTTAAAAAATCAATAAATAAACCATTTTCAGAATAAATTAATGAAGGATTATACCTATTTTTTAAAATGTATATAAAAATTGCTCTGTTAGGGCCTTTTTGGGCGAAAAGAGAAGTCCCAGCCTGGCCCGGATGCCAGGCTTTTGGTCTCTCCAGCAATCATTTGTTTGCTATAAACCTGGGCATTGACTGGGCGGAGCTTTGTTTCGGGAAGGGCCAGGCCGTGTAAAGCCCGACCTGGAAACGCCAAGCCTGGGCCCAGGACAAGAAAATGGCCACTTTTGATAATTTTAAGATTAATAAATAAATCATTTTCGGAACAATCAATGAAGGATTATACCTATTTTTTAAAAATATATATAAAAAGCTCTGTTAAGGTTTTTTGGGTTTTGGGCTAAAAGAGGAGCCTAAGTCCGTCCCGGATGTCGAGGCTTTTAGGCTGGGCCCGACAGGCCACCGTGCCAATGCCCAGGTTTAGTTTGTTCCTGGCGTCTTGTTACAAGAGCCCAAGTTGTTTATTTCTGGATAAGTATCCTCTATTTCTCTCCATGTAAAAAAACTTAGTGATGACTTAGTGTAAATAAATAAAAAGGTTAGAAGGTGATCATTGCTAATAAGAACCTCAGAGAAAAGAAATGAAGCTGGAGTTGCATACAGTACACAGGTCACATCGAAAGTACAGCGCTCATGACTACATGAGGAAGCTAGCCAGTCAACACCTGTGAAGAAGCAACTTAAGGCAAAGGAAATCTGATTTATAGGCTGATGGTCCTTCCTGTTCCCATCAGGAAGACCAAGAATCAATCTCATCTCAAAAAGCAGGGGCTGCCTGACTGCAAGCTTGGTATTCCTTTTTCTTTGTGAAATAATAATGTTGGCCTTCTTTGTTTCGTACTAGAATTTTAATTCTGGCTTCTTTGGCTCCTAATTTTTTTTTTCTGTTCCCTGCCGGAGTTATACCGCGTGCTGTGAAATTCCTAGATTGAATCCATGGTGGCCTAAGGTGGCTAGTCTAGGGGCGTCCTCAACTTGAGTGAGATCGTTTGAGGGTATTGTGTTGATCCTTGATCATGATAGGACAACCACCCTAACCATACAACCAAACGTCACTTTTCCCTTGTAGGAAATGTATGCACACCCCTTTCCTTGAAGGCATGTACGTGCAATTGGGTCGAGAGAACAGTACAGTACATCTGAGTCCGACTCTTTCTGCCGGACTCCGCCGCCCAAGTAGCCTTTTTCCTCCGGCGGTGTAGATTCTTCTACGGCCCGCCGGCCGGCCATCTCTTTCTGCTGCATTATTGGGAGGCTGGCCGCTTCAACATCCCAGATTGATCATGTTTATCCCTTTCAGCTCGTACTGTCACACGTCCAAGGCATCATCAAGGAAAGTGCGCCTGGGCAAGAGCTTCCAAGTTCTCAACAGTTTGAACTTCTTTTAGGTTACCAGTTTGATCTTCTTTTTCACTTGTAGTACACGCCCATTTTCGACGCCATGCAAACTCGCATATTCCGTGGCCTGTCAGAGGGCAGAACAGAGAGGCAGCGTTTATAAAGCTCTATTTCGGAGAAAAGAATGAGTGCTTGTTTGAGGCTTCTAGTAAAATTTCTGCCTAATTTATAAAGCTCTCTTTTTGGCGAAAAGAATGAGTGCTTGTTTTGAGGCTGCTAGAAGGTACGATAAGACCTATTGTATGGAGCTCTAAGATGAAAGGAGCAAAACGTTTGTCTCCGTCAAGGGAGGCATGGCCAGGCTCCCTGATTGAGCTTCATCTCCAGGGTTAGGAAAGGTGGAGCCAACCGCCGCCAGTTTGGTTGGTGCTCTTGTCACCTCGGCTTACAAGTCAAGTCACAAGAGGGAGGTCGGCCGGCCGCACAGCACGTGTCGATACCCCATCCGTCCATGCTAATCAACTCCGCGTGTGCTTAGGTCGATGTTTACCTTTGCCGATCACCTTGTTTGCAGTTAATCTTTTTTTTTGGCATTGAAATTTAATCCCCTTTTAATAGAAGAATTATCTGTTTCGAATTTACGCAGCCGCTACTATCGTATTTCTATATAGAGCTGTACTCATTTCTCATACTAGTGTGTGAGATCCCAAAAATATCGGTTAGTTTGCACTGCTATAATCTGGAGCGGATGTGGCACATGAATAACCCATGCAATCAAGGATCCATTCTTGGTTAATAACCAGGAGTGATAAAAGATTACATATGCAACAAATACTATGCAGTATGCACCTAGACCTAGTGATTTTTTTTTTGTCACACATGTGCTCATCCCAATATCTTCTCAAGAAGAAATCTTTACAAATCTGGGCTTTACTCAACCAGTTGCATTAGCCTGATGCATATGCCAAGAAGAAAACGACTGCCTGAAAGGTACCTCGTAGAGAAAAATTATGTCTTTATTTGTCCTCTTTGCAACAATATTCTTGGGTGCATTGTTCATTGCCCTAAATGTCTCGTCCTTGCGGCGATGTGTTCGCTTTCGACCGCATTTCCGTGCAACAAATGCCTATGGTACGTGCTGCCATTGGGTGCAGGCAACCGAATTTGATAGGATACAGCGCACAGGGGTCACTTTTAAGTTTGGCGAGGTGTCCTGCAGTCGGCCTGCAGAGTCTAACACATGGGGTCCAAGTTTTCCAACGTGTCAAGGCTCTAGAAGATAATTTTAAGCATAAGGGTCGCTTCTTAATTTGTTGTGCTCCTGTGATATACTGCCTAATCTATTTATCTAAAGGTTCTTTTTTCCTAGTACTTTGGCGATATTTTGTCGTTTCATCTCAATAAGATCATTCTCAACAAATCGTCCCGTCACGTGAAATTTCGGCGAACAGATATGGTTTGAAAAAGCCACAGCAGCGTCGGAGGAAACCTCACTCACTCAGAAAGCATTCCAAAGAACCATGAACAATCTTTCGAAAGCCCAACATATCCAAGATAAAGCCTATAATTGGACACTTCGCATGGAGTAAGTGAGTAACTAATCTAAAAGTATCAGGGTTTGGTAGCGAAAAAGCAGGCACTCGGCGAAAACTTTACCGATCTTCTAGCTTGGATCAACTCACACATATCGCGATCTAGGCGTGCAATCAGGTCAAGCCAAGGATATTTCGTGCGGGACAAAGTCAAATCTGATATGCTAGACACACAAGTGTGTTGTCTTGTTGCTTGTATTTGCGCCCATCCTTAACCATTTCAACCAGATGGCGCACGCATGGGCTTTGTGCCTTATCTCCAGGGCAACCATGGGTTGGTGTTGGTGTATACACATGATGAGACAACACATTAATAAATTTGAGCTTTTTGCAGTCGATCAGATCAGCTTGTTCTTTCCAGCATGGTGTGGTTTGGCTTGATCTTCCTGCCCAAGATGTCACATGATATATATATAAATTCTAATTCCAGCATATGCATGAGGAACTATAATAGTACATGGGAGTAGCCACAGCAACACTGATGATAATAGGGGCTCCATGGAACACATGTTGTAGTGAATAAGTAATGGCGGATCGAGGCAACATAGCATATACTCCCTCCGTCCGGAAATACTTGTCATCAAAATGAATAAAAGGGGATGTATCTAGATGTATATTAGTTCTAGATACATCCCTTTTTATCTATTTTGATGACAAGTATTTTCGGACGGAGGGAGTACTTATTTAGAGGGTTTATTATCTTTCCGCGCAAACTTGACGCCCTTGCCGAGGGCGAAATAATCCGGCCGCATCTTGAAATTCGACCCGATATTTATCTTGCTTCTTGGTTTGGATCCAAATAAGTGTAGTGCATGATTTCTGCACGATTTGATTCATCTCAATCAGAGAGTGCTAACCAGCTAGTTCAAATCATGCATGCTGACTACACAGTTTTGAGTAAGTTTCATGTCACAAGAATTACAGACGTGGCATGGACACCTCAGAGTAATTAGTAGCTATGTCAATGCCCGTCTTGTACTTTATTACGGTTGGGTGATGATGTGGTGTTAAGATAACTTCTACGACCTTTTTCTTGATAGCCATCAATCATCAGCTTAACAAAGTGATAAAATAGAGCTTGATTAACCTTGGAGCAAGCCAGCTAAGTAGTAAGCAATTGGTTAATTAGTTTACTCAGTTGCTTAATTTGCTTGCAGTTGCAGAGAAGACTTTTCCTTGTGTTAAGATGGGAAAGAAAGAACTCATGCTCACTTAACAGTTAACACCACCAAAAACACAGTGAACAAATTAACAAATATTTTAACCCTGTTCATCCCAAGAAATATCCAAGAGCCTGATGCACATGAAGTTACTGTTGTTCACAGTGCCTCAGGCAAACTGGCCCCTCTCTCAGGGACTGAGATCTAAACCTACCCTACTTATGTCATGACTTACTACTAGTTACAACTCATAGTGCAATTAGGCAGGCAAGCCGTACTAATGCATGACAGGAACTGTTTTACTGTCTCCTATTTATTTTTATGCAGCTGCTCTGCTCCTCCCCTGCATCTGGATCCTCATGTCAAGGCAGATGAAACAATCAATGACACACTACAAAATAACATATTTAGATTCTCCTCGGGAGCCATTAATCAAAAACGATTTGTGTACTTGTGTAGATCTCCAGGACAAGATCTTGTCACAGAGACAGTCCATTGCAGAACAAGATCCCTCGGTTGATTGCAAAAGAGGATCTTCAGTTGATTCGCCAAAGGAGACCAAGTGAGCAGACCACAGATATGGAATTGAATTTTTATCCAACCTACAACTACTAGACAATTTAAAAATTCTCAAACTGGCTTAAAATTTCCATTTTAGCATTTTTACTGCGCATGACCAAGATTTGGGTGTCTGTGTATGAATAGGGTTTTCTCTTGAGGTGGGCCCACTTTCTGACCATTCTCCACAGGGCAAGATCTTCCTGCAGGAAGTACAGACAGAGTACAGCTTGTTTGTCAATGGAAGCTAGTGTAAACAAGATATAGCATAATCTTTTAGATAATGACACAGCACATATATAGTATTGCTAATCCATCTCCCTTGCTCCCTCTCTCTTGGTTTATTCACTGTTCTCATGCATGCAAAATACTACAAAGCCTCATCGAAGTGCTACAATCTCTCTGTCGCCGATGTACCTCTCACTCTCACTCTCACTCCATCTGCACCAGAAGATCCATCTACCAAAAAAGAGGAAGCTCCTTACTAAGTTACTATAGCCAGCTAATGCCCCCAACCTCCTAAGAACAACATGTACATGGTCGCGCCGCGACACGCGTCGCGGCATGGCGATGGCGGCACGAAGCTTCGGCCGAGGTCCCGTTTGGAAGCTGCGGCATGAACTGAACTGGTTACCGTGGAATTCTTGCGTTTTGGGCTGTGGTTTCATCGATCAGATCAGGCTTGTAACTCCTCCTTCTCGACCTGCAGCCTGATCTCCCTGTTGAACCTGGTGATGAAGTCCTCCACCCTCCGGTTGAGCTCCTCGTCGGAGAGCCGCGCGTAGTACTCGCTCTCCTCCTCCTCTGCGGCGGTGGGCTGGCGCCGGCCCTCCGTGGCCGTGCGCCGGAGCTTCTCGTCCCTCACGACGACCACGCTCTTGTCCTGCACCACCACCGGGTCGGGCACGAGCGCGTGCGAGTGGGACCTGCTCCGCCGCCTCCTCGCCGCCCTCTCCTCCCTCGCCAGGCTCCTGCTCGCCGTCAGCCTCGCTTTCACCGTCACGCCGTCGTCGTCACCCTCACCGGTGGCGTAAGCGTGGGACGGTGTGCCGGACATGGCCATCTTCGCCCGGACATCTTCTTCGCCTCGTACAACCAATGCGTGTGCATGGTTGTCCACGGCCGTGTCGCCATGGAGGAGGACGTCCCTCGCGACAACCAACGGTTGGTCCTCGACGACGACCACAGGCAGCAGCGGCTCGTCGCTGGAGACGCTAACCATTGGCGGCACCGCCGCTGCGTCGCCGTTGTAGTTGGAGACGACGAAGGGGCGGTCGTCGACGCAGGAGGAGGTGGAAGAGGAGGAGCCGAAGAAGAGCATGCCGGAGTCGGCGGCGATGACGACGATGATGGAGTTGGACATGAGGAACCAGAAGGTGGTGTCCCGGAAGAGCGTGGCCGGCGGCACGCGGAGGACGGAGACGTAGAGCACCGGCAGCGCCATCACCAGGATGGAGATGGACACCTTGGTCATCATCTGCTGCTGCCTGCTGATCTCTCTCTCCGGCGGAGCCTGCATGTTCACCAGCGGCAGCATGTGTTTGCAGCGTACGCTTTGGGCTTTCTAGCTTCCCTGCTATGCTATGGCTTATTTGAGTTTGAGCTCGTGGTCTCTGTGCACTTCTGGTGTGAATGAGATGTCCTTTTATAGGGGGAGAGAGAGAGGTATAGAGAGAGAAGTAGAGAGAGAGAGGTAGAGAGAGAAAGAGAGAGAGAGTAAATGCATGCTAATTGTTGTGTTGTCTCTAAAAAATATTGTTGTTGTGTAGGTGTAGGTTTGTGGTTGTATGTGAGTGAGAATGATTGGTGTGTGTCTAGAGAGAGAGAGTGCATGCATGGGAGGGGGAGTGTGAGCATCACTAGTAGTACTACTAGTAGTAGCTCTCCAATAATCATGTGTGTGGCTGGATGGATGGAGATGGGGTAAAGAAAGGTATGGTGGTTTTGCATGCCTGATTAGAGAGGGCAAGCTAGGTGCTGGCTGGATGATATGGTGCTGCTGCATTTGGTTCTGATATTTTGGGGTGCAATTTGCTAGAGGGGAAGGGGGACACTGTTTAGATGAGAGCAAATGGGCATTGTGGCACATGTTGGCCGGCAGTGCAGGACAACCAATGATATGGTGAGAAAACCGTGCATGTATGGCTCTGCGTTTTGGAAAAGCGAAGTTAAGAGCATACTTTCTTATATCTGCACCACACACCCTACCTAGCTATATATACCAAGATAGGATCAAAACCATGGTGCTCATTCGTGTAAAACCACTGCCTTGTTGTGGCTATTGAACCATGCATGCTTGTGAAAATTGATTGTCAATTTGTTGTTTGTTTCTTTTCGCCGTATAACATTATTGAGTGAGCTTTAAAAAAACATGTTCGTCAATCTTCCGTGTTTTCTTTTTCAAAAATGGCTTGCTTTACGTACACTGCTAAAATACAACACATCACGTGATCAACCTCTTTTGAGAGTGTATCATATATATAGTACGACCATATACAAGCACGGTTCAAAAACTTGTACAATTTATCACATGGTGTTAGGGCACTTCAAAACTTGTGCAATTTAAACCGATTCTTACTTGAAGGAAAAACATGCCACGAGGAGAAGAAAAAATATATCACAAAAGACCAAATGTTTAGCCCGTCGAACAAGCTCCTAGCAAAATTACTTTTTTGATGCACCAAAATAACATCGAAGATTAACATGACTATTGTTATTTCAAGAACAGTCTAGTTAAGCTCATGTAGTCATGTTATCAAGTATAGAAGGACCTTGAAAAAAGAAATCATTAGACACTCTCCTCCCCTTTCCGCTCTGCCATGAGAGGTGATTAGGCCGAGCATCCATTCCCCACCATCGACTGCCGCTGCCGTTGAGCCCGTGCATTCCCTCTCCTCTACCAGTCACTGCCGCTCCGTGATGGGTGGGCAACCCCGGTCATCCTGTAGATAGATTAGGGTTCTGTGGTGGTGCGTCCTTGATGGTGGCGGCGATGCCAAACTGGTGAATAAGTTTCCCTCAAGCTTCCACATCTCAGACGGTGTCATCTACGCCAGTGTTGATGGCTTTGTAGCGTAGATTCCTACTGTCCTTTCTTGACGGTGAGGCTAGGATTTGCAAGGTATGTCAGCGTGGAGGCGATGGCGGCTTTTCTCTGCAGTTTGGTCCTTTGGCCACATCTTCATCACATTAGTGCGTCCTTGGGTTCCAGCATGAGGGCAGTGATAAAAAATGATCCATGTTGAATTTGCGGCTCTTCCGGTTGTGATGGCATCTTCTCCAGGGCGCTGGATCGGCCGGACCGTGGCCTTGATAACTTCCTATCCGCGATCAACGATGGTGGGTTGGCTCCGGCGTGGAGCGGCATCCACGACACACCATCTGCTGCACTGACTCCACACGTCACAAACCCAGACATGATGATATTTTTTCCAAAAAGGTTGCAAAGTATCAACTGTACAAAAATAAATAAATAAATAAATTTAAAATCAGGATGCGATGGTTAGTAAAAGGCCATGACCTTTTATGGACAAATCTAAACCCATGTTAACTCCTTTACGTAGTTACAAGAAGTGGCTGAAAAGACTTAAGTTTGCGTTGGCAGAATGATTGCAAGCCGAGCAAACAAGACAAAAAGAAATTTTGGACTACAATTAGCCACAAATGCAAATATATTGTATATGCAGTTGATATCACATCAATAATCAAATCATCCCCTAATTCCTTTGTTCTCATTATGTTACTCATTATGTACTAGTACGTCCTGAAGCTTTCCCATCAATAATTGGGCCGGGAAATATCAAAACTAATGTGCACCATGGCCACACGTGTCACTCTTCCTAGCTTCCTAGGCCTTCTGTTGCCTACCAACTTGTACTGTGTTGGGTCTCCCGATCATCCTGTCCGTTGATGCAGATAGGACAATTTTGATGGACTTGTATGAATCCAATTAATAGTGCTCATGCGTTCTTCAATGTATGTGATGTTAACCGCGCAGCAGGCGTAGTCAACAATTGCCAAATCATTCACAAAATGTATATGATATTATATGGCTACACGTGTTGTTGATTAATACGTACTTCATCGCGTCGAAACCAAGACCTCTTAGCACAAATGAGAGTACTTCACCACTGCGCCAGCCCGTCCTTCACATATTGTTGATCAATAACAGTATGTACTTAAATTCTTATATCCTTTTAGGAGGTGTTTGTTTCGATGAGTGGCAACGTAAACGTAAAGGGGAACTGATTACACACTGTAACAACACCAGAATAGACAAACCTCGTTCTGTTTGGTTCTGCAGTGTAAAGAAAACAGAGCAAGAACAGATTAGATCGAGATCTGCAGGAGGAGCTTGATGGAGGCGGAAGAGATTGATCCAGAGATGGGCCTTGCTGCTCCTCGTAGGCGGCTCCGGCGATACATCCTCGTCGGCGGTTGCGGCGGCGGCTGGCTGGCGAGGTCGTTCCCGGCGTATGGATTAGGAGGATATGACCGAGGGAAGGCAACGGCGCTGGACTCGAAGCGGGTCAAGGGGAGGTGGCAGCGCTGGACTTGAAGGGAGGCGGCGGCGGCGGCGGTGTCGCGGGGGTGGAGGAGGACTCGGGGTGAGAAGCGCTCGAGGGTGGGAAGGAATCCTTTACCGGTGGGGGGTGGGGGTATCGATCGATCACTGTGCCGGACCTGATTATGGAGGGACATGATTACATAAGGTCGCCACCAAACGCACGTAACATTATTCGTTTACAACGTAAACATGTGATGGACAAAAATTGCTGAAACAAACACGTCCTTAATGAGGTACATACAGTCCTCATGCATGATTTACGCTATGATTGCAGTTTTCTTTTTACGAAATCCACAAAAATGAAGAAGCTGAGAGCAATACCATCATGTGGCTACCCAATTTTCCTTTAGAAAAGGCCGATTAAGAATAGGACAATTGCCCAGTAAATTACAGAAAACCGAGGGAAAGCAGTCACGACGCACCCCAAAGCATGAGGCACCAACGGGCCGGTCTAGCTAGCCACATGAAGTCCACACACATTGCCGAGAGGAAGATCATCGGCAAGGTTGCCTGCAAGAGTCATCGTCGTCACTTCTCCGTGAGCAAACGATTTTGACTTCATTGCATCGAACCATCCACACGGTAGCCACCAAAATAACCGCATGAGGTTCACGCTGACCTATGCCAAAAACGAAAACCCAGCCACGCACACCTGGATGCTATGGTGGAGGAAGAAGGAGAGCTCCACGGCGACCCCCAAAGCGGACAGCGACCGACAGCGCCACGTCTTCAAAGCTCACATAGCCAGGGCCCGAAAAGCGTTGCTAGCCCGCCGAAACGCCCAACTCTAGTGTGGCAATGGTGCTACCTCCATGCAAGGGCCCAACCTTGCCGCCTATAAACGCCTACGAGCCGAATCCCGTTGAAACAGACAAATATGATGTCCCACCGCCGCCACAACCATCAAAGGCCGACATATAACCAAGTCGCGAGGGAGGGGGCCCCACCACCCCGCTCCCAAGTCGCTGGAAGGGTTCGTCGGACCGAAGCCTGTGAGCTCACCAAGGATGCTGCTGCGGTCACTGCCTCCAGAGACACTGCCTAGGAAACCCCGACACTGCATAACAAAAGGGAATGAGCTCCATCCACCATAAGAACGTGTCACCGCACAAGGAGAAAGCCCCACCACCGCCATCCGCCCCGTGGGAGCCTCCTCCGATGACGGCGAGGGGATGAAGGGGGGCGAGGGGCAGCTTGGTGGCACTCGATCTAGGGCTCGGGAGGGGAGGCAAGTATTTCCCTTTATGAGTTTATACTTGTACAAATGTTCCTAAGGCTTTGTTCGGTTGTTGGGGATCCAATCCCCTAGTGGATTCAATCCACGCAGGGTTTGGGTGATCCTCACCCCGTCACCCAATCCCCACTAATCCTTTCCTGCATAATCCATGTCTACGTACAATTGTTTGTTTACACCTCTCTCTTGGCAGACGAGCTAGAAGCCTAGCAGAATAGAAATTAAGAGTGGTGATGAGAGGGCAAAAATCTTATCCGTGGGAAGATAATTTTTGAGAGGAGCGGACGCCGGAGATGGGGGTCGCTGCGGGAGCCGCCGTGCTCGCACCGCTGCACCTCGAGATCTCCTTCGAGCTCGTGTCGGGATGGAAGAAGAGGGTCGTGCCGGGGATCTTCTGCTGGGGAGTGAGGGGGGGGGGATTGAGTTCGTCTTCAATGGAGGATTGAGTTCGTCTCTCCGGCTCGTTCCCCGCGCTGCCGCCGCCGCTCTTGCCCTCTTATTTTTCTTTCGAGACGAAACGACTAGACGAGAAGAGATGAAACATGGTTTTCTTCCACGCGGAGGGAGACGTGGCTCAGAACCCGGTGGAATCCCTGCGGTTTGAGGGGGTTTTGGGTGGGAAATAAACCCGTCCAGGTTTAACCGAATATGCATATAAGCTAAGCGGGGATCCAACCCCTGCGAGGGTAAAACCCACGGGGTTCGGGACAAAACCCCTCCGATCCTGGCGGGGGTGGGATTAAACGAACGAAGCCTAAGGAGGGAACAATCAAATTAGCCATGTTATGATTTGTCTCCTCGGAATTCGCGCTCAGCCTCAATTAGTACCGGCCCACTCCCTCACGTGTACGTACGTATGCCAATATATATGTAGAGTTGACACAGGACGTGTCCGACTACTCGAGTGCGCATATACGTGGTAGCTGCAAGAGCTTCGCTTGATTGGCTTGCTGGTAATCATGGAGGCCAGGTGGCAGCAAGTAGGTAGAGATATTTAGGTCAAAGCCAAGCTTTGCAATCAGCAAGCCACGGGATCTAACAGTGCGTGGCCTGTTTGCTTTGTTTGACATGCTATACGTCGATGCTATGGCACTGTGGAAGTTTCCGGAATCTTCTTTACCGATGCGCTCGCCCTTCTCGTGACCCGTCTGTCTACAAAACTAATCAATTATGCATTTCGCTAACAGGTGTATGCTCACAAAAATGTCAAAGGGCAGAGGCCATGTATCAATTCTGCACATGCGCTTACTGCTAAGAGTTTTATCGGTTAAGAAACTTGTTAGCGTTAGGCGGGAATTCAAGCCCGTCAATTAAGTGCTTTCTCGGTAAAGAAATATAAGATCATCTAGATCACTAAAAGGGAGTAACTACTAAACCAGATTTACCGCAATGTATTTTATCATATTATTTCAGGTTGTAATTTTTTTCAGAAACATTTCAGGTCGCATGTGAGAGTAGGATTAGGTAGGACTAACCAGCCCATCCCACTTAATCTGCTTATTGGGCTTCCATTGGACAAGCAGAGAAATTAGAGGGTGTGTTTGGTAGCATTCCCAACCTAGCATGGTTTCCCTCTGATACATGCTCAATGTAGACATGCTGAGTAAATGCACTTACTGTTGTTTGGTAGCTGCGTATGTGCAGGGACATGCTAAGCTGTGACTCTATTTGGCAGCTTGCATCTGTTTAGACATGTCGGCCGGCACTGTAACAACCGATATTTTCAAATAAGTGAACAAAACATTTCAAAAATGTGAACAGTTTTTTGAAACATGAAAAAATAACATTTTTTAAAATTTAAATAATTTTTGAAATTCTATTTTAAAAAAATTAAACAAATGTGAAAGTTTGATCTTTTTTAAATTTTTTTAAAAAAATTGAAAATATCAAATCATTTTGAAAAATCATTTTTTTTTCAAAAATCTAATTTTTTAAATTCCAAACTTTTTTTAAAATCTTAACAAATTTTGAAATTTTGGACATTTTTTCCAAATTATGAAAAACTGCATCTTTTCGCAAATTTGAACAATTTTGGGTATTCTCAACATTTTCTGAAAATTAAATTATTCTTTAGAAATTCTAAACATTTTTTAAACACATTGTCGCTCGCTTCGCTCATGCATGCTGACCAGCGAACGGTTATTGGGGTGTTCTCTCTTCGTGCATGCTAAGATGGGCTGAGCTCGTGCATGCGGAGGAGGCCTCGTGCAGGCTACCAAACAACCAAAAATGGGCCGGGGAGGGAACTCTTGAGCTCATATACCCTCTATGCGCACTCTACCAAATACAGTGGGCTAGCCCTATTAAGAGCATGGTTAATAATATAACCAATTGCTGGCTATATGAAGTTGTCATGTCATATATAGTCAACATTGTAGTTAGTCATATAACAAGGTGGCCATAAGAGTACTTTTTTTCCACCTTATCTCTATCTCTTTCCTCATATTTTTTGCATCTGCCTAGAAATACACATATAGTTAGGCTCTTGCATGAGAGCCCACTCCCCTTTTTTTCATGTCTCTCTTCTGCACATACACAAAATTGCCATGTAAACGGACTCTAAGAGCAACTCTAGCAGACCCGTAACCGCCAAAATGTGGGTCGGCGCGGAAAATCCCGCCCGAACAGACCCCACAAACGCGACCGGCCCGCAAAATTTTTTGAGGGGCGCGGCAAACCTCGGCCCCAACTCGCGTATTCGCGAGTTTCCGCCTCGCCCCTATGGTGCCCCGTATCGCAGTGAAGCGGTTGGCGGGAGGGACATTTCTGCCTGCGCCCCTTTTCCCACCTCCTTCCGCCGTCGCCCGCCATAGGTTCCGCACGTCCGCCGCCGCCGATTCCGGCCAAATCTGCGGGCAGAATCGCGCCGCTGTGGCGTCCCTCACCCTCTACCACCGCTAGGCTGCACCGCCCCCCCCCCGGATCCGGCGAGAAGAGCCGCCTCTTGTCGCTGTCGCTGCCGGGGATCGACCGCCCTCGAGTCGGCCCTCGTTACCGCCCGGGATCAACCGCCCTCAAGCCGCCCCTCGTCTCCGCCGGTTAGTGTTTGTTTGTGCTTCGTGTCGAGTGCTCCGCATAGTTGGTTGACGCGGTGTGCGCTTCTCGTTCATGTAGATGGAATTGAGCCCGTGCGAGAGGTTTTTGCTCTCTGATTCGTCCGATTCCGACGACTCGGATGTTGAGATGATGCTTTCAAACTTTTTGCAGCAGACATTGGTGATGGCTCTTGCCGTCAAGGAGCACGAAGACGAGAATCGAAAGAGGTGGCGAGGATCGACCATCGAGCGTCTTTGCATTCCTCGAAATCGCCATCTCGGGAATGAGATGTTGATGCAAGACTATTTCACAAAGAATCCAACATATCCACCGCACCTCTTCCGGAGAAGGCACTGAATGCGCCGATCCCTCTGTGTGAAAATTGTTCAAGCTTGCGAGGCAAATTGTCGATATTTTACTCAACGAAGAAATGTTGCGGGCTTGAAGGGATTTAGTGCATATCAAAAAATCTCGGCAGCTATGCGGGTGATTGCATATGGCGTTCCGGCTGACTATGCCGATGCGTATCTTCGCATCGGTGAAGATACAACAATTGAGTCAGTGCATAGATTTGCCAAAGTGATCATCCGTGTCTTTGGTCCCGAATATCTTCGGGCACCCAACGAGGATGACACAAAGAAATTGATGTCATCTAATGAGAGGAGAGGTTGGCCTGGCATGCTAGGTAGCATTGATTGTATGCATTGGACTTGGAAAAAATGCACGAAGGCGTGGCAGGGAATATATCGTGGCAAGTCTCGTGATGCAACAATTGCGCTAGAGGCCGTAGCATCCGAGGATTTATGGATTTGGCGTTGCTTCTTTGGTATGCCAGGCACTCTCAATTATATCAATGTGTTGCAACGGTCTCATTTGTTTGCTAGGCTTGCTAGTGATGATGCTCCTGCTTGCAACTACACTATCAATGGGCATGAATACACAAAGAGGTACTATCTTGCAGATGGTATATACCCTCCTTGGTGCACATTTGTCAAGAGCATCAAAGAACCCCAAACTAAAAAACAATGTGAATTCGCAAGGATGCAAGAGGCAGCCCGAAAAGGCACTGAAAGAGCATTAGGGGTTTTGCAATCTAGGTTTGCCATTGTCCGTGGTCCTGCTTGTTTTTGGGACAAGTGGACCTTGAAGAACATCATGACATGCCGTGTTATCCTGCACAATATGATTCTCGAAGATGAGAGCGGCATGAACTTGGAATTCTTTTACGACAACATGGGTAGCCGTGTCAAATCAGCTAGAGACCCTAACCGCACTAGAGCTTTTCTTCAAACATACAAGGAGATTGAAAATGCAAACACCCACTTTCAGATTTAGGAGGATCTTATTGAGCATCATTGGCAAAGGGCTGGACAGTAACGAACTCATTTTTCCATTTATTTGTATTTGTATTCGGGACAAGTTTTGTACTGCATTATTTGTATTTGTATTCGGTGATTCGAATAATTATTTGTAATGTGGATGATTGTTGTATTGTGTTGGTATTGATAATTATGGTGTGGTATTGATATTTTGCAGACCTACGGAATGCGGGATGCAGCGGCGCAAGAACAGACCCCGCAAAGCCGACCCGTAAAAAAATATATTCCACGAATATCCTTTTATACGGGTCCGTTTGGGGGTCTGCCTCTGCGGTCATCCGCGCCGGCCGCAAAGACGTTTTTCCACGAACTGCAAACGTGTTTTGCGGGCCGGCGGGATGAGGGGTCTACTAGAGTTGCTCTAAGTCTGCTATTGTACTTAGGTAAATGTTTGCGGCCGGAGCGCCGGCCCAAACTTGGGCCGGTCGCCTCGCTAGCAACGCGAACACTGCGGGGCCACAGGTGCCACGCGACCTGTCCAGCCCAGCCGTACCCTTTGCTTCTTATCCTCTTCCCTTTTATAAGTCAGCTCCAGTGCCTTCTTCTTCCTCCCAAAACGCATCTCACCTAGAAAAATCACCCAACGCCATGGCCATGGACGAGCTGCCGTGATTTGCTTCCAGCTCGAGGCGCCACACTCAACGACAAATCAGGGGCCACGGGAGCTGCAACCAGCGGTTGGCGGAGCTGTAACCAGCGGTTGGTCGAGCTGCATCGAGCGATGCTGCCGGCGGCGAGCTGCAACCGTGCATCAATCAGTTGTGCTCTTCGACGGCGGGGTTGCAACCGCACACGTCGGAGCTGCAGCCGGCGTTTGGGTGAGCTGCAAGGCTCGGCTTATTTGAGATGCGAATTTTTGCTGGAAACCGGCGACACCAACTGCTAGCGCGGCAAAAGCTTCAACCTATGTGTAAAATAGCTTCAACCGGCGAAGAAGAAAGTTTCAACCCCATGAAAAAAAGCTGCAATGGATGTGGACAAAAAGTTTCAATAACAGAAAAAGCTTCAACCAGTATGTGAAAAAGTTTCAACCGGCGAAGGAGGAAGCTTCAACCATGGAAAGAGCTTCAATCGATGTTGGAAAAAAGCTTCAAACCGTGGAAAAAGTTTCAACCAGCGCGAAAAAAGCTTCAACCGGCATGCAAAAAAGCTTCAACCGGCGCGACATGTTGACGATGGTGCGAGCTGCAGCCAACGACATAGCGGTGCTACTACGGCGACGGGTGAGCTGGGGCACGAGGTGTTGCAACCATCAAGCGACGGAGCTACCACCATACATGCCGGAGCTGCAAGTGGGCGGGAGGGGGGGGGGCAAGGGCGGAGCTGCGTCTACCCGGCGGCGAATCTACACACTCGGTAGCGGCGCTGCATATGCGAGCACGAGGCGAGCGTGAAGGGCAGGCGAGCGCCGCGGGATGGTCCTCTTTTTTTTCTCCAAGCATGTGTGGGAAGGGAGGAAGACGATGCACCTAATCCCGCGCTAATCAAGGCCCTTAATGCGCGCTTGATCGAACGCTAGGCAGCAGACCGGCCGAAATTTTTGGCCGGTGCACGGGCGCCTAGCGGTGCCCTTGTACTTACTCTAACCGAGCGGAAACCCACTTTCCCCAATTACCATCCCCTGGCCCCCGATACATTTCTCTCGTGAGGGCAGAGGAGGTGCCGCCACGTAGACTTACTACCACCGCCGCCGCCCGGTTGACGCGGGCGCCACAGTGTCCCTGGGATTCGCGCTCATCAACCTGTCGTGGCGCCTTGCAGCGGTCATGATGGCCATGCAGCCGCTGGTTAACGCTAGCTTCTACTCCCTCCGTAAACTAATATAAGAGCGTTTAGAATACTAAAATAGTGATCTAAACGCTTTTATATTAGTTTACAGAGGGAGTACTTCAAGAAGACGCTCACAATGGCCGGCTCCAGGAAGGCCAAGAAGGCGCAGGTGTAGAGAAGCCAGCTCACCAGCGAGGCCATGGTGAACCATCGGACGGTCACCGCATTCTCGTCGCAGTGGTACGAGGACGCGCATGCGGGCTTGAGGAAGGACACCCTCGGGAACCTTGATTCTGCGGTTTACCGTGTTGCAGTTGAATCATTTCGAAAGTGGGGATCTCACTTATGCCCAGGTAACCCACACAAGTTTTACAGGATTGATGACTATCACCCACCGAAGCGTGCGGGGATTAAATGGGCCGTGGTGAGAAGCCCACTGTCAGACCAGCAGGCAGCCTCTGCAGCCTGGATATTATTAGACCACAGAAGAGCTGATACTTTAGATCATAAAATGTGTGACACTTTACCAGTGAATGTACGTACGATCTTTAACAAATCAAAACACCGACGACCGGTTCTACAAGTCCTGACAAAAGTAAGGACAAAATCGATACGTGCTCTTCCAATTCTCTTGCCAAAAAAGAACATGATAACACGAGTGCGGGCGCTTTGCAGACCAGGCTTACGCATTCGCTAACCAAGTCCAAGCTAGAGAAGTCTTGAGCCAAGCTGACACATTAATCATCTCCATCATTCCTGTGCTGCATTCCATTTCCTTCCCATGGATAATAAGGCAAAAAGGGGTTCCGACAGCAGCTTGTCTCGACTACTGGCTCGATCAGCAGGTGGACACGTACGTGGGCCTCCATCGATGTGCATGCATGCATGCATGCATGCACGGCTGGCTGCGCGCGATCTTATCCGTCGATCGCCTTTTCGCCTGTGATGCGCATGTGCTCTAGCTTTCGGTTGTTCCCTTCTTGGCCTTTTGGCCGTACACGTACGCATGTGAATGAACTTTGCAAAGTTCGTTAACACGTCGGATCAACGGATTAATCAAGGAAAACCATGCATGGTCCATGCGTGCATGTAGGGTTCGTCCGGTACCATCGTCGATGTTGAGTGAAATGCATCATGATCGTTAGTTTTCCTCGCCAAAAAAAAAAGAAAAAGAAGAAGAAGAAGAAGAAGAAGAAGAAAGAAGAGTGAAACGCATCACAGAGTATAATATCATTCCTTGGTGCCAAGTTAATTAGCCATAAATGTATGAAAGTGCACATTTGAACTCTGATAGCGCAAGTGAGTCACCACGACCACATCTTCAGATAATCTAATATGTGTAGGTTAGCTGAAGGATACAAAATACATGTCTTAAGCTAACTTTAATCAAAGAGGCAATTACAATAAGGTCGACACTCTTAGTTTGACTATTAACCAAGAATGACCCTTATCTAGTACTCCCTCCGTCTTATAATGTAGTGTCAAAAAACGTCTTATGTTATGTTATGGGACGGAGGGAGTAAAAGTCAATTGTATTCTCCCTCGGCCTGCCGTTTCCTCCACACTAGCAGCAATAGCGCAACTAGGCCAGAGCCGCGCTCCGGGTCAATCTCAGAATTACATGGTCAAACGGTGCAACTGCAGTTATAGTTAGTGAAGGATCGTGTCGCGACGCTTCATGCCATGGCCCCTGTTGCCTGGGTCCTAACGACAACCCTGATTAGCATTTAGCAGTCCTCTGATATATTGCGTTTGTAGGAGCACACCAAGATATGGCCGGCTCCTCTTCCTCCAAGAAAAAACTAGGGTTCCTGTCTCTCGCCAGCATCGCCGCGGGTTCGCCTCGTCTCCGATGGCTCTAGGATCATGGGGCACGGTGGATCCTGGCAAGGGCTGGCGGGAGGGCTCCGATTTTAGTCGTTCATTTGTGTTTTATTTGGATTCATGTCTTGCTCAGGAAGACGAGACGGTGACGGCTCCCTGAAGATGGAATAAACGTCTTCCCGTCTATCCCCCGTTTCGTCGGTGCGTCTAGCATCGTTTGTGGGCGTGTGGAGGTGTGTCTCTGATGGATCTACCTTTGGTGGATTTGCTCGAATCTCGTCGTTGTTCGTCTACGTTCGTGTGTCTTTGGGTTGGCTCCTTCGGATCAACATTATTCTTCATTAGCGGCGGTTGCTGTTCTGGTGCGCTGGTCCTATGGGGCCTTAGCACGACGACTTCTCAACTATCTACTACAACAAGTTGTGCCCGACTCCAGCGATGAAGGGGCGATGACGGCGGCGCGTCTTTGACTCGCTTCAGTGCTTGTAGTCGTCGCTAGGTGGTGTATGAATCTAGATGTAATTTTTATTATTTCTGGTGTTCATTTTACTTCGATGATTGAAGATGAATAGATCAAAAAAATTCTCGCAAAAATAAATAAATCACTCGGCTTATGTTTTTTTTGTTGCTGCAAGGGGTCAGTACAAGCCTATGCATGATGAGGAACTTGGACGAGATACCCTAACATTCATATTCAAACCATGATGCTCACAATTACGCATGTCAATGTCTTTTAGTACAAAAAAAATGTGCATTTGCCCCAAGAAGTGGGCACCTAATTAAGATTCGGAAATGCTATTACACTGTGGGACGGGGACACATCCTTAGAGCATCTTCGATGTGCGCAAATTCTTTTTTATAAGACCGAAATAGCGTTTTTACGTGCGTGGGAGGGTGGTTGCTTTTTCAGGCGCTGCAAAATTTAGCGCGCCGCTGTAGCGCTTCCACCAGGCGCGGTAAAATCCAGCGTGCACGTCCAGCCGGTGCTTGGCAAACATGGAACAAAACATAACAATTTGACAATATGAAGCAAGATGATCTCAAACATTAAAAAATATGCAGAATCATGAGTTGAGCAACATAGCATAGTTCAAGTTCATGGTATAGTTCAAAATCACCTAACCACAAGCAAGTTCATGACAAATAAGTTCACAAAAACGAATGAAACATCAACAATCACTCTCCATCTTCGTCCTCCTCTTCTCCATCTTGAAGCGCCCCATTGTCATTGGAAACTCGGACGGTGTTCGCGCTATCTCCATAGGCATCATGCGAAGGCATGTGAGGCACATCGGAAGCCATGCGTCCACCCATGTCACCCGAAGGTGCTCCCATGCCTTCCATGAGAGACCCGAAACGCATGCCTTCCATGCCTCCTATGGTAGTTCCCAAGCAACCCATGCCTCCAATGCCGCAAATGGTGCCCATGGTTCCCATGCTTGTTCCCATGCCTCACATGGTAGCTCCCATGCCTCCCAAACCTCCCATGGTAGCTCCATGACTCCCATGGGTAGCTCCCGTGCCTCCCAAGCCTCCCATGGCAGCTCCCATGCACCTCATGCCCATCAATCATTTTTGGACCAAGAATTGATCATGGCAAAGGTTGATGTACTCCTTTTGCCTATCATCGAAGTTAGTTGTGTCCATGAAGAACAAGTACTTCTCATATTCCAATAATCTAGCTTGCTCCTCCATGGCCAATTTCTTCTCCTCCAATGCCACCTTCCTCTTCTCGGCCGCCACACTCCTCTCCTCGTCTGCCAGCCTCCTCTCCTCGGCCGCCAACTCTTGGATCCTTGCCACTCTCTTCTCCTTGTTTGCTTCCTTTCTTGCCTTCACAATGGCCTCCATATCATTCTTTATCTCATCATCTCCTCCCTTCTTCTTCTTCTGCTTGTTTATCTTCATTTGGTCTTTTTTGGCTTGGAGTAGGCAACCGAGTTTGGTGTAGGGCTCCTCTTGCTGCCATCACTTGATGC
This sequence comes from Aegilops speltoides, assembly GCA_021437245.1. NCBI lineage: Eukaryota > Viridiplantae > Streptophyta > Magnoliopsida > Poales > Poaceae > Aegilops > Aegilops speltoides. Next base: position 21,723,266 of record CM038145.1, on the reverse strand, counting down.
ATCATCATCATCATCATCATCATCATCATCATCATCATCATCATCATCCACATCAATAGTTGCCTTGCGATTCTTTGGCACCTCTAGGACATCACAGTTCTTCCATTTCTCCTCATCCTTCAACACTTCGTAGCAATGGGGCAACACACATGCTCTTCCTTTATTAACCTTGCCTTTCTTGGTCTTCTTCTCTTCTCCTCGAAACATGTTTTGTGCGATATTGAGCTACAAACAAAAGAACTAGTTACCACTCGAAACACAAAAGATGAAGCATGAACATGGAACATAAAGAAATGGCACTTACCCTATCTCTATCATTGGTGCCACTTGGGTTTTATCTTGTCAACCAACGTCATTGTTGCCGCCCACTTTTGGCAATCTTTGTTGATCATTGACCACCGGGAGCGACTAGATCTATCGGTGCGCTCAATTCCACTCTTGTTGTGTGTATCAAAGTACTCCTTCATCCTAAAGCAATATGTATCTCTAGTTTGGTCCATCCCAACGGTGGCATCCATAGACACATTCAACCATATCTTGCATAGCAAGATGTCTTCCTCCATGGTGTAATTGCATGTCCTTCCTTTTGGTGCATCGACCATACCTTCACCCTCCTCATCCACTTCATATTCATGATCATCTCGATGCACTTCATTGGTTTGAGACTAATGGGATTGTTGGAGCCAACACCCATAGTTGACATATACGTGATGGAAATATGCCCTAGAAGCAATAATAAAATGGTTATTATTATATTTCCTTAATCATGATAAAGGTTTGTTATTAATGCTAGAATTGTATTACCTGGAAACTTAAATACATGTGTGGGTACATAAACAAATACCGTGTCCCTAGTGAGCCTCTACTAGACTAGCTCTTTGATCAAAGATGGTTAAGGTTTCCTAACCATAGACATGAGTTGTCATTTGATAACATGATCACATCATTAGGAGAATGATGTGATGGAAAAGACCCATCCGTTACCTTAGCATATGATCGTTCAGTTTATTGCTATTGCTTTCTTAATGTCAAATACATATTCCTTCGACTATGAGGTCATGCAACTCCCGGATACCGGAGGAATACCTTGTGTGCTATCAAACGTCACAACGTAACTGATGATCATAAAGATGCTCTACATGTATCTCCGACGGTATCTGTTGAGTTGGCATGGACCGAGATTAGGATTTGTCACTCCGTGTATCGGAGAGGTATCTCTGGGCCCTCTTGATAATACACATCATAAGAAGTTTGCAAGCAAAGTGACTAAGGAGTTAGTCACGAGATGATGTATTACAGAACGAGTAAAGAGACTTGCCGATAACGAGATTGAACAAGGTGTGCAGATACCGACGATCGAATCTCGGGCAAGTAACATACCGACAGACAAAGGGAATTATGTATGTTGTCATAAGGTTCGACCGATAAAGATCTTCAAAGAATATGTAGGAGCCAATATGGGCATCCAGGTTCTGCTATTGTATATTAACTGGGGAGGTGTCTCGGTCATGTCTGCATAGTTCTCGAACCTGTAGGGTCCGCACGCTTAACGTTCATTGACGATATAATGTCATATGAGTTATGTGATTTGGTGACCGAATGTTGTTAGGAGCCGCTGATAAGATCACAGGCATGACGAGGAGCTCCGGAATGGTCCTAAGGTAAAGATTGATATATAGGATGAGGCTATTCGGACACGGCAAAGGTTTCGGAGTGAACCGGGTATTCATCGGATCACCGGAAGGGGTTCCATGAGGCCCCGGGAGGTCTATGGGCCTAATGGGCCAAGGGGAGGCACACACCAGCCACAAGGGGGCTGGCGTGCCGTCTCCATGGCCGCCGGCCCTAGAGAAAGGAAAGGGGCAGGGCTAGCCCCTCATTCCTTCCCCTCCTCATGGGAGAAAGGAAAGGGAATGGGGGGGCACCTCCGCATGCCTTCTCCCTGGCGCCAAACAAGGAAAGGGGGGGCGCCAAAGTGAAGGCGCCCAAGGGGGCCAGCCGGCCACCTTGGGGCGCACCCAAGGCTGCCTCCCCACCCCCACCTATATATATGAGAGAAAGGGGCGCCGCACAATACACGGCAATCTCTTAGCCGTGTGCGGTGCCCCTCTCCACAGTTTTGTCGTTCGGTCATATTTTTCATAGTGCTTAGGCGAAGGCCTGTGGAGATAGCATCACCACCACCGTCACCACGCCATCATGCTGCCGGAACTCATCCACTACTTCGCTCTTCTTGCTAGATCAAGAAGTCGAGGACGTCACCGAGCTGAACATGTGTTGAACGCGGAGGTGTCGTACATTCGGTACTTGATAGGTTGGATCGCGAAGAAGTTCGACTACATCAACCGCGTTACTAAACGCGTTCGCTTACGGTCTATGAGCTAGGGTACGTAGACACACTCTCCCCTTCGTTGCTATGCATCTCCATGGATAGATCGTGCGTGTGCATAGAAATTTTTTTGTTTTCCATGCAACGTTTCCCAACAATACGTGTCGTCATTGAAACTACAAAGTATGGTAAAGAAAACTAATTAAGCTATTCATATGTATACATTTATCTAATAACAACAAAAAGGAAAAAAGCATACCTTTTGGGAGCTATTCATATGTATACATTTATCTAATAAAGCTATTCATATGTATACATTTATCTAATAAAGCTATTCATATGTATACATTTATCAAAAACCATGTGCTCATCGGCCGCCGGCGCAACAAATTGCGAGCTATCCGGCGCTTCGGGCGGCCGAGGCGCGGCCGAAGGTGCTGCTAGATTCTTCTTCACGCGCCTAGAAGCGCCATCCACTTTGCTTTTCTTTTGGGCCACTGTCGCCGCCGCCGCCATCGATCGGTTGGTGATGGAGCTCTGTGGCTTCGCAGCAGGCGGCGGCATGACGCCACCCTGTAAGGCCGTCTGGCATGCCATGAAAAGGCCGCACACGATACAGGTGCTTGGAGCCGGTGCGGCGCCGGCTGCGAAGTCGGAGGTCAACCCCATGCTAGGGTTTGCGGCAGCGGCGGCAATGGAGGGGTCGCGGGTGTAGGAAGGTGTTGGGGGGATGTCGGTGCGGCCGTCCACCACTGAAGTTTCGCCGGCAGCGGCGCGGGGCAGGGCGAAGGCGGCCACGGACAGAGAATTCAGGCGGTGGTTGCAAATGTTCGTTGCCCAGCGCGTGGGAGTTGACGCATCAAATACCCAGCGCAGTTTTCCCCAGCCCTTGAACCTTTGTTTACCACACGCGGGATTATAGCGTTGCTGCTGGAGCGCTGCTTTCGGTTGCATGCGCGCTATATAGCATTTTTATCCAGCGTGCGGCTTATTTAGCGCGTCTGTTGGAAATGCTCATAGCAAGGTATGCTACAAAACCACTGTTGTGAACCGAATAGGAACAAGATGAATGGAACCAACAAAACCTTGTTCCCTAGATTCCATATCACCGCCAAAAAAAAAATAAACACAAAAATGTATCAAAATTACCTGCACAATTGATCAATGGTTCTCTCGCCTCTCGAGGCTATATCAATGCTTAAAAATGACACAAGCCATTTGATTTGTAGGATTGTAAACCATAGGAATTTTTTCATAGGATTCATTTGCACTAGATTTCATAGGAAACATCCCATTCACTCAAACCTCTTTGAAAGAATCCTGCGTTTTTTCTATGCACAATCAAACACTCGTACAATCCTATAGGAATCAAGACGACATTCCACTCTAATATCATGTTTTTCCTATTCCAGCGTTTTGGAAATCCTACGAATCAAAGAGGGCCATAGTGTTTCTTACGTTGGCTCTTTGTGATACTGGGCCGGCCCACGAGGGCGCTGCAGTGGGCACCAATTGTGTTCAGCGGCGCTGAAGGCGCCCTATAGGAGCTCCCCTCCTGAGAGTAAGAAGGGGCACTCACCCACGGTCGCATGAGCGGGCCATCCCGTTACACCATCTTAGCTGGTTGGTATGCGCTATGGACGATTTTCCTTCTTTTTCTTCATTATATATGATACATTTCTCCAGGTATATATTTAGAACGCAATTTTACTGAAATTACAAAATGTTTATTGTGCACTGAAATAGTTTATTGGGTATTTTAAAAAGTTCAGATTGTATTTAAACTAGGCTTTGTGTGGTTTAAAAAGTTTATCATGTATTAAAATATACATTGTGTATTTTTTAAAAGTTTATCCTGTATTATAAATATTCATCATGTATTAAAAATGCACTTCATTTTTAAAAAAAATTGATTGTGCATTTCAAAAAGTTCATCATGTAGTTAATAAATGTACATCGTGTATTAGAAAATGTTTTTTGTGTGTAAAAAAATGTTCAAAGTGTAATTAGAAAATGTTCCAAGATGTCTTCATAGAATTTATCTTGTATTATAAACACCCTTCATGTATTAAATATGTTCATGATGTATTAAATACATATTTATCGTGTATATTGTTTCAATAGTTGCTCATGACCTTTAAAAGTATCATTCCAAAATATGTCATGGCATTTTTTTCACACTTCAAACAAATTACTCATGAAAATTTTAAAAATGTCCCTGAAATGTAATATTATGTTCATGAAATTTTATAGAAAATATATGCATGACGTACAAAACTATTCACCATATATTTGGCAAATGTTCCCCATATACTAAAAATATGTTCAACATGCATCGAGCTTATGTTGAAACATGTATTGGGACTTGTATTCACAAAATGTTAAATGTGTATGTGAAATGTTAACGTATATTAAAAAACATTAGTTAAAAAAATGCCAATATGTATTTTTTAAAAGCTTAAAAATAGTAGAAACCATAGAAAATATATATCGGCAAAGTTGACAAAAATACAAAAAAAAATAAAGAAAAGTCGACCGAAACATTTTCAAGACTAGGCGGCGGTCCCAAAACTGGGGGCATTTCTAGACAACACTCTACACCCACTAGTCCAATGGCGGAGCTACGATGGTAGGGCCAAAGCAGGCCATGGTCCGCCCAACCAAATAAGACTTTAGTGTAGAGTGGTGCTAATTTCGGGCCCTGGGTGCAAATTTTGAGGTGTATATCTTAATCTAGCCCTTTTTGGCCTGCCCAGTGATGTGTATGTAGCTCCGCCACTGCACTAGTCCTTTACTTCAGATAGCTAGAGACGAGAGCTATATCCACCTTGCAATAGGTGACATATAGCATTTGCGCAAATTCGCGTTTAATCAAAGTCACTATTAATGGATACCCTTTGCAAATGTTACTCCAAACTTCTCTGGTGGTGACAAGTGGCGCGCTACAACACTTTTCTAAAACTGTTTTGGGTGTTTTCTCACCCACACATGAGGGATGTGAGGATGATTTTTGATATTTTTTAGAGCCATTTTTCTAAATGAATTATCTTGTGAATCATGCGTCCAAACTAAAATCATTTTCACCGTTGCATTCTTACGTCGAGATCTTCAAAACTAGATCCAATGTTGATAAGTTCTGATGAACTTCTTTTGGACATAAATTGTGCTCCTAAAGTAAACCAAAATGCGCTCCCGAACTATACTAGTCTATGCTCCCGACTGAACTAACATGTGCTTGCACATGGGTTAAGAAAATCATGCTCCCACAGGGTGAAGCTCACTTCTGCCCACGTGTGAGAACAAAAAAGAAGGGGGAAACATCTTCTTCCCATGTTACTTGGGCTCGCCACACGCTTAGCATGTCATGGCCGCACTATCCACATGCCTTGCTGCAAAGATTCCACTCGCGCGGGAAGTGGGGGCACCCATTGAATTGTTGCCCCCACATTAATGACCAAAATAGGATAGGAAAAACTTGGCAGGACAGGAGTATGCTATGTGAGGCCCATAATGCCCATAATCACTTTCTTCGGTAGCCCATGAACAACACGATTGCTATGTCTCGCTCGATGTGCATCATAACCTCCTTTTGCCTCTGGCGCTCTGCTAACGGGTCGGCCCAATATTGCAGCTTCCTGGAGTGGTTTTGGGAAGCTTTTATAGACCGTCTCAGACTTGTTTTCAGAAGCTTCCATGCAGTTTTATCTTCTTCTCTTTATTTTGTATGAGTTTTTTATCGGGTTTTGTTTGTTCTTTAGGTTTTTAAAGTTCTTTTTTTAACATTCTTTTGAATTACACTAACCTTAAACCCTTTTCCAAATGCACACTGAACATTTGTGAAATACATGATGGGTTTTTTTAACATACATTGAGCATTTTTTTTGAAAGATTCAAAACGTATGTTAAGTTTTAGAACTTTTTTTAAAGGTGAACATCTTTTTGAATGTTATAAATCTTTTCTAAAAAATATACGCCCATTTTTTACATTGTATCAACACATTTCAAAATTCTATGTATATATATTTTGAAATGCATGAGCATTTTTAGAGTCCCACCAACAGTTTTATTGAATGCTCCAAAAACATTTATAGAACTGTTGCAATTTTAAAAAATTTACATACCTTTTCATTAATTTCTTGAACTTGTTTTTGAAATGAGTGAACATTTTATAATGTCACAATTTTAGTTGAATGGTATGAACAAGTTTGGAAATGGCACAAACATCTTTTTACACTTCAGAAATATTTTAAAATGCGCAATAAAACTTTCGATAATTGAAGTAAAATCTTGTTTTTGGAACACACACACACACACACACACACACACACACACACACACACACACACACATACAATATTTTGAAATATAACACAAAGTGAAAAATAAAAATAAAAGGCAAAAAGGATGAAACACTAGAAATGCAAGAACTATGCGTGAAGGATACCTGCCTCGTGCTATTGAGTCAGTCCCAGGCGAGCGCACCCTCCATCTTGCAACAAGCAAGACATAGGCGCTTCCCATGGAATCCTCCTACGCCAGTTAGGGCACCCACATTCAAGGATAATAAGCCAACCCATCAGGCGTGCGACCGGTTGCTCGCCCAGGGCGCACCTTGTTCGTCTCCATCCTCGGTTGACCATTTGACCGGTCAGCCACTGACTTTGGAAAAGAAGCTCATTTTTAAAAAATACAAAATTCACAGAAATAATAAATTTTAGAAAACTTATGAATGAAAAAAAAGTTCACTACTTTGAGAAAACAAGTTTACAGATTTTTTGAACAAGTATTTAAAAAAATTCAAAGATTTTGAAAATATATCATCTAATTTTGAAACTGTTCAGGATTTTATAAGAAAATCATGGTTTTAAAATAGTTTCATCAGTTTAAAAAAACTCACTAAATTGAAAATATTCATCGATTTTTTTCAAAAAGTTTATCAATTATTAAAATTTAGGTCACAAACTTTCATATTCCGTTAATTTTGAAAGAGTGTTCATCAGTTTTGAAAAAAGTTCAGGCATTTGAAAAATAAAAATATAGATAAAACGAAGCAGAAAAGAAAAAGAAGAAAACCTAAGACGTGGAAAAATCGAACATGAAGAGTTTGGGCCGGCCGTCTATAAACATCGTGTAAGCCCTGTACGAAATAGCCTTGAATGAGCTCTTAAGGCGCTGAACAGGCACCGGGCTTGTTTGCTCATGAGTTTCCAAAAAAAATGTTCGCAGATTCGGAAAATGTTCATCAATTTGTAAAAAATGCACACGTATGAAAAAATGTACAAAGTTTCATAAAACATGTTAGTGAAAACATATAACCTACGTGTGTTCATTACTTTGATATTTTTCTGAGTTCAAAAAATGTTTATGATTTTTTAAAACTTGTTCACAAAAGTCAAATAATATTTGCGAGTTATAAAAATTGTGCTCAAATTTGAAAAATGTTCTCCGATTCTGGAACAATGTTCAAAAAATTATTTTCACGATTTTCTTAAAAAAATGTATACGTCTTTGTAAAACAAGTTCATGGATTTAAAAATTGTTCACGGTTTTGAGAATTGTTCATGATTTGAGAATTGTTCATGATTCCAAAAAAATCTTCACGAATTTCTAACATGTTCATGATTTCCAAAACATTTATCTATTTAAAAAATCACAAATTTGAAAATTGTTCGTGTAATAAAAAATAAAAAGGAAAAAAAATAAATGAGATGAAAATAAAATGGAAAGAAATAAAAAAAATAAAAGATAAATGAAAAAGAGGGGAAAAACAGAATGAGCCAGTCGGTTTGGGCTATGTCTGGAAGGGGCAACACACGCAACTTGGAATTAAGGGGTGCGTGCGCGGGGACTTGAACCCACGTCGCAGCTTATCAGTGATCGACGCGTAACCAACCCGACCACTTCATTAGGGACGCGTTTGGTTACCTGCAACATTTTTTGCCACTTTGCATACTTATCCCAGTTGGGCTTGGCTGAGCATATGCACGCAAAAAACCAACATCTGCATATTGGTTGGTTTCCTGGGTGCATGTTGTTTGGTTGCCTGTGTTTGTGCTTTGGGTGTGAGTGCAAAGCACGACTGTTTGGTTGTGTGCAAGTTCTTGATCTTCTCACCCCTTTCAAATATGGTGGACTTACCACCCATTTGCCAGCACACAACACAGAGGGGATGATCAACACAAGAACATCAGCAGAAGAACATGAAGACATAGCACAAAACATGAAAACAACCAGCTAAATTAGGCATAAGTAGGATAATAACACTACTAGGCATAAGTTTAAAGAGCAAGGCATCCCATGCCCCTGCTCGACCCTAGGGTGCTGCTCCCTGGGCAAAATATGCGCACATTCACGACAAAACAGAAGTTCAAACTTAAAAGTTCACACCTAAACTACTACGGATCAGACATGACAAGCGAACTAGAGGGCCTGAGTTATGTTGCCGACGCAGCTGTGCTTCGAGCACCGGACATGCAGATGTTGGAGCTTTTGGCATTGAAGATTTGCACATTTAGCCCCAGGCCGGAGAGCTTGAAGACTACAAGGTCGTCGGGGACGATCTTGTTCGGCCGCAGAAGTACTCCCAGTCGCGCCCCAACACCATCTGCCCCCTGAACATCTGCACCTGGACCCAAAACTCGCACTACTTGTCGACGGAGAGGCTAACGACGCGAGGAGCGCTGCTAACCAGCCATTGCTTCATCACCGGCCTGAATTTACGCGGGATGATGAGCATGGCAATGTCCTCCTGGTCAGCGATCTACACGTAGAAGCTGATAGGTTCCCGTGCGACCTCACCATGGCCGGTGTCAGGGTTACGATCCTGACAATGAGTACTAGGGGTACGAAAGAGAGGCAGAGCTTAGCTACGACACAGGTGCATGTGACGCCCCCAATTCAATTGTACACTAATCATACACGCAAACGTGTATGATCAAGATCAGGGACTCACGGGAAGATATCACAACACAACTCTAAACACAAAAGAAAGACATACAAGCTCCGTATTACAAGCCAGGGGCCTCGAGGGCTCAAATACATAAGCTCGATACACAAACGAGTCAGCGGAAGCAACAATATCTGAGTACAGACATAAGTTAAACAAGTCTTGCCTTAAGAAGGCTAGCACAAACATCAACGATCGAATAGGCAAGGCCTCCTGCCTGGGACCTCCTAACTACTCCTGGTCATCGGCGGTCTCCACGTAGTAGTAGGCACCCTTCGGGTAGTAGTAGTAGCTGTCGGGGGTATCATCTGGCTCCTGGGATCCACCATCGGGTTGCAACAACCAGAAAGAAGAAAGAAGGGGGGAAAGGGGGTAGCAAAGCAACCATGAGTACTCATCCAAAGTACTCACAAGCATCAGATCTATACTAGGTATGCATTAGTATCTAATGGAAGGGTTGTATCTGTGGACTGAACTGCAGAATGCCAGAATAGAGGGGAAGGTCTAGCCTATGGACGACTAGCATCTTCAAGCAGCTCCAAGCATCTTGCAACATGTAGAAGAGTAAAAAAACATTTTAACATTTAACAAGCATGTTGTAACATTAACGCCAAGAGATTCTTCCCCAACTCCCTGCGAGGAAGCAATCCCGGAGCCAACATATCCATGACATATCTCAAGTATCCATTTCTAGTTGTAATAGATCAGGATACAAGTCTGAACGTCCATTACTGAGGACACGGCTATTCGAATAGATTAACTTCCCTGCAGGGGTGCACCACGTTTTCCAACATGCTTGATTACTCTGGCCGGACACACTTTCCTGGGTCAATGCCCGGCCTCGGAAGATCAACACGTCGCAGCCCTACCTAGGCTCAGCAGAGAGGTCCCCGCTGGTCTACATCCTAAGCGCTCTAGGGTCTTGGGTGTACCGAAGTTTGTTCGGAGTCCCAGATATGATCACGGACATGACGAGGAGTCTCGAAATGGTCGAGACATAAAGATTGATATATTGGACGGATATATTTGGACACCGAAAAGGTTTCGGAAGAGTTTTGGAATATACCGGAGCTCCGGGAGGTTACCGGAACCCCCCGAAAGTATATGGGCCTTATTGGGCCCATGTAGGAGGAAGAGAGAAGGAGCAAGGGAGGGGGGCGCGCCCCCCAAGCCCAATCCGAATTGGGGAGGGGGGCCGGCCCCCCCTTTCCTTTCTCCTTCCCCCTCTTCCTTTCCTACTACTAGTACTCCTTCCTCCCCCTCCAAATAAGATAAGGAAAAAGAGGGGAAACCTACTTGGAGTAGGTTTCCTCCTCCTATGGCGCGCCCCCTCCTTGGGCCGCCACCTCCTCCCTCCCTCCTTATATACGGGGTAGGGGGCACCCTAGGACACACAAGTTGATCATTGATCGTTCCTTAGCCGTGTGCGGTGCCCCCCTCCACGATATTACACCTCGGTCATATTGTAGCGGTGCTTAGGCGAAGTCCTGCGACAGAGAACATCAAGATCGTCACCACGCCGTCGTCTTGTGACGAACTCCCCTCGGCGCCTCTCTTGGATTGGAGATCGAGGTGCGCCATCGAGCTGTCGTGTGTCAAGAACTCGGAGGTGCCGGAGTAACGGTGCCTGGATCGGTTGAACCGGGAAGACGTACGACTACTTCCACTACGTTGTGTCAATGCTTCCACTTCGGTCTACAAGGGTACGTAGACGACACTCTCCCCTCGTTGCTATATCATCACCATGATCTTGCGTGTGCGTAGGAATTTTTTTGAAATTACTCGTTCCCCAACAATGGCATCCGAGCCTAGGTTTTATGCGTTGATGTTATATGCACGAGTAGAACACAAGTGAGTTGTGGACGATATAAGTCATACTGCCTACCAAAGATGTCATACTTTGGTTCAGCGGTATTGTTGGATGAAGCGGCCGGACCGACATTACGCGTGACGCTTACGCGAGACTGGTTTTACCGCCGTGCTTTGCACATAGGTGACTAGCGGTGTCTGCTTTCTCCAACTTTAGTTGAACCGAGTGTGGCTACGCCCGATCCTTGTGAAGGTTAAAGCGAGTCTATTTGACAAACTATCGTTGTGGTTTTGATGCGTAGGTAAGAACGGTTCTTGCTAAGCCCATAGCACCCACGTAAAATTTGCAACAACAAAGTAGAGGACGTCTAACTTGTTTTTGCAGGCATGTTGTGATGTGATATGGCCAAGACGTGATGCTATATTTTATTGTATGAGATGATCATGTTTTGTAACCGGTTATCGGCAATCGGCGGAGCCATATGGTTGTCGCTTTATTGTATGAAATGCAACGCCCTATAATTGCTTTACTTTATCACTAAGTGGTAGCGATAGTCGTAGAAGCAATAGATGGCGTAACGACAACGATGCTACGATGGAGATCAAGGTGTCGCTACGGTGACGATGGTGATCACGACGGTGCTTGGAGATGGAGATCACAAGCACAAGATGATGATGGCCATATCATATCACTTATATTGATTGCATGTGATGTTTATCCTTTATGCATCTTATCTTGCTTTGATTGACGGTAGCATTTTAAGATGATCTCTCACTAATTATCAAGAAGTGTTCTCCCGAGTATGCACCGCTATGAAAGTTCTTCGTCTTTGAGACACCACGTGATGATCGGGTGTGATAGGCTCTACGTTCAAATACAACGGTGCAAAACAGTTGCACACGCGAATACTCAGTTATACTTGACGAGCCTAGCATATATAGATATGGCCTCGGAACACGGAGACCGAAAGGTCGAGCGTGAATCATATAGTAGATATGATCAACATAGAGATGTTCACCATTGAAACTAATCCATCTCACATGATGATCGGACATGGTTTAGTTGATATGGATCACGTAATCACTTAGATGACTAGAGAGATGTCTGTCTAAGTGGGAGTTCTTTAGTAATATGATTAATTGAACTTAAATTTATCATGAACTTAGTACCTGATAGTATTTTGCTTGTCTATGTTTGTTTGTAGATAGATGGCTCGTCTTTGTTGTTCCGTTGAATTTTAATGCGTTCCTTGAGAAAGCAAAGTTGAAAGATGATGGTAGCAATTACATGGATCGGGTCCGTAATATGAGGATTATCCTCATTGCTGCACGTAAGAGTTACGCCCCGAAGCACCGCTGGGTGCCAGTGCTTGCCGATGTAACCGACGACGTTAAGAACGTCTGCGCGAGCAAAGTGATGACTACTCTATAGTTCGATGTGCCATGCTTTACGGCTTAGAACCGGTCTTCAACGACGTTTTGAACGTCATGGAGCATATGAGATGTTCCAGAGTTGAAGTTAATATTTCAAGCAAATGCCCGGATTGAGAGATACGAAGTCTCCAATAAGTTCTACACTGCAAGATGGAGGAGAACAGTTCACAAGGAGCATATACTCAAAATGTCCGGGTATAATAATCACTTGATTCAACTGGGAGTTAATCTTCCGGATGATAGCGCCATTGATGAATTCTCCAATCACGCCACCAAGCTACAAGAGCTTTGTGATGAACTATAATATGCAAGGGATGAACAAGACTATTCCCGAGCTCTTCGCGATCTTTGAAAGCCGCAGAGGTAGAAATCAAAAGGAGCATCAAGTGTTGATGGTCAACAAGACCACCGGTTTCAAGAAAAGGGCAAAGGGAAGAAGAAGGAACTTCAAAAGAACAGCAAACAAGTTGCTGCTCAAGAGAAGAAACCCAAGTCCGGACCTAAGCCCTGGCCGAGTGCTTCTACCGCAAGCGCATCGACATTTGAAGCGGAACTGCCCCAAGTATTTGGCGGATAAGAAGGATGGCAAAGTGAACAAAGGTATATGTGATATACATGTTATTGATGTGTACCTTACTAATGCTCGCAGAGCACCGGGTATTTGATATCGGTTCATTGCTAACATTTGCAACTCAAACAGGACTACGGATTAAGCAAAGATTAGCTAAAGATGAGGCGACGATCGCGTGGGAAATGGTTCCAAAGTCGATGTGATCGCGGTCGGCACGCTACCTCTACATCTACCATCGGGATTAGTTTTAGACCTGAATAATTGTTATTTGGTGCTGCGTTGAGCATGAACATTATATCTGGATCTTGTTTGACGCGAGACGGTTATTCATTTAAATCGAGAATAATGGTTGTTCTATTTATATGAGTAATATCTTTTATGGTCATGCACCCTTGAAGAGTGGTCTATTTTATTGAATCTCGATAGTAGTGATACACATATTCATAATGTTGAAGCCAAAAGATGCAGAGTTGATAATGATAGTGCAACATATTTGTGGCAATCGCCGCTTAGGTCATATCGGTGTAAAACGCATGAAGAAACTCCATACTTGATGGACTTCTAGAATCACTTGATTATGAATCACTTGGTACTTATGTAACCGTGTCTCATGGGCAAGATGACCAAAACACCGCTTCTCCGGATCTATGGAGAGAGCAACAGATTTGTTGGAAATCATACATACGATGTATGTGGCCCGATGAATGTTGAGGCTCGTGGCGGATATCGTTATTTTCTCACCTTCACAGATGATTTGAGCAGATATGGGTATATCTACTTGATGAAGCACAAGTCTGAAACATTTGAAAAGTTCAAAGAATTTCAGAGTGAAGTAGAAAATCATCGTAACAAGAGAATAAAGTTTCTACGATCTGATCGTGGAGGAGAATATTTGAGTTACGAGTTTGGTTTACATTTGAAACAATGTGGAATAGTTTCTCAACTCACGCCACCTGGAACACCACAACGAAATGGTGTGTCCGAACGTCATAATCGTACTTTACTTGATATGGTGCGATCTATGATGTCTCTTACCGATTTACCGCTATTGTTTTGGGGTTATGCTTTAGAGACGGCCACATTCACGTTAAATAGGGCACCATCAAAATCCGTTGAGACGACGCCTTATGAACTGTGGTTTGGCAAGAAACCAAAGTTGTCGTTTCTCAAAGTTTGGGGCTGCGATGCTTATGTGAAGAAACTTCAACCGATAAGCTCGAACCCAAATCGAGAAATGTGTCTTCATAGGATACCCAAAGGAGACTATTGGGTACACCTTCTATCACAGATCCGAGGGCAAGATTTTCGTTGCTAAATTCGGATCCTTTCTAGAGAAGGAGTTTCTCTCGAAAGAAGTGAGTGGGAGGAAAGTAGAACTTGATGAGATAATCAGATCTAGTCCCTTATTGGAAAGTAGTTCATCACAAGAATCGGTTCCTGTGACAACTACACCAATTAGTGAGGAAGCTAATGATATTGATCATGAAACTTCGATCAAGTTTCTCTCGAACCTCGTGGGTCTACGAGTAAGATCCGCACTGAGTGGTACGGAAATCCTATTCGGAAGTCATGTTACTTGACCATGATGAACCTACGAACTATGAGGAAGCGATGATGAGCCCAGATTCCGCAAAATGGCTAGAAGCCATGATATCTGAGATAGGATCCATGTATGAAAACAAAGTATGGACTTTGGTTGACTTGCCCGATGATCGGCAAGCCATTGAGAATAAATGGATCTTTAAGAAGAAGACTGATGTCGATGGTAATGTTACTGCTCACAAAGCTCGATCTGGTTGCAAAAGGTTTTCGACAAGTTCAAGGGTTGACTACGATGAGACTTTCTCACCAGTAGCGATGCTTAAGTCTGTCTGAATCATGTTGGCTATTGCTGCATTTCATGATTATGAAATTTGGCAAATGGATGTCAAGACTGCATTCTTGAATGGATTTCTAGAAGAAGAGTTGTATATGATGCAGCACTGAAGGTTTTGTTGATCCAAAAGGTGCCGACAAAGTGTGCAAGCTCCAGCGCTCCATTTATGGATTGGTGCAAGCATCTCGAGTTGGAATAAACGCTTTGACAAAGTGATCAAAGATATGGTTTTATATGCACTTTTGGAGAAGCCTCAGATTTACAAGAAAGTGAGTGGGAGCTCAGAGCATTTCTAGTTTTATATGTTGATGACATATTATTAATTGGAAATGATATAGAATTTCTGGATAGCATAAAGGGATACTTGAAATAAAAGTTTTTCAATGAAAGACCTCGGTGAAGCTGCTTACATATTGGGCATCAAGATCTATAGAGATAGATCAAGACGCTTAATAGGACTTTCACAAAGCACATACCTTGACAAAATTTTGAAAAGTTCAAAATGGATCGTGCAAAGAAAGGATTCTTGCCTGTGCTACAAGGTGTGAATTTGAGTCAAACTCAATGCCCGACCACAGCAGAAGATAGAGAGAAAATGAAAGATGTTCCCTATGCTTCGCTTGGCAGGTAGGTACCAAAGTAATCCAGGAGTGGATCACCGGACAGCGGTCAAGAACATCCTGAAATACCTGAAAAGGACTAAGGATATGTTTCTCGTATATGGAGGTGACAAAGAGCTAGTCGTAAATGGTTACGTCGATGCAAGCTTTAACACTGATCCGGACGATTCTAAATCGCAGACCGGATACGTGTTTATATTAAACGGTGGAGCTGTAAGTTGGTGCAGTTCAAAACAAAGCGTCGTAGCGGGATCTACATGTGAAGCGGAGTACATAGCTGCTTCTGAAGCAGCAAATGAAGGAGTCTGGATGAAGGAGTTCATTTCCGATCTAGGTGTCATACCTAGTGCATCGGGACCAATGAAGATCTTCTTTGACAATACTGGTGCAATTGCCTTGGCAAAGGAATCCAGATTTCACAAGAGGACCAAGCACATCAAGAGACGCCTAATTCCATTCGGGACCAAGTCCAAGTGGGAGACATAGAGATTTTCAAGATACATACGGATCTGAATGTTGCGTACCGTTGACTAAGCCTCTCTCACGAGCAAAACATGATCAGCACCAAGACTCCATGGGTGTTAGAATCATTACTGTGTAATCTAGATTATTGACTCTAGTGCAAGTGGGAGACTGAAGGAAATATGCCCTAGAGGCAATAATAAAGTTATTATTTATTTCCTCATATCATGATAAATGTTTATTGTTCATGCTAGAATTGTATTAACCGAAACATGATACATGTGTGAATACATAGACAAACATATAGTCACTAGTATGCCTCTACTTGACTAGCTCATTAATCAAAGATGGTTATGTTTCCTAACCATAGACATGTGTTGTCATTTGATTAATGGGATCACATCATTAGGAGAATGATGTGATTGACATGACCCATCCGTTAGCTTAGCACTTGATCGCTTAGTATTCGCTATTGCTTCCTTCATGACTTATACATGTTCCTCAGAATTATGAGAATTGTGTAACTCCGCTTATCGGAGGAACACTTTGGGTACTACCAAACGTCACAACGAATCGGGTGATTATAAAGGAGTACTACAGTGTCTCCGAAGGTACATGTTGAGTTAGCATAATTCAAGATTAGGTTTTGTCACTCCGATTGTCGGAGAGGTATCTCTGGGCCCTCTCGGTAATGCTCATCACCTAAGCCTTGCAAGCATGTAACTAATGAGTTAGTTATGAGATGAAGTATTACGAACGAGTAAAGAGACTTGTCGGTAATGAGATTGAACTAGGTATTGATACGACGATCGAATCTCGGACAAGTAACATACCGATGACAAAGGAACAACGATGTTGTTGTGCGGTTTGACCGATAAAGATCTTTGTAGAATATGTAGGAACCAATATGGGCATCCAGGTCCCGCTATTGGTTATTGACCAGAGACATGTCTCAGTCATGTCTACATCGTTCTCTAACCGTAGGGTCCGCACGCTTAAGGTTTCGATGACAATTATATTATGAGTTTATGTATTTTGATGTACCAAGTTTGTTCGAGTCCCTGATATGATCATGGACATGACGAGGAGTCTCGAAATGGTCGAGACATAAAGATTGATATATTGGACGGATATATTTGGACATCGGAAAGGTTCCTAAGAGTTTGGGAATATACTGAGAGCTCGGAGGTTACCGAACCCCCGGAAGTATATGGGCCTTATTGGGCCCATGTAGGAGGAAGGAGAAGGAGCAAGGGGGGCGCGCCCCAAGCCCAATCCGACTGGGGAGGGGGCCGCCCCTTCCTTCTCCTTCCCCTCTTCCTTTCCTACTACTAGTACTCCTTCCTACTACTAGTACTCCTTCCTTCCCTCCAAATAAGATAAGGAAAAGAGGGAAACCTACTTGGAGTAGGTTTCTCCTCCTATGGCGCCCCTCCTTGGTCCGCCACCTCCTCCCTCCCTCCTTTATATACGGGGTAGGGGGCACCCTAGGACACACAAGTTGAGCATTGATCGCCTTAGCCGTGTGCGGTGCCCCCTCCACGATATTACACCTCGGTCATATTGTAGCGGTGCTTAGGCGAAGCCTGCGACAGAGAACATCAAGATCGCCACGACGCCGTCGGTCGACGGAACTCCCCTCGGCGCCTCTCTGGATTGGAGATCGAGGGTGCGCCATCGAGCTGTACGTGTGTCAAGAACTCGGAGGTGCCGGAGTAACGGTGCTCGGATCGGTTGAACCGGAAGACGACGACTACTTCCACTACGCCAGTGTCAACGCTCCGCTTCGGTCTACAAGGGTACGTAGACGACACTCTCCCCTCGTTGCTATATCATCAGCATGATCTTGCGTGTGCGTAGGAATTTTTTTGAAATTACTACGTTCCCCAACATTGGGCCCATCACCTGTTGCACTCTGGGTCGTTGCGCGCAGGGTGAATACCAGCATCGCCTCGGATGGCCAGCATGATCCGACCATGCCGCAATGCTGAACTGGACGTCTAACAAAGCTTCGGCTGATACTGCGATGCTGAGGCCCATAACTATTCCCGCGTGGTGGTTAGTGCGTAAAGGCCAGAGGCCAACTCAGAACAAAAATACCCAAACCTGTTAGTGCATTGGGGGATCGCAGAGACGAGCAGAGACTCACAATAATGTGACCCCGTCATCCTATCTCGTGGACTTACGGCAAGGGCCCAGAATACCCGGTTGCGCCTCGTAAAAAACTCACGGGTGCTCTACGGGCCCGCCCGACTTTCACATCAACTCGTGGGTACCCCTCAGGGCCGACCCGACTTCAACAATGGTCTCAAGTAAAGTCCAGGTAACAATGTGTCCATAACGTCAAGGGGGAATCCGAGGAACCACCCTTGATGGAATCCACTTGATGTATTCGCCAAGCTGAACCTAGGAGGAATCACCCTCGAGGTTCACACTATGTTGCACGACAGAGTCATATCAGGAGTGGTGAAAGAGGAATCACCCTCGATGACCATGTGTGGGGACCTCGACTCATAAGTCGTGATCACCGAATGCACGTGTACAGTGATCCCAGAGATCAATGCTCACTGAACACACAGAAGCTGAATAACAAGAGTCTTACATCCATACATACCGTTTTACCCAAGTAGGACCATTATGGTCAAGTCTTGAGTATAACATCGCAGCAGAAATCTTCGTCGATGACTTGGATCCATGCCATCTGCCTTAACCCTACAGGCATTCTGACTGGGAAGCGTCCTAGCTCGCATGCTCATCATCGAAGTATTCTTCATCATACCCTATTCTTTCATGCCTGGTCAATGAAATAACCAGTGGCAAGCCAATGAGTACTTTGAATGTACTCGCAAGCAACCCAAGAGTGATAACAAAATAATTATGCAAAGCTCTCTCGCTTAATTGGCATTGTTATGAAAGCTAGTTTTTCTCATGCAAGTATGATCAACATTTATCAAGGATGTGAATGCGCCCGCAACAAGCATCAGGAGGTTACAGACATCAACATCGAGAAAGAGTTATGAACAACTCATGCTCAAGCTCATCGTGACTTCCCCACGAGTCACATCATCAATATCACCAATCAGTGTTGTTTGTTAGAAACATATGGACATAGTCTAAGCAGCACCGCCCAACTGTCCTTGACCGTGGACACGGCTATTCAATAGTTTTACACTCGCAGAGGTTGCACACTATACCCACAAGATCCGGGAACTTCCGTGTCATCCACGACCATGATACCTCAAGTACCCGGTAAGCACCGATCACTACCTTTCCCTAGATGACACTAACATGGAGTCCACTCGATTGGCAGTAACCCCCGTGCCCAACATTTCACATAACATTTTCGTGGAGCCTTGCTCCCATATTTATCACATACCACTGGCACGGGGTACCAACGGTGTGTCCGGTGCCCCATAAAGATGGTCATGGCCGCCCTACCTGGCACGACCCCGTCCCGAGAGAGAGCACCAACTCTCCCCCATCACTAGTAATGCGGGCTCCAAGCTAGTATCGACCTAGGCAATCAATAATGCCCTTTCCCATATAAGGGTAGAGTGGTTGCGCATGTAAGGTTGGGACAATCATCAAATCTTAAATCTAATCCGTCTCTGTAAACAACACTTTCATCAAGCCTCGGTACACTACCTCTCCACCAAGTAGTGACCTAGTTCATCATCATCTCCCAGGGGCATTAGTGGCACCCACTGGGCTATTCGCAAGTATGTCAAACCACACTTGGTTTCTTTCCATGCATAACCCTGACCCACTTTGCATAGCAACTATTTTAGCATCCTATCTACTCCCACCGGCATAACCCTCATAAGAAGGTAGGGTCATGCACAATGCAAGTTTCATTGAGGAAGTAACAAGGCAACCAACCAACGTGGTCTACCATCTCATCATGATTCCGATGCAACAATAATAAAGAGAGATATGACATGCATAAAAAAAGGGTTTCATAGACATGGTCAAAGGGCTGCTTGCCTGTTGTAACGAAGTCTTCGAGGTCTTCAAATATCCCTGGTCCAACTCCGAGCATTCCGTCTATTTCATCAACTATCGTCGAAAGCAAGCATAATAAGCAACATGACAAGGCAGAAATAAAAGTGCTCTAAAAATATGAGTTGGACTTTTCTAGGATACCTCTGGTCATATGAGGGATGACCAAAGTGGTTTCATTGGAATTTGATGAATGGATATCTCTGAACATTTTGATATGGTGGAATCAAGGGGTTTATGGACTTGCAAGAAGTGTACAGAAATATATTTTTGAAAAATGAGCAAAGGCACCCATTTAACAAAGGATGATTTTGGAAGCATCTAGGAATTGGTTTCACTGGATTTGGAGTTGAGATGATATCCCTATGAATTTGCAAAATTGACTATATACAAAGAAATAGACCATTAGTTGAGGTGACACAGAAAGTATTAGTAAAAATGTTCAAAAACTAAGTTTTGAACTTAGATGCATCTAGGAATTTGAATCATGGCATTTGGATCAATATTGAGCTCTCTGTGATTTTCTAAAGTTTATCACAGAATTAAGAAAATTGGGATTTGATAATAGTCTGTGAAGAAAACCTTTATGGAAAAATGTGCAAATTGCACCTTGTGATAGATCAGGAATTTATGAATTTATAGAAATTAGAATCATCAAATTTGGAGTTGATTTGATCTGTTTATGGATTTTTGAAGTCTACTGGGAAAAAGGAAAAAGGAAATGGGGGCTTTACCCTTATCATGCGCGCAGAAGGCGCGAGATAGGCAACGGCCTGCCCAGCCACTTCTCGCCACGCCAAGACGCTGTCGACGCAGAGGCGACTCACGTGAGTACGCCTTCCCGAGTGAAGGCGGCGACAGCGCGAGCCCGCTTCACTTAATGTATGGGGCCCTCCGTCGGCGCCTCCACTCGCTGGCCGACCGACACGCTGGGCCCGGCTGGCAGGCTCGTTTCAACCTCCCGTCTTGGCGCGACGGAGATGGGAGGCGTTCGACGCCGGCTGCTGGCGCTTCTGTATGCCTCCGGCGATGATCCGCCCACCGGCGTGCTCAGGAGGATGAGCCGCATCCATCGGTGTACGGCTCGCTTGCCGAGGAGAGCCGTGGCAGCGACGGCCTGGGCGACCGCGGAGGAGGCCATCGGCCATCTTCAGCTTTGAGCATGCGATGCTCCTGGGGACGAACGGCGGCAAGGGAAGGGCTAGTGGTGGTGACAAGAGGGTGCGGAGCTATCCAGGGGGAAGAGAGAGGGGCCGAGGCCTGCGGATTTGAGCAGCGGCCGGCGGCTCGGCTCCGGCCTAGGAGGGGGATGGAGAGCGCGAGGAGGGGAGTGGGTTGGTTCAGGGGGTCCACAGGAGGGAGAGAGTGGCAAAGGAGGCCAGAGAGGGCTCGGGGAGGCCTTTAAATAGGCGAACGGCGGGGTGCCGTGGACTCGTGTGCCGGCGAGCTCCTAGCCGTTGCTGGAGGCCACGGGGGCGCGCGTGGGCGTGTCTGGGGTGCTCGTGGGGTTGGTCTAGGGCGAGAGGAGGGGAGAGAAGGAGCGGGAAATGGCCAGGGTGCCGCGCGTGTGAGCCGCACCATTGGCGCGCTCGGGTGCCCGGTGTCTGCTAGCGCGGAGGCGCGGGAAGGAGGAGAGAGGAGGGGGCCGACCGCGTAGCATGTTGCGGACGCCGAGGCACCTCGACTGGCGCGAGGTGGAGGCTCTAGGTGGTCGGGTGTGCCGTGTCAACAGTCGGGAGCACGCTGACGTGCTCCAGAGCGCGCAAATGGCCGGCATCCGTGGCTTTTCCTCGCGTCCTCACGCGCCCACTTGTGTCTAGTGGCTGCAGGAATAATAAACAAGGGGGAAGGAGGCCTTGGATGCTCTGGGACCTGGCAGGAGTGAGAGAGAGGTGAGAAAAGGGGAGAAATGCAGCTGTCCAGAGAGGAAAAATGGATCCCTGCCCCCCTTAATCATTGCCTCTCGGGCAGGGAAGCACACCAGAGGTATAGGGGGACTAGAAGGGGCTGTGGTAAAAAGGAGAAGTCATGGAGATTAGTGGAAGGGGATAAAACATGAATTTTGAGATTCTGCCAGAAGGTGTTTGATGTTGGTTTGGGCAAGTAGACGATCTCCATTTGTCATGAGGCTTGACAGGGTCAAATGGTATGAGAAAATAAGAGGTACCACCAAGATTGAGTCCATTTGGGAAAAGTTGCCAATGCAACTTTTGTAAACCCTAGAAATCAGCAGAAATGGACTTTCCAAGATTTAGTCATGCAAATCTATTCTCCTTGATGCACCACTTGGTGTAGTGTCATCATTTGATCATGTTAACATGCTCACAAAAGATGGGGTCAAGGAGAAAAAGTTGGCAGTGCAAAGTTGTTCAAATTTGGTTCTGGGCAGAAAGAGTTTTGGGGTACTTTGATCAAGTTAACTTGTTCTCCAACTTGTGCCATTTGGTCTAGATGAATTATCAGACAATTTGAGCAAGTTCACAAGGTTTGAGAACATTTGGACATGTTTGGCAATGTAAAGTTGCTCAAACTTCAAAATGGACAGAAATGGTTTTGAGAGAATTTTATGATGTTATCTTGTTCTTCAAGTCATGAGACTTGGCAAGATCAGCAAATATGTCATATGTGACATGATATAATTTCCTTGGAATTCTTGGAGAATATTTCCTTTGTAAATATTTCAAAAGCTTGAAATATCCAGAAAGGGTTTTTGAGGGGTTTGACCAATATTTTGAACATGACCATGTGATGAAACTCTTATATATGGAAAATATATGTCCACTGAGTTTCCCTAATTTTTTTCAAATATTTTTGAAACAATAAAATAATATTTCCCTATTAAAGACCATTTCTGGCATTAAGAAAAAGCTTCTAAATAAAATAGGAAAATAACTGTTAAAATTATATTTTTGTGGTTTCTGGGTATCCTATATCTAATAGGAGTCAAATATATTTTATAAAGATTTTACTGCCCTTAATTAAGTACTTGCAAAGGCAAACCTCAATTCAGGGTTTTGGAAAACTAATTTTTGAAAATACTTTTTGGCCAAATTATTTTTGTAAGAAAATACTATATTGTTCTATACACATGGCATGATCATTGGGAAAAGGTTTTGGATCAAGGAGATGAAGTATAGGAGTTGGAGGATTTATTTGATTTTTAGAGCACTTGCAAATTACCAGTCAAACATTCAATCAAAGCAAAGACAAAACACTCAAAAGTTTTTGTCAAACCACATTTTAGCATGATTTAGTGACTTAAGTGTTGTGCCATGAAAATCAAGGTGTGACAGACCTACCCCCCTTACAAGAATCTCGTCCCCGAGATTCCCAGACTAGGCGCGGAAAGGAGTATGGAAACTTGGATTTGGGTTAGTCTTCACGTCCTCATACTGCTTCTGCTTCCGTGTAGCGCTCCATTGAGCTTGAAGTACTTGATGGTGTGGCTTTGTGTATGACGCTCTTCTTGATCCATGTTGCTAATGGGTAGCTCGCGGTAGGTTGGATTGGGCTAGGGGGGCCGATGGCTTGGTGGTTAGTGTCCTTATCAATGCTCGGGCTAGCTAGAAAGTTGAAAACACTTCCGGGGGTTGTGTCGTGTGGGAAAACATTGTGCACAGCGGGCGAGTCAGGTGGTAACTCCAGCTGGTAACTGTCTTCTCTTTGTCTTGGAGTGATCTTGCAGAAGGCCGATGAATCTTGGGGCGAGCTTTCCTTTGACATGGAAGCGCTGGGTTCCTTTGAGAGGGGTGACCCAGAGATAAACACGGTCTCCAACCCGGAAGGTCATGTCTCGACGACGTGAGTCAGCGTAGCTCTTTTGTCTTGACTTGGCAGTCTTCAAACGCTCTCTGACAAGCTGGACTTGCTCTTCGGCTTCACGGGGGATATCGGGCCCAAAGACAAGTCCTTCTCCGGTTTCTGACCAATTGAGGGGTGTGCGGCATTCCGTCCGTATAACACCTCAAATGGTGCCATCTGAAGGCTTGACCGATAACTGTTGTTGTTAGAGAACTCGGCGAAAGGGAGGCAATCTTCCCACTTAGCTCCATATGCTAAGACACAGGCTCGGAACATGTCTTCAAGTATCTAATTCCTCGTTTCGCTCGACCTCCGGCCTGGGGGTGGAAAGCGATCTTTGAGGACAACTGGTCCCCATGGCCTCCTGGAACTTCTTCCAACCTTGAGGTGAATTGGGTTCCTCTATCCCACACAATTTCCTTGGGAACGCCATGAATGCTCATGATTCGGTTGATGTAGAGACCGGCTAACTGGTTCCCCTTGTAGGTCGCCTTGACAGAATGAAGTGGGGCTTTGCCGCCTTTGATCTTCCTCTTGATGCCTTCAATACTCTCGTGTCCCGTCTGAGCTCCTTTAACCTCATCCATCGTGGTCGGCTTGACTTCAAGGTTAGCTAAGAATCTCGTGCAACCAGTTCCCAACCCGAAGCTTTCAAGTTCTTCATACAAGGCGGGTAGCTTGTCCTTAAGCATAGCATTCAAGGAACAAGCCTTTACGCTAATGCATCCGCCACCACATTAGCCTTCCTGTGGTGGTATTGAACTCGAGGTCATAATCTTTGATCAACTCTAGCCATCTTCTTTGCCTCGTGTTCAATTCCCTTTGAGTGAAAATATACTTCGACTTTTGTGATCCGTGTATATCTCACATCGCTTCCCTAAGAGGTAATGTCGCCATGTCTTCGTGGCATGAACCATCGCTGCTAGCTCAAGATCATGAGTAGCATAGTTTCCTTCATGAGGTCAGTAGTTGCCTTTGAGAGGAGTGACTTGCGATATGCACGGTCTTCAACGCGAAGCTCACCCTTGACGCATTTATGGTTGGTATAGTTCTTCCTCCTTGACATGGCGGTCTTCGGATGTTCCCTAACTAGCTGATCAACTCTTCTTCCGTCTTCATGTGGACATTCATGTCCTCAGGTAAGGATGATGATTTACTTGCCCAAGTACTCTTTGAAGTATTTGGGGTACGTAGAGTGGGCTGAGGCATTGGGGATGGTTACGGTTGAGTATTGGCCAAGGTCTTATCGATCTAGAGCCAAAGCCCAAGGTCAGGATCTGACCGTGTTGTGGCTTGGTAGGGCGTAAGGGTTTCAAGGATTCTAGTGTGCGAGTGAATGTTTATCATCCAATCCTTGAGCACAGTTCCTGAGATGCCGATAGTCTATCTAGTACTTAAACAAATCACATCATATCACCGATAGCATCATTTTGCATAAGCCAACCCCAATCATCACTCATGTGATTCATATCCTCATGGCTCCGAGAGGATGTCTAACAAAATCATACATGTCTACAATCCCCAAACTCATGAGTGTGGCTACCCCTAAAAATCCATGGGTAGAGCATACAAGCTTCCAAGCTGGAAATAAACAGGACAATCCAAGTGCTCACCCTATTCTTCCAAGGCCCATGCTAGTGCGTCTCTATCCTAAGGAAACACGTCATATGCCACTCCAAGATCTTGTTTCCTTCCTATGAATCAACTCCAACAACTCATTAGCTACACCAATCATTACATGATCCAGTAGTTCTCCAAATCCAATCTCCTAGTTTATCGTCCACCGAAAAACATGGTGTCATGATCGAGATCATCAGTCTAAATCCAATTTACTCCGAACCATGTAGACCTACTCAGCATCTATATTCAACTAGAATCACCTACTAAAATTCAAATCCCTTGTCCAACGAGAATTCCTACATGTTCCCCCAAGTCATTTACGTAAAATCAACTGTCTCCTATCAATATCCCCTGGCTAAGATGAGTCCAAATACTTCCAAGAATTTCAGCTTGCGGTCATAATTGTCCTATTAAATCCAATTTACTCAGGGGTAATGAAAGCTATGCTACTCTATAATCATGATCCCATCAAGTTCATCTACCAACATGGTAGCCTTATAATCCACCAAATAGTCTCATATAATTCCTCAAGTCATTGATATAAACTCATCAAGTCATTTGTCCTCTATTCCTATATCCTCAAACTGGTCTTCCTAGGGCATCGTCAGTTCTGGTGCTATATTAGGATGATAATGTGTTCGTTCACTATGTCCACTAGTTCCATAATGAACCCAGTGATAAGCAAGGTTACGGAGGCTTAACAGGTTCTATTGTAATTCCGTAGGTTAAGCTCATGGTTAAGGATTCGAGCTGGGGTATCTCGTGAAGTCTCGAAGGGTCTAGGAATAGGGTTCTAGTCTTGAGGTGTAAACATACGGGGTTGTACCTGGTCAAGGAGGCTATAGCAAAAGTCTTCAGTGCTTGTTGGTCGTCGAGGTGGAATCCCTGGTGCATATTGTCTTTTCTGGCCCTCAGTTGAGGAGAGAGAGACGAGAGGGAAAAGTAGCATAGAGGAGGGAAATGCCTAAAGGGGGTTCTATAGTGCAAGTGCAAACAATCAGGTGCAAAAGGGGCCAAACATAAACAACAAAATAGGCAGGTGATATAGTCGCGTACTTGTTGCCTAGGGCAAAAAGGGCGACTGATATCAAAACTCAACAAATGAAAACAAGCAACACACAATCATGGTCCTATTCGAACTATCATACGGACTCGACTGCGCATAGGGGGTACACGACTCATCCTACCCTAGGGGTTCTCAGACTCAGTAGTCGTGCCTTGTGCCTCGTGCAGTCTCCCGGGTTTTTCCTCAGGTGCTGCTATGTCTCGTGTAGTTGTTTGATGAAACGATCCCGGTTGAGCTTGAAGAGTCTTCAACAACTTCTTGCCTGTTGAAGTGATGGGGGTGAAGGTGGCTCCTCATAGCAGGCATTGACTCGGTCTTCTGTTGTCTTCTTAATCATGATGATCCCTTCTTGTCTTCTAAGGTGTCGAAGGTACTAAGTAGATAATCCTTTATGCAATGACATTAACAACGCATAATAGAGGTCCGTCATGTCGGTTACGTTGATGAAAACTTCGACACCAAGAGCGGGGGATGAGGAGAACCGTTTTCCTGCTCACTATGGTGAGGCGGACCAAATGGCTAGGTTCTCATCCATCGGTGGTTGCCGATACAACAACGATGGTGACATGGTTACTCTATTAGCGATGTATATCATGATCTTGCATATTCTACGCCCTGATCATCGTGGGCTAAGGTTGCATCATCTTGGGGCAGTGTCAAGGGTGTCACCATCTCCTGGGTCTTCAGGTCCTCATTCCTCAAGGATGTATCTTCTGTTGGTATCGTCTTGTTGTGATGTCGCCAATCTTGTGTTCAGGAGATGTGGGTGAATGTCTGGCAAGGCATCTTCCTTTTAAATTACCCACGAGGATTGCAAGGAATCCAGTGGTCAGGGGCATGAGGGTTCTAGCGACCAAAGGTTTTGAAGGGGAAGAGATCAATAAGGAAAGTATACCTTAGTTTTTCGAAAAATTGAGAAGGGAAGAGACGTACAGATAGTTTTGAAAACTAGTAGTAGTTTTGGAAATAGTTTTACCCTAACTAACGACCATGCTAACTAAGGCTTCCTACAGTCAGGATGGCTCTGATACCAACTCTATGGGGACCCCGACTCATAAGGCGTGATCACCGAATGCACGTGTACAGTGATCCCAGAGATCAATGCTCACTGAACACACAGAAGCTGAATAACAAGAGTCTTACATCCATACATACCGTTTTACACAAGTAGGACCATTATGGTCAAGTCTTGAGTATAACATCGCAGCGAAATCTTCGTCGATGACTTGGACCCATGCCATCCGCCTTAACCCTACAGCATTCTCGACCGAAGCGCCCTAGCTCGCATGCTCATCATCAAGTATTCTTCATCATACCTGTTCTTTCATGCCCGGTCAATGAAATAACCAAGGGCAAGCCAATGAGTACTTTGAATGTACTCGCAAGCAACCCAAGAGTGATAACAAAATAATTATGCAAAGCTCTACCGCTTAATTGGCATTGTTGCGAAAGCTAGTTTTTCTCATGCAAGTATGATCAACATTTATCAAGGACAGAATGCGCTCGCAACAAGCATCGAGGTTACGTACATCAACATCGAGAAAGAGTTATGAACAACTCATGCTCAAGCTCATCGTGACTTCCCACGAGTCACATCATCAATATCACCAATCGGTGTTGTTTGTCGAAACATATGGACATAGTCTAAGCAAAGACCGCCTAATCGTCCTTGACCGTGGACACGGCTATTCAATAGTTTTACACTCGCAGAGGTTGCACATCGCACCCACAAGATCCGGGAACTTCATGTCATCCACGACCCACGATACCTCAAGTACCGGGTAAGCACCCGATCACTACCTTTCCTAGACGACACTAACATGGAGTCCACTCGATTAGCGAGAACCCCGTGCCCAACATTTCACATAACATTTTCGTGGAGCCTTGCTCCCATATTTATCACATACCACCGCACGGGTACCAACGGTGTGTCCGGTGCCCCATAAAGATGGTCATGGCCGCCCTACAGGCACGACCCGCCCCGAGAGAGAGCACCAACTCTCCCCGTCACTAGTAATGCGGCTCCAAGCTAGTATCGACCTAGGTAATCAATAATGCCCTTTCCCATATAAGGGTAGAGTGGTTATGCATGTAAGGTTGGGACACCATCAAATCTTAAATCTAATCCGCCTCTGAAACAACACTTTCATCAAGCCTCAGACACTACCTCTCCACCAAGTAGTGACCTAGTTCATCATCATCTCCTGGGGCATTAGTGGCACCCATCGGCTATTCGCAAGTATGTCAAACCACACTTGGTTTCTTTCCATGCATAACTCGACCCACTTTGCATAGCAACTACTTTAGCATCCTATTCATACTCCCACCGCATAACCCTCATAAGAAGGTAGGGTCATGCACAATGCAAGTTTCATTGAGGAAGTAACAAGGCAACCAACCAACGTGGTCTACCATCTCATCATGATTCCGATGCAACAATAATAAAGAGAGATATGACATGCATAAAAAAGGGTTTCATAGACATGGTCAAAGGGTTGCTTGCCTATTGTAACGAAGTCTTCGAGGTCTTCAAATATCCCTGGTCCAACTCCGAGCATTCCGTCTATTTCGTCAACTATCGTCGAAAGCAAGTGAGGGAGTCCTGGACTAGGGGGTGTCCGGACAGCCGGACTATCAATATCCGCCGGATTCCCAGACTACGAAGATAGAAGATTGAAGACTCCGCTCGTGTCCCAAGGTACTTTCCTTGGCGTGGAAGGCAAGCTTGGCAATACGGATATGTAGATCTCCTACCATTGTAACCGACTCTGTGTAACCCTAGCCTCTCCGGTGTCTATATAAACCGGAGGGCCTTAGTCCGTAGGACACAACATTACATCTCAACAATCATACCATAGGCTAGCTTCTAGGTTTTAGCCTCCTTGATCTCGTGGTAGATCTACTCTTGTACTACCTGTCGGGGATATACCCCGCGGTGTAAACCGGCCGGACGTTTAACCCGGCCGGACTGGACGACTCATTGGTAACCCGCCCGGAGCTTGGCGGTTCACGGGATACCCGCCCGGTCTTGGCGGTTCATTCGTAACCCGGCGGGCGGGTCAGATGGATGACGAGGCCCAAGGCCCAGAAGGCCGGTTCACGTTTAATAGTGGGCCGATTTAAGAGGAAAGGAATATTTGCCTTACAAGGAGTTAAGACTAGGACTTGTATCCGGTTTGTATTAGAGATAGACTAGTCCTAATCCTAATAGGACTCCACATGTAAACCGCCCTTCAACATATATAAGGAGGCGGGGCTCCCCAAAGAGGGACAAGTTAGAAGCTACAAGCTACAAGCAATAATCTTAGGGCTAGACACAAAGAGGAGAGCCGGTTTACCGACTCCTCGTGATGATAATGAGACCTAGCCTCAAACAAAGATGTAGGGCTTTTTACCGATGATGTTTCCGGGGCCAAGTCGTCTAAATCCTTGTCTTGTGTTGCGTCTCTCGATTCCGCCCAACCCTCTCAAGCTACCACATAGATGCGCTGGCCTCGCGACTAAGTCCTAACACTATGACATCCGCCGTGACAAATCCACGACACATGGCGCCACCGTGGGGCCCGCGCCGCAGTGGTGATGAGTTCTTGAGGATCTCTCCTCGAGAAGCTCGTGATTTCGCTTGGATGAGGAAGAGCCGACAAATTCGTTGTTTTGTTATCCGAACATGGTTAAGCTTTGGAGCCAAAGAAACTCGAGCTCACGAGAAATTAGGGTTTCGACTTCAGCGCCACGGACGATCTTTTGTATATTATCAGTTCAAGGGTGGTTACGCAGGAGCAATCTGGCGAAACCGTGGTCCCGATCAGCAGGAGTCGCAAAAAATATGAGATTGGTTCGGGCTCTAAACCAACGTTGGAACTTGGAAGAAAAAAGAAAACAAAGGACAGCGACAAGGCATCGACGACCAGCGTCCAAATTGACAGCGAACAAGAAACCAACTTTGTCCAGATCCTAACTCGGCCCGCGCCATTAAATGGAAACTAGGATTGTGTAACGGTCCGTGGGATGCGCCGTGAGTCGCCGAGACCGACAAGTTATTTGCTGCCGATTCAACGCATAAGCAGCGATAGAGATCGATTCTTGTACGGGCAGTCCGCCGAGGTGGACAGAAAGTTTCTGCTGCGCCCTGCTGTCAAAACGCAAGTCATCTCTGTACGCACGCGCTCGAATCCAGCCGGATGATCTGGCAATAGTAGCGTTATCACATCTCTGAAGTTACAGCCCCGTTACTCACTTGAAGGACCAAGCACCAACTTCTACGCAAGAATTAAAAGCTAATACTACTACTTACTCCTACATGGGAAGGACAAAGACTTATGCAATGCACCAAAGATTCTTCACGTGAGTTTGCCAAACAGGTTCACGTACAAAAAAACAAGGGAGTCAACAATGGAAGTGGATAAGGTCACGGACTTAATCTCTGTCTCCCTCCGTCTTCGTCTTGGAGCCGCCACCGCCGAACGCGTTTCCGACCGCTGCTCGGCCGTGGCCCCGCCGTGCCGGTGCCTCTTCAAACTCGCCGCTGTGGTTGCAGCCCTGCCCCTCCTTGTGCTTCATGGAGCTCGCCTCCGAGCCGCTTGTGCTTCTGCTAGACTTTGCCGCTGAGGCCGCGACCTCGCCTCAAGTTGCTGCCTTTGCTGCTGCTACGATAACGGCTGCACTTCGAGCCCTTCACAGCAAGCGGGACTGGGTACAGAGGAGTTTCCGGAAGCGCTCTCGCGGTTGATGAACAGTTACAGTCAAGTATCTTTGCAGCTGCTATGAAGCAAATACACCAAAGTAGTACTAATTGCAATGCACGGAGTTCAAAGTATGTGCGTCCGTGCCGGACTGCGCCTGGGCCAAATCATCTGTCGTCCGCTCAGGTGATATCTGTCCAAACTGCTTCATTCAAAATGTATTAATTTATTTGAGGAATAGATATTCCGGCCAGTTTATTTTAATCATGCAGGACGGATGTTCATTATAAAAGCCATGTCATGTTATGGATACCAAGCGTACACTGGCAGCATCTGCGTGGAATCTGGGCGTGCCGCGGTGGCCAACTTGTGCATCCGTACTGCGGCTGATTCGCCCGTCCGCGGCTAAACTCATCTGTCCGCGCTCGTGGTTGACTCACTCGTCCGCGTGGCTTACCGCATCTGTGATTGATTTGCCCGTCCACGCAGATTGACCGCGCCCGTGATTGACTTGCCCGTCCGCACCGGCTCAACGCTGCGGCCATCTCATCTGTCTGCTCCCGCGGCCGGTTCACCCGTGATTGATTTCCGCTTCATACAGCTATCATCAACTTTATGGCGGGTTATTTCCGGCCCAAACGAATCAGGTGATATCCATCTAAGTCTATTTTTTGACATATGTTGTTTTTGTAAAAAGAACAATTATCGTTGGTTTTGCATATTTTTATATGGAGGACAATTATTCGCCACAACATTGATGTTACACCATGCATATGGAGCGTGCACCGGCGTCATTATATACTGGCTTTTGACCATTCCACACTGCTTAACGGACGCGCGCAAACCGCCGGTGGTCCGGTTTACATCAACACGCAGGCGACTCTCCGTCCACACCGGCTTACAACACCTGTGGCCGATTCTCCGTCTGCGCCGGTTTATAACGCCCGCAGGCGACTCTCCGTCCGCACCGGCTTACAACGCCGTGGCCGGTTCATCTATCTAAGCCGCTTCTGATGATGCGGTCGTCATTGCCATCCGTCTCTCGCGGCCTGGTCTACATCAACATACCAGCCGCACTGCTCGCATGAGCAAGTCACAACTTGGGTAGCCCGGTTTTCCTTCAAAATAGAGGCAAATTATCGTATACTATCAACCACCGTCTGCACTGGATGGCTCAATGGACAGGAACACAAGTCATCGCCATTACAGTTTGGTTAGCTTCAAATCACCAGTTGGAAGGAGCCATTGGCCGAGTTGCTGACACGGCTCATACGGGATCGTTTATAACCCGCCGCAGTCACCTCAAGATTCTATGGATTCACATCGTGCTATCAACATCAATGATATACAAGTTATGCCGGTTTACATCATGGTCAAATATGGAGAATCTCAAATCAACTCCTTGAGTCGCCTTGAGACTCGGGGCTACGATGACATGACTCAAAGAAATCTTGCCGCCAAAGAAATTTAAAACCCCAGACAATGGAGGGAAAGATAACCCGATCCATGAGGCTATCATTATTTGAAGGCCGTCGAAAAATTTCCGGTTTAGAAAGTACATCACAGCTTACAAAATCCCGCTCAAAGAAGAAGATCCGGTCATCGAAAAGGATTCCGTTTAAAATCCGCTCAAGGGAAGTCAGTCTCATTGAAGCTCTCAAATATCTGGTTTACAATCCGCTCAAAGGAAATCTGTTCTCCCACAAAGCTCTGAAGCGCACAAATCCGGTTTAACAGTGTCCGGTTCAAAAAGGAATTAACTTCTCACAAGTTTGAGTTTAAAGGCCGTCAGAAAATTTCCGGCTTAAAAAGAAGGATTCCGGTTTAATATCCGGTTGAAGGGGAAGATATCTCCCACAAAGCTTTGAAGCTCTCAATATCCGGTTTAAGAATGTCCGGTTCAAGAAGGATCTATCTCTTGCAAAAAATTAAAGGGTGCCAAAGAGGACCTGCTGCCATGATGCACGGTTCAAACATGGGTATCATGCCTTATTGGTTTATCATATTATTGATCACTTGGGGCTTGGTCGATCCGAACCATAGTCACACCTCTTGATCGGCGCAATGCCACAATATCACTTGGGGGCTTGGTCGTGTCCGAACCAATGCAACACCTCTTGATAGGCGAAAGCCACCAGATCATTTGGGGACACGGTCACGCTCGAACCGGTCACGCCTCTTGGTCGGCCAATAGGGCCAGCGTCACTTGGAGGCTTGGTCGAACCCAACCAATGTCATGCCACTTGGACGGCGACTCGCCAAGAGTCTTTTGGGGACTCGGCCGACTAGCACCATCGCCACGCCTTCGGGGCTTGGTTGCGTCGACCATGGTAATACCATCCGACCAGCTCCATGAAGCTTTCCTTTGCAAAGAGTTATTGCCTTTGTTGCCATAATTGGTATTTGATTTTTGTTGCGTTTTTAAATCGTCAACGCTTTAATCCGTTCGATCACAATTGACTAACACGGTCAATTCTTAATCCGAGACTATCTGCCCGGTTTGATTTTCTCGTTACCATCCTATTATGGAGTAAACCGTGTTTATCAACCCGCTTGGCTTTCAACTACAAGTTGTCAAGACACGATCAAGTTATAATCCGGAGACTATCGCCCGGTCTCGGTTTTCGACTATAAGTCGCCAAAGATATATTTGGATTGCGCCATTGGAATCATGCGCTTATAAATGATTGGGTTATATTATTCAAAATAGCCAAACTTGGCTGGATTTTCATTATGATATTGGATGAATAAGGTTTTCATACCGGATTATATTATCTTGAATAGCCAACATGGCTGGATTTTTATTATGGTTATCAAGAACGAGATTATGATTAAGGTTTTCAAAGTCGCTTAGGGCAATGGATATTATGTTATCAATGGATATGGCTTTTATTCTACAATTGAGGAATAGTCCCGAGTTGTCGCAGCTTACAACCCGGCACTTGGGGGCTACATTATTGAAGTTGAGATTACATCAAATATGCAAGTCTCATGTCGCTGCAAGCATGCACCATAACACTTGGGGGCTAATGCAAAGTCATTCTTTGTTCATCTTATTGAAGACCCGAGTCATCACATTATAATGAGCAGGCCCTTGGGGGCTACCAATTGCTCCTGTCAAACAATTCAAGGTACAAAGCTTTTTATTCATTATATTGAAGGGTCCACAGCTCAGTTGGTAAAGCACAAGGCTCTTAACCTTGTGGACGTGAATTCAAGCCCCATGATGGGGGTTACATTATATGGTGTTATTTTCATTGAAGTATATATTAAAGTCCCTGCTCATTATTGCACAATGACCCGCCCTTGGGGGCTACACTCGTTGAAGTTTTATGAGCATCAGAAATTACAAGTCCTGTGTTATCGCAAGCATGACAACCCGCACTTGGGGGCTACATAATATGGAGTATTCAGTTTTGCTAGTGACCGATGAACAACATGGATTTCTTCGATAGTGACAAGATTTATATTGAAGCAAGTCTTAAGTCATCACTTTGTTCTCGCTTCAAGACTTGGGGGCTACAGTGTATTATATTATTATCGAAGAAATATTTTCAAATTCTATGATTGAGCAAACTAGGTTGACCCGGCCACCAATCATTATGACCACGTGGCTGCAACCCGTGTCATCAATAATCATAAACCGTGTTGGCAACAATCATGAACCGTGTCTCGCGACAATCATGACTGAATTATCAGCTTTTATAACCCGCCATTTTGGTAATGTTAAACCGCAAGTTCTCGCATCTTCAAACCGTTGAATATCGAGGAGAATTTCAAAACCAATATTTCTCAAACCGGCGCTTTGGAAGCCGACCCAAGTGGATTATTCTTCACAATATTTTTCTATAAGAAGCCAACGCCGGCAATTTAAAGTATGAAGCTGGTTATTGACCGGATTTTCTAGAAGGAGGAAATGACAAGGACTTAAGGACGATCAAAGCGGTCTACGTGAATTCTTGACCGGGCGCAACTCCGTCGTAATTGTTTTGGTGTTTATTTTCAGCGTAAGTTTACTATGGATAAATCCAAGCTAAACTTGGGGCTAATGTCGGGATATACCCATGGGTGTAAACCGCCGGACGCTTAACCCGCCGGATCGACGACTCATTGGTAACCCGCCCGGAGCTTGGCGGTTCACGGGATACCCGCCCGGTCTTGGCGGTTCATTCGTAACCCGGCGGGCGGGTCAGATGGATGACGAGGCCCAAGGCCCAGAAGGCCGGTTCACGTTTAATAGTGGGCCGATTTAAGAGGAAAGGAATATTTGCCTTACAAGGAGTTAAGACTAGGACTTGTATCCGGTTTGTATTAGAGATAGACTAGTCCTAATCCTAATAGGACTCCACATGTAAACCGCCCCTTCAACATATATAAGGAGGGGCAGGGCTCCCCAAAGAGGGACAAGTTAGAAGCTACAAGCTACAAGCAATAATCTTAGGGCTAGACACAAAGAGGAGAGCCGGTTTACGACGACTCCCTCGTGATGATAATGAGACCTAGCCTCAAACAGCATGTAGGGCTTTTACCGGATGATGTTTCCCGGGGCCCGAAGCTGTCTAAATCCTTGTCTTGTGTTGCGTCTCTCGATTCCGCCCAACCCCTCTCAAGCTACCACATAGATGCGTTGGCCTCGCGACTAAGTCCTAACACTAAGGACATCTGCCGTGACAAATCCACGACACTACCCATATCATCAATATTAATCAAGCAGGACGTAGGGTTTTACCTCCATCGAGAGGGCCTGAACCTGGGTAAAAATATTGTGTCCCTCGTCTCCTGTTACCATCCGCCTAGACGCACGCCGGGACCCCTACCGAGATCCGCCGGTTTTGACACCGACATTGGTGCTTTCATTGAGAGTTCCTCCGTGTCGCCACCGATAGACTCGATGGCATCTTCAACCATCAACACCGCCCGTGGTGAGACTTTTCTCCCGGACAGATCTTCAGATTCGGGCGGTTTTGCACCGCAGCCAATTCTCTTGGCCATCCGGAGCAGATCGAAGCTACGGCCCCGGCCGTTAGGTCGATTCGAAGCTTGAACTTCACGGCCGATGACGCGGAGACTTGATCTTCGACGGACTCGAGCCACAGCCAAGCGCCGCCACACCGTGGACGATGGGCATGATCTAGCTCGCCGCGAGCGGTGCTTTGGAGGTCAAGATCGACCCGCCCCGGCTACTAGTCCGGAGCCGATTGCCCATGACGAGGGCGGTGGATAGACGCCGCCACAGGGCTTCAACATCTACGGCGATGGAGCCGAATACCAATCTCGCCCCTCGAGAAACTCGTGATCCCGAGGCGCCGGACTCGCCGGACTCGAGCCTCCCGCGCCCTGCCAATTAAACCAGATTGGGCCGGTTATGGAATTCACCGCCATGACATCTTTCAAAGACTCGCTTTTGGCGATATCCTGAATTCTCTCAAGCATCTCTCGCTATCGAGAATCTGGCGGACTATGGCCAGACGGTTGAGTACTGGACGATGAAGAAATTCAGAGCCCACCCACCACCCACCTTGTAGCCACTCGCCGAGGATTTAACCAACATGTTAGACTACGACTCGGCGACATCGACGCTATGGACGATGATGCCGGAGACGAACAGACCCCAGCGCCACGTGGCAATCGGAAGGCCACCTCGTCGTCACGACGCCTACATGGTGGATACCCCAAAAGAAGGGGATGGCGAAAAAAGTAGCGGAGGAAGATTCTCTAAAGAAGCAACCCAAACGCCGGGCGCCGGGCGCCGCCTAAATCCCGCCACAACAAGAATGGAGATTCCGACGGGAGACAATAACACCGGAGAGTGCCGAAGACGATCCCTCCCGCAAGACTCCGCGCAGAGGACGCAGAAGCAAGCCCTCACGACAGTATGCGCATTTAAGGGGTTGAGGATGATAACTATTTGCCTCCCTCCAAGACGGCGAGCCTCAACGATGATGAATTCGCCATACCCGAGGATCCCGTCAACAAGAGCGCTTCAGCGCAGGCTCATAGCCACGGCAAATAGCCTAAAGAAAAAGCAGCAACAGCTCCAAGCTGATCAAGATCTGCTAGCCGATCGATGGACCGAGGTCCTCGCGTCAAGAGTATAAACTCGAACTCCCTCCAAAAGTTACCTAAGACGCAAGCTGCTCCCCGATTAGAGGAGGAAGCATACATACCTTTATCACCAGCACGACATGGTCGACCGACCACCCCGTGGTCGCGACAGAGAGGCATTCAGCCCCAGCCAAGACCGCACTCGACATCGACCCAAAGAGTACGGGCCAAAAGGAACGCTACCGGACTTGCAAGACATCTTGGAGGACAAAGCAAGACAATCTAGATCCATCTATGGATCACGTGGGCGCCCTACGACCCACGACGAATACCGTCGCGCCGGACATAACGCCGCCGGGTCAACACAGCAGACAGCGCCCTCGAGCTGCGCCGCGATATTGCTCAATACAGGCGCCAGACACCCGCTATGCTTCATCGACGAAGTAATGGATCATCGATCCCGAAGGGTTCAAACCCGTGAATATCGAATCTTACGATGGTACAACAGACCCGCGTGTGGATCAAAGATTATCTTCTCCACATCCATATGGCCCGCGACGACGATCTCCACGCCATCAAATATCTCCCACTCAAGCTTAAAGGACCAGCTCGGCATTGGCTTAACAGCCTGCCCGCAGAGTCAATTGGGTGTTGGGAAGACACGAGGCCGCTTCCTTGATAACTTCCAAGGTACATACGCGACCACCGACGCCGATGACCTAAGCCACATTATTCAGCAGCCGACGAATCGCCGCATAGCTTCGACATGGTTCTTGACGAAGAAAAATCAAATCGCCGACCGTCCGGATGCGGAGGCCCTTGCAGCCTTCAAACATAACATCCGGACGAGTGGCTAGCCCGCACCGGGCAGGAGAAGCCAAATCCATGGCGCACTCACATCGCTAATGACCCGCTTCCGTGCGGGAGAGGACAGCTGGCTAGCCCGCAGCAACAATCTTCGCAAAAATTCTGGCAGTCCGGACACTAAGGACAACCACGGTAGGTCACATCGAATCAAAAACAAACGCCGCATTAATGGCGACGACAAAGAGGATACGACACCAATGCCGGATTCCGAGGCTCAAAACCCGTCAACGGAAGAAGCCATTTAAAGAACAACTCCGGTCCGTCTAACTGGACCGAATACTCGACCGCCATGCCGATACATGGCACTCCGAAAAGCCAGCTAATCACACCAATAGAGATTGTTGGGTGTTCAAGCAGCCAACAAGTTAATTGCGAACACAATGATAAGGGGCTAAATAGCGACGACGAGGAGGAGACCCGCCACGTAACAAGAGAGGATGTAGGTTTCCCCAACAAGTGCGGACGGTGAATATGATCTATGCAACCCATATACCCAAGAGGGAGAGGAAGCGCGACCACGGACGCCTATGCGATGGAGCCACGCCTGAAGTTCAATCCATGGTCCTCCCGTCCGATCACTTTCGATCGACGAGATCATCCGACCAGCATACGCCATGGCGGATTCGCCGCATTGGTCTTAGACCCAATCGTCGATGGATTTCACTCACAAGAGTCCTGATGGACGGCGGCAAAGAAACTGAACCTGCTTTATCGACACAAGGCGCAAAATGGGCATAGACCCATCTAGGATTAAACCTACCAAAACAACCTTTAAAGGTGTCATCCTGAGTGGAAGCCAACCTATGCAGTTTCTCGGTCACACCGAAGTGGTCTTCGGATCCCGGATAATTTCCGCGAAGAGTTAATCTTCGATATAGTCCGCTTCAGAAGCGGCTATCATGCCTCGCTCGGACGAACCGCGTTTGCCAAATTCAACGCGTACCGATTATGCATACCTAAAACTCAAGATGCCAGCCCTCGTGGAGTCATTACGGTCAATTGAATACGGAACGCCCCTCCGAACGGAGGAACATACAATGCTCTCGCGCGTAAGTACAGAGCAGCCTTCACGGCAATTCTCTAGTCCGCAATTAAAAAGCCGGACACATTAAAACGCGCCGAGCAACAACAACCAAGACCACCGCACGATCGAGCATCGCCAGAGTAATGCGGCCCCAACCCCGCCAGCAAGATGATCACTAGAATAACACTCGCGACATCATTACGCTTTGGAGATACCATGGGCGCAGGGAGGGCTTAATCACAAGGACCAAAGAGTGCGGCTCGACCACACAAGGGCTCATGCGACGCCCCTTGGCTTTGTTTTTTATCTTTTCTTCTTTTGCATACAGGACTCCATTAACCGTAAGCCTGTCCGACGGCGAACTTGCCAACTCACGATGCAACAATCAGTGATTAAAGAAGGCCGCGATTTAACACTCGTGTGGTCTCCATTACGAGCATTAAATTCGATTACATACACCAAGTCTGCAGCTTATCCTCGAGGGGGACATGTTAATTTAGTCCTAATCCCTTGCTTATCAAGACTATCTCAGATCACCGCTTTATTAGCGATCTTCTTTAATAAATAACGCAACATTTCCTTCTTGCAAGTACATTACCTTTTCATTGCAATTGCGTTATCTTTACATATGTTCATTATATGACATCTTGCACCAGATACTTTGGTACGGCCGAATACACCAGGGCTTCGCTCCCCATATTATGGTGTGATTAAAGTCCTAACAATTTCACAAGTGCGGCACCCGAACTTATAGCATTATATGAATCAGCTTCAATCATGTCTTGGGTCAATAGTTGGGTTTGCCTGCCCCATGTTTTGGTACCTTACGCCCGCTCCGTCGGCTAAGGTAGCATCGGGAGAACCATCGCGATTGCGCCTGTTGAGCCGGGTTAACGCCTCGGAGAAAGCTAAAACGACCGCATAATAAGGCGAGAGACTGGTCGCTGTTCGAGAGGTTCTTTCGGTCCTTAAAGGCTCATGCCGCCGAGCGAAGTTCGGATGATGTCCGACGAAGCGTGGATAGCGCCCGGATTCGGTCTTCGAATACCAGGGGCTTCACCAAATTTAAAATTATAGAATTCTATGGCTAAGTGAGAGTGTTCAAGCACTATAAGTCCGGTCGCCTTTGTTCGCCGTGGTTGAGCGCCTCCTAGATGGACCCAAAATGGGAACAAGAGTGCTCAAGTTTATCACCGAACACCCCAAAGACTGTGGCTTGGGGGCTGAAGCCAACGACTTGCCATCTCTCGATTTAACAAACGGCCGCATGTAGGTAATATTTAAATTCAACAAAGCGTTGCTTATGGCGCATATAAACAAAGTTTTCAGCGCACAGGATAAACACACAATGAAGTTCACTCAAGGATTACATTAAGGGGCACTCATCCGCAATATCGCGGGCTCCCTTCAGACAACTTTATAATATCGCCCGGCGCGGCGATGCTCCTTGCCGGCGGCGGATCCGTGAGAAGCCCGCATCCAGCTTGCCCCATTGCACCTTTATGCGGCAAGGGCCCGACGAGCGCCTTCAATGCAAAGCGAGCGCTGATCACATCCAGCCTGGGCATGCATCCACTAGCCGCCGACTAGGCCAAAGTAGCTGCTGTGCATGGCCTGCCCAGGCCACAGCCGGACTGTGAGGCCCTTCATGGCCTCCTCAGCTACCTTGTGGAGTTCGACCAACTGCTTCAGCTGGTCGCTTGGGGGCACCGGATGGCCGGCCTCAGCGTACTAAGACCAGAAGACCTTCTCCGTTGAGCTCCCCTCCTCGCCACGATAGAATGCAGCGGCATCAGACGCACTACGCG
This sequence comes from Aegilops speltoides, assembly GCA_021437245.1. NCBI lineage: Eukaryota > Viridiplantae > Streptophyta > Magnoliopsida > Poales > Poaceae > Aegilops > Aegilops speltoides. The sequence goes on along the minus strand of CM038145.1, from coordinate 21,682,307 downwards.
GCAGATCTACAAATGCCCCTGGAGAGCTCCGAATTCGGGTAAGTATCCGGTAATTTACATTAACATGCTTGCTCTGCATGAAAAACGCCTTACCCGCTGCTATCTTCTTCATGTCCTCTACTTCCTCATGGGCCTTCTGGGCCTCGGCCTTGGCGGACTTGGCACTTTCGAGAACCGAGGCAAGCTCGGCCTCTCGAGCCTTGGAGTCACGCTCCAAACTCTCATGCTTTTCCATGAGAGCCTGGAGCTCTTGCCGAACTTCCGCCACCAGTGCCGCTTGATTTTCTCGCCATCCGCTCTGCCGCCGATTTCGCTCGCCACGGACACGGCATCCTTCGAGCTGCCACCTCGTTAGTGGCCCCCATTACATATATTATCCTTATTGATCATATTTGCAACCAAACCCTTTTACAGAAGGTACTTATTTAAAGTGGTGTTATTCACCTTCTTTTCCTTGAGCTGCCTCTTGGCATGGCCGAGCTCTTGCTCCGACCGCCAAGGTCCTTCTTCAGCCGACCTCCACTGCACGCGGCAGAGGTCAACAACAAGCAGCCTGCAAACCCATATTGACATATTTTAGAAACCTGCGTGTATCTTGTTAAGATCCTTAGTCCGCTTTTCTTTTCAACACCGAACTAAGCATCGTGGGCTACCGCCTATGCGGTATCACATTGCATTATTTTAAACTTCTTACCTCAAAGCCCGTTAGAAGGCTATTGCAGGCTTGTCAGCCCGCCTTGGCGAGCCGGACCTTCTCAATCACCGCACTCATGAGAGTGCGGTGTTCTTCGATGGAGGCGCTTTGAGCGCCCCCGGCAGTTATCCGCACTCTGGTTGGACGAAGGCCGCCGGCGTCACGGTCCTGCCCTTCTTCGAGGGGCTGCTCGCGGACTCTGAACCGCTACGGTTCCGGAGTAGAGTCCGCACAAAGTCCGGGCTGCTCGACGGCGCCCGAGCCTCCTCCGGCGTGTCCCCCTGCGGGATTCCGCCTCGTCGTCCTCGGCGCGTGGGGTAGAGGCAGTCGGGATGGAATTTACATCCGACGGCGCCAACGACCCGCTCATCGACGGGAAGGTCGTCAACGGCCGGACTAAAGGAGCAATGCGGCATTAGAAGGACACTACATGACGTACAATATAAGGCATATAAATGATCCAGATACTTACGATCCTGCCGGACGCCGGGCCCTTGGAGGCCACTCGTCCTCGCCAACGTTGATGTTGGCGAAACTGTCCGGGGGGATAGTTCTCCTCCTCTTGGACCCTTCGGCCGCCCCGATTGGGGAGGCCTTCCTCTTCCTCTCTCCCTCCTCCGGGAGAAAGTACTCCTCCTCCTCCTCCTCGTCTTCGGGGGAGGAGTCCTCGTCGTCGTCGTCAGACGCCTGATTGCAGGAACTCTTTCGAGTCCCCGCGCCACCTTCTTGGCCTTCTTCTCCCAAGACCACGTCGACGGTGCCGAACCAGCAACCTTGCTAAGCGGCATCCACCGGTTCTTCGGCATGGGAGCCGGGCTGATGAGCAGTGGGCCTTCTCCATCCAGTCTGTCAAAGGAAGAGGTAGATTAAAACCTCGCTAGGGTCAATCTAACTACTATAAGTGTCCCGTAATGGGGTCGAATCACTTACCTCGTCGGGCGGAGATCGCGAGCTGAATCCGCAGCCTTCGATCGCGATGCGGGGCTTGGCGCTTTGAACAGCATTCTCCAGCGCGCCAGACGTTGTGTCAAGAGCGCTTAACGCCCGGTGCTGTTCGGATTAAACTCCCACGATTAAATGCCCGTTTGGCATGGGAGAATCCGTCGGAGGAGCATGACTGACCACGCCGACGAGCCGGAGCCTATTGCTCACCAGCTTCTTGATGCAGGCTCAAGTCCCGCCACCTCCACGGATCACCCCACCGCAAGCCCTTCTCTTTCCGTGAGGTGAGCTGCGGGGATTCCAGATCTGAATTGGGGCCGCCGCCCATGTAGGCTCGCGGCTCGGTGATATAGAACCACCTCGATTGCCACCCCTTGACGGAGTCCACGAAGGTCCCTTCTAGTTAAGGGACGCTGGGCAGCTTGCCCAACATGGCGCCCAAGATTCCACTTGCGCCCCTTCACAACCTTCGCTTGACGTTGAAAGTCTTGAGCCACAGGCGAAGTGGGGCCGGATGCGAGAAAGGCCTCGCACACGACGATGAACGCCGAGATGTTGAGGACGGTTCGCGCCAGATCGTGGAAATCTAGGCCGAGTAGAACATGATCCCCTGACAAATGGATGGAGCGGAAAGCCCAGTCCGCGGAGGAAGTGGGGAAAGAAAACAACCCTCTCATGAGGCCCCAGGGTAGGAACGAGCTGCCTGCCGGGCAGCCGATGCGCGATGTCGCCGAAAGGTATCCGCGTCACAAGAAGCTTGGTGATGTCCTCCTCCTTGGCGGTGGAGGCCATCCATTTGCCTCCCCCTCCGGACATGTTCGGAGAAGGGTCGAGGCGGGATGCGCGAGCTTAGGCGTTGGAGCTTGGGTTCGCAGGGATGGATGAGCAAAGTAGGAAGAAGGCGTAGGTGAGAAGGTAAATCCTTATCCCTTATATAGGCGGACAAAACTATGCGTCCCTCACCGGCCTGGTAAAACTCGCTTATCTCCCAAGCGCCACCATCAATGGCGCGGTTGGGTTACCCACGCACGTATTGATGAGAATCCCGGAATAAGGGGAACACGATCTCTGCTTCGACCGGACGTGCCAAGGAAACCGCTTCGCTAAACGTGCTGAGGTGGTATAGTAATTCAAACAAGGGCTTGGCTACGGTGTGATGTCACGCCGCATAATACGTCAGCAGATTGAGCTAAGTGTATATTTTATTCTCTCTACGTTTGGAATGTAGAATTTTATTTTGCAGGGCCGGACACTATCCTGGTGTTCATTATTTTCTCCGGATTATTCAAGGAGAGGAACCCGCCTTGCAATGCCGAACATTATGCACGCCGGACTTATCGACATTGAAGACTGGTTCAGGGGCTACTGAGGGAGTCCTGGACTAGGGGGTGTCCGGACAGCCGGACTATCAATATCCGCCGGATTCCCAGACTACGAAGATAGAAGATTGAAGACTCCGGCTCGTGTCCCAAGGTACTTTCCTTGGCGTGGAAGGCAAGCTTGGCAATACGGATATGTAGATCTCCTACCATTGTAACCGACTCTGTAATCCCTAGCCTCTCCGGTGTCAATATAAACCGGAGGGCCTTAGTCCGTAGGACACAACATTACATCTCAACAATCATACCATAGGCTAGCTTCTAGGGTTTAGCCTCCTTGATCTCGTGGTAGATCTACTCTTGTACTACCCATATCATCAATATTAATCAAGCAGACGCAGGTTTTACCTCCATCGAGAGGGCTGAACCTGGTAAAACATTGTGTCCCTCGTCTCCTGTTACCATCCGCCTAGACGCACAGTTCGGGACCCCCTACTCGAGATCCGCCGGTTTTGACACCGACAACAAGCATAATAAGCAACATGACAAGGCAGGAAATAAAAGTGCTCTAAAAATATGAGTTGGACTTTTCTAGGATATCTCTGGTCATATGAGGGATGACCAAAGTGGTTTCATTGGAATTTGATGAATGGATATCTCTGAACATTTTGATATGGTGGAATCAAGGGGTTTATGGACTTGCAAGAAGTGTACAGAAATATATTTTTGAAAAATGAGCAAAGGCACCCATTTAACAAAGGATGATTTTGGAAGCATCTAGGAATTGGTTTCACTGGATTTCGAGTTGAGATGATATCCCTATGAATTTGCAAAGTTGACTATATACAAAGAAATAGACCATTAGTTGAGGTGACACAGAAAGTATTAGTAAAAATGTTCAAAAACTAAGTTTTGAACTTAGATGCATCTAGGAATTTGAATCATGGCATTTGGATCAATATTGAGCTCTCTGTGATTTTCTAAAGTTTATCACAGAATTAAGAAAATTGGGATTTGATAATAGTCTGTGAAGAAAACCTTTATGGAAAAATGTGCAAATTGCACCTTGTGATAGATCAGGAATTTATGAATTTATAGAAATTAGAATCATCAAATTTGGAGTTGATTTGATCTGTTTATGGATTTTTGAAGTCTACTGGGAAAAAGGAAAAAGGAAATGGGGGCTTTACCCTTATCATGCGCGCAAGGCGCGAGATAGGCAACGGGCCGGCCCAGCTACTCGGCCACGCGCACGCTGTCGACGCAGGAGGCGCACTCACGTGAGTACGCCTTCCCCGAGCGAAGGCGGCGACAGGCAGAGCCCGTTTCCACTTAACAGAATGGGGCCCTCCCGTCGCCGCCACTCTCTGGCCGACCGACACGCTGGGCCCGCTGGGAGGCTCGTCCCAACCTCCGCTGGCGCGACGGGAGATGGGGAGGCGTTCGACGCCGCTGCAGCGCTTCTGTATGCGTCTCGGCGATGATCCGCCCACCGGCGTGCTTCAGAAGATGAGCCGCATCCATCGGTGTCACGGCTCGCTTGCCGAGGAGAGCCGTGGCGGCGACGGCCTGGGCGATCATGAGGAGGCCATCGGCCATCTTCGCCGAGCATGCGATGCTCCCGGGACGAACGGCGGCAAGGGAGGCAAGTGGTGGTGACAAGAGGGTGCGGAGCTATCCGGGGAAGAGAGGGCCGAGGCTCATGGATTTGAGCAAGTGGCGGTGGCTCGCTCCGCCTAGGAGGGGATGGAGAGGCGAGGAGGGGAGTGGGTTGGTCTGTGGGGTCCACAGGAGGAGGGAGAGTGGCAAAGGAGGCCAGAGAGGGCTCGGGGAGGCCTTTAAATAGGCGAACGGCGGGGTGTCGTGGACTCGTGCGCCGGCGAGCTCCTAGCCGTTGCTGGAGGCCACGGGGGCGCGCGTGGGCGTGTCTGGGGTGTTCGTGAGGTTGGTCTAGGGCGAGAGGAGGGAAGAGAAGGAGCGGGAAATGGCCAGGGTGCCGCGCGTGTGAGCCGCACCATTGGCGCGCTCGGGCGCCCGGTGTCTGCTAGCGCGGAGGCGCGGGGAGGAGGAGAGAGGAGGGGGCCAACCGCGTAGCGTGTTGCGGACGCCGAGGCACCTCGACTGGCGCGAGGGGGAGGCTCGAGGTGGTCGGGTGTGCCGTGTCAACGGTCGGGAGCACGCTGACGTGCTCCAGAGCGCGCAAATGGCCGGCATCCGCGGCTTTTCCTCGCGTCCTCACGCGCCCACTTGTGTCTAGTGGCTGCAGGAATAATAATCAAGGGGGAAGGAGGCCTTGGATGCTCTGGGACCTGGCAGGAGTGAGAGAGAGGTGAGAAAAGGGGAGAAATGCAGCTGTCCAGAGAGGAAAAATGGATCCCTGCCCCCCTTAATCATTGCCTCTCGGGCAGGGAAGCACACCAGAGGTATAGGGGGACTAGGAGGGGCTGTGGTAAAAAGGAGAAGTCATGGAGATTAGTGGAAGGGGATAAAACATGAATTTTGAGATTCTGCCAGAAGGTGTTTGATGTTGGTTTGGGCAAGTAGACGATCTCCATTTGTCATGAGGCTTGACAGGGTCAAATGGTATGAGAAAATAAGAGGTACCACCAAGATTGAGTCCATTTGGGAAAAGTTGCCAATGCAACTTTTGTAAACCCTAGAAATCAGCAGAAATGGACTTTCCAAGATTTAGTCATGCAAATCTATTCTCCTTGATGCACCACTTGGTGTAGTGTCATCATTTGATCATGTTAACATGCTCACAAAAGTTGGGGTCAAGGAGAAAAGTTGGCGAGGCAAAGTTGTTCAAATTTGGTTCTGGGCAGAAAGAGTTTTGGGGTACTTTGATCAAGTTAACTTGTTCTCCAACTTGTGCCATTTGGTCTAGATGAATTATCAGACCATTTGAGCAAGTTCACAAGGTTTGAGAACATTTGGACATGTTTGGCAATGTAAAGTTGCTCAAACTTCAAAATGGACAGAAATGGTTTTGAGAGGATTTGATGATGTTATCTTGTTCTTCAAGTCATGAGACTTGGCAATCACCAAATATGTCATATGTGACATGATATAATTTCCTTGGAATTCTTGGAGAATATTTCCTTTGTAAATATTTCAAAAGCTTGAAATATCCAGAAAGGGTTTTTGAGGGGTTTGACCAATATTTTGAACATGACTATGTGATGAAACTCTTATATATGGAAAATATATGTCCACTGAGTTTCCCTAATTTTTGTCAAATATTTTTGAAACAATAAAATAATTTTTCCCTATTAAAGACCATTTCTAGCATGTAGAAAAAGCTTTTAAATAAAATTCGAAAATAACTTTTAAAATTATATTTTTGTGGTTTCGGGTATCCTATATCTAATAGGAGTCAAATATATTTTATAAAGATTTTACTGCCCTTAATTAAGTACTTGCAAAGGCAAACCTCAATTCGGGGTTTTGGAAAACTATTTTTGAAAATACTTTTGGCCAAATTATTTTGTAAGAAAATACTATATTGTTCTATACACATGGCATGATCATTGGGAAAAGGTTTTGGATCAAGGAGATGAAGTATAGGAGTTGGAGGATTTATTTGATTTTTAGAGCACTTGCAAATTAGCAGTCAAACATTCAATCAAAGCAAAGACAAAACACTCAAAAGTTTTTGTCAAACCACATTTTAGCATGATTTAGTGACTTAAGTGTTGTGCCATGAAAATCAGGGTGTGACACCATGACCGAATAACTACAATACAGAGTTAACATCAGGAGTGCGTTACGAGGTATCATCCTCGGCACTCGATAGTAGCTCTACAGAGTCGAGCAACAAAAGGGGCGTGATGTGATGTGAGGTGTCAGGTCTGGTTGTCGATCACGTTGATCGAGTCGTCGATGATGAAGCATGGGCAACAAGGACAAGGTGGGGGTCACTGATGGATTACTAACCAACCTATACTAAGCAGTTTAGGATAAGTAGGTAAGGTACAACAGCAGGTACAAAAGCAGGCTATGCATTAGATTAGGAGCAATCAATTACAGTTGAAAAATCTAAATCAAGCAAGAGAAAGAATGAAATGGGCGATATCGGGATGATCAAAGGGGGGGGCTTGCCTGGAAGCTCCGTTGAAAGGGAAGAAGGGTCGTCATCGACGTAGTAGATCACAGGGGCATCAACAGCGGTCTCGGGGTCTACTGGAGAGAAGAGGGAGAAGAAGCGATAAATACAGAGCAAACAAGTGCAATACTAAGCATGACAAGACAAAAGCAGCACCGGGGTGTTCTAATGCAGTGCTACACAATACCGAAGAAGGGGGAAAACACCCGGGAATATTTTCCCGAAGTTTGCATTTTCAGTCAGCCGAACCGGAGGGGACGGTTGCAGGTTTGCTATGCTAGGGACGTGTGGTGGATGAACGGACCGCATATTCGGATTGGTCTTGTCGTTCTAAGCAACTTTCATGTATAAAGTATTTTTCATCCAGGCTACGGTTTATTTTATGTGATTTTCTAAAGTTTTAAATTATTTCCTAATATTAATATTATCTAAATTAATTCAGAAAAAAGGAATATGATGTCAGTATGAGGTCACTATGACGTCAGCAAGTCAACTCCAGCGGATCCAGGTCAAACCTGACCTCTGGGTCCCACTGGTCAGTGACAGTGTTAAACAGAGAGGTTAATTGAAACTAAACTAAGTTAATTAGCAGGTAGGCCCCACATGTCAGTGACTAATTAGATTAGCTAATTAAGTTTTAATTATAAAATGTTTAATTAGTTTAATTAACGGTGGGGGCCCACTTGCCAGTGGCACTAGGCGGCCCAGTCAGCATGTTGACCAAGTCAACATGGTCAATAGGGCCCACGGGACCCACCTGCGGCTACCCAGGGTAGGCCCCAGGGAAAGCCACGTCAGCGGCGTCGCGGGAGTAACTCCGCCGACCATGTTTTGCGGCGGCATGCGTCGGGATGTGATCGTGTTTCGGCTACGGGGGGTTAAAACGAGCGCTGTGACGCACGTTCGAACGAGGGGAGCCGCACACATCCAACGCCGGCGGTCCAGCGTGCTGGGATAGCCTAGAGCCACGACAGTGCTGACCGGAGCGGCATCGGAGTTCGGACGTCGACGGCTTCGAGCGTCTAGGGCACGACAAGGGTGGCGGAGGGGCGCGTTGAGCAGCTAGGAGCTCCAGGAGCTCGGTGGTGGTGTTAGCGCGGCGCGAGGAACATCAGGGTGACGACAATGAGCTCAACGGCGAGCTCGGCTTGGCCATGGAGGGTCCAGCCGCTCCGGGCGCGTACGGGAGCAAAAGAGAGGGGGGAAGGACTGTAGCTCACAGTAAGCCTGCAGATGTGCTCAGTGGGCGTGGGGGAGGCGCGGGGTAGCCCAAATCGACGAAGATGGTAGCGGTGCCCGAGGAAGAAGAAGAAGAAGGGTGGCAATGTAGTGGCTCCCATCCCCAACGGCTTGCTGTAGAGGACGTAGTCGATGACGGCGCTGCTCAGGAACGCGTTGGCGAGGTGCGGCGTGGACGGTGGCCACGTTGACGGCGATCGGTGGCAACGAGCTCGCGCGGCCGAGCTCGGGATCGAGCGACAGGAGAGGGAAGAGGTGGATCTGGGGGGAGGAGAGGCGCAAGTGGGAGTGGAAAGAGAGGATCGAGGCAACAAAGAGGAAGGGGGTCCTTATCCCCTCACCGGCGAGGCGCGAGGCGACGAGCGGGTTCGGCGGTGACCACGGGCGCGGGCCGGTCGAACAAGAGAAGGGGGAAGATGACAGGGGAGGGGGAGTGGTCTGGCTGGGGTGGGCCGATGGCCAGTTGGGCCGTTTGGCGCAGTGGGGGGAGGTCTGTTTCTTTTTGTTTTTGTTTTGCCTTTTCTTTTTCTTTTAAATAGTTGATGTTTTCTCTATGAGTTTTATTTATTTTTAGGCTTTATAAAATATAACACTAGCCCTAAATTAGTGTTAATAGTTAGACCACTGCCACAATTAATTTGGCACTAAAATAAATTAGTTTAGAATTTTTACAAATTAAAAAGCGTTTATTTAATTGTTTTAGTCCCTAATTTATTCACAAAAGGGCATTTAGATAATTTACAAAAGTGTTGGGTCACCACCATAATTAGTTATGGAATATTTTCCACACTTTGAACATTTTATTTTGCATATTTGAGAAATTTGAATTTGGAGCTTTAATTTGAATTTGAGTTTGAATTGTGATTTGGATAAAGTGAGTATCAGCAACAGTAATGTGATGACCTGACATCATTAGTAGGGGATTACTGTAGCTTGATTATCTAGGCGTCACAATTCTCATCCACTACAAGAAATCTCGTCCCAAGATTTAAGGGGTGGAGTAAGGGGGAAGACTCGGGAAGGACGAAACTCAACACAAGATAGGTACCAGGGGGCTATCTCATTGAACGTGGCATAGAGGCATGTCTTGAGTTGAAATTCAAGAGAGTCCTCGAGGGCAAGGTAAGAAGGTGCAATAAGAAGCTTCAAGCGGGTAGGCAATCATTCGTTGCCTGAAACAGAGGGTGAAAGGGGTTCAGAGCCAAGCGCGAGGTGGCTCGTGATTTACATACAAAGCCAAGCGCAAGGAACAAATTTGGAAAACAGGGATGTACAGGAGAGTCAGGTTTCGATCCTATGGAACTGTGGGTTATGGGCCCACCATGTGGGTTAAAGGCAGGAAGGCGCTGACATTTTGCACGGTCATGAGCAAGGCAGGTCAGAGGATAGCCTGGCAATTATGTTGGCAACAACATTGGTACCAAGGGCGAGGGACGAAGAGAATCATTTTCCTGCTCGTTGAACGAGGCATACCAATAGGCAAAGTTCTCGTCTATCAGTGGCTACCGGAATGCCATCAACAATAGTAACAAGGTCTTACTGACAGAGTTTGTACACCGAGGTGTTTACATAAGCAGGGAATTATCACTGCTCAGATATGTTGGGTTACAAGAAAGGTTAAACAAAACAATGGAAATGAAAATGTAGACTCGATTATCGGTGTTCTCGAGTGACTAACAAATCAGAACCCATGGAAAATTTGAGTCAGCGAGAAATAATAGTTGATGAAGAACTCATAAGAAGTTACGTAGTTCCGTGATATTCTCGAGATACCAGAGGGCAATACTCGAAGGTATATCAAAGTAGAGGTTGAACAGGTGAAATGATCTGAAGAAGACAAGCACTTTAACTGGTCTGAGAAATGGAATCAAAGAAGAACAATCATGGTCGGAACCATGGTTGCAAAGGACCAAATATAGATACAAGATGAACTTATCGCAAGGGGATTAATATTATAACAAGAGGTTTCCATGTTAAGTTCCACATCGGGTCCATGGGAATGAACACAAAGGTTCAAGGTCAACTCCCACTTCATCAATGTATAACCTTCCATTTACTTCTCGTCTTCAACGAAGTTGCAGAATTGTAAATTTATCCGAAGAAATGCCAGTAGATATAACCCGCATAATCTTCAGGTTCACACAGATTAGGGAAGGCATAGGTTCGACCCACTAGGGCATCTTAGGAACATATACCACAAACTTCACAAGTAAATAACTCAAGCTCGGAAGCAGAGTATGGTTAACAAGAGCGGGGGATACAATTTACCAAAGGCATTATGTATCAGAGGAAAGGCTTGCAAGGTTATTGGAAATGGAAGACGTTGTCGGATAAAATCCAACAAAGGATCTGGTGGTCCACAAGGGATATGATGTGAGTATCGATACTTCACCAGAAGAAGAAGAATGTAATGATACCAGATTATAGAAACAACCGAGTAATTCAAAGCTCGAATGCAAAGGAATTATGATTTCCAAATCAAGGGATCAGAAGAAAACGCTCTGATTAAGGATGGATAAGTTGAATAGACTCAGGATGACAATCAATCAAGGCTTGGTTCATCGAACACCAGCTTATGTCCGGAGTGATGTCTGAGCCAAGGGAAGAATTCTAATTACGACTAATAATTGCGAGCATTCACAAACATGTCGAATCAAATGCTCAAAATTATAATGACAAAGGATCTAATGAGTATTGCTAGACATATGGAAGTAACCATAATGCAAGCAGATAAGGAGGAACAAGAGCAATAGGCTACTGAGGATTTTCAAAAGATCGAATTGTATTCCAAAGAATTTTGTAAAACACATGAACAACTGTGGATGAACGAATACTTGGCAAGGGTGATTAATTATCCTTAGGGGTATTTAGGTGAAAAAGAACTGCAAGCACTCCAAAAAAAATACACTTCTGTGATGATACGTGTTTGTCACAGTAGCTCACGTTTTCTGTCATGCATGTACATCCATAACGATTTTATGACAGAATCAAGATAGTCATACCTGTGCTGTCGTAGAAGTGTTCCATGACATTACCAAAATTATCATCACGGAAGTGTTCACTTTAATGACGATAAATGCCGCGTCATGGAAGTGCTTTCGTCAAGGGCGACCGACACGTGGCATCCACCGTAACGGGTCACCGTTAAGCTATCGGCTCCGGTTTTGGATCCGATAACCCGCTAACAGCCACGACCAATGCCATTGTCCACATGTAAAATTCTCATTGGCTGATGGAACCACGTGTCAGCTCCGCGTTGGCACATGTGTCACTCATCCAATGGGCGAGATGCGCCTATGATATGTTGACATGTGGACTAGCCCAAAAGTGGCCCATATAGATTAAATGGGTCGGCCCAACTAAATGCCCACAAGATTTTGCGAACCATAATGGGCCGGCCCAGCTAAAGGCTCACAAGATTTTGCAAACCATAATGGGCCGGCCCAGCTAAAGGCCCACAAGATTTTGAGGACACTAGTGGGCCGGCCGGTTAACTGGCTCCCATGTTTTGGGCTAAATGTCGGCCCATATTTGATCCAGTCCATTAACAGCCTACCACGTTCTGGGCCTAATAAAGGCCCATATGAGATCCGACCCGTTAATAGACTACCATGTTCTGGGCCATATTACGGCCTTGATCAGATCCGGCCCTTTAAGAGACTTTGGGCTAAATTATGGCCCATATCAGATTCGGCCCATCAACTGGACGCTGTGTTTTTTGGGCCCACTTGAGGCCCAGTCAGGATTTCTGTTTGCTAAAGGCCCATTTAGTAATATAACATGGTATTAGTTTTGGCCTATTAAAGGCCCGTTTAACATTTCGGCCCTATATTTATTTCGGCCTGTTAAAAGCCAGTCATATAGTTGGGCCTAACTATGGCCCGCTTTGCATTCGGCCTGCTCACAGCCAATAATTTTATTGGGCCAAACAAGGACCGAGACAATTTTGGCCTATTAACGGCCCGTGATGTGATTGGCACAATCATGGGCCGGGGTCTATTTTGGCCTGCTGTTGGACCGTGAGCTGTTCGCACGTTTCAGGCCAACCTACTTTTCAGCCTACTAAAAGCCCGTTGAATTTTCTTGCGAAAATAGGGTTGGCGGTTTACTCGGCCTATTAAAGGCCCCAAACTACTAGTGGGCCAGTTTACATTTAGGTCTGTTAACGGACGAAGATGACTGGGCCCATGATGCGGATCATACATAGTGATTTGCATGACGGCCCGATTATGTACCGTAATTTTATTTGGCCAGTTTACTGCGAAGACAAGATATATATACAGTAAAATAACTGTAGCATCATGAATAAGAAAAAACCTAGACTATACAATAAAGAAATTACGGCATATTACATCCACTGGGCATCAAAGTTTGCCATTATGATAATAAAGCACAAGCAGACATCAGATTACATACACTGGGCATCAAAGATCACCACCAGTGCAAATAAACACGTCGACAAAATAATATACAAAACCGACAGCGCTTCAATAGAGTTCAAAAAAGGTTATCCCTACTCAGGAGCTGCAGCGCAAGCAGCTGAGCAGGCTGATGAGACTGCGCTTGTTTGACGCTTATAACCTCTTCACTCTGAAAGAGAAACAGGAAGGCAGATGACATGTTTTGCACATATAAGTATCAGTGCTGACAATTCATCACATTTCTTATTGACGAATAAAGTGACACAATTTAAAATAACATTAACACAATATGGTATTGTTCAGGTTAAGACATGGTAGGAAATGACATTGTGAAGGAGTTGGCAGCTTCACGACACCACTGGATTACAGATCAAGAACTCATAAGTATCAATGGTTAGTGTGCTATCAATTTATCCCATTTCAGATTGACAAATAAAGAGACGGTTCAAATAATAGAAGAATGATATGACATTGTTCATAGTTAAGACATCGCAGAATATGACATTGTGCTGTAGTGGGTAGGTTCACCACACCACTGGATTACGAATCAAGAACAGAAGCATACATGAAGTGCGAAAGAAGATCACTTGCTCTGTATAGTTTAATTTACATGGTATCAAGAAGGAAGTTGGTTGTACAACTGAAAACTTAAATTGAGAAGGACATACTTTTGTTTATGAACTACATAATAAACTTTAAACATGCAATTTGATGCAAACACCAAAAATAAACAACTGCTGCAGTCATGCCTAACCAAATATACACAACAAAGTTTGAAGGCTTGAGAAGGACAAACTTACATTAGTGGTGAAGACAGGCTCTATAAAGCCCTTGTCCATGCTGATGGGGGGGGGGCAATTCAAGAAGTTTACCACATAATCTTCTTCATAAGCATTGCCTTTATTCTACATTTGTTAAGAGTAAATATAGATGTGATAATATAAGAAAAAAATGGAGAATATTTAAGATAAGATGAAGAGTGATGCTACATAACCAAGTAGCTATAAATGTAAGTACAACGATACAGACAAATGGTACAGCCAAGAGCAATGGAGAGCTAAACTTCTTCAGTACCATCAGTGTTATCCAACCTTATGGTAAGAGTAAATATAGATCTGATGTGTAGAAAATGGAGGGCAAAGGAAAATAAGGTGCAGAGTGATGGTACATGAACAACTAGTTGTCAATATAAGTACACTAATAAAGGACAGTAAGTACTTACAAGAACGATAAAAAGCTAAAAAAATTCATTGGCATTGGATATATTCTACACTAATGTAACCATTCATACAGATCAGATAATTTGGAGCGACCAATTGATAAGCAAGCTATGATGCATACTGCTATCACATAATGAACCAGGTATGAATGCAAGTACAGTGATACAAGACAACATGTACTAACAAGAGCAACGCAGCGGGCAACGTATTTGCGATATCCTGTCGTCCTTTTCAAACCGGAATTCTTCATCGAGCAGATATCCTGCAAAAAGATCCGTAAGGCACATCCGGAAAAGTAGAAGTTCAAATTGTCATGTGATATCATAGACAGTACCTCATCCTGGGAATGAGACCAGTGCATAAAAAGATTTTCCCACTCAATGTCTTCTAAATTTAGCACATGAGACTTCACCAGAAATTCGTCTATAGACTTGCCATCAAAGTGTTATTTCCTCAAGTAACACCGGGACTGCTGCAATGCTTCCTTGAAAAGCGCAAGCAAGCTTTGCTCATCATGACTATCCAGATTGACCCTCGCCTACTTACAACAATGTAATGTAAATCATTGATGTGCTCAATCAGCAGAAAACAGGAAAATAATCAGCATGAATAATAGCACTTACATGTAAGTGGGACAGGAAGATGTGAAAATGGTGTTTGTCTTCACTATAATCTTCCCATGATGGGAATATATGCATGTAGTCCTTAACAACATTGAAAGCATTGTCTTTTAAACATGGAATAAGTGGAATAGGGTTCCAATCTGCGGGAATTGGTCGTCTCTGAAGTTGGGATAGGTCTTTGGCCGGTGGACTTGCTGTACTTTTTGCTGAAGTGAGATTTTTCAGTGGTACGGTGTCACGCCCAAGATGCGACCCTATCCTAAAGGAACTCGAAGGTCCCACCAAGGATAGGAGCGCATCTTGAAGACGCTTTTGCAAGGTGGATATCATTACATCAACATTACATAATAGATGGGGATACGTACAAAAGGCATACAATGCCACACGAATACAACATCATCTTACATAAGAGCACCATCCGACTACAGATGAAACACAAACAGAAACTCAAACAACATCCACCCTGCTAACCCAGGCTGCCAACCTGGAACCTATCCCCTGATCAAAGAAGAAGCAGAAGAAGAACTCCAAACCAAGTAACATCGCTCTCGCGTCAAGATCATCGCAAACTTGTACCTGCAACTGTTGTTGTAGTAATCTGTGAGCCACGAGGACTCAGCAATCCATTACCATGGGTATCAAGACTAGCAAAGCTTAATGGGAAAGGAAGGGGTAAAGTGGTGAGGTTGCACCAGCGACTAAGCATATATCGTGGCTAACATACGCAAATGAGAGCGAGAAGAGAAGCAAAGGAACGGACGTGAAGCTAGCATTGATCAAGAGGTGATCCTGAACTCCTACTTACGTCAAACATAACCCAAAACCGTGTGCACTTCCCGGACTCCGCCGAGAAGAGACCATCATGGCTACACACGCGGTTGATGCGTTTTAATTCATATCTGGTGTCAAGTTATCTACAACCGGATATTAACAAATTCCCATCTGCCACATAACCGCGGGCACGGCTCTCGAAAGTTTATACCCTACAGGGGTGTCCCAACTTAGCCCATGATAAGCTCTCGCGATCAACGAAGGATATTCCTTCTCCCAGAAGACCCGATCAGCCTCAAATCCGGTTACAAGACATTTCGACAATGGTAAAACAAGACCAAAGAAGTCGCCCGATGTGCCGACATCCCGATAGGAGCTGCACATATCTCGCTCGTGGCAACACCGGATGAGCAATCCGCATAACTAAAACCAGACCTCAAGTTTCCCGAGGGGGCGCCGCAAGGGTTTAGTTCGACCAACACTTAGAGAAGCACTGGCCCGGGGGGGGGCTAAAATAAAGATGACCCTTGGGTTAATTACTCCCAAGGGAAAAGTAGGTGGTGGTGAGGCAAATGGTAAAACCAATGTTGGGCCTTGCTGGAGGAGTTTTATTCAAGGCGAACTGTCAAGGGGGTCCCATAAATCACCCAACCGCGTTAGGGACGCAAAATCCGGGAACGTAATACCGATATGACAGAAACTAGGGCGGCAAGAGTGGAATAAAACACCAGGCATAAGGCCGAGCCTTCCACCCTTTACCAAATATATAGATGCATTAATAATATAAGAGATATTGTGATATCCCAACATAATCCTGTCCACCATGGAGCAATCTTCAACTTCACCTGCAACTAACAACGCTATAAGAGGGCTGAGCAAAGCGGTAACATAGCCAAGCAACAGTTTGCTAGGAAGGGTGAAAAAGGTTAGAGGCTGACATAGCAAATTGGGAGGCTTGATAAGCAAGAGATAGGTAGCGCAGTATAGCGATAGAACAACGCAACTAGCATAGCAATGATAGTAGTGAGATCCAGGGTAGCGGTCATCTTGCCTGAAATCCCGCAAGGAAGAAGAATGAGTCCATGAAGAAGATGAAGCCACGAAGACGAACCAAGCATAGACGAACGAATCCTCACGATCGCAACAAAATGGGAACTATCGAGAAGAAGCACACAACATGGTAAACACACCACACATATACATGACATGATGCACACTCAAGTATGATGCATGAAAAAGGCTACATGAAGCTACTCATGGCAATAGATGATGCAAACAAGAGCAACACATCGAGGCAAGTTTAAATGAGGCCGGAAACAACATATAACAATTCCGGTAAGTCCCCATATGCAAATTTAGAAATTGGTCCAGAAATGAATAAACCTTATGTTCAAGTTGTTAAACAGCATGTTAAGATGCACCAAGATGATCTACATGAGATTCTGGTCAAGTTACATATAAAGTTCATTTAATTCGGAGCTACGGCCTAGAAGATATGAGCAAAACAAGTTAAACATGACATTGATGCAAAATGCATACACACATCAAGTAAACACTCTCAAAACATGGATGCAACAAGATAATATGAATCTTCATGCAAAATCAAGCAAGTTTCATACAGAGCACACTCAAAACGGAGCAACGGTTCAACACATACACTCTATACAAGTTTAAAGGACAAGCGGTCCAAAACAGCAACTAGGCATCTAGAAAGCATCAAAACCATATGCTACAATATCTCAACGTGAAAACAAAAGGCATGGACATGAAGTACATGTATAGCATGACAAAACATGAACACTGAGCTATCTCCAGAAAACACTATAACATGCTCAAAAGGACATGGCAAGATTGCAAATAATAATAGTTTACAGACTGGGCAAAAATAACATCAGGTTGCAATGTATAGAGCTATCAAACAAGATGTTACAGGAAGTTATCATGGCAAACAAAGGCAGGGCATGCTAGTACTAAAGACAAAGAACAAAACTCCCTTACTGAACTAATTCTAAAGATCAACAGAAAAGATGGTATCATCCATGCAAACATGGAAAATGATATGACAGATTCATACATGGCAGGAACAACAATAAGTAGGCATGTTGGTGAGCTTGTACCACTCACCACATAGCTAAACATGGCATGTCAAGGTGACAAACAGTACGAAGACATGTTTATAAAGCTAAACATGGCAAGATCAAGTTCATAGGGTACATGGATCACTAGCAAAGCTCATGGCCAAACTGAACTTAATGTTAACAAACTGACAGCAACATTATTTAGCAAGCTTGGAGCAAGATTACAACAAGCTACACCAGGCTATAAATCCAACCAGGGGCATTAATGGATATAGCATGACATGTATAACAAAACATCCTTAGTGAACATCTCCAGATTATGCATAGAATGACTTGTAGCAGCAGGTTTACATAGCATCATGATATAACAGATTCAGACATGCAAAACAGTAACAGCAAGTACCCTACTTCACGAGCTTGATGCACTCAGTACAAGACTCACAAAAATATATGGATTGCACCACCGTAAATATGGCATGATGTAGCACAAAACACATGTAGATCTCATGCTCATAGGATGCACAGAAAAATGCAATGAAAAAGACAAAACAACAAGTTATAACAGTTTCAGGAGGTTAACATCATATAGCACTCTTGCAACGATGATTAGGGCATCAAGATGGACTCAAGCAACCACGACACAATGGAATGAAATGTAGAGCATCTCACAATGAACATTTCGATACATCATACATGCAAAATGGACCTACGAGCAAAAAGTTACGGCATCACTAACATGCACACATAATGTCATATTTCAGGGACTTGGCAGTTCTCCAGAAAAAACAGGTGAGCGCAAAATACTAAAAATCGCACGGGCAAGGTTTAGGCGGGTGGCTCACCATGGGAAAGGCCCAGGTCGGCGTGGAAGTCGGGTTGGGCCGGCGGGGAGGCTGGAGCGGGCCGGGCGCACTGGGCCGCGCGGGGACGCGGTGGTGCAGGCCCACGGGGGTCAACGCTCGGGCGGGATCGGGCTCCTCCCGATCGGTCCCGGATGGCGAGCGGCGAGGCGACCTCCGGCGAGGTCGCGCTGGACTCCAGCGTGGGCGGGGCGAGGCAGAGGTCTAGCGGGCAACGGGGAGCTCCGGATCCGGCCGGGAACCAGCGGATCTGGCCGGCGGTGCCGGATCCAGGCAACGGCGGCGGCTGCAGAAGCTTCAGGCGGCGAGGAAGACGCGCGCGGTGGCGCTAGCTGGTCGGGCACAGCGGGCGCGAGGGGCTCCGGCAAGGCGGACGGGAGAGGCTGGCGGCGGCGCTTGGGTCACCGGCGCGCACTGCTGAGAGGAGGCGGGAGGAGCTGGCAGCGCGTTCGACGGGTTGCGGGCGAAGCGCCGCTCGGGGGCGCGGCGCCGAGCTGATCGGCAGCGGCTCGGGCCGGGCGCCCACGGCGAGCCTGGCGCGGTGGTGGAACGGCGGCGGGGTGAGGTGGCGCGTTGCGGTTGGTTGGGGAGCCGGCTGTGATGATGTGGCGCGACGGGATTGGCCGGAGCGATGTGGCTGCCGGCAGTGGACACGTCCGGCGGCGGGGTGGACATGTCCGGCGGGCGAGAGGGAGGTTTGATCTAGGGTTTGCCCGAGATTTCGGGGGAGGGGGCTAATTTATAGGTAGAGGGAGCTAGGAGTGTCCAAATGAGGTGCGGTTTTCGCCCACACGATCGTGATCGAACGACCGAGAGCATGGAGGGGGTTTGGATGGGTTATTGGGCCACTTTGGAGGGGTGTTGGGCTGCACACACGAAAGTGGCCTTTACGGATACCCGGTTAACCGTTGGAGTATCAAACGGACTCCAAATGGCACGAAACTTGATAGGCGGTCTACCGGTGGTGTACCAAGGCCGCTTGGCAAACCTCGTTCCATTACGAGAACGTGTAACACCCGCTCACAACAAGAGACAAAAGGGGGACGCCAGAGGACATAGGAGTGCCGGATTGCAAAACGGACAATGGGGAAAATGCTCGGATGCATGAGACGAACACGTATGCAAAATGAGATGCACATGATGACATGATAAAATGCAACACGCAAGCAAATGACATGGCAACGACGGTGAATAACTGGCAGACACCTGGCGCATCGAATCCGGGGCGTTACAACTCTCATCCGCTAACAAGAGATCTCGTCCCGAGATCTTAGGACCGAGACGGAAGGGCAAAAGGGATGAGGTGAAACAAGAACTCAAGAGAAGAAGCAAGGAATCGAGAGCACTCGAGAAGAAGAGAGGAACGACGAGAATGACGAGAATCAAAAGCTCATGGAATTAGATAGACTCTGAAATAACTCCGGTTAGAACAAGACAGAAAAGGAATAAGAATGGAAGAATTTAGGCAGCACTCCGGCTGAAAATGGAAGGAATAGAACACGAGCTTGAGAGGATGGAATGATACTTGATGAAGACATGACACAAAACCTCCGGAAAGAATTGGAAGAGTTGAATGAAAAGAACGGAGAAGAAAATGACAACTTGTGCCACGAATGAAATTGAAAGCATCTTTAGAAGGAAGGTTTAAACGGAGTTGTTGAGAAAATCAACAACGAAAAGAATAAGCTAGTTGTGGTCTTATATATAACATCTCAAGATCATAAGGTAATAACCGGCCACAAGCGGAAATTATTGGATAGCTTAGAGGAACGAAGAAATGCAAAACTCCACTTCAAAAGAATACAGAGATTTAATTACACTTCGAGGCGCGAGAAGAAAAGATACTTGAATTTCTCCACCAACAAGAATCTTGATGAACTCTTGAAGAATGAATTAAATCATGACGAGCCACCGTGAAGGACTCCGGTAACAAAAGGATGATGAGATAGAATAATGGATGAAAGAATAAGATGAGACTTGCGATGATTTAGATGGAGTTTCGGACTAAATGGCCGAGGAAATTTGAACTCCGGAAAAGAAAAGATGAAAACACTTGGAACTAGAATTTATTTCTCACGAACAGACTCCGAAGGAAGGGATTAATCACTTTGAGGAAATAAGAATAAGATTTATTGTATGCTTATCCTTCATCAAATTAAATTGAAGACAAGCAATGGATTTAGCATACTACTTATTCTTCTTGAAGAGGATTGAGAAGTGACATATCGCAAACTTGAGAAGGTCTTCATGAACCACCGGTAGGATTCGAAAGAACGAATGGATTAAGATGATAATCAAGGAAAAAGAATCTTGCACGAACCACCATAAGAATTCGAAAATGACTGATGAGAGGGAATGAATCACCGGGGAGAATTAGAAAAGCACAAAGATACTTGAGGGAATTAAGAGACAAGATAACGAATGGATCGCGAACCGATTGAAGAATACTTGAACGGAGTGTCGGAAGAATATTGAGATGAACGAAGGGCACGGATACAGAATATTTGGATAACGAATCTAAAAAACTTGGAACGAAGAAATATTCCAAGATGGCCTCCAGATAATCGAGCGAGAACGCAAATCCTGAAATACTCCGGATGGATGAAAAGAATTGCACGATTGGAAACAATTAGATAGGATAACATCGAGCTAGCACCGCGAATCTCCGGGAGAACGGACAAGATTTACGAGAAATTCTTCTTCGATCTTCAAATGACGATGAGAAACACTACCAAAATTACTGAGATACTCCGGGAGAATGAAAAAGAGGAAGGATTGAACCAACGATGAAAAGAATTTTTAAGCGATCTTGGAGAAGGCATGTGACTGACGAAATTCATTCTTACGTCACACTTGAAAAGAATTTGAGAATAACTCCGGGAGAATTAGAAGAGTCAGGATAGATCCTGGGAAAAGACCTGTGGGTTAGGGCCCACTAAAAGAAAACACCGTTGGAAAGGATTGTTGAAGCGATAGATGATACACTGGAACAATTGAAATATTTGAATGAGGTGACAACCTCGAATTAATTGGAACACAGACGAATCTCCTGAGATGTCTTCCCAACTCCGGAATGATTGAATGGCGAGAGGCAAACGAGCAAAGAGAACACTTGATCCGAGGAAAAGAATATAATCACTACCGAAAATTAGAATTGAATCCACCGGAGAAGAAACAAAAAAGATGATGAATGTCAAGCGAGACGAGAATTCACCGGTTGAAACAATTGTCGAAAGACTGAAAATGCTCCACACGAATGAAACTGATGGTCGAAAGTGACTCAAACTCCGGGAAGAAGAGGGTGGGAGGGCGGGAAAACAAAGGCATCTTGGAAGGGGAAAAACCGTTAAATAACTTCAAGAGGAAACACCGGTTGAAAGAAAGCAAAGGCTTCACACGAGTAGGATGGATACTCGATTACGGACTCCGGTTCCGAGGAGAAAAAGGGGAGGGCGGGTGAAAAAAACTGAGGATTGAACTCAAAGATGAAGAGGCTCGAGTCAACTTGACGAGAAAAGCACCGGATAAAAAGAGCTGAGGAACAACGATCGAAAAACCAACTGCGCGATCCTAAAGAAAGTTTGAAAGGGGAGAAGAGTAATTCAAAACACCTACGTCAAGATTCCTCACCAGAGCGACGAAGGGGCTGAGGAGTAAAAAGAATCCCTACTCTCCGATATAACTAGACTCCGAAAACAGTTTTCTTCTAGACTCGACAACGGCCAAACTACACGATCAAACAAGGGGGCTCCTAAGGTCAGTCGAGGCTCTAATACCAATTTGTCATGCCCAAGATGCGACCCTATCCTAAAGGAACTCGAAGGTCCCACCAAGGATCGAAGCGCATCTTGAAGACGGTTTTGCAAGGTGGATATCATTACATCAACATTACATAATAGATGGGGATACATACAAAAGGCATACAATGCCACACGAATACAACATCATCTTACATAAGAGCACCATCCGACTACGGATGAAACACAAACAGAAACTCAAACGACATCCACCCTGCTAACCCAGGCTGCCAACCTGGAACCTATCCCCTGATCAAAGAAGAAGCAGAAGAACTCCAAACCAAGTAACATCGCTCTCACGTCAAGATCATCGCAAACTTGTACCTGCAACTGTTGTTGTAGTAATCTGTGAGCCACGAGGACTCAGCAATCCCACTACCATGGGTATCAAGACTAGCAAAGCTTAATGGGAAAGGAAGGGGTAAAGTGGTGAGGTTGCAACAGCGACTAAGAATATATGGTGGCTAACATACGCAAATGAGAGCGAGAAGAGAAGCAAAGGAACGGTCGTGAAGCTAGCAATGATCAAGAGGTGATCCTGAACTCCTACTTACGTCAAACATAACCCAAAACCGTGTTCACTTCCCAGACTCCGGCGAGAAGAGACCATCAAGGATACACACGCGGTTGATGCGTTTTAATTCGTATCTGGTGTCAAGTTATCTACAACCGGATATTAACAAATTCCCATCTGACACATAACCGCGGGCACGGCTCTCGAAAGTTTATACCCTATAGGGGTGTCCCAACTTAGCCCATGATAAGCTCTCGTGATCAACGAAGGATATTCCTTCTCCCAGGAAGACCCGATCAGTCTCGGAATCTCGGTTACAAGACATTTCGACAATGGTAAAACAAGACCAGCAAAGCCGCCCGATGTGCCGACATCCCGATAGGAGCTGCACATATCTCATTCTCAGGGCAACACCGGATGAGCAATCCATACAACTAAAACTAGACCTCAAGTTTCCCTGAGGGGCACTGCAAAGGGCTCTAGTTCGGACCAGCACTGGCCCGGGGGGGGGGGCTAAAATAAAGATGACCCTTGGGTTAATTACTCCCAAGGGAAACGTAGGTGGTGGTGAGGCAAATGGTAAAACCAATGTTGGGCCTTGCTAGAGGAGTTTTATTCAAGGCGAACTGTCAAGGGGGTCCCATAAATCACCCAACCGCGTTAGGGACGCAAAATCCGGGAACATAATACCGATATGACGGAAACTAGGGCGGCAAGAGTGGAACAAAACACCAGGCATAAGGCCGAGCCTTCCACCCTTTACCAAATATATAGATGCCTTAATAATATAACAGATATTGTGATATTCCAACATAATCCTGTCCACCATGGAGCAATCTTCAACTTCACCTGCAACTAACAACGCTATAAGAGGGCTGAGCAAAGCGGTAACATAGCCAAACAACGGTTTGCTAGGAAGGGTGAAAAAGTTTAGAGGCTGACATGGCAAATTGGGAGGCTTGATAAGTAAGAGATAGGTAGCGCAACATAACGATAGAACGAAGCAACTAGCATAGCAATGATAGTAGTGAGATCCAGGGTAGCGGTCATCTTGCCTGAAATCCCGCAAGGAAGAAGAATGAGTCCATGAAGAAGATGAAGCCACGAAGACGAACCAAGCATAGATGAACGAATCCTCACGATTGCAACAAAACGGGAACTATCGAGAAGAAGCACACAACATGGTAAACACACCACACATATACATGACATGATGCACACTCAAGTATGATGCATGAAAAAGGCTACATGAAGCTACTCATGGCAAGAGATGATGCAAACAAGAGCAACACATCGAGGCAAGTTTAAATGAGGCCGGAAACAACATATAACAATTCCGGTAAGTCCCCATATGCAAATTTAGAAATTGGTCCAGAAATGAATAAACCTTATGTTCAAGTTGTTAAATAGCAAGTTAATATGCACCAAGATGATCTACACGAGATTCTGATCAAGTTACATATAAAGTTCATTTAATTCAGAGCTACGGCCTAGAAGATTTGAGCAAAACAAGTTAAACATGGCATTGATGCAAAATGCATACAAACATCAAGTAAACACTCTCAAAACATGGATGCAACATGATATGAAACTTCATGCAAAATCAAGCAAGTTTCATATGGAGCACACTCAAAACGGAGCAACGGTTCAACACATACACTATACAAGTTTAAAGGACAAGCGGTCCAAAACAGCAACTAGGCATCTAGAAAGCATCAAAACCATATGCTACAGTATCTCAACGTGAAAACAAAAGGCATGGACATGAAGTACAGGTATAGCATGACAAAACATGAACACTGAGCTATCTCCAGAAAACACTATAACATGCTCAAAAGGACATGGAAAGATTGCAAATAATAACAGTTTACAGACTGGGCAGAAATAACATCAGGTTGCAATGTATAGAACTATCAAACAACATGTTACAGGAAGCTATCATGGCAAACAAAGGCATTGCATGCTAGTACTAAAGACAAAGAACAAAACTCCCTTACTGAACTAATTCTAAAGATCAACAGAAAAGATAGTATCATCCATGCAAATATGGAAAATGATATGACAGATTCATACATGGCAGGAACAACAATAAGTAAACATGTTGGTGAGCTTGTACCACTCACCACAGAGCAAAACATGGCATGTCAAGGTGACAAACAGTACGAAGAAATGTTTATAAAGCTAAACATGGCAATATCAAGTTCATAGGGTACATGGATCACTAGCAAAGCTCATGGCAAAACTGAACTTAATGTTAACAGACTGATAGTAACATTATTTAGCAAGTTTGGAGCAAGATTACAACAAGCTACACCAGGCTATAAATGCAACCAGGGGCATTAATGGATATAGCATGACATGTATAACAAAACATCCTTATTGAACATCTCCAGATTATGCATAGAATGACTTGTAGCAGCAGGTTTACATAGCATCATGATATAACAGATTCAGACATGCAAAACAGTAACAACAAGTACCCTACTTCACGAGCTTGATGCACTCAGTACAAGACTCACAAAAATATATGGATTGCACCACCGTAAAGATGGCATGATGTAGCACAAAACACGTGTAGATCTCATGCTCATAGGATGCACAGACAAAACGCAATGAAAAAGACAAAACAGCAAGTTACAACAGTTTCAACAGGTTAACATCATATTGCACTCTTGCAACGATGATTAGGGCATCAAGATGGACCCAAGCAAGCACGGCACAATGGAATGAAATGCAGAGCATCTCACAATGAACATTTCGATATATCATACATGCAAAATGGACCTACGAGCAGAAAGTTACGGCATCACTAACATGCACACATAATGTCAAATTTCAGGGACTTGGCAGTTCTCCAGAAAAAACAGGTGAGCGCAAAATACTAAAAATCGCACGGGCAAGGTTTAGGCGGGTGGATCACCATGGGCCTGGCCCAGGTCGGCGTGGAAGTCGGGTTGGGCCAGCGGGGAGGCTGGAGCGGGCCGGGCACACTGGGCCGCGCGGGGACGCGGTGGTGCAGGCCCACGGGGGTCAACGCGCGGGCGGGATCAGGCTCCTCCCGATCGGTCCCGGACGGCGAGCGGCGAGGCGACCTCCAGCGAGGTCGCGCGGGACTCCAGCATGGGCGGGGCGAGGCAGAGGTCCGGCGGGCAACGGGGAGCTCCGGATCCGGCCGGGAACCAGCGGATCTGGCCGACCGGTGCCCGATCCAGGCAACGGCAGCGGCGACAGAAGCTTCAGGCGGTGAGGAAGACGTGGCGCAGCGGCGCTAGCTGCTCAGGCAAAGGCGGCGCGGAGGGGCTCCGACGAGGCGGGACGGGGAGAGGCCGGCGGCGGCGCTTGGGTCGCCAGCGGCGACCGTTGAGAGGAGGCGGGGAGGAGCTAGGCGGCGCGGATCCGATGGGGGTTGCGGGCGAGCGCTGCTAGGGGCAGGGGCGCGGGCGCCACGGGCTGCATCAGCAGTGGTTCGGGCCCGGGCGTTCCACGGCGGGCCTGGCGCGGTGGTGGAACGGCGGCGGGGTGAGGTGGCGCGTTGCGGTTGGTTGGGGACACGGCGGTGATGACGTGGCGCGACGGGATTGGCCAGAGCGATGTGGCTGCCGGCGGTGGACACGTCCGGTGGCGGGGTGGACATGTCCGGCAGGCGAGAGGGAGGTTTGATCTAGGGTTTGCCCGAGATTTCGGGGGAGGGGGCTAATTTATAGGTAGAGGGAGCTAGGAGTGTCCAAATGAGGTGCGGTTTTCGCCCACACGATCGTGATCGAACGACCGAGAGCATGGAGGGGGTTTGGATGGGTTATTGGGCCACTTTGGAGGGGTGTTGGGCTGTACACGAAAGAGGCCTTTACGGATACCTGGTTAACCGTTAGAGTATCAAACGGACTCCAAATGGCACGAAACTTGACCGGCGGTCTACCGGTGGTGTACCAAGGCCGCTTGGCAAGCCTCAGTCTATTCTGAGAACGTGTAACACCCGCTCACAACAAGAGACAAAAGGGAGACGCCGGAGGACATAGGAGTGCCGGATTGCCAAATGGACAACGGGGAAAATGCTCGGATGCATGAGACGAACACGTATGCAAAATGAGATGCACATGATGACATGATAAAATGCAACACTCAAGCAAATGACATGGCAAGAACGGCGAATAACTGGCAGACACCTGGCGCATCGAATCCGGGGCGTTACATACGGCTACTGCTATGGCAACTGAAATTGGCATACCTTTTGCTGGAGTGCAGGTTCTGTGTGGTGGGGCTCGTGGTGTGGCCAGTGAAGTATGGGTACAGTCTACTGGAGTCGGTCATATGTTTTGTGTCACTGGATGTAGAGCCAATATAAGTGGGGTGCTATCTGATTTCTCCGGCACCACCACGTTTTTCAAGGACTTTGCTGGTGCTCCTTCAGGTTCGGCAATCATCCTCTTCCTTTCTGATGTCTAATGCACAAGAACATCATTTGAGTGAAAAAACATGGTATGATGACAGATGGAATATATATTGATAATGGATGGGTATGTCATCTTGACATATATGATGAGTAAACTAAGGAGATGGCGGTGCAACAAAGTAGAAGAAATGCAAGACATCTTATGCAAGATACGCGCAATCAATAAAACCGTGCAAAATTAGAACATGCACCTTGATGGGTGAACAGGACAGACCATCTGCCTTTGACTCCTCGAGGTCAGAATAGTCATTAGGATCATATTCTGAACAAGAATCTATAGGTGGGGAGCGTATGAGTTTCATTGCATCCAGAATGGCACTCAATATCTTGGTGCCAATTTTGTAAGTCGTTGCAGTGTTCCACAATGTTCTTCTAATGCGCGGATTATGATATTCTCTGTGATTATGTATAATATCTGAGAAGCATGAGAACATAAATAGTAGTGCGATTATCTTTGTAATGCATATGATATTCTAATATAGGGGCGCCCTGTAAACCCTTGTGTGCTATCACTGGATTCTGATGAGAGAGCCCATGTGTGCTGTAATATGGTGCATGAATTAATATAATCTGGCACAAGTACACAAAAAATAGGCTCCAGAAGTAAGGATAGTTGGTAGATGATAGGTTCATAATATACTGTATAGAGAGTTTATTGCCAAACCATGATAACAAGAGCACACAACAACTAGGCAGATCGTAGTGTACATAAAAGGGGTACACCATAACCAGGATATATAAATCCGGAAAGTGGAACTGGCTGGAAAATATGGTGTTGTATTGCCGCTACTAATTGAAAGCCTATCGATCACGTACAGGCCAGCTCTATCAGTTGTTGACTGCAGATGTCCCTGCTCCCCTTCCTGACAAGGAACATACTATACGTACTAAGTACAAAATAACAAAAGAGGAACATGTTAAAGAACAGAAGAGGAAGCATATTCTTGAGGTTCCGCTTCTTTGCATACAATGTTGGTTGCCCACTCATGATGAATAACAGCGCCCAAAGAAATGCAATTCCATGATGTCTCTCTATATGTGGCCACATGCATTTGGAAAATCAAGTGGGAGCATTACCTGACCAATTAAATGTGTGTCTGTTAACTAATATCAGTATCATATCACAATTCGTATTTGAAGAAGTAAGCTTTGGACTTATGATTGGTGGTTGTTTAGCTTCAAGAGTGGACTGCTGCTAGTGAGACACAAAGCTGCTACATAGATCATAGTGTACATATAACGGGAAAACCGTAAACATCACAAGTAAAATCAGCAAAGTGGAACTTGCTGGAAAATATAGGCTACTATTCCCGTTACGGCTAGAAAGGCTTCGGATACCAGCTCTCTTCAACTGAAGGTGCGGTACTATTAATATCAGTGTAACTCTCAAAGGTGACACAGCTCCCTGCATTTCCTTGCTAATCTTATAGGATTCAAGTGGGCAGGCCACTACAATTCCTATTCCTATGTTCACAAAATCCTACGAATCAAAGAGGCCCGAAGAGTTGAAAGTGTCCATCACAACCGACCGAATTAGACCTCTACACTACAAATGTCCCTGCTCCTCTTCACTACAAGGAACATAATGTACTAGTATCATACTCCCTCCATTCCAAAATATAAGTATTTGAAGAGATTTCCACTATGGATCGCATACAGATGTATACAAATACATTTAGAGTGTATATTCACTCATTTTGCTCCATATGTAGTGCATGGTGGAATCTATACAAAGACTTGTATTTAGGAACGCATAGAGTACTTATTAAAGAAGAACGGAAGAGTAACATGCTAAAGAAGAGCAAGCAGATTTTGGATAACAAAATGTTCTTTGCGCAGTGCCCACACATGATGAACCAGAGCGCATTAAGAATGCAACTCCCTGCTGTCTCTCTATATGTGGTACACGTGCTTTTCGAAAGTAAAGTAGAAACATTAGTTGACCAATTAAACATTATCTTAGCAATATCAGCATCATATCAGATTCGTATTTGAGCAAAAAGTTTGGAATTATGAGTGGCATGTTGTTTAGCTTGATGGATTCAGGAGCAGTGCTAAGTAGCTACGATGATGGTACTGAATATAAAGGAATGTCTGCATGCAAGTCGCATGACTTTTGTCATTTGGGCCAGTCGACCATTTTAGGCGGTTGGATGAAGATTCTATGGCTCCTAACCCTTATTCTTCCTCGTCTCTGATTCTTCCCATACAGAACACCGCATGGGCCGCTGGCCGAACCACCGGCCCCAACCTCCCTCCTCCTCCCTCCCTTGAACCGCCCCATCACATGTGTTCCTCCGCCACCCCACCCCTCACCCCTGCCCCCACCCATGTCGAGTTTTCTTCGTTTGGTGAGGCCCCACCACCGCCCCCTCAACCACCGTCCCCACCCGAGCCCCCTCCTTCGCACCGGCGAGCTCTCAAAAATCGATTGACCTAATTTTGAAATTTAGTCTATTGTCATTTAACCAGTGTGGAACATAAAAGGGGAAAACCATAAGCATTGCGAGTATAGTGTTGAGCGTGCCATGGCGGATCTGAAGGTGCAAACCAGACAAAGGCAACTTCGCAACCAATGTTTGCTTTCAACTAACAAGTAAGGGATGGACAAGAAGTCAGAGTAAAGCAGTGGCGTTTTTTTTCTTGCTACGATAAATAAGTTGAGCAGATATGAAAGAGTACTGCCTCTGGTGTGGCCCCGTGCATGCATCTCCTGGGAATTTGATGATGCTGCGGTAGTGATGGCTGTCGGCAGCGCGAAAGCAGATCTAGGAGGGTAGATGGTGGCGGCAGGGGAAATATCCTGGCGCGATGGATGAGACGGTCGTAGGAGCAGCGCCGACAAGGTGGACGATGGCAGGATGAAGCGAGAGGACGGGATGCAAGGATCCTGGTCCAAAGCCGTGGATGAGAGAGGTCGATCTCTTGTAATGGACAACGACGTCGGGGTATCAACTCTGGCATGGTGGAGGAGGACGGCGGTGGATGGGGTGGCGAACGGAGGAGGCTGGGGTGGAGAGGCTGTTTTAGCGCCCACAGAGTACGAATGGGGAAATGGAGGGAGACAGGAAGGGGGAACCATGTCTTCAGGGCATGCTTGTCTCAAATGCGAGGAAATTTACAAACTTAGACCCCGTTTAAAATTTCCTACATCACAACAATATTAGTCGTTTGGGGATAGGATGGTAATCTCGCATACACCAAATATTTGCCGACAGAGATTTCAACCGACGAGAGTTTGTTTTGGCGCCCACCGTGTATGAATCAGGGAGGGAGTCGATTTTGGCCGGGGAGATATTGTGTTTTGGCGCCCACCGTGTATGAATCCGAGTGAGAGGCGGTTGTCGGTGTCAAAACCGGCGGATCTCGGGTAGGGGGTCCCGAACTGTGCGTCTAAGGCTAATGGTAACAGGAGGCGGGGGACACGATGTTTACCCAGGTTCGGGTCCTCTCGATGGAGGTAATACCCTACTTCCTGCTTGATTGATCTTGATGATATGAGTATTACAAGAGTTGATCTACCACGAGATCATAGAGGCTAAACCCTAGAAGCTAGCCTATGATTATGATTGTTGTTCTTATTTATCGACTAGCCCGGCCTCGGTTTATATAATGCACCAAAGGCCTAGGATAACAGGAGTCCTAGCCGAATACGCCGGTGGGGAGGAGTCCTTGTCTTGATCACCAAGTCTTGTGGAATCTTCCTTGTATGCGGCAGTTGTTTGAACTGGCCCATGAGTATACGGCCATGGGGGTCCTCGACCCAATCTAACTGATCGGGAGACGACGTGGTGAGTACCCCCGAGTCCAGGACACCGTCAGTAGCCCCATGAACCGGTCTTCAAGTTGGGGACGCTCCTCGATTCTTCTAAAATGTTCTTCATCTTCAGTCATCGGTCTTGAAAACTGGTTCAACAAATCTGCTCATCTTCGATCTTGAGGATCGCCGAAGTATATTCGAAGAGTTTACACGTCGGGTATCCGAGGAGCCCCTTTAAGTTCTCGGCCTTTATCAATGCCTTGTTATATTTATGCCACACCTCGGGTTTGAAGTTTTTCCCGGGCGGCAGTGTCCTCTTGTGTCCGAGCTCCAACGCCGAACTGCATTTGAGGTGTCTTTTGCAGTCGAGCACCAACGTCGGACTGCTTCCGAGCTCCAATGCTGGAATGTATCCGAGCTCCAACGCCGGACTGTGTCCGAGCTCCAACGCCGGATTATATCCGATCTCCATTGCCGGACTATATCCGAGGTGTCATAGATCACCTTGGCTCAAAAAAGGTAAAAGAGTTTAGCTAAGCTTAATACCAAAAATGCCCTCTATGGAGCCAGCCACTGGTGCCCAAGCTTTATGCCGGACTGCTTCCGAGGTGGTGCACCACCTTGGCCACGGGCTGATTTTTATGAATTTAATTCCGAATTGTGCAATGTAATCTTTGACGAGATGTATGGCCAGTAGCCCTCAAGGTGCGTGTTGGCCTAATATCCGGGATCCACCTGAAGGGAAAAATCAAACCGCTGACCCTAGTAGCCCCGAGACTCCGGTCTATTCGTAAAATCAGCATGAGGATCAATTCCCAGCTCGGCAGCATACCTAGGAATAAAAACGCGGTGTGCAAAGTCCTCGAGAATCAGGTTGGGTGCGGCCGACCAACCTGAGGATAATAATCTCCTCGAAAACTATATTGGACTTTAAATTTTTTGCATTGGATTGTCAATGCAGTAGCCCCCGAGCCACTGGTCGGGTGGCAACACCAGATCAGGGGATCGATGTGCCCTTTTAATATTTGTAAATAATAAGCCCAAAGCCAGTAGCCCCCGAGCCTTAATGCGGGCACGGGAGGCCGGATTAAGGATCGATATCCATAGTAAAATCACAAAGTATGTGTAATGATTCTATGTATCCAAGTACTTTACATCATTAATGCTCGCATCCGCATTGTAAAAAACTTTGTTGACCGACCATCAGCTTCCACCTTCTTGGCCAGCAGCCGAGGAGTGTTTGTCCTACTTTATAAAGCCTTTATGAGGGCAAAGATTTACGGCAAACAAGGCAATACGTCCATATGGTTTTATAAACAAAGGTACGCGGAGAGACATGTTATATTACTTTTTAACGTAAGACACATCTTCCAAAGAAAATAGTCCCACTATGGGTTCCTTTATTTGGATTGTCATGCTAAGCATGATCATGAAACCTCAGCTCCGATCAATGTGGGAGGAAAATATTGAGGATTTAGTTCGGGGAAAGTTCCCGAACGCTATGGTATTAATGGACCAAAAATTTTACTTTCGTTGTTGCCGACCAATGTGATCCTTTAAGATTGCTAGTTTTCGGCTTCACCTAGTCTGAGGTACTAACTCGGATGACCCGGTAGTAACAATCACAGAGGTGCTCCCTTTATCGCCTAGCCGAACAATCGGGAACGTAGGGGTAAGCACAGGAGCTAGGCAACCCAACATGGCCAAAATCTGAAGTCAAATTGATGCATATTTATGGCTTTATAATGATAATTACGGAAGGCATCGCTTGTATAATGAATACAAATGCTGATGATATATACTTATTTTGACTCCATTGCGACTGTTTATCAATAGAAAGTGGCCCATCGTCGGCTTCTACCCGTTTGTAGATACTACGCAGGGTGTTTCTGCAATAACTAGACAACCCTTAGCCGACGTCTCGGTGCCCGGAGGCGGTTGTGTTAGCGAAAACGAGGCAATCAAATATCTTGGCTTTATAACTTTCACTTAGTCATCGGAGCTTTAAACTGGGGAAGCTAGCTACGAGCCCCTGGTTAGTGTTCGACGACAGCTGAGGTCAAGCCGTAAACACTTCGGCCAATGTTATGAACGGCGCATCATTTAACATGGTCATCGACGCTACCGCTTTATGCTTATTGTGACAAATTTTGCTTTCTCCATTGAGGTGCTTAACCATGCGAGCTGGAAGCACAATCGCAGTGGTTCTCCCATTGCACACCTAGCCGAACAAAGCGGAACATAGGAGTCAAGCACAGGAGCCGGGCAACCCAACTATTGACCGAAGACACAATTTGAAACCGATGCATATATAGCAACATCCGAGAATGTTTTTGCCGAATCTCTAAAGATGTCCGGCGTTGCACTACGAGACTTATGCTGGAAGCACACAAATAGTTTAAAAGTGCCATAAGCTTGGAAAACCAAAAAACCTCAGTGAAAACTTTACGTCCGAACAAGATCAAATGTTCGGTGCCAATCCGAAAATTGGAAGAAAAAAATTGTGCTTCTGTCGTGTTTTGACAACGACCAAGAAGAAAACACATTTACAGCTCATATATAAATTTTAAGAGCCCCCAAGTGACTTGGGTAAAAGAATTTTATGTATAATGATTGTATGTACCGAAGTACTTATATCATATCTGTGTCCACCTGAACTTTATATGCGTCTTAACCGACCATCGGCTTCTCCCTCTTCGGTCAAGGACCAAAAAGTGTTATGTACTCCCCTGTCGAGAATATCGACGGTGTTTCCGATAACCAGGCAATCGGGCCATAAGGCTATAACAGACAAAGCGCGTTCAGGGAACTTATGCTATATTACTGAGAAAGTGTAAGAAGCATCTTCGAAGAAAATAGTACCCCCACGTAACTTTCTTCAGTTGCTCATTATTACTATGAGACTTGTGCAATAGATTTTTTTACTCATGAGTTCCGTTGTGTGCCGACCATTATTGAAAACAGTAAGAGTGCTAGCTTTCGGGTTCACCCAGTCTGAGGTCCGGCTCGGATGACCCAATTGTGACAATCGTAGAGGTGCTCCCTTTACTCCCTAGCCGAACAATCGGGAACGTAGGGGTAAACACAGGAGCAAGGCAACCCAGCTTGCAAATCGCTTAGGTCAATATGGTGCATATTGTGGCGTAATACACGAACAAGGAACAAAGCCATACAAGTATAATCATATGCAAGAGGAAAAGTTCCATCAAAGGAGCCCCCAAATAAACGGGGTATTTGAATATGTGTGCCACAAACAAAGTTTTGACAAGGAACTTTGTCACAAACAACTTTGTGCCAAAAAGTATAATGCTTGGTCGGACCGAACAAAATTTAAAACTGAAAGTTTTTGAGCATGAAAGCAACTTAGCTAGTTAATGTGCTCGGTGTTGATGACGCGATTCGGGCTTGTGGAGGGATGAAGATGCCCATTGATCTGTGATAGATCCGACAAGGTTCGCAGTCCTCGGCATGGCCGAGGTCCCAGCCCCCAGGCCCGAGGTGTCCGAGCAAGGAGTTCGGCACTCCGGAGTAGTGACCGCGTAACGCAGTCAAAATCGATTACCTGCACACATAAAACAGTGCGGTCCAGGAAATAATAATAATAATAATAAT
Source organism: Aegilops speltoides (assembly GCA_021437245.1). NCBI lineage: Eukaryota > Viridiplantae > Streptophyta > Magnoliopsida > Poales > Poaceae > Aegilops > Aegilops speltoides. Next base: position 21,647,902 of record CM038145.1, on the reverse strand, counting down.
AATAATAATAATAATAATAATAATAATAATAATATATAATCCCTGCTTAATTGATTTACGCAAAAATATTTTTTTAAAGAGATGTGGCCTGGCGCTGAAGCCAATGTCGATGTAGGGCGTCGACGTGACGCAGTGAAGGCGTGACAAAGCCTAAATTTGCAGGGTGGTCTGAGTTTCGGATGCGGCGTTCGCCGAACTATGTACGGAAACTGACCGAACCACCACGCGACCATTTTTAATGTGGCCGCCATTTGATAGACCTGTGTACGGATGATGGAACAAACCAGAGTAATAATTCCTTAAGAAAAATGAACCCAACAAGCAAAAATTGTTAGGATTAATAGCACCTGGTTTATTTGTTGTAGTAGTCCGAAGAAAAGCGACTCCCAAAATTGGGAATTGATCCGCACACCAATTGCCTGATGGGCGATAAAGTGATGGCCTGGTGATGCTAGCAAAGGTTGGCTTGCCGAGGCGAAGCCCTCGGTCCAGCTAACGTGACGAAGTTGGTCGGCTGGTGACACCGAAGTCACCGGAGTATGTTGATGAAGAGATAGCCAAGTCCCCGGTCTAGCCGAGGTGATGGAGCAGGCCGGTGAGGAGTTGTTGCAGCTGGCATGTCAGCCGAGGTGTTGAAGTAGTTCGGCGTGATGGACATTGGCTCGAAGAAGCAACAGTGCGGCCATGCCGACCCAGGTCGTAACTTGTGATGCGGCCAATGCTGGTTTGATGAAGTGACCATGTGGCGATGCTGGTGTGCCTGCTCCGTGTAATTCGTGGGGTGGCGATGTTGGTGATGATTTGTCCTTGGCGATTTGGAACTCTTATTCGGCTCGGCGAGGTGAGGATCCAAAGAAGTTGAGCTCGGCTCAAAAAGCGACGACATGTCTAGCGCAGGTCGGCAGCCGTGGAGCTATATTGCTGGACTGGTTTGACACCAGCGTGATGGCAAAGATTACCTCAGAGGAGGATTAAAATTTTATGGGCGCGTGTTAAAAACAACGCACAATACCTTAGAAGAAAATTCCTTTAAAAAGGTTGTCAAATATCACGTTCATAAAGAAACATGAATTCGGGTCGGATTCGTATTCGCGCAGGAAATAGATCTGAAAAGTGATGCACTAATCGGAAGTTTCCGGAGTTTGGACGGTCGGATTGAGCTGAAATTTTGAGGGGTGGTAGATATGGAATTCCGCAGTAAATGAATGGTTGGATCTTCCAAAGGACCTCCGAGCTAGGCTCTGGAGACCACGCCCTAAACTCGTCCAGATTCCCGTCCAGGTTTGACAGGGCTCCGGTGTATCGTAGATTGCCAGAGATTCCTCCATTGGAACTCGACGAAATTTTCTAGGGTTGTTGCAGACTCAATTCTCCATAGTTCCACCAAAGCAATCGTTAAAACGACACTCGAGGAGGCGGTGGCGGCGGATACAAGTTCGCTGTCTAGAAGAACAGCACGGTCGCCCGAGGGCAATGTTGACGTTGATCCCCCGAGCTCCATGGATGATTCCTCCATGATCTTGATAGAGATCGGAGTTGATGTTGATGAGGGCCCTCATCCGAACATAACGATCGGAGGTAGGGTGTAGTCCTTGGTTAAGCCAAGGTGACCAGTCGAGTCGGTGATGAAGAAGTCGACGTCGCAGTTGATCTGCAGTCGAGCCATTAATCCTTTTGCCGATCACACAATGGAACTCTCAATGAAAGCACCAATGTCGGTGTCAAAACTGGCGGATCTCGGGTAGGGGGTCCCGAACTGTGCGTCTAAGGCTAATGGTAACAGGAGGCAGGGGACACGATGTTTACCTGTGTTCGGCCCTCTCGATGGAGGTAATACCCTACTTCACCGCTGATTGATCTTGATGATATGAGTATTACAAGAGTTGATCTACCACGAGATCGTAGAGGCTAAACTCTAGAAGCTAGCCTATGATTATGATTGTTGTTCTTATTTATCAACTAGCCCGGCCTCGGTTTATATAATGCACCAGAGGCCTAGGATAACAAGAGTCCTAGCCGAATACGCCGACGGGGAGGAGTCCTTGTCTTGATCACCAAGTCTTATGGAATCTTCCTTGTATGCGGCAGCTGTCCGAACCGGCCCATGAGTATACGGCCATGGGGGTCCTCGGCCCAATCTAACTAATCGGGAGATGACGTGGTGAGTACCCCCAAGTCCAGGACACCGTCAGTGGTTATGTCATGTTTGAGTGAAATTACAAACCTACCCCTATCAAAACCTATAGAAATCGAGCCGATAGGCTTTGCGTGTCAGGGATAGGCAGTAATTTCCATCTCGCAGATTTTGGTTTCGGGCGGTTATTGCGACTTTCCCCGCTTCGTTCAATTTTTTCCAGAGCAAGAGTGCATGTTTACCGTGCCAACTCAATTTGAATCCAGTGTGTATTCTATTTTTGTTCGGGCAGGATCCATTTTTGATTGGATTAAAATTCTATATACATCATTTTTTTATATATACTTTCAAAACCACAACAAAGAATTCTGCTCCTTTATATTCTTTGGATCTGCACATTTTCTATACACGCAACTAATTATTTGGATCTCCGTTCACGCCCATCTCTCTCACATGCTCCTTCATGTAGTTATCACTCTCTTTTCTCCAGCTCACTTCATATTTCTCCTATTTTCGCAAACATGGTCTCTCGACGTCTCCCTTGAGAAGTGTCACACTCTCCCTATCATTATACATTACACGGTTTTCATTATCTCTCACTTCTCTACCGTTCTCTGGTATCACTGGGTACCTAAGCTTTCTTTTTCAATGCCACACACACGCTCTCACTCGTCTTTCACTCTGTCTTTCTCTCTATATGGTTCTCTCACATACCCTCTATCTCTCTAGATATGACTCATACCAATAAAATCACTCTCTCCACAGACACAACATTTGTTGTTGTCTCCTTTCCGTCTCCATCCTAGTTATAAAACTGACATTAGTCATTTGTTTACCGATCAGACAAACTCCCCCCTCTCCCTCTCTCTCTCACACACACACACACAACTCCTGCTTCCACTCCCCTTCCCGACTATCATCTCTCTCAAACACACACACAAAACTGTCGGTGGAAACGACACCTATGGGATCACAAGAATCCCTACTACAGTTGCGGGGCGCGGGGTTGTGAGAATAGAAAGATTAGTAGTTGACACGGGGATCGTTTACCCAGGTTCGGGCCGCGAGGATGTGTAAAACCCTAGTCCTGCTTTGGTGGATGTATTGAGCTCTTGAACTAGCTATGGATGCTACGTGGTTCCAAAGAGCCGAATACTTTTCCTGTATGCCATGGGCCTCCTTTTATAGGCGAAAGGGTCTGCCACAGTGGCACACAGGAGGTGGATAGGCCTACAGTAGCGTTAGCTTATCGCCCGTATTATAGGACAAGGTGCATTAAATGCATGGCTTAGGTGTCCCTTCACTTTATCGGGGACGGGAGCGAGGCCCATCCCATCCGTCGCTGCTCCTCTTTGCTTCGACACGCGCCCTGGCTGGCGATGCATGCGGTGCCATGTAGGCAGGCAAATAGCTGAGGTGGCGCGGTGGTGGAGCCTCCACGAAGACCTGCATGCCGCCACGTAGGTGTGTGCTGAGTTGGCCTGGAAGTTGCATGTTGTCACGCAGGTGCCTGCCTAGCTGGTTGGGCTGGCAGCTGCATGCGAACGGCGGCGGGGAGTTGGTTGGTGCGGGCCTGGCAGTGGCCCTGCTGTCGCCTTTGGCAGGGGTCTTCTTGGGTGGCCCGGTAAGGGTTTGCCGGGTGGCCCGGCAAGGGTCTTGCCGTGGCGCGCCGGCGTCCCCGGCAAGGATCTTGCTGGGAGTCTTGTGGGTTCCTTTGGTAAGGATCTTGGCAGGGAGTGTTGCTTTCTAATCCCCATCTGATCTTGAGCTTTCTATGTCTTCACAAAGATCTGCATGCCACCATGGAGGTGCCTCGCGAGCACTGGTCCAACGTGTTTGTTGACATTGGAGGCCGTGGTTTCAAGGGTGGCTCGCTTCGCTGGTGTGGGCGAGCTGCCCCGGCAAGCGGCTTGCCGGGGCTGCGGAGGCTGCCTCCGGCAAGGGTCTTGCGAGGGCAACCTGCTTCGCCTGTCTGCGCTTTGTGGCCTTGGTCCTTGATGTTGCCTTGTTCGTATCAAACCTTCGGCTTCTCTCCGGCTTCCCTCCTTTGCATTGCTATGTGTGGCCGCGACGCGTGGCTCTGACTGCCCATGCACAAGTAAAGGGGTCAAAAGAAGAGCCCCTACTTTTGTACACCGACAGGAGCCCCCGGGCCTGGGCCATACATAAGCGCGACACGTTGTTGGGCCAGGCCCAGAACGGTGCACGGGCAGGCGGGGCAAATTTTACCGCGGTAACTACCCCGTCCGCTGCGCTTCCCCACGGCCTGCGTTGAACGCGTGATGCAGGGGTCGTGCGCGCGCATGACGGAAGCATGCTGGCGTCACCTTGTGGTGGGCAGTAAAGAGGCGGCTTGCGTGTCTCTTCGAGACTGCAGGGCCGCCTCCCATTTACTGCTCTTTCTTGGGAACCGTCGCTCCACGCGTCCCACTGCGCCCGTCCCTTGCGCCACGTTCGCTGCATGCATAATGCAGAGCAAATGACAGGCGCGCGGGATGTGGGAAGTCGTGCGCGCGCGGGTCGATTCCCATGCGCCTTCAGTGGAGAGGGGAGGGTGGTCGACGGCCCCGCTTGCTGCCGCTTCAACGGGCTAGATTGTGCGAGAGGAGGCGACCGAGCCTCGCCCTCGCCCCTTTATAAAGGGGGGGAGCGGTAGGAACGGCACCCCTCAATCCTTCGTCATCTGCCTTTCCCCATTCCTGCTTCCTCCTTTCTTCTGCCATGGCGAGGGGGCATGGCGACGCTTCGTCGGTGGCGGCGAGGGTTTTGCCTAGACAGCGCATCGCTCCTCCCCAAGAGTTCGTAGCGACGGAGCCGGACGCTAGAGGAAGGGGGAGGGGGCGAGGTCAAGGCCATCGTGGTGCTCGACGGAGAGGAGGACGGGGCGGCAGATCGGTCTCGCCTCCGCTGGCAGCCCCTCCTCCGATGGTGGGCCATGTCGGGGACAACCCTTGCGAGTTCTTCGTCAGGCTGCGTCAGCCGCCGCGCCGTCGTCTTTGTCTTCTGACTCCATTAACGCGGGAGATGGAGTTGGATTGCCGCAGGCGTTGCGGCTGCACATGAGGGGTTGTGGGAACAGCGGGACGTGGGCCGATGTCGAGTTCCCCGCCCCTCACGTCATGTACCTCCGCCGAGGGTGGAAGACATTTGCTCGCATCCACAGCTTGATGGAGGGGCTCACTCTCAATTTCAAACTAATGGAGGGTGGCCTCCTCTTTGTCAAGATCTTTGGGCACTTCGGGACTCGCGCGAGGTGCTGCGTGGAGAGCTCTTCTGACGATGAAGATTCCTCCTTGAGCGAGAGTGGCGAGGAAGACAACGGCAGCAACGATGAGGGCAGCGGGCGGCAGGATGACGGGTCCGACTAGGCGTCGGGCGCCACTCTGGGCGGCACCGGCGACCCCATCATCCTTGTCGCCAACTCCTTGAACTTCTCGGGGTCGTCTCCTTGGGCGACTGGCATTGGGAGGCTGCGGAAGAGGAATAGGGAGAGCGGCCAGGCTGTCAAGTCGGAGTACGCGGGCACCAACGCCTTCGTTGCATATTGACATCCTGCCACCTCATCTTCGAGCTCTTCCTCTGGCACCGCCATTTCCATCCACCCTCTGGACGGCGGCCGAGATGCTTTCTTGGTGTCTTCTCCCACCCGTAGCTTGCCTAGGCGCCCCTTTTGCCCTTCTGCTTGTTGGGGAACGTAGTAATTTCAAAAAATTTCCTACGCACACGCAAGATCATGGTGATGCATAGCAACGAGAGGGAGAGTGTTGTCTACGCACTCGTGAGACCCGGCGAAGCGATCACAACGTAGAGGAAGTAGTCGACGCTCTCCTCGCGATCCGACCGATCCCGCGCCATTATTCGCGCCCCGAGTTCTTGACACACGACAGCTCGATGACGCCCTCGATCTCGATCCAGCCGAGTGTCGAGGAGAGTTCCACAAGACGACGGCGTGGTGGACGATCTTGATGTTCTATCGCGCGAGGGCTTCGCCTAAGCTTCATGACGATATGACCGAGGTGGAATATGGTGGAGGGGGCACCGACACGGCTAAGGAACGATCCGTAGATCAAACTTGTGTGTTCTAGGGTGCCCCTGCCCCGTGATATAAAGGAGGGAGGGGGAGGTGCGGCCGCCCAAGGGAGGCGCGCCGGAGGAGTCCTACTCCCACCGGAGTAGGACTCCTCCTTCCTAGTTGGAGTAGGATTGGGGGGGGAAGAGGGAAGGCGCCGCCCTCCTTGTCCTATTCGGACTAGGGGAGAGGGCGCGCCACCCCCGGCCGCCCCTCCTCTTCTCCCTCGAGGCCCACTAAGGCCCATTTAGTTCCCGGGGTTCCGTAACCTCCCTGCATCTCGTAAATTCCGCTTTCACTGAACCATTCAACTCCAAATATAGGCTTCCAATATATCAATCTTTATGTCTTGACCATTTCGAGACTCCTCGTCATGTCCGTGATCACATCCGGACTCAACTTCTTCGTACATCAAAATACATAAACTCATAATAACCGCCATCGAAACCTTGCGTGCATGGACCCTACGGTTCGAGAACAATGTAGACATGACCGAGACACGCTCCGGTCAATAACCAACAGCGGACCTGATGCCCATATTGGTTCCTACATATTCTACGAAGATCTTTATCGGTCGACCGCATAACAACATACGTTGTTCCTTTGTCATCGGTATGTTACTTGCCCGAGATTCGATCGTCGGTATCCAATACCTAGTTCAATCTCGCTACGGCAAGTCTCTTTTCTCGCTCGTAATACATCATCTCACAGCTAACTCATTAGTTGTAATGCTTGCAAGGCTTCAGTGATGTGTATTACCGAGAGGCCAGAGATACCTCTCCGACAATCGGAGTGACAAAACCTAATCTCAAATACGCCAACCCAACATATGCCTTTGGAGACACCTGTAGTACTCCTTTATAATCACCCAGCTTACGCTGTGACGCTTGGTAGCACCCAAAGTGTTCCTCCGTAAACGGAGTTGCATAATCTCATAGTTATAGGAACATGTATAAGTCATGGATAAAAGCAGAGCAACATACTAAACGATCGTGTGCTAAGCTAATGGAATGGGTCATGTCAATCGATCATTCTACTAATGATGTGACCTCGTTAATCAAATAACAACTCTTTGTTCATGGTCGAAACATAACCATCTTTGATTAACAAGCTAGTCTAGTAGAGGCATACTAGTGACATATTGTTTTGTCTATGCATTCACACATGTATCATGTTTCCGTTAATACAATTATAGCATGAATGATAAACATTTATCATGAAATAAGGAAATAAATAATAACTTTATTATTGCCTCTAGGGCATATTTCCTTCAGCCTCCCACTTGCACTAGAGTCAATAATCTAGATTACATAGTAATGATTCTAACACCCATGGAGTCTTGGTGCTGATCATGTTTTGCTCGTGGAAGAGGCTTAGTCAACGGTCTCGCAACATTCAGATCCGTATGTATCTTGCAAATCTCTATGTCTCCCACCGGATAAGTCCCGGATGGAATTGAAGCGCCTCTTGATGTGCTTGGTCCTCTTGTGAAATCTGGATTCCTTCGCTAAGGCAATTGCTCCAGATTGTCACGTAAGATTTTCATTGACCCGATGCACTAGGTATGACACCTAGATTGGATATGAACTCCTTCATCCGCACTCCTTCATTAGCTGCTTCGGCTGCTATGTACTCCGCTTCACATGTAGATCCCGCCACGACGCTTTGTTTAGAACTGCACCAACCGACAGCTCCTCCGCTTAGTGTGAATACGATCCGTCTGTGATTTAGAATCGTCCGGATCGGTGTCAAAGCTTGCATCAACGTAACTGCCATTTATGAGCTCTTTGTCACCTCCATATACGAGAAATATATCCTTAGTCCTTTTCGTATTTCAGATGTTCTTGACCGCTGTCCAATGATCCACTCGATTACTTTGGTACCTCCTGCTAAACTTATAGCAAGGCACACATCAGGTCTGGTACACAAGATTGCATACATGATAGAGCCTATGGTGAAGCATAGGAACATCTTTCATTTTCTCTATCTTGTGCAAAGTGGTCGGCATTGAGTCTTACTCAACTTCACACCTTCTAACACAGTGCAAGAACCCTTTCTTTGCTTGATCCATTTTGAACTTCTTCAAAATTTTGTCAAGGTATGTGCTTTGTGAAAGTCCAATTAAGCGCCTTGATCTATCTCTATAGATCTTAATGCCCAATATGTAAGCAGCTTCACCGAGGTCTTTCATTGAAAAACTTTTATTCAAGTATCCCTTTATGCTATCCAGAATTCTATATCATTTCCGATCAGCAATATGTCATCTACATATAATATCGTAAATGCTACAGAGCTCCCACTCACTTTCTTGTAAATACAAAGCTTCTCCAAAAGTCTCAGATAAACCCAAATGCTTTGATCACACTATCAAAGCGCTTATTCCAACTCCGAGATGCTTGCACCAGTCCATAGATGGATCATTGGAGCTTGAATACTTTGTTAGCTCCCTTTGATCGACAAAACCTTCGTTGCATCATATACAACTCTTCTTCCGTAAATCCATTCAGAATGCAGTCTTTACATCCATTTGCCAAATTTCATAATCATAAAATGCGCAATTGCTAACATGATTCGGAAAGACTTAAGCATCGCTACGGGTGAGAAGGTCTCATCGTAGTCAATCCCTTGAACTTGTCGAAACCCTTTGCGACAAGTCGAGCTTTGTAGACAAGAATATTACCATCAGCCACAGCTTCTTCTTGAAGATCCACTTGTTTTCTATTGCTTGCCAACCTCGGCAAGTCAACCAAAGTCCATACTTTGTTTTCATACATGGATCCCATCTCGATTTCATGGCCTCAAGCCATTTTGCGAATCTGGCTCACCATCGCTTCTTCATAGTTCGTAGGTTCATCATGATCTAGTAGCATGATTTCCGTAATAGGATTACCGTATCACTCGCGCGGATCTTACTCGTTGATCTACGAGGTTCTCAAGAACTTGATCTCAAGTTTCATGATCAACATCATCAACTTCCTCACTACTTGGTGTAGATGTCTCGTAAACTGGTTTCGCGACAAACTACTTTCAAGTAAGGGAGAAGGTACTATTACCTCATCAAGTTCTACTTTCCTCCCACTCACTTCTTTCGAGAGAAACTCCTTCTCTAGAAAGGATCCATTCTTAGCAACGAATGTCTTGCCTTCGGATCTGTGATAGAAGGTGTACCCAACTGCCTCCTTTGGGTATCCTATGAAGACACATTCGATTTGGGTTCGAGCTTATCAGTTGAAGCTTTTTCACATAAGCATCGCATCCCCAAACTTTAAGAAACGACAACTTTGGTTTCTTGCCAAACCATAGTTCATAAGGTGTCGCCTCAACGGATTTCGACGGTGTTCTATTCAGGTGAATGCGGCCGCCTCTAGAGCATAACCCCAAAACGATAGCGGTAAATCAGAAGAGACATCATAGATCGCACCATATCTAGTAAAGTGCGACATGACGCTCGACACACCATTACGCTGTGGTGTTCCGGTGGCATGAGTTGCTAAACTATTCCGCATTGTTTCAAATGTAGACCAAACTCAGAACTCAAATATTCACCTCCACGATCGATCGTAGAAATTTAATTTTCTTGTTACGATGATTTTCAACTTCACTCAAATTCTTTGAACTTTTCAAATGTTTCAGACTTATGTTTCATTAAGTAGATATACCCATATCCGCTTAAGTCATCTGTGAAGGTGAGAAAATAACGATATCCGCCACGAGCCTCAACATTCATCGGACCACATACATCTCAGATGTATGATTTCCAACAAATCTGTTGCTCTCTCCATAGTACCGAGAACGGGTTCTAGTCATCTTGCCCATGAGGCACGGTTCGCAAGTGCCAAGTGATTCATAATCAAGTGACTCCAAAAGCCCATCAAGATGGAGTTTCTTCATGCGCTTTACACCGATATGACCTAAACGGCAAGTGCCACAAATAAGTTGCACTATCATTATCAACTCTGCATCTTTTGGCTTCAACATTATGAATATGTGTATCACTACTATCGAGATTCATTAAAATAGACCACTCCTCAAGGGTGCATGACCATAAAAGATATTACTCATATAAATAGAACAACCATTATTCTCTCGATTTAAATGAATAACCGCCTCGCATCAAACAAGATCCAGATATAATGTTCATGCTCAACGCAGCACCAAATAACAATTATTTAGGTCTAAAACTAATCCCAAGGTAGATGTAGAGGTAGCGTGCCGATCGCGATCACATCGACTTTGGAACCATTTCCCACGCGCATCGCCACCTCGCCCTTTGCCGTTGTTCGCTAATCAGAGTCCCTGCTTCGAAGTTGCAAATATTAGCAATGTAACCAGATCAAATACCCAGTGCTATCATGAGCTCTAGTAAGGTACACATCAATAACATGTATATCACATATACCTTTGTTCACCTTGCCATCCTTCTTATCCGCCAAATACTTGGGGCAGTTCCGCTTCAAAGGACTACCGCTTGCGGTAGAAGCACTCGGCCAGGCTTAGGTCCGACTTGGGTTTCTTCTCCGAGCAACAACTTGCTTGCTATTCTTCTTGAAGTTCCCTTCTTCTTCCCTTTGCCTTTCTTCTTGAAACTAGTGGTCTTATTGACCATCAACACTTGATGCTCCTTCTGATTTCTACCTCCGCAGCCTTTAGCATTGCGAAGAGCTCGGTATAGTCTTTACTAACCCTTGCATATTATAGTTCATCACGAAGCCTTTGTAGCTTGGTGGCGTTGATTGAAGAATTCATCAATGACACAATCATCCGGAAGATTAACTCCCAATTGTGTCAAGTGATTGTAATACCCGCACATTTTGAGTATGTGCTCACCGATGTAACTATTCTCCTCCATCTTGCAGCTATAGAACTTATTGGAGACTTCATATCTCTCAATCCGGGCATTCTGTTGAATATTAACTTCAACTCCTGGAACATCTCATATGCTCCATGACGCTCAAAACGCCGTTGAAGTCCCGGTTCTAAGCCGTAAAGCATGGCACACTCAACTATAGAGTAGTCATCAGCTTTGCTCGCCAGACGCTCTAACGCCGTCGGTTGCATCAAGAAGCAGTTCGCACCCAGCGGTGCATCTAGGACGAAACTCTTACGGCAGCAATGAGGATAATCTCAAGTTACGGACCCAATCCGTAATTGCTACCATCATCTTTCAACTTTGCTTTCTCAAGGAACGCATTAAAATTCAACTAACAACAAAGACGAGCCATCTATCTACAATCAAACATAAACAAGCAAGATACTATCAGTACTAAGTTCATGATAAATTTAAGTTCAATTAATCATATTACTTAAGAACTCCCACTTAGACGACATCCCTCTAGTCATCTAAGTGATCACGTGATCCAAATCAACTAAACCATAACCGATCATCACGTGAAATGGAGTAGTTTTCAATGGTGAACATCTTATGTTGATCATATCTACTATATGATTCACGCCGACCTTTCGGTCTCCGTGTTCGAGGCCATATCTGCATATGCTAGGCTCGCAAGTATAACCCGAGTATTCTCGGTGCAAAACTGGCTTGCACCCGCTGTAGATGGACGAGAGCTTATCACACCCGATCATCACGTGGTGTCCGGGCACGATTTAACTTTGGCAACGGTGCATACTGGGAGAACACTTCTTGATAATTTAGTGAGAGATCATCTTATAATGCTACCGCAATCAAAGCAAGATAAGATGCATAAAGGATAAACATCACATGCAAATCAATATAAGTGATATGATATGGTCATCATCATCTTGTGCTTCGTGATCTTCGCTCCGCAGCACCACCATGATCACCATCGCCACCGGGCCGACACCTTGATCTCCATCGTAGCATCGTTGTCGCCTCACCGATCTTATGCTTCTACGACTATCGCTACCGCTTAGTGATAAAGTAAAGCATTACAGGCGATTGCATTGCATACAATAAAGCGACAACCATATGGCTCCTGCCATTGCCGATAACTTCGTTACAAAACATGATCATCTCATACAATAAAATATAGCATCACGCCTTGACCATATCACATCACAACATGCCCTGCAAAAACAAGTTAGACGTCCTCTACTTTGTTGTTGCAAATTTTACGTGGCTGCTACGGGCTTAAGCAAGAACCAGTCTCACCTACGCATCAAAACCACAACGATATTTCGTCAAATAGACTCCGCTTTAACCTTCTCAAGGACCGGCGTAGCCACACTCGGTTCAACTAAAGTGAGAGAGACAGACACCCACCACCACCTTTAAGCAACGAGTGCTCGTGGCGGTGAAACCAGTCTCGCAGAAGCGCACGCGTAATGTCGGTCCGGGCCGCTTCATCTCACAATACCGCTGAACCAAAGTATGACATGCTGGTAGGTAGTATGACTTGTATCGCCCACAACTCACTTGTGTTCTACTCGTGCAAAACATCAAACCATAAAAACCTAGGCTCGGATGCCACCGTTGGGGAACGAGTAATTTCAAAAATTTCCTACGCACACGCAAGATCATGGTGATGCATAGCAACGAGAGGGGAGAGTGTTGTCTACGCACCCTCGAGACCCGGCGAAGCGATCACAACGTAGAGGAAGTAGTCGACGCTCTCCTCGCGATCCGACCGATCCCGGCGCCATTATTCGGCGCCCCGAGTTCTTGACACACATACAGCTCGATGACGCCCCTCAGACTCGATCCAGCCGAGTGTCGAGGAGAGTTCCACAAGACGACGGTGTGGTGACGATCTTGATGTTCTATCGGCGCAGGGCTTCGCTTAAGCTTCATGCGACGATATGACCGAGGTGGAATATGGTGGAGGGGGCACCGCACACGGCTAAGGAACGATCCGTAGATCAAACTTGTGTGTTCTAGGGTGCCCCCCCCCGTGATATAAAGGAGGGAGGGGAGGTGCGGCCGCCCAAGGAGGCGCTGCGGAGGAGTCCTACTCCCACCGAGTAGGACTCCCCTCCTTCCTAGTTGGAGTAGGATTGGGGGAGGGGAAGAGGGAAGGGCGCGCCCCCTCCTTGTCCTATTCGGACTAGGGGAGAGGCGCGCCACCCCTGGCCGGCCCTCCTCTTCTCCCTCGAGGCCCACTAAGGCCCATTTAGTTCCCGGGGGTTCCGTAACCTCCGGTACTCCCAGAAATTCCGTTTCACTCGGAACCATTCCGAACTCCAAATATAGGCTTCCAATATATCAATCTTTATGTCTCGACCATTTCGAGACTCCTCGTCATGTCCGTGATCACATCCGGACTCAACTTCTTCGTACATCAAAATACATAAACTCATAATAACCGCCATCGAAACCTTAAGCGTGCAAGGACTTACGGTTCGAGAACAATGTAGACATGACCGAGACACGCCTCCGTCAATAACCAAAAGCGGACCTGATGCCCATATTGGTTCCTACATATTCTACGAAGATCTTTATCGGTCAGACCGCATAACAACATACGTTGTTCCTTTGTCATCGGTATGTTACTTGCCCGAGATTCGATCGCTCGGTATCCAATACCTAGTTCAATCTCGCTACCGCAAGTCTCTTTTCTCGCTCAGTAATACATCATCTCACAGCTAACTCATTAGTTGTAATGCTTGCAAGGCTTTAGTGATGTGTATTACCGAGAGGGCCCAGAGATACCTCTCCGACAATCGGAGTGACAAAACCTAATCTCAAATACGCCAACCCAACATCCGCCTTTGGAGACACCTGTAGTACTCCTTTATAATCACCCAGCCACGCCAGGACGCTTGGTAGCACCAAAGTGTTCCTCCGTAAACGGAGTTGCATAATCTCATAGTTATAGGAACATGTATAAGTCATGGATAAAAGCAGAGCAACATACTAAACGATCGTATGCTAAGCTAATGGAATGGGTCATGTCAATCAGATCATTCTGCTAATGATGTGACCTCGTTAATCAAATAACAACTCTTTGTTCATGGTCAGGAAACATAACCATCTTTGATTAACAAGCTAGTCTAGTAGAGGCATACTAGTGACATATTGTTTTGTCTATGCATTCACACATGTATCATGTTTCCGGTTAATACAATTATAGCATGAATGATAAACATTTATCATGAAATAAGGAAATAAATAATAACTTTATTATTGCCTCTAGGGCATATTTCCTTCACTGCTTTCTTGTTTCATTTCCAGAGAAGAGGGACAAGAAAGGGATTACGGGCACCTTATCTCTTTTTAGTCTTGTAAGCCTTCAGGCCTTTGTTAACTTTAGGACTTGTAATCCCCTTGCTCATGTTTTTCATTCATATGAACTGTACCTGTACGGGATGGTTTTTAATGAAAAAGGGATGTTTGCTAGGTTTTCGTTCACGGGTGGAACCCACGACAAGGAGTGAATCCTCGTTATTTTCTTAAGACAAACGTTTTTCGCCCGGCAACAGGCCTTGCCTCCCCCCACTTCGCCCGACCTTTTTCACGCCCTTGGTGGAGGCAGGGATGAGGTGGGCTTAGGCTCCTCGTTTCTCTCCTTTGCTGCCGTGGCTACGACCAAACTCAGACCCAGGGGATAATGCTTGGGTGCCGAAAAAGGGGAGCATGATAGCTTAGAAATAAAACGAGGTTTCATGTATCCCAGTCCATAACGAAATGCATGATAGAGGATAGGGAACTTATCTGGATCTGCAGCCCCCGGCAATGTTGTCTTGCCGCGGATGGATCCTTGTCCTTGTAGCCCCCGGCAACTTTGGCTCGCCGGGGCCCGGATGTCGGTCCGTCCCCTTTCTTCCAAAATAGCTCGGCAGGAATACTCATGTGCCTTGCGAACCAAAGAGGACAGAGAAGAACAGAGAGACGTGCACTCGACCTCTAAGCTAGGGGTTAGTCGCCGCTAAGCACTATGAACCCTAACCAAGGAAGAGACTCAACCTAGCATGCATGCTATAACTTAGGGCGCCATCGCTTCATTTATTTATGCTCAGGGTCTACGCCTGGCTTTGTACAAAGGGTTACATGCCTAGCCGGCAAGGCTTGTACAAAAGGGTGGCTTGCCGGGAGGCCCGGCAGCCGCGCCTTATGGGTAAAACTTGTGGAGATGCTCGATGTTCCAGGAGTTGCTCACTAGAATGGCATCTTCGGTCTCCAGCCGGACTGCGCCGGGCCTGGTGACTCACGTTACCCAATAAGGGCCTTCCCACTTCGGCGTCAACTTGTTGGAATTCTTGGCCGACTGAACGTGCCAAAGAACAAGGTCGCCTTCCTCAAAGCTCTGAGCATGAACCTTGCGGCTATGGTAGAGGCGCAAGGCTTGCTGGTAGCGTGCTGCTCTCACAGCCACCCGGAGACGATCTTCCTCAAGGAGCGTTGCGTCATCTTGGTGCAATCGCTCTTTCTCAAGCTCATCATAAGTGAGCACTTGAGGTGACCCGTATATGAGTTCCGTGGGGAGAACTGCTTCTGCCCCGTAGACCAGGGCAAAGGGTGTCTGGCCGGTGGCTCGATTTGGCGTCATTCTAATCGACCAAAGAACCGCCGGAAACTCATCAATCCAGCGCCTTGTTCTTGCGCAGCCTCTCAAAAGTCTTCGTTCTCAAGCCTCGCAGAACTTCAGCATTTGCTCTCTCCGCTTGGCCGTTGCTCCATGGATGTGCCACGGAAGCAAAATAGACCCTGCTGCTAAGATCCTCAATGTATTGCATGAAGGCATGGCTTGTGAACTGTGTGCCGTTGTCGGTGATGACCCTGTTGGGCACCCCAAAATGGCACACTAGTCCCTTGAAGAACTTGATGGCTGACTGCGCCGTCACCTTCCTCACTGCTTCCACCTCTGGCCACTTTGTGAACTTGTCAATTGCAACGTACAAGTACTCAAAGCCCCCGACAGCACGGGGGAAGGGGCCCAATATGTCGAGCCCCCAGACCGAGAAGGGCCAGGAGAGAGGGATGGTTTGAAGGGATTGAGCTGGTTGATGAAGCTTCTTTGAATGGAACTGACATGCTTCACACTTGGTTACTAGTGTCGTCGCATCCTGGAGGGCGGTGGGCCAGAAGAAACCTTGCCGGAAAGCTTTGCCGGCAAGGGCTCTCGACCCTATGTGGGAGCCACATATGCCTCCATGTATCTCTGCCAACAGCTTTAGTCCTTTCTCCCGGGAGATGCACTTCAATTTCACCCCATTCGGTCTTTTTCTATACAATACGTTATCAACGAATTGGTACAGAGCAGACTGGCGAGCTACTCTTTCTGCCTCTTCCTGCTCCTCAGGAAGCTCTCCTTTCTGGAGGAATCGGATGGTGTGTTGTGCCCATGCTGGAGCCTGTGGCTCGACGATAAGGACCAAAGGCATCTCTTCTGCCACAGGAGCGGCCGTCTCTATGGCCATGACCTGAGGTCCTGCCGGAGTCGGTTGCCCTGCGGTAGGATCGGCATCCACGGCAACATCTTCGCCGGCGGCTCTCGGGAGCTCGGTGGGGAAGTACTTGCCGGAGCCTTGCTTCCTCCGTTTGCTTTGCCCGGTTGATGGCTCAACGGATGGTTGAGTTAACTGATGCACAAAAGTACCTGGTTCCATAGGTAGCTTGAGGGCAGCGCGCTTTGACAGGTAGTCGGCGATGTCGTTCTCCGTCCGAGGGACATGCTCCGCTTGTATACCGTCAAAGCGCTCCAGTTTCCTCACCTCATCTACGTAAGCTTCCATCAACGGGCTTTGATAATCTTTGTTGATCTGCCTGACGACGAGCTATGAGTCGCCCTGACGATGAGCTTTTTAACTCCGAGGTTTGCCACGATCCTGAGACCGGCAAGCAAACCCTCATACTCGGCGGTGTTGTTGGTTGACATCTCTCGGGAGAAGTGCATCTGGATGACATACCTGTGGTGCTCTCCGGTGGGTGCGACAAGCAGCACACCAGCACCGGCGCCTTGCAGTGAGAAGGCACCATCGAGTACATGATCCAGCTTATGCTCGCTTCTTGCCGGGAGAGTGGTCTCCTGCACCTCTTCGTCGGGCGTCGAGGTCCATTCTGCAACAAACTCTGCCAAGACTCTGCTCTAAATCGTCGAGGTACTTTCGAACTTCAAACCCAAACTTGATAGCTCCAGGGCCCATTCCAGGATCCTCCCCGTTGCATCTGGGTTGTGCAGTATCCGTTGCAATGGGAGGCGGGTGACTACCGTGATCTCGTGCGCTTGGAAGTAATGGTGCAGCTTCCTCGAGGCCATAAGGAGGCCGAAGAGCAGCTTTTGCACACTTGAGTACCTCGACCTAGCCCCCTGCAGGAGGGAGCTGACGAAGTAGATAGGGTGCTGCATCATTTTCTTCTTTTGCACCACTTCAGCCGGTTGCGTGGACTCTGTTGCACTGGCATCAGCCCCCGCCGGGGACTCAGTCTTGTCGGGACGGAGCCCTGTCGGGGAGGGTTCCGGCTCACCATCTGTTGACTCTGCCGCTGCTGCTGCCTCTTCGTCAACCTCTCTCTGCGCCACTAGTGCGGCGCTAACCACCTGATTTGTTGCCGCTGATACAGCAGAAATGGCTCTTGCGGTTTGGGCACAACCAGTACTGGGGTAGAGGAGAGGTATTTCTTCATATCTTGCAGCGTTGCCTCGGCCTCTGGAGTCCACTCCACTAGCCCCGCTTTCTTCAAGATCTTGAAGAAAGGAAGGGCACCCTCTACGGACTTGGAGATGAATCTGCTCATGGCGGCAACGCAGCCAGTGAGCCGAGCATGTCCTTGATCCGTTTGGGTGCCTCAATCTGCTCGATGGCCTTGATCTTATCTGGGTTTGCCTCAATCCCGCGCTAGGACACAAAGAACCCGAGAAGCTTGCCAGACGGAACACCGAAGACACACTTCTCAGGGTTCAATTTGAGGTTGATCTTGCGCAGGTTTGCAAATGTTTCCTCCAGATCTTGCACAAGGGTTGCTTTGTCCTTGGTTTTGACCACTATGTCATCCATATAAGCTTCCATATTTCTATGTAGCTGGGGCTCAACACCAATTTGGACCGCTCTTGCGAAGGTTGAGCCAGCACTCTTCAACCCGAAAGGCATCCGTAAAAAGCAATACGTACCGCATGGGGTGATGAATGATGTATTCTCCTCGTCCTCTTCCGTCATAAAGATCTGGTGGTATCCTGAGTAGGCGTCGCGGAATGATAACAGGTCACACCCAGCCGTGGAGTCAACAATCTGGTCGATGCGCGGTAACAGGAAGGGATCCTTTGGACAAGCCTTATTGATGTCTGTGTAGTCAATACACAGCCTCCACTTCCGTTTGCCTTGCGCACTATTACCGGATTGGCCAACCACGTCGGATGGAGTACTCCTCTCACCAAGCCCGCCGCCTCTAGTTTTCTGATCTCCTCCATGATGAACTCCTGCCTTTCCAGAGCTTGCTTCCTAACCTTCTTCTTGACGGGCCGCACGCGAGTACAGATAGCAAGATGGTGCTCAATCACTTCCCTGGGAACGCCGGGGATGTCGGAAGCTTGCCATGCAAACACATCGACATTTTCCCACAGGAAAGTGACGAGCTCGCTTTCCTATTTGCTGTCGAGGGTGGAGCTTATGGTGAAAGCTCCCCCCGTGCTGTCCTCCTTGACGGCACCTTCTTGGTCTCTGGCGGTGCAGCTCTGGACTTCTTGCTCTTGCCGGCGGAGCTCTCTGGCACGTTCTCGACGGGAGCGCAACACCCCGAAGAGGTGCGCTTGGCGGAGTGGGTGCGAGTGGTCTTGCCGATCTTCTCCCCTACTTGGCGTGCCAAAGATGTCGGTGGGAAACGACACCTATGGGATCACAAGAATCCCTACTACGGTTGCGGGGCGCGGGGTTGTGAGAAGAGCAGGATTAGTAGTTGACACGGGGATCGTTTACCCAGGTTCGGGCCGCGAGGATGCGTAAAACCCTAGTCCTGCTTTGGTGGATGTATTGAGCTCTCGAACTAGCTATGGATGCTACATGGTTCTAAAGAGCCGAATCCTTTTCCTGTATGCCATGGGCCTCCTTTTATAGGCGAAAGGGGCTGCCACAGTGGCACACAGGAGGTGGATAGGCCTACAGTAGCATGACCTTATCGCCCGTATTACAGGACAAGGTGCATTACATGCATGGCTTAGGTGTCCCTTCACTTTATCGGGGACGGGCGCGAGGCCCGTCCCATCCGTCGCCGCTCCTCTTCACTTCGACACGCGCCCTGGCCGACGATGCATGCGGTGCCATGTAGGAAGGCAAACAGCTGAGGTGGCACGGTGGTGGATCCTCCACGAAGACCTGCATGCCGCCACGCAGGTGTGTGCTGAGTTGGCCTGGAAGCTGCATGTTGCCACGCAGGTGCCTGCCCAGCTGGTTGGGCTGGCAGCTACATGCGAATGGCGGCGGGGAGTTGGTTGGTGCGGGCCTGTCAGTGGCCCTGCTATCGCCTTTGGCAGGGGTCTTGTCGGGTGGCCCGGCAAGGGTCTTGCCGTGGCGCGCTGGCGTCCCCGGCAAGGATCTTGCCGGGGTTCTTGTGGGTTCCTTCGATAAGGATCTTGGCAGGGAGTGTTGCTTTCTAATCCCCATCTGATCTTGAGCTTTCTATGTCTTCACAAAGATCTGCATGCCACCATGGAGGTGCCTCCCGAGCCCTGGTCCAACATGTTTGTTGACATTGGAGGCCGTGGGTTCAAGGGTCGCTTGCTCTGCTGGTGTGGGCGAGCTGCCCCGGCAAGGGGCTTACCGGGGCTGCGGAGGCTGCCCCCGACAAGGGTCTTGCCGGGGCAACCTGCTTCGCCTGTCTGCGCTTTGTGGCCTTGGTCCTTGATGTTGCCTTGTTCGTCTCAAACCTTCGGCTTCTCTCCAGCTTCCCTCCTTTGCCCTACTATGTGTGGCCACGGCGCGTGGCTCTAACTGCCCGTGCACAAGTAAAGGGGTCAAAAGGAGAGCCCCTACTTTTGTACACCGACAAAAACTCTTGCTTTCGCACCCCGACTCGTATTTCTCTCACAAACATTGATTGACTAGCCTCCAGATAGGTTTATACATGCGCACACTCGTGCTTCCACTATCTTGTACATTTCTCTCTCACACTCCTTGTATCTATGTAGATTTTTCGTCCCTTCTTGAGGCACGCCCTCTTGATCGTGCACACACACACTATCGCCTCATTTTAAGCTGATACCTCTCGCACACATGCTCTTTGTGTCTTTGTCACACACGCACTCTGTCCTCCTCCTCTCTCCCTCTCTCTCACACACACAGCACACACACACAGATGGGCTTTTTGCAACAACTAGCAAGATGCCCATGTGTTGCACGGAACATCAAGATGCATTTGTATGAGTATTTTATCTTGTGGGAGAAAAGTATGAACAAGGGAAGGACTTATTTGCAAATGTGGAGAGAGGTGTGGGTATCCTTTTGCAAAATTGCCATAGTTTCCTACCTATACGTCATATATAAATCGGGCGGCCTATATTGCAGGATGGTAGGCACACAATCATCACCTACTCTGTTTTTTATAAGAGTAGATAGAAATTACAGATATACCACTTCTCGAATCTTGAAACCAACCACATTCCTCCCTTATCTCATCAAAACCGCCAAAGGAATATATTTTGAGTGAAACATAACATATTTTTAGTGATATACGTATTTCAAAACTAGACTCTTTTTTCTATCAAATCGGTGAATATGTATTATCTACTTAGATTGTGTGGAAACGCATTGGCACATTGCTAGTTATTACTACTGTATAATTTTTGGACACCAGAAAAATGGTGGAGTACACATACGAAGAGAAGAGACGCACGCACGCAGTCGATCTCTTGTTGTCTCGCACACATGAGAGTTACGTAAAGGCATCGTAAAAAAATACAGTAAACCCTAAAACCCTTGGTGCATGATTGCTGCATGCGCGGGTGAGGGAGTCTTGGATTAAGGGGTCCTCGGACAGTCGGACCATATGCTTGGGCCGGACTATTGGGCTATGAAGATATAAGACCGAAGACTTCTTCCCGTGTCTTGATGGGACTCTCCTTTGCATGGATGGCAAGCTTGGTAAACAAGCGGGAAGTAGGGTATTACCTCCATAGAGAGGGACCGAACCTTGGTAAACATCGTGTCCCCCGTCTCCTGTTACCATCGAGCTTAGACGCACAGTTCGGGACCCCCTACCCAAGATCCGCCAATTTTGACACCGACACTGGTGCTTTCATTGAGAGTTCCGCTGCGTCGTCACCAAAAGGTTTGATGGCCCCTTCAATCATCCACAACAATGCAGTCCAGGAGGAGGTTTTTCTCCCCGGACAGATCTTTGTATTCGGCGGCTTCGCACTTCGGGCCAACTCACTTGGCCACCTGGAGCAGATCGACAGCTATGCCCCTGGCCATCAGGTCAGGTTTGGAAGCTTGAATTACACTGCCGATATCCGCGGAGACTTGATCTTCGACGGATTCAAGCCCTTGCCGGCCACTCCCCGCCGCCTCAATGAACATGGCCTAGATTTGTCGTTAGGCCGCAGCCAAGGGATAGCGCATGTACTCGCTCTGGACCTAGATCCGGAGTAAACTGCATCGTCCGAGGACGGGAAGCTTAACCCCGCCATGGAGGCCGCAGACTCAGCGGCGATAGAGCCGCATACAGATCCAACCGCGAGTGGGCCTTGTGTCATCGGGGCCTCGGATTCATCTCCGGCCATAGGTTCCAAACTGCGTGCATCCGCGCCCATCAAACCTAATCGGGCGCTGATCGTTGAGTTCAGCTCCGCGCACATCTTCCGACACTCGCCTTTTGGCGATGTGCTAAACTTGTTAAGAGCTCTCTCCTTATCAGGAGAATCTCAACCGAACTATATCCGGTTCGAATTGGAAGCTGAGGGCGAAGAATTTCGCTACCCACCCACCACCCACTGCATAGCCACTGTCGAACACCTTACCGACATGCTTGATTACGACTCCGAAGACATCAACGGTATGGACGACAATGCCAGAGAGGAGCAGGCACAGAAACAGCTGCTTACAGAGTGCTGGACAGCCACTTCCTCGTATGACGTATACATGGTGGACACACCCAAGGAGAATAACAGCGACGATGAGAAGGATCCAGACGAGGCTAAACCTCCTTAGATACAGCCAAAGCGCTGACGACGGCGGCGCCGCTATAAACCCCGACGTGGGAAAACAGCAGTACCGGCATAGGAGAAAACAACACTCCGGACGACACCGAAGACAATGAAGACCCCGTTGAGCCAACTTCAGAACAGGAAGAACGGGAAGATGGGCAAGCTAGCCCTGACGAATAGGCTACGAACGAAGACGCGGAGGACAGTAATTACCTTCCGCTCTCCGAGGACGAGGTGAGCCTCGGTGATGAAGACTTTATCGTGCCTGAGGAGCCCGTCGAATAGGAGCGCTTCAAGTGCTGGCTAATTTCCACTGCAAGGAGCCTGAAAAAGAAGTAGCAGCAGCTTCAAGCTGATCAAGATCTGCTCAATGATAGATGGACAGATGTCCTAGCAGCCGAAGAATACGGCCTCAAGCAGACAACCAAAAGTTACTCGAAGCGCAAGTTGTTACCCCAATTCAATGACGAGGCGCTAGAGCCCGTCCTACCAGCACATAATGCGGCTGACCGACAACCACGTGGCCGGGACAAAGCGGCAACTCAAGCTGAACACTAGCTCGCAACACCTTGCCGTAAAAGCAGAGACACAACAGCGCGGGGATACACACATGACCTGCGGCATGACTTGGAAAACAGAGCAGGTCAGACAAGATCGATCTACAGATCGCGGGGGCGTGCCCCTACACGCGACGATGGCCACCCAGCTGGACGTGACAAGTATAACCACGTCTGTGCCGATAACCGCAGACGAACTCCATCTGAGCTACGTCACGACCTGGCCCGATATAGAGGCGCCGCACACCCCCTTTGCTTCACTGATGAAGTAATGGAACATGAATTCCCATAAGGGTTTAAACCCATGAACATCGAATCATATGATGGTACAACAGACCCTGCGGTATGGATTGAGGATTTCCTTCTCCATATTCATATGGTCCACGGTGATGATCTCCACGCCATCAAATACCTCCCGCTAAAACTCAAGGGACCAGCTAGATATTGGTTAAACAGTCTGCCCGCAAACTCCATTGGCAGCTGGGAGGACTTGAAGGATGCCTTTCTCGACAACTTCCAAGGTACATACGTCTGACCTCCGGATGCCAATGACTTAAGTCACATAGTTCAACAGCCCGAAGAGTTAGCCAGGAAATTCTGGACTAGGTTCTTAACTAAAAAGAACCAGATCGTCGACTGTCCGAATGCTGAAGCCCTAGCAGCCTTTAAACACAACATCTTTGACGAATGGCTCACCCGACACCTCGGCCAAGAAAAGCCGAAGTCCATGGTAGCCCTCACGGCACTCATGACCCGCTTTTGTGCGGGTGAAGACAGCTGGCTAGCCCGTAGCAATAACAACACAGGTGAACCTGGCACTTCTGAAGCCAGAAATAGCAACGGCAAGCCCCGACGCAACAGACGCAAGCGTCAAAACAACGGTGACAGCACCGAAGACACGGCGGTCAATGCTGGATTCAGTGGATCTAAATCCGGTCAGCGGAAAAAAGCCGTATAAAAGAAACAATCTGGGCTCGTCCAGTTTGGACCGCATACTCGAACGTCCATGTCAAATCCACAGTACCCCTGATAAACCAGGCAATCATACCAACAAGGAGTGTTGGGTTTTTAAACAGGCCGCCAAGTTAAATACCGAGAACAAGGAAAAGGGGTCGCAAAGAGAAGACGAGGACGAGGAACCCCGGCCACCGAACACAGGGGGGCAGAAGAAGTCCCCTCCCCCCCAAGTCAAAACGGTGAACATGATATATGCTACCCATATCCCCAAGAGGGAGCGCAAGCGCGCACTTAGGGACGTCTATGTGATAGAGCCAGTCACCCAAAAGTTCAATCCATGGTCATCCTGCCCGATCACCTTTGATCGCAGGGATCATCCGACCAGTATCCGTCATGGCGGTTCAGCTGCATTATACGTCTCCAACGTATCTATAATTTTTGATTGCTCCATGCTACTTTATCTACTGTTTTAGGCAATATTGGGCTTTATTATGAACTTTTATATTATTTTTGGGACTAACCTATTAACCGGAGGCCCAGTCCAGATTTGCTGTTTTATGCCTATTTCAGTGTTTCGAGGAAAAGGAATATCAGACGGAGTCAAAACGGAACGAAATCAACTGGAGAAGTTATTTTTGGAAGGAAAGCCACCCAATGGACTTGGAGTGCACGTCAGGAAAGAAGGGAGGTGCTCACGAGGGTGGGGGAGCGCCCCCCTGCCTCGTGGCCCCCCCTTCGGTCCACCGACGTACCCCCTACACCCATATATACCTACGTATCATAAAACTTCCAGAACGGAAGATAGATCGGGAGTTCCACCGCCACAAGCCTCTCAGATCCACCAAAACCTCTCGGAGCCTGCTCCGCGCCTTCCCGGAAGGGGAACCCATCACCGTGGCCATCTTCATCATCCCGGCGCTATCCATGACGAGGAGGAGTAGTTCACCCTCGGGGCTAAGGGTATGTACCAAGAGCTATGTGTTTGATCTCTCTCTCGTGTTCTCTCTCGTGTTCCATCTATGGCACGATCTTGATGTATCCCGAGCTTTGCTATTGTAGTTGGATCTTATGATGTTTCTCCCCCTCTACTCTCTTGTGATGAATTGAGTTTCCCCTTTGAAGTTATCTTATCGGATTGAGTCTTTTATGAGAACACTTGATGTATATATTGCCGTGATTATCTGTGGTGACAATGGGATATCATGTGCCACTTGATGTATGTTTTGGTGATCAATTTGTGGGTTTCGTGACATTGGGCACCTATGCATAGGGGTTGGCACACGTTCTTGACTCTTCGATAGAAAATTTGGGGTACTCTTTGAAGTACTTTGTGTTGGTTGGTTGAATATGAGATTGTGTGATGCATATCGTATAATCATGCCCACGGATACTTGAGGTGACCATGGAGTATCTAGATGACATTAGGGTTTTGGTTGATTTGTGTCTTAAGGTGTTATTCTAGTACGAACTCTTTTATAGATTGATCCGAAAGAATAACTTTGAGGTGGTTTCGTACCCTACCATAATCTCTATGTTTGTTCTCCGCTATTAGTGGCTTCGGAGTGACTCTTTGTTGCATGTTGAGGGCTTGTTATATGATTTATCTATGTTATTATTGTTGAGAGAACTTGCACTAGTGAAAGTATGAACCCTAGGCCTTGTTTCCTATCATTGCAATACCATTTACGCTCACATTTATCATTAGTTACCTTGCTGTTTTTATTATTTCAGATTACAAATACCTATATCTACCATCCATATTGCACTTATATCACCATCTCTTCGCCCAACTAGTGCACCTATACGATTTACCATTGTATTGGGTGTGTCGGGGACACAAGAGACTCTTTGTTATTTGGTTGCAGGGTTGCTTGAGAGAGACCATCTTCATCCTACGCCTCCTACGGATTGATAAACCTTAGGTCATCCACTTGAGGAAATTTGCTCTGTCCTACAAACCTGTGCACTTGCAGCCCAACAACGTCTACAAGAAGAAGGTTGTGTAGTAGGCATCAAGCTCTTTTCTGGCGCCGTTGCCGGGGAGGTTAGCGCTTGAAGGTATATCTTTAGGTCTTGCAATCGAATCTTTTTGTTTCTTGTTTTAGCACTAGTTTAGTTTATAAAAGAAAATTACAAAAAAATGGAATTGAGTTTGTCTCATACGCTTCATCTTTTTAATATCTTTCGTGAAAATGATGGGAAGGAAAATTGTGCTCAAGAACTAGAAGAAGAATTACATAGAATGCTTGGCATAAAATATGTGAATGATGAGCATGATTGCAATGTTCTTAGTATGAATTCCTTGAATATCCATGATGCTAATGATATGCAAAGCCACAAGCTTGGGGAAGCTATGTTTGATGAAGATGATATTTTTTGTCCCCCAAGCTTTGATGAGCAAATTTACTATGATGAAAGCATGCATCCTATCTATGATGATTATTGTGATGACACGTATGCTTTAAATAATAATGATAAC
This sequence comes from Aegilops speltoides, assembly GCA_021437245.1. Classification (NCBI taxonomy): domain Eukaryota; kingdom Viridiplantae; phylum Streptophyta; class Magnoliopsida; order Poales; family Poaceae; genus Aegilops; species Aegilops speltoides. Next base: position 21,621,654 of record CM038145.1, on the reverse strand, counting down.
CATGAAACTTGTCATCTTGATCCTAATTTTAAATCATATGATAGTTATTTTGTTGAGTTTGCTCCCACTACTATTCATGGGAAGAATTTTGCTTATGAGGAGAGTAGTAAATTTTCTATGCTAGTAGATCATGAAAAGAATGCTTTAGGTGCTGGTTATATTGTTGAATTCATTCATGATGCTACTGAAAATTGTTACGAGGGAGGAATATATGCTTGTAGGAATTGCAATAATATCAAGTTTCCTCTCTATGTGCTTCAAGTTTTGAAGCTATGCTTGTTTTACCTTCCTATGCTAGTTGATTATCGTTCCCATAAGTTGTTTGCTCACAAAATCCCTATGCATAGGAAGTGGGTTAGAGTTAAAAGTGCTAGTCATATGCTTCATGATGCTCCCGTTACGTTTCAATTCTTATCTTTTATGTGAGCATCATTGTCATCATCATGCTTAGCTAGAAAGGCATTAAAGAAAAGCTCTTGTTGGGAGACAACCCAATACTTATCCTTACTGTTTTTGTGTGTCCACATGATTATGCTACTGTAGTAATCATGTTTTATAGCTTTTTGTTTCAATAAAGTGCCAAGTAAGACCTTTAGGATAGCTTACGGTGATAGTTGTGTTGATCCTGCTGAAAATCAGAAACTTTTGCACCCAGTAAATTAGTTTTGTTAATTCACAGAAACGATCTTCTGATCTGATTCGTTTTTCTCTGGATTGGTACACAAATTTCTCAGGTCTTCCTAATTTGGTAGAATATTTGGAGTTCCAGAAGTATACGTTTGATACAGATTACTACAGACTGTTCTATTTTTGACAGATTCTGTTTTCTATGTGTTGTTTGCTTATTTTGATGAATCTACGAGTAGTATCAGAGGGTATGAACCATAGATAAGCTGAAGTACAGTAGATATTACACCAATATGAATTTAGAATGAGTTCATTACAGTACCTAAGTGGTGGTTTTATTTTCTTATATTAATGGAGCTTACGAGTTTTCTGTTGAGTTTTGTGTTGTGGAGTTTTCAAGTTTTGGGTAAAGATTCAATGGACTATGAAATAAGGAGTGGCAAGAGCCTAAGCTTGGGGATGCCCAAGGCACCCCAAGGTAATATTCAAGGACAACAAAGAGCCTAAGCTTGGGGATGCCCCGGAAGGCATCCCCTCTTTCGTCTTCGTTCATTGGTAACTTTACTTGGAGCTATATTTTTGTTCACCACATGATATGTGTTTTGCTTGGAGCGTCATTTTATTTTGTTAGTATTAGCTTGCTGTTATTTAGAATAATGTTTTGCATCTTTAGTTTCAATAAAGAAGTCAAGGATAGCCTTTGCCATGCTTATTTTGCTAGTATACATGTTGCTGTTTGAAAAACAGAAAGTTCACCACTGTTGCAAACATTCCCTAGAAAAGTCATAGAGTGGTATAATGTTGAATCTTTTTGCATACTGAGCTCTGATAAATTTATTACAGTGGGAATTTTAGTTCATAATTTTTGGAGTCAGGGAAGTATTGATACTCTTGCATTCTTTACAAACTGTACTGTTTTGGCAGATTGCTGTTATGGTTGCATTGTTTGCATATGTTTGCTTGATTAATGATTCTATTTGAGGATAGGAGTATTAAATATGCAAAGGCATTTAGTATGCAATGTTGAATAATTATTTAAGTGATTTGTTACAGTAGAAAATGATAAGGATTTGCATTGGTTTACCAACCTATCTCACGAGTTCTTGTTGAGTTTGTTGTGAATGAAGCTTTTGATAAAAAGAGAAATCATGATATGAGAGGAATTAAGGAGACACAAAAGCTCAATCTTGGGGATGACCAAGGCACCCCAAGATAATATTTCAAGAATTCTCAAGCATCTAAGCTTGGGGATGCCCCGGTAGGCATCCCACCTTTCTTCTTCAGTAACTATCGGTTAGTATCGGTTGAGCCTAAGTTTTTGCTTCTTCACATGAGTTGTGCTATCCTTGCAATGTAGTTTCCTTTAGCTTTGCTTGCTGTTTGTATAAAGTATCAAGATCTGAAATTATTAAATGAGAGAGAGTCTTCGCATAGTTGCATAATTATTTAGCTACTCATTGACCTTCACTTATATCTTTCGGAGTAGTTTGTCATTTGCTCTAGTGCATCACTTATACCTTTTAGAGCATGGTGGTTTTATTTTGAAGAAATAGATGAACTCTCATACTTCACTTAGATTATTTTGAGAGTCGTTAATAGCATGGTAGTTTGCTTAATGTTAATATACTTGGTATTCAAGATATGTGAAACTTTCTTTTGAGTGCGTTGAATACTAAGATAAGTTTGATGCTTGATAATTGTTTTGAGATATGAAGATGGTGATATTAGAGTCATGCTAGTTGAGTAGTTGTGAATTTAAGGAATACGTGTGTTGAAGTTTGTGATTCCCGTAGCATGCAGGTATGGTGAACCGTTATGTGATGAACTTGGAGCATGATTTATTTATTGATTGTCCTCCTTATGAGTGGCGGTCGGGGACGAGCGATGGTCTTTTCCTACCAATCTATCCCCCTAGGAGCATGCGCGTAATACTTTGCTTTGATAACTTCTAAATTTTTGCAATAAGTATATGAGTTCTTTATGACTAATGTTGAGTCCATGGATTATACGCACTCTCACCCTTCCACCATTGCTAGCCTTTCTAATACCGCGCACTTTTCGCCGGCATCATACACCCACCATATATCTCCCTCAAAACAGCCACCATACCTACCTATCATGGCATTTCCATAGCCATTCCGAGATATATTGCCATGCAACTTTCCACCATTCCGTTTATTATGACACGCTCCATCATTGTCATATTGCTAGCATGATCATGTAGTTGACATCGTATTTGTGGCAAAGCCCCGTTCATAATTCTTTCATACATGTCACTCTTGATTCATTGCATATCCCGGTACACCGCCGGAGGCATTCATATAGAGTCATACCTTGTTCTAAGAATCGAGTTGTAATTGTTGAGTTGTAAGAAAAATAAAAGTGTGGTGATCATCATTTTTTAGAACATTGTCCCAAGTGAGGAAAGGATGATGGAGACCATGATTCCCCCACAAGTCGGGATGAGACTCCGGACGAAAAAAAGAGGCCATAAAAAAAAGATAAAGGCCCAAATAAAAAAATGAGAGAAAAGAGAGAAGGGACAATGCTACTATCCTTTTACCACACTTGTGCTTCAAAGTAGCACCAAGATCTTCATGATAGAGAGTCTCTCATTTTGTTACTTTTATATACTAGTGGGAATTTTTCATTATAGAACTTGGCTTGTATATTCCAATGATGGGCTTCCTCAAAATGCCCTAGGTCTTCGTGAGCAAGCGAGTTGGATGCACACCCACTTAGTTTCTTTTGTTGAGCTTTCATATACTTATAGCTCTAGTGCATCCGTTGCATGGCAATCCCTACTCACTCACATTGATATCTATTAATGGGCATCTCCATAGCCCGTTGATACGCCTAGTTGATGTGAGACTATCTTCCCTCTTTTTGTCTTCTCCACAACCACCATTCTATTCCACATATAGTGCTATATCCATGGCTCACGCTCATGTATTGCGTGAAGATTGAAAAAGTTTTGAGAATGTCATAAGTATGAAACAATTGCTTGGCTTGTCACCGTGGTTGTGCATGATTTAAATATTTTGTGTGGGGAAGATGGAGCATAGCCAGACTATATGATTTTGTAGGGATAACTTTCTTTGGCCATGTTATTTTGAGAAGACATAATTGCTTAGTTAGTATGCTTGAAGTATTATTATTTTTGTGTCAATATGAACTTTTGTCTTGAATCTTTCGGATCTGAATACTCATACCACAATTAAGAAGATTTACATTGAAATTATGCCAAGTAGCACTCCGCATCAAAAATTCTTCTTTATCATTTACCTACTCGAGGACGAGCAGGAATTAAGCTTGGGGATGCTTGATACGTCTCCAACGTATCTATAATTTTTTATTGCTCCATGCTACTTTATCTACTGTTTTAGGCAATATTGGGCTTTATTATCCACTTTTATATTATTTTTGGGACTAACCTATTAACCGGAGGACCAGTCCAGATTTGCTGTTTTATGCCTATTTCAGTGTTTCGAGGAAAAGGAATATCAGACGGAGTCAAAACGGAATGAAATCAACTAGAGAAGTTATTTTTCGAAGGAAAGCCACCCGATGGACTTGGAGTGCACATCAGGAAAGAAGGGAGGTGCTCACGAGGGTGGGGGGGCGCCCACCCCCCTGGGGCGCGCCCCCTGCCTCATGGCCCCCCCTTCGGTCTACCGACTTACCCCCTGACCCATATATACCTACATATCGTAAAACTTCCAGAACAGAAGATAGATTGGGAGTTCCGCCGCAAGCCTCTCAGAGCCACCAAAACCTCTCGAGCCCGCTCCAAGCACCGCCGAAAGGGGAACCCATCACCGTGGCCATCTTCATCATCCTCGCTATCCATGACGAGGAGGAGTAGTTCACCTTCGGGCTGAGGGTATGTACCAGTAGCTATGTGTTTGATCTCTCTCTCTCTCTCTCTCTCTCTCTCGTGTTCTCTCTCGTGTTCCATCTATGGGAACCTATGCATAGGGGTTGGCACACGTTCTTGACTCTCCGATAGAAACTTTGGGGCACTCTTTGAAGTACTTTGTGTTGGTTGGATGAATATGAGATTGTGTGATCATATCGTATAATCATGCCCACGGATACTTGAGGTGACAATGGAGTATGTAGGTGACATTAGGGTTTTGGTTGATTTGTGTCTTAAGGTGTTATTCTAGTACAAACTCTTTTATAGATTGATCCGAAAGAATAACTTTGAGGTGGTTTCGTACCCTACCATAATCTCTACGTTTGTTCTCCGCTATTAGTGGCTTCGGAGTGACTCTTTGTTGCATGTCGAGGGCTTGTTATATGATCTATCTATGTTATTATTGTTGAGAGAACTTGCACTAGTGAAAGTATGAACCCTAGGCCTTGTTTCCTATCATTGCAATACCGTTTACGCTCACTTTTATCATTAGTTACCTTGCTGTTTTTATTATTTCAGATTACAAATACCTATATCTACCATCCATATTGCACTTGTATCACCATCTCTTCGCCGAACTAGTGCACCTGCATTTATTTACCATTGTATTGGGTGTGTTGGGGACACAAGAGACTCTTTGTTATTTGGTTGCAGGGTTGCTTGAGAGAGACCATCTTCATCCTACGCCTCCTACGGATTGATAAACCTTAGGTCATCCACTTGAGGGAAATTTGCTACTATCCTACAAACCTGTGCACTTGCAGGCCCAACAATGTCTACAAGAAGAAGGTTTTGTAGTAGGCATCACTGCACTGGTCCTTGACCCAATCATTGATGGGTTCCATCTGTCGCGAGTCCTCATGGACGATGGCAGCAGCCTGAACCTGCTTTATCAGGATATAGTGCGCAACATGGGTATCGACCCCTCAAGGATCAAGCCCACCAAAACCACCTTTAAAGGTGTCATACCAGGTGTAGAGGCCTGCTGCACGGGCTCAATCACACTGGAAGTGGTGTTCGGATCCCCGGACAATTTTCGAACCGAAGAGTTGATCTTTGATGTAGTCCCCTTCCGCAGTGGCTATCATGCACTACTCGGACGAACCGCATTCGCTCGATTCATTGCGGTGCCACACTATGCTTATCTCAAGCTCAAGATGCCCAGACCACGCGGTGTCCTAGCAGTCAATGGAAACACGAAATGCTCCCTCCGTACCGAGGAGCACACCGCTGCCCTCACAGCAGAAGTACAGAGCGGCCTTTTTAGGCAGAACCTTAATTCGGAGGCCAGGCTTTCGGACACTGTCAAACGAGTCCGAACTACCCTGCAGCAGGATAGTCCAGCTCGTCAAGATCTTGACTAGCAATTTAGCCCTTGTCCCAGTCCCGACCAAGCGGCGGCATTCATACCAAGCATACATAATTACACACTCAAAATACCATGGGCATGGACGGATGCAAAGCTAGGTCATAGTCCATAATGCAGCTCAACCGCTCCTGGACCCGCATACCTTCACTTTTTCTTTTCCATTTCAGGTCTCTTTTCATTCCCAGGCCCTTCCTGGCGACCTGATGGACGGACCTATAGAGGGACGGACACACCAAGACGGCAAGAAGCATTGACGTATGGCAAAATTTCCAGGTGGTTTCTTTAAATAATCATTATACCTGTCTTGAGGACCTGCACGCAGCTCTCCCTTGGTTGGGGCATGTTAAATAGCTCTTCCTGCTTATCGCATTATTTGTACAAAATACGCTTTGACGTATTAATCAAACAACAATGGAAAATGGTTTGTGGACCAATTTCTGCGGCATTAGCCTATTACTTTATTTTCGTTTTTCCTTAATATTTTTTTGCACCCATACACTATGGTACGTCCCAACTCGCCAGGGGCTTCATTATGCCCCATACTACGGCATCAAAGGTCGAACACTTCTTATAGTACAGTTTGGCACCCTGAACTTATAGCATTATATGCATCGGCTCTGAATCATGTCTTTGGTCAATAGTTGGGTTGCCCGGCTCCTGTGCTTGCTACCTTACATTTCGCAATATCGGTTAGGGTAGTAAAGGGAGAACTACTACGATTGTGTCCCGGTTCTTCCGGATGAGCACCTCAGTAGAGAAAGCCGAAAACTGGTTGTCATGATGAGGCGAGAACCGGTCAGCTGTTCGAGAGGTTTTCAAATTGTTAGCAATTTTTTCCGCATTATGTAATGAATCGGTTTTTATCCGATCAGGCTTTTAAAGCACCTCAAGTTCGGCTCTCCGAACACTAGGGGTTGCGCCTAAATTTTTATTGTCAAACTCCTATGGCTAAGTGAGGGTCATAAAGCTGTATAGTCCGATTTCCTTGTTCGTTGCGCTAAACACCTCCTTTAAGGACCAAACTTTGGAGTAAAGAGTGTTTAGATTTATCCCAAACACCCCCGTACTATTTACATGGGGGCAGAAGCCGATGACTGGCCAACTCTCAGATTTAACAATATGGCCACACAGGAGGTAAAATTTCAAATAACAAGCATTATATTACATAACGGTCTTGTTTTACAATACAGGACAGGATAGCATGAATGTATTCAGGGAAACATAACATCCTTTGCACATCGCTCCACAACAATACATGACCCTCCATGACATTGTTGAAATACAACTCAGGGGTGCGGTGCTCCTTGCCTGCGGGAGGTCCCTCTGTCATGAGCTTTGTGGCGTCCATCTTTGCCCAATGCATCTTGACTCGGGCGAAGGTCATTCGTGCGCCTTCGATGCAGACTGACCACTTGATGGCATCCAGCTGAGGGAAGGCACTAACGAGCCGCTTCACGAGCCTGAAGTAGCTGCTGGGGATGGCTTCGGCAGGCCATAGCCGGATTATCAAGTCCTTTATGGCTAGTTTGGCCGCCTTGTGCAGTTCGACCAGCTGTTTTAGCTGATCGCTCAACGGCACCGGGTATTCTGGCGCAAGGTATTGCGACCAGAATAGCGCCTCCGTAGAGCTCCCCTCTTCGGCTTGGAAAAATTCCGCAGCAGCGGAAACATTGCGCGACATATCTGCAAACGCCCCTGGAGAGCTCCAAATCCGGGTCAGTAACAGGAACCTTTTCTTCATATATTTGCTTTGCATAATAAAGGCCTTACCCGCTGCGATTTTCTTGGCCTCTTGGATTTCCTCGAGGGCACCCTGGGCTTCAGCTCGGGCATCGTGTGCGCTTTGGCGGGCCTTGGCGAGTTTGGACCCTTGATCTTTAAGGTCGCGCTCCAAGGACTCGCACTTCTTGACGACATCCTGAAGCTCCTGTTGGACCTCACTGACCCTGGCCTCGTGTTGCTCACGGGTGGCCTTTTCCTTGGCCGCTTTCTCCTCGGCCTCGGCCAGCGCCTTCTTGTGGGTCTCCACCTCGGTCGCTGCCCCAAACAAATCAAATGGCACTTTAGTCAGCTCAAATCATTCACCCTTCCTGCATATATACAAGGTTATTAAATACCTTGACTATCTTCCAGCTGCTTCTTCATGCGGCCGAGCTCCTCCTCAGTCTGCTCCGGACTTTGCTTTAGTCTGGAGACTTTTGCAGTATGCGAGGTCGCTGCCAGCAACAATGCCTGCTTGTTCACATAGACATATTAAGTTAGACTCTTGCGAAAATTATTTGATCCTCTGTCCGGCTTTTCTTTCCGAACACCGGACAAAGTATCAGGGGCTACTGTCTACACTGTGACATTCTTTTTATAGTTGTGTTGCTTACCTCAAAGCCTGTTAGAAGGCTAGTGCATGATTTAGTCAATCCGCTCTTTGCGGACTTGATCCTCTCAATCACCGTACCCATAAGGGTACGGTGTTCTTCAACAATGGAAGCGCCTCGCGGCGCTTCCAGCAAATTATCCGGTGCCTCTAGATGGACAGAGGCCACCGGTGGAATAGGCGCACCGTCCTCTTTAGGAAGAGACGGCTGGCCTGATTCTGGAACCGTATATGTCTTCGGAACTATATTCAGTTGGGGGTCGAACTGGATACGTCCCCCATCGTCAGTATCCATGGGGGTTTGCTCCCCCATCTGTCCGGCAGCCGAGTCCTCACCCTCCGGCTCCTTCCTGACGGTCTCCTGAATCTCCCCGGGCATGGGATCCTTCAGAACGATGCCTCGGTGCCATCCAGGTCCCTGGGAGAGGAGGCCACTGGAAGGGTCCTGCTGTCCATCGTCGCTGGGTCTAGCGAATCCTCTGAAGATAAGGACCTCTCAAGGCTGGACCGAGCCGGACTGCGAATGCATAATTTAGCACATTAAAACAATGAAATAAAAGAGGCCGGATATATGAGAGTGTCCGGACACTTACGATTTGGCCAGGGGCTTGTCCCTGGGCTCCCACTCCCAGTTGCTGTCGGTGGCTGCTGCGGAGCTGTCCGGAAGGGAGGTTTTCCCCTTCTTGGACGCCTCGGCTTCCAGACGTGTGGAGGCCGTCCTCTTTCTTCCCCCGACAGAGGGGAATGGCTTTCTTCCTCCTCCTCCTCTTCCTCGTCGTCCTCGGCGGTAGAGGAATGAGCCTCGGCTTCTTCGGACGTCATGTCCGAATTGCCTTTGCGACCGAGACCACCTCTAGTCCCCTTGGCCTTCTTCTTGGCCTTCTTCTCCGGCACCTGATAAGGCGCCGGAACCAGCATCTTCGCTAGAAGCGGGATTTCTAGGGCCTCGGGCAGTGGAGCCGGATAGTTAATCCGCTCTGCTATCTCTGTCCAGGCCTGAAAAGATCAATAGGGAGGCTTAGATGCCTTCCTCAAGTATGCAAGTAAAGGGTACACCTTGAAAACATGAAAGTACTTACCGGACTAGCAGGGTGAGCTAAGTCATGCCCGCGATCCTCGGTCATGGGCGGCGGCGCCTCGTTGGCCTTGAAGAGAACCTTCCAGATGTCTTCGTGTGTCGTGCCAAAGAGCTCCAGTAGGGTCTGGTGCTTGGCTGGATCGAACTCCCATAGATGGCAAGTCTGGCGCTGGCACGGAAGGATCCGGCGAACAAGCATTACCTGGATTACGTTGATGAGCTTGATTCTCTTGTTTATCATGTTCTGAACGCGCGTCTGGAGCACCGTCAGCTCGTCCAGGGAAGACCAGGTCAGGCCTTTCTCTTGCCAGGAGGTGAGCCGCATCGGGACTCTGGCCCGGAGTGCGGGAGCCGCGGCCCAGTTGGTGTCGCGTGGCTCTGTGATGTAGAACCACTTTGACTGCCACCCTTTGACAATCTCCATGAAGGAGCCTTCGGGCCACGTGACATTGGGCATCTTGCCCACTATGGCACCTTCGCACTCTGCTTGTTGGCCGCTCACCACCTTCGGCTTCACATTGAAGGTCTTCAGCCATAGGCCGAAGTGAAGTGGGATGCGGAGGAAGGCCTCGCACACGACAATAAATGCTGAGATGTTGAGTATGGAGTTGGGGGCCAGGTCGTGGAAGTCCAGCCCGTAGTAGAACATAAGTCCGCGGACGAACGGGTGGAGAGGGAATCCCAGCCGCGGACGAAGTGGGAGATGAATACCACCCTCTCATTGGGCTCGGGGGTAGGGACGATCTGTCCCTCGGCTGGAAGTCGCTGTGCGATTTCTGGCGCTAGGTACACGGCCTCCCAGAGCTTCATGATATCCTTCTCCTTGATGGAGGAGGCCATCCACTTGCCTCCAGCTCCGGATCTGGACATGGTTGGAGTGCTTTTTTGGGGCGGAAAAGATGAGAGCTTGGGCGCTGGAGCTCGAGAATGGATGGGCAGAGGAACGAGAAAGCGTGGGTGAAAAGGGGTGAGTCCTTATACCTTTATAAAGGCAGTAAATATCAAGCGCCTCCCCACTCGCCTTAAAACTCGCCTATTCCCCAAGGGCCGTGCAGATGGCACGGTTAGATTACCCATGCCCGTATTGATGAGAATCCCGCAATAAGGGGACACGATCTCTGCTTTGACAAGACGTGCCAATAAAACCGCACCTCAAAATATGGAGCGGCGGGCTAAAAAACGGTTCGAATAATGGCCGAGCGGTGACGTGATGTCACGCTATGAAAAGTTGTCAGCGGATTGGACTCGTGAAATATTATACTCTCTACGGTTGTGTGTGAATTTATTTTGCAGAGCCGGACACGTTCTCTTGTGTTCGAAGTCTACTTTGAAGTGTTCGGAGAGGGAACCCGCCTTGCAATGCCGAAGACAATCTGTGCACCGGACTCATCATCATTGAAGCCTGGTTCAGGGGCTACTGAGGGAGTCCTGTATTAAGGGGTCCTCGGACAGCCGGACTATATGCTTGGGCCGGACTGTTGGGCTATGAAGATAGTCCGGATGGGACTCTCCTTTGCGTGGATGGCAAGCTTGGCGATCCGGATATGTAGATTCCTTTCTCTGTAACCAACCTTGTGTAACCCTAGCCCCCTCCGGTGTCTATATAAACCGGAGGGTTTAGTCCATAAAGGCAATCACGATCATAATCACATAGGCTAGACTTCTAGGGTTTAGCCATTACGATCTCGCGGTAGATCAACTCTTGTAATACTCATATTCATCAAGATCAATCAAGCAGGAAGTAGGGTATTACCTCCATAGAGAGGGCCCGAACCTGGGTAAACATCGTGTCCCCCGTCTCCTGTTACTATCGACCTTAGACGCACAGTTTGGGACCCCCTACCCAATATCCGCCGGTTTTGACACCGACAGCGGGTATGGGGTACGTGGTGGAGTGCACCTTTGTAGGAATAGTCAGCTCACATGATAATTAGATCCGTAGGAGTTGATGGTTGGGACCACAGGTGAACGACCTGGAGGCGGTGGCTCGCCAGTCGCCACTGATCGAGTAGCCACGTTTAAAATATCATTTTAGTGGGGTAAGTGTTCCGATTTTCAATGGCGCGTTATAAGTACTAAGTAGGAGTAGTTTTTAAGTGTTTAGAACGACTGGTATGGAGCGAAAATGGAATTCATAACTACTACCTCCGTTACTAGTTCGCATCGTATTTTGGGTCAAAGTTTGTCCACGAATTTTACTTGTAAAATGTGAGTGGAAAACAAGATTTTGTTACCCAAACAAAAAAGGACTGGAGGGAGTGATTTGCTCTGACACGGACGCGACCTCTCATAGTGCAGGCATTGAACCGGCGCGTCGGCCAAGAGGGCCCCACTCGCTGCAGGCCAGGCTGAACACGCCTCCTCGCCGCATGCAACCAGCTTCACACTGCCCTGCTTGCGTCCATTGAATCCGCGCGTGTGCCGGCAACACGTCCTTTCGCGAGCCGACCGGCATTTTAGAACACAACGTCGGCTGGCTCCTCTCGTCCACTCGCTATTTAAATGAGGTCAGGCGCCTGGCAAGAACTGCACCAACACCACTACTCCCCATATCCCGCCCCTGGTGCATCAACTCGATGCTCCAAGCCTGCTCGCAGAGGAGTGGCCAGTTGCTGCACGCCGGCACACGGGGGACAACGGCGTCCAGTGCACCTTGGTTGGCCGCGCCATCCGACGCAAACGTTGGCGGAACCGCGGCATGCTGGCGGAGGTGACCAACACATTTGCGGCCACCGCCGACATCGAGGAATAGTAGACCATAGGAGCCGCCACCGCTCTGAACCCACGAATGCTACGACAATCACGTCGCCGACATTGTCACCCAGTGTGTTGCCAGGTTTGGCTCAAAACATCGTGGACCCCAGCCATGGTCGGCATTAGAAATTATACCTGCTTCCAGAAGTTATTCGTGATTAGTCAAAAAATGACCAAAATATAATTAATTACACATGGTCTTGACTTGTTGTGCTCGCACTGGTAGTAGGAACTAGAGATTTTTCTTTATTTATAACTCTCCTCACATTTTTTTGGCTTTGAAGTGAATCATGGTTGTGGACATTATCTATGAATGTGCAGATATCTGTGAACATGAGTTTGATGTGGAAGTTGAACTTGGAATGTTGGGCTTGCGCGTGAACTATCCCATGTCCAATGCTTCGTCTGTTATTGTTAGGAAAGTAATTGCTGTTATTACATGACCCGAAAAAATTTATTTTGTGCCACATCAGTAGATGCACGGACATCACAACAGGCATGCTGACTGGGTAAACATTTGAACCTAGCTATTATGAAGGAAAATTTGTATTGACAACAGTTTTAGATAGCAGGAGACGCCTAGCCTGCTCTGCCTCTGCTAACTTCTTTCTAGCTTCTTCCATCTCTTCTTTGGCTTGGATGAAGAGAGCATCTAATTGCTCTTTTTGCTTCTTCAGGAACTCAGATACATTCTAAGGGCTGCTGCACGCTTTCTTTCAGCCTTTACTAGAGCCACGAGGACACGAACAGTTAACGACTCCATCTGGCTTGTGTGCCAGCATCATCTGGGAATTTGCACCTTGTGTCTAATCCAGCATCATTAGGGAACGAGCACCTTGTGTGTAACCCAACCTCATTTTGGAAACTTGATCTCGAGGTTGACCATACTTCCCTCCTCGCAGGAACTGCATCCTGACATGAAGTTACTTCTTTTTTAGATCAATACTCGGAGCAACCCAGATCCATTTAGTAGAAGCCAGATAAACAGGACTCGGAGAAGTGAATTCAAAAGAAAAAATATAAAAACAGATTCCAAGGTGAGAACACCCACTTCCTACATCAAGCTAAAAACGAAAGCATTAGGATGATTAAGACTCTTCTTATTACACATCAAAGAACACGAGGCTAAGAGAAACAGAAACTATAACATATACACATCGAAGAACACGAGGCAAAATGAAAGTAATTGAAATGGTGTTACTTACCAAAGCTCGTTTTACAGGTTCAGTGCAACTCCTCTTTAACTTGCCACGCTCCATGAAGATGTCCCCAATATCCCGTGTTTGGTCCTCATTGCTCCTCTGCATGTTCGCACTCGTGGTTTCAAAATCTCAACATGGCAAGAAAAATATACTAATAATACTCACGCATCTTGTGGGCAACATTAAAGCACTCGTCTGCCATGTTAGAGCATCTCCAACAGAAGCGCAACGCGCGGCGCGTTAAAAAACTGTTTACAGCGCCGGAGTAGCCAGTTTTTGCGGGGCCGGAGTGCTGAGATAGAGAAGTAGAGATAGAGAGTAGAGAGGAGAGACATAGATAGTTCTCAGTATAGATATAGCATAGATAGATAAAAATAGATAGTTCAACTACTCCTCGTCGTCCGACTTCTTCTCGGTGATGTCCTCCTCTGACGTCTCAATGTAGGCGTCAAGATACCGATCGTCGTCGGAGTCCCAGGGTGACGCTGCTCCTAGCCTCATGTTGAATTGAGCGACCGCTTTCCGCGTACGTTTGTCCTCGCGATAGGCGGCTCGCTCCGTCCTCCTCTTCTTCCTCTCTGCCCTTCTTTGCGCGTAGAACTCGCGCTCGTTGATGATGTCCTGCGGGAAGGTGTTGATTGAGTTAGTGTAAGAGCAGATGCATGCACACTGCTCTTGTCTTTGTCGCCGTGTGGCCGTGTGCGGCTCTTGTCCAAGCAAATGCTCACTACTATATGCATGCTTCCGTTGCATGGATGAGGAGTTTTGCTATACATGTGTGGTCCTAGAAGTTGCTTCCGAAGGCTTGCAGGAGGATGCTAGCTCGCCAGGACTAGGAGATAAGCTAGCTGACCGGCCTCAGACATGCCTGCATCCTGACACTTTATCCAGATGCCACGGTTGCTATTGCTGTCGGCAGTCATGGACTCATGGTCGTCTGGTCGGGGTCTTCTCTGGTGTCCACCGCCACCCATCTAGTTTAGCTCCTACCCTCGACCCGTCGTCAGCTGGTACACATGCATGCATCATGCATGAATGGTTACATAGTCATTACACACGTACGCATGCATAGTGTATACTCTCCTAGTACCTACAGTAGCTAGCTAGAACATTCATGTTCACTTTCTCAGGAACAAAAAAAAGAACATACATGTTCACTTCACCTGGCCGACCTCTACAACAGATGGTACCACACGTACATCGATCGATCTCCACTCCTTTTTTTTTAGATCGATCTCCACCTCTACAGGACTTAATTAAGTTTTTTTAGCAACCTCGCGCGACTTTTTATTAAATTGTCGCACCGTTTACATGGACGAAAGTAATCCCATCCGGCTGGCCTAACCAGACATGACGACCAGCCGACAAAGAAAGTGCGTGTCTCGCTAAGTTGTGAGCATCTACATTAGAGCTCCTAGATTCATAGACTAAATTAAGTAAAAACGGTGGCATGTTGCTTGATTTCTTGGATGATTGCACCATACGTCGCTCCGCTTCCCGAATGAACTTCTTGGACGACTCGTTTGCAATCAGATGCCCCTTGGATCCGGTTTAGATTCAAGTCTGTGTACAGAGCAAGCCCTTCGCCAAAGTAGCTGGGTCTCCCAATCTGAACAAGATAGCAGAAGCGCCAAAGAAGACACCTGTATGATCTCTGCAGACCGCTCCAACAGCGCCAAACCGGCCCCCTCGTCCTACTGCTGCCAACAGGACTTAATTAAGTGGTCTGTTTAGTTTTGTTTGGGACTCTGGGGCGGCCGCAAGCGAGCGAGCGACACAAGCACGCATCATACTTTGTTTTTTCCTGGCCTAACATGTATTACCGCCGTAGCAAAGTATCAAAATATAAGGCATTTTGGTAGGTTAAAATGGCCTAACAAAAGGTTTTATATTTTGATACGGAGATAGTACGTACAAACAAATCATCATACAGAACCACCTGAAACGAAGTGAGTATAGAAAAAAATCTTATATTTTGATACAAAGGGAGTATATGAGATGAACCAGGGAGAAATTTTAATTTCGTGCACGTCTATGCTTTTTAGGAGTTTATGACGTGGGAAACCGAAGGGGGCAAGTTGCAAGTGACTCCACCTCTTGGTCGCAAGTCCGAACTGATGGAGAGAGACAGACTATATATTTCAACACTCTCCTTCACGTATAGACTTTTTAGTCCTTAGACATGGGACCGATGTAGGTTGTAGAATCTTATTTTTAATCCTATATTGGTTGGGTCCTGAACTTGAGGCCTCTTGGCTTGGATACCATATTGAACTCATACTTCAGCCAGTTACTTAAAATGTATAAACTGATGGAGAGATGCGGGCAATATACTCCAACAAGTGATTTTGTTCTATGGTCCAAGGTGACGAGAACATTCGCTTCTTGCGCTCCACGACGTAGCCGTATTCTTATCAGTACGCTGAACATCGGTGGCGATCAACTGGTAGCTCACAACTCGAAGAGTAACTCTAGCAAAACCGCCATATTTGTTATTTCCATACTTAAGGGACCCATTTGTTAATTTGGCAAGGCATTGTATGCAGTATCAACCATCATCTAAATGCCCGTCAAAAGAGACTATTTATCTTAAAACTTCTATCCCCCCAAACATTGTACATCCTTCAGAGCTTCTTGTCTATCCTGTTAGTAACTTCTACTCAGTGTCAGATGCAGCTATACCTTTTTTAGGTAATACGCCATCATGGTGTTTTATATTTCATGCTCAAATATGGATACATCGTTTGCGATAACATCGACAAGAAAATCTAGAGGCTCCGATTGCCAAACAGTGGATCGATCACACTCCGCCTTGCTAGCTAAAACGTCTGCCGCCATATATTGACTTCTCTAGGACAATGATTAAAAGTAATAGAAGAAAATTTTCAAATAAGGAAAGAATATTCTTCATAGATGGTCGTTATTTGTCCTAGCAAGTTACCCCCATTGAGCGTTACGTCGATCACCTCCATACAATCAGCTTCAAGAATCACGTCATGGCAGCCAATGGTACCCGCCAAAATCAGGCCATCCTTGAGAGCTCGAGCCTCTGCAGTAGCCGCGTCTTCTACCCATTGCATGTCGTTGCTAGATGCGGCGATGAAGAAGCCATTGACATCTTGGATTACTGCCCCAGTACCACCAGTACCACTATCGCTATCAAACGCAGCATCGACATTTAAATTGACATAACCTTCCTTCGGTTTCATCCATCCATGCCTCATGATGCGTTGGTTACCTTTCCTGGATCGTGAAAAATTCTTCACTAGCATAGAGATGGCCAGTGCTGATCGCACTGGTTCCTTGAGTGGCTCCCGTGTGTAAAGCGACGTCATTCCCATCAAAGATACCATGTCGCAGTAGCAACAGATCGTTCCGGCCGACGTCAGTTAGGACCGGGCCTTGGATGCTTGGCGAAAGGAGGACGTCAACCATCAGTGAGGTGTCCTGTCGGCCAAGTTGTCCCTTATGGAATGGACATCCAAATCTAGCTATCTTAGCAAAGGAGTTGGCATTCAAATCTACAGGTTTTTCTGTAACACTCTTTTTGGGAGGTTTTCCTTTTGTTTTTTGTATGATTGTTTTCTTTTTCTTCCTTTTTTCCCCTTCTTATTTCACTATTGCCCCTTTTCTCTTTCATTTTTTGTTTGCTTTCCTTTTTTATTTTCCCTGTATTAATTTATATTGTGTTTAAAATATATTTCACGAGATAAATGCACACTTTTTTCTGGATGGGATGAATATTTTTTCTAAATATGGTAGAAAATTGTTCTCAAACTAGTTACATATTGGTCAATTCTAGCTAAAAAAATGTTGTGGCCACCCATAAAAAAATCATGTATTGCAAAAGAAAATCATGTGTACAAAAACTATTGACGCATTTTTCTTCATGTGAGAAAAATGTCATGTGTTGTAACAAAAATGTTCACACATATTGAAACGAAAGTACATGCATTGCAATATTAAAGAAAACATGCATTGCAATTCAAGAAAACATCCATTGCAATAAAAACGCATATTAAGTAAAATTCACAAGTAGTAAAAACGTTCAAAAATATAACAGTTGCTCACAAGATAAAACAAAAAATCTCACTACTATTAAAATATTTTTCACATGGTTGGTAAAAATATTCGCACATACTAAAATAAATGTTCACACGATGCAAAAAAAATCATGCATATTAAAATAAACGTTCGTACGATGAAGAAATTTAATGCATATTAAAATTATTTCTAGAAAAACATGTTTTAATTGGAAAAAATATCTTTTGTAGATAAAACATTGTTCAATATCTCACAAAAGATATTAAATTTGAAAAAAGAACGTTCACATGTTCATTAAAGGGACACATAGAATCACACCACCCACTTGTATGTACATGCACGATGATTTGCCATCTGTTATGTTGATTGTACTGACGAGTTGGATTTTTTTTAGACAAACAGATGGAGTTGAATGCATACGAGAACACACGCTTCCTGGGTTCTCTTTTGACCAAACATTTTTCAATTTTCTTCAGTTACATTCTTCAAATTCATGAGTCTTTTTCTATAAAAAAGTTATACAATCTCTCATATGTATTTAATACATGATTTTTTGTAAACTTTAGTACATTTCTAAAATTCCTAAACACTATTGTACATTTACGAAGAATTTTGAAAATGCATGATTCAAGAAAAAATCGGACTTTTTAAATTTTGGTTATAAAACTGTGGGCATTTTTACATTTTGTACAAACATCTTGTCCAAATATACGATTTTACTTCGTGGCATATTTTTTGAATTGTTGTCAAAATAATATTGTCTGAAGTATAATGTTTTTGACTGACTGAAAACCAAGAAAGTCATGCATGGGCTGGCCCACTTACATCGTGTGGGCATTTGCTGAACTATTCAGTGCTGCAAGCATTAAATAGGAGGTCTCCCTTTCTCCAGGGAGGAAATCTGACCCACCTTTTGCTGGGCTGTATCACTCGATAGCGTCCTGGGCCCTGAATCCTGATGGACTCCACCCAAGCTTTCACCAAGCTGCTTGGATCGACGACGGCTGTGACTACGAGAGCTATAGTCTCGCTTGCAGCAAAGTGATAGCCGAATCACTAATTGAGGAGTACTTCTTACAAAGATCACTTCCACCTCCCAGAAAAATGACGCGCTGCATATGCGCCACTTGCCGCAACCTGGGAGTTTTTTCTTTTTCGTAGATCCGTTTATTCAAAATATCTTATCTCTTAAACCGCGCGTCCAAATCTCGAACCGTTTTTACCATTGGATTCCTCACGTCGAAATGTTCAAAACTTGATACCATGTTGATAGGTTTTGACGAACTTTTTTTTTACAAAAAAAAGGACAAAAAAACCGAACCGAAAGCACGGTTTTTTTCCTTTTTCCGAAAGAGGCACGGCCGTGCCTCTCGCTAAGTCACAACCGTGACTCTCGCGAAAGCAAAACTGTGCCTCTCGAGGAAGGAAAAAACAAAAAACATGTTTATTCGTCTCGAGAAAAAACAGTCGTGCCTCTCGCTAAAGCACAACTGTGCCTCTCACGAAAGCAAAACCGTGCCTCTCGCAGAAGGAAAAAAATAGAATAAGCATTTTTTTTTCATTTTCGAGAGGCATGGATGTGCTTCTCGCGAAAGCACAACTGTGCCCTCGTGGAAGCAAAATCGTGCCTCTTGTGGAAGGACAAAAAACAGAAACGCGTTTTTTTCGTTTTCAAGAGGCACGGCCGTTCCTCTCGCGAAAGCAAAAACGTGCCTCTCGCGGAAGAAAAAAACCAGAAAACACTTTTTTTTTCATTTCCGAGAGGCGTGGATGTGCCTCTGGCAAAAGCAAAACCATGCCTCTCGTGGAAGAAAAAAATAACGCATTTTTTCGCGATTTTTTTCCGAATTCTTTTTTTTTTTGTCCAAAAGCTAAGGAAGACCGGTGGAAAACCAAAATGTAAAAAAAGGGAAAACTTGTTTAAAGCTGAAAATGCGTGCGGAAAAAAAATCCAGAGGAAGCGCCCAAAGCGCGACAGTTGGCGGCAGCTAAGAGCGCGCCAAGTGACGCTGATCGTTGTGAGGCTTCCGAAGGAGCGCTCGTCAACTAGTTGCTCTCGCCGATAGCTTCACCCGCGTCGATGGTTTTCTGTTAGCGCTCGTTACCTGACTAGCTCGTTTTACCTGACTGGTCGTTCTGTCGTGTTCGTTGGTCGCTGTTGCTTCGTCCGGTTCTCGTTTCTTCGGTTTTTCGTCCTTGACCCTTTTTTTATGATTTTTCTGTTTTTACTTTTTCTGCTTTTTCATTTGTTTTCTTTGTTTTTTTCTTGGTTTTCACTTTTTCCCTTGTTTATGATTTCCGTCGGTCCTCAATTGTTGCATGCCAGTTCCTGGGAATCACATGCGTACCTCTCGGTTTTACAGGCAGGTCATTTGGCTGATGATTTTGAGCGAAGCCACCACACCCAAATCCTCTAGAAATTTCTGAATAAAACGAAACTTCACTGAGAGAAAGAAAGAAAAGGCTAATGGATTCGTATTGGGCCGGCCCACTATAGGCTGCCCGTGAGGCATACCTCAGCCAATTCTGAAAAACAAAAGAGAGGTAAGTGGCCGCGCTGGTTTCTATTCGGCGCCTTATTCGCTCGAAACAGGCTTAACGGTATAGGGTGCACACCCCATGCACCGCCCTGGGCCGGCCCATGTTTCTTTTTTTTTCCTGTTGAAACTACAGTAAAAAATAATGTGCACAAGCAATGGATCGAACATGGGATCGATCAATTCACAGATCAGCACACTCACCACTAGGATAACGACGCACTTGTGCTTACAGACTTCCTTCCTTCTTTTTATTCTTTCTCTAGGCCGTTCGCTGGTCAATTTCTGGTTTTTTTTCTTTTTCCTTTTTCACTTTTCTTTTCTCATTTCCCTTTCTTTTTTTTCCTTAAATGCGGGAACTTTTATCAAACTCGATGAACTTTTTTCAAATTCAATGAATTTTTATCAAAATCGATGATTTTCTTTTTCAAATTTAATGAACTTTTTTTAAATTCAATGAACATTTTACAAAATTGATGAACTTTTTTCAAATTCGATGAACTTTTTTCAAAATTGATGAACTTTTTTTAAAAATCGATGAACTTTTTTCATTTTGTGTGAACTTTTTAAAAATATCATGAACTTTTTTCGAATTCAATGAACTTTTTCTTTAAATCGACAAACTATTTTCAAATTTGATGAACTTTTTCTAAAATCGCGAACTTTTTTTCAAAACCAATGAACTTTTTTAAAAATCGATGAACTTTTTTTCAAAACCAATGAACTTTTTTATAAATTTTATGAACTTTTTTAAAAATTTATGAACTAGTTTTTAAAATCGATGAACTTGAATTTCAAAATCAATGAACTTTTCACTAATTTTCTGATTTTTTACATTATATGTTTCACTAAAATAATGGTTAAGTAGCATTGTTTCCTAGTTGTAGAACAACACAATGTGTATGGTGTGGTGGTACTTGCGTTAGTGCACAACAGACGTGCAATCCTGAGTTTGAAACCTGGCTTTCACGTTTTTTTTTAACGACGTGTTTTTGTTGTGATCGATCGAACCCCACCTGGGCTGGCCCAGTATCGTGGCACTTCGAGCGCCGCCGGTTAGGAGCTCTCAGTGGCCGCGTCGGAAGGAAAACCGATCTGCATACGGCACGTATTTACCGATCAAGCCACGCCGTGGTTTTCACACGCGGCTTGAACTGTACACTTCGTCGGAATTACGATCGTCGATCGAGTTGATTTATCCGAATAGGGGCTACTCAGCAGTCGGCTTCCCATCGATGGCCGACATCGAGGATCCCAACGGCGGCGTGGTGGAGGCAGAGCCCACCGAGTGTCGCAGGTGCATGTTGATAGCCACGATGGGCTTCTCCTTCCTCGCCCTTATCGTCTTCTTCGTGTTGACGGGGGACATCCACGATTCCCATCCGACGTCAAAAGCTCTGGACGTGGCCGTGCAGCTCGTGGGCTTCATCGCACTCCTCACCGCTTTCTGGTTTGGCGCCGTCTTCATGCTCCTCGTGATCGAGTGGTATGCCGGCAATCCGGAGGGGCAAAGGGTAGCGGATAGCTTGATCCAGTCGGACCGGGGGCTGTTTCAAGAATCGATCCATCAGTTTCTACACCGAGTAGGGGACGATGACGTGTATTAATTTAATTTGTCTGCACTACTTATTTTGTTATATATTCCTTGTCTCTCCAAATATACCTTTTTACGAGCAATTTATGCCTCCACATTGCGACGAATCGGTTTACATGTCAACTAAATCTCTCGGGACTATGCATTGCTGCAGGAATTGGTTGTATTTACTCCCTCCGGTCCTTTACCTCCACATATAAGATTTGACTAAAGTGAAACTTTGTTAAGTCTGACATACTTCATAGAAAAAAAATATCAACATTGACAATACAAAACCAATATCATTGATGTGTCATGTATTTAATTTTCATATTGTACAACTTTAGTGTTCTCATCTGCCTTCCCAGCACACGTTGTTGTCGCCGGTTTATGCCGATGGAGACCACATTTCCGGCGACGGATCCTGGCCGGCAATGTCCGGGAACTAGATCCCTGAGCCTGAAGAGTGTGTGGCGGCATGAAGTAACGTGTGGTTTGGCCTGGCTGCTTTGAGACATGATCTTGCGTTGGATCAGCGCGAATCGACGACCGACAACATGATTGATTAGGGAGGGTTATTAAAGAGAAAGAGAGAGAAACGCGTTTGTTAGTTTGCGGTTGCGCGAATTAAGCGTCCACGTCGCCAAAGGCCCACGCGAGCGCCCTATGCGTTGCGGCGCCAATGGCGCATAAGGTGCCGAAGACGGGGAGCAACTAACAAAGGAGTACTCATTCAGGAGCCCCCGCAAGGGTCACCTAGGCTGGGATGAGAGTGTGTCACTTGACGCTCTCTCAGCCGCGCCACGTTTCGCGCTCTGGACGCTCCCTTCGATATTTGATTTTTTTTATTTTTGCACGCGTTTTCGGCTTTTTAGATGGTTTTTTTCAGGGGTTTTTTTTGGCTTTTTGTTTTTCCTTCGGTCTTTCTAGGTTTTGAAAAAAAAACTCAAAAGATAAATTTTGCGCAAAAAAACTTGTGCCTCTTGGAAACGGAAAAAGGTTTTCTCCCTTTCGTGAGAGGCACAGTTGTGCCTCTTGGAAAGGAAAAAGATTTTCTCCCTTTCGCGAGAGGCACGGATTTCTTTCCGCGAGAGGCAGAGTCATGCCTCTCGAAAACGGAAAAGAATGCATTTTATTTTTTTCTTTCGCGAGAGGCACACATTTACTTCTCGTGGAGGCACGGATTTTCTTCTGGAAAGGAAAAAAATGTGCTCCCGATTTGTTTTTTTCTCGTGAAGAAAAAGTTTGTCAAAATATATCAACATGGGATGTAGTTTTGAAGATCTCGGCACGAGGAATCTAACGGTGAAAATTGTTTGAAATTTGGATACATGGGTTAAGAGATAAAATGTTTTTAATAAACGAATCTATGAAAAAACTCGCAGGTTACGACAAGTGGCACATATGCAATACACTACTTGTCACAACCTAGGGAGGTGGAAGTGACCTTTTTGCAAAAAGTACTCCTTAATTAATGATTTCGCCGAAGACGAGCTCTTGGCACCTATGCAATGCCTTCAGTGCCCGATTGCACGCTAACGCTCGCGTGCTTACATGGGCCATGGCCCAATAATAGTTTGCTTTTGGTTGTTTGCCCGTTTGGCCTTTTTTCCTTTCTAGCTCACTAAAGCCAAGTCACTTTCCGTAATAAAAAAAATAAAACCAGGTCAGCTGAGTTGCAGGCATTGACCACTGATTGTTGACTTTTCTCAAAAAAGGTTGTGAAGTTTTAAGAAAATTGTAGAATTCAAAAAATGGTTTAAGAGTATAGAAAAGGACCATGGATTTGAAAATTGTTCGCGAAAATGAAAAAAGTTCATGATATGAAAAAGAATTGCAAAATTGAAAAAAAAATCAAGGCTTGGAAATGTTCAAAATTTGAAAAAAGTTCATGAAAATGAAAAATATTTACAAATTTGAAAGAAGTTCACACAATGTGAAAAGTTTCATAATTTGAAAAGGTTCATAATTTTGGAAAAAATATGAATTTGAAAAAATCACGATTTTGAAATGTTCATAATTTTAAAAAGTCCATGCAAATGGAAAAGGTAAAATTCGAAAAAAGTTCACAAAATTTGGCAAAAGTTCATGACTTGGAAATGGTCGTAATTTGAAAAATACCACAAAAATGAAATACTTCACGAATTAGGAAAAAATCACAAAAAATTTAAAAGAACTCCATGAATTTGAAAAATTCATGAATTTTGAAAAATATTTTTCAAATTGGAAAAAGTGTACACATTTGACATAAAGAAAGGAGAAAAAGATAAAAACGCAAAACAAAAATAAAAAGAAAGCAAAAAAATGAAAGGAAACGAAAAAAAAGAAGACAAAAAAAGAGAGAAAACTGAGCAAAACCCATGCTAGAAAAAACAGAAAGAAAAACCTCCAGATTCTTCATGGGAAGGATCCCAAAAACCAGTGAAAGAAAATCCTACATGGGCTGGCTCAATTTGCTACGAAGTGTTGTGGATGTGTGAGTGCCATGCAACAGAAATGGCTATAAGTGGCCCTTAAGGGGGCAAATAGGAGCCACCGTCCATGAGGCTGTGGCATGCTGGGCCGGTCCCCAATTTTCAGCGAAAGTCCTGTCCACACATTCTAGTTGACACAAAATTCAGTTTATTTGCGAGTGTTGTGATGACGAAAAAGTTAGTTGTATCTTCTCTGTTCGTCCTTTTCGACAATTGGGCTGTTGTAGATAGATGATACTCCCTCCGTCCGGAATTACTTGTCGCAGAAATGGATGAATATGGGTGTATCTATAACTAAAATACGTCTAGATACATCCATTTCTATGACAAGTATTTCCGGACGGAAGGAGTATATCTGAATGCACTTTTAAAACTAGCTTCAAATCAGAAGACCGCGTCCTGAAAAAACGGGTCGCACATCCACAGAGATGTTTGAGCGATGTGGTGTGGATGTAGATGACAGAAAGAAAGGCAGCACGCTCGACGGGATGGACGGATCGCTCCGGAAGATGAGGTTGAATGAATTATTGGGGGAAGAGGAGGAAGTGCGGTGCGGCGAGAGCGATGTGGTTTAAATCCGTGACTTTCTCTCTGAGGTTCCGTTGAATCTATCCGAGTGTCCACTCAAGTCATTTCGTTTTCTTTCTTTGCTGTATGCATTGTTGGATCGATCTCTCCAGCACCAGCAGTTGAGCTTCTAATCACTTGGCATTACTGCTGACCCAACTGTGGCACCACGTGCAGTGCTGACAGTGATTTTCTTTTCTTTTCGTGGAGGACAGTCTGAAGAAAAGAAAAGTTGAGTGCAGACATTGTAGTACAGGAGGAGTATCAGACACTTGTACCGCAGCGCAGAGGTCAAATCCTATCATGTACAGCACAAGATGATGGATCATAGCCATACACATGTTGTTGTACCGCAATGAACGAGCGACCGGACGTCTGAAGCCGATGGCAACAAACAGGCGTGCCATATATGCTCCCTGGCAAGCAAATTCAGAGGCTTCGCTTTCTCCACTCATGAACTTGCCATGAATGATCAAGTCCTAACCCCACTACCAGTGGCCGGCCTTTCGGGTACCGATCCACTAGGCTGCTGGTTTCACGCACGTACAACCTCCGATTGGCTGCCCCCCACAAGCATCCATCCAGGATATATAAATATAAATTAGCATGAAAAATCGGTTAAAATTATGCATGTGTCAGCGATGCAAAGCCAAAGCTGCAATAAGATACTCCCTCGGTAAACAAAGCGTGGTGACAGGCATCGCCGGGGCCCAAGAGTTGAGTTTGACAAGCCGCCGCCGCCGGCGGCGGCTGGAAAGGTCGCCGGTTCCTGGCCATCCTGGAAGGTGGTTCTGTCTGCTGCGCTAGCTAGGACCAGGAGCAGGACCAGACCAACCATGGTCGCCGCTGATGGTAACACCGCAGCACGCGGACGCACGGGCGTAACTGCGTAAGCAGCGTGCCTTCTCTGCAGACTACAACGTCTCGCTCGTTGATCAAGTCGTGGCGTTCTAATCTAGGCCCAACGTCAAAAATGCATAATGGCGGTACTTCCTCCGATTCATATTACTTACTTGTCGCTTAAAGGTCGTCGGAGGGAGTAGTAAGATCTTCCCGTCAGTTCCTGATCTTGCTTGCTTCTCGACTAAGACTCCTCAACTCCTCAAGACAGCTAGGAAGAAGGGAGCAGGCTCACAAAACCGGCCAAAACCCCGGCAAGATCTCTTTCCAAAAGGTCCTTTTGCGAATTGTTAAGGCAGGGAGAAGAAAGAAAGGTCCATCCGTCCCATTCCCGTCCGTCGTGGCCGCCAGTCATGGACCGGAGGCCGGTGGTTCGCTGTCGCCGCCTACACGGCTCCATGTCAGCCCTGCGCCTCTTTTCATCAGGCGGTGTAAAGTCGCCACCTACCACTCCTTGTTCTGGAATATGCACGCACGCCCATCCATCTCAAGATTCATCTCTGAAAGGATCTCCTACCAAAACTTCCAGCCTGTATCCACCCCCAAAACTCTTTCTCATTCTCCTCCGTCCTCGTCTTCTATTTTTCATTCGGGAAATAGATGTTCCCCCCGTCCCATAATGTAAGACGTTTTTGACACTACACTAGTGTCAAAAAGCGTCTTACATTATGTGACGAAGGGAGTACATCTTACCTGCTGCTTCATCTCTATGACCCCTGTAGTGCGTGGTTAGGTGAGACTTGGGTTATATATACCTGTTTCAGAAAGAAGAAGAAGAAGAAGAAGAAGAAGAAGAAGAAGAAGAAGAAGAAGAAGAGAACTTGACGGTTTCTTGCTTCAGAGCATTTTCAAAAGTGAGACAGCGATGCTTCTAACAAGGACTCGGTATTTTCCAATCCAGTCAAATAAAAACCGGATTAGGAGGATAGTCACGGACAGCAATGCCAAGGATCATCCCACAAATAATAAAATGTCACTGAATTGCCGGCACTGTGACCCCCTGTCATTTTAGACATACGGCCATTTTAGTATGAATATGCATCACCTGTCAATTATGAGAATTGAACTCGGGTCGTTAAGCTGCGCAACCGCATATCAAACCACTGAGTCAAAGCTCTCTTTGCACATACAAAAATTCAGCCAAGCATTTCTGCTAGCAATTAATCTGAAAACAGAGTTCCTATCTCAGACATCGTGATCGACCAATCAATCATCCCGACGTTACACGCACGGCCGATTGTCAGGGTGTTCTCAACATCACGAACGATTCTGAAAGCCAAATCACGGAAAATTAAATATTCTGTGCATGCTAAAGACAGAGGAAACATTTGTGGCGTGCAAGGTGTCCGCGACAGGGATGCCACGCACAGGTCTTCCTCTAGCAGATTGCGAGGTTTCGGCCTTTTTGGGAGCCAGAGAATTGCGAGTGGTCATCGCTTTAGTTAGGAGTAGTACTTAGTACAAATAAAAGCTGGTGCAGAGAGCTAAGTATGTGCATTTGGGAGGGACCAGCCGGTTAAGTATATGGCAAATCATTCTGGCCGATGTCCCTACGCACCAAAACTCTTCCTCTTTGTTATTCTTCTCCTTGACAGCTAGTACACGGGTCCAAAATCATGTGATCTCAGCGTTTGGTCAGCTGTAGCTTTTCATCCTGTGCTGGTACTCTACTCACTTGGGAGTCATATTTTGAGGGGGTGCTGTTTGGCGCGCCACGGCTAGGTCTATGATATAACTCCGGCTGAATCAGAAGGAAGTCATGGAACTTAATCATGAAAGTTGTGAGAGATTTGTTCCAATCAGAAAGTTCCATTTGCTACGGCTACTCTCTTGCTCCATTTTCCATCTCCATGCAAGACAGTATCACGAGACACGTGAACTTTGGCCTGGTTCCAACTTCCAACGCACATTTTTCATGATTCCAAACTACTAGCTAGTTCTTGGACTGGACGGCCACGGAGCCCCGGAAAAGGCGTGCGCCAACTAACAGTCATGTAGTGAACCTAGCAGTCGTTAGACCTTGGATGATGATGGTGTTCCTCGTTGTATATTCTTCTTTTTTTTGTTGGTTGCTATTAGCACCTAGAGCCGAACTTGGCAAATCTGACCCCTATACAATGCGCAGACCCAGCCGCGGGCAGTAACCAGTCATCCCTAATTTTTCTTCGCTGCATTCAACTACCTCGTATTAGATACCTAAAATCCATAAAAAGCATGCAAAATAAAATTTATGTACTACATAGGTAATCTAAGCTAGCCTACAGTACTCGTCGTCATCAAAGATGCCAACGACCTCCATGCCGGCGATGCCGGACGGCCTTGCCTCTACGTGGATGGCCTCCTGCCGCATCTCCGGCTCCTCGCCGGACACTATCTCGGCAAATATTCCATCGAACTCCGCGCCCCGCTGGCAGAGGAAGCGGTGGTTGGCCTCCACCTCGGCCTCCGACTGGATGGAGTCGAGGATGGCCTACTGCTCCGCTACCTCCTCCGCCTAGGCCACCTCGTACTCCGCCATGGCGAAGCTCGCAACCAAAGGCACCGGATCCGCTTCGCTTGCGGCCTGCGTCGTCGTCCTCCTCCTCCTCCGGCTCCGCATCTTCCATGGCGGCGTCCTGCTTTGCCTCGACCTCTACCTCCGCCTCCTCCTCGCCCGACTCCGGCGAGTCTGGAGGCAGGCCGGTTGTGATCCGAGCTTCGTGTCACGCCTGAATCTCCTCACGAAGCTCGAGGCGCCACTTCCCACGTGAGCATGGTGTATGTCGTCGCCTTCTGTCAGGCCATGGCTGCCGGCAGACGGCGAGCGAATACAGGGGTGACGACATGGAGAGGAGCGGGATGGAGGGAAATGGATGCGGCTAGGGTTGGGTGTCGTCGTCCGACTTAAATAACCGGACTTTGGCTCTCAAACGGTGAGTCGGAGCGGTGCCACGAGGCGGCATGAATACGTTCACACCCGTCCCAGAGGAGAAGCCCGTCAAACTGATGGGTTTCTGCATGGATACCCGCTGTCAACCCAACATGGCGGACCCACCTAGCGCGCCCAGCCACCCCATATCTGTTTTAGATTTGAATTGGGTATGAGAGGTGCCGGTCACTCCGAGTGTGTAGGACCGACATAAGGAGCCCGTCCGTCTCAGTTTTTCTTACCGGTCGGGCGGCTATAGATACTCTAACCGAAACCAAGATGATTCGTGCACGAGAGTCCCGGAATGGCGCCCATGGAGCATGCGGTGGTTGGCATGATGCAAGCCACGGAAAGTGAAGAAAAAGAATGTCATTGCTTCCAAAGATCTTCTTTGCCATTCCAATGGCAGCTTCGCCATTTTCTCGAGTTTCTTGGGAAGCGGATTTGATCTGACCCGTTTGAGCGGGCGGCCCAAGGAAACTGACCCAGTGGCACGTAGAGTATTGCATGTACATATGTACACGTACGAGAGCGTCCATTTTCCATGGGCGTGACAGTGAGAGAAAAATCAAGGGGGAGCGCAGAGAAAGAAGACGGAGAGGTGAGATTGGAAAGAAAGTTGCACCCATTCCATCCCGGGAAACATGCATCGTGGCCGAGCCTATTGCGCCAACCACTCGCTGTGCACCCAGACCCGGACCCATTCAGCGCCAGTGACGAGCAGAGAAACGCTGTGGAAGGAAGGGAGCAGTGATGCGTGCCGAATGTACACCGAAACGGGACGGATTCGGTGGCCCCGTGGCTCGGATTTGCACTTGTCCGCGTGCCACAATCAGAACCGAGACGGCAATGAACCAACGATCGACCTGTGCTCGTGGATGATGATGATGATGATGAACCGGGGGGTGGGTAGCGGTGGACGCTCTTTCGCTACCTGAACCGCTGTCTAGGCATTATCCGTCTATGCAATGCAATGCAATGTTTTGGCGCTATTAGTATTAGATATGGATGGATGGAGAGCATCTTCGTGCAAGATGTTCCTGACATTTCGCTGTTCGGTGCTCGGCACGCCATGTGCACCATCTGTCGTGCATCTCTCTCTCTCTCTCTCTCTCTCTCCTCTTGAGCAGTAGGACTAAGTACGTCCGCTGGAGAAATGCTGAACCAGAAAATTTGACTAATTAATTAATTAGTGTAGGCATGGTTCAAAGAGGAACAAAAGTTAAAGCGCCTACCAAAACAAGGCAAGCCAGAACGAGAATTGAGCACTTTGAATTTAATAGCACCAGCCACCACTTAGTTTGTTGTCTAGCTAGAAAAAAATAAATAAACAAATAGTAGAACACAGTGGTTACACATGGCCAACATGCACAAACCACTGCCCATCGAGCCAGCCAGCGGTCTGACTCATTGACACAAACAAAACAAACCAACCAACACATGCCCTGCCCTGATCTCTCTATCTACCTCCATTGGAGAGAGACTGCCCTACCTCCATGCATTGTCTTAATCCGTCCCCAGTGGCTAACTAACAACGAAGCAAAGCATGATTTGTCCACCACTTTCCCATTATTATATATAGTGTAGTACCCCGCAGCCCACAATAATGAAACCAGATTAGCTTAATCACCACAACATCTTATTACTGTACTACTACCAGTATTGTATTTAAATCGTACATGATCACCCAAGCTGAGATCAGCATGCAATGCAGGGGTAAATCAAATCATTAACATGTGGACAAGCACAACCCCCTTGCTTATATTCAAAAGCCTTCAAACAAACCGGCCAGCACCATTCGGCATGAGCGATGAGCTATATGAAAATCCTTCAAACAAACCGGCCAGCTTGGCCTCACCCCAAGCACCAGCCTAAACAAGTTGGACTGCTGAGCTATCGCACTGATTAAACATCATTATCGTGCTAACTTGATCGGTGGCAAAAGGAAAGGTGATTGGGCCTCATCGATCGTCCGGGGAGGGGCAACTAGATGATGGAGTTATCTAAAGAGTAAATCTACGGACTAGGGCCTCGGTATGGTCCCATTTGGTGTCATTGTAAGAGTTGGCAGTTAAAAACTGCTTAGGGCCTCTTTGATTCACAGGATTGCAAGAACACTGAAATAGAAAAACTATAGGATTGCAGGTGTAAAACAGATGATTGAAAAACAATGATTCATAGGATTGTAAAAACACTGGAATAGGAAAAATGTAGGACTGGAATGGCACGTCCATTGGATCCCTATAGGATTTGAGTTTGTTTGATTGTGTCACTGAAAAACAAAGGATTTCTTTCAAGAGGTTGGGGTGGATGTTAGAATTCCTGTGAAATGTAGTACAAATGAATCCTTAGGAAAAAATCCTACGGGATTCAATCCTACGAATCAAACGATCAATGTAGGAAACATTCCTAAGGATTCTAATCCTTCAAATATCTTATCAAAATCCTTTGAATCAAAGAGACCCTGAAAAAGTAGAGGAATGTGAAACAAATGAAACGTTTGAAATGCAGGAACCAACATCGAAGGAATGCATTATTCAGTAGAGAAACCATGCACTGGTATGCAGGTTTGTCCCTCTTGCTTCGGTCTTTGTGTAAAAAAGAGGTCCGACTCAATGTTTCACTTCCTGCAAAATCACGGGAAACCAACAGTGTTGTTCTGAATCGCAATCGTATTCCTCTGGACTGGTTCCTGCAAATCAGACGGTGCTACAGTAACAAATCCCATGGAATGAGCATTCCTGCGTTTTTTCTATAAAAAATCCTTCAAATCAAAGGAGGCCTTACTTGGCCCTTGTTTGATAAGAATCAATCATACCGGAAGAGCAATCATTTTTTTTAACCTAGCTCCCTCACCTGAATATATTACTCAAAGAGCAACATCAAGCTTTTGGTGAGAGGCTGCTCACGAGCTGGCCACAAGAATCAACAAGGATATCCTCTAGACATGCATGATTGGATTGGAGCACAAAAGACGACCTTTCTAGTAATTAATTAATTTCTCTGGAGTATGTTTTAGCTTATACAAAATGCTAGTAGTACTAGTAGGGTGGAAGTTCTCATTGATGCTACTACTACATGTAAAGGCGTATCTCATTACAATTACATGCTCTATTTAGAACAGTAATAGTAGCAATAACAAAAGAAGAAATTAAAGAGGAAGAAGAAGAAGAAGAAAAAGGATTGGTCAAGGAGAGCTTTGACCACCTCCCAATCGAAGAGAGTAACAAGCTACTCTACCTACAACCAGAGAGGTCTGTATTGCGATTATGAGGGGCGCCTCAGTCCTTGGCTACTTTTACGGCGGTGGCCGGAGCCGCGATCAGATCACATGACGCTGCACGAGTTGGGGTTCTCGTCGTCGAACAGGCGGTACGAGTCCTGGAGCGGCGGCGGGGGCGGCGGCGACGCGTGCGTCCCGGGCGGGCTGTAGTAGTCCTGGTAGTAGGACTCCGGCGACGCGTGCGGGTACGGCATGTAGAGGTAGGACGGCGACCATTGCTGCATTGGCTGCGCCTGCTGGGAGTAGGCCTGCTGCGCCGGTGCCGGTGGGTGCTGCATCATGGAGTAGGAGGAGTACCCGGCCTGCTGCTGCGAGTAGCCCTGCTCCGGCTGCGGCGCGTAGTGGGACACGCTCGCCCTCGGCTGCGCCATGTTGTAGCTCATCACCGGCTGCGGCGCGCTGAATTCCTGGTGCGCGTACCTCGGCACATGGGCCGGCGCCGGCGCTGGGGACAGGGACCTATCCGCCGCAGGAGCAGCGGCGTCCTTGGGCTTGCTCTGTTTCTTCTCCGCCTCGCCCTCGCCCTCGCCCTTGTCATTGCCGGCTTCCTTTGCGGCGGCGGCGGCGGGCTCGGTGCCCTTTGCTTTGGGCTCGGCCGCCGCGCCCTCGCCGCCGTCTTTCTTTGCCTCGTCGCTTGGTTTCGCCTCCTCCTTGTCAGCCTTCTTCTCAGGTTCTGCTTCCTTCTCCGTCTCAGGCTTCTTCTCCGAGGCCGTCTCTTGCCCCGGCTTCTTGTCGGAGCTGTCGGCCTGCGGCTCCTCCGCCGGCTTCTTGTCGGCATCCTTGCTGCCGTCCTCGGCCGGAGGGGCCGGCGCGGGGGCCTCGGTTGGGGTTGGCGGCGCGGGGTCGGGATTCTTGGCAGGCGCGTGTTGCCATGGCAGGGCCTGCTTGCCTGACTTGTTCAGCCGCTTGATGAGCGTCTCGGCGTCCACGGTGCCGGTCACCATCACCTTGTGCAGCTGGGCGTCCACCTTCACGTCCTGCACGCCTGAACACCCCAACCAAAACGCGCGACGACCACTTAGCTAGTTAATCAAGCCGAAAATGCAGCGGCGCGAGGAGGAGGAGGAGGAGGAGGGTGACGCTAGTACCTTCGACGCTCTTGAGCACCTTCCGGACCTTCTTCTTGCAGCCATGGCAGTGGATGGTCACCCTCAGCACGAAGGTCTGCAGATCCATGGGATGGGAGTGCGCTCTGGCCTCTGGGGACTGGTCACCGTCGTCTCGCTTCTTGGTTGGGGAGCAGGATGGGGGCGCGCTCGAGTCTGTGGCTCTGAGGACGCTGGGAACTCAGGGGAGGCAGCAGATGCGGTGCTCAACTTATAGAGGTGGACGCGGGGATGGAGTACGACCACATAGGCCACTGACATGTGGGCCGGGCGGCTGCTCTGCTGCGGCGGCCGTATTGTTTGTTACAGTAGTACACAGGCGGTGGCGGCGGCGTATCCGTTCCGTTCCTAGGTACCAGGCGTCGTCAAAGAATTCTACGGTACCGAGGTTGATATTTGAGAGTGATTTTGATGACAATTTATGTTGGTCGAGGATGGCAATCAGCGAGCACCAGAACTCCATCGCAGTTCCGTTTTTCATCAAAATTTATCATACTGACATCCACGCGACAACTAAAGTTGCCATCAAACGCTGTTCATTGATTATGATTACTGTTTGTAAGGCGATAAGATATACTCCCTCCATTTCAATATCTAAGGTGTATTATTTTCAACACGTTAACCAAGACACATAATTATGTACTCCCTCCGTCCGGAAATACTTGTCGGAGAAATGCATAAAAATGGATGTATCTAGAATTAAAATACGTCTAGATACATCCACTCCTCCGACAAGTATTTCCGGACGGAGGGAGTACTATTTAGGATGAAATTACCCTTGTCTAATTCGTACATTAGCGGCAATAAATTATTTAGGCTAGGAAAGGAAGAGATACACGCAATCGGGAGAGAGATAATTTCCTTTTATTTCTCTATAAGGATAGATACATGCAATCAGGGGAGAGATACTTTCCTTTTTCTGGAGGGGCAAGATCGGAATTACGAGGAATTAGAACAAATGCATCTTACATTGTGGAATTTTATAAAAAAACAAATACACCTTATATAAACGGCCGGAGGGATAACAAATACTATCCAATTCGGACTTTTTTGCGGAATAACATGAATAATAATTTTACACTCTATAGCCTATGTATAATGTTTTATATTGGTCTTTGGATGAAGTCAATCTGCCAGTGCAAATATAACTAATTCGAACACTATTGACCGTTGGGTAACACCTGCACAACAACAAATTCTGCCACAGGTACTATTTAAAATATTTCATGGTTGACCTTAATCACAATGAACAAACCACAAAACACAAGCATTTGTCGTTTGTTCTAAAATCTTTCATGCTTTAACTATCCATATATTTCTCTTCTGAATGAAATGACACTCCTTTTTTTTTACTTCACAATTTACAATGCATAATACATAGAAACATCAAAATGCATGCATTTCTTCATTGTTTTAGAACTTTTCATGCTTAAATTATCCAAAAAGAAATCTTATAGATGAATTAAGATTTCTTTTCTACTTTACGATTTACCGGACAATGCGCAATGTGCACAAATTCTCACATCACAAACCTCCTCATTTGTTCTAAACTCTTCCATCCCTAAAGAAAATTATCTTGGGTATTTTTCACATGAGTTTCATGTAGCACTAGTGTAGAAGCCTATTAGTGGTGTGGCAAAAAGCGCCTTCGTAGCGTTGGCACACAACACCACCAATATAGCGCTAGTGATAATTTTTACTGACGGCGTTTGTGCGCATGTGAGCAGTAACTATGTGCTAATGGAGTGCCACTTGTGCAACACAACAAGAAATATATATCACCAGTGACATGCCGTGTTGGTGCCACGCCACCAATTTCATTTTATGCGTATAAAAATTAGCTAACCATATAGCATTAACAACTAAGCTAGCGGAAGTCATCTTCTGCTCACGAGCTCATTTGAGCTCGCGATGAACAGTAAAATCCATAAAAATGTTAAACATTTAAAAAATGTGAATAGTTTTGGTGCAAACATTCACAAAAGTACTCATTGCTTGCAAAATTTCATCACGAGATGACATTCATGGAAGTCTTGGCAAAAAAATCATCACCACAAAATGTTTTCGAAAATAACACTTTTGAAGCATCATTTTTGTTTTTTATATGACTTGTACGAATGTTATTTCGTGATGGAATTTTGTGAGCACTGAGAGCTTTTGTCAATGTTTGCACCCAAAAAAAGTAAAAAAAAAACAGATTTTACTGTTCACTGGAGCTCATTTGAGCTCGAGCTCAAAAACACCATGTCCCAAAGCTCGGTACTTCATTGATGACCTCACAAGTATAGGGGATCGAAACAGTATTTGAGGGAAGTATTTCACCCAAAGTTATATTATCATTCTTAGATGTTTTACAATCATTTTATATCAACATTCTATCATTTTTGGGACTAACCTATTGACATAGTGCCCAATGCCAGTTGCTGCTTTTTACTTCGCAAAATATTAGTACCAAACGAAGTCCAAATGCCACGAAATTGTTTGGAGATTCTTTTTTGGGCCAGAAGACAACTTAGGAGCCAAGGAAGCACCTGGGGGTGGCCCGTGGGGACCACCACAAATCAGGGCGCGCCAGGAGGCCCAAGCGCGCCCTGATGGGTTGTGAGGCCCACGAGGGTCTCCTCCAACGCCTCTTCGCTCTATAAATTCCCAGAAATTCCAGAAACCCTATGGGAGCAGACGAAACACAATTCCAGCCTCCGCAAGTCCCAGAG
Organism: Aegilops speltoides; assembly: GCA_021437245.1. Taxonomy (NCBI): domain Eukaryota; kingdom Viridiplantae; phylum Streptophyta; class Magnoliopsida; order Poales; family Poaceae; genus Aegilops; species Aegilops speltoides. The sequence continues at coordinate 21,586,228 of CM038145.1, read as the reverse complement.
CCACGAGATTCAATCTACACCATCACGGAGGGGTTCATCATCCTCATTGGTGTCTCTTCGATGATGCGTCAATAGTCCACCATAGACCTACGGCCCGTAGGCAGTAGCTAAATGTCTCTCTCTCTCTCTCTCTCTCTCTCTCTCTCTCTCTCTCTCTCTCTCTCTCTCTCTCGATTCTCAATACGATGGTTTTTTGGAGATCTATTTGATGTAATGACTTTTTGCGGTGTATTTGTTGGGATCCGACGAAGATCGAGTTTATGATCAGTTTCTATCCATGAATATTAATTGAGTCTTCTTTTGATCTCTTATATGCATGATTACTTACAGCCTCGTATTTCTTCTTGGAATCTTTGGATTAGTTAGGCCAACTAGATCGATTTTTCTTGCCACGGGAAGAGGTGTTTTTATGATGGGTTCGATCTTACGGTTTCCTCACCCAGTGACAGAGGGGTAGCGAGGCACGTATGTATCGTTGCTATTAAGGATAACAAGATGGGGTATATTCCTACATGAATAGATCTTGCCTACATCATGTCACCATTCTTATTGCATTACTCCGTTTCTCCATGAACTTAATACACTAGATGCATGCTAGATAGCGGTCGATGTGTGGAGTAATATTAGTAGATGCAGAATCGTTTTGGTCTACTAATCTTGGACGTGATGCCTATATAATGATCTTTTGCCTTGGATATCGTCATGATTATTTCATCTTCTATCAATTGCCCAAAAGTAATTTGTATACCCACCATATGTTATTTTCTTGAGAGAAGCCACTAGTGAAATCTACGACCCCCGGGTCTATCTTTCATCATAATATTGCTTTCCGATCTACTTTTTAATTGCTTTTGTTTTCAGATCTATTATTCTAAAAACCCAAAAATATCTTGTTGCACTTTTTATTTACATATTTTATTTCATGTTTGATTCAGATCTATTTACCCAAACTCATACTATTTAATCTATCTTTTTACCTGAGAGGGATTGACAACCCCTCTTACGCGTTGGATTGCCAGGATTTGTTCTTTGTGTGCAGATACCGTTTACATAGTGTTGCTTGATTCTCCTACTGTTTCAATAACCTTGGTTTCATAATTAAGGGAAATACCTACCGTATCTGTGATGCATCATCCCTTCCACTTTGGGGAAATACCGACGCGGATACAAGCAATCAGCGTCATCCTCCTCGACGACAGCGACGATGATGCGCCCGGGCCGTCCAACCCCCCACGCACGCAGGTCCGGAGTGCAGTAAGGATAACGGCGGGCACAAGGACGACGACGACGGCGGCGACTACAGCAAGTTCTACAGGCTCCTCGGCATGTAGAAGGAGGGCGGCGGCGCGACGTCTAGTAGTAGTACTTTTAGTTTGTTTTTAAATTAATTTTCAAATCTTGTATGAATATCAATGGAACGCCTAAATTTTCTTCAAATTTGTGTCGTGTTTGGCCGAATTTTGGCTGAGTTTAGTTTTTAAAAAATGGCGTCTAGGCGAGCTTGGGGCGGCGATTAGGAAACCGACCGCCCCCACGCTGATTCGCTCCCAGACGGCAATATTTCAAGCCCCTGGGTGGCCGAACGGCTGGAGATGCCCCATATGAATATGAGGTGAAAAGATGGAAGTCAAATCTGCCATAAGAACATATCCAGCCGGACTCAGCAAATCCAGCCCCTCAAACGCCCACGAGCACTGACTAGGCACTCCCTATATCCATGTCTCCACACCCACATATCCCATATTCTGTCCCCTATTTTCGTACTAAACCATGCAACGTTGATAAAAACTACATAGATCATGGGCGAAAATACGAATGCATAATTGGCTATAAAAATTGCAGCCGGATCATCGAAAGATAGCCAAAGTTCACGTAATACACATAATACGGCGGACAAGTTCAAATACAACTACAATTTTTAAATAAAGACAGATCTTCACCACTTCCTCGCCGGCCCTTTGCCCTTCCGGTCGCCGATGCAGTTGTAGGAGTCCGCGGCAGGAGGTGGGTCCACATCGGAGCCGTCGGACCCGTCGAAGGAGGAGGAATCGAAGATGACGACGAAGCCTTACAAGCGTCGGACCATGCGGTCTTGCTGGCCCTTGAGCTTGGCCACCCTCACTGCCTCCGCCACCTCCCGCTCAGATTGCGCTCAAGGCCGAGTCGGAGCTGCTTGGCGTTGAGCCTCCGAAGCCGTTCGGCCTTCCTCTCCGCTTTAGTCAGTGATCGGCACGCCCACTCGAAGAGACGACCCTCCTCGTCGGGCACCCGACGGCGGCAGACGGACTACGCAGAGCCATCGGACCGACCCGCCATCTCCCTAGCCCTCTGTCTCTCGCAGCGGGCAACTCGTGCGTCCTGTTTGGGGAACGTAGTAATTTCAAAAAATTTCCTACGCACACGCAAGATCATGGTGATGACATTGCAACGAGGGGAGAGTGTTGTCTACGTACCCTCGTAGACCGAAGCGGAAGCGTTGACACAAAGATAGTGGAAGTAGTCGACGTCTTCCGGTTCAACCGATCCAGCACCGTTACTCGGCACCTCCGAGTTCTTGACACGCGTCTGCTCGATGGCGCACCCTCGATCTCCGATCCAGCAGAGGCGCCGGGGAGTTCCGTCGGACGACGGCGTGGTGGCGATCTTGATGTTCTCTGTCGCAGGCTTCGCCTAAGCACCGCTACAATATGACCGAGGTGTAATATCGTGGAGGGGCACCGCACACGGCTAAGGAACGATCTCAATGATCAACTTGTGTGTCCTAGGGTGCCCCTACCCCGTATATAAAGGAGGGAGGGAGGAGGAGGCCGCCCAAGGGGCGCGCCATAGAGGAGGGGGAAACCTACTCCAAGTAGGTTTCCCCCCCTTTTCCTTATCTTATTTGGAGGAGGAAGGAAAGAGTACTAGTATTAGGAATAAGTACTAGTAGTAGTAATAGGAAGAGGGGGGGAGGAGAAAGGAAAGGGGGGGCCGACCCACCTCCCCAATTCGGATTGGGCTGGGGGGGCGCGCCCCCCTCCCTTGTTCCTTCTCCCTTCTTCCTATATGGGCCCAATAAGGCCCATATACCTCCCGGGGTTCCAGAACCTCCGGTAGCTCCAAACTTCTCCGGAACCTTTCCGGTGTCCAAATATATCCGTCCAATATATCAATCTTTATGTCTCGACCATTTCGAGACTCCTCGTCATGTCCGTGATCACATCCGGGACTCCGAACAAACTTCGGTACATCAAAATACATAAACTCATAATATAACTGTCATCGAAACCTTAAGCGTGCGGACCCTACGGTTCGAGAACAATGTAGACATGACCGAGACACGTCTCGGTCAATAACCAATAGCGGGACCGGATGCCCATATTGGTTCCTACATATTCTACGAAGATCTTTATCGGTCAAACCGCATAACAACATACGTTATTCCCTTTGTCATCGATATGTTACTTGCCCGAGATTTGATCGTCGGTATCCAATACCTAGTTCAATCTCGTTACAAGCAAGTCTCTTTACTCGTTCCGTGTACGTCATCTCATAACTAACTCATTAGTTACATGCTTGCAAGGCTTGGGTGATGAGTATTACCGAGAGGGCCAGAGATACCTCTCCGACAATCGGAGTGACAAAACCTAATCTTGAATTATGCTAACTCAACATGTACCTTCGGAAACACCTGTAGTACTCCTTTATAATCACCCGATTCGTTGTGACGTTTGGTAGTACCAAAGTGTTCTTCCGGTAAACGGAGTTACACAATCCTCATAGTTACGAGAACATGTATAAGTCATGAAGGAAGCAATAGCGTAATACTAAGCGATCAAGTGCTAAGCTAACGGGATGGGTCATGTCAATCACATCATTCTCCTAATGATGTGATCTCATTAATCAAATGACAACACATGTCTATGGTTAGGAAACATAACCATCTTTGATTAATGAGCTAGTCAAGTAGAGGCATACTAGTGACTATATGTTTGTCTATGTATTCACACATGTATCATGTTTCCGGTTAATACAATTCTAGCATGAATAATAAACATTTATCATGATATGAGGAAATAAATAATAACTTTATTATTTCCTCTAGGGCATATTTCCTTCAGTCTCCCACTTGCACTAGAGTCAATAATCTAGATTACATAGTAATGATTCTAACACCCATGGAGTCTTGGTGCTGATCATGTTTTGCTCGTGAGAGAGGCTTAGTCAATGGGTCTGCAACATTCAGATCCGTGTGTATCTTGCAAATCTCTATGTCTCCCACTTGGACTTGGTCCCGAATGGAATTGAAGCGTCTCTTGATGTGCTTGGTCCTCTTGTGAAATCTGGATTCCTTTGCCAAGGCAATTGCACCAGTATTGTCACAAAAGATCTTCATTGGTCCCGATGCACTAGGTATGACACCTAGATCGGAAATGAACTCCTTCATCCAGACTCCTTCATTTGCCGCTTGAAGCGACTATGTACTCCGCTTCACATGTAGATCCCTTTCTGACGCTTTGTTTTGAACGCACCAACTTACAGCTCCACCGTTTAATATAAACACGTATCCGGTTTGCGATTTAGAATCGTCCGGATCGGTGTCAAAGCTTACATCGGCGTAACCATTTACGACTAGCTCTTTGTCACCCCCATATACGAGAAACATATCCTTAGTCCTTTTCGGTATTTCAGATGTTCTTGACCACTGTCCAATGATCCACTCTGGATTACTTTGGTACCTACCGCCAAGCTTATTGCTAAGCATACGTCAGTGCGGTACACAAGATTGCATACATGATAGAGCCTATGGTCAAGCATATGGAACATCTTCCATTTTCTCTCTATCTTCTGCTGTGGTCGGGCATTGAGTTCGACTCAACTTCACACCTTGTAGCACGAGCAAGAATCCTTTCTTTGCTCGATCCATTTTGAACTTTTTCAAAATTTTGTCAAGGTATGTGCTTTGTGAAAGTCCTATTAAGCGTCTTGATCTATCTCTATAGATCTTGATGCCCAATATGTAAGCAGCTTCACCGAGGTCTTTCATCGAAAAACTTTTATTCAAGTATCCCTTTATGCTATCCGAAATTCTATATCATTTCCAATTAACAATATGTCATCAACATATAAAACTAGAAATGCTACTGAGCTCCCACTCACTTTCTTGTAAATACAGGCTTCTCCAAAAGTCCAGATAAAACCATATGCTTTGATCACACTGTCAAAGCGTTTATTCCAACTCCGAGATGCTTGCACCAGTCCATAAATGGAGCGTTGGAGCTTGCACACTTTGTCGAGACCTTTTGGATCAACAAAACCTTCAGCTGCATCATATACAACTCTTCTTCTAGAAATCCATTCAAGAATGCAGTCTTGACATCCATTTGCCAAATTTCATAATCATGAAATGCAGCAATAGCCTACATGATTCGGACAGACTTAAGCATCGCTACGGGTGAGAAAGTCTCATCGTAGTCAACCCTTGAACTTGTCGAAAACCTTTCGCAACAAGTCGAGCTTTGTAGACGATAACATTACCATCAACGTCGGTCTTCTTCTTAAAGATCCATTTATTCTCAATGGCTTGCCGATCATCGGGCAAGTCAACCAAAGTCCATACTTTGTTTTCATACATGGATCCTATCTCAGATTTCATGGCCTCTAGCCATTTTGCGAATCTGGGCTCATCATCGCTTCCTCATAGTTCGTAGGTTCATCATGGTCTAGTAACATGACTTCGAATAGGATTTCCGTACCACTCAGTGCGGATCTTACTCTGTAGACCTACGAGGTTCGATAGAAACTTGATCTGAAGTTTCATGATCAATATCATTATCTTCCTCACTAATTGGTGTAGTCGTCGCAGAACCGGTTCTTGTGATGAGCTACTTTCCAATAAGGGAGTAGATCTGATTATCTCATCAAGTTCTACTTTCCTCCCACTCACTTCTTTCGAGAGAAACTCCTTCTCTAGAAAGGATCCGAATTAGCAACGAAGATCTTGCCCTCAGATCTGTGATAGAAGGTGTACCCAATAGTCTCCTTTGGGTATCCTATGAAGACACATTTCTCCGATTTGGGTTCAAGCTTATCTGGTTGAAGTTTCTTCACATAAGCATCGCAGCCCCAAACTTTGAGAAACGACAACTTTGGTTTCTTGCCAAACCACAGTTCATAAGGCGTCGTCTCAACGGATTTTGATGGTGCCCTATTTAACGTGAATGCGGCCGTCTCTAAAGCATAACCCCAAAACGATAGCGGTAAATCGGTAAGAGACATCATAGATCGCACCATATCAAGTAAAGTACGATTACGACGTTCGGACACACCATTTCGTTGTGGTGTTCCAGGTGGCGTGAGTTGCGAAACTATTCCACATTGTTTCAAATGTAAACCAAACTCGTAACTCAAATATTCTCCTCCACGATCGGATCGTAGAAATTTTATTTTCTTGTTACGATGATTTTCTACTTCACTCTGAAATTCTTTGAACTTTACAAATGTTTCAGACTTGTGCTTCATCAAGTAGATATACCCATATCTGCTCAAATCATCTGTGAAGGTGAGAAAATAACGATATCCGCCACGAGCCTCAACATTCATCGGGCCACATACATCTCAGATGTATGATTTCCAACAAATCTGTTGCTCTCTCCATAGAACCGGAGAACGGTGTTTTGGTCATCTTGCCCATGAGGCACGGTTCATAAGTACCAAGTGATTCATAATCAAGTGATTCCGAAGTCCATCGGATGGAGTTTCTTCATGCGTTTTACACCGATATGACCTAAACGGCAAGGCCACAAATATGTTGCACTATCATTATCAACTCTGCATCTTTTGGCTTCAACATTATGAATATGTGTATCACTACTATCGAGATTTAATAAAAATAGACCACTCTTCAAGGGTGCATGACCATAAAAGATATTACTCATATAAATAGAACAACCATTATTCTCTGATTTAAATGAATAACCGTCTCGCATCAAACAAGATCCAGATATAATGTTCATGCTCAACGCTGGCATCAAATAACAATTATTCAGGTCTAAAACTAATCCCGATGGTAGATGTAGAGGTAGCGTGCCGACCGCGATCACATCGACTTTGGAACCATTTCCCACGCGCATCGTCACCTCGTCCTTAGCTAATCTTCGCAATCCGTAGTCCCTGTTTGAGTTGCAAATGTTAGCAATGTAACCAGATATCAAATACCAGTGCTCTGCGAGCATTAGTAAGGTACACATCAATAACATGTATATCACATATACCTTTGTTCACTTTGCCATCCTTCTTATCCGCCAAATACTTGGGGCAGTTCCGCTTCCGATGTCGATCGCTTGCGGTAGAAGCACTCGATTTCAGGTTTAGGTCCGGACTTGGGTTTCTTCTCTTGAGCAGACAACTTGTTTGCTGTTCTTTTGAAGTTCCTTCTTCTTCCCTTTGCCCTTCTTCTTGAAACTAGTGGTCTTGTTGACCATCAACACTTGATGCTCCTTCTTGATTTCTACCTCCATGCTTTCAAAGATCGCGAAGAGCTCGGGAATAGTCTTGTTCATCCCTTGCATATTATAGTTCATCACAAAGCTCTTGTAGCTTGGTGGCGTGATTGGAGAATTCATCAATGACGCTATCATCCGGAAGATTAACTCCCGGTTGAATCAAGTGATTATTATACCCGGACATTTTGAGTATATGCTCACCGATGTAACTGTTCTCCTCCATCTTGCAGCTATAGAACTTATTGGAGACTTCATATCTCTCAATCCGGGCATTTGCTTGAAATATTAACTTCAAATCTGGAACATCTCATATGCTCCATGACGTTCAAAACGTCGTTGAAGACCCGTTCTAAGCCGTAAAGCATGGCACATCGAACTATCGAGTAGTCATCGACTTTGCTCGCGAGACGTTCTTACGCGTCGTCGGTTACATCAGCAGCAGTTCGGCACCCAGCGGTGCTTCCAGGGCGTAACTCTTACAGTGCAAAGAATGAGGATAATCCTCGGGTTATGGACCCGATCCGTGTAATTGCTACCATCATCTTTCAACTTTGCTTTCTCAAGGAACGCATTAAAATTCAACGGAACAACAAAGACGAGCCATCTATCTACAAACAAACATAGACAAGTAAAATACTATCGGTACTAAGTTCATGATAAATTTAATTAATCATATTACTTAAGAACTCCCACTTAGATGACATCTCTCTAGTCATCTAAGTGATCACGTGATCCAAATCAACTAAACCATGTCCGATCATCACGTGAGATGGAGTAGTTTCAATGGTGAACATCTCTATGTTGATCATATCTACTATATGATTCACGCCGACCTTCGGTCTCCGTGTTCGAGGCCATATCTGTATATGCTAGGCTCGTCAAGTATAACTTTGAGTATTCGCGTGTGCAACTTTTTTGCACCGTTGTATTTGAACGTAGAGCCTATCACACCCGATCATCACGTGGTGTCTCAAAGACGAAGAACTTTCGCAACGGTGCATACTCGGGAGAACACTTCTTGATAATTAGTGAGAGATCATCTTAAAATGCTACCGTCAATCAAAGCAAGATAAGATGCATAAAGGATAAACATCACATGCAATCAATATAAGTGATATGATATGGCCATCATCATCTTGTGCTTGTGATCTCCATCTTCGAAGCACCGTCGTGATCACCATCGTCACCGGCGTGACACCTTGATCTCCATCGTAGCATCGTTGTCGTTTACGCCATCTGTTGCTTCTACCACTATCGCTACCGCTTAGTGATAAAGTAAAGCAATTACAGGGCGTTTGCATTTCATACAATAAAGCGACAACCATATGGCTCCTGCCATTGCCGATAACCGGTTACAAAACATGATCATTTCATACAATAAAATATAGCATCACATCTTGGCCATATCACATCACAACATGCCCCGCAAAAACAAGTTAGGCGTCCTCTACTTTGTTGTTGCAAATTTTACGTGGCTGCTACGGGCTTAAGCAAGAACCAATCTCACCTACGCATCAAAACCACAACGATAGTTTGTCAAATAGACTCGTTTAACCTTCACAAGGACGGGCGTAGCCTTTCTCGTTCAACTAAAGTTGGAGAAACAGACACCGCTAGTCACCGTGTGCAAAGCACGGCGGTAAACCAGTCTCGCGTAAGCGTCGCGTAATGTCGGTCCGGCCGCTTCATCCAACAATACCGCTGAACCAAAGTATGACATGCTGGTAGGCGGTATGACTTATATCGTCCACAACTCACTTGTGTTCTACTCGTGCATATAACATCAAACCATAAAACCTAGGCTCGGATGCCATTGTTTGGGGAACGTAGTAATTTCAAAAATTTCCTCGCGCACGCAAGATCAAGGTGATGACATTGCAACGAGGGAGAGTGTTGTATCGTACCCTCGTGAGACCCGAAGCGGAAGCGTTGACACAGCGTAGTGGAAGTAGTCGTCGTCTTCCGGTTCAACCGATCCAGCACCGTTACTCGGCACCTCCGAGTTCTTGACACGCGTCAGCTCGATGGCGCACCTCGATCTCCGATCCAGCGAGGCGCCGAGGGGAGTTCCGTCGACCTGACGGCGTGGTGGCGATCTTGATGTTCTCTGTCGCGGGCTTCGCCTAAGCACCGCTACAATATGACCGAGGTGTAATATCGTGGAGGGGCACCTGCACACGGCTAAGGAACGATCTCAATGATCAACTTGTGTGTCCTAGGGTGCCCCTACCCCGTATATAAAGGAGGGAGGGAGGAGGAGGCCGGCCCAAGGGGCGCGCCATAGAGGAGGAAACCTACTCCAAGTAGGTTTCCCCCCTCCTTATCTTATTTGGAGGAGGAAGGAAAGAGTACTAGTATTAGGAATAAGTACTAGTAGTAGTAATAGGAAGAGGGAAGGAGAAAGGAAGGGGCGGCCCCCTCCCCAGTCGGATTGGGCTGGGGGTCGCCTCCCTTGTTCCTTCTCCTTCTTCCTATATGGGCCCAATAAGGCCCATATACCTCCCGGGGTTCCAGAACCTCCGGTAGCTCCAAACTTCTCCGGAACCTTTCCGGTGTCCAAATATATCCGTCCAATATATCAATCTTTATGTCTCGACCATTTGAGACTCCTCGTCATGTCCGTGATCACATCCGGACTCGAACAAACTTCGTACATCAAAATACATAAACTCATAATATAAGCGCATCGAAACCTTAAGCGTGCGGACCCTACGGTTCGAGAACAATGTAGACATGACCGAGACACGTCTCGGTCAATAACCAATAGCGGGACCTGGATGCCCATATTGGTTCCTACATATTCTACGAAGATCTTTATCGGTCAAACCGCATAACAACATCGTTATTCCTTTGTCATCGGTATGTTACTTGCGAGATTTGATCGTCGGTATCCAATACCTAGTTCAATCTCGTTACGGCAAGTCTCTTTACTCGCTCAATCGTCATCTCATAACTAACTCATTAGTTACATGCTTGCAAGGCTTGGGTGATGAGTATTACCGAGAGGGCCTAAAGATACCTCTCCGACAATCGGAGTGACAAAACCTAATCTCGAATTATGCTAACTCAACATGTACCTTGAAACACCAGTAGTACTCCTTTATAATCACCCGATTCGTTGTGACGTTTGGTAGTACCAAAGTGTTCTTCCGTAAACAGGAGTTACACAATCCTCATAGTTCTGAGAACATGTATAAGTCATGAAGGAAGCAATAGCGAGAATACTAAGCGATCAAGTGCTAAGCTAACGGGATGGGTCATGTCAATCACATCATTCTCCTAATGATGTGATCTCATTAATCAAATGACAACACATGTCTATGGTTAGGAAACATAACCATCTTTGATTAATGAGCTAGTCAAGTAGAGGCATACTAGTGACTATATGTTTGTCTATGTATTCACACATGTATCATGTTTCCGGTTAATACAATTCTAGCATGAATAATAAACATTTATCATGATATGAGGAAATAAATAATAACTTTATTATTGCCTCTAGGGCATATTTCCTTCACGTCCGACTCCGGAGTCCGCATCCGTGGCGTCGACTGAGCGGGCACTAGAACCCAGCGCTGCCCGCGTACGGGCAGAGTAGCGGCCATAGGTGGAGGAGGTCATCGGACGGGAGGAGCAAATCTGGCAGGCCTCGCAGATCCACGCGCGGGGCGGGAAGGGCCGGTGCTGGCATTGGCGTTGGTGCGAGGGACGACAGGGGGTGTCGCATCGGACCCGGGGCTACCGCCCGTACTGACCCACGAGCGCGATACGGAGCACCAATTCCTCCTCATGTCCGGAGCTGCCGCCGGAGTGGCAACCGTTGTTGGACATGCTCGCCGCCACTAGGGATTTGGCAGATTGGGGAAATGGGAGCGCTGGGAAGGGGAGAGGTGGGGAGAAGAGTGAGTTAGGATTTCTGCCGGACGGGGATTCTTGTGGGGTCGGGGTGGGCCAGCGGTGGGCTGGTCGGACGTGGCGGGCGCGCCCGGACCGCCTCATACCCGCCCTACATTTGGCACGGATATGAAGGGTGTTAGTCAGCCTGGGCGTTTGAGGCCCGTTTAAGAGCTCTAGTTTGGTCGGTATTTTGTGACCGGTCAGTGACCAGATGTCCTGTCTGGGCGTATGAGACGGATATAGGGCGCCCGGTTGTAGAAGCTCTAAGAGCATTTAGAACTGGACCTCTCAAACCCACCTCATACGTCCGGGCAGGCGACCGGTCACTGCCCGGTCATGATTTTTGACCCAGACAGACCTCTCAACCTGCTCTCAAACGCCCGCGTTGACCGGCACCCCCATATCCAGCCCAAATATGGGGCGGATATAGGGGCGCCTGGGCACGCCCGCCATGTAGGCTTGACGGCATGGCCTCACAGGAAAACGCCCGGAAACCCGGTGGTCCGACGGACGCCGCGTCCGTCGCCACGGTGTGAATGCCCCGCAGCGCCGCTCCGGCTCGCCGTCCAAGACGAAATCTGTCTATTTAAGTCGGCCAGCATCCCGCACCCCTAACCCAATCCCATCCCCCTCTTCGCGCCGCCAGTCCGAGACCATCCACCTCCTCCCTCTCCCTCTCCGGCGCTCTATCCACGCTCTGGAGCAAGATCACGTACTATGCCATGCTGACGTCGGAGCGCCGCTACGAGATCCAGCAGCAGATCCGGGCGAGGGAAGTCGCGCGCGCCGCCGGCATCGCTGTCGGGCTGCCTCTGGACTCGTGGGAGCCGCAGGAGGAGGAGGAGATGGCTCTGATGAAGGTGGAAGAGGCGGAGGAGCTGGACCAGCAGGCGTCGACCTTCAACATGGAGCAGGCGGAGGCAGAGTTCGTCGTCGTCCAGTCCGACGAGATGGACGAGCAGCAGGCGAAGACCTATGTGGAGGCCAACCGGGCGCTCCTCCGGCGGCAGCAGGCGAAGACCGACGCGTTCTTCGCCGAGCTCGACGCAGAGATAGAGGCGGAGGAGGCTGAAGCGGAGCAGCCGGAGGCGCCGGAGCTGCAGCTGCCGCCCATGCAGCCAGAGCCGGCACGGAGATCGTGGCGATCTCCGACGAGGAGTAGCTATGATCGACGTAATACATAGGTTCTATTTTCTTTTGCATGTCTTTGTATGGATATAAGAATCGACTATGAGATGTCCGGATGCAACAAATCAAATTTGAGGTGTGCTCGGTTACTGCCCGCAGGCGTTTGAGGGGCCGGTTTTGCCATATGTGGTTGTAGATGCTTTAAGCTTGCGCCATTGACGTACTCTCGATTTATTTCTTTTGTTAAAAGTGGAAAAGTTCACCCCTGAATTATTTCTACCTTTTTTTTTGCTTGGGGTTAGAAATGGTGGACTGACTGTCGATTACATCATCGGCGCTGGTGCGAGACTCGTGGTGGAGTACGCAGGTCCGCCTTTGACAGGAGCATAGAAAAAGTAGTAGTACGACCTTGGAAGAATTATTAGTTCTTGAAATGTTAGCAGCTTTGGAGAAACATGCATGATGAGATGGTGGACTGCACCATGGCTAAAGCCGCACCACACGCACATTTTTCACGAAGGAAAAGGGTTTGCTTATCCTTGGGCCCTGCGATTTCGATAAGGCCGAGATCGATCTACAGCCTCACAGCTAGTGCGGAGAGCGGCAGTACCAGTGCTGTAGTGGCAGCAGCAGCGTCAGTGCAAGCAAGCAAGACGGACGGACAGCTCTGGTTTTGCTCTCTTGTGATGAACTGATGATGATTGCCATCCGTGACCGCGAGAAGTTCCAACTTCCAAGGCCGGCCGGGACTGGGAGGGCGTTTTCGGCGGTGGTGCAGAGTTATTTGCGCAGCCGCAGGCTTTCTATCCTGGCCTTTGGAGATCGGGGAGCCAGAGCCAGCCACATCTTTTCTTTCTTTCTTTCTTTCTTATCTGAGAGATTAGTATAGATAATAAACTGTCCATCTCCTTGGTCTCTTTCTTTCTTTCTTATCTGACAGATTAGTATAGATAATAAACTGTCCATCTCCTTGGTCTCTTTCTTTCTTTGCACGTCTTGTTGGACTCATGTGTTGCGTGCGTGACGAGCAGCCGGCTGCCTCTGCCTGCATGATTGTTACGTAGTAGTATTGTTATGCAGATGAATGGTTCACGAGGTGCAGTCGTAGCATTAGTGTTACACACTCATCAGCAACTTGTTGCACTCTATCGCTTGCCCTTTTGTGGCTCCGATGGGCACGTAGCATTCTGTATTGGACTGGGGTGCATAGGAAATGGCTGTGGGCGGGCGGGCGGATCCTGTTTTGTTAGTGGAGTTTTTGTTTGCGAGCGAGCGTACGAGGGCTCCCACACCAGGACACTTGCTCGTTGTGCAACCAGGAGGATGAAACTGTTAACCACCTCCTGACTGGCTATGTCTTCGCGCGTGAAGTTTGGGCAAAGGTAGGCCTCATTATGGGCATGATCGACCTGGCACCAGCACAAGGAGAGGATCTACGGGCATGGAGCACTCGGACGACACGACTTGGGAGATACACAAAGACTGCTCACGCCATTCAGGTACTGGTCCTCTGAGAGCTATGGAAGCATCGGAACTTGATTGTGTTCAATGGTAAGAGCCCGGATGTGCGGCATTTTTTGCTACGGAGAATACAATCTGAGGGTGTAAATATGAAAGCGGGCAGCCATCCTGCATGCGGATCTTACCATTCTCCTAGTAGATGTAGAGGTAGATGGGTGGGAGTACGGTGAATAATCCATCTATAGCTGACAAAGTGGATCGCGTTGTGTAAGCGCCATGTAATACTGTGGACGGGGCCATTCCCCCCCCCCCCCCCTTCTATCAATATATGATACGTAGACTCATGCGTATTCAAGAGAGAAAAAAGAGCGTACGAGCCGGGGAGGGGCAGGTCGAATTAAAAGGTTCTGTTCGTACGTAGCGACCAAAGGGAGAGAACGGCACGCCTCCCTCTCCTCGCATTCACGCCCGGCCGAGCCTTGTTCAAAAACAAAACCAAAAAAACAGACCAAACCGGATAGATGACATGACGACATGTTGCAGCTAGCATTCATCCTGAGAGAGGTGTGTTCCGCGCAGTCGGGGATCGTCAATCTTGCGGACGGACGTGTGCGTGCGTTCATGTGGAATCAGCAAGCGGATACAGTGGATTCTAGGCGTGCTCTGCTTATTACTCCCTCCGTTTCTTTTTAGTCCGTATATAAAATTTGGTCAAAGTCAAGCTTTGCATAGTTTGACTAATTTTATATTAAAAAATATCAACACTCATGATATGAAATCAACATTTTCAGATGCACCATGAAATGAATTTTCATATTACATAGTTTAAGTATTGTAGATGTTCATATTTTTTAATATAAATCTGGTCAAACTTTGTGTGTTTGACTTTCACCAAAACTTATACGCGAAGTAAAAAGAAACGTATCTACGTAGTCGCGGGTGCACGGTGGGGTTGGCGATGCGTCTCTCTTGATATGTGGCGTGCTTTGTCGGGTCAAACTAAGTCAGCCGGCGGCCGTGCGGCTGGCGGAAGGAAACGGGGAGTGTAAAACGAGATGCATGTGTGCCCTTTTCCTCCCAATCCCATGCACCTCCCTTGGGCCACCCTTGGCCACGGGAAGGGAAGAGAGGAGGAACCTACAAGGCTTGTCCTCGACCGATCTCGGCTCCGGTCTCCACGCCGGACGGATGGTGCAGCAGCACTAGTACGTTTGGGCTCCACGCTCGTGTACCGCCCACGTGGGAGAAGCAGCTACGGTTTTGTCGCCAAGGACCACGCACTCACTGGCACTGCATCCATACGATTTTATTTTATTTTTTGCTTGCGGGAAACCATAGTAGTACTACGTCCTTTTTACTCGCATCGTGAGGAAAAGCACCAACCATGTTGATGTTGGTTGGTGGTCAAAGAAGCCGCACGTAGGAGTAGAAATGAAACCGCCAAAATTGAAGCAGAGACGGCAGGATAACACTAAACAAATCGTCCGGGGGCTCGGGATCCAACACCGAACAAGGCGGTATGGCAGCCATACGTACGTACATACTCGCGTCATTTGTTGCGTATACATGCATGCGGTTCATCCTTGGTTCGTCCGTTTCTGCGGAAACGCCGTTATTTGCTGCGTGTATGGACGGCTTGCCGACCGATGGGTTCATGCACGTACATATGTCATCATCTCACAGCTTTAATTGTTTCTAGGTGCTGCATGTACGTTCCACGTCGACGCCACGTCGTCCCCATACCGTACCCGTGCAGGGGCAGCGGTGCTGCATGGGCCGCCCGGCCGGCCGGATCAATTATTACCTTCTTTTTCTTGTCTTTTATCATATTACTTGTCTCGGAAATGGATGTATCTAGAACTAAAATACGTCTAGATACATTTATTTTCGAGACAAGTAATTCCGAACGGAGGGAGTATCATATTATTGATCGATCGATTACTTCCTCCGTGATAATATGATGTTTTTTTTGCGGGATAATATAATGTTATCGATTTACTAGCATGCACGTCTCCGTCGAGATGTGCGCTTACCGTACGCATTGCAACGCCAACAATAACAGTAGCCAAATGCATGCTAGCCAGGGTAGACTCGATGGATGGATCTGGGACTTTCACCGTGAGCTCTTGGTCTGAAACGGAGGGTTTTGATCACGGTCTTCCTGCATAAATCATGCATGTACTTGTCCCAAACGCGGATGCGGCATGACCTAGCCAGCCATCTGTAAAGGTAAAAACACAACCATTGTCATGTACGCAAGCTTCAATCACCGTGATCTGATGGCGCAGCTCGCTGATCACGATGGACCAAGCTTCCAGCACATGTACGCAACGAACCATAGAATACAAGCAGGGTGCCAAATTGAACACCGGCACCATCACAAATTCTTGTCAAGTAGGAGTATTTTTTTTCTTGCAGTAATAATCCAGGGGACAAACACGTGTCTGACAGTGCCCATAGGATCCATGGAACGGATGGTCTCATTCTCTCGACTGTTTGCGCTTCCACGCCCTGCGGCGTCAGCGTCAGCGCCAACAAACGCCACGCTGCGCATTACATAGTGCGGTTACTCCTAGCTACGCCCTACTACGTACGTAGCCGGCTAGTAGCAGCGAAAAGAGAGGATTGCTCGCCGCAGAGATTGCGGCCTTGACGCTAGCATTTGCGCGCCAAGTCGTCGGCTAGCAGTACGTGGATCTCATCTGCCCGCCTCTCGACTCCCGCAACCGCAGCTCGCTCACCTATAGCTAGTTCTGTTTTCTTTCTGTTGTGAGTTGGAACCTAGCTAATTCTGTTAGGACACACACGGCGAGTGCCCCGTGCGGCCAAATTCACTGTTTTGACCCTTTTTCATTAGTTTAGCAGGATTTGACTCTAGGTGTAGAATTATTCCGGATCTGACTTTTTTCTACCGTCATTGTTTTTGACGGCACGGTACTTGTGCCGTCACGTCCATTTTATGCGAAAAAGACCATATCGCCATGGTCTATGGTGGTAGGATGTGTTACCCTACCGCCATAGCCTATGGTGGTAGGGTCTTCATATTTGTTTTGTTGCATGCGTGCCCCTATTATCAGCGCATGCATGTCCATACCGCCAAAGACCGTGGCGATAGGGTATTTTTCAAACCGAATGGGCATGACGGTGTAAGTAAGTCCTACCGCCAAAGGCATTGGCGGTAGGATCTACTACCCTACCGCCAAAGACAATGACGGTATAAAATGATCAGATCCGAAAAACGTTTGCACATAGGATCATATTATGCTTAAGTTAAGGAAAATGATCAAAACAGTGAATTTGTCCGCCCTGCGCTGAAGCCCAACATCTATAGACCAGACTGCTCCTTCCTTTGGTCCTCCGCCTCCTGGTCCTCGTCGCGCACGACGAGGGGCGGCGGCAGGGTGCCAGCCTTCACGTCGCGGACCACCCCTCCCACCCCCCCCCCGGCACGCTCGGATTAAAAAAGGTCGCCCGCGCGTCGCTGACACGTGGACCCGCGGTCATCCCGCGTCATTAATAAAGACGCGGGAGGTAGTTGACCAGCCGCGAGGTGTGGGCGCGGTGGACACCGAGAGGACGCGTGGCACGTCCGCGCCGACGCATGAGGCCCAAATTTTGGCTGAAAATGGATCTGCGCAGTCGTGATTTAGGAATGGGCCGACGAGTTGGGCCATTATTTTTGTCCGCGTCGACCCAAACGAACGGCGGTGGACGAAATGAGTTGCTGCGTTGCAGTTTCTCTAATCTATTGTAAGAAAGAAATGTGGATCGGCTCTTTAACCCCCCCTTCTTCTTTAGTATACGATACGTGCACTTGCGCGTATTCTAGAAAAAAGAGCTCTCAATGTCGGATCCTATTCATATAGTAGCTATTACGGACGGAACTTTAACCACAGTGCCCGCACGTGGACTTGTCCCCAGGCAGAGGGTCAGCAGCGACGGCACTTGGGCGCCACATCCACTCATAATACCACCTGTAGTAATTAAGACATTGACTAGCCACAGTGGGAGTACTTCAACAGTAACATCGAGTCTAACTCAGCAAATTTGCTTATGTGGCAATGAGTTAATGAGGAGAGAGGTAGTTACAGTAACTAAAACATCACATGTCCCAATGCAATATGAGTCTATAACCTAATAAATGAAGCTTTGCATATTACCGCACTTATGTTACTACCCACTACTCCCTCTTTTCCAGTTTATAAGGCTTATCTCAAAATTTTAGTTTTTCCATTTTATAATGCTCAATTTGGTTGTTCCCCATCACATGTTCAGATTCCAAGGTGCATTAAATCATTGCATGCAAGTATTAAGAGAAAATTGACCAATGCATGTACTTTATGCATGCATGCATTGCAATTAATGAATTGATAAACATAATTTTTTTTAGGAAAACAAGAGCATTAATTAGGTGCTTTTGCAAACTACAAAAAATATTCCACCGCTCACCATCTACCTTGGTCGGTGAGATTTTTAAATTGAGCCCTATAAATCGAAAAGGAGGGAGTATGAAGTTAGTAACATAGTCTAAGGATTTGTGTATGTTACTAGTGCATGTTACTATGCATTATGGCTTAGCTATAGTAGATAACCTCTGGTGTTTCTAGACCGCCCATTGATTAACAATAAGCTTCCAACTGTTACTGTTTGCGCACATCCAGCCGGTATTTTCAGAGTTTGGCCAAAAGGGCGCCGAGTTGACTAGGATATGTGGATATTTGAGCTACCCGTTTGTCCATGTCGCCAGCTTTTACGACACATGTATCTTATCCGTCTCGTCGATTGATCGTCTAATTAGGCGCGGTAATTCGCTGGCCTTGATGCCTAGGCTAAGCTTAGCATGGCTAGGGTTTGACAAATTTAAACACGCACCACTGGATGGATGGATGGGTGAGACATGAGATCCAGTCGTGATATCTCAAGGTCGGCTATCATGTACCTCCCTCAGGTAATTTTATATCTGCGCACCTGACTGACTTGACGGCCTAGCTTGGTAGCCGCTAGCTTATTATCACACTATTTGCCTGCCCTCCTCTTCTTGATCCAGATGGTATTTGTGTCTCGTCTCAGTGTCACCTCAGACCTCATCCCGTGTGATTTTCATTATCTGGGAGTGGTGACCAAAGTGCACGTACATGATTATCCCAGCTGCAACCGACCCGCCCATCACTGTTTTCAGGATGCAACTTTATTTTTTATTTTTATTTTGCGGGGAGGGGTGCAACTTTTATTATTGATCTAATGTGTTTATTAAAGTTTGATGGACGCGGCGTCAACTCATACTTGACACGTTTCAGCACAATGCTTCGTGTTCGTCACCTGTTTGTACCCCACCATGTTTTGGGTATGTTTTTTTACAGCAATAACATTTTATTCCTCAAATGACAGACAAGTCGTTTACAATAACATGAGAAATAAAGTTAACGCAAAAAAGTATGTTACTGCAACACCGTCCCCTCCAATAAAAATAATGTTCACTAATTTAGAAAATGTTTGTAGCTTTGAAAAACACCCGTGAATTTGGAACAAAAAATATGGATTCATAAAAAGTTCATGGATTTGAAAGAAAAAAAATCACGACTTTGAAAGACATTCATGAATTTGAGAAAGGTACGCTTATTTCATGAATTCAGAAAAAATTCACAGATTTTAAAACGAAAATAGAAAATAAAAATGAAAAGGGAGAAAACAGAAATGAGAAAAAATGAAAAATAAAAATAAAAAAGAACAAAAACCTAAGAAAAACAGGTCAAACAAATACGTACAAAACCCTAAGAAAACCGAGCAAACAAAACCGAAGTAAGAAAAACGAAGGCACGAGCCAAAAAAACAAGGTGGGGAGCTAAAAAGGGCCGGCCCATGTAACTCTCTATCTCAAAAATAATAAGTATCTATATCTCGCTCTCATTAGGCTACTTGTTGGTCTAGGCTTTCAAGATATCTATACCTTGTCTATCGGTCGAAGATGGCAACAAACAAGTGGAAGCAACTGATGCTTTGGTAAACCCACTCCTTCCTTTTACGTCTATCGCTTAGAGCGCAAACCGTTGTGCCCCTCATTGCTCAAGAGACTTCTTACTTTGCTTTTCCCAGATCTATAAA
This sequence comes from Aegilops speltoides, assembly GCA_021437245.1. NCBI lineage: Eukaryota > Viridiplantae > Streptophyta > Magnoliopsida > Poales > Poaceae > Aegilops > Aegilops speltoides. Next base: position 21,566,156 of record CM038145.1, on the reverse strand, counting down.
GATATTATAAGTCCTCCGTCCGAGATTCCCTCACGCGACCATTCTCCATTTATACAAGAAGTGCCGATCGAAAATCAATTCTGCTTGGCTCTTGCTTCGTGGCTTTTCAAGTCCACCATCAAATCCAAGGGCTCAACCATGGATTAGCTTATTTTCTAAAAAAATTGTAAGGAATTTGGAAAGCAAAATGTTGATAGCATTCAAAATACATGTTATGATTTGAACAATGGCCACACATTTTACGTGAAATTGTAGAAAATATTTATACAATGTAAATAATAGAAGCGTAATTCAAAAGAATAATTGAAAATGCTCACACAATTCTTATGTCTTTTCTCTGTTATTTTGCAAGTATTACATGAAGAGGGAGGTTGCCGGCGGCTGGAATTCTGGACCAGAAAGGGCTACAACGGAGACAACTATTCTGCACAACTCCAAATGACATGAAAATGCATGGAGAATTATTTTGAAATATATAAAAATATTAGCGGAAGAAATACCATCAGGGGACCCACCAGGAAGAAACAAAATTTGGAAACCAGAACAACTTTTCCACATGAAGAATTTCTGAATTCCAGAACAAAATTTAAAAATAACAAACTTTTTTTAAAATTTGCAAACAATGTCGGAAACAGAACATTTTTCCGAAACTTCCAACAAAACATGTAAATATGAACATTTTTTGAAATTTTCGAACAAATTTTAAAACAGGAACACTTTTTCGAACTCCCAAACAAATTTATGGAATTTATGAACATTTTTCAAATAGTGATTTTTTTTGAAAACATGAACATTTTATAAATTTGTGAACAAATTTGGAAAGCTGGAACACCTTTTGAAATTCCTAAACATTTTGCGAATGCAATTTTTTCTAAAATATGAACATTTATTGAAACACACGAACAAAAATTGAAAACGAACATTTTTCTTAAATTTGCGAACAAATTTTGCAAAGTTGTGAAATTTTGAAAAAGAACATCAAGAAAAGAAACAGAAACTAAAAAACGAAAGTGAAATTTGAAATATGTAAACATTCTTTAAAACTCCCGAACAAAATTTGAAATAAGTGAACAAATTTTTGAAATGGGAACATTTTACGAAACTCACGAACAACAATTTCAAGCACGAACATTTTTTGAAAAATGTGAAAAAAATTTCAAATAGGGATATTTATTGAAACTCGTGAACAAAAATTGAAAAAAACGAAAGTTTTTGTTAATTTGCGAACAAATTTTGCAAATTTGTGAAATTGTGAAAAAACCCTAAAAAAGAAACAGAAACTAAAAAAAGAAAAGAGAAACCAAATTTGAAGATGAGAACATTTTTTGAAGTTTGAAGAATTTTTTGAGAGCATGAACTTTTTTCAAGTCAGGAACAAAAATTGAAAATGAGAACATTTTGTGAAGTTTTGAACTATTTTTTTTGAAAGTTGAACAAAATTTGAAAATGAGAACATTTTGTGAAGTTTTGAACAATTTTTTGAAAGCATGACCAAAATTTGAAAAATGAGAACATTTTGTTAAGTTTTGAACAATTCTGAGCAACACAAAAAAAATTGAAAAAAACTTTGAAAACAGAAAAACAAAAACAAAAATATAAAAAAGAAACAGAAAACAGAATAAAAAGAAACATAAAAAACGAAAAAGATAAACAAGAAAACAGAAAAAGAAAAAATTAAAATAAAATGAAAAAGAAACAGTAAAGGAAAAGAAACAAAAAGAGGTAAAGGGGGAAATAGAAAAACCGGTTCAAGAACCTTCTAGAAGGTTCCCAAAACCAGAAAAACCGGCTGGGAACCACCTAGAAGATTCCCAAAACCGGATGCTCGCGCGAATTAGTGAGTGGTAAGGTTGCCTGGGACGGAATATCCTCTCGGTCGAAGATGGTAGCAAACAAGTGGAAGCAACAGATGCTTTGGTAATTCTACTTCCTTTTACATCTACCGCTTAAAGCATAAACCGTTATGCTCCTCACTGTTCAAGAGACTTCTTATTTTGCTTCTGCTAGATCCATAGAGATATTACGGGTCCTCCATCCGGAATTCCCTCGTGCGGCCATTCTCCATTTATACGAGAAGTGCCGATTGCCGTTCTGTTTGGCTCTTGCTTCATGGCTTTCAGGCCCGGCCCGGATGGGGGGGCAGGGGGGCGGCCGCCCCGGGCCCCCGAAATCCGGGTGCCCCCTCCCAAATGTGGTACGAAGGTAGCCCATAGGCCCATATCATTTCCTGAAACGAAATTAACTCACAAAGGAAAGAGGTAGCAGCCTAGGCGCAAGTACGCAATATTACTTTCTTCTCCCGAAACGAAATTAGCTCAGGTAAACAAAACTAGGCCCACATTGATGTACGCACGCAATCACCGCGTAACTCTTGCGACGTGAGATCGCATCCCTAATTCACTCCCCTATTCTCTGTTCCTTGGTCCCAAACTTTAGATCAAAAGTCGCTGGCCGCCGGCAGCTTGAGTAGCTGGACGCAGCCACGCAGAACTCACACGTACATCATCAGGCCATGGCAATTGACAGCACCGAGTACGTTCGTTATCTACTTTCTAGGTGTTGGGAGTATATTGCTGGGTGTCTCCTGCCTGACATCCATATCGGGTCATTGTTGAGCGCCTAATCACGGACGCTGATGCGATTGGTTTGAGGTATATCATTTGTACCCGCAAAAAAGAAGAGGTATGCCACTCTTACTATTCCCTATTATTTATGTTGCTGATGAAGTAATTTACCTTCACATACATATAAGATGCATATCTTCCACGGCTAAATGATCTGGCAATATTACACATCTATAAAAATTGTTGGATAAAATTGACATTGACCCTATGATAAGTGGATTTGTATCGAGAATTATTTTAAGAGACTAGATCTTATATATATTGTTTTCCTTTGCTTGCTTAGTCGTTCTGTAGCCTAGCTATTCGAATGTTTCTCAGGATAAACGAATGTCTAACATGTTTCGCCTACAGAAGAATGACCGATCCCTTGACATGAATCATGGCCTTACTACTAGGCCCCGGATGGCCAGCGGGGTTTTAGAAGAAACTTCTAAAATAATATGTAGAAAGTATTGAACGAAAATAGTATCAAAATTGGTTGCATTAAAGTGTTATTGGTTATATATATTAGGGGGCCCCAATTTTTTGTCTTGCCCCGGGCCCCCAAAATCTCAGGACCGGCCCTGATGGCTTTTCAAGTCCACCATCAAATCCCAGGCTCAACCCTGGATATTTCATAGGTTATTTAAAAAACAGTTATGAAGAATTTGGAAAACAAAATGTTGATAGCATTTAAAAAACATGTTCTGATTCGAACAATGGCCACACGTTTTACGTGAAATTGTAGAAAAATGTTTATACAATGTAAATAATAGCAGCGTAATTCAAAAGAATAATTGAAAATGGTCACACATTTCAAAAATATGTCTGTGACATTTTTTTTGGAATTTAGGAAAATGCTTGCATAGTTTTAAAAAAAGTTTCATACCATCCAGAAAAATGTTTTGACGCACATTGAAAAAAAATCTTCAAAACCACGAATTTAGAAAAATGTTAATAATATAGTTGAAAAATGTTTAAAATGTATATAAATAATGCTCAAGAACATGGTATTCAAAATTAGACATGAAAACATATATTTAAATGATGTTATTTATCTATTTTAAATGTTAAACATGTATACAAAATATTCATGATGTATACGAAATATGTAAATGTGTATGAAAAACTAGACATGTGTTTTAAAATAAAATAAAAAACACAGCAAAAAATAATGAAAACTAGTGAATACAGAAGAAAAAAGAAAGGAAACCAAGCGAAAAAAGGAAGAAAACCGGAGAAAAATTCCAAAGAAAACATTAAGGAAACCGATGAAAAGTGGAAACAGTGAAAATTGATAAAGAAAATAATTGAAAAACAAAATTAGCTATGGTACCGGGCCGGCCCAGTAGGGGCACCACTGAGGCGAGACCGAGTTAAGGGCTAGTTCTTTTCTCTTCTGCTTAACAAATAAGCCGTTCCTAAAATTTATCAAGATTTCTAATTTAGTTAGCTCATAGAGGCTGCTGTCAGAGAACAATGGGCCTGCCCGCCTGGCTGGACCCGTTCCATCCAAAATAAGAGGCCATAGATGCACGACGAAGCTCCCATCTCCCACGAAATCACTAACTAAGATGTAATTTTTCAATTTTTTTAAAAGAAGTAATCTTTCTAAAGATCACATCCACCTCCTCATGTTGCGACTAGTGGCACACTGCATGCGCGCCACTTGTCACAACCAGGGAGCTTTCTTTTTTTCATATATTCGTTCATTCAAAACATTTTATCTCTTAAATCGCGCATTCAAATCTCGAACTATCTTCATCATTGGATTTCTCGCGTCGAGATTTCAAAAACTAGATCCCATGTTGATAGATTTTGACGATTTTTTTTCGCAGAAAAAACTGGACGGAAAAACCAAACCGGGAGCAGGTTTTTTCCCTTTTCAAAAGAGGCACGGCCGTGCCTCTCGCGAAAGCACAACCATGCCTCTCGCATAAAAAAAAAGGAAAACACGTTTTTTTTTCTGTTTCCGAGAGGCACAATCCGTGCCTCTCGCAGAAGGAAAAAATAGCAGAGAACACATTTTATTTTCGTTTTGGAGAGGAACGGCGGTGCCTCTCGTGAAAACACAACCGCGCCTCTCGCGGAATCAGACCGTGCCTCTCACGAAAAAAAAAACACCTTTTTTCGGTTTTCGAGAGATGCCTCTCGCGAAAGCAAACCCGTATCTGTCGCACAAGGAATTCCGTTTTGAAGATGCATGATTGTGCCTCGTCCCAAAGCAAAATCATGCCTGTCACAAAAGAAATAAACCGCGTTTTTTCGTGCAATTTTTTTTTCAACCGTTAAGGAAGAGCGAAAAAACCAAAAAATTCGAAAAACCATAGAAAACAGTTTAAAAGCCCAAAATGCGTGCGGAAAAATTTAATTTTTTTTAGAGGAAACGCACGGAGCACGACATGTGGCGGCGGCTGAGAGCGCATCCTAAATGATTTTTGTGAGGCTCGCGAGGAGCGCTCGTCAACTCTCCACCTCCCAATATTGCATACACCAAGTCTATAGACCGCGTGTCCTGAATCGCGCCGGACAGGTGGCCCCTTCGGTATTCCCGGGCCGATAAACCCCGCCTACGCCGCCGCGACCAGCGTCGTCGCCTCGTGCCCTCCGCCTCACCCACCTCGCCTGAATCGGCGCCACACCGTGTACGTTCGCCGCGTCCGCACCACCACGAGCGCGAGCGCGAGACCGATGGCCGTCGCCCCGTCGCCGCAAGCCACGGCGGCCGCCGCCGCCCTCTCCAGGCACAGATCCTCCGCGGTCCCACCAGGTACGCACGCGCCGAGTCCCCTCGACCCCAAAATCTCTCCTCTGCGCGCGCGCGCTCTACGATTACGCGAAGCCGCTGACGAATTCGACCGCGCGCAGTGCCGAGGAGCGCGCGGGTGGGCGCCGCGGCGAGGAGGCCGGCGGGCTCGACGCGGGCGCGGGGCGGGCTGGTGGCCCGCGCCGTAGTTGCAGTTACGTTCCTCCGTGATTTTAACTCTTATTGGTTGCTGTGCTGCGTCGCGCGTACTGATTGATTGGTCTGATTTTGTGCCTTTTGCAGGCCAAGGGTGAGGTTGCGAGCTCCGATACGGGCGGGTGAGTTTTGTGCGATCTTCTACTCTGTTTTTGTTCACATTAGCAAGGGTGTGATTGTTCTTGGGAAAGAGAAAAACGTATGAACTGGTTCTAATTGGACAAACAGTTCAGCTTAATTTATATGTTCCGTACACCAGATATCGACTACTCCCTTCTTTTTTTGCGGAAAAACTTTCAGTCTATTCATCTTCAATCATGGTAGTACAACAGACACTAGAAATAATAAAAATTACATCCAGAACCGTAGACCACCTAGCGACGACTACAAGCACTGAAGCGAGCCGAAGGCGCGCCGCTGTCATTGCCCCTCCATCGAATACCTGCGCCTTCATATGAATTGGTTGCTTGATTTGTGTAGCTGTAATGGATTCCTGCGCCTTGTTTAATTAGACAGAAGATTTACAGCTTTATTTAGCCTGTTCCTTGAAACTTCTGTGCTTTACTGCACGTTTAGTTGAATTTATATCATGTTTCATGACTCAGCTTATCTGACACCTAGGGTCTAGGGAATTCATGTTCCAGTTCCACTTGACCTTAAAACTCATCGTACTATTTGAAGTTTTTATATATTTAATGTTTGAAAATTATAAACACTGTTTGTGACCACTTGGACCCTACTTAGTTTTGCAACCTGTGGTTACCTTGTCTTCATACTAGCTGTATGTGAAGAAGCAAAACTAATAATTAAAAATTGTAAAAACTAAAAACTTAGGCGCAAGACCTGATGTTAGTAAGTAATACTCCCTCCATTCCTAAATATTTGTCTTTTTAGAGATTTCAAATGTACTACCACATACGGATGTATACAGACATATTTTAGAGTGTAGATTCACTCATTTTGCTCCGTACGTGTCACTTACTGAAATCTCTAGAAAGACAAATATTTAGGAACTGAGGGAGTAGGTGTGAAGCACGCAAATATAAAGATATTTGCTTAAAAATTTGCGGCCATCCATTTGCGAGTAGAGAACAAGGTTTAACTTGCTTGTGATTGAATTTCAAGATGGAGGTAGAAGTTTGTTGCAAACAGAACTTGTGGCAGGAACTCCCTCGATACTTCTCTGAAGCCGTCCTTTCCTGCCTGTATCTAGCGACTAGCAATAAAGAGGAAAGTTATTACCATTTGCATCCATACACAATTATACATGCTCAATTAATGGTGCAAAAAATAGTACGCCATATGTTTTAGATGCAAGCAATATAAAGTCTAAACCCATCAAATACCTGCTTTAAAATTGATTAACCAGTGTCTCACCTTACTGGGGTAAACTAATCAGGCTTCCCACATTATAAGCAGTGAATCTACCATAGTTAGTTTAAGTTCCATCACAAGAATGGCAAGTGTTATCCTGTTTGAATAATTAAATGAATTCTGCAGTTGATAAGAAGTGTTATAGTGTTTGAATAATCAAATGAATTCTGAAGTTTTGTCTCAAAACTGCAGATATGACATATCATGCATTTGTTGAATAAAGATATTTGCACTTCATATACCATATCTATGATTCTGCCTGTCGGAAAATGCCTGACTGAACTATCCTTTTTGTTCTGTTCAGTCACGAGGTTTTAATGTTTGAGGCCCTTCGTGAAGCCATGATAGAGGAGATGACTTTGGATCCGACAGTGTGCATGATTGGTGAAGATGTCGGTGACTATGGAGGTTCATACAAGGTATCCAAAGGCCTGTCTGAGATGTTTGGAGACCTTCGTGTCCTTGATACCCCTATTGCTGAGAATTCTTTTACCGGTATGGGAATCGGAGCAGCAATGAAGGGTCTCAGGCCAGTTGTTGAAGGCATGAACATGGGTTTCCTTCTCCTTGCCTACAACCAAATCTCAAACAACTGCGGTATGCTTCCTTATACCTCAGGCGGCCAGTTCAAGATCCCAATCGTGATCCGAGGCCCTGGCGGTGTTGGTCGTCAGCTTGGTGCGGAGCACTCACAGCGCCTCGAGTCCTACTTCCAGTCTATCCCGGGCATTCAAATGGTCGCTTGTTCTACCCCTTACAACGCCAAGGGCCTTCTGAAGGCTGCCATAAGGAGCGATAACCCTGTGGTGCTGTTCGAGCATGTCCTTCTGTACAACCTGAAGGAGAAGATCCCCGACGAGGAATACATCTGCTGCCTGGAGGAGGCCGAGATGGTGCGTCCAGGCTCGCAGCTGACCATCCTGACATACTCCCGCATGAGGTACCACGTGATGCAGGCCGTCAAGACCTTGGTGAACAAGGGGTACGACCCGGAGGTGATCGACATCAGGTCGCTGAAGCCGTTCGACCTGCACACCATAGGGAACTCCATCAAGAAGACCCACCGCGTGCTGATCGTGGAGGAGTGCATGCGGACGGGCGGCATCGGCGCCAGCCTGAGGTCGGCCATCATCGACAACTTCTGGGACGAGCTGGATGCTCGCCCCGTGTGCCTGTCCTCGCAGGACGTGCCGACCCCGTATGCCGCGACCCTGGAGGACGCGACCGTCGTGCAGCCGGCGCAGATCGTGGCCGCGGTGGAGGAGATCTGTCAATCGTAACGCTGTCATGTGTTACGTGTTTCGTCCTTTCGGAAGCAGCGTGCGTGTTCAGTTTGGTTTTGTCGTGTAATTAGTCGTTTTCGTCATCCCGTGGACGTTGCATTATACTGTACTGGGAAGACTGAACTGTGTGCCCTTAGCTGTGTTGGTCCTGGGTTTTGATCATCTTTCTGCTTGGTCGGCGGTGGGTGTATGCTGCTGTTATTCATTTACTAGTAATCTTTTTTCTACTGATTTCACCCTGGACATCACATAGAGGCTAGCAGTGTTGGTGCCATTTGCCATTTATTTACCATGTACTGTATGTATGATGAGTCCTTGTTCTTGTGTAGTGATGGTGTCCGGCTCCGTTGGATGGATGATCACTGCACTGCATAGCCCAGCGATGTTGACGCCACTTGCCACGCGTGTATGATGAGTTCCCAAGAAGTGGTGGCTGGCAATGTTGGATGAGCGCTGCACAGTAGATGCAGCTAGCCAGGGCTCATACCTATCTTGTGCGTGTGCGCATCCTGGAGCAGCCCCAGAGTACAGGAGGTCACAAGTTCACACGCTTCAAACAGAGCGAGCGAGTTGCTTGCTCCAACTAGTCAGTCCGTTGTTCTCTTGTGCTTTGGCCGCAGCTGCAGCCTGCAGCAGAGTGAGCAGCAGCAGAGTAGAATAGGAAGAGGAGCATCGGGGCAGGCAAGGCCGGATTTGCAAATCTGGGAGAGGTGCAATGCAACGCCATCGTTTCCATTTTTCACCCCCAGTCGGTCATTGGCCGGGCCGGACAGCATATCGTGGCACAGGGCGGGAAACGTACCCTCACTCACTCACTCACCCACTCACCGGCCTAGGGCTGTAAAGTAAAGAAAGCGCCACGCGTGGTACGGCGGTGGCGAGGCGAGGCGTCCTCGCCATTTCCCAGAGTAGGAGCTGCCCGTCGTGGGCTGCTTCGCCATATGCGGGCATGGTTCCAGGACGTACGCCCACGGGTCCTTCACTAGTCACCTCAGGTCGACCGCTGTAGGCGGACGGACGGACGGACGACAAAACAACAGCGGCGAGCAGGTCGTGGCGAGATTATTCACCGCACGACCGCCGAATAAACAACGCGACCGGGTGCACATCGTCCGTGTCCTGTCCGTGCGTATCCACTAGGGCCGGCCGGACGAAACAGAGCATAGTATGGCGTGTCGGTCGGAGCAAGACTGTCGTTGTGCGATTTTAATTAGCCAGCGTACGTGCTCATGCATGCACCCACACGTCGTCCGTCGTTTGTCGTTTGGGTGCCGTCGACCACGGACAGGACTCAGGAGGCACTGGGCGTTTTGGTTTGGCGCCCGCCGTATGTTGTCGTGCCTGGTGGTAGTGGTACGATCGAAACGGCAGGGAATCTCCACTTCTGTAGCATGGCACACACTTTGCTGTCACTGGGCAACGAGTCTGCTCTTAATTGCAGATTAGCACCACTTGTCGGCAGGCAGCACGGGGGAGCGCCGCGCCACGGCACGGCCGGGGATCAGGAGATGTCGTCGAGCTTCACCAACACCCAAGCGGTGTCATGGGGTATCCGTTTGAAGAGCAACGACGGATTGTGGGCAACCTTAGGGTGTGATTGGTTATCTAGGATTGCAGACCACCAATTATGGTTCCAAAACAATTAAAGTTCTACGTTGGTCCTAAGAGCATCTAACCGCGATGGGCAAATCCAGCCCCTCAAACGCCCGCGGACGCGTCTGGACGTGTACGCGGACACTGACTAGTCATGCCTCAAATATTTGATTCTACAACTGGACACCTCAAATTCGAAATCTCAAATCCATATTATTACATGCAACATGAAACATAATCTAACCGGATCTTGCCCGATTCTACCGTGTGAAAGCACAAGTGCTCCCTGGATGATTTTGGTAATTAATGTCAACATATCTCTTGTTGGACTAATGGTTTATCTAGTGTATTTCAGACAAGTTCAATGCATGGCATGGCATGGACTAGGAATACAGACCATTCAAAATGCTAAGGTCACATATTTGCAAAAGCTCAAGACTCCTTTTACTTTTAGTGATCCAAGATCACATTGAGTCCATAGAAAAAACCAATACTTTTAGAAGGGGATGAGATGTTGCTTAATGGTCTACTTGCTGAAAGTGCTTAGTGATATTGCTCCAAAACCCTCAACCAGTTTCTCATTCCAAATATGTCCAAAACCCAAAGTCAAACTCGGCCCCACCGAAATTTTCTACCCGGAGCCACCGAGTTCATATGACATAGCCACTGCCAGAAACCCTAGGCAGTTCGGTCACACCAATACGGATCTCGGTCTCACCGAAATGGCCTTGCAAACTCTTTGTTTCTTTTTGTAATATTCCGGTCTCACCGAAATGAGCAATCGGTCCAACCGAGTTTGCATGACATCTTCTCTGTTTGCTTATTGATTCACTTCGGTCACACCGAGTTGATGCAATCGGCGCCACTGAGTTGATGTTTGCCCTAAGCCCTAGCACACCGGTCCCACCGAGTTGTTCTAGTGGGTCCCACCGAGATTCCTAACATTCACATTTTGAATTGAATCGGTCTCATCGAGTTCTTCTATTCGGTCTGACTGAGTGGGTTCAAATGTGTGTAACGGTTGGATTTTGTGTGGAGGCTATATATACCCCTCCACACCCTTCTCCATACGAGAGAGAGCCAGCAGAACGTGCCTACACTTCCAACATACATTTTCTGAGAGAGAACCACCTATGCATGTGTTGAGACCAAGATATACCAATCCTACCACAAGAATCTTGATCTCTAGCCTTCCCCAAGTTGCTTTCCACTCAAATCATCTTTCCACCATATCCAAATCTGTGTGTGAGAGAGAGAGTTGAGTGTTGGGGAGACTATTATTTGAAGCACAAGAGCAAGGAGTTCATCATCAACACCATCTATTACCTTTTGGAGAGTGGTGTTCCTAGATTGGTTAGGTGTCGCTTGGGAGCCGCCGACAAGATTGTGGAGTTGAACCAAGAAGTTTGTAAGGGCAAGGAGATCGCCTACATCATGAAGATCTACCTGAGTGAGGCAAGTCCTTCGTGGGCGATGGCCATGGTGGGATAGACAAGGTTGCTTCTTCGTGGACCCTTCGTGGGTGGAGTCCTCCGTGGACTCGCGCAACCGTTACCCTTCGTGGGTTGAAGTCTCCATAAACATGGATGTACGATAGCACCACCTATCGAAACCACGCCAAAATTCTTCGAGTCTACATTGCGTTTGCACACTCCAATCCCATCCCTTTACTTTCTTGCAACTAGCATGCTTTACTCTTTCCGCTGCTCATACTCTTGTCATGCTTGCTTGAAATTTATTGTGAATGCTTAAACTTGTGATAAAACCTCACCTCAACTTGAAAAACTTACAAACTGCTACTTTTACTTGTTGAAGGTCTAATCACCCTCTCCCTAGACCCCTCTTCTCGATCCTTTCAATTGGTATCAGAGATTGGTTTCCATTGCTTTGGTTTAATCACTATTGGAGGAAGACGGATGAGTCTATGATTGGGAGTATTAGATGTAGAGTGTCTATGCTTGACGGTGAGTTCTACACTTCTTGTAAGAATGAGATGCTTGAGATTTTCAATGAATATGATTTGAACAAGTATATTACTAGTCCTTGTGCGCCTCCTATTGATCCTTTGCATCCTACCCCCTATGAGTATCTTGACATGTCACACAATCTTAGAACTATTGATCTTATCATTAGAGGTTTGCCTAGAAATTTGCTTATATGCTTGCCTACGTTTGATTGTGCTTGTACTATATGGAGATACCTTGAGGAGCATTTCCCAAACTATTCCTTAAAAAATCTAGATGAGATTCTTCAAAAGTCCATTGCTATTCATAGATTCAATCCTAGTGATCCTAAGTTTGAGCTCCGTGATCTCATGCGTGCCAAAGGAGATGTTGGAGTCATTAGTAGCATCATCTCACAAGTTATTAGAATTCATGAAGATGCACATTGTCATGGTCATAAATCTAATGAATCACTCTCTCTAGGTGATGATCATTCACATGATGATGTTGAACATGGATATTATTATAAGGATGATGATAGTGACTTCGATCTTGATGAGTCAATGAGACACTTTGGTCTTATGGCTAACCTTCGTGGTTACATGGCCGGAGGAAAGGAATGGGTTCTCGATAGCGGATGTACTGATCATATGACCGGAGACAAGGATATTATCCATGAGCTTGCAAAGAACGACGGTCCCCGCAAGTATGTCACTTTTGGTGAAAACTCCAAGGGTAAGGTAGTTGGCCTTGGTAAGGTGTCCATCTCCCATGATAGGTTTATCCAAAACTCTATGCTCGTTGAATCTCTTGGCTTCAATTTACTTTTCGTATCTAGACTAGCCTACTTCGGTTTCAATGTTCTATTTACTGAAGTAGATTGCCAAGTGTTTCGAAGAGATAATCATAATATGGTCTTTATCAGTATTCGTAGAGGTGATCTATACATTGCTGATTTCACTAAGAGAGCTTAACCTCGAACTTGCTTAATTGCTAAATCTTCTAAAGGTTGGTTATGGCATAGAAGGTTAGGTCACGTGGGCATGTGAAATCTTGATAAGCTTATTAAAGGTGATCATATCCTTGGTGTTAAAGATGTCATATTTGACAAGGATAGACTTTGCAGTGTTTGTCAAGCAGGAAAAAAAGTTGGAGGAAGTCATCCCGTGAAGAACATCATGACCACAAGATGACCACTTGAGCTACTTCACATGGATCTCTTTGGTCCCAACGCCTACAAGAGTCTCAGTGTAACTCGTCCGGTTTGGTTATTGTTGATGGTTTTTCTAGATTTACATGGGTGTTCTTTCTTGATGATAAATCGCAGGTCCAAAAGATCTTCAAGAACTTCGCTAGGAAGGCCCAAAACCAATTTTAAGTGAAGATCAATAAGGTTAAAAGCGACAATGGAACAGAGTTCAAGAACACAAATGTGGATACCTTTCTTGACAAAGAAGGGATTTCACATGAGTTCTCGGCTACGTAACAGACCTCAACAAAATGGAGTTGTTGAGAGGAAGAACCGGACACTTATTGAGATGGCAAGAACGATGCTTGATGAATACAAGACGCCAAGACACTTTTGGACGGAAGCGGTGGAGATAGCTTCTCACGCTACGAATCGATTATATCTTCATAAGCTTTTCGACAAGACGTCATACGAGTTCTCACCGATAACAAACCCCAAGTTGGATACTTTCGAGTATTTGGCTCAAAGTGCTACATTCTTGATAAGCAACGTCATTCGAAATTTGCTCCTAAATCTCATGAAGGTTTCCTACTCAGTTACGGCTCCAACTCTCACACTTACCGTGTCTACAACAATTTCACCCGAAAGGTTGAAGAGACGGTAGATGTGAAGTTTGATGAATCTAACGGCTCGCAAGTAGAGAAATTGCCAATTGATGTAGGAGACAAAGATCCTTCGGAAGCAATTCAGGATTTGCCCATTGCTACCTCTTGAGCACTGCGTTGGTTTTCCCTTGAAGAGGAAAGGCTGATGTAGCAAAGTAGCGTAAGTATTTCCCTCAGTTTTTGAGAACCAAGGTATCAATCCAGTAGGAGGCTAGAAGCAAGTCCCTTGTACCTACACAAACAAACAAGAACCTCGCAACCAACGCGATAAAGGGGTTGTCAATCCCTTCACGGCCACTTGCGAAAGTGAGATCTGATAGATATAATAAGATGAGATAAATATTTTTGGTATTTTTATGATATAGATTGAAAAGTAAAGATTGCAAAATAAAGTAGATCGGAAACTTATATGATGGAAGATAGACCCGCGGGCCATAGGTTTCACTAGTGGCTTCTCTCAAGATAGCATAAGTATTACGGTGGGTGAATAGATTACTATCGAGCAATTAATAGAAAAGTGCATAGTTATGAGATTATCTAGGCATGATCATGTATATAGGCATCACGTCCGCGACAAGTAGACCGAAACGATTCTCCATCTAATACTATTACTCCACACATCGACCACTATCCAACATGCATATAGAGTATTAAGTTCATAAGAGCAGAGTAACACATTAGGCAAGATGACATGATGTAGAGGGATAAACTCAAACAATATGATATAAATCCCATCTTTTATCCTTGATGGCAACAATACAATATGTGCCTTGCTACCCCTACTGTCACTGGGAAAGGACACCGCAAGATTGAACCCAAAGCTAAGCACTTCTCCCATTGTAAGAAAGATCAATCTAGTAGGCCAAACCAAACTGATAATTCAAAGAGACTTGCAAAGATAACCAATTATACATAACGCTCTGTTTGGATGTTTGTATTGGGAGCCTTGGCATTGCATTGGGTTGAATATCAATATCACACTATATTGGTATTGAGATTGAATGCCAATATTTTTGTTTGGATGCTTAGATATTCGGAACATGGATTGATATTGAGGTTGAATGCCAAATGTTGTTTGGGTGGTCAATCTGAGGCATTTGAGTTATACGAGACTTTGCAAGGATATGAGGAGGCCTGACGCTAGACAGGGGAAAGGGGAGAGGGTCGGAGCTCTACGAAGAGGAAGGATGCGGTCAACAAAACACCTGCGCCGGCGGCGGAGCTCAGGCTGGAGGTACGCCGGTCGCCGGAGATCGTGGTGGAGGCGGGGCAGGAGGGTGGCGACGGCCGCTGGAGAGCTCTGGCGGGGCGGGAAGATGGCATCGACCGCTGGATCTTGGGGTGGAGACGAGGCGGGAGGGTGACACCGGCCATCGGATTTTGGGGTGCAGGCACGCAGGCCGCCGGATCTGGGGTGGAGACGGGTAGGATGGGCGCCGCCGCCGGAGCTGGGGGTGGAGGCGGGCGGGATGGGCGCCGGCGCCGTCCTTGCGCGGGCGGGACTGGAGGGACGACGCTGGATTGGTTTCGTTCGCGAACTGATACGCACGCTATCCCAATGCCTAGCGATGTCGAGCACACAGGCTTGGAATTGGGCCAACAGTTTTTTGCGTTACGGACGGATTGCTCAATATCGGTCCGAATGGCACAACTGAATGCCAAGACCAACCAAACGGTGGTATTCGGGATATTAGGCCCAGAAAAATGCCAATACCCAATACCAGGCCTGAATGCGAACATCCAAACGGAGTGTAAAAGAATTCAGAGGAGATTCAAATATTTCTCATAGATAAACTTGATCATAATCCACAATTCATTGATCTCGACAAACACACCGCAAAAAGAGTTACATCAAATAGATCTCCAAGAAGATCGAGGAGAACTTTGTATTGAGATTCAAAGAGAGAGAAGAAGCCATCTAGCTAATAACTATGGACCCGAAGGTCTGTGGTAAACTACTCACAACTCATCGGAGAGGCTATGGTGTTGATGTAGAAGCTCTCCGTGATCGAGTCCCCCTCCGACGGAGTGCCGGAAAAGGCTCCAAGATGGGATCTCATGGGTACAAAAGGTTGCGGCGGTGGAAATAGGGTTTTGTGGTGCTCCTGGATGTTTTTGGGGTACGTAGATATATATAGGTGAAGGAGGCCGGTCAGGGGAGCCACTAGGGGCCCACGAGGGTGGGGGGCGTGCCCTCCTACCTCGTGGCTTCCTCGTGTGTTTCTTGACCTCCACCCCAAGTCTCCTGGATTGCGTTTGTTCCAAAAAGATCGCTCCCGAAGGTTTCATTCCGTTTGGACTCCGTTTGATATTCCTTTTCTTTGAAATATTGAAATAGGCAAAAAAACAGCAATTTGGGTTGGGCCTCCGGTTAGTAGGTTAGTCCCAAAAGTGATATAAAAGTGTAAAGTAAAGCCCATAAACATCCAAAACGGGTAATATAATAGCATGGAACAATAAAAAATTATAGATACGTTGGAGACGTATCAAGCATCCCCAAGCTTAATTCCTGCTCGTCCTCGAGTAGGTAAATGATAAAAACAGAATTTTTGATGTGGAATGCTACCTAGCATATTTCTCAATGTAATTTTCTTTATTGTGGCATGAATATTCAGATCCAAATGATTCAAGATAAAAGTTCATATTGACATGAAAACAATAATACTTCAAGCATACTAACAAAGTAATTATGTCTTCTCAAAATAACATGGCTAAAGAAAGCTATCCCTACAAAATCATATAGTCTGGTTATGCTCTATCTTCATCACACAAAGTATTTAATCATGCACAACCCCGATGACAAGCCAAGCAATTGTTTCATACTTTAGTATTCTCAAACTTTTTCAACTTTCACGCAATACATGAGCGTGAGCCATGGACATAGCACTATATGTGGAATAGAATGGTGGTTGTGGAGAAGACAAAAAAGGAGAAGATAGTCTCACATCAACTAGGCATATCAACGGGCAATGGAGATGCCCATTAATAGATATCAATGTGAGTGAGTAGGGACTGCCATGCAACGGATGCACTAGAGCTATAAGTGTATGAAAGCTCAACAAAAGAAACTAGTGGGTGTGCATCCAACTCGCTTGCTCACGAAGACCTAGGGCATTTTGAGAAAGCCCATCATTGGAATATACAAGCCAAGTTCTATAATAAAATATTCCCACTAGTATATGAAAGTGACAACATAGGAGACTCATGAAGATCATGGTGCTACTTTTAAGCACAAGTGTGGTAAAAGGATAGTAACATTGTCCCTTCTCTCTTTTTCTCTCATTTTTTGGTGGGCTTCTTTGGCATCTTTTTTTATTTGGGCTTCTTTGGCCTCTTTTATTTTTTATTAAGTCCGGAGTCTCATCCCGACTTGTGGGGGAATCATAGTCTCCATCATCCTTACCTCACTTGGGACAATGCTCTAATAATGAAGATCATCACACTTTTATTTACTTACAACTCAAGAATTACAACTCAATATGGCTCTATGTAAATGCCTCCAGTGGTGTACCGGGATATGCAATGAATCAAGAGGGACATGTATGAAAGAATTATCAAGGTGGCCTTGCCACAAATACGATGTCAACTACATGATCATGCAAAAGCAATATGCCAATGATGGAGCGTGTCATAATAAACGGAACGGTGGAAAGTTGCATGGCAATATATCTCGGAATGGCTATGGAAATTCCATAATAGGTAGGTATGGTGGCTGTTTTGAGGAAGGTATATGGTGGGTGTATGGTACCGGCGAAAGTTGCGCGACACAAGAGAGGCTAGCAATGGTGGAAGGGTGAGAGTGCGTATAATCCATGGACTCAACATTAGTCATAAAGAACTCATATACTTATTGCATAAAAGTTATCAAAAGAAAGTACTACACGCATGCTCCTAGGGAGATAGATTGGTAGTAAAAGACCATCGCTCGTCCCCGACCGCCACTCATAAGGAAGACAATCAACAAATAAATCATGCTCCAACTTCATCACATAACGGTTCACCATACGTGCATGCTACGGGAATGACAAACTTCAACACAAGTATTCTTCAAATTCACAAATACCCAACTAGCATGACTCTAATATTACCATCCTCATATCTCAAAACAATTATCAAGCATCAAATTGATCATAGCATCCAATTCACTTTCTATGGTAGTTTTATTATACCCAACTTGGATGCCCATCATATTAGGACCAATTTTATAACCATAGCAAATACCATGCTGTTCTAAAAGACTCTCAAAATAATATAAGTGAAGCATGAGAGATCAATAGTTTCTACAAAATAAAACCACCGCCGTGCTCTAAAAGATATAAGTGAAGCACTAGAGCAAAATTGTCTAGCTCAAAAGATATAAGTGAAGCCCATAGAGTATTCTAATAAATTCCAAATCATGTGTGTCTCTCAAAAGGTGTGTACAGCAAGGATGATTGTGTTAAACTAAAAAGCAAAGACTCATATCATACAAGACGCTCCAAGAAAAACACATATCATGTGGCGAATAAAAATATAGCTCCAAGTAAAGTTACCGATAGACGAAGATTTAAAGAGGGATGCCTTCCGGCATCCCCAAGCTTAGGTTTTGTTGAACTTGAATTATCTTGGGTGCCATGGGCATCACCAAGCTTAGGATATTGCCACTCCTTATTCCATAATCCATCAAATCTTTACCCAAAACTTGAAAACTTCACAACACAAAACTCAACAGGAAATCTCATGAGCTCCGTTAGTGCAAGAAAGAAAAAACCACCACTTAAGGTACTGTAGTGAACTCATTCTTTATTTATAATGGTGTTAAACCTACTTTATTCCAACTTCTCTATGGTTCATAACCCCCGATACTAGCCATAGATTCATCAAAATAAGCAAACAACACACGAAAAACAGAATCTGTCAAAAACAGAACAGTCAGTAGCAATCTGTAACTTTCTAATACTTATGGAACTCTAAAATCCTAACAAAATAGGAAGTTCTGGGAAATTTGTCTATTGATCTACTTAAAAATAATCAACTAAAAATCAGGTTTCTGTGATTTATTAAAATTATTCTCGTATGCAAAAAGTTTCTGTTTTTCAGCAAGATCAAATTAACTATCACCCAAGATGATCCTATAGGTTCTACTTGGCACAAACACTAATTAAAACATAAAACCACATCTAAAAAGAATCTAGATGAATTATTTATTGAATAACAGCAAGGAAAAAATTGGGTTGTCTCCCAACAAGCGCTTTTCTTTGAAGCCTTTTAGCCAGGAATTGATAATTTTAATGAGGCTCACATGAAAGACAAGAATTGAAGCATAAAGAGAGCATCATAAAACATGTGACAAACACACTTAAGACTAACATACTTCCTATGCATAGGTTTTTATAAGAGAACAAATTTGCAAGGCAAGCAAAAACTAGCATATGCAAGGAAGAAGAAAGAGACGATAGCAACCTCAACATGACGAGAGGTAATTTAGTAAGACAAAATTTCTATGACCATATTTTCCTCTCTCATAATAATTACATGTAGGATCATAGGAAAATTCAACAAAATAGCTATCACATAACATACTCTCAACACGATCCACATGCATGTGAAGTTGACACTCTTCCAAAATAGTGAGATTATCATTAACTAAAGTCATGACCTCTCCAAACCCACTTTTATCAAAAACTTCATAAGATTGAACATTATCCAAATGTGTGGGATCTAAAGTTGACACTCTTCCAAACCCACTTTCAGTATTATTGCAAACATTATTATCAATCTCATATTCATCATGGGGCTTAATTAAAATTTCAAGATTATAGGAAGAATCACCCCACCATGATCATTGCAACAGTAGTGGACATAGAAAACTAGCATCCCCAAGCTTAGGGTTTTGCATATCATTAACACAATTGACATTAATAGAATTTATAATAAAATCATTGCAATCATGCTTTTTATTCAAGGAGCTATCGTGAATCTCTTCATACATTTCTTCATCACAATTTTCAGATTCACGAATTTCAAGCAAAACCTCATAAAGATAATCTAGTGCACTCAAATCACTAGAATTTGGTTCATCATAATTGGATCTCTCAAAAAGATAGGCAAGCGGATGAGGATCCATAGATCTTAGGTTCTATGTTTAGTAATAAATAAACAACTATTCCAACCAAACGAGCAAACGAGCCAAGTAAGACATCAAAGCAAACAAAAAGACGAACAGAAGCGAATAAAATAGCAAGGGTCAAGTGGGGGAGAGGAAAACGAGAGGCAAATGGCAAATAATGTAATGCGAGGGAGATGAGTTTGTGATGGGTACTTGGTATGTCTTGACTTGTGCTAAGACCTCCTCGGCAACGGCGCCAGAAATCCTTCTTGCTACCTCTTGAGCACTGCGTTGGTTTTCCCTTGAAGAGGAAAGGGTGATGCAGCAATGTAGCGTAAGTATTTCCCTCAATTTTTGAGAACCAAGGTATCAATCCAGTAGGAGGCTACACGCAAGTCCCTCGTACCTACACAAACAAACGAGAACCTCACAACCAACGCGATAAAGGGGTTGTCAATCCCTTCACGGCCACTTGCGAAAGTGAGATCTGATAGATATAATAAGATAAGATAAATAGTTTTGGTATTTTTATGATATAGATTGAAAAGTAAAGATTGCAAAATAAAGTAGATCGGAAACTTATATGATGGAAGATAGACCCGGGGGCCATAGGTTTCACTAGTGGCTTCTCTCAAGATAGCATAATTATTACGGTGGGTGAACAAATTACTGTCGAGCAATTGATAGAAAAGTGCATAGTTATGAGATTATCTAGGCATGATCATGTATATAGGCATCACGTCCGCGACAAGTAGACCGAAACGATTCTGCATCTACTACTATTACTCCACACATCGATCGCTATCCAGCATGCATCTAGAGTATTAAGTTCATAAGAACAGAGTAACGCATTAGGCAAGATGGCATGATGTAGAGGGATAAACTCAAACAATATGATATAAACCCCATCTTTTTATCCTCGATGGCAACAATACAATACGTGCCTTTGCTGCCCTAACATCACCGGGAAAGGACACCGCAAGATTGAACCCAAAGCTAAGCACTTCTCCCATTGCAAGAAAGGTCAATCTGTAGGCCAAACTAAACTGATAATTCGAAGAGACTTGCAAAGATAACCAATCATACATAAAAGAATTCATAGGAGATTCAAATATTTCTCATAGATAAACTTGATCATAAACCCACAATTCATCGGATCTCGACAAACACACCGCAAAAAGAGTTACATCAAATAGATCTCCAAGAAGATCGAGGAGAACTTTGTATTGAGATTCAAAGAGAGAGAGAGAGAGAGAAGAAGCCATCTAGCTAATAACTATGGACCCGAAGGTCTGTGGTAAACTGCTCACAACTCATCGGAGAGGCTATGGTGTTGATGTGGAATCCCTCCATGATCAATTCCCCCTCCGTCGGAGCGCCAGAAAAGGCTCCAAGATGGGATCTCACGGTGCATGAATGTTGCGGGCGGAAATAGGGTTTCATGGTGCTCCTTGATGTTTTCGGGGTACGTAGATATATATAGGCGAAGGAGGTCGGTCAGGGGATCCATGAGGGGCCCACGAGGGTGGGGGGCGTGCCCACCCCCCTAGGGCGCGCCCTCCTGCCTCGTGGCTTCCTCGTGTGTTTCTTGACCTCCACTCCAAGTCTCTAGGATTGCGTTTGTTCCAAAAAGAACGCTCCCGAAGGTTTCATTCCATTTGGACTCCGTTTGATATTCCTTTTCTTCGAAACACCGAAATAGGCAAAAAACAACAATTTGGGTTGGGCCTCCGGTTAGTAGGTTAGTCCCAAAAATGATATAAAAGTGTAAAGTAAAGCCCATAAACATCCAAAATGGGTAATATAATAACATGGAACAATCAAAATTATAGATACGTTGGAGACTTATCACCCATTGGCAAGATCCGCCAACAGAGGTGAAGGAGAGTACATCGTCCGTTCAAGTGGAAGCCTCAACTTCACATCAAGGTGAACCACAAGTTTATTTGGAGGCGTCCACAAGTGGAACACGTCAAGAGAAAGGAAATGAGGAAGTACAACAAGATGATCCACCTCCACAAGAGAACGACAACGCCAAAAACAATGAAGATGATGATGGAGAGGATGTTCCACTTTAACCCAAACAAAAGCTCTCATGAGTTAGAGCAAGAGTCACAAGAGATCATCCCATCGAACAAATCTTCGATGATATTCAAACCGGGAGAATCACTCGCTCTAAAACTCGTTTGGCTAACTTTTGTGAACATTACTCATTCATTTCTAGTGTTGAACCTATGAAGGTAGAAGAAGCTCTTGAGGATCCCAATTGGGTGAACGCTATGCATGAAGAGCTACACAACTTTGAGAGGAATCAAGTGTGGACATTGGTATAAAAGCCCGACGACAATCACAATGTCATTGGAACCAAATGGGTGTTTCGAATAAGCAAGATGAGGATGGACAAGTTGTACATAAAAGGCCCATCTCGTTGCTCAAGGCTACACTCAAGTCGAAGGTATGCACTATGGTGAGACATATGCCCCCGTTGCTAGACTTGAGTCCATACGCATCTTACTTGCTTATGACAATCACCATGATATCAGTTTATACCAAATGGACATTAAAAGTGCTTTTCTAAATGGTGAAATTGAGGAGGAAGTTTATGTTAAACAACCTCCCGGCTTTGTTAATCCCAAGAAGCCCGATCATGTCCATAAACTTCACAAAGCTCTTTATGGTCTTAAACAAGCTCCTAGAGCATGGTATAAATGCTTGACCAAGTTTCTTATTGAAAAGGACTTTGAAATTGGTAAAATTGATTCTACACTTTTTACTAAAAGGGTTAATGAGAATTATTTGTGTGCCAAATTTATGTTTATGATATCATATTTGGATCTACTAACCCCCATTTTAGTGAAAATTTTGGAAGGCTAATGTCGGAGAAGTTTGAGATGTCTATGATGAGTGGACTCAAATTTTTCCTTGGTTTGAAAACCAAGCAAACTAATAAAGGTACCTTTGTTTCTCAAACAAAGTATACCAAGGATCTTTTCAAGAAGTTCAACATACAAGCACGCTAAGGTATGAAAACACCCATGCCTACTAGTGGACATCTTGACTTGACTAAGGATGGCAAACCGGTTGACCAAAATTTTTACCGCTCTATGATTGGTCCATTGTTATATCTATGTGCCTCCCATCCCGATATTATGCTAAGTGTGTGCATGTGTGCGATATCAAGCTGCTCCTAAAGAGTGTTATCTTAAGGTCGTGAGAAGGATAGTGAGATACTTAATTCATACACCAAACTTTGGCATTTGGTATCCTATAAGGTCATCTTTTGATCTTGTTGGCTACTCCGATTCGAATATGCTGGTAAAGGTTGATAGAAAATCCACTTCAGTACTTGTCAATTTTTTGGTAGATCCCTTGTGTCTTGGTCCTCCTAGAAACAAAACTCGATATCCTTATCTACTGCCGAAGTGGAATACATTGCAGCCGGATCATGTTGTGCTCAGTTACTTTGGATGTCCCAAACTCCTAAAGATTATGGGATACATGTGAAACATGTTCCATTGCTATGTGACAATGAAAGTGCCATTAAGATTGCTCATAATCCCGTGCAACATTCTCGAATTAAGCATATTGAAGTCCGTCATCATTTCATTCAAGATCATGTTGCTAAAGGAGACATCAATCTTGAACATGTTCGTATCTATAAGCAATCAAGGATACATTCACTAAACCGCTTGATGAGAAAGTGTTTTGCCATTTTATAGGATAATTGAATATCATTGGTGCTTCAAACTTGGAGTAGAAACTCCATTTGGATACATGCAAGGCATGAGCCTTTGGTGACTAATCCTTGATATTTCTCTTATGATGATGATCATATGTCTTGGATCTATACTTGTACCCTTGCATGTTATCTAACCCTTGTAGGTACTTGGATGAACTCAAATCTATGAGATTGCAAGAGACTCACGTTTTAAGAAATCTTTGCATCACCAAGGCCCCATGATATGGTTGTTGAATACAAGGAAGCATGAGATCACTCAACATATCCTTTGACTATTTCAATATATCAAATTTCAATTGGTATCTAGTTTCTTGATTGTCAAATTGGATATACAAGTGCTCTCCTTGCAAGACTAACCCATGTAGGAAGATAAACTTCAACTACAAGTGGTGCTCCCAACTCTTGATGGACAACATCAACCATGAGCACCCAACACAAGTTCAACTACATGATCAAGATCAACATCACAGCCCAAGGTATGTTATTCCACCTTGGAGAAGCTTTGCTCCAAGTCATGAGTTAAAGAAACTCAACAAGGTGAG
Organism: Aegilops speltoides; assembly: GCA_021437245.1. Taxonomy (NCBI): domain Eukaryota; kingdom Viridiplantae; phylum Streptophyta; class Magnoliopsida; order Poales; family Poaceae; genus Aegilops; species Aegilops speltoides. The sequence goes on along the minus strand of CM038145.1, from coordinate 21,542,175 downwards.
AATACATCAAAATCCTTAAACGGAAAATGGTAAGCCCATTTTGAGCTTAAACGATGAGTATGACCTATGATCAAGTGACCTCACTTGACTCCTAAGTCAATATACTCTAACATAGGTGACCTTGTCGCCGACCCCATTCTAGATGAAGTTCTCTAGTGTTCTTGTGTCCTTTGTATTTCCTTTGAACACTTTCTTGCTAGAGTGTTTCCCTTCGTCATCTAGATTCTCTTTTGTTTTTCCTTTTCTTTTTTGTTATTTGTACGTGAATCTTCAGTTAATTCATTGCAAATCTTTATGCCAATTCCTTGCAAATCTTTGTGAGATTCCATTTGCCAAGTGAGCTGAGTTGACAAAATTTTCCTCTGCATTGAACTCGGACTCACCTATTCCAGCCTATCGGCTAGACCGAAACACAAGAATCCCTTGTGCAAAGCTCATCGGTACAACCGAAAAGGACTTACTCGGTCGACCAATATGCATTGTTAGTGACTCGCCAACTCGGTGTCACCAATGGAAACAAATCACTGATTTCACTTCTGAGAAAACATTTTGCCATTTCATATTGCATATTTCTTTTCCACCTCCACTCAATGATTCTTATCCTCTACCAGCATCTTAATCTACATGCTGCTTTGTAGTGTCTCTCAAGAACCAAACCTACTTGACCCGAATTCCTAAAGAAGCCCTTCTTGGAAATTGATGTCAAAGGGGGAGAGAGAGAACATCAAATCTTATCAGAGAGAGAGAGCATCAAAGCCTCTTCTAAAAGATGCACATTAACAAGAGGAGAGATATCACATGTCTTTAAGAGGGAAAGACATGTTAGTATGTTTGATTTCCATCTGCTCGATCTTACTTTCTTTGATCAGAAGTCAGCTCTGATTTTATCTCACCCTATGTTCTCCCATTATCCAATATCAGATTCAGGGGGAGAAAGAGTCTATATTATCTTGAGGGAAAAAAAATCCTTGGAACTTATTGCAAATCCTTATCTCTTTGGGGACATGTCAATATCTGAATGAAGTACTCATATAGTACTCACCCATCACATAGAGTACTTTTGTGATTCTTGAAATCATTTTTGTTGGAGTGTTCTTGTGTTATCTAACCTTGTTTTCTCAAGTCTACTCCTCTCAAAGTTAGCTCAAGATCACAAGGTAAGTATATGCATCACACTCATGTATATGACGATCTCTTGCTGTTGCACATATTGTTTGCAAGAGGGATTCATAAACATGAAGGTACATCTCTTGTTCATATCATTTGCTCTGATGCATATAGCCAAGATGCATGTAACTCCGTGCTTGCTCTGTCATGTTTATGCATTCACATGTTAGTATACCCTATCTTTACATGATTGCATACATGTAGGGGGAGCATATGCATGTTACATGTCTTTCCAAAGCTTTACTTGTCTCTCTACATATCTTTTATCTGAAGCTTTGATGTATGTTATTATCAATTACCAAAAAGGGGGAGATTGAAAGCACAAGTGCTCTCTGGGTGATTTGGTAATTAATGTGAACATATCTCTTGTTGGACTAATGGTTTATCTAGTGTATTTCAGTCAAGTTCAATGAATGGCATGGCATGGACTAGGAATGTGGACCCTTCAAAATGCTAAGGACACATATTGGCAAAAGCTCAAGACTCCTTTTACTTTTAGTGATCCAAGTTTGCGTTGAGTCCATAGGAAAAGCCAATACTATTAAAAGGGGATGAGGTGTTGCTTAATGGGCTACCTGCTCAAAGTGCTTAGTGATATGGCTCCAAAACCCTCAACCAGTTTCTCATTCCAAATATGTCCAAAACCCAAAGTCAAACTCGGCCCCACCGAAATTTTTCTACCTGGAGCCACCGAGTTCATATGACATAGCCACTGCCAAAAACCCTAGATAGTTCGGTCACACCGATACGGATCTCAGTCTGACCGAGATGGCCTTGCAAACTCTTTGTTTCCCTTTGTAACATTTCGGTATCACTGAAATGAGCAATCGGTCCCACCAAGTTTGCATGACATCTTCTCTGTTTGCTTATTGCTTCACTTCGGTCACACCGAGTTGATGCATTCGGCACCATCGAGTTGATGTTTTCCCTAAGCCCTAGCACATCGGTCCCACTGAGTTGTTCTAGTCGGTCCCATCGAGATTCCTAACGTTCACATTTTGAACTGAATCAGTCTCACCGAGTTCTTCTATTCGGTCTGACCGAGTTGGGTCAAATGTGTGTAAGAGTTGAATTTTGTGTGGAGGCTATATATACCCCTCCACCCCACCTCCATACGAGAGAGAGCCATCAGAACGTGCCTACACTTCCAGCATACATTTTCTAAGAGAGAACCACCTACTCATGTGTTCAGAGCAAGATATACCAATCCCACCACAATAATCTTGCTCTCTAGCCTTCTCCAAGTTACTTTCCACTCAAATCATCTTTCCACCTTATCCAAATCTAAGAGAGAGAGTGTAAATGCATCTAGTGCCCCTTAGTGATTTTGGTGTATTGAAGACTTATAGGTTAAGGGACTAATATGTTTGTGAGTGTACACATGCTCTATAAGTCTATGAGGAGTTTGATATTTACTGTAAAAGTCGACCCCTAAAAATGTATGTCTTCGTTAAGGGACTGATATGTTTGTGAGTGTACACAGGCTCTATAAGTCTATGAGGAGTTTGATATTTATTATAAAAGTTGATATGAGGAGGCCTGACGCTAGACAGGGGAAAGGGGAGAGGGTCGGAGCTCTACGAAGAGGAAGGATGCGGTCAACAAAACACCTGCGCCGGCGGCGGAGCTCAGGCTGGAGGTACGCCGGTCGCCGGAGATCGTGGTGGAGGCGGGGCAGGAGGGTGGCGACGGCCGCTGGAGAGCTCTGGCGGGGCGGGAAGATGGCATCGACCGCTGGATCTTGGGGTGGAGACGAGGCGGGAGGGTGACACCGGCCATCGGATTTTGGGGTGCAGGCACGCAGGCCGCCGGATCTGGGGGTGGAGACGGGTAGGATGGGCGCCGCCGCTGGAGCTGGGGGTGGAGGCGGGCGGGATGGGCGCCGGCGCTGTCCTTGCGTGGGCGGGACTGGAGGGACGACGCTGGATTGGTTTCGTTCGCGAACTGATACGCACGCTATCCCAATGCCTAGCGATGTCGAGCACACAGGCTTGGAATTGGGCCAACAGTTTTTTGCGTTACGGACGGATTGCTCAATATCGGTCCGAATGGCACAACTGAATGCCAAGACCAACCAAACGGTGGTATTCGGGATATTAGGCCCAGAAAAATGCCAATACCCAATACCAGGCCTGAATGCGAACATCCAAACGGAGTGTAAAAGAATTCAGAGGAGATTCAAATATTTCTCATAGATAAACTTGATCATAATCCACAATTCATTGATCTCGACAAACACACCGCAAAAAGAGTTACATCAAATAGATCTCCAAGAAGATCGAGGAGAACTTTGTATTGAGATTCAAAGAGAGAGAAGAAGCCATCTAGCTAATAACTATGGACCCGAAGGTCTGTGGTAAACTACTCACAACTCATCGGAGAGGCTATGGTGTTGATGTAGAAGCTCTCCGTGATCGAGTCCCCCTCCGACGGAGTGCCGGAAAAGGCTCCAAGATGGGATCTCATGGGTACAAAAGGTTGCGGCGGTGGAAATAGGGTTTTGTGGTGCTCCTGGATGTTTTTGGGGTACGTAGATATATATAGGTGAAGGAGGCCGGTCGGGAGCCACTAGGGGCCCACGAGGGTGGGGGCGTGCCCTCCTACCTCGTGGCTTCCTCGTGTGTTCTTGACCTCCACCCCAAGTCTCTGGATTGCGTTTGTTCCAAAACAATTGCTCCCGAAGGTTTCATTCCGTTTGGACTCCGTTTGATATTCCTTTTCTTCGAAACATTGAAATAGGCAAAAAACAGCAATTTGGGTTGGGCCTCCGGTTAGTAGGTTGGTCCCAAAAGTGATATAAAAGTGTAAAGTAAAGCCCATAAACATCCAAAACGGGTAATATAATAGCATGGAACAATAAAAATTATAGATACGTTGGAGACGTATCAAGCATCCCCAAGCTTAATTCCTGCTCGTCCTCGAGTAGGTAAATGATAAAAACAGAATTTTTGATGTGGAATGCTACCTAGCATATTTCTCAATGTAATTTTCTTTATTGTGGCATGAATATTCAGATCCAAATGATTCAAGATAAAAGTTCATATTGACATGAAAACAATAATACTTCAAGCATACTAACAAAGTAATTATGTCTTCTCAAAATAACATGGCTAAAGAAAGCTATCCCTACAAAATCATATAGTCTGGTTATGCTCTATCTTCATCACACAAAGTATTTAATCATGCACAACCCCGATGACAAGCCAAGCAATTGTTTCATACTTTAGTATTCTCAAACTTTTTCAACTTTCACGCAATACATGAGCGTGAGCCATGGACATAGCACTATATGTGGAATAGAATGGTGGTTGTGGAGAAGACAAAAAAGGAGAAGATAGTCTCACATCAACTAGGCATATCAACGGGCAATGGAGATGCCCATTAATAGATATCAATGTGAGTGAGTAGGGACTGCCATGCAACGGATGCACTAGAGCTATAAGTGTATGAAAGCTCAACAAAAGAAACTAGTGGGTGTGCATCCAACTCGCTTGCTCACGAAGACCTAGGGCATTTTGAGAAAGCCCATCATTGGAATATACAAGCCAAATTCTATAATAAAATATTCCCACTAGTATATGAAAGTGACAACATAGGAGACTCATGAAGATCATGGTGCTACTTTTAAGCACAAGTGTGGTAAAAGGATAGTAACATTGTCCCTTCTCTCTTTTTCTCTCATTTTTTGGTGGGCTTCTTTGGCATCTTTTTTTATTTGGGCTTCTTTGGCCTCTTTTATTTTTTATTAAGTCCGGAGTCTCATCCCGACTTGTGGGGGAATCATAGTCTCCATCATCCTTACCTCACTTGGGACAATGCTCTAATAATGAAGATCATCACACTTTTATTTACTTACAACTCAAGAATTACAACTCAATATGGCTCTATGTAAATGCCTCCAGTGGTGTACCGGGATATGCAATGAATCAAGAGGGACATGTATGAAAGAATTATCAAGGTGGCCTTGCCACAAATACGATGTCAACTACATGATCATGCAAAAGCAATATGCCAATGATGGAGCGTGTCATAATAAACGGAACGGTGGAAAGTTGCATGGCAATATATCTCGGAATGGCTATGGAAATTCCATAATAGGTAGGTATGGTGGCTGTTTTGAGGAAGGTATATGGTGGGTGTATGGTACCGGCGAAAGTTGCGCGACACAAGAGAGGCTAGCAATGGTGGAAGGGTGAGAGTGCGTATAATCCATGGACTCAACATTAGTCATAAAGAACTCATATACTTATTGCATAAAAGTTATCAAAAGAAAGTACTACACGCATGCTCCTAGGGAGATAGATTGGTAGTAAAAGACCATCGCTCGTCCCCGACCGCCACTCATAAGGAAGACAATCAACAAATAAATCATGCTCCAACTTCATCACATAACGGTTCACCATACGTGCATGCTACGGGAATGACAAACTTCAACACAAGTATTCTTCAAATTCACAAATACCCAACTAGCATGACTCTAATATTACCATCCTCATATCTCAAAACAATTATCAAGCATCAAATTGATCATAGCATCCAATTCACTTTCTATGGTAGTTTTATTATACCCAACTTGGATGCCCATCATATTAGGACCAATTTTATAACCATAGCAAATACCATGCTGTTCTAAAAGACTCTCAAAATAATATAAGTGAAGCATGAGAGATCAATAGTTTCTACAAAATAAAACCACCGCCGTGCTCTAAAAGATATAAGTGAAGCACTAGAGCAAAATTGTCTAGCTCAAAAGATATAAGTGAAGCCCATAGAGTATTCTAATAAATTCCAAATCATGTGTGTCTCTCCAAAAAGGTGTGTACAGCAAGGATGATTGTGTTAAACTAAAAAGCAAAGACTCATATCATACAAGACGCTCCAAGAAAAACACATATCATGTGGCGAATAAAAATATAGCTCCAAGTAAAGTTACTGATAGACGAAGACGAAAGAGGGGATGCCTTCCGGGGCATCCCCAAGCTTAGGTTTTGGTTGAACTTGAATTATCTTGGGTGCCATGGGCATCACCAAGCTTAGGATATTGCCACTCCTTATTCCATAATCCATCAAATCTTTACCCAAAACTTGAAAACTTCACAACACAAAACTCAACAGGAAATCTCATGAGCTCCGTTAGTGCAAGAAAGAAAAAACCACCACTTAAGGTACTGTAGTGAACTCATTCTTTATTTATAATGGTGTTAAACCTACTTTATTCCAACTTCTCTATGGTTCATAACCCCCGATACTAGCCATAGATTCATCAAAATAAGCAAACAACACACGAAAAACAGAATCTGTCAAAAACAGAACAGTCTGTAGCAATCTGTAACTTTCTAATACTTATGGAACTCTAAAAATCCTAACAAAATAGGAAGTTCTGGGAAATTTGTCTATTGATCTACTTAAAAAATAATCAACTAAAAATCAGGTTTCTGTGATTTATTAAAATTATTCTCGTGCGCGCAAAAGTTTCTGTTTTTCAGCAAGATCAAATTAACTATCACCCAAGATGATCCTATAGGTTCTACTTGGCACAAACACTAATTAAAACATAAAACCACATCTAAAAAGAATCTATATGAATTATTTATTGAATAACATCAAGGAAAAATATTGGGTTGTCTCCCAACAAGCGCTTTTCTTTAAAGCCTTTTTAGCTAGGCATTGATATTTCAATGAGGCTCACATGAAAGACTAGAATAGAAGCATAAAGAGAGCATCATAAAACATGTGACAAACACACTTAAGACTAACATACTTCCTATGCATAGGTTTTTTATAAGAGAACAAATTTGCAAGGCAAGCAAAAACTAGCATATGCAAGGAAGAAGAAAGAGACGATAGCAACCTCAACATGACGAGAGGTAATTTAGTAAGACAAAAATTTCTATGACCATATTTTCCTCTCTCATAATAATTACATGTAGGATCATAGGAAAATTCAACAAAATAGCTATCACATAACATACTCTCAACACGATCCACATGCATGTGAAGTTGACACTCTTCCAAAATAGTGGGATTATCATTAACTAAAGTCATGACCTCTCCAAACCCACTTTTATCAAAAACTTCATAAGATTGAACATTATCCAAATGTGTGGGATCTAAAGTTGACACTCTTCCAAACCCACTTTCAGTATTATTGCAAACATTATTATCAATCTCATATTCATCATGGGGCTTAATTAAAATTTCAAGATTATAGGAAGAATCACCCCAGTCATGATCATTGCAACAGGTAGTGGACATAGAAAAACTAGCATCCCCAAGCTTAGGGTTTTGCATATCATTAACACAATTGACATTAATAGAATTTATAATAAAATCATTGCAATCATGCTTTTTATTCAAGGAGCTATCGTGAATCTCTTCATACATTTCTTCATCACAATTTTCAGATTCACGAATTTCAAGCAAAACCTCATAAAGATAATCTAGTGCACTCAAATCACTAGAATTTGGTTCATCATAATTGGATCTCTCAAAAAGATAGGCAAGCGGATGAGGATCCATAGATCTTAGGTTCTATGTTTAGTAATAAATAAACAACTATTCCAACCAAACGAGCAAACGAGCCAAGTAAGACATCAAAGCAAACAAAAAGACGAACAGAAGCGAATAAAATAGCAAGGGTCAAGTGGGGGAGAGGAAAACGAGAGGCAAATGGCAAATAATGTAATGCGAGGGAGATGAGTTTGTGATGGGTACTTGGTATGTCTTGACTTGTGCTAAGACCTCCTCGGCAACGGCGCCAGAAATCCTTCTTGCTACCTCTTGAGCACTGCGTTGGTTTTCCCTTGAAGAGGAAAGGGTGATGCAGCAATGTAGCGTAAGTATTTCCCTCAATTTTTGAGAACCAAGGTATCAATCCAGTAGGAGGCTACACGCAAGTCCCTCGTACCTACACAAACAAACGAGAACCTCACAACCAACGCGATAAAGGGGTTGTCAATCCCTTCACGGCCACTTGCGAAAGTGAGATCTGATAGATATAATAAGATAAGATAAATAGTTTTTGGTATTTTTATGATATAGATTGAAAAGTAAAGATTGCAAAATAAAGTAGATCGGAAACTTATATGATGGAAGATAGACCCGGGGGCCATAGGTTTCACTAGTGGCTTCTCTCAAGATAGCATAATTATTACGGTGGGTGAACAAATTACTGTCGAGCAATTGATAGAAAAGTGCATAGTTATGAGATTATCTAGGCATGATCATGTATATAGGCATCACGTCCGCGACAAGTAGACCGAAACGATTCTGCATCTACTACTATTACTCCACACATCGATCGCTATCCAGCATGCATCTAGAGTATTAAGTTCATAAGAACAGAGTAACGCATTAGGCAAGATGGCATGATGTAGAGGGATAAACTCAAACAATATGATATAAACCCCATCTTTTTATCCTCGATGGCAACAATACAATACGTGCCTTGCTGCCCCTGCTGTCACTGGGAAAGGACACCGCAAGATTGAACCCAAAGCTAAGCACTTCTCCCATTGCAAGAAAGGTCAATCTGTAGGCCAAACTAAACTGATAATTCGAAGAGACTTGCAAAGATAACCAATCATACATAAAAGAATTCATAGGAGATTCAAATATTTCTCATAGATAAACTTGATCATAAACCCACAATTCATCGGATCTCGACAAACACACCGCAAAAAGAGTTACATCAAATAGATCTCCAAGAAGATCGAGGAGAACTTTGTATTGAGATTCAAAGAGAGAGAGAGAGAGAGAAGAAGCCATCTAGCTAATAACTATGGACCCGAAGGTCTGTGGTAAACTGCTCACAACTCATCGGAGAGGCTATGGTGTTGATGTGGAATCCCTCCATGATCAATTCCCCCTCCGGCGGAGCGCCAGAAAAGGCTCCAAGATGGGATCTCACGGGTACAGAATGTTGCGGCGGCGGAAATAGGGTTTCATGGTGCTCCTTGATGTTTTCGGGGTACGTAGATATATATAGGCGAAGGAGGTCGGTCAGGGGATCCATGAGGGGCCCACGAGGGTGGGGGGCGTGCCCACCCCCCTAGGGCGCGCCCTCCTGCCTCGTGGCTTCCTCGTGTGTTTCTTGACCTCCACTCCAAGTCTCTAGGATTGCGTTTGTTCCAAAAAGAACGCTCCCGAAGGTTTCATTCCATTTGGACTCCGTTTGATATTCCTTTTCTTCGAAACACTGAAATAGGCAAAAAACAACAATTTGGGTTGGGCCTCCGGTTAGTAGGTTAGTCCCAAAAATGATATAAAAGTGTAAAGTAAAGCCCATAAACATCCAAAATGGGTAATATAATAACATGGAACAATCAAAAATTATAGATACGTTGGAGACTTATCACCCATTGGCAAGATCCGCCCAACAGAGGTGAAGGAGAGTACATCGTCCGTTCAAGTGGAAGCCTCAACTTCACATCAAGGTGAACCACAAGTTTATTTGGAGGCGTCCACAAGTGGAACACGTCAAGAGAAAGGAAATGAGGAAGTACAACAAGATGATCCACCTCCACAAGAGAACGACAACGCCAAAAACAATGAAGATGATGATGGAGAGGATGTTCCACTTTAACCCAAACAAAAGCTCTCATGAGTTAGAGCAAGAGTCACAAGAGATCATCCCATCGAACAAATCTTCGATGATATTCAAACCGGGAGAATCACTCGCTCTAAAACTCGTTTGGCTAACTTTTGTGAACATTACTCATTCATTTCTAGTGTTGAACCTATGAAGGTAGAAGAAGCTCTTGAGGATCCCAATTGGGTGAACGCTATGCATGAAGAGCTACACAACTTTGAGAGGAATCAAGTGTGGACATTGGTATAAAAGCCCGACGACAATCACAATGTCATTGGAACCAAATGGGTGTTTCAGAATAAGCAAGATGAGGATGGACAAGTTGTACGCAAAAAGGCCCATCTCGTTGCTCAAGGCTACACTCAAGTCGAAGGTATGCACTATGGTGAGACATATGCCCCCGTTGCTAGACTTGAGTCCATACGCATCTTACTTGCTTATGACAATCACCATGATATCAGTTTATACCAAATGGACATTAAAAGTGCTTTTCTAAATGGTGAAATTGAGGAGGAAGTTTATGTTAAACAACCTCCCGGCTTTGTTAATCCCAAGAAGCCCGATCATGTCCATAAACTTCACAAAGCTCTTTATGGTCTTAAACAAGCTCCTAGAGCATGGTATAAATGCTTGACCAAGTTTCTTATTGAAAAGGACTTTGAAATTGGTAAAATTGATTCTACACTTTTTACTAAAAGGGTTAATGAGAATTATTTGTGTGCCAAATTTATGTTTATGATATCATATTTGGATCTACTAACCCCCATTTTAGTGAAAATTTTGGAAGGCTAATGTCGGAGAAGTTTGAGATGTCTATGATGAGTGGACTCAAATTTTTCCTTGGTTTGAAAACCAAGCAAACTAATAAAGGTACCTTTGTTTCTCAAACAAAGTATACCAAGGATCTTTTCAAGAAGTTCAACATACAAGCACGCTAAGGTATGAAAACACCCATGCCTACTAGTGGACATCTTGACTTGACTAAGGATGGCAAACCGGTTGACCAAAATTTTTACCGCTCTATGATTGGTCCATTGTTATATCTATGTGCCTCCCATCCCGATATTATGCTAAGTGTGTGCATGTGTGCACGATATCAAGCGGCTCCTAAAGAGTGTTATCTTAAGGTCGTGAGAAGGATAGTGAGATACTTAATTCATACACCAAACTTTGGCATTTGGTATCCTATAAGGTCATCTTTTGATCTTGTTGGCTACTCCGATTCGGAATATGCTGGTAAAAGGTTGATAGAAAATCCACTTCAGGTACTTGTCAATTTTTTGGTAGATCCCTTGTGTCTTGGTCCTCCTAGAAACAAAACTCGATATCCTTATCTACTGCCGAAGTGGAATACATTGCCGCCGGATCATGTTGTGCTCAGTTACTTTGGATGTCCCAAACTCCTAAAGATTATGGGATACATGTGAAACATGTTCCATTGCTATGTGACAATGAAAGTGCCATTAAGATTGCTCATAATCCCGTGCAACATTCTCGAATTAAGCATATTGAAGTCCGTCATCATTTCATTCAAGATCATGTTGCTAAAGGAGACATCAATCTTGAACATGTTCGTATCTATAAGCAATTGGCGGATACATTCACTAAACCGCTTGATGAGAAAGTGTTTTGCCATTTTATAGGATAATTGAATATCATTGGTGCTTCAAACTTGGAGTAGAAACTCCATTTGGATACATGCAAGGCATGAGCCTTTGGTGACTAATCCTTGATATTTCTCTTATGATGATGATCATATGTCTTGGATCTATACTTGTACCCTTGCATGTTATCTAACCCTTGTAGGTACTTGGATGAACTCAAATCTATGAGATTGCAAGAGACTCACGTTTTAAGAAATCTTTGCATCACCAAGGCCCCATGATATGGTTGTTGAATACAAGGAAGCATGAGATCACTCAACATATCCTTTGACTATTTCAATATATCAAATTTCAATTGGTATCTAGTTTCTTGATTGTCAAATTGATATACAAGTGCTCTCCTTGCAAGACTAACCCATGTAGGAAGATAAACTTCAACTACAAGTGGTGCTCCCAACTCTTGATGGACAACATCAACCATGAGCACCCAACACAAGTTCAACTACATGATCAAGATCAACATCACAGCCCAAGGTATGTTATTCCACCTTGGAGAAGCTTTGCTCCAAGTCATGAGTTAAAGAAACTCAACAAGGTGAGAATACATCAAAATCCTTAAACGGAAAATGGTAAGCCCATTTTGAGCTTAAACGATGAGTATGACCTATGATCAAGTGACCTCACTTGACTCCTAAGTCAATATACTCTAACATAGGTGACCTTGTCGCCGACCCCATTCTAGATGAAGTTCTCTAGTGTTCTTGTGTCCTTTGTATTTCCTTTGAACACTTTCTTGCTAGAGTGTTTCCCTTCGTCATCTAGATTCTCTTTTGTTTTTCCTTTTCTTTTTTGTTATTTGTACGTGAATCTTCTGTTAATTCATTGCAAATCTTTATGCCAATTCCTTGCAAATCTTTGTGAGATTCCATTTGCCAAGTGAGCTGAGTTGACAAAATTTTCCTCTGCATTGAACTCGGACTCACCTATTCCAGCCTATCGGCTAGACCGAAACACAAGAATCCCTTGTGCAAAGCTCATCGGTACAACCGAAAAGGACTTACTCGGTCTGACCAATATGCATTGTTAGTGACTCTGCCAACTCGGTGTCACCAATGGAAACAAATCACTGATTTCACTGCTGAGAAAACATTTTGCCATTTCATATTGCATATTTCTTTTTCCACCTCCACTCAATGATTCTTATCCTCTACCAGCATCTTAATCTACATGCTGCTTTGTAGTGTCTCTCAAGAACCAAACCTACTTGACCCGAATTCCTAAAGAAGCCCTTCTTGGAAATTGATGTCAAAGGGGGAGAGAGAGAACATCAAATCTTATCAGAGAGAGAGAGCATCAAAGCCTCTTCTAAAAGATGCACATTAACAAGAGGAGAGATATCACATGTCTTTAAGAGGGGAAAGACATGTTAGTATGTTTGATTTCCAGTCTGCTCCGATCTTACTTTCTTTGATCAGAAGTCAGCTCTGATTTTATCTCACCCTATGTTCTCCCATTATCCAATATCAGATTCAGGGGGAGAAAGAGTCTATATTATCTTGAGGGAAAAAAAATCCTTGGAACTTATTGCAAATCCTTATCTCTTTGGGGACATGTCAATATCTGAATGAAGTACTCATATAGTACTCACCCATCACATAGAGTACTTTTGTGATTCTTGAAATCATTTTTGTTGGAGTGTTCTTGTGTTATCTAACCTTGTTTTCTCAAGTCTACTCCTCTCAAAGTTAGCTCAAGATCACAAGGTAAGTATATGCATCACACTCATGTATATGACGATCTCTTGCTGTTGCACATATTGTTTGCAAGAGGGATTCATAAACATGAAGGTACATCTCTTGTTCATATCATTTGCTCTGATGCATATAGCCAAGATGCATGTAACTCCGTGCTTGCTCTGTCATGTTTATGCATTCACATGTTAGTATACCCTATCTTTACATGATTGCATACATGTAGGGGGAGCATATGCATGTTACATGTCTTTCCAAAGCTTTACTTGTCTCTCTACATATCTTTTATCTGAAGCTTTGATGTATGTTATTATCAATTACCAAAAAGGGGGAGATTGAAAGCACAAGTGCTCTCTGGGTGATTTGGTAATTAATGTGAACATATCTCTTGTTGGACTAATGGTTTATCTAGTGTATTTCAGTCAAGTTCAATGAATGGCATGGCATGGACTAGGAATGTGGACCCTTCAAAATGCTAAGGACACATATTGGCAAAAGCTCAAGACTCCTTTTACTTTTAGTGATCCAAGTTTGCGTTGAGTCCATAGGAAAAGCCAATACTATTAAAAGGGGATGAGGTGTTGCTTAATGGGCTACCTGCTCAAAGTGCTTAGTGATATGGCTCCAAAACCCTCAACCAGTTTCTCATTCCAAATATGTCCAAAACCCAAAGTCAAACTCGGCCCCACCGAAATTTTTCTACCTGGAGCCACCGAGTTCATATGACATAGCCACTGCCAAAAACCCTAGATAGTTCGGTCACACCGATACGGATCTCAGTCTGACCGAGATGGCCTTGCAAACTCTTTGTTTCCCTTTGTAACATTTCGGTATCACTGAAATGAGCAATCGGTCCCACCAAGTTTGCATGACATCTTCTCTGTTTGCTTATTGCTTCACTTCGGTCACACCGAGTTGATGCATTCGGCACCATCGAGTTGATGTTTTCCTAAGCCCTAGCACATCGGTCCCACTGAGTTGTTCTAGTCGGTCCCATCGAGATTCCTAACGCTCACATTTTGAACTGAATCAGTCTCACCGAGTTCTTCTATTCGGTCTGACCGAGTTGGGTCAAATGTGTGTAAGAGTTGAATTTTGTGTGGAGGCTATATATACCCCTCCACCCCACCTCCATACGAGAGAGAGCCATCAGAACGTGCCTACACTTCCAGCATACATTTTCTAAGAGAGAACCACCTACTCATGTGTTCAGAGCAAGATATACCAATCCCACCACAATAATCTTGCTCTCTAGCCTTCTCAAGTTACTTTCCACTCAAATCATCTTTCCACCTTATCCAAATCTAAGAGAGAGAGTGTAAATGCATCTAGTGCCCCTTAGTGATTTTGGTGTATTGAAGACTTATAGGTTAAGGGACTAATATGTTTGTGAGTGTACACATGCTCTATAAGTCTATGAGGAGTTTGATATTTACTGTAAAAGTCGACCCCTAAAAATGTATGTCTTTGTTAAGGGACTGATATGTTTGTGAGTGTACACAGGCTCTATAAGTCTATGAGGAGTTTGATATTTATTATAAAAGTTGACCCCCTAAAAATGTATGTCTTCACTATAGAGCCTGTGTACACTCACAAACATATTAGTCCCTTAACCTATAAGTCTTCAATACACCAAAATCACTAAGGGGCACTAGATGCACTTATAATCTCCCCCTTTTTGGTGATTGATGACAAATAGGTTAAGTTTTCAACGGGGATAAACATATTAATTGAAAGTGCTCAATATTGAGGAATTTGATTGCAAGATATAGAAGATCTCCCCCTAAAGATGTGCATATGTGAGGAATTTGCTTTTGATAGCAGATGCACATTGTAGAGTAATATCATGGAGATATCCCCCTATATCTTATAATTCATACACACATTTAACATATCGGATGAAGAATTTGAAATGCATGATGAAATATGGTGACCGATATAATTCAGCATGCGTGCATAACATATATGAGGAAATAGCATGCAGAAAAAACAGAGCAAAAGTATTAGGTCACCATCTGACTTAAGTTTACAACTCGATCCAACGGACACTTCAGAAGAGCGAGAGTTGCAACTTAACAAAAAAATGCCCATATAAATAGACCCGCTTGAAGACTAACTCAAATTTCTCCCCCTTTGTCATCAAACGACCAAAAGGGACGAAAGGTGAGGACTAACGCCCCTGAAGAATATCATCACAAAGTTGATGGAGGAGCGCCAGCGTTGTTGGGGTCGGTTGTTGGAGTAGGGCTTATCACAGTGTCGTCCAAATCTTCATTTTCACCAGTCTCGCGCGATGAAGAAAACGAGTTGGCCACCAAAGAAGGAACTTCGACTTTCTTGAATTTCTTTGATGGTCGCTTAGACCATTCGAAGTCCTGCTTGAAGCCCATTTACTTAAGATCTTCACTATATAGATGAGACAGAACAACCCAGGTGCGATCAAATACTTCATGAAGGTAGTAGTGGTTCTTCTTCACTGAATTGTGTGTAGCAGTCATGTTGTGAAGAATTGAACCAAACTGTCGGTTGACCCATTTGTGGTTGCGATCGACCTTCTGATGAAGACTGAGGAGAAGCTCACGATTAGTCATCACCCTTGGAGCTGTGCCTTGAGGATTTTTCTTTGAAGCATTGGCGGCAGAGTCATGAGTGGTAGAGTCATCATTGGTGGAGTAGGATGCAACTTTGCGGAACTGTCCATCCAATGGACGAATGCCTTCATCAATAATAGTGGCCTTGCCCTTCTCATCAGCTTAGGAAATAGTCCGCTTGAGGACTTCAATGGGGGGCAAGTAGCTGGCATGGTTAAGTGTATTAGCCTTGTAGTTGATTGAAGACCTTGATCTGATGAATTTCATGATCCAGGGAGCGCAAGGCTTCAATTCAAATGGAGAAAGAGCAACATTTTCCATAATCCTCATGAAGAAGTCATGGTAGTTGATTGGAATACCATGCATGATATTGAATAGCAGATTCTTCATGATGCCAACGAACTCTTCTTTATTAGAGTCGTGGCCTTTGATAGGACTTAGGGTCTTGGTCAGAATTTTGTATACGGTCCGAGGCACATAAAGCAATTCCTTCACGAGGAATTTGGTTCTTGGGGCTTGGCCAGACTTTAGCGGCTTCATCAACACTTGCATGAAATGTTTAGAGAGCTCCGGTTCATGATAGAGGAGACGTGAACCTTCAAGGAGAGGACTGACAGGCAGGGCATGAAGTAATTCAGAGGCCGGTGCTTTGAAGTGTGTATTCTCTGTCATCCAGTCCAACACCCAAGAATTTATATCATCATAATTGCCAGTAATGTGCAGCATCGCGTAGAACTGAAGAGTTAGCTCTTCATTCCAATCACATATATCAGTGTAGAAGTTGAGTAGCCCAGCGTCATGAAGAACACTGAGGACTGGTGTGAAGCAAGGCAGCGATTCCATATCCACATGAGGAATATGCTCATGGTCAAAGATCTTATCCTTATCGAATAGCAGTGAAGAGTAGAAGTTCATTTGACTTGCTGTCCAGAAACGCTTCCTTTGTAGACGAGCAGAGTCATATGGGTTGTAATCAGTGAAGAATACATGTTCATGAAGTAAGTCATCAGCCTTGAACTTCTACGTCTTTGAGAATGGATTCTTCGGCTTGAGCTGAGGTGTATCAGTCAATGTCTTCACTGCCTCTTGAATCATAGTCTCAGGGGCCACAGGCTGAGGAATTTCAGTTTCCACTTCAGTAGCAGCCTGGGTCTCCTTTTCTTCAGCAGCTTTAACATTAACACTGGTGGCTGGAATTTCTTCCGGCATGGTAAGAAGAGATGCTTGAGTTTCATCAGAGCCCGTATGAATTTCTTTAGTCTGGACTAGGGACTAAGGAATCTGTTGCAGTGGGGTGAACATGTGGGAATTGGGGTGATGACTTTCCCAATAGTCATCATTCAACACTGGAGTGGTGCACCCAATGTCCACGCCTTCTTCTTCTTCATCAATTTCCTCAATGCCTGCCTCTTCAGCCGTGAACTGAGGCATGGGCGATGATACCAGAGGGGTTGAAGTGACATTGTCCACTTCAATTTCCTCATCCAACTGCTCTGTCGAAGCAGCAGAGGGATCTTCTTCATCTGATTCGCTTGGAATCACATAATCTTCACCAAAAGGAACGATTTCCTTTGATGGCATGCTTGAAAGAGGAACAACATCTATGGGATTTGCAAAAGAGCTGGTCAAAGTCTTTGCCTTCTTGGGAGTAGAAGACTTTGAGGAAGTAGATGCTTTCCTTTTCTTCACTATTGCTCTCTCCGCAGCCTTGGTTCTTGTCACTTCTAAAGCAGAAGGAAGAATAGGACTTGGTGTTGGCATTGGTGCAGGAGGAGCAGAGCAAATTGGTGGAGTTTCTTCAGGCACAACTGACGCAGTTGCCCTGACTTGTTCAGTTTCCTCAGGCGCAGCGTCAGATGCTTCAGCTGGCCTGTCTTGTTCTTCAGGCGCAACACTAGTGGTTGCCCTGGCAATTTCTTCAGCGGCTGGAATAGCTTCATCAGCCTTGGTGCTTTCAGTCTCATCAGCAGCCCAATTTTCATTAGCGGTGCTGGCATGCTCTTCAGTTGGCTGTGCAGATGCTTCAGCCTGAGGAATTTCAATGTGCGTTTGAGCAGTAACACTGGAAGTAAATCCCTTCGCCATTCTGACGAATCTGACTTTGGCTCCCAGCCATTCTTCCTTGTAGGCTTCAAATTCATCACTGAGTTTCTTGATTTCAGATTGCAGAGCAGCAAGTGCATCAGGTGATAGCTTTAGAACATTGTCCTTCAAAAGCGTTGTTTCTTGTACTCAGTTTTCTTCACGGACCTAGCTTTCTCAAATTTCCATTTTTCTTCAGAAATGAAAGCCGTCAACATATGATTTTGGCCAAGTGTGAGGTTTAATTCTGGCAAGGGAGTGTTTGGGTCCTTGTGCTAGAGATCAATGAAGTCCAGGATCTTCTTCGGATCTAGCATGAGTGGCACAACGTTGCCCTTGGCTGTAGCGGCCTTTTGCTGTCTGTCTCTGATGATTTCTGCTAATTCCTCATCATCAGCTTTGTCATCATCTGGCGACACTTGGAAGGCAACTTGCCTTTTATGAGGACTTGGTCTTGTGCCTCGTCCAGCAGTAGCCTTGGTCTTCAGCAAAGTGGGGCCTGTTGAGGACTGAGGAGGAGCTGAAGAACTTGTAGATGCTCCTGAAGCAATTGAGATGCCTGTGGTCCTTTGGCAAGAGGCGAGATGCATAGGTACCAAGGACTTTGCTGGAAGAGATGATGGTTTTGCAACTTGAGGAATTGGAGCAGCTTGAGGAATAGGCCGTGAGGGCACATATGAGCTTGGCCATGAGGGCATTGCTGAGGAAGGTGGTTTGCGAGCCGGCTTCTTGAGCATAGCCTTCTTGCTAGTAGAGGCCTTAGCAGCGGCAGCAACTCAGTCTTTGTTGAATTTCCTCACTGCTTCCTTAGCCTGTCTGGCCAACTTGGCTTGCGGCTTGGCCTATTCATCAGCATAGTCCTCACCGTGCTTGATGCTAGTGGGATCAACAATTTTGCCAGGTGCCAACGGAGGTCTTGGGCAAGGAGGGTTTAGAGCGAATTTCTTCATGTACTTTGGAATAACATATCTGTATTCCCTCCATTTCCAAGCCCATCTTCGTTCAATCTTCTGAATGCGCACCTTGCGCTCATTCTTTGTTTCCTTTCCATGAGTTGCCTCATCAGGAGTGCAATACCCTACATAGATGTCATCAGGGATTTCGAAAGCAGTATTCACTTCCAGTTTCTTCCCTCACTTATGAGGTCTCTTGCCATCTTCCATTTTCTTCTGCTGAGGATTTTGAACAATTGAGTTCTCTGAAGAAGTATGCATTTTTTCTTCGAGGAATAATGCAAATGAGTTAAGTTGATCAGAACCTAGTGATTCAGCAGCGGACATGTGTACCTATGAATAGAGTATAGGTGCGAAGAATTTGAAGAGGTCATATGCATTCTCAGAAGTTTTTGCAAAAAGGAACAAGTTTGAGGAATTTGACCGGATATGTATTGAGGAATTTCACTAACCGTTCTTTGACTTAGGTTCCAGAGTTGTATGGATTGTGAAATTCACACAACTGAGGAATCTTGAAGAAAAATGTCGCTTAGAGAAACAGATCAAGAACAGATGATTGTGTGAGGTGTTTAAAGTTTGGAAGTTGAAGAATAAACACCTTTTGAAGATTTTATGGAAATCATCAGAATCAACAAAGGAAGTAAAAGTAACTTTTAGTTATGTTTGATGAAGAACACGATGAACTAGCAGTTTTAGATTGGAAGTTCGTCAGTCCAGATCTTCCACGCCCTAACTTGGCAGAGGAAGACAACTACGGCAGTGGCGAAGTGAAGATATCCGTGTCCGGTGCGAGTACGACGGCGACGAAGTCAAGGCAGTGAAGGTCTTCCTCACCGGCGATGATGAAAGTAGCGGAGGCTCTAGGGCTTGAGAGCTCGAGCGAGGGGAGTGAGTTCAAGCAAGGTAAATGCAGTATGAGGAGGGTGAGGGGTATTTATAGCCGAGGTGAAAAACTGCTCGCCCAAGGAAAATGGACGAACGTGCCCCTGACCCTTCTCATCCTAGCAACATGTGTCACTCACGTACAGTGTGGTGGAGATCATGGGTGAATAGATAAATCTTATCGTGGGATGTGGAACGGTTTGAGCGGCAAAAGCCAAAAAATTCAGATAAGAATATTTTAATGTTTCGTTAGCAAATTCTTCAGCTGAGAAGGACACAGTGAAGATTTTGAACGAGTTTCAAATAGAACGCACATGAAGAATTTGTGAACAGACTGGGTTGAGTTTAGCATAGAGGGGGAAAGGGTCCGATCACATTCACTTAGCAGAAAAAGCAACTTGAAGAATTAGCAATAAGTGAGTGCTATAGAGGACATAAAACTCAAGTATATATTTTGTCAATGAAGAACAACGACGGAAAGAGTGAAGACAATGCAAATTTGAAGAAATTGAACAACTGAGGAATTTCAAAAATGAATAAAAACTCAAATTGAAGATTTTCAACTTTGGTTGGTGGCGTAACCCACCGTATAAGAATGATGATTTCAGACACCGCGTACAATTATCATAGTGTTCTGAGAATCAAATTCTTCATTAATTTCTTCACACTTAGAGGGTTAGTCTTCATTGATTGAAGAAAAACGTTACTTCGTGTGTTGCACATCTAAGTTATCAAGTTTGCATAAGTGTTAGGATGTGTGTCCTTTTTAAAGAACATTCAAAGATTCTAATATATTTAGCTCACACTGCAACTTGCTAAATCTCTTCTCATCCAAGGGATTTGTGAAGATATCGGCTGGCTGATCTTCAGTATTTGCGTGGTCAATGGAGATGTCGCCCTTCAACACATGGTCACGAAGAAAATGATGATGAATCTGGATGTGATTTGTCTTCGAGTGCTGAACTAGGTTGCGAGCAATCTTGATAGCACTTTCATTGTTGCAGTAGAGTGGAGCATTCTTCACACTGATGCCATAGTCCTTGAGGGTTGCTTCATCCATAGCAATTGAGCACAGCAAGATCCAACATCAATGTACTCAACTTCAGCAGTAGAGAGTGATACGCAGTTTTGCTTCTTCGAGGACCAACATACCAAGGAACGTCCGAGGAAATGACATGTGCCTGATATTGACTTGTGGTCCACCCGATCACCAGCATAGTCAGAGTTAGAATATCCAATGAGATCAAAGGAAGAGCCCTTGGGATACCATAATCCAAGTGTTGAAGTGTGAGCTAGATATCGAAGAATATGCTTCACAGCCTTATGGTGTGATTCCTTCGGCGTAGCTTGAAATCGGGCACACATGCAAACACTAAGCATAATATCCGGCCTAGATGCACATAGGTACAATAAAGAGCCAATCATGGAGCGGTATACCTTTTGATCGAAGTCTTTACCATTTTCATCGGTGCATAGATGGCCATTTGTGGGCATAGGAATTTTGACGCCTTTGCAATCTTGCATGCTGAATTTCCTCAACACATCCTTGAGGTATTTCTCCTGAGATATGAATATGGCATTGTTTTTTGACGAATTTGAAGACCTAAGAAGAATTTCAACTCCCCCATCATGGACATTTGATATTCCTCACTCATCATATAGGCAAATTCGTCATTGTAACGTTGGTTAGTACAGCCAAAGGTAATATCATCAACATATATTTGGCACATGAATAATTCATCATCATATTCTTTGGTGAAAAGAGTTTGGTCAAGTGAACCGGGTTTGAAGCCTTTATTCATGAGGAATTCCTTCAATGTGTCATACCATGCCCGAGGTGCTTGCTTGAGGCCACAGAGGGCCTTGTTGAGTCTGTAGACGTGATCTGGAAATTTTGGATCCTCAAAACCTGGTGGTTGAGCAACATATACTTCTTCCTCAAGCTTACCATTGAGGAATGCACTTTTCACATCCATTTGATGTAAGATGATATTATGATGGTTAGCATAAGAAAGTAATATGCGAATAGCTTCAAGTCTAGCAACAACTGCAAAAGTTTCATCAAAATCGATTCCTTCAACCTGTGTGTAGCCTTGAGCTACAAGACGAGCCTTATTGCTCACCACAAGGCCATTTTCATCTTGTTTGTCGCGGTAGATCCATTTGGTACCGATGATGTTGTGCTTGCGTGGGTCTGGTCGCTTGACAAGCTCCCACACATTGTTGAGCTCGAATTGATGCAATTCATCTTGCATGGCTTGAATCCACTCATATTCCATGAATGCTTCATCAACTTTGGTGGGCTCTGTGATAGAGACAAACGCAAAATGCCCACAAAAGTTAGACAAGTGTGAAGCTTTTGAGCGCGTGAGAGGACCTGCTGCATTGATGTCACTGATGATTTTCTCAATCCGCACTTCGTTTGCAACGCGAGGATGTGCAGGTTGACGACTTTGCTTAGGCCCAACAATTTCTTCAGGGCCATTTTCTTCAGTAGCACCAGTATGATTTTCTTCATGATCCGGAATGACTTCTTCAACAGATTCTTCGGTAGGGATGATATCCTCAGTAGCTTTGAGGTTTATGGATTCCTCAGGTGACATTTCATCTAGCACAGGAGGTAGGTGCTCTCTTTGCGAGCCATTAGTTTCATCAAACCGCACATCTAGAGTTTCAACAATCTTGTGATGATTGATGGTAAAGACTCTGAGGTGTGCGAGTCCTTTCCTAACCAAGCATAAAACCCTCATGTGCTTTTGGTGCAAATTTAGAGTGATGGTGAGGATCTCTAATCCAGCAATTAGCACCGCATACTTTGAAATAACTTACATTGGTTTTCTTGTCAGTGAGGAGTTCATATGAGGTCTTTTTGAAGAAATTTGTGAAAATATACTCTGTTGATGATGTGGCATGCAGTATTAATAGCTTTCGGCCAGAAACGATGTGGTTGTCGGCGTTCTGGTAACGGGGGTCCCTAGACTTGCCTGCCCACGGCCTATAGCGTGGCTCAACCAGTGGCCCAGTGCGGCCCATCTTCATGAACCCAAGTTCAAGACCCTCGCGAGGGGCCAAGCCTCGCGGGGCGGATGATGCAAGGCCTCCTCAGGGGCAGCCTCACCAGGCAGGCTCACGAGGAGGCGGAGAGATCAAGGCAAGGGGTGCCTCACGAGGTGCTCATGACTCAAGCCATGACGATCAAGACCAGGCGGGCGCCAGCCTGCGCAGTGTCCTTGTTTCCTCTTTGGTGCAAAGGGGGCAAGCACAGGCGCGGGGTACTGAGACATCAGGCAAAGGTTTCCATATCGGTGCAACGAGACCAAGTAGCAGGACGGCAGGACGGAGGTCACCGTGGAGCCCAAGACGGCGTCATCACCAGTACCTTTGGCAGTCAAAGACCACCTTTAGTCAGGATAGCCTGTACTAGCTGTCCCCTTTCGAAATGTCCGTTGTTGGCTCCCTTCCCGCTCAATATTTGGGAAGAGGACCAGGGCCTCTATAAATAGAGCTAGCCACCACAGTAGAAGGCAATCTCATCTAGAGCCAAAGAGAGACGGTTCGATTCCTCCTCAAGCACACACCACAAGAACACCTCTCCTCGCGAGGCTGTTATTCCTCTGTACTGTTCATCATCAGCCCAAGAGGCAATCCACCACACCACACACTGGATTAGGGTATTACACCACAACGGTGGCCTGAAGCAGTATAAACCTCGTGTCTCTTGCGTTGTTCATCGATCTACCTTAGAATCGTCGCGAGGTTGTGGGCATGTTTCGGTAGGGAGAAGGTCTTCGTGCGCACCCAAGAGTTCGAACCTTAAGGGTTTTGCCAGAACCCGATATCCGACATTTGGCGCGCCAGGTAGGGGTGCGCCGAAATCTTCTTTCCGCTGATCTGCCCATCGCTTCGCCGCATCCATGGCAGCCGAGCCCGCGCCGAGCGCCGGGCTGCTCTCGCCGCCTGCATCACCCAGACGGCTCCCGTTGGTGGGCCTCCTCGTCGTTCTCTGTCGCCCGCCGCCAACGCCGCCACCGGCCCGGTGGGGAACAAGCAGCAAGCATCTTTGCTGCACCCCTCGGTGCGGCGGGAAGGCCGCACTGCCACTCCTTCGCTGAGCCCAGCTGGTTCGTCGTCTCACGCACGCCGCGCCCCCACGGACGCGCGGGCCGCGTTGCTCCTGGCGCGTGAGCTCCTGCACTACCTCCCCGTCGATGACCTCTATTAAGAATGGCTCGCTCGCATCACCGAGCTTGTCAGCACCGCAGGGGGTTCCCCCGCGCCGTCCCTCTCGCTGCCTCGCCCTCCGTCATGCATGGGCGACGTGGCTCTGGGAGCACCTCCACCACCTCCTCCCCAAGAAGGCGCCCTGGCTCCAAGGCGCGCGTCCCCTGGACGTGACCCACCGCGTCCAGCGCCCGCGCGGCAAGAAAGATGTTGCCAAGAAAGCCCTCAGCCTCAAGAAGGCGCTCACGTGCTCCCTGCACCAGCACGACAAGACCGCATCCCTGCACCAGCACGCCAAGACCCCGCGCTACCCCTGGCGGCGGTGCGCAGGAACCATCAAGAGCAAGCCCCGCATCTGCAAAGGGCTCTGGTGGCCACAACAGGTTGCCGCGCCTTCACCACCGAGCTGTGTAGCGTCGCCTGGCCGGACAAGTTCAAGCCAGACTTGCCTCCTCGCTACGATGGTACTGCCGACCCCGCGGAGTTCCTGCAGCTCTACGAGCTGGGCATCGAGGCAGCCAACAGATACGAAAAGGTCATGGCGAACTGGTTTTCCATGGCACTCAAGGATGGCGCCCGCACCTAGCTCCTGAACCTGCCTCCCAGTTCGATCTCCTCTTGGGACGAGATGCGTAGCCGCTTCATCGCCAACTTCCAGGGCACTCGCGACCGCCCCCCGGCCGCGAGTGACCTGCGCCGCATCAAGCAGCAGCCTAGAGAGACCCTGCAGAAATACATCCAGCGCTTCAACATCGCCCGCCTCAAGATCCCCAAGGTGACGGACGAGGCCATCATCTCAGTGTTTTCTAATGGCGTCCGTGACGTTAAGATGAAGGAGGAGCTCGCGATCCACGAGGATATGTGCACATCTCTAGAGCTGTTCAACCTAGCGACCAAGTGCGCAAGAGCCGAGGAAGGACGCCTCTCCCTCCTCGAGCTTCTAGCTGCAGACCCAGAAGAGAAGAAGGCCAAGGCCAAGGACGTGAAGTGCAAAGGAGCATCCGTGCTTGCAGCAGAACTAGACACGAAGCGTGGCAGGGACCAGCCGGAGTCGTCCAAGGGCAGCCGATTCTGCGCCTACCACAGCCTCCACACCCACAACACCAACGAGTGCCAGGAGCTCAGGGCCGTTCAAGAAGGACGCTTCAGTCGATGCCCCGAGCGCAATGACCGGGGCTATGGACAAGGAGGGGGACGAGGCGGAGGACGATGGGACGACCGAGGCCCTCGCCAGGAGTGGTGTGACCGACCTCGCAAGGATCGCTGGCAGGACCAGCATCGCGAGGGAGCTTGGAGGGATCAGCCTCGCGAGGATCGCCCGCAGGGCAATGCAGACCTTCCTCCTCTCCCGCCGCCGCCAAGAAGGAATGACGACCACCACCAGGATGAGGGGGCTGGGGGCTTCCAGGAGCCACGTGCTATCGCTTGCATCTTGGGTGGTGCCCAGCCCCAGCCTCTCAGCGCATCTTCAAGCAGTTTGCTTGCGGGGTGAATGCAGTCCTCCCCAAGCTCGAGGCCACGCGCCCACTCAGGTGGTCCAAGTGCGCTATCACTTTCAGCTCAACAGATCAACTCAAGTGTGTGGCTACCGCTGGCATCCTCCCAATGCTTTGTTCCCTAGTGATCAGCAACGTGCAAGTCACCAGGACCCTCATCGATGGCGGCGCATGACTCAACGTTCTGTCCATCGAGATGTTCAACAACCTTCAAGTGCCATATGATCAACTTCAGCCTACCAAGCCTTTCTCAGGAGTTACTGACGGCTCAACCACCCCGATAGGGCATGTCCGCCTCCCTGTCACCTTCGGGCAGCGCAACAACTACCACACCGAGCTCATCGACTTTGACGTCGCCCATATCCACCTGCCATACAATGCCATCCTCGGGTATCCAGCCCCGGCCAAGTTCATGGCAGTGACCCACCATGGCTACAACGTCCTCAAGATGCCAGGAAGCAGTGGGATCATCACAGTCCCCTATGAAGAGAAAGATGCGGTGTGCTCCCTCGAGCGCGCCTTCCAAGCTGCATCAATCGAGGACCCGGACAGCAAGGGCGAGAACCCTCCTGAGGCAGTCCCCAAGAAGAAGAAGACATCGCCCAGCTCAAGGCCTCAGGAGGTTGGCATCTCAGGAGGTGCCGCCTCAGGATCCGCACCCGTGCAAGGGGCACCTCCTTCCATCGCATAGGAAGGCGCGCCCGGCGCCCTCCTCGGGTAGGGCTCGGGGGCTCTCTTATGGAGGGCCTCAGACTTTGCCAAAATCACGAGGGAGGCGCCCGGGCACCACTTGGAGGCATCCTTCGCGGCACGTTTCCCTCAGGAAGTCTCAGGGCGTGGAAAGCCCAACCCCCAGGAGTTCATCACCAAGGCCACTCAGGAGCTTCAGGAGGCAAGAGTCATGCGCAGCGATCGCCGTTTGCCTGACGTAGCTCCCCATCCAGGCGAGGATGGTGGGCTGCACGTCTGCATTGATGTCCCAAGGCTCAACCAAGCCGCAACTCCGGAGCGCCTCTGGCCTTCGCGCGTGGGATGTTGCGAGGGTCCGCCGCACAGCTATGTTCGCATGCCATTCAGCCTGCCGAACACGGCTGCCACCCACCAGCGCCATCTGCGGTGCATTCTGGCGGCTCAGGAGGCCAGGCATCACGCGATCCTGGCAGAGATGGAGATGGTCCTCGAGGAACCGCCTAGACCTCCAGAGCCTACCGAGGCTCAGGGCCCCGGTGGCTCGTGAGGATCGGCCTCTACAATGGTACCAGAGCTCGGGAGTCACGAAGAGCTCGGGAGAGTCGCTGGACTCCCAAGCGTCGCTGCTGCTGCCGGAGGAGCTGTTGGCGAAGTGAGCGGCAGGCCTGGCCCCGGCCACGTCGATGTCCTGACTGCCTCCTCTAGGGCAGCACTCCAGTCGGTGGCCTTCTGCGTCAAAGACCTTGAAGAGCATCAAGGAGGCGCCATCGTATTCAAAATGAATTACGAGGGCACCCCCTGTTCGGCAGACCCGGGCGACCTCGCCCCACCCTCGGGTCATGAAGACCTTGCCCGGAGCAACGACTTCAACCTCCCCTCCGGTCGCCGGAGCGCCGCAGTCAGCGTGTTGCAGCCAAAGCTCGAGAGGCCCCTTCGGCGGCATCTCGAAGGCGAAATAAAGCAATGAAGGCAAGCCTCACCCAGGCCAGCCTTTTGTCAGTCGGGCAGTTGCCGAGGCAGCATGGGGAAGCGGAGACACCCATGTCCAATCAATCGCCACGCGGCGGCCAAGGCCGCAGGCTGTTGGGGCCCGCGGCTCTCCGCACTTGCCCTTTGGCTTCGCTGCTAAGCCATGTCCGAGCACGCCTTGGGCCCGGGGGCTACTGTCGGCGTTCTGGGAACGGGGGTCCCCAGACTTGCCTGCCCACTGCCTGCAGCGTGGCTCAACCAGTGGCCCAGTGCGGCCCATCTTCATCAACCTAAGTTCAAGACCCTCGCGAGGGGCCAGATCATGGGGCGGACGGACGCGCAAGGCCTCCTCAGGGGCAGCCTCACCAGGCAGGCCCGCGAGGAGGCGGAGAGATCAAGGCAAGGGGTGCCTCACGAGGTACTCATGACGCAAGCCATGACGATCAAGACCAGGCGGGCGCCAGCCTGCGCAGTGTCCTCGTTTCCTCTTTGGTGCAAAGGGGGCAAGCGCAGGCGCGGGGTACCGAGACATCAGGCAAAGGTTTCCATATCGGTGCAACGAGACCAAGACTAGCAGGACGGCATGACGGAGGTCACCGTGTGCCCAAGACGGCATCATCACCAGTACCTTTGGCAGTCAAAGACAACCTCAGGATAGCCTGTACTAGCTGTCCCCTTTCGAAATGTCTGTTGTTGGCTCCCTTCCCGCTCAATACTTGGGAAGAGGACCAGGGCCTCTATAAATAGAGCTAGCCACCACAGTAGAAGGCAATCTCATCTAGAGAAAAAGAGAGACGGATCGAGTCCTCCTCAAGCACACCACCACAAGAACACCTCTCCTCGCGAGGCTGTCCTTCCTCTGTACTGTTCATCATCAGCCCAAGAGGAAATTCACCACACCACACACTAGATTATGATATTACACCACAACGGTGGCCCGAACTAGTATAAACCTCGTGTCTCTTGCGTTGTTCATAGATCTAGCTTAGAATCACAACAAGGTTGTGGGCGTGTTTCGGTAGGGAGAAGATCTTTATGTGCACCCTAGAGTTCGAACCTTAAGGGTTTTGTCGGAACCCGATATCCGACTGTGGTGTCTTGTATTCATCAAGCATAGTGCAAGCCATCTCAACAAGAGTTCTGTTCTTGCACTCCACCACGCCATTCTGTTGAGGAGTATAGGGAGCAGATAACTCGTGAGTAATACCAAGTATATCAAGATATGCATCAAGACCAGTGTTCTTGAACTCAGTTCCATTATCACTCCTGATATGCTTGATCTTCACACCTATGTTCGTAGAAGCTCTTGAGGAAAATCGTCTGAAGACTTCATGCACTTCATTTTTGTAAGTGATGATATGCACCCATGTATAACGAGAATAATCATCAACAATGGCAAAGCCATATAATGATGCAGAACTGGAGAACGTGGCATAATGAGTAGGGCCAAAGAGATCCATATGAAGTAATTCAAAGGGACAAGAAGTGGTCATGATAGTCTTCGAGGGATGCTTGGCTCTGGTGATCTTTCCAGACTCACAAGCCCCACAAAGATGATATTTGAGGAATTTGACACCCTCGATGCCAATGACATGCTTCTTCTTCGCGAGTGTATGCAAGTTCCTCATCCCAGCATGACCAAGTCGTTGATGCCATAACCAGACTTTTGAAGCTTTTGCTAGTAGACATGTGGCAGGCTGTGATCCTACATAGAAATCAACAATATACAAGTCTCCTTTCCTAAAGCCTTCGAAGACTTTGGATTTGTTAGATTCCATTAGAACAATGCTACAATATTTGCCAAAGACGACAACCATATCAAGATCACAAAGCATTGAGACAGACATGAGGTTAAATCCTAAGGACTCGACAAGCATGACTTTGTCCATGTGTCTATCCTTTGAGATTGCAACCCTACCTAGACCCAATACCTTGCTTTTGCCTTTGTCAGCGTAGGTGATATGCTTCAGATGAGATGGAGATAAAATCAGTGTCCATCAATAAGTTCCTATCACCGGTCATGTGATTTGTACATCCGCTGTCAAGGACCCACTCAGTAGCTTTGGGTTGTTCATCCTTGGCACCTTTTGCCATGAAGAAATAGGTGGGAGCATAGTCATCAGCACTCCTGTCAGCAGAGTTGGGGAGGTCATTTTCTTCAGTGTTGAAGATTGACTTGCTGACGTAAGTAGTAGCAAGGGCTAAGCTCTCCACACCAGAGTCTGACTCCTCAGATTCCTCCTCTTCCACATTTTCCTCAGATTCAGCTTCAGAGTCCATTTCCTTGCCAATGAATGCCCGGGCCTTCTTGGAACTGCTCTTCTTGTGAGATGAAGACTTTGAAGATTTTGATGATGAGGACTTAAAAATTTCCTCTTCTTCTTGGAGTCATCAGAATCGTCATCTTTGTATTTCTTCTTCTTCGATTCCTTTTCCCACAGAGGACAACCAGACATGTAGTGACCAGGTTTCTTGCATTTGTGGCAACTTCTATTTTGGTAGTCACGGGATGAGGAATCATCACTCCTTGAAGACTTTTCAAAGCGACCGCGGCGAGAGAACTTCTGGAATTTCTTCACGAGCATTGCTAGATCCTGGCTCAATTCTTCAGGGTCACCAAGACTGCTACCAGAATCTTCACCTTCAGATTTAGAGACTGCCTTGGCCTTCAGTGCACATGATCTTCCAAAGATCGGTCCATAGAGGTCTCTCTTCTCAACAAGCTGGAACTCATGAGTGTTTAGCCTCTCGAGGATATCAGCGGGATCTAGTGACTTGTAACCAGCTCGCTCTTGAATCATCAGTGCAAGAGTATCAAAAGAGGAATCAAGTGATCTCAGCAATTTCTTCACCACCTCATGGTCGGTGATGCCAGTGGAACCAAGTGCTTGAAGCTCATTTGAGATGTCAGTGAGGCGATCGAAGGTTTGCTGAACATTTCCATTGTCGAGTCTTTTGAAGCGGTTGAAGAGATTGCGAAGAACATCAAATCGGCAGTCACGTTGAGTAGAGACTCCTTTGTTGACCTTGGACAGCATGTCCCAAATCAGCTTAACAGTTTCCAAAGCACTCACTCTGTCGTACTGTCCTTTGCTCGGATGGCCACGTATGATATTCTTCGCTTGAGAATCGAGTTGCTTAAATCTCTGCACATCAGCAGCATTCACAGACGGAGTGACTGAGGGAACACCATTTTCCACAACATACCAGAGATCGTTATCAATTGCCTCAAGATGCATGCACATCTTGTTCTTCCAGTAGGGGTAGTCTGTCCCATCAAAGATAGGACACCCAGCCGAGACCTTGATCATACCTGCAGTCGACATAACTAAAACTCTAGGCGGTTAAACCAAAATCACACAGAACAAGGGAGTACCTTGCTCTGATACCAATTGAAAGTGCATTAAGTCGACTAGAGGGGGGTGAATAGGCGATTTTTACAAATTTGTCACTGAGGAATTTCAGGGTGAGGAAATTCCTAAGTCACGAACAACTAGTAGCGGAATAAGTACTCAGGTATAAGCATAACAGAGCAATAGCATAGTCATCACGATGAAATGAAAACAAGCACAAAGCACAGAAAGCGTGATAACAGGATAAGCAGGCTGAAGACTATGTGACTGAAGAAATAGGATTGAGGAAATAGAGAAAGTCTTCAGTCAAAGTCTTCAAACGGTAATGATCAGGTTCATCAACACATGAATGAGGAAATGAAAGGGTTGAGGAAATAGAACCGGTAGGCTTGGTGAAGACAATGATTTGGTAGACAAGTTCCAACTGCTGTGGCCGTTGTATGTCTGGTTGAGCAGCTGAGTATTTAAACTCGAGGACACACAGTCCCAGACACACAGTCCTCACCGTATTCTCCTTGAGCTAAAGTCACATGGACCTCGCCCAACACTCATGGTAAGTCTTCACAGGTGACTTCCAAACCTCCACAGACTTGGTCACTTGGTGATCCACAATTCCTCTTGGATGCTCAGACCATGACGCCTAACCGTCTGGTGGATACACAGTCCTCAGAGGTAACAAGCGTCGGTTCCACACAGGAACAATCTCTTTAGTGATGCTCAACCACTTTTGGATTGTAGGTGTTTGGGTTTGGGTTTTGGGTTTTCCTCACTTGATGATTTTTGCTCAAAGTCCTCAGAGGATGGGATGCTCTCAATGACAAGTGTCAGTTTCTCTCGGAGCAGCCAACCAGCTAGTGGTTGTAGGGGGCGGCTATTTATAGCCTAGGGAGCAGCCCGACATGATAAGACTTAAATGCCCTTCAATAATATGACCGTTAGGTGGTAGGATATTTTGGACAGCTGGCGCTTAGCACAACAACGGTCAGATATTAGGTTCGAATTCCTCAGGGCTATCATGTTCCTCACTGTGTAGGCAATCCGCACTGGCGAATTCCTAACTCCTTAGTTAGAACAAATTCCTCAGAGACCAGAGGATCTTCGTCTCTGTCACTGAAGAAATTGACTGAAATGATATGAGATTTCCAATGGCTTCACTCGAAAGGATTGGGTAGGTGTAGGATTTTGAGATGAGCATCACTTGGAAATCAGTTTCCTTAGTATTACCTCGACCCCCTTTAATAGTATGGTGTTTCCTATGACTCAAGAAAGAGATAATGAAACTACGAAAACAAAAGTCTTCATGCTTCATACTCCTCGCATGAATATCCAAGTCTTCAAGGTCACACCAATTTCGAGAGTTGAGTGTTGGGAAGACTATTATTTGAAGCAGAAGAGCAAGGAGTTCATCATCAACACACCATCTATTACCTTTTGGAGAGTGGTGTCTCCTAGATTGGTTAGGTGTCGCTTGGGAGCCTCCGACAAGATTGTGGAGTTGAACCAAGAAGTTTGTAAGGGCAAGGAGATCACCTACTTCGTGAAGATCTAACCGAGTGAGGCAGGTCCTTCATGGGTGATTGTCATGGTGGGATAGACGAGGTTGCTTCTTCATGGACCCTTTGTGGGTGGAGCCCTTCGTGGACTCGCGCAGCCGTTATCCTTCGTGGGTTGAGGTCTCCATCAACGTGGATGTACGATAGCACCACCTATCGGAACCACACCAAAATCTTCGAGTCTAGATTGCGTTTGCACACTCCAATCCCATCCCTTTACTTTCTTGCAACTAGCATGCTTTACTCTTTCCGCTGCTCATACTCTTGTCATGCTTGCTTGAAATGTATTGTGAATGCTTAAACTTGTGATAAAACTCCACCTCAACTTGAAAAACTTTAAAACTGCCACTTTTATCTATTGAGGGTCTAATCACCCCCTCTAGACCCCTCTTCTTAATCCTTTCACCGTGGCCATGTCCAGCGGCTGGCTGCGCTCCCTAGAGTGTTGGTCCAATCGCCGACAAGGTAGAGTAGGGCATGGGACACGCGCCGGCTCACGGATCTCAAGGTGCCACTGTCTCCCATGCGTTACTCTTCCTCGTCGGAGCCTGTAACCCGAAAGGTGTCGGTGGACTTCAGATCGATGATGGATCCGTCTTATGGGGTTGCGGCGCCTGGACTGATGCACGATATGGGGCGCAGGAGAATGCGACTCTGCCTCGCCTATGTCCACCGCCTCCCGTGCCCTGGCACGTCGTGCCATGTTTTCATCAGACGAGGCCCATGGTGCGTCCCAATGCTCGACGCCGCAAATGGAGGGGTTGCGCGTCCGCCACCGCGTTCAGACGATAGATGGACCGCACCTCCACCAGCGAGGCAGCGATGGCTGCCCTAGCACCGGATCCATGCGCCATTTGGGCGGTCGGAATGGATTCCCGACGGAAGGAGTGCGAGCGCGCCGGGCATGGGCCTCCTCCCAGGAGCGGCGGAGTGCAAGCAGTACAGTCATCTCTTCCTTGAGGCCGCGTGGGATGAGCTCGGGGTCGACGGATCTGGAGGTGAAGGACTCTGATCCGCTGCGCGCCGTGCCGAAGACAGCCGGACGGCACCGAAGACGAGTTTGACTAGCAGAGGGGAGTGAAGTGAAGTGGCTAGGGTTCGGTCTGGCGAGCGGATGGGGAGGAATATATGTAGGGTCGGGTGGGCCAACGTGGGCCTGATCCGACGTGGCCTGCGTGTTAGAATAAATCCGAGGCCACCGTTGATCATCCGAGGACCAAGCAATCACACGAGCACGACACCGAGATTTGTTAACGAGGTTCACCGATATGGCTACATCCCCGGGACCTGACTATGGGCGCTCCTCCCCATGACACCGCTACAATACCGCACCCGGTCGCCTTGGACACCGGCACATGCCGCTGGTTTCCCCTGAGTTCCGGTGCTATTATTTTGGCATAGGTTACATCGTGTGTCTATCCTCACTATATATGAGAGGCATAGGATACAAGTGTCCTACTTGGACACGACTCACATCCTATGTAAACACAATACAACTACAGAGTCAAACTGTAACCTACCTTGTACACTATATTCGACACAACTCCAACAAACTCCACCTTGGCGAATATACTCCACCACCCTGAATTTGTCCATGCGTCAAACTTCCATGTACATTGGACTTGAGCTTATCCCATGAGTATCGCTGCTACTCCAAAGACTCCATGTGACTCCACCTGCAACTTGTAGTCCCTTCTTTTCTTGACCACAGTCAACACTCGAGCAAAATCAAGTTCCACATTACTCTAGTTTGCACTCCTAACTTCCAGAGTGTCAGTCCATCGCCATCACACACTGATCACTGACCTGCGTGAAAGTGAACAACTCACATATTGGGTGTCACACATAAGAGTTACCGGAACTCAACATCACCGCTCCTTCCTTGACCGCATGTCTGAAACTTGAAGGAATTTCACCGTTGCTTGTTGTCATCCCGAGTCAAATTCGCAGTTGTCTCACCACATGTATGACCACCAGAGCCTGGCCCATCTCCATGTCCTGCATACCGCAGCGCCGCCGCTTATTACGCGCCGAGCCTCCGCTATCCCGTCGAGTCTCAAGGGTCGCGAACCGACACCACTCAACCCCCATCGCAGAGTACCACCGATCATCACCGACCGATGACGAAGTTTCACGCCCATCGCACCATTGGGCTCCAAATCAACTACGTGTCCCTCGCTTTTCCCCTTGCTGAATAGGCTTCGATTCCCTGGATCCTTACATCGTAGCCCCTCAATCCAGCTCCACCTTCAACATGACTCCATGGTGGTTGTACTTTCCACCCCACACCTCGTCGACTCCAAGCTCTCATGTGCACCATCTTGAATAAACCCCGCGCCATAGTCTTGTCGAAGCCACACAAGCCTTTGGACCTGCGCCACGTGTTAACCTATTCTTTGTGATCGGAGATCCCGTGAATTAGATATGGAAGACAAGCTGTTGGTCAACAGGGAGGAGAGTATCCTTACTGTTAAAAATACCACTCCATGAAGATGCAATACTCTCCTAATCTGCATGGCAGGTTGATGTATATCTTAATGTGTTCTAAGTGGCTCTTTGAAGCAGAGATGTTGTCCTGCAGAACATCTTTTGAAGAACGCACCTATATGAGTCTGATTGTTAAACGTCGCAATCTATGAGAGTAGGGTTCTCTCTAGTAAACTCATGAAAGGTCTTAGAATATGACGCATAAGCTCCACCCGCGGGGAAGACCCACGGTAGCCACATATCGGTCAAGGCTTTATGTGAAGCTAGATTCGCAGAAAACTTGTAGTTCAAGGCCCAGTCTACTGTTCAAGTTGCTTCCTAGTGTAGCATAGAGTTCTAGGTGGAAGTTCAACTTAACAGTCTCCACTGCAGTACCGGTATATAAAACAGTGTTTTGGAACCAAAGGAAAATTTTGTGTGCCTCTGGGATCTGGTGGGGGATTGCTGGAATTTTTGTCTATTTGGGCCTAGCCCAATAGCAGTTTCAGAAATTCCTAATAAATCCTAGAGGCCCACGCAACCCATTCGTGCAAGGAAAGAGGTGGAACTAAAGTTTAGTCCCACATTGCTAGTTTAGAGGGAGTTGGACCTCTTTATAAGGGAGGCTCCTTCTCCACTTGTATGAGTATGAGAACAAAGGGGACATCCACGCGCGCTCCTGCTCCGCCGCCCGCCTCGCCACGCCACGCCACGCCTCGTCACGACACACCGCGCCGCGCCGCGGGTTGCGGGAATGAGCCGATGTCTAAATTTTTGCCACGCACTACGGGTATACGAAAGGTCACACGGAAGCTAAAAAGTTTTTGCGATAGTGGAGTTTGAATGCGAACGGTGCAGCCCTTCGGCTGCTGGCTGTTCGCTTCGTCTTCGTCTCTTCGTTTCACCTTCCGTCGCTGCCCTCTCGCCTCCTTCTCTTGCGCCTATAAAGGGAGGTCGCTCCTCTCGAGAGACGCACCAAAACTCTTCCTCCTCTCGCCATAAGTTCTCGAGCACCGCGCTGCTGTTACGTTCTTCCTCATCCCGCTTGCGCGCACCGCTGGTCGGGACAAGAGGCCTCCGGAACCGCACCTTTTGAGTCATGTACGGGAGAAGGGTGATAAGGTTTTTGGGGAGCGCTCAGCGCGACTACTGGCTGCTTCATCACGGACGATCCGGTCGCCGAGGACTACTTCCCCGACGACGACTTCTTCCCCGACGTCCACGACCTCCTCGACGACATGGCAGGCGAGGACATCGACCCCAACTCCAGCACTTCTGCTGCTGCTGTGCCGTACGTGTTCTTCTCCTTTCTGTTAGAAGTCCTGCTACAGTTCTTGGCTCTAGTTTCTGCCCTACGTATGTTAGACTCTATTTCATATGTGCAACCTGCTATACTGTCTGCTCTAGATATGTTTAGTTACGGCTCATACATGAACATGCTGTTTACCTTCGGCAACAGCCACAAGACACTAACCATTTTTTTACCATCTCCTTTTGTTTTGAGAGAGAGAGAGCTTTTTGACCATCTCCTATGCCGATGACCAAGCTTACCGCATGCATCTGACCGTCTGCCGTTTGGATGTAGTTTGGCTTAGGGATAGTATATATCCCTGGGCCGGACTGGGTGCGTCGACCACAGGCAGGACTCAGGTACGTGGGTGTTCTGGTTTGGCGCCCGCCGTATGTTGTTGTGCGTAGTACGATCGACACTGCAGGGAATCTCTACTTCTGTAGCATAGCACAGACTCTGCTGTCACTGGACGACTAGTCTTCTCTTAATGACAAATTAGCACTACTTGTCGGCAGGCAGCACGGGGTGATCGAGCGCCGCGCCACGGCCGGGGAGGAGATGTCGTCACGCTTCAGCAACACCCAAGCGGGCCAAAACATCAACATGCGTATGTATATGTACTATGTCGTCTGCGATTGCCTGCACACAAGACTACGGACTAAATCTTTTCATGCACCTGAAGGTCACGGTGAAGGGGTACAAGTTTGTCATTATCAATCTTAAGTTTCTCCTCCTCTGCTTTGAGTCCTCGTCGAGGCCTCAAGAAGATCAACTTCTCCCTCCGACGACCATACAATGGTGATCAGTGTTGGGTGCAATAAGCCGCGGTGAACGAGTTCGACACACTGGGCACGTGTATGGGCGCGTGTCAGGTGTGCAGGGCGCGTCGGGTCCGCGGCGACTCGGGTGTGTGCGTGCGTGTAGGTGTGCGTGTGGTGCATGGGCGTGTCCTTGCAGGTGAACACCGCACAGGTGTGTGTGTAGACTAGGTCAGTGCGTGATCCGAGCGCAGCGGGAGCGCGTGATTGTTGAGGGCTCGGCGCAGGGTGCGCGCGCGGAGCGCGTCGCGGGGCGTGCAGAGCGGGCCGATCGGAGCGCGCGAGTGGGCAGGTGTGAGTGGGTCGTTGCCCAGCTTGGCCCGGTATAAAGCTCGCGGGGGTGATCACGGTAATGGCGTGGTGTGAGCTGAGTTTGTGCTCAGGAAGTGGCGTTCGTGCGCCGGAAAATCCACCGTGTCACCGTGTCCATCTCCTTCCTCAGAACTTCTTCTTCTTCGGTGAGAGCTACGGAGACAGAGAGGGCGAGGAGGAGTGCAGCGAGGGACTGGCGGTTCCAACAGTTGGCATCAGAGCCACGGTCTGGTCAGGGCGCGCCGGCGATGTCCATCGTCCCGTACGCCGGCGGAACAGGCGGATCGCTGCCACAGGCGGTGCCACAGCTCACCGGCGAGAATTACACGGCGTGGGCAATCAAGATGGAGGCGAACCTCGACGCGGCGGGGCTGTGGGAGGCGGTGGTCGTGCCGGAGGACGCAGCAGCAGCCGTGATCGCCAAGAAGGACAAGCCGGCGAGGGCATACCTGCTCGGCGCGTTTGCGGAGAACCTGCTGCTGCAGGTGGCGGCGAAGAAGACCGCAGCGGAGGTGTGGGCTGCCCTGAAGGCACGGTTCGTTGGCGCGGACCGTGTGCGGGCGGCGCGGCAGGGCACCCTGCGCGGGGAGTTCGAGCTCCTGCGCATGGCGGACGCCGAGACGCTGGACGATTTCGCCGGCAGGCTCGGAGGGATGGCGGCGCGCTACGCGGCGTTGGGCTCGACCCTGGAGGACGCCGCTCTCGTCAAGAAGCTGCTCGACTCGGTGCCGAACCGCCTGTACCCGGCGGTGGCCGGGATCGAGAAGTTCTGCGACGTCGACGCCATGGCGTTCGAGGACGCACTGGGACAGCTGAAGGCCTTCGATGAGAGGCTGCGACGGCGCGGACAGGACGGAGGCAACCTAGGCGGCGAGCAGCTGCTGTATACCGCAGCGCAGTGGCGGGCGCGCGAGCAGCGTCGGGGCGGCAGGCGTGGAGAGGACGACGGCGACGGGGCGCGTAGCGAGGCGTCGGGCTTCGGCGGGAACCGGCGCGGCCGCTGCTACAAGTGCGGTGACCATGGGCACTTCAAGCGCGAGTGCCCGCAGTGGAAGAAGGCGCCGGCACCGGAGCGTGCTCTGCTGGTCGACGGCGACATCGAGGACGGCGGGCTAGTCTGAACCGCGGCTTAGGGCGCGAGTGTTGGGTGCAATAAGCCGCGGTGAACGAGTTCGACACACCGGGCGCGTGTATGGGCGCGTGTCAGGTGTGCAGGGCGCGTCGGGTCCGCGGCGACTCGGGTGTGTGCGTGCGTGTGGTGCATGGGCGTGTCCGTGCAGGTGAACACCGCACGGGTGTGTGTAGACTAGGCCAGTGCGTGATCCGAGCGTAGCGGGAGCGCGTGATCGTTGAGGGCTCGGTGCAGGGCGCGCGCGCGGAGCGCGTCGCGGGGCGTGCAGAGCGGGCCGATCGGAGCACGCGAGTGGGCAGGTGTGAGTGGGTCGTTGCCCAGCTTGGCCCGGGTATAAAGCTCGCGGGGGTGATCACTGTAACGGCGTGGTGTGAGCTGAGTTTGTGCTCAGGCAGTGGCGTTCGTGCGCCGGAAAATCCACCGTGTCACCGTGTCCATCTCCTTCCTCTGAACTTCTTCTTCTTAGGTGAGAGCTACGGCGACAGAGAGGGCGAGGAGGAGTGCAGCGAGGGACTGGCGGTCCAACAATCATGGGGTATCCGGTTGAAGAGCAAGAACAGATTGCGAAAGACCTTAATTGCAAGTTGTCTTCGTTCCCGGTCACCTACCTAGGGCTGACGATCAACGACGCTAGGATTCTTACCTGGGACTTTGACCGGCTAGTTGAGCGGGTTAAGGCAGAGGCGTGGCACAGGAGATTCGCTTTCAAGGGGAGCAAGTTCATGCTTATCGACTCTTGCCTATGTAGCGCCCCACCATTTATAAGATTGCCTCCAAGGGGTTATGGGTATTCTGGCTTCCCAACACATGAATGTGGCTTTCATGATGTGGTGGTTGTGGCGGTTCCTTAGAGGCGGGGGGCTATAGTTGCAACTTATGAAGGCCAAGTATATGCATGGATACCCTCTCTTTTCTTGCGATTGTCTGGAGGGATCACAATTCTGGAAA
This sequence comes from Aegilops speltoides, assembly GCA_021437245.1. Lineage (NCBI taxonomy): Eukaryota > Viridiplantae > Streptophyta > Magnoliopsida > Poales > Poaceae > Aegilops > Aegilops speltoides. The sequence goes on along the minus strand of CM038145.1, from coordinate 21,503,306 downwards.
TCTCTCCAAATGATTAATCATGAGATCCGCCATCTCCATTGGCAATGGAGATGGTACTCTCTTTTGTCTTGATCCTTGGATTGAAAGGAGCTCATCTAGCACCGAATTTTAGAGTTTGTGGTTTGCTTCGATCCAATGCCATTACTAGCCCCAGAGAACATCTCATTTCGACGATCATTCAAACTCAAGGAAACTTTATCTTCGATGGATTAGCGACATGCCCTTCCGTCTTTGCCGTCGAAAGCCCCGGACACCGTGTCTTCGTACCTTGCCCCTTGGGGGCTCTTCTCCGTCCGGTCAGGTTATTGTGCTCTTTGTCATGTGCCAACCCTTGTTTGGTCCACGCCTCTGTGAAAAAGCGTCGTTGCCATTGAAAGAACTTTGTCTAGCAATTGCTTCGTGATTGCTTCCTGTCGAGGATGGAGGTGGCAAAGCGATATGGGTGTGGAAATGGTCTTTGTCCTTTTTGCGGGGTCCCCGATCTAGGGACCCATATCTACCCCGTCATACAATTATTGTGGAGTGTTGCCATCAGGCTCTGAGGCCTGAATGACAAGCCTCGAACCTGGGTGAATTCCTGTCTGCCCAGACTCACTATACTGGTAGGAGGAGACACCTCTTCTAGTTGGTATTCGCAATGGTGGTCTGGATCCTTTGACTATGTGTAACGAGATGACTATCAAAAGTTTTTTTTTGCGGTGTCTTTCTGACTATGCTTAAATTTTTTGGCATTTTTGCAGTAGTGACACTCGTTTTCTAGATGGCGGGATAGGGACCGGCTCGGAGGCATGTTGACTCCTCTGTTGATGCCTCTTGTATCAATTTACTATTAGCTTTTCAAAATGTCTTGTGTTGTTGCCCTAACAGACCTATTCATTTCATTCTGCAGTACTTGGATCTTTGGTTGTATGGATCCGATGGTTGCTTTATATATAAAAAGCGGGATGAAGCACACATGTTTTGGCCTTGCTTTTGTGTCCACAACTCAAAATAGGTGACCTAATGTCCACCCGGACTGTTTGCTTTCGTGGGGCTTTGCTGCTCTTTGGATCTTCTCAGGTGGCAACCACCTTTGGTTCTAGACTCTTGCACTTCCCCCAGAGCCAAAAGTATTAAGGAATGACCATAGGAATGGGTGCGTCATGACATCATAATCTGTCTCGCCCGAATGGATCAGCTCTGTATGCAGGAAATGGAAACCTTAGAGCTTTCTTCGCTTATCTTCCCAAGCAGTCCAAATGATTCGCATTATTCTATTTCTTCCCGAGTTGCCAACAATCTGAACTGAGGCTATCTTTTCGGATTAGCTCCGCCTTACAGCCTTGCTTTCCATTGAAGAAGTAGGCTGAATGGAAAAAGAAAAGGGAAAAGAGCATCGTCGCTCGATGCGAAGCTTAGCTCTGGATCCCGCCTGCTTGCAGAAATGAATGGATCGGAAAGGGGGTTGTTTCTCTTGATGTGGGTGTCGGTCTTTTGAGATCTCTTCTCTCACTTTTGGAGCAAAGCATGTTTCAAGATAAAAAGAATAATACACACTCTTTTTTTTTGCGAGAAAATTTCCGATCTATTCATCTTCAATCATGGCAGTACAACGAAAACCAGAAATAATACACACTCTATGTTATTGTTTATGGGATCATGTAAAAGAAATTCCTGGCAATATAAGTAAAACCTAGCATCCACGCCCAAATATGGCACATACCAAACTAGCCATTTTCGCATTTGTAAATAGCCTTTTCGGTTGTATCTTTTAAATACGCAAAATTGGCACGTATCAATTTTTTTTGCGAGAAAATTTCTGACCAGATCCGTAGACCACCTAGCGACGACTACAAGCACTGAAGCGAGCTGAAGGCGCGCCGCCGTCATCGCCCCTCCACCGCCGGAGTCGGGCACAACTTGTTGTAGTAGACAGGCGGGAAGTCGTCGTTCTAAGGCCCCATAGGACCAGTGCACCAGAATAGCAACCGCCGCAGATGAAGAATAACGTAGATCAGAAGGATCCAATCCGAAGACACACGAACGTAGGCGAACAATGACGAGATCCGAGCAAATCCACCAAAGATAGATCCGCCGGAGACACATCTCCACCCGCCCACCCACGGTTCTAGACACACTGCTGGAACGAGGGCTAGGCAGGGAGACTTTTATTCCATCTTCAGGAGCCGCCGCTGTCTTGTCTTCTTGAGCAGGACACAAACCCTAGCAAAACTGAAAGAAACAACTAAAAACGATGCTCTCCCGGTGGTCCTTGCCGAGATTCACCGCGCCCCCATAGCCCTAGGGCCACCAGAGAGGAGGCGGACCTACTGTGGCGTCGGCGGGAGGCAGAACCCTAGCTTTTTTATGGAGTAGGAGGAGGTGGCGGCTGGTAGAAAAGGAGATCGAAAGTCATCCAGAAACAAACATGTTTTTTTATTTTGTGGGTCTATATATATTTTTTGAAACAACTTCTTTGCGGGACTTTTTCCGAAACAAAGGGTATATATATGATGTAGTCAAGCACTGGATGCAGTGTGCCCTTTCAAGCAAAAGTTATTATGCCATAAGCATGTGAGACGAACACCATGACACCTATTATTGGTGCGCACCAAAAAGTAGCCCAACTAATTGATGGGATCCATTAGCGTCACGCACAAGATTAACGCCGCCGATCGATCTCCACCCACATAGGCCCTACATGTCGATCTCGGATCTATATCTCGTGTAGCAATTAGATGGCAAGTCACTGTGTGTAGCACAGTGGACTGGGAAAATTAACGCAAACATGCGCTAGAAAAACAAGAGTAAATTATTGTTGGTGTCCCTGTTGTGCAATTAATATTCTACTCCATTTACCCTGTTTAACAACAAATCTTTCTTGAAGAACAATCGACAAGATTTGTTGTGCATTCTGACAGCTTGGACCCACCTGTTAGATTCATGCCTCAGTTGATTAGGACGCCACTCGGTGCCACATTCCCGATAATTCAAAATAAATCATAGGAATTCTCTTAGATATTGGGAAAAAAGAAATTCATGTCTGGCACATCTTAACTCACAATTGAATGATTTGAGAGATGCATGTTGCACAATTTTGATACTTAGAGTTCAGATACTGTAATTAACAAGCTTTTATTTAACATTTTAGCCACCTTAAATTACATTTTAACTATAGATTCAAAACTCGAGCAAACAAGAAATTTACAGTATAATTTAGATCAACGTTAAAAAAAGTTCTTGAGCAATTGGCTTACTTTGGAGTTAATTAAAATGTTTTGAGTATTATGTGCAGTAGCTATTAATCAGCTATGCATTAGAAAGAATGGGCAAATCACAAATGCTTAACTAGCAATAGATGGGTTGTTGTTTCTCTTGAGAAACACAAATCGTACAATCATTTGCACCCCAACACTAAATGGCCTCGGCAACGACCTATAGCCCTAGGTTGCTCTTTCCATTTTATGAAAAATTTGGGATTCTAGGAATGTTCAGGTCTTCCGGCACAACACTCACTCTTCAGCCTCTACCATTAGGAAGATTATTGCTGATTTCAATCTTTGGACATATATATTAAGAATCCTTGTAAAAAAGTTTGCAACCATGTCATGAAGGCAATATCTCTCTTCCCGTTCTAGCGCAACCATGTCATGACGGCAATACCCCTCCTCACCTTCTAGCACAAACATGTAACTCTGTCATCCATGATCACCTTTGAGTAATGCATTCAGGTGGGTTCCATTCTCCTTGGTGATTGTTCAAAAAAAGAAACATTTCGAAGATTTTGTTCAACATTAATTACTTGCGGTGAAATTACACTATTTTTGTTAAAAATAAAACCACCGGCATACCTTTTTTTAGATTATTTTTTTGTAGAACTTTGGAGGAGCTCAAAACAACACGGCATAGACGTCCACAGTCCACACATAGCACACCAGCTGACCAGATTATGTATAGATGCTTTTTTACAGCAAGATTATTTGTAGATGTTAATTTAAAGAATGTGCAATATTTCTGTTTCTTTTCCCAAATAATCGAACAACTACTTGTTTATTATCATCAATTGCACGCTCGATCGGTACAATCAGCACAAGGTACACTCATTAACAAGTACCCACCCACACTACTAAAAAGGGAGAAGAGAAAGAGAGGAAAACATCGACTAAAAAAGAGAGAGGGGAAAATAATATAATAATAAAAAGGAAAATAACAGAACTAGGTAGCTAGAGCTTGAGGTTAAGGTCGACCTTCCTCGGCTGTTGCTGCTTCTTGTCGCCGTCCTGGTCGCGCCACCAGCTGCCCCCCGGCGAGCCGCCGTCGGCGAGGTGGGGGTACCCCTGGTGCTGGCAGGAGTGGGAGACCTGGATGGGGTACATCGTCTGGTGGTTGGGCATGGCGTCAGCGGCTGAGTTGGTGTTGATGGGGGTGGTGTAGAGGTGCGCGTTCCAGCCGATGTTCCTCTCCTTCTTGTGCGCGTTCTGGTGCCCCCCTAGCGCCTGCGACTTGAGGAACTTCTTGTTGCAGAACAGGCAGGGGAACAGCCTCACGCCACCACGACCACCATTGCCACTGCCATTGCCACCGCCTGATGAAGCAGCCGGAGGAGACGACGGTGACGCCGGCCACGGCGTGTGGGCGAGTGTCAGCGACAGGTCGACGGCGTCCATATCTTCGTCGTCGTCCATGAAGGCGGGAGGTGGTGGAGCCGCCATTCTTTAGAGAGCAAAGGAGATCGAATGCTTTTGATTCAGACTCTGGCTCTTCTGGTGCCAATTCTGTAAATCAAGCCTTTACCACTACTAGGTAGCTGCTGGTGAGGTGAGCTCTGCTTGTGGGTGTGTGGGTGTTTATAGGACGGGGCATAAAAGGGAAGCAGACCCCGTCCTAAATCTGGGAGAGCTGCATTATTGCCAGGGTGGGTCACCATGGCTGTAGCTGCGGAGGAAGACGACATCCAAGTTGGGTGCCTACTACTGCTGCCCTCACCCTGAAGGAACTGAACAACATAATTGCTACAGAGATCACATATGTAGTTGGTACCTAGTACGTAGTACTAGTGATCAATATCATGTACTCTATGTGTTTGTTGTTGTAGCTTTTGGAAGACCATCCTTAGAGCATCTCCAGCCGTTGGCCCCCCAGGGGGCGCCTAAAATCGCCGCCTGGGGGTGACCCGTCGCAAAAAATGGGCCTGGGAACGAGTTGTCTCACACGGCGGTTCTGGCGCCTCAGCGCTTCAAAAATGAAATATATAGCAAATTCAGGCAAAGTTCGGCGAAGTTCGGCTAAACACGACACATTTCAGCAAACTTGGGCATATATTAGACATGTTCGTGGATTTTCATTACGTACATAGCAAATATATATACTAATCTAAAAAAATTGGCTGAACGCCGACTAGTCGCCGTCGTCGCCGCCATCGTCGGCCTTCTCCTCCTCGACGCGGGCGCCCCTGCTGGACCCCTCCCCGGCGTCGCCATGGCGGACTGGTGGCGGCGGCGGCGCTGCTCGCTATCGCTGTCGCCGATGACGACGACTCTCCTTCGTCGCGTTTCGGCGGCGCTGCCATGGCACCGCAGACGGCGCGACCGGGCGCCTCGCCATCTTCGAAGTCTCCGGCGTGCCCATTCAAGGGCCGCGTCGCCGCCGAGCTCGACCTCGCCATGCTCCGCCACGGCGGGGAGACCCGCCCGCTCTTCATCGGTGCGAAGCGCCGCCCGCCTTCACCGGCGCGAGCCCCGGCTCCGTCTTTGGCTTGACGAAGCGCGGAGGAGGAGCCGACGAGGAGGCGCGCCGGCCGTCCTTGTTGATGACGATGCCGGCGCTGCGAGTGCGCCAGCCGAGCGGCGTCTCTGCCGCGGGCTCGGCCTTGACGCCGAGCAGCGTCGGAGTGCCGGAGGAGTGGGAGGGAGAGCGCGAGGAGGAAGAAGAGGAGGAGGAGCCGAACCTCCTTGGCGCCCATTGCCCGTCGCGTCGGCGGTGCGCCGGGGCGGCCGCCCTCGCCGGGGGGGTACACCAATGGCGGGTTGTTGCCGCCATCAAGTTGCGCCAGCACACCCTCAAGTGTGCGGCCGGGGACGCCCCAGCAGAGGTGGCGCCCCTCGTTGTTCTTCAGGCCGCCGACCACCGCCGCGCCGCTGGTGGACGCCATCCGCTGCTGCTGACGGCGCTTGAAGTACGCCGCCAAGCCGCGGGTTGTCGGGCGGCGCATCGGGGAGGGAGAGCTGGGCGCCGGTGAGGGGGCGCGCACGACCTCGACCTCGCCGGCGGCACGTGGGTTTAGCCACGGCGCGGAAATGGGGAATGGGCACTTCGCTGTCGAGCCTCCACCCGTCGGCCCGCGCGCATAAAACGGCGGCGCCGGATGTTCGCTCGAATAGGAGCCACGACTCGCTCGCAGGGGAAAAGCCCAGCAGCAGCGGGGTTTGTTTCTCAAGAGCGCTGGTACCGCGCTACTAATAAGGCGCTATAGTTAACGTCTGCAGATGAGCGCTGTTGTCCCACGCCATCGCTATACATGAATAGTTGTAGCGCTTTTAGAAAAGGGCGCCATCGATATTATTCTGCAGCGCTGTTTATAGGAAGCGCCATCGTAAGGCGGCGCTACTGCTAAATTTTCCCCCCTCGCTACTACTAGTTTTATTAGTTTTTTTTTCCTGCATATTTGTTTTGTATTTGAATAGGCTTTATACAATAATCTTCAGCACATCATTCACATACAAATGTAATCATAGCATATACATACAATTAGTCTCATCAAATCATGTCATCATCATAATCATCATCCAACACAAAGTGGTCTCTCGTCATCAATCTCGAAAATAGCGATACAAGTCTCGATTACTTGCAAATACATCGTCATCCATCTAAACAATGATATACGTGAGAAGAGCTATCACTTTGAGTACATGAGTTCGTATCCCTCTCTCGCACTAGCGTGAACCTAAACTAACTACTACCTGTCGCTCGGAAACCGGAAACCGGTACACCTGGGCCTGACACTCCGACCACTTGTCGTATATATACTCCTGGCGTAGCACTTCTTCACCGTCTATGATCTATGCACCTGCATCGTCACATGAGTCGATGATATGCAACATATATAGTTGAGCAACAGAAAGAGACAGACTTGGCAAAAATAGAAACAACATATCATAAGCATAAATAACAGAGTTCATCGTACCCAAAATGCCCTAACTAGAGTGATTTTTGCTAGTCGAGGAGGAGGACGGTTTACATCACAAATAAAGTTTCACCGTGCATAACTCAAAGTTTTGTCATACAGAAAGTATAGACTAAACGGACACATTGTCATATATCGACAATCACTCCATCATGTCGTGCCATCCATCCATGTCAGGGAGATAGTCCTCGAGCTTAGTGAAAGGCTTCATGTCGAGACGCTGAGAGGCTATCCATGTTCGGACGTCTTCCCGCGACATTTGTCCTTCTGCTAGAACATCCCTATTTTTCCGACGACCTCCTTCATGATGATTTGGGCAAGTTCGTGCTGGATGTTATAGAACTCAGCTCGAAGTCGATGATCCTCGATATCTCCTGTGTCCTTTGCCCATTGCAGAATATGGGCATCGCCAGATCTAGGTGACATGTGAAGGTTCTGGTGATCCCGCTCAGACTCCAAAGATGTGGTGTAGGACATAGAATCCATCATTAAGAGAATCGTTCGGTTGATGGATGCAGAAGAAGTCGGTCTTATGGTTGAAGGTGGCCCTGCCGCCCCTTCTCTTCTTGTCCCTAACCTCTCCACCCCTTGCTTGGTAGTAAAAATAGCACTGTCGAGAACATCTTTGATGTGGGTGTAATCCTTTTTGTGAATGTTCTTCGACGAGTCCAAGTAAAGAGCGTGGGGGAATCGGGGGTAGAGGATGATGAGGACGGCGCGCCCGCCGCAAGCAAAAATAAGTACACCTCAAATTAATTAGCCTCCACCGTGCAAATGAATTATTGAAATCGAAGGAAGGATAGCAGCGCGGATGACTTACACGGATGATAAGGCACGAGAATCGCCTCCTTGTCCTTATTGGCGAGCATAAACTAACGATGTAATCCTCGCAGATTCACGCTGCTCGCATGCACTCCCAAGAAGTCCTCGTGCGTGTAGTACGGGTCATCGACACGTATATGACGATCTGCTCAACCCCAATGATGTAGTTCATGTGCAAGGCATAAAGGCGACAAACGTAAAATCCAGCTTCTTCACGTGAAACATGTCGAATATGTAATCGAATCGGAGGAAGAACTTATCCGCGGGGAAGCTGTCAACGCATTTACATTTGCCGCGAACGTTAACCACGAGAGTGGGTATCCCGGATCTTCGAGGCGATGAGGCCTTTCTCTACCCGCAGCACATCGTCATGAAGTCTCCTTAGATCGCCGAATCTGGCCCGTAGCGCTGTTGCAGGTAGGATTGGTTGACCGGGGATATGCCATTTATCCGCATCGGGCATATCTATAAGGTCCTGAAGCCGAGGCTGCTGAGGCGGCTGGATCATAGAATCAGCTTTTTTGCCTTTCCTCGCTCTCTTCCTAGACTTCTTTACTACCGGAAGGTCGTCAATAATATGTTGAGACGGTAATTCAGGCACCGACTCATGACGCTCAAACCCTGAGGAGGCGCCAGTATAGACATACTGTTCAGCTGAAGGAAATATGCCCTCGAGGCAATAATAAAGTTATTATTTATTTCCTCATATCATGATAAATGTTTATTATTCATGCTAGAATTGTATTAACCGGAAACATGATACATGTGTGAATACATAGACAGACATATAGTCACTAGTATGCCTCTACTTGACTAGCTCATTAATCAAAGATGGTTATGTTTCCTAACCATAGACATGTGTTGTCATTTGATTAATGAGATCACATCATTAGGAGAATGGTGTGATTGACATGACCCATCCCGTTAGCTTAGCACTTGATCGTTTAGTATTCTGCTATTGCTTTCTTCATGACTTATACATGTTCCTCGTAACTATGAGAATTATGCAACTCCTGCTACGGAGGAACACTTTGGTACTACCAAACGTCACAACGAATCGGGTGATTATAAAGGAGTACTACAGTGTCTCCAAAGGTACATGTTGAGTTGGCGATTTCGAGATTAGGTTTTGTCACTCCGATTGCCGGAGAGGTATCTCTGGCCCTCTCGGTAATACTCATCACTTAAGCATTGCAAGCATCATAACTAATGAGTTAGTTATGAGATGACGTATTACAGAACGAGTAAAGAGACTTGCTGGTAACGAGATTGAACTAGGTATAGGATACCGACGATCAAATCTCGGGCAAGTAACATACCGATGACAAAGGGAACAACGTATGTTGTTATGCGGTTTGACCGATAAAGATCTACGTAGAATATGTAGGAACCAACATGGCATCCAGGTCCCGCTATTGGTTATTGACCGAGAATGGTTTTAGGTCATGTCTACATAGTTCTCGAACCCGTAGGGTCCGCACGCTTAACGTTTCGATGACAGTTTTATTATGAGTTTATAAGTTTTGATGTACCGAAGTTTGTTCGGAGTCCCGGATGTGATCACGGACATGACGAGGAGTCTCGGAATGGTCGAGACATAAAGATTGATATATTGGAAGCCTATGTTTGGACATCGAAATGGTTCCGGGTGAAATCGGCATTTTACCGGAGTACCGGGAGGTTACCGGAACCCCCCGGGGGGTTAATGGGCCTACATGGGCCAAGAGGGAGAAGAGGAAGGAGCAAGGAGGGGCCGCGCCTCCCCTCCTAGTCCGAATAGGACAGGGAAGGGGCGGCGCCCCTTTCCTTCCCTCTTCCTCCTCTTTCCCTTTCTCTCCTACTCCAACTTGGAAAGGGAGTCCTACTCCCGATGGGAGTAGGACTCCCCTTGGCGCGCCTCCTAGGCCGGCGGCCTCCCCCTCGCTCCTTTATATACGGGCGGGGGCACCCCATAGACACACAAGTTGATCTACGGATCGCTCCTTAGCCGTGTGCGGTGCCCCTTCCACCATATTCCACCTCGGTCATATCGTCGCGGAGTTTAGGCGAAGCCCTGCGCCGGTAGAACATCATCATCGTCACCACGCCGTCGTGCTGACGGAACTCATCTCCGGAGCCTTTGATGGATCGGAGGGCCGGAGATCATCATCGAGCTGAACGTGTGCTGAACTCGGAGGCCCCGTACGTTCGGTGCTTGGATCGGTCGGATCGTGAAGATGTACGACTACATCAACCGTGTTGTGCTAACGCTTCCGCTTACGGTCTACGAGGGTACATGGACGAACTCTCTCGCCTCTCGTTGCTATATCATCACCATGATCTTGCGTGTGCGTAGGAATTTTTTTGAAATTACTACGTTCCCCAACAGTGGCATCCGAGCCTAGGTTTTATGTGTTGATGTTATATGCACGAGTAGAACACAAGTGAGTTGTGGGTGATACAAATCATACTGCTTACCAGCATGTCATACTTTGGTTCGGCGGTATTGTGAGATGAAGTGGCCCGGACCGACATTAGCGTACGCTTACGCGAGACTGGTTTCACCGTTACGAGCACTCGTGCTTAAAGGTGGCTAGCGGGTGTCTGTCTCTCTCACTTTAGCTGAATCGAGTGTGGCTACGCCCGTTCCTTGCGAAGGTTAAAACAGCACCAACTTGACGAACTATCGTTGTGGTTTTTGATGCGTAGGTAAGAACGGTTCTTGCTAAGCCCGTAGCAGCCACGTAAAATTTGCAACAACAAAGTAGAGGACGTCTAACTTGTTTTTGCAGGGCATGTTGTGATGTGATATGGTCAAGACGTGATGCTATATTTTATTGTATGAGATGATCATGTTTTGTAACCGGTTATCGGCAATCGGCAGGAGCCATATGGTTGTCGCTTATTGTATGAAATGCAACGCTTCAGTAATTGCTTTACTTTATCACTAAGCGGTAGCGATAGTCGAGAAGCAATAGATGGCGTAACGACAATGATGCTACGATGGAGATCAAGGTGTCGCGCCGGTGACGATGGTGATCATGACGGTGCTTCGAAGATGGAGATCACGAGCACAAGATGATGATTGCCATATCATATCACTTATATTGATTGCATGTGATGTTTATCCTTTATGCATCTTATCTTGCTTTGATTGACGGTAGCATTTTAAGATGATCTCTCACTAATTATCAAGAAGTGTTCTCCCTGAGTATGCACCGCTGCGAAAGTTCTTCGTCTTTGAGACACCACGTGATGATCGGGTGTGATAGGCTCTACGTTCAAATACAACGGTGCAAAACAGTTGCACACGCGAATACTCAGTTATACTTGACGAGCCTAGCATATACAGATATGGCCTCGAACACGGAGACCGAAGGTCAAGCGTGAATCATATAGTAGATATGATCAACATAGAGATGTTCACAATTGAAACTACTCCATCTCACGTGATGATCGGACATGGTTTAGTTGATTTGGATCACGTGATCACTTAGATGACTAGAGAGACGTCTGTCTAAGTGGGAGTTCTTAAGTAATATGATTAATTGAACTTAAATTTATCATGAACTTAGTACCTGATAGTATTTTGCTTGTCTATGTTTGGTTGTAGATAGATGGCTCGTGCTGTTGTTCCATTGAATTTTAATGCGTTCCTTGATAAAGCAAAGTTGAAAGATGATGGTAGCAATTACACGGATCGGGTCCGAATCTGAGAATTATCCTCATTGCTGCACGTAAAAGTTACATCCTCGAAGCACCGCTGGGTGCCAGCTTCTGCTGCTGATGCAACCGACGACGTTAAGAACGTCTGCGAGCAAAGTCGATGACTACTCGATAGTTCAATGTGCCATGCTTTACGGCTTAGAACCGGTCTTCAACGACGTTTTGAACGCTATGGAGCATATGAGATGTTCCACGAGTTGAAGTTAATATTTCAAGCAAATGCCCGGATTGAGAGATATGAAGTCTCCAATAAGTTCTATAGCTGCAAGATGGAGGAGAATAGTTACATCATGAGCATATACTCAAAATGTCCGGGTATAATAATCACTTAATTCAACCGGGAGTTAATCTTCCGGATGATAGCGTCATTGATGAATTCTCCAATCACGCCACCATGCTACAAGAGCTTCGTGATGAACTATAATATGCAAGGGATGAACAAGACTATTCCCGAGCTCTTCGCAATGTTGAAAGCATGGAGGTAGAAATCAAGAAGGAGCATCAAGTGTTGATGGTCAACAAGACCATTAGTTTCAAGAAGAAGGGCAAAGGAAGAAGAAGGGAACTTCAAAAAGAACGGCAAGCAAGTTGCTGCTCAAGAGAAGAAACCCAAGTCCGGACCTAAGCCTGAAATCGAGTGGTTCTACCGCAAGCGATCGACATCGGAAGCGGAACTGCCCCAAGTATTTGGCGGATAAGAAGGATGGCAAAGTGAACAAAGGTATATGTGATATACATGTTATTGATGTATACCTTACTAATGCTCGTAGTAGCAGCTGGGTATTTGATACTGGTTCTGTTGCTAATATTTGCAACTCAAATAGGGACTACGGATTGCGAAGATTAGCTAAGGACGAGGTGACGATCGCTGCGGGAAATGGTTCCAAAGTCGATGTGATCGCGGTCGGCACGCTACCTCTACATCTACCATCGGGATTAGTTTTAGACCTAAATAATTGTTATTTGGTGCCTGCGTTGAGCATGAACATTATATCTGGATCTTGTTTGATGTGAGACGGTTATTCATTAAAATCAGAGAATAATGGTTGTTCTATTTATATGAGTAATATCTTTTATGGTCATGCACCCTTGAAGAGTGGTCTATTTTATTGAATCTCGATAGTAGTGATACACATATTCATAGTGTTGAAACCAAAAGATGCAGAGTTGATAATGATAGTGCAACTTATTTGTGGCACTCGCCGCTTAGGTCATATCGGAAAAGCATGAAGAAACTCCATACCGATGGGCTTTTGGAATCACTTGATTATGAATCACTTGGTACTTGTGAACCGTGCCTTATGGGCAAGATGACTAAAACACCGCTTCTCGGTACTATGGAGAGAGCAACAGATTTGTTGGAAATCATACATACGATGTATGTGGTCCAATGAATGTTGAGGCTCGTGGTGGATATCGTTATTTTCTCACCTTCACAGATGATTTGAGCAGATATGGGTATATCTACTTAATGAAACACAAGTCCAAAACATTTGAAAAGTTCAAAGAATTTCAGAGTGAAGTAGAAAATCATCGTAACAAGAAAATAAAGTTTCTACGATCCGATCGTGGAGGAGAATATTTGAGTTACGAGTTTGGTCTACACTTGAAACAATGCGGATAGTCTCGCAACTCACGCCACCGAACACCACAACGCAATGGTGTGTCCGAACGTCAGAATCGTATTTTACTTGATATGGTGCGATCTATGATGTCTCTTACCGATCTACCGCTATCGCTTTGGGGTTATGCTTTAGAGACGGCCGATTCACGCTAAATAGGGCACCATCAAAATCCGTTGAGACGACGCCTTATGAACTGTGGTTTAGCAAGAAACCAAAGTTGTCGTTTCTTAAAGTTTGGGGCTGCGATGCTTATGTGAAGAAACTTCAACCAGATAAGCTCGAACCTAAACCGGAGAAATGTGTCTTCATAGGATACCCAAAGGAGACTATTGGGTACACCTTCTATCACAGATCTGAGGGCAAGATTTTTGTTGCTAAATTCGGATCCTTTCTAGAGAAGGAGTTTCTCTCGAAAGAAGTGAGTGGGAGGAAAGTAGAACTTGATGAGATAACTGTATCTACTCCCTTATTGGAAGGTAGTTCATCACAAGAACCGGTTCCTGTGACAACTACACCAATTAGTGAGGAATCTAATGATATTGATCATGAAACTTCAGATCAAGTTTCTGCTGAACCTCGTAGGTCTACCAGAGTAAGATCCACACCAGAGTGGTACGGCAATCCTATTCTGGAAGTCATGTTACTTGACCATGATGAACCTATGAACTATGAGGAAGTGATGATGAGCCCAGATTCCGCAAAATGGCTAGAGGCCATGAAATCTGAGATGGGATCCATGTATGAAAACAAAGTATGGACTTTGGTTGACTTGCCCGATGATCGGCAAGCTATTGAGAATAAATGGATCTTTAAGAAGAAGACTGACGTTGATGGTAATGTAACTGTCTATAAAGCTCGACTTGTTGCGAAAGGTTTTCGACAAGTTCAAGGGGTTGACTACGATGAGACTTTCTCACCCGTAGAGATTCTTAAGTCTGTCCTAATCATGTTAGCTATTGCTGCATTTCATGATTATGAAATTTGGCAAATGGATGTCAAGACTGCATTCTTGAATGGATTTCTAGAAGAAGAGTTGTATATGATGCAGCCGGAAGGTTTTGTTGATCCAAAAGGTGCTAACAAAGTGTGCAAGCTCCAGCGTTCCATTTATGGACTGGTGCAAGCATCTCGGAGTTGGAATAAACGCTTTGATAGTGTGATCAAAGCATATGGTTTTATCAGACTTTTGGAGAAGCCTCAGATTTACAAGAAAGTGAGTGGGAGCTCAGAGCATTTCTAGTTTTATATGTAGATGACATATTATTAATTGGAAATGATATAGAATTTCTGGATAGCATAAAGGGACACTTGAATAAAAGTTTTTCAATGAAAGACCTTGGTGAAGCTGCTTATATATTGGGCATCAAGATCTATAGAGATAGATCAAGACGCTTAATAGGACTTTCACAAAGCACATACCTTGACAAGATTTTGAAAAAGTTCAAAATGGATCAGGCAAAGAAAGGATTCTTGCCTGTGCTACAACGTGTGAAGTTGAGTCAAACTCAATGCCCGACCACAGCAGAAGATAGAGAGAAAATGAAAGATGTTCCCTATGCTTCAGCCATAGGCTCTATCATGTATGCAATGTCAGTGTACCAGTTCTGACGTATGCTTAGCAATAAGCTTAGCAGAAGGTACCAAAGTAATCCAGAGTGGATCATCGACAGCGGTCAAAAACATCCCAAATACCGAAAAGGACTAAGGATATGTTTCTCGATATGGAGGTGACAAAGAGCTAGTCGTAAGAGGTTACGTCGATGCAAGCTTTGACACTGATCCGGATGATTCTAAATCGCAAACCGGATACGTGTTTATATTAAACGGTGGAGCTGTAAGTTGGTGCAGTTCTAAACAAAGCGTTGTGGCGGGATCTACATGTGAAGCGGAGTACATAGATGCTTCTGAAGCAGCGAATGAAGGAGTCTGGATGAAGGAGTTCATTTCCGATCTAGGTGTCATACCTAGTGCATCGGGACCAATGAAGATCTTCTGTGACAATACTGGTGCAATTGCCTTGGCAAAGGAATCCAGATTTCACAAGAGGACCAAGCACATCAAGAGACGCTTTAATTCCATTCGGGACCAAGTCCAAGTGGGAGACATAGAAATTTGCAAGATACATACGGATCTAAATGTTGTAGACCCGTTGACTAAGCCTCTCTCACGAGCAAAACATGATCAACACCAAGACTCCATGGGTGTTAGAATCATTACTATGTAATCTAGATTATTGACTCTAGTGCAAGTGGGAGACTGAAGGAAATATGCCCTAGAGGCAATAATAAAGTTCTTATTTATTTCCTCATATCATGATAAATGTTTATTATTCATGCTAGAATTGTATTAACCGAAAACATGATACATGTGTGAATACATAGACAAACATATAGTCACTAGTATGCCTCTACTTGACTAGCTCATTAATCAAAGATGGTTATGTTTCCTAACCATAGACATGTGTTGTCATTTGATTAATGAGATCACATCATTAGGAGAATGGTGTGATTGACATGACCCATCCCGTTAGCTTAGCACTTGATCGTTTAGTATTCTGCTATTGCTTTCTTCATGACTTATACATGTTCCTGTAACTATGAGAATTATGCAACTCCTGTTTACCGGAGGAACACTTTGGGTACTACCAAACGTCACAACGTAACTGGGTGATTATAAAGGAGTACTATAGGTGTCTCCAAAGGTACATGTTGAGTTGGCGTATTTCGAGATTAGGTTTTGTCACTCCGATTGTCGGAGAGGTATCTCTGGGCCCTCTCGGTAATACTCATCACTTAAGCATTTCAAGCATCATAACTAATGAGTTAGTTATGAGATGACGTATTACAGAACGAGTAAAGAGACTTGCCGGTAATGAGATTGAACTAGGTATAGGATACCGACAATCAAATCTCGGGCAAGTAACATACCGATGACAAAGGGAACAACGTATGTTGTTATGCGGTTTGACCGATAAAGATCTTCGTAGAATATGTAGGAACCAATATGGGCATCCAGGTCCCGCTATTGGTTATTGACCGAGAATGGTTTTAGGTCATGTCTACATAGTTCTCGAACCCGTAGGGTCCGCACGCTTAACGCTTCGATGCGATGCCTTATTATGAGTTTATAAGTTTTGATGTACCAAGTTTGTTCGAGTCCCTGATGTGATCACAGACATGACGAGGAGTCTCGGAATGGTCGAGACATAAAGATTGATATATTGGAAGCCTATGTTTGGACATCGGAATGGTTCCGGTGAAATCGGCATTTTACCGAGTACCGGAGGTTACTGGAACCCCGGGGTTAATGGGCCTACATGGGCCAAGAGGGAGAAGAGGAAGGAGCAAGGAGGGGCCGCCCCCCCCTCCTAGTCCGAATAGGACAAGGGAAGAAGGCGGCGCCCCCTTTCCTTCCCTCTTCCTCCTCTTTCCCTTTCTCTCCTACTCCAACTTGGAAAAGGGAGTCCTACTCCCGGTAGGAGTAGGACTCCCCCTTGGCGCGCCCCTAGGCCGGCGCCTCCTCCCCCTGCTCCTTTATATACGGGCGGGGGGCACCCCATAGACACACAAGTTGATCTACGGATCGTTCCTTAGCCGTGTCGGTGCCCCTTCCACCATATTCCACATTGGTCATATCGTCATGAGTTTAGGCGAAGCCTGCGCGTAGAACATCATCATCGTCACCACGCCGTCATGCTGACGGAACTCATCTCCGGAGCCTTTGCTGGATCGGAGGGCCGGAGATCATCATCGAGCTGAACGTGTGCTGAACTCGGAGGCCCCGTACGTTCGGTGCTTGGATCGGTCGGATCGTGAAGACGTACGACTACATCAACCGCGTTGTGCTAACGCTTCCGCTTACGGTCTACGAGGGTACGTGGACGAACTCTCTCGCCTCTCGTTGCTATATCATCACCATGATCTTGCGTGTGCGTAGGAATTTTTTTTGAAATTACTACGTTCCCTAACATCAGCGCCATCGTCATCCTCATCCTCATCCATGGGGACGTCATCAGCGACTAATGGAGACTCCTCCTTACCCCGTCCGCTATCACCCAACCCGACACCCGACGCTAATTGGGTAGGTGGGGTGTTGATATTCATACCTTGCTGAGGCTGCGTGCTCGTGGGTGTGCTCCCGGCCGCCTCGAGACAAAGCAGACTCTTTGGCCACAAGAGCACCCACCCATTGCAACAATCACCAAGCCGCCGCGGGGTCTCGTCATCATCCCCCACTAGTATTAGAGGAGGCAAATTCTCGTGGCCCGGTTTGACACTAGCCACGGAAACCTTGAAGACGTTCGGGGGGATCGGCCGGCTGTGAAACAATGGTTCCTTTGGCTCCATTATCGTCGCCTTCCCCACGTCCACCTTCTGTTCGCCAATGGTGTACAATATGGTGCACGGGGTTTCGTCGGCCTGCAAAGAAAAGTCTGCGATGTGAGACATCCGAAAGGCAACGAAAACGGGAGATTATACATTTATATTGAAAGGGGCCGGTGTGACAGATACCGTGAGGGCGTCGAGCTCAGCCAAAGAGGAGGCACCACCGAGCACGTCTGGTGCGGGAGCCGGTGCAGGAGCAGGTGCGGGAGCAGGTACGAGCAAGTGCTCCCAAGAAGTCAGCAAGGAAAGTCCTCTGCAGTTTTTTCTGGATTTTGCCTTGTCCAAATGAAAACGCCCGTCACCAAGGAAGTAGATATATCTGCAATCGCTTTGTTTTGGCGGCAGCTACCGTTGTTGCGATCGTTCGAGATGATTTCTTCTCAACCGCAATCTCAACCTTCTTGTCGATGTTTTCTTCAGTTAACCTCCGTCTTTCCTTTCTCTCCTCCGTGGTCTCATGGTAGTACTTCTTCCATGTGGCGCCGTCTCCGACACCGTGCACGCATCCATACGACGGTCGATTATCCACCGACTGTTGTTTCAATATGTTCAATGCCCGGTTGAATGGAGTGTCCCACTTGGGCCTCGCCAATGCCTCAGACGGCGAGTCGCTTTCGGCCGCAATCCGGTGATGCTCTCTCTGCAAAAGGCACAAGGATCGTTTACAAATATGACTAACGTGTGCAGTCGAATTGATCAGAAACTAAAATTACCAGTAGTCTCATGAACTCCGTAATGACCGGTGTTGTGTCGTAAACCTTCTTCATTGGGTCCCAACAGTGCCGGGCCCTCAGGACGTCACGCTCCTGTGGGACGGTGAAATCCGCCAAGGGGTCAGGATGCCTGCACTCATGCGGCTTCAGCGGCCTCCTTGGCCCATTTGGACCTCTTTCCGCCGTAACCACGACTTCCGAGGTGGTGGCTCCCAATGTTCCTCTTTTGAAGCCCCTTCATGTACTTAGACTTTTTTTGGCAGCTTCGGCCTCGCAAGCCTCCTTGAATATTTGAAACTGCTCTTCCATGATTGTCGGATTATCCTTTACAATCTCGAATAGGGTTCCCCGTCGTTGATCTTTGCTTTCACTCAATTTTTCCAGGCGGCCAACGCGTCGCTAAACTTGGTCATGGCTTGTCAGTTTATCTTCTTCATTGCCGGGTCCTCGTCTGGATCTTCATAATCCTTCTCATTCCGGCCCGGGAACAAGAATATCTGGTGAACCTTCTTTAGGACGGAGCTCCTCATATTTTCTATCTTCTGTAGTTTCTCATCGTTGATGGTGGCGGTTGTCCGTACGATGCAGCCTATTTGATTGACGTAGCACGCGCGCGCTTCCTCGGGCGCCTTTGGCTCAAAATTGCCGTCGTCCACCTCCGTGACCACCAGTCTAGTAGTCCTGAGTTTGTTAGGAACCCGTTGCCTCTTTGCTTTCGGTTCTACACCGCCCGCCCCCGAGGCAGCACCGGTCTCGGCGCCGGTCTCGATGCGGTCTGAACTCAGCGCCGGTCTCGATCTCAAGACCGTCCGCGTGTCGGTCTTAGTCCCCGATGCCACCGGTGGGCCCAAAGAACAACATCGGTTGATCATCGGGAAGGCTAAAAATTAAATCGCGCCGGTGAGACGCCGTCATAATCACCGTAACCCTGTCCTTCATCGTTGCTAGCCATGTTTCCTATGATTAAATCTAGTCAATTAATTCTAGACCTAATAAAATGAATAATGACATAAAAAGGACTATTGTTTTGCAGGAATGTTGACTCCTTCCTGGTGTGGCAAATCCCGGGCACTCGATATGTCCTAGTTTGTAGCACAAGTCATGCCAAAATTCACGGAAAATTTCGGCATGACCTTTGCTAAAAAGTGGACAAATCGAGAACCTGAAATTTGCTGGAACATAAATGAATCAACATTCCGGCAAAACATAGGCCACTCAACATCATTCCCTGGAAACAACAAAGCCACTTGAGCACAATCGAACAACTTCAATGAAAATATATAACATGACCACTTCAATGAAAAATAAAATTTGCCTAAATTCTTTTCCTTGAAAAATAGTGGTCTTTTCAAAAATCAAAAACCTTTGCAAAATGACCTCACTAAAAACTTCTCTGCCTAGGACAGAACCCAAATTATGTTGATCTAGCTATTCCTCTCTCTCACACAAACACACATTATTATCTCTAACCCTTCTCTGCCTAGGACAGAACCCAATTAAATTGCAAAGGAACTCCATTTCTCTAACCCTTCTCACCTAATGCTCTAAAATAAAATTTTCCTCTAACCTAGCCAACCTACTTAACCTAGCTTGTTAATCCGACGAACCTAATTAACCTACCTATTTAACCTAGTTAGTTAATCTAGTTTATCTAGATAATTAACCCTAATTAAACTAGTTAACGCAGCTAGTTCTCTGTCAAAGCCCAAAATAAATTTTTGCACTAATTAACCTAGATAATTAACCTAATTAAACTAGTTAACCTGACTAGTTCTCTGTCAAAGCCCTAACTAAATTTTTGCACTAACCTAGATAATTAACCTAATTAAACTAGTTAACCTAACTACTTCTCTGTCAAAGCCCTAACTAAATTTTTGCCCTAACCTAGATAATTAACCTAATTAAACTAGCTAACCTATGCATGAGAGAGAGAGGAGGGGTGGGGGCTTACAGAGGATGGCTCCGGTGGTGGCGACGGATGCAGTGGTGGCAAGGGAGGCAGGGGCGTCTCCGGTGACGGCGAGAGAGGCAGGGGCGTCTCCGGTGACGGCGAGGGAGGCAGTTGTGGCGAGGAAGGATCCGGTGGCGTCGACGGCGGCTCCGGTGGTGTTGACGAGGCCGCGCGGCTCCGTGGCGTTGGGGGCGGCTCCGATGGCGTCGACGGCGCACGGCTCTGCTGGCGTCGACGTCGGCATGAGACAGCGGTGAAGTGGGCCGACGACGAATCGGGGAGACGGCGGCGTGCGGGGTGGGTTGAGGGATTTGGGGGAGAAGTGGTGGCCGGGGGGAAACGGTTTTTTGGTTAAGTCAAACTTAGTGGTAGCGCGTTTGGTAAAACGCGCTATAGCTAAGATAGCGTCGGCGCGCCGTCCTGCGACGCGCCGCCCGTGTGGAGGAATCAATGGCAAAGCTGACCGGCGGCAGCCTTGCCATTGGTTCCCCGCCGGAAACCGAGGCGTTGGGGGAAGACGAGGAGGTGTCGCTGACGCGGCTGGCCCGTGACTTTTTCGCGCCAAAACCGCCCGCCCGGCGCCCCCGGGCACCCCCCAGCGCGCTGGGTTCGGCCTGGGTCCGCCGACGCTGTTTTCGGCCCAGGACGGCGAAAATCGGGCTCCTGAGGGCGCGACTGGGCCGACTTTTCAGCACCGGCGCGAAAAAATGCCTGGGGAGACCTCCCTGGGGTTGCGGCTGGAGATTCTCTTATCTACCAAAAAATGGGTTGTGGTTTCATATTATTGACTACAATGAATGCAACAGACACAACAAAACATTTTGGTAGGTCCTAGCATCGGCCCTCGAGGCAGATACCCTAGAGGCCGCCCTCCCCCCTCCCTGCCCCTTTATTTTGTGCCACAGATGAAGGAAGCGGGGAGGCCCTCGTCACTCCATGGCTCGTAGGGAGGGCTTTGAAAACCGAAGCGGCGGCTTTGGGTGTAGAGGTTCGTGTCCGATGGCGGACGGTGTGCGATATTGTTGCGCGGATGGCTGTAGGCATGGGTCACCGCGTGCAAGCCCCACCCCCTTTATTTTGTGCCATCGATGAAGGAAGCAGCGAGGCCCTCGCCACTCCATGGCTCGTAGGGAGGGCTTTGAAAACTAAAGCGGCGGCTTCAGGCGGAGAGGCTCGTGTCCGATGGCGGGTGGTGTGTGATAGTGTTGCGCGGATGGCAGTAGGCGTGGGTCACGGTGTACAAGCCCCCCCCCCACTATATTTTGGCGGCAGATTTGAAGACACGGTCCCCGACCTAGGCTTCTAGCCCCATCCTACCCATTATAGATTCGAGTGACTTGTTACTTACTGGCAGGGATGAAGCTAGAAGAAAAGTGGGATGAGGTCATATCAAGTGGGGTCATCTTCTATAAATCAATAGTTATTATTACTAAGTGAGTGAAGGATTTCCTAACTACATTAGGGTTAACTGACCCCCAATGCCTACAATGTAGCTCCGGGCTAGCTTGTTGTATCTGGATGTTGGTTCAGCGAGATAGGTTTTGGAAATTTTGACCAGGGGACTTCCTTCGCGGGTGGCGGTGGCCATTATGTCGATAACGCTCCGGGCACCCCCCCCCCCACACACACACACACACACTCACAGAGGAACGGCCATTAGTCCCGATTCGTAAGGGCCTTTAGTCCCGGTTCACCAACCGGGACTAAAGGCCCCCACCCTCTAGTTCCGGTTGGCCACGTCCCGGGACTAAATCTGTTCCACGTGTGGCCGGTAGCGCACGCTGGGGGATGAGGACCTTTAGTCCCGGTTTGTGACACCAACCAGGACTAGAGGTTTAGGAGGTTAGGTTTTATTTCATTTTGTGTTTTCCATTTAATTCTTTTTCATTTTTGTGTTTTAGGGTTTATGGTTTAGTGACTGACATGACAACACCTCAACTGCTACTACATACTGTACACGTTATGCATATATAATAGAATTTCTCGTAGAACCAATCACATATATCATATAATTTCTGGTACGACCATGCATACACATATATATACAGTTTGGTATATACAATTTTTCCTACAATTTGCAGATTACATGCAGGCATTAGGTGTAATGGTATTCTCCGTCGGGATCTATGACCTGGTTAAGCAAAAAAAACCGGCATTTCCTCTTGAAGTGCTTGTATGCGGTCCGTTGGTAGGAGCTGATCCCGCATCTCTTGCATCTTTAAAGAAGGAGATAAATATGAATATATTAGTTGTGTGTATATATATGTTATATCATTATAAAAGAATTGTGAATTGTGTTTACGTACCCAAGCATTTCATGCATCTTTGCTCCTTTCGGTCATAAAGTGAATGTTCTCGCAAACGTAGTATGCACATAAATTATTCCCCGCACCTGCCTCATGCACTTTATGAGAATAGAATTCAATCAGATAATAATCAAGCATGATAATGGTATTGAAACTAGAATTAAAGAGATGCACGGACGTAGCTAGTACTACTTAATTACCCTGGGTCGCCGCCATTTCAGCTGTGGTTTCCATGGGCCAACAACCTCTTTGATGAACTTTTGCCAAACCCTGCCCAACGAAGAAAATAAATAAATAAGTTATTAATTACTTGATATCAGGAAATGAACTAAAGAGGCCGACATAGTGCGATAATTATTGAAAATTACCTGTTGAGCATCAACTTCAGGGTGGTGTATTCTTTAGGTTCTTTAAGTAGTGAGTCCAGTACTTGAACTTTTCCCTCGTCAATTTCAATGATTAGCAGGATCTAGTGGAAACTGCATGCGCACACGTTTTTATAAGTGGGCATGTGCATAATTCATCAACCACACTTATTAACATCTAGTAAGAAAAATAGAATTTGTAGTACAAGACAGTAACGACTCATCCGAAGTTGTAAGGAAGTAGTATTTCTGGCTTGGTATTTAGTTCCTTCAAAACCCTTAGCAAGCTATTCTCTGTGTCTTTTGGGCTGATTTCGCACACACCTTCATTAACGGTATTTGGGACAATGAACCCAATGCCATAGACTCCATCCCTTTTCATTTCATGAATCTTCATTCTGCATAATACCACACAAAAGAATATAGTGAGGACAATTACAAGTAATGAACGAGCACAACTAGAGACTTAAATTGCAGAAAGAAATCATTTACATACAATAACAACTGACGAGAGATTTGTCGAGTGCGTCTTGATTGAATAACTGGATCATTTCTTCAAACTCAATCTAGAAATCTTTTCCATGGAAGTAACGCTCTGGCTTGACTTTCACCATGAGGCTCTCTCACCCGTTCTTTATTTCTCTCAGGTACCAGTCATGCAATCTGCGCATTTGCGTTGATAGAAACGTCACCTCCTCAGGCCTGACCAGAGGGTTTCCGGGGACATATTTCCATGCTAGTTCATTCTCATCATCCATCGTGGGGAGATCCTCGATGCCTAGGAGTTGTTCAACAGTGACACCGGCCTCTCTAGCTATCTATCTAGTAGCGTCGGTTATTACCGGCTTATCGGCGGTACTCACCTTGAGCGGGGTCGATTGCAATGCTGTTCTCCCAGCTGGGGAACAGTTTTCCCGCTTTTATTACTACCCGTAAGGCTTGACTCCTTATCTTTTTGTACACGACATGACTTCTTAATAGAATATTCATAGTCTGATTGCATTTTCTCCACAGCTGGTTTAGCAAGATCCACCAAGTGTTGTATGACTTTCTCAGGTATTTTCCCCTTTGGCGACGGGGGCGGTTTTGGCGCAAAATGGCCTTCACTTCGACATCCACTATGGCCTTGTTTTCCTCGTCACTCCTCTCATAAGCCAACTTCTTTTTGGCAGAAGGCTGATCGAGTGTCTTCGTTGGTGCTCTCTTCCGCTTTGGAGAAGGCTTACGCGCCCGAGATCGATATGGCAGACTCGCGCCGGGCTCTATCTCGGGGTGGGCTGGAGCGGCTGACGCGGCGGACTTGGAGGAGGAGTCGGCTGACGCGGCACACTTGGAGGAGGAGGAGGAGCCCTTGGCATCGTATTTGGAAGGACGATGCAATCCTTTCTCCATACAAAGATACCATGTATGGTTTCTCCCAGTTTGTGCCCCCCTTGACCTCCAGAAAAGTCAAGCTCTAGTGAGTCATACGCTCCGGGCAACCCCCCCCCCCACACACACACAAGGAAGTGATGTTGAGGTCCATCTCCCACCCCCTCTCACTGTTCCTGGGTGAAAAATTCTTAATCCCAAGGATCGGGCAGTGGTG
The DNA here is from genome assembly GCA_021437245.1 of Aegilops speltoides. NCBI lineage: Eukaryota > Viridiplantae > Streptophyta > Magnoliopsida > Poales > Poaceae > Aegilops > Aegilops speltoides. Next base: position 21,478,684 of record CM038145.1, on the reverse strand, counting down.
ATGCTCCAACTTATTTCCCTCTTTGGAGGCACTGCCGTGTGGGTAGTGATACATCCTAGATATTGCAATAATTTTTTATGTTCCCATGTTACTATCTTATCAAGCTATGCAAAGTGTTATATTTATTTGGACTAATCTATTAATAAAGTTCTAGAAAGGCCAATTGCATGTCTTAGGTTTATGATTTCAGGAAATATCCCAAACTCCACAAAATATGGAAAAACACCATTACTTTGCCAGATCAAAAAAGCTAGGGGGTACCCAAGGAGTTATATTGGATGGCATACCCCGCTGGTGCACTGTAGGCTTAGGGTGGGCTGGGAGGATGTGTAGGCCCCATATAATTTTGTAAGGGTCACCTTTCTAGAACAACCATAAGTTTGAAAGGTTTAGATTTTTCAGAGTTATGAATCTTCAGATATTTAAGATCCGATGGTTGGAGACATATTTGAGCATCTAGAAAAGACCCCCAGGAAAGTTATATCTGATCAACCTCTCGCCCTGTCCACGGTCATATCCAAAGGGGAACACTTCTCCCACTAGGGAGAGGCCAAGGAAGAAGGAGGATATGGGGATCACTTTGCTTCTTCTTATGGCAGCGCTGAAATGCCGATGGAACTGTTATCACCGCCATCATCATCACCACAATATCCTTCGTCATACTCTACCTTTGTCCATTGGCTTGATCCTCTATAAACCTTTATAATTATTTGGCAAACATGATATCGCGTGCTATATTTTTTTCCATGATTTGTTACAAATATATCAGAACCAGCAACTGGAATATCTTCATGTGCCCAAATCCCTAGTATGAAGATTATGTCTATGTTTGACTAGTAACTTCTTGTGTGGCATTCCTAAAATAGTATGAAAATTTGTTACACCACTACTGCAGGATGCTGCTAACGCGACACTACAATCAGAGAACCTTTGCTGAAACCGTGTGTGATGCATTAATCGCAAATGGTGATGTAAAAAACCGTCAAAAAAGATGCAAAACGTTTGCGATGGCGGAGCCATCAACCACGGTTCCAATTTTAGTTGCATGTGCGATGCAGGGCATACGGTTCAGTTCAATTAGTTGTTTGCGATGAGGAAGAAGAACAGAAACGGGCAGCCAGATGAAGGCGTGTGCGATACACGACATACAGTTCACTCGGATTAACTGTTTGTAATGAGGCGGAACAACAGAAACGGGCAGCTAGATAAAGATGTGTGCGATTGAGGGCATATGCTTCAGAAGGATTAACTGCTTGTGATTAGGCAACAAAACAGAAACGGTCAGCCAGATCAAAGTGTCTGCAATTGACGGCATACACTTGCCACGGATGAACTGTTTTCGATAGCGACAACAAACAGAAACAGTTAGACAGATCAATGTGTGTGTGCTAGACGGGCACACATTCTAATTAAAAGAAGCATGCGTGATGGTAATAACGAGGGTGCACGGTTGTTGGAACAAGATGTGTGCTGACATTGCCTATTGTGGTGCACCCTATGGTGCAAACGCCATGTACGCGTCCGAGAAAGCGTGCCCACGTTACGTCGTCCGGAAATAGTGTCGCACTTAGAAATTATAGAACCGTCAATGAATTTTGAGTCCTGTTCACACCGATCAAAACCTAAACAGTTTTTCAGTTAGGAGCATATTAGTACTCGGTTATAAATACTACTACTCCAAGATGACTGCACATTCCTCCTCAACTCCTCATTCACAAAAACAAACAAGTCATTCATCATCGTTCCCTTGAGTCTGCCATGGCGAGCGTGAGTTCTGGGTTGAGAGATCACCACCAGGGAGAGGCGAGCATGGAAGCGGACGCATGAGAGATGTCCTACCTCGCCGCGAAAGCAGCTGACATATCCCGCCGTGCGGCCATAGCAGAACAGAGGTCCCGCCGCGCCGCCGAAGCAGCACGGAGGTCCCACCGTGCCGTCAATGTAGCAGACTGGTCAGGCCATGCCACGGGAGCAGCAGACATGTCCCGCCGCGCCGCGAATGCAGCAGAGATGTCCTGCCACGCCGCGGCGGCCTGGGAAAATTTCTCGCGGGCAGGCGAGGACTCTTACAAGCGCATGAATGCGATCGTCCATAGCCAGATGGATCAGATCTCCGGCTGGGCAAGGTTGCAGGACGACATGAAAGCCTCTTTTGAATAGGCTACCAGCGTCATCCGGCAACTAAGTGAGAGCAATGTGAAGCTCCGGGCCGAGCGCGACCAGCTGAGGGAAAAGATCGTTGGAATTACGGAGCAGCGGGAGGAGACCACTGCCTTGTTGAAGAGGACCAACGCCATTGTCAAGAAACTGATGGACGAGAATGACATGCTCCGCATCAAGTGCCAAAGGCTGGTGGAGGAATCCGTGGATGCTCTCTAGCAGCGTCTTGAGGACAGGAAAGACCTCATTGTCGCTCGCCGCGGAGACTAGTTCCCGCGGCCTGCAGCAACGCATCAAAAAAGTAGAGATCAGCGAGCCAGATCATTGTCTTCCTTCTTCTTTTGCCCTTGTGTATTTCGAGCATTGCCGCATGTGGCTTTTTTAATTATCTTCCTAAATATGTAAGACAATTATTATCCACTATCATCGTTCTTATATTCACCAGTCTTGCTATAAGTCACAGTCGATGCTACATAGGTCCGTCGGATCTTACATCAAGATCCGTGCAAAACTTTCTTTTCAGATTTTATTTTTTCTCCCTTAAATCTCAGTCGAGTGAGACATACCCACGCCGTGAAACAGGGGCTCATGCGCCATCAATGGAGACGTTGGGAGGGAGGTGGGAAGTGGATAGAGGTCAAAGGGCTCTCCTCCCTATGAGCACGCGCAGGTGTCTGATCGCACACCTCCCATACTCAAATAGCTACCCCGCACGGCACCTCCTAGCCAATAAAAAAAGGGGAAATGTGGCGGCATGTAATTGGTACGTAGAACACCCACAGTTTCAATAATACTTGTGTTTCTGATTTGTAATATGACAACACTTGTTCCAAAATGACTTTGTTGATTGTTAATGTGTGCACCTTCGCAAATCGGACAGAAAAATTACCATGGCATGTTGGTGCCATGTCATGACACCATGCCAAGTTAAATGATTTTCAGGCGAGTTTTGGATTTACGAGAACTTCAAAACCAAGTTTCTCGATGTTTCCGGCCGAGCCAAGACGCCAGATGTTTGAATTCCATTCCCACTTCTTCCATGGGACCTAGAAGTTCGCCCAAGCAAACATAAATGATTTTCCAACTAACTTTTGCGCACTGGAGCATGCGCTTGTACTTCAAATTTGAATTATGTGCATTAAATCCCTAGAAAATAAATTAATGTATAAAAAGGCCAAACAAACCCGAAATAATTCCAAAATTTAGCACGAAACTCCTATTTGGTCTAAGCTGCCCGTGTAAAAAAGTCAAGGCGGGAGAAGGCAGTGTATGTCGTTTCGCACACGGAGGTGACACGTTCCCTCTCGGAACCATGAGCCTTCTTGAGAGAAGCACAAGTCACCTGATACCTGCACAAACAATCAATCACTTGCACCCCGCAATAAAGGGGTTGTCAATCCCTTCACAGTCCCTTGCAAAAGTGAGATCTCATAGAGATAAATAAACGATAAAGTAAGTATTTTTGGTGTTTTTGGTTTATAGATTGGAAAGTAAAGATTGCAAAATAGTAGATAGAAAACTAGCAAGATGTAAACAAGATTCAATATAATGGAAAAGAGACCCGGGGGGCATAGGTTTCACTAGTGGCTTCTCTCAAGATAGCAAATATTATGGTGGGTGAACAAATTACTACGGGGCAATTGATAGAAAAGCGCATAGTTATGATGATATCTAAGGCAATGATCATGAACATAGGCATCACGTCCGTGTCAATTAGACCGACTCCTGCCTGCATATACTACTATTACTCCACACATCGACCGCTATCCAGCATGCATCTAGAGTATTAAGTTCATAAAGAACAGAGTAACGCATTAAGCAAGATAACATGATGTAGAGGAATTAACTCAAGCAATATGATGAAAACCCCATCTTGTTATCCTCGATGACAACAATACAATACGTGCCTTGCTGCCCCTACTATCACTGGGAAAGGACATCGCAAGATTGAACCCAAAGCTAAGCACTTCTCCCATTGCAAGAAAGATCAATCTAGTAGGCCAAACTAAACCGATAATTTGAAGAGACTTGCAAAGATATCAAATCATGCATATAAGAATTCAGAGAAGAACCAAATAATATTCATAGATAATCTTGATCATAAATCCACAATTCATCAGGATCTCGGTAAACACACAGCAAAAGAATATCACATCGAATAGATCTCCAAGAACATCGAGGAGAACATGGTATTGAGAATCAAAGAGAGAGAAGAAGCCAACTAGCTAATAACAATGGACCCGAAAGTCTGTGGTAAACTACTCATGCTTCATCGGAGAGGTAATGTTGTTGATGTAGAAGCCCTCCGTGATCGAAACCCCCTCCGGCAGGACGCCGGAAAAGGCCCCTAGATGGGATCTCATGGGTACAGAAGGTTGCGGCGGTGGAAAAGTGGTTTCGTGGCTTCCCTCGATGTTTTTAGTGTATAAGAGTATATATAGGCGAAGGAACTAGGTCAGGGGAGCCACGAGGGGCCCACGAGGGTAGGGGCGCGCCCTACCCCCTGGGCGCGCCCTCCTGCCTCGTGGCTTCCTCGTTGCGTCTCCCACTTCATCTCCAAGTCTTCTGGTTTGCTTTCGGTCCGAGAAAGATCATCGCGAAGGTTTCATTCTATTTGGACTCTGTTTGGTATTCCTTTTCTACAAAACTCTAAAATAGGCAAAAAAAAAACAGAAACTGGCACTGGGCCCTCGGTTAATAGGTTAGTCCAAAAAATAATATAAAATAGCATAAAAATACCCATTAAACATCCAAAACAGATAATATAATAGCATGGAACGATCAAAAATTATAGATACGTTGGAGACGTATCAAACATCCCCAAGCTTAATTCCTGCTCGTCCTCGAGTAGGTAAATGATAAAAACAGAATTTTTGATGTGGAATGCTACCTAACATATTTGTCCATGTAATTTTCTTTATTGTTGCATGAATGATGAGATCCGAAAGATTCAAGACAAAAGTTTAATATTGACATAAAAATAATAATACTTCAATCATACTAACAAAGCAATCATGTCTTCTCAAAATAACATGGCCAAAGAAAGCTATCCCTACAAAATCATATAGTCTGGCTATGCTCTATCTTCATCACACAAAATATATAAATCATGCACAACCCCGATGACAAGCCAAGCAACTATTTCATACTTTTGATGTTCTCAAACTTTTTAATCTTCACGCAATACATGAGAGTGAGCCGTGGACATAGCACTATAGGTGGAATAGAATGGTGGTTGTGGAGAAGACAAAAAGGAGAAGATAGTATCACATCAACTAGGCAAATCAACGGGCTATGGAGATGCCCATCAATAGATATCAATGTGAGTGAGTAGGGATTGCCATGCAATGGATGCACTAGAGCTATAAGTGTATGAAAGCTCAAAAAGAAACTAAGCGGGTGTGCATCCAACTTGCTTGCTCACGAAGACCTAGGGCACTTTGAGGAAGCCCATCATTGGAATATACAAGCCAAGTTCTATAATGAATAATTCCAACTAGTATATGAAAGTGACAACATAGGAGACTCTCTATCATGAAGATCATGGTGCTACTTTGAAGCACAAGTGTGGAAAGAGGATAGTAGCATTGCCCCTTCTCTCTTTTTCTCTCATTTTTTATTTGGGCCTTCTCTTTTTTTTTATGGCCTCTTTATATATTTATTTTTTATTTTTCATCCAGATTCTCATCCCGACTTGTGGGGGAATCATAGTCTCCATCATCCTTTCCTCACATCGGACAATGCTCTAATAATGAAGATCGTCACATTTTTTACTTACAACTCAAGAATTACAACTCAATACTTAGAACAAAATATGACTCTATGTGAATGTCTCCGGCGGAGTACCAGGATGTGCAATGAATCAAGAGTGGTATGTATAAAAATTATGAACGATGGCTTTGCCACAAATACAATGTCAACTACATGATAATGCAAAGCAAAATGACAATGATGGAGCGTGTGATAATAAACGGAACGGTGGAAAGTTGCATGGCAATATATCTCGGAATGGCTATGGAAATGCCATAATAGGTAGGTATGGTGGCTGTTTTGAGGAAGGTATATGGTGGGTGTATGGTATCGGCAAAAATTGCACGACACAAGAGAGGCTAGCAATGGTGGAAGGGTGAGAGTGCATATAATCCATGGACTCAACATTAGTCATAAAGAACTCACATACTTATTGCAAAAATTAGTTATCGAAATGAAGTACTACGTGCATGCTCCTAGGGGGATAGATTGGTAGGAAAAGACCATCGCTCGTCCCCGACCACCACTCATAAGGAAGACAATAAATAAATAAATCATGCTCCAACTTCATCACATAACGGTTCCCCTTACGTGCATGCTACGGGAATCACAAACTTTAACACAAGTATCTCTCAAATTCACAACTGCGCTACTAGCAGGACTCTAATATCACCATCTTCATATCTCAAAACAATCATAAAGAATCAAACTTCAAATAGTATTCAATGCACTTCATATGAAAGTTTTTATTATGCCCATCATATTAGGACTAGTTTTATAACCAAAGCAAATTGCCATGTTGTTCTAAAAGACTCTCAAAATAATATAAGTGAGGCATGAGAGTTCAACAATTTCTACAAAATAAAACCACCACCATGCTCTAAAAAGATATAAGTGAAGCACTAGAGCAATATTGTCTAGCTCAAAAGATGTAAGTAAAGCACATAGAGTATTCTAATAAATCACGATTCTACTACAACCTTCTTCTTGTAGACGTTGTTAGGCCTCCAAGTGCAGAGGTTTGTAGGACAGTAGCAAATTTCCCTCAAGTGGATGACCTAAGGTTTATCAATCCGTGGAAGGCGTAGCATGAAGATGGTCTCTCTCAAACAACCCTGCAACCAAATAACAAAGAGTCTCTTGTGTCCCCAACACACCCAATACAATGGTAAATTGTATAGGTGCACTAGTTCAGCGAAGAGATAGTGATACAAGTGCAATATGGATGGTAGATATAGGTTTTTGTAATATGAAATTATAAAAACAGCAAGGTAACTAATGACAAAAGTGAGCACAAATGGTATTGCAATGCTAGGAAACAAGGACTAAGGTTCATATTTTCACTAGTGCAAGTTCTCTCAACAATAATAAAATAATTGGATCATATAACTATCCCTCAACATGCAACAAAGAGTCACTCCAAAGTCACTAATAGCGGAGAACAAACGAAGAGATTATTGTAGGGTACGAAACCACCTCAAAGTTATCCTTTCTGATCGATCTATTCAAGAGTCCGTAGTAAAATAACACTAAGCTATTCTTTCCGTTTGATCTATCATAAGGTTTGTACTAGAATAACACCTTAAGACACAAATCAACCAAAACCCTAATGTCACCTAGATTAACATTAGCATGCAATTTCAAAAAAAATCCTACGCTCACGTGAGATCTATCTAGGAGATGCATAGAAACGAGAGGGGTAGAGTGTGTCTATGTACCCTTGTAGACCGAAAGCGGAAGCGTTTACCAACGCGGTTGATGTAGTCAAACTTTTTCTTGTTCCGACCGATCAAGAACCGAACGTACAACACCTCCGAGTTTTGCACACTTCAGTTCGATGCGTCCCTCGAACTCTTGATCCAGCAGAGTGTCGAGGAATTAGATGAGTTCCATTAGCACGACGACGTGGTGACAGTGATGTTGAAGTTATCCGTCCAGGGCTTCACCTAAGCATTACGAGAATATTACCGGAGGCGTAAACTGCGGAGGAGGGTGGTGCCGCACATGGCTAACAATTGTTGGTGTGTGTTCTAGGCTCCCCTCCCCATGTATATATAAGTGGGAGGGGGAGGGGAGCTGCCTTGGGGCGCCCCAAGTAGGAGGAATCCTACTTGGAGCCCTAGTCCAATTCTCCCCCCCCCCTTTCCTTTTACTGGAAGGGGGAAAAGGGAAGAGGGAAGGAGGAAGGAAAGGGTGGGCCGAACCCCCTCTTCCTTCCCCTATCCGGCCTCCTACCATAAGGGGGGCACCCCTTGTGGGCTGGTGTGCTCCCCTCCTATGGTCCATATGGCCCATTATTCCCCCGGGGGGTTCCGTTAACACCCCCTGTAGTCCGATAAATACCCGATACTATCCGGACACTTTCGTTGTCCGAATACTATCGTCCTATATATCAATCTTTGCCTCCCAACAATTTCGAGACTCAACAACATTCAGTCACCAAATCACATAACTCATATAATACAAAATCGTCATCGAACGTTAAGCGTGCAGACCCTACACGTTTGAGAACTATGTAGACATGACCGAGACACCTCTCCGGTAAATAACCAATAGCGGAACCTGGATGCTCATATTGGCTCCCACATATTCCATGAAGATCTTTATCGGTCAAACCGTTATGATAACATACGTTATTCCCTTTGTCATCGGTATGTTACTTACCCGAGATTCGATCGTCAGTATGTTCATACCTAGTTCAATCTCGTTACCGACAAGTTTCTTTACTCGTTCCGTAATACATCATCTTGCAACTAACTCATTAGTCACTTTGCTTGGAAGGCTTCTTATGATGTGTATTACCTAGAGGGCCCAGAGATACCTCTCCGATACTCGGAGTGACAAATCCTAATCTCGATCTATGCCAACCCAACAAACACGTTCAGAGATACCTGTAGAGCATCTTTATAATCACCCAATTAAGTTGTGAAGTTTTATAGCACACAAGGCATTTCTCCGGTATCCGTGAGTTGCATAATCTCATAGTCGGAGGAATATGTATTTGACATGAAGAAAGCAATTACAATAAAACTGAATGATCATAATGCTAAGCTAACGAATGGGTCTTGTCCATCACATCATTCTCCTAATGATGTGATCCCGTTTATCAAATGACAACACATGTCTATGGTTAGGAAACTTAACCATCTTTGATTAACGAGCTAGTCTAGTAGAGGCTTACTAGGGACACAATATTTTGTCTATTTATCCTAACATGTATCAAGTTTCCGGTTAATACAATTCTATCATGAATAATAAACATTTATCATGAAATAAGGAAATATAAAATAACAACTTTATTATTGCCTTTAGGGCATATTTCCTTCAGTCTCCCACTTGCACTAGAGTCAATAATCTAGTTCACATCGCCATGTGATTTAACACCAACAGTTCACATCGTCATGTGATTAACACCCATAGTTCACATCGCCATTTGACCAACACCCAAAGGGTTTACTAGAGTCAATAATCTAGTTCACATCGCCTTGTGATTAACACCCAAAGAGTACTAAGGTGTGATCTTGTTTTGCTTGTGAGAGAAGTTTAGTCAACGGGTCTGCCACATTCAGATCCGTATGTATTTCGAAAATTTCTATGCCTGCAATGCACTGCATGGAGCTACTCTAGCTAATTGCTCCCACTTTTTAATACATATCCAGATTGAGACTCAGAGTCATCTAGATCAGTGAAAAAGCTTGCATCGATGTAACTCCTTACGACGAACTCTTTATCACCTCCATAACCGAGAAATATTTTTAGTCCTCTAAGGATAATTTTTTGACTGCTGTCTAGTGATCTACTCCTGGATCACTATTGTACCCCCTTGCCAAACTCATAGCAAGGCACACAACTGGTCTGGTACACAGCATGGCATACTTTATAGAACCTGTGGCTGAGGCATAGGGAATGACTTTCATTCTCTCTCTATTTTCTACCTTGCTCGGGCTTTAAGTGTTTACTCAACTTTACACCTTGTAATACAGGCAAGAACTCCTTCTTTGACTGATCCATTTTGAACTCTTTCAAAATCTTGTCAAGGTATGTATTCATTGAAAGTCTTATCAAGCGTCTTGATCTATCTCTATAGATCTTGATGCCCAATATGTAAGCAGCTTCACCAAGGTCTTCATTTAAAAATTCTTATTCAAGTATCCTTTTATGCTATCCAGAAATTCTATATCATTTCCAGTCACATATAATATCCGAAATGCTATAGAGCCTCCACTCACTTTCTTGTAAATAGAAGCTTCACCGTAAGTCTGTATACAACTATATGCTTTGATCACCTCATCAAAGCGTATATTCCAACTCCAAAATGCTTGCATCAGTCCATAGATGGATCGCTGGAGCTTGCACACTTTGTTAGCACCTTTAGGATTGACAAAACCTTCTAGTTGCATATACAAATCTTCTTAGAGATATCCATTTAAGGAATGCGGTTTTGACATCCATTTGCCAGATTTCATAAAATGTGGCAATTGCTAAGATGATTCATACAGACTTAAGCATCGCTACGATTGAGAAAGTCTCATCGTAGTCAACCCCTTGAATTTGTCAAAAAAAAAATGCGACAAGTCGAGCTTTGTAGATAGTAACATTACTATCAGTGTCAGTATTCTTCTTGAAGATCCATTTATTCTCTATACTTTGGGCAAATCCACCAAAGTCCACCAAAGTCCACACTTTGTTCTCATACATGGATCCTATCTCAGATTTCATGGCCTCAAGCCATTTATCGGAATCTGGGCTCATCATAGCTTCTTCATAGTTTGTAGGTTTGTCATGGTCAAGTAACAAGACTTCTAGAACAGGGTTACCGTACCACTCCCGTGCGGATCGTGCTTTGGTTGACCTACGAGGTTCAGTAGCAACTTGATCTGAAGTTTCGTGATCATCATCATTAGCTTCCTCTCAAGTTGGTGTGGGCGTTACGGGAACGGATTTCTCGGATGAGCTAATTTCTAAATTGAGAGAAGGTACACTTACATCATCAAGTTATATTTTCCTCCCATTCACTTCTTTCGAGAGAAACTCCTTCTCTAGAAAGGTTCCATTCTTGGCAACAAAGATCTTGCCTTCGGATCTGTGGTAGAAGGTGTACTCAATTGTTTCCTTAGGGTATCCTATAAAGACACACTTCTCCGATTTGGATTCGAGCTTATCAGGATGAAGCCTTTTGACATAAGTGTCGCAACCCCAAACTTTAAGAAACGACAACTTAGGTTTATTGCCAAACCACGGTTCATACCATGTCGTCTCAACGGATTTAGACGGTGCCCTATTTAACGTGAATGTAGTTGTCTCTAATGCACGACCCCAAAACGATAGTGGTGTAAGAGACATCATAGATCGCACCATATCTAATAAAGTATGGTTACGGTGTTCGGACACACCATTACGCTGTGGTGTTCCAGGTGGCGTGAGTTGTGAAACTATTCCACATTGTTTTAAATGAAGGCAAACTCATAAATCAAATATTCGCCTCTGCGATTAGATCGTAGGAACTTTATTTTCTTGTTATGATGATTCTCCAATTCACTCTGAAATTCTTGAACTTTTGAAATGTTTTAGACTTGTGTTTCGTTAAGTAGATATACCCATATCTGCTCAAATCATCTATGAAGGTCAGAAAATAACGATACCCGCCGCGAGAGTCAACACTCATCGGACCACATACATCGGTATATATTATTTCCAATAAGACATTGGCTCGCTCCATTGTTCCGGAGAACGGAGTCTTCACTACTAGGAAAAGGGCTATAGATGATATGGACACTAATGGCGCACCACAAATGTGGTGCTCCACTACTATATACTAATGGTGCACCATGTGTTGGTGCGGCATTAGTGCCCAAATAATTATGGCGCACCACATCCATGGTGCGCCATTAGTAACAAAAAAAATTTGATTTTTTTTCAAAACTAGTAATGGCGCACCCTAGTAATGGCCCACCACATCCACGGTGCGCCACTAGTAATTTTGTTCAATTTTTTTATTTTTTATTTCAAAACTAGTAATGGCGCACCAGGGGATAGTAATTTTTTTCAATTTTATTTCAATTTTATTTCAATTTTTTTTATTTTTTTTTCAAAACTAGTAACGGCGCACCGTGGGAGTGGTGCGCCCTTACTAGTTGAACTAGTAATGGTGCACCACTCCCACAGTGTGCCATTACTAACTTGGCCCAAAAATTCCACCGAATGCACCCCCTGGACCGCCTTTTCAGTTTTAAAAATAAATAAAAGAAAATGATGGAAATGTCAAAAAAATAAAAGAAAATAAGTTTCCCATGTGATATGTGGTCTAGTTGTTGGGAAAATTTACAAATATGAATTTCGACTTTATTTGTAAAATCTCTCAGGAATTTGTAAAATGGGCATAACTTTTGCATACGAATTCGGATTAAAAAGTTTTTTATATAAAAAATCATCTACTCGAAAAGTTACATCCGAATTTAACAGGGGGCACCGTTTGCTAGGTGCACCACTAGTAACAGAAAAAAAATGGTTTCGAATTTTTTTTGGACGTAATATGACCGGGAAGTTTGAATATTTTCAAAATTTCATCATACTCATGAACATGAAGAAAGTCCTAGACATCAACAAGGTTTAATAGGATTGATATGATAGATATATCAACAAGTGCCTGATAAGTAAGGTGGTGCCGGGGTTGGATAGAACTGCGAAGTTAAGCGTGCTCGGGCTGGAGTAGTGTGAGCATGGGTGACCTTCCGAGAAGTTTGACCACTTAGTGCGATTTGACTTGAGATTAAGAATATTGACCCGAGATTAAGAAAAAAAGAAAAAAATTAAAAAAAATTGTTACTAATGGCGCACTTCTATGTGGTGCGCCATTACTAAGTCAGATAGTAATGGCACACCGTGTGATATACTAATGACGCACTCCCTGGTGCGCCATTAGTATCTGGTATACTAATGGCGCATCAGGGGTGCGCCATTAGTATTTAATTCTAATGGCGTGGTGCTAGTAGCTCACCACTAGTGCGCCATTAGTAGGCAAAGCTGGTGCGCCACTAGCAGGCCTTTTCCTAGTAGTGCTTAGTCATCTTGCCCATGAGTCATGGTTCGCAAGTATCAAATGATTCATAATCAATTGATTCCAAAAGTCTATCAGCATGGAGTTTCTTTATGCGCTTTACACCAATATGGCCTAAACGGCAATGCGACAAGTATGTTGCACTATCATTATCAACTTTGCATCCTTTGGCATCAATAATATGAATATGTGTATCACTATGACCGAGATTCAATAAACTACTAACATTGGGTGTATGACCATAGAAGGTTTTATTCATGTAAATAGAATAACAATTATTATCTATCTTAATGAATAACCGTATTGCAATAAACGCGATCCTATCTTGTTCATGCTCAATGCAAACACCAAATAACATTCATTTAGGTTCAACACTAATCCCGATAGTATAGGAGTGTGCGATGATAATCATATCAATCTTGGAACCACTTCCAACACACATCGTCACTTCACCCTCAACTAGTCTCCATTTATTCTACAAGTCCTATTTCGAGTTACTAATCATAGCAACCAAACAGTTATAAAATACCCAGGGGCTACTACGAGCACTAGTAAGGTACACATCAATAACATGTATATCAAATATACCTTTGTTCAGTTTGCCATCCTTCTTATCCGCCAAATATTTGGGGTAATTCCGCTTCCAGTGACCATTTCCTTTGCACGCAATCAGTTTCAGGCTTAGGTCCAGCTTTGGGCTTCTTCACGGGAGTGACAACTTGTTTTCCATTCTTCTTGAAGTCCCCTTTCGTTTCCTTTGTCCTTCTCTTGAAATTAGTGGTCTTGTTAACCATCAACACTTGATGCCCTTTCTTGATTTCCACCTTCGCCAATTTCAGCATCGCGAAGAGCTCGAGAATCCTTTTTGTTATCCCTTGCACATTATAGTTCATCACGAAGTTCTAGTAGCTTGGTGATAGTTACTAGAGAACTCTGTCAATCACTATATTATCTAGAAGATTAACTCCCACTTGATTCAAGCGATTATAGTACCTAGATATTCCGAGAACATGCTCACTGGTTGAGCTATTCTCCTCCATCTTGTAGGCAAAGTACTTGTCAAATGTCTCATACCTCTCGACACAGGCATGAGTCTGAAATACTAATTTCAGCTCTTGGAACATCTCATATGCTCTGTGGTGTTTCACAATGTTTTTGAAGTCCCGGTTCTAAGCAGTAAAGCATGGTGCACTAAACTATCAAGTAGTCATCATATCAAGCTTGTCAAATGTCCATAACGTCTGCATCTGTTCCCGCAATAGGTCTGTCACATAGCGGTGCATTAAGAACATAATTCTTCTATGCAGCAATGAGGATAATCCTCGGACCACGGACCCATTCCGCATCATTGCTACTATCATCTTTAAAATTATTTTTCTCTAGGAACATATCAAAAATAAACGGGGAGCTACATTGCGAGCTATTGATCTACAATATAAATATGTAAATACTATCAGGACTAAGTTCATTATAAATTAAGTTCAATTAATCAAATTACCTAAGAACTCCCACTTAGATAGACATCCTCAAGTCATCTAAATGATATGTGATCCAAATTAACTAAACCATGTCCGATCATCACGTGAGATGGAGTAGTCATCAATGGTGAACATCTCTATGTTGATCATATCTATTATATGATTCTCGTTCAACCTTTCGGTCTCCAGTGTGCCGAGGCCATGTCTGTACATGCTAGACTCGTCAAGTTTAACCCGAGTATTCCGCATGTGCAAAACTGTCTTGCACCCGTTGTATGTGAACATAGAGAGTATCACACCCGATCATCACGTGGTGTCTCACCACAAAGAACTGTCGCAACGGTGCATACTCAGGGAGAACACTTATACCTTGAAATATTAGTTAAGGGATCATCTTATAATGCTATCGCCGTACTAAGAAAAATAAGATGCATAAAGATAAACATCACATGCAATCAAAATATGTGACATGATACGGCCATCATCATCTTGTGCTTTTGATCTCCATCTCTAAAGCATCATCATGATCTCCATTGTCAACGGCTCGACACCTTGATCTCCATCATTGCGTCGTCGTCATCTCACCAACTATTGCTTCTACAACTATCGCTACAGCTTAGTGATAAAGTAAAGGAATGACATGGTGTTTGCATTTCATACAATAAAGCGACAACCATAAGGCTCCCGCCAGTTGCCGATAAATTTTACAAAACATGATCATCTCATACAACAATGTATATCTCATCATGTCTTGACCATATCACATCACAACATGCCCTGCAAAACAAGTTAGATGTTCTCTACTTTGTTGTTCCAAGTTTTACGTGGCTGCTACGGGCTTCTAGCAAGAACCATTCTTACCTACGACACAAAACCACAACGGTGATTTATTAAGTTTGCTGTTTTAATCTTCAACAAGGACTGGCCGCAGTATAATTTGATTCAACTAAAGTTGGAGAAACAGACACCCGCCAGCCACCTTTATGCAAAACTAGTTGCAAGTCTGTCGGTGGAACCGGTCTCATGAACACGGTCATGTAAGGTTGGTCTGGGCCGCTATGACGCTCACCGCCCACAAATCTTTGTGTTCTACTCGTGCATATCATCTACGCGTAAACCTGGCTTGGATGCCACTGTTGGGAACATAGCATGCAATTTCAAAAAAATTCCTACGCTCACGCAAGATCTATCTAGGAGATGCATAGCAATGAGAGGGTGAGAGTGTGTCTATGTACCCTCCTAGATCGAAAGCAGAAGCGTTTTCCAACGTGGTTGATGTAGTCGAACTTCTTCTCGTTCCGACCGATCAAGCACCGAACGTACGACACCTCCAAGTTCTGCACACTTTCAGTTCAATGATGTCCCTCAAACTCTTGATCCAGCAGAGTGTCAAGGAAGTAGATGAGTTCCGTCAGCACGACGGCGTGGTGATGGTGATGGTGAAGTTATCCGTGCAGGGTTTCGCCTAAGCACTACAAGAATATTACCGGAGGTGTAAACTGTGTGGGGGGGGGGGGGGCGCACACGGCTAACAATTGTTGGTGTGTGTTCTAGGCGCCCCCTCCCCATGTATATATAGGTGGGAGGGGAGGGGAGCTGCCTTGGGGCGCCCCAAGTAGGAGTAATCCTACTTGGGGCCCTAGTCCTATTCGCCCCCCCCCCTTTCCTTTTACCGGAAAGGGGGGAAAAGGAAAGAGTGGAGGAGGAAGAAAAGGGGAGGCGAACCCCCTCTTCCCTTCTCCTATTCGGCCTCCTACCATAAGGGGGGTGCCACCCCTTGTGGGCTGGTGTGCTCCCCTCCTGTGGCCCATATGGCCCATTATTCCCCCGAGGTGTTCCGGTAATCCCCCTGATAGTCCGATAAATACCCGATACTATCCAGAACACTTCTGTTGTCTGAATACTATCGTCCTATATATCAATCTTTACCTATCGACCATTTCGAGACTCCTCGTCATGTCCGTGATCTCATGTGGGACTCCGAAGACCATTTGGTCACCAACTCACATAACTCATATAATACAAAATCATCATCAAACATTAAGCGTGCGGACCCTACGGGTTCGAGAACTATGTAGACATGACAGAGACACCTCTCCGGTCAATAAGCAATAGAGGAACCTGGATGCTCATATTGGTCCCACATATTCTACAAAGATCTTTATTGGTCGAACCATTATGACAACATACGTTATTCCCTTTGTCATCGGTATGTTACTTGCCCGAGATTCGATCGTCGGTATCTTCCTACCTGGTTCAATCTCGTTATCGGCAAGTCTCTTTACTCGTTCGATAATACATCATATTGCTACTAACTCATTAGTCACTTTGCTTGCAAGGCTTCTTATGATGTGTATTACCGAGAGGGCCCAGAGATACCTCTCCAATACTCGGAGTGACAAATCCTAATCTCGATCTATGCCAACCCAACAAACACGTTCGGAGATACCTGTAGAGCATATTTATAATCACCCAGTTACGTTGTGACATCTGATAGAACACAAGGCATTCCTCCGGTATCCGGGAGTTGCATAATCTCATAGTCAGAGGAATATGTATTTGACATGAGGAAAGCAATAGCAATAAAGTTGAACGATCATAATGCTAAGCTAACGAATGGGTCTTGTCCATCACATCATTCTCCTAATGATGTGATCCCGTTTATCAAATGACAACACATGTCTATGGTTAGGAAACTTAACCATCTTTGATTAACGAGCTTGTCTAGTAGATGCTTACCAGGAACACAGTATTTTGTCTATGTATCCACGCATGTATCAAATTTCTGGTTAATACAATTCTAGCATGAATAATAAACATTTATCATGAAATAAGGAAATATAAAATAACAACTTTATTATTGCCTCTAGGGCATATTTCCTTCACCGATGTGCCAGGGGGCCTATCCGCGACGGTTTTTGGGTCGTGTGGAAAGGGGTTAAAAACCGTTTGTATAGCAGGTCTCTGCACCAGTGCACATACGTATGTTGATTTCTATGATATCCTTTGTGACTTTTGTATGAGCGCATACATATATTAGGGGCACATAGAGTTTGCAATGTGTCATGATGAAGGATGGAGGGGATGCAACAGTGACATAATACAAAATCCAACTAGTTCAGAGATATATCATATGAGAATGGGGATCATAGATCTTACTTATGGTTGGGTTTTACCTTAACAACTTCAAAATATTTGCATATTGCTTGTTGGGAGTTCAATCATAAGTACATTTGAGTCAATGGTTTTGCAACATGTAAGCCTAGCCTCAATTAACCTAGAAATAAACATGAGCTTCACTTATGGTGGGAACACACATAATGCCTTGCTTGTACAGGTTGTGAGAGTATTTTGAGGTGAGATTGGGAAGAGATCACATAAATAGAACATTGAGATGCATCTCTTACATTATCTTTAGACTTTGCCAAATATATAAAAGATACAACCACTTTAATTATCACAAAATAGTCAATTTCTAAGAACACTTGTTCCAATTGGATACCACTACTTCCTTATAAACCACCACACACTCAATCTCTTTTATTTACTTGCATTATTTGCTTTTTAACACCTAACTTTAATTTGCATGCCTTGACAAAACAACCTGCATCTATTAATTTGACTTCGGTAAAGTAGAGGCTGAATTGCATAGAAGATTGGTTAACTGACATACATAATTTGATAGAATAAGAGGCCTGCCTATTTGCTTCTACGGGATTCAACACTCAATACTTTCACATCCATAATAGGGAAGTGTTATAATTATCCCTTGCACTTGAGGGTAATCTGGTAGCGGTGTGTCGTGACATGGCTCCATGGAGTGTCAGATCTTGCTCGGCTCATTGTGCTCTTCTTCCATATGTGTTTCTTGTTCGGTGGGTTGACACCCTCGATCTTGGGAAAGAGGGGACAGAGTTCCGACAGAGACTCGACGATGATGTTGAGGGCCGGTGGTTTATGAGAGCTCCTGCCCGTCACGATGGCAATGTTGTCATATCTTTATGCCACGTTATTTTGGCTCTCTCGGCCTAATTGTTGGATCTTTTTGGGTGGTTTGTACCAAAGGTGGCGTCGGTGTATGTGGGTAGCTTGGTGAGGTGGTCATGCTCGTCATTCTCTCCCTTGGCGACATGTTCATGCGTGCTCTCGGGTGAGTTGTTCGACCTCCTAATGCTGTGATGCCCTTGCATTGTGATGACATCTTGCTAACTGGGAGCTTGAAGGCTGTTCTTTCTCCGGTGGCGTGCCTCCCTCCGAGACACCACTTCTCTTGTATGATTGCGAGCGTGGACGAGGACCTCAACATTGAAGCTGCACTTACTTTTATTTTTGCCATTTGCTTTCGTTGTTACCTTATTCTTCAACACTTTGTACATCTAGCATTTGGGGCTTTATTAATTTGAAATCACGCATTATGCATTTGACCTAAAAGCAGTGCAATGCAGTCCACACATCACTCTAGATCACGAGCATTAGAAGAGATGGCAAAATTACAGATTTTTGAGAGACCAAAAGAAGAACAAAACTTGCATAATACATATTTGAGAGGCCAAAAGGAGAGTAAAACGTGCTAGCCTACTGAAGTGTAGGGGGAATAACTAAACTGAGCCAATAGTCCAGGAGCAAAAATTGTGCTATTCCGGAAAGGAATAGAAAAAAAAAAAGGTTCTTGGTGTGGATCCTATAAGTGAAAGCATGCTCAAGTATTCTTCCTAGTGATGTTTTCTCCCATCATGTTGTAGTTCTCGAATGGGACCTCCTACGTCCTAGGCAACTCTTTAACTTTCTTTCTATACTGTTTGCTGGTACTCTTTATCATCTATTGCTATGAAATGTTGTTTCTTTAAACCTTTTTTGGGGGGGGTTGTTGGCCGCGTGCATTTTGTTACGCAGAGGCAGGATATTCATTCATTTTGGTTTATCAAGTTGAACTCAATATAACGTCTGAATGAAAATACCATCTATCCTGTAATTCTTTTAATCAAAAAATAGCTAGGAAGATAGATGATGCTCCTGATGGGGGAAACGGAAGGGGACGTATGCGATAAAAGGGAGAACATACTAGTTGGATTGGCCAGGAAGAGTTACCTGCTTTCAAATCCATGTCCATGTCCATTGCCAGCCTTTGATTAGTCAAGGGCACAACCGAACATGTGCGACCGTGCAGACGTATGTCGGCACATAATAGGGAACCTGAACAGGAGCCTCTTCCGCCTCCTTCAGGTAAACACCAACAAATCCACGTTAAAGAACAGTATTTTTTTCTGGATTTCTGCAGGAAGGGAATCGAACTATGCTATTTACCAAGATCTCTCTCTCTCTCTCTCTCTCTCTCTCTCTCTCTTGATGAAATTCTGCATGATCTCTACATGTTCCTGAGTCCAAAAGACTAAAAACAGAGCTTGCGTTAAGGTTGAGGGTTGAGTTGGGTTGGGTCGCTGAGGCGTTGGGGGGTTCCGAGTGAGAGATAATCACATGGATAGGTGCGTCGTAGGTGGATAGACACCAAGGAGGAAGATGATATGTATGAAGAGGCAGTAGTACATTTTAGGGTACACACTAGATGATTGAGGCAGAGAGAGGCAGTACAACACATGTGGATGACCTCTACTTTGTCTGCTCGTCTCTATCTTAGTTTACTCCTCCCCCTCACATGGGTCAACTGCTGCTGCTGCTGCTGTCACAAACTTTCCAGTGCAGTGTGACGTGTGACACTAACAAGCAGTAGCCGATCGAAAAGAAGGAGAGATGCTCATGGCTTCTCTCTTTTCCTTGAAAAAAGAGGAAAAAGGGGAGGAGAGCTTTCCAAGTCTCAACAGCTCTCTTCAGGTACAGCATGACCTAACAACATTTGGGAGAGCCTAGCTCTCGCCTGTGCTATGCTATGTAAGTATGTAACCCTGGGTTAGTACTGTATCTCAAGAAAACGAATATCAGCTTGGACTCGAACTGTGGGAGACATGGACATGAGATCAAGTTGAGAAGGGTTGATAGATTGCCCAACTCACAAAAGAGGGGGGATATACTCTCTTTCTTTTTAACCTTCCCTGATCAATCATGTCGTCAGTCGTCTATTCGCGCTGATCCAGCATAAGATCCTGTCTCAGAGCAAGCCAAGCCGCACGTCACTTCATGCCGCTTACAGTTACAGTCGCCGCCCTACACTCTTCAGGCTCAGGCTCAGGGATGCAGTTCCCGGACAGTTTCGTCGCCTGGTGCCGGCCGGGGTCCGTCGCCGGAAATGGGGTCTCTCTCAATCCTCATAAACTGGTGACAACAATGTATGCTGGGGAGGGCAGATGAGAACACCGACTAACCTGTCATGTATGAGCAATTAGTGAGGCTGTCCAAGCTGAGATCTGGTTTGGCGTAAGCAAGCACCAAGCAAGGACCATATCACTGTACATCGAACAGAAGTTGTGTACAAACTGCTGTGGCTCGATCACTGCACTACAAAGGCCATCCTCCACCAGCAGCCAATAATGAAGGCGATCGGCCCCTATGTAGTACGAATGATTTTGACGAGCTTTCAAGTGACTAAGCAGGACAGATCTAGCTAACTCAGGTCGAGTTATGATGATTAACTCCGGAGGGCCATTCTTGTGGATCCACAGCAGACGACTGCACATGTGCTACTGCTCAACATCTCTTGCAGGCAGAGATCGCAGGAGATTTCTGTAGCAAAGAAACATAAACACGGAGATAAATAAATGACCAGGTATATAGACGACACATACATAACAATCGGTAATCGTTTTCTACACCACCAATGTTGGTTAATTTTAGTTATATTTTGTATGACAAACTTTTGCACTAGATATATAGGCCTTCGATCAGCATCTGTGCACATGTGAGAACTTTTGCTGAATAACCGTGTGTGCTATATACTATCTCTGTATTTAAATATTAGACTTTTTGGAGTTAATTGCAGAAAACCATCACATTTAGGGCAAGGTTTGCAGAAAACCGCTTAGTCCTAATTTTGTGCAAAAATCATCGCGTTTCTAGTAAACTTTTTGCAAGGTGCACTGATCAGGTGATTTAGCTCATTTAATCACTTTCTGACACATGGGACCGGACTGTAGGGAGCTGACTTGGCAAAATAATTACACACAATCCCTTAGTAGATCTAAAAAAAAGCAATCAGCCCCCCGGACATGCCCAGCAGAGCCCGCTGCATCGATCCCATCGGATTAGGAGAGCCCGAGCTGGCCGACCCCCCGCGCGACTTCGGCGATGTCACCGCCGCCGACAAGCACGTCGGCGACCATTGCTACAGGCTTTGTGCGGCCCCGAGATGAGGCCAGTACCTGTCGCATCTCGTGCGCGTCCGCCTCGCCGTGGATCCGTCGGGAAGAGGGAGGGCGCCTCACTCGTCGTCTTCTACCCGAGGCCGTCGCGGCGGCGCTCAAGGTTGCCACAGGAGGCGCCCTCTAGGCGGCAGACGGAGGCAGTCACAGGCCGCGGGCTCGCGCTCCGAGCACCGTTATCCTCTCTGACCAGGACATCGAATCTGGATGGGGATGGGACGGCGGCGAGCGAAGCTGGCAGGAGGTGGGGGTGCAGGCAAGCTGGGCGGCGCAGGGGAGCTCCATCCATCCATGGCGGCTTCCTGCAGAGAACAAGAGAGAAGAAAGGAGAAGAAGTGGAGGCAGGGGACGGCGGCGTGAGGGGCCTGCTGGTTGCGGGCGTCAGCTTGCCAGAGGCGCCGGGCAGAGGAGGCCTCAGGGCGGCGGTGGCTTGCAGGATCGGAGGGAGGAGGGACGCCACCCGTTGGGTTGGATTGCATTTTTCTTTTTGATCCAGGGGTTGTATGTCAATGTTTTGCCAAGTCAACTCCTTACTGTCCGGCTCCACTTGTCAGAAAATGATTAAACGGCCTAGATCCTCCGATCAGTGCTTTCTATAGAGAGATTACTGAGAACGCGGTGTTTTTTACACAAAATTAGGGACTAGGTGGTTTTCTACAAACCTTGCCTCAAATGTGATGGTTTTCTGCAATTAATTCATGTTTTTGCATTTCAAATTTGAACTGCAAAAACATCTAAAATTTAGTTACAGACACAATACATTAGAAACTAAATTCACCGTTGGCTCCTCTTTTGCACCCATGCAAATGATAAAATATCTACAGCAAAATGTAAATACGTAAAAAGCATTATCAGATGACATGAGGATGAGGTAAATCCTGTATCGTCAAAACTAATAAGATTGCATATCAATCTGCTCGTACCCTTTTGATGTTTTTCTTTCTCTCTGGTCGTCTGACTCCTAACTTGACTGGATCTGGCTCCTTTTGGACTCCCCTCTTTTGTACTCCTCTCTATGCACAGACCTTTATATTTCTTTTTACACTTTATTTACTCGTAGTAGGGTCCTCGCGTCCTCCCAAGGAGCTTATCAATGGTAAAAGGTTGATTTGTATATATATACACTTCCGCTTCGGTACAACCCCCTCAAACACATCAACGGAGGAGATCTCTCCATACCCCTTCATAATAAAGGGTAGGATCGTTTTTTTATACACTTCCGCTTCGGTACAACCCCCTTAAACACATCAACGGAGGAGATCTCTCCATACCCCTTCATAATAAATGTACACAGAGTAAATTCGAACTCGTGACCTCCCCATTAACTGGAATGGTTTCAACCAACTGGGACAACTAACACATCATGCCTCGTTAGTTGTTTTTCTTTTTAACAACCGATTCTTTTGTTTTGAGAATTTTTAACAACCGACGCTTCCCACACGCTCGCTCCCCAGCGCGCCCTTTTGGGCTGGCCCATGTGCGGCGCGCTCGGTTTTTCTAATTTCGGTTTTTCTTTTTCTAATCTGTTTTTGTTCAGCCTAAAAGAAAATATGTTTTTTTCCATATTCGTAATACGGAATTTCAAACTGTTCCAAAATTTGAAAACATTGCACATTCTAAAAAAATGTTCAAGAAGTTAAAAAATATATTTGTGATTTTACAAAAAAATCTTGACATTTCAGAAAATGCTAGTGTATTCGAAAAATGTTATGAAATTGAATAAATTTTCGAAAATTTAAACATTGTTAATGCATTTAAAAAGTTCTACAAATGCTCATGAATTACAAAAATGTTCCTCGGTTCAAAAAAGGTTCATGAATTTAAAACATTCTCGTACAAAACAAAGAAGATGTCCATGAATTACAAAAATAGTTCTCCCAATTTTCAAAAAAAAAATCACAGATTCAAAACAAATATTCACGGGTTTAAAAGATGTTCATAATTCCCAAAAATGTATTAGAAATGTAAAAAATGTTCATGAATTTGAAAAGTTTTCACATTTTCAGAAATTTTCGCTACTTTAAAAAATATTCATGAATTGTGAACTTCTTTAAGATCCATGAACTTTTTTCTGAATGCGTGAACCTTTTTGCAAATGCATGAATTTTTTCAATCCACAAACTCTTTTCAAAATTTACTGTTTTTTTATCAAAACTCATTTTTTTAATTCAGGAGCTTATTTAAAATTCTATAAAAATTTCAAAAATTGTGAAGTTTTGTTTTGGAATCAATAAAAAATCCTAATCATGATTTATTGTTGGACATGCATGAAATGACCCCAACTATTGCCAACAGGTGGGCATGCCCATGGTAGACATCCATGTCAGGTTTGAACTTATTCCGATACCGCATGCAAGTTGCATCACGTCCAACTATTTATTGGTCATTTTTCACCTAAAAAACTTAAAAAAATGCAAGATTTGTCGAAAAACAAAAATAGCTTGGTACAATGCCTTTTATTGGTCATATAAGCTCATGAGAAAATTTTGGGTTATCTAATGGATGTCAAAAAAGACGTGCTCTCAAACGGACCCTTCATGCCTAACTGAACACCCCTCCATTGAACATGGTCTATTTTAGACATGCAAAAAATAGCCCCAACTTTTTTGAGTAAGCGGGCATGCCCATGGTAGGCATCCATGTCAGGTTTGAATGAATTTTGATACATTATGCAACTTGTGTCATGTCCGACTATTTATCGGGCTTTTTTCACTGAGAAAACTCTAAAAAATACAAAGCTAGTCGAAAACCCAAACAACTTGGAATGATGCCTTGAATTTGTAATGTAAGGCTATGAAAAAAATGGAGCCAATTCAAAGATGTCGAGAAACAACGTGCTCTCAAACGAAGCCTTCTGACCATAGTGTAGTTTTGGACACTCTTAAAATGACGCAAACTTTTGCAAGCATGTGGGCGTGCTCATGGTGCATCCATGCTAGGATTGAACGATTCCCCACAGTGTAGGTAAGTTGCGACACGTCCGACCATTTGTCGACCCTTTTTGACCGAGAAAACTCTAGAAAATGCAAAATTTGTCGAAAACCAAAAAATCCCGGCATGTTGCCTTAAATTGGTCATACAAGCCAAGGAAAAGAATGGAGTCATTTGATGGTTGTTGAGAAACAACATGCTTTCAATCGTGGCTTTCTGGCCTACCTGGACACCCTACGATGAACATGGTGTTTTTGGAACATTCTTGAAATTACTAGAATTTTTGCCAGAAGATGGGCAAGCCCATGGTAGGCATCCCATGCCAAGTTTGAAGAAAAAGTATTTAAAACTATAATTTAAAACAGGAACTTAAAAATTTTATTTGAACTTTTTAACATAACTAATAAATACAAAGGGATAAAATGGAAAAGGATAATAATTTAAATTATTAAATAAATCTTTGACAAAAAATAATTTAAAATCATAATTTAAAACATTTCCTTAAAACTAACAATATTTCGAAGTTTTGAACAGCTTTCAAAAAATAGAAAGGAGAAAAATGAATTAATGATATAGAATAACGAAAAAATAGAAAAAAAACACTTTGGCCTTGACCCAACTAGGCGACGGTACCGCTCCCGTCGGGCGCCTGTTTTCTAAACTTATTTGCATTTTAAAAAAATGGTCACATTTCCAAAAAAATGCTTGGAAAAGTTAAAAAAACATGTTATATTCATGAATTATTTGCTATCTATTAAAAATATTCGGCATGTGCAAATTTTTCACGTTTTTTCCAGAAAAGTTCTGATATTTTTTCAGAAATTGTTTTACATATGAACGCTGTGGTGTGGTCCTTATACAAGTCGTGCTGATCAAAATCACGAGCTGTGACTTGATCGACTGGCAAGTAGCCTTGGCACAAAGCCTGAGATCTCAAGTTCGATTCCTTGAGCAAAATTTTTTCTACAAAAAACTGACTGACGGGCCAGATTTAATGGGCCAGCCTAAGTGCGCGAGAAATGACCGACGGCCCAAGAGCGCGAGCGTACAAGGGGGTCTTTGTACAGTGTACACATACGAAAGTGGGCATATTGTGTAAAAGGTCCCTATTACCCTTTATACGTTTTTGTGAGGGGGGTGTACCAAAGCGGGACTCATTCTATATACATATATGACAATGATGTTCTCTTTTTCTAAAAGCGTACGACAATGATGTGAAAACTTTGTTGTGATTTACTTTGACTCGACTAAACAAACTACATGAAAGAACAAACCGTTTTATAAGGCTGGAAAAGCTTGGATCCTAAACATTTGTTAAAATCAACCCCTCTAAGGCAGCAAAACTAGTGAAGTTATAAAGGAAAACATACACTGGCTCCACGCTGATCTGTGCTCCTGCAGTATCCTCTCACTGTCGCGGGTACACAAATTGTTGGGAGCTACTCCCTCTGTTCCTAAATATTTGTCTTTGTAGAGATTTCAAATGGACCATCACATACGGATGTATATAGACATATTTTAGAGTGTAGATTCACTCAGTTTGGAACACCTCTTTCTAACATTGCCTTCTCGAGACATATTTTATGAATCAATCAAACACCTCTTTCTTGACTGCCCTTTTGCAAAGATTATGTGGAGGTCGGTCCAGATAGCCTTTAATATAACTCCTCCGAATTCCATCAACACGCTATTTGGGACGTGGCTAGATGGGATAGACGCAGAAACAGCGAGGCATATCCGTGTAGGAGTATGTGCTTTATTATGGGCAGTTTGGAACTGCCGAAACGACCTGGTTTTTAACAGAACAACAAATATTCATTTCCTGCAGGTTGTCTTCAGGGCCACTACACTCATCCGTATGTGGTCGCTACTCACTCAGACGGAGGCCAGGGAGCATTTGGTTTCTGGATCTATCCGATGGGAGACGGTAGCACGGGCTATCTTCAACCGGTTTGAATGGCGGTCATGTAATAGGATAGGTGTTTAGTTTCCTATCAGTTATTTTGCATGCCGGTTGTGGTTGTCCTATTTTTTGCTTTCGTGCTCTTTTGAGCATTTGTTCCTTTTTGTTTGAGACTTCGAGACCTATGTTGGACCTTTTGATTATCAATAATATGGCCGTATGCATCGTTCTGATTCAGAGGCCGGGGCAAACCCATTTTTCGAAAAAAAGATTCACTCATTTTGCTCCGTATGTAGTCACTTGTTGAAATCTCTAGAAAGACAAATATTTAGGAACGAGGGATGAACTAAGGATACAAAGACAATTCATCAATTCGGTGGACCAAACGATAGGCATGCCATCTTAAACATGGTAAATTTCAGTATGCATCATGAAAAATGCCTGACCAAAGAAGACGACTAAAAAATTACTTTTCAAAAACAAAAACAGAAGTCGTGCAAGTTACACAAAATAAAGATTCAACCAAGATGAGACTTAGTCATTATTTCCGGAAAGCAGTAATCTTGCTTAATTCGGGTTTCTGCCTCGCAAAAATAATAACAATTCAGGTTTCTTCAAAAAAGATGGAAAGGAAGCTACAAAAGGTGATTTTAAGTTGATACATGTCATGTGTGTTGTCAGGTTAAGAAAAATTTAATTGTGACAAGTGATTTTTGTTGTTTAACTGCAGCAATGTAATGAAGAAAGAAGGTTAACTAACATTCATCCACTAAGCACAATATACCGGAACAAGGATTCTTTTAGGCAATCTCAGAACAAAGATAGCACCTTTTTTGTTGAACCGGAGATGGGCAGGTGCTATCTGACTATCAACATATCCTATTTTTTTGCTCACTAAGTCAAATAGGCGGGATGACACAAAGGGGCCGCGCACATAGGCCGGCTTCCCAAAGGGTATGCAACCTTTTTTTTTGTCTTCCTCTATTTTCCCTTTTTACTTTTCTTTCAATTCGGTCGGTAATCTGTTGGTTTGTCTTTTTTATTTTGGTTTATAGCGGTTTTTATTTCTTGTATTTTGTTTTCTCCGATATTTTGGCTTTCTTCCATTTGCCTTTTCTCATATTTTAATAATTATTTACACAGTATGATTTCCAAATATACAATGAAAAGTTACAAAATACATAATGATCACTTTTAAATACACATGTAACATTTTTTTAATAGATGCTAACCATTTTTAAATACACTATGAATTTCTTTAAAATTCTTGTTATAGTTTTTATATTTAAACTGGTTTAAACAAAAATATGAATACATTCCCAGAATATGTTTTCAAGTTTTTGAGAACACATTGTTTAACATCTTATATAATGCACATTTCATTTAAAAGTTAATCGATGTGATATTTTCATATAAAAAATTGCGAAGTAAATGGGCTGCTTCACTTCCGGCCATAAAGGAATCACCTTAATTGTGTGTCTATATCTTGCTTCACCCGAGACTCCCGAATCCTTTTGGCACCTTAAGAGCCGAATAGAGTGCAATTCGTACGCAGCGCACACCCCCTGACCAAAACGGCCTGGACCATTATACCATTGTAGCTACAGTCAGTTTTTGTCGCGTTTTTTTGGCTGGTTCTTTTCTGTTTTTATTTCTGTGTGTTATTAGAGCGGTTTTTGTTCGATTCTTTTCCTTTTTCTATTATTTTATTTTTACTTTTCCCTTTAATTTTTTTCATTTTCATTTTGATGAACCTTTTATTTTACACAATTCATGAGCCTTTTCGGGTTTCTTAAAAAATCCAAATTCATAAACTTTTTTAAAATACGAGAAAGTTTTTCTAAATTCATAAATTGTTTTTACCACTTTTGATAACTTTGATCAATTTCATGAACAATTTTCAATTTTGTGAAATTTTCTCAAATTTGGAAAGTTTTTGCAACGTTGTTAACCGTTTTAACTTTTTGGTGATTTTTTAAAATCCACGATATTTTGCCAGAAGCCTAAACTTTTTAAAATTTTCGTATCCTTATTTTAACATATGTGACCAGTTCAAAATATGTGAAGATTTTTAAAATTCAGGAACAATTTTCAAATTTATGAACTTTGTTCAACTTGATAAACATTTTTCAAATTCGTGAACACTTTTCAAATTTCATATTTTTTCTTTCAAATATGAGATGTTTTCCTGAAAATTAACGGTTGACTATTCAACCGGATGAGAAGGAAACATGTTTTATTTTTTTCAAGGGAGAGAAGGAAGCAAGTTGTTTTTAGGCCAAGAGAAGGAAGCAAGTGGGAGAAAAGTCCGAGCGGTCCCTGCACGCCAGCGTGGATGGGCTGGCTGATGCCAGCGAGCGAGTGAGAGCCGATTCGCTTAAAGCGCAGAGTCGGAGCTCCCCGCGAGACTGACCATAAGCCAAAATAGTAAATCCTGAACTATCCTAAAGATCCCTCAAAGGAGTTAATAAAGAACCCAAAGCAGATGGTATCCTACTGCAAGGGTGGTCTTAAGAATCCAAAAGAGGTTGCTCACTAGAGATATACGTATCCCAACCTCTATAGCTCTCGCGTAAATACTTTTCTTACGCGACAGGAGAAA
Source organism: Aegilops speltoides (assembly GCA_021437245.1). Taxonomy (NCBI): domain Eukaryota; kingdom Viridiplantae; phylum Streptophyta; class Magnoliopsida; order Poales; family Poaceae; genus Aegilops; species Aegilops speltoides. The sequence continues at coordinate 21,449,493 of CM038145.1, read as the reverse complement.
GTTACCACGAATTCCCCTTTTTGTTTGTGAATCCCTGTTTGTATCATTTGAGCGCACGCCCATTAAGTAGCGATCAAATCAAGGAAATCGATCAAACCATTCAAATACCGTGCCATCCCAAATCGTGATCTTCACCAACTTGGATTTGGGCCTCAAGCGATGCACTAGTGGACCGGCCCAGAGTGCACTCCTTCATTCAATAGTTTGTTTAGTTTGTTTTCTTGTATTTATTAATTTCCTTTTTCTTATATTTTCAAAAATCCTGAAAATAATTATATTTCAATCTTTATGTTACTTATTGTTTCATCAAAGATTCACTACGCATTTAGAAAATGTTAAGAGAATGTAAATATTAGTTTGTCTAGTTTAATAAAGTTTGCACAATTCAAAAAAGTATTCGTCACATTTGATAAAAAAGGTAAAAGGGTCAAAAGAAATTCATGACATTTTGTAAAAATGTTCTTGAAAGTTTTAATATATTCCTGTAATTTAAAAAAATGTCCATTCAAAATATGTTCAACTGTTCTCAAAATATGTTCCATGGCATGTTCAATTTTTTTAATGAAATGTAAAAATATGTTCAAGGAATTATAGAAAATTTCCATAACATAAAAGAAAGTTTTATGATTTGCCAAATGTTTTCATATTTAAAAATAATATTCATGGAATTTTGGAAAATGTTCCACGTGTCTTAAAAATGCCCATTGTGTATGAAAAAGTTGAACGTGCATTTTCCTAATGTTCAGCATGTATTCGGATAAACGTTCAATGTATATCTAAACAATGTTCTATTTGTATACAATAATTTTCGATGGGTATAAAATTAGCGCTACATATTTTTACAAACAGAAAAGAAAATTAAAAAATTAAAAACAAAATAAATAAATAGACAGAATATAAGAAATAAATTTAAAATAAAAAACAAAAGAATACCTGATAAAGGACAACACAAAAAGAAAAAGATGAAAGATATTCCCAAAACAAGCCGGACTGTTCTGTGAACCGGTCCTCAGCAGAAGTTTTCCAAAATAGTTTGCTACCTATTATTGGGCTAGCCCACTTTCCAACTCTCCTTTTTAGCGTGAGTTCTATCTCATAGTAAGTGATGTATACTATCGACGGCACTCAGACGTAAATGCTAGATCTCGCTTATTATGAAACGGAAGCTACGGTCCCATCTAGGACTCCCCCACCCCCTCCCATGGGCTTGTCCAGTAATAAAGTTTGGTTTCGCGCTCTTTGCGGGAGCAGTTGTGGGAACCTTCTGCCGGTTTTTCCTTTTTTCTCATTTTTTTTGTTTTCTCTGTTGATTTTTCATTTAGTTTTAATCTTTTATCATTTTAGAAATATTTTTATTTTATTTTTCACTTTTCAAATTTATTGAATACATATTGAGTTATTTTAATACACTTTTAGCTTTTTCATATATGGGTTGAACATTTTTCAAATGCACGTTAAACACTTTTTTTGATGTATGCTGAACATTCGCCAAATGCACATTTGATATATTTTAAATACATATTCTTCACAAGTACTATGAACATTTAGGAAAAAATGCACTTTTTTTGAATGGTATGGAACATTTTTCCAAACAATTTGTACATTCTATGGACTTTAAAATACAAAAAGAGTTTAGAAAACTAACAGAAATCTATACCCCTATATAGTGTGCGAATAACTTTGAAAGATAGTCGTTGGATGAAGCCAATCCGATGATGCAGAGATGGTAAATCTGAGCACTACTGGCCGTTGGATATCATCTACATTCCACCAGATTTTGCCACATGTACAATCTAGAAGACTCCATGGTTGAACTTAAGCATAATGCACAAACCTCAAAACACAAGCACTTCTCCTTAGTTCTAGAATCTTCTGTATCATAATTGCCCAATTTTTTCTACATAAATTGCCATTATTTGTTTTTACTTTATGCTTTGCAACGCACAATTCCATGAATTTTAAAATAGATTAGTTTTTTTTATAAAAACTAATTGATTTTGAATGAGATGAACTATAAGAATTAAACAAACATCAACATCATACATATATGACCCAAAGCTTACATGCTATAATGTGGTATTTATTTATAATTTGGTTGCCAAATCTCATGCGTGCAATGCACGTGTACCTTACTAATAAGTATAAGAACGAAACCAACTGCCTCCCTACTGGATTGACCCACTATGGGCTCCGATAGAGTTGAGGCAAGCTATTGTCCAGCTAAAACTGGGATTTCCCTAAAAAAGCTAAAAGTGGGATCCCTAAAAAAAGAGCTAAAACTGGGACATAGCTGTGCCCGCAAACAATTCCTATTTAGCGCGTAATGCACGGGATGCACAGTAAACACGCACCCCCTGAGCGTATGTGCATCAGATGGGTCATCACATATTAGGGCTTCTCCCAGGTCTTTCTCTCGAAAGTTTTTGGAAAGGTTATAGAACCTTCCCTAAATAGTTTTTTTTTCCTGTGTTTCCTTTGGTTAATCTTTTCTTTTATTGTTTGTTTGTTTCCTCTTTCCCATTTTAAATTCGTGTTTTCTGAAATATGTAGTACATTTCAAATTCATGAAGACTTTTATATTTACGGTCAAATCTATAAATATGTTTGTAAATTTATGAAAATGTGTAATATTTTTAGAAAGTTTTATGGATCTTGAAAACTGTTCATGAATTTGAAAAATATTGCTAATGCAGTTCCTGCCAATATTTTGAGTTACCCTCATATAAAATGTTGCACAACTCTTTTCTCGTGACTTGATAAGTTATAGTCCGGAGGCATTAACTATACAATAAATAAATTACTCTCGGTCAAATCACACACCGTGCATGTACTCCCTTGTGTTTCTTTTGAATTTGAGTATCATATTTGTAAGTATCAAAATTCTGTGAATTTCTACCAATATAATTCCATCATTACAAATTATCAGACCTTATGAAATTCCAGTGATCATGAAATATTTTATACCTCAAAAGTTAAAATTAGATTCAAACTAAAGGGAATAAAATTAACCAAATTTTACCGAATATTGACAGATTTTATTTGGAAATCCAGCTAACAAACCCTCTCTCTCTCTCTAACAATATATTTCACCAATCTTCTATAGATTCTCTTCCTCTCTAGCGGTGATCAAATTTTCTTACTAGAAGGAGGGATGCCTCCTCTGTATTTTTGCCTACTTTCTTGCATCTTTCGTTAGAGAAGATCCTCGAGCCAAACCAATAAAATTTTGGTTTCACTACCCTCTCGCCAGTCACGCCTTCCTAGTCTTTTGACTGCCACAAACACTCGACGAAGCTGTTGGAAATATGCGATACAGTGGTAAACTCATATGCACGTGTGGAATGATAAATGGTAAATAAAAGGTTCCTTGTTTTGCCTCTAAGTCTAGCTCCAGTGTTGTTGGTGATCATGTTTTTTGGATCTTAGGATACCGTTAAGTGTAACGATGATCCTAAAACAACACTGAGATTATGACGTTAGAAGAACGACCATATTAAATCGGCCCAATCTTGTTTGTTATGAATTGAGTTAATATCGTCTGCATTCAATTATAATAACATGGAGTGTTGATGTGTGATATTGCTCCTTAGACCATGAGAGTATCGTGGTCACTTCTTAGCGTACAATGAGCTTTGGGGTTGCTCAAACGTCTCTTGTACACTACTAGGAAAAAGGCTACTAGCAGCGCGGGTAAAATGACTATTAGCAGCGCGGGAACCCGCGCTACTAGTATCACGCTACAGCGAATAGTTAGTAGTAGCATGGATTGAACCCGCGCTACTGCTAACAAAGTTAGGAGTAGCGTGTGCCACCCACGCTACTGCTATTTCGTACCCGCGCCACTACTAACGAAATAGTAGTAGCGTGTCCATACTACCAACGCTACTAGTATCCTAAATACTAGTAGCGCGCAGTTTTTTCCCACGCCACTACTAACTAATTTATAATTAAAAAAATAAAATCCACCAATTCCATTTTATGCATACAGTTCCCAATAAACACAATAGTGAGCACCGCTGGGCTCGTATTTCATGGTTAACCGGAAACAGAAGGAAATAAATCAGCCAAAAAACCTCATTATGCATTACTACTCACAAATGACCACTTCAAAGAACATGCAAGTATCTATGTCATTAACAATTGCAAACATAAGTTTCTTTTTACTACAGTTGTTGTATTTACTATCACACAGTTCCTCATTCTATTCTCACTCAATAATAAGAAAAAGGAAAAGAAAAGATAGAGATAATCTGCCGCAATTGCACTTCGGTGTCATGGATTCAGTCTGCCGCTTCAACATCTCATTATTCTGCAGCACTCTGTCGCTATCTTCTACCTATGAATAAAAACAGACCTTACTTGTCAGAGAAGCAAATGTGAAACCTTATTACAACATGTATGCTAAGTCACTAACCCATAGAGACAGCTAGAATTATACTGTAGGGGGTTCCTTTACAGTCTTTCTGTCAAAAAAATAGAGACAGCTAGAACAAATGTAAAAACTTTCCATGTTGCCGAGTAAGTATATGAGCACCCCTCAAAACATCAATTAGCAAGTACTTGACACATACAAACTTGTACAGAAAAAATAACACTTCCGAATTTAATTGGCTTCAAAGATTGCAAGGAAGGCATACTGATGAGCTGCAATGCAATCTTCAATTTTCAGTACTTGTACACGCTATGCTTCTGCGGTGCAACCTCTAGCTCATGTGGCTTCACAAAGTCTACATTGTATAGGACATTTTTTAGCAAAGGGTGAAACTGCATACATATACATCTCAAATCATATGTAGTATGTGACTAGTCATCCTACGATTGCCCGAGCTCAGAACTGCATTTCTTATAAAAACTTTAGACATGTTCAGGAAACACATGTAGTTAACGACAAGTGTACATATCACCCATTTTATAGGTTCAAAGGCAGATAACACAAATTAACTAGACAAAATTAGATGACAGTGAAGCTTAAAGCTGGAGTAAGAAATATTAGATATACACATTTTGAAAATCAACCTTGGTGGAACAACATAAGTTTGCATTTAGATTTCCGAATTAAACATAGGCATATCTCATAGTTTAAAATAAAGACACTCAACAGAAAAGTGCATAAAAGATTTCAAAATAACTCAACAAGCTGCTTCAGCTAGCATCATAGGAGGGGATGTACATGTATAAAAATTGGGAGACCAAAGACCTTGTTGCGCTGTGCAGTCTCTTTTTCTTCTCTCACCCATTAGTTGACTGGTCAACGATCAACTTTGACCGCTTGCATCACGCTGATGTCATGATGACGTCATAAATGCCTTTTGATTTAATCAATTCTGTTAATACTAAAAATGATTTAAATCTTTTAAAATTAATATAAAATAAACCGTAGCTCGGATGAAAAAACTTTGTACATGAAAGTTGCTCAGAACGATGAGACGAATCCGGATACGCAGCCCGTTCGTCCGCCACGCGTCCTTAGCATAGTGAACCTGCAACTTTCCCCCTCCAGTTCACCTGTCCGAAAACGCGAAACACCGGGAATACTTTCCCGGATGTTTCCCCCTTTCGCCGGTATCACCTACTACCGTGTTAGGGCACACCTAACACCGCTCATTGTCATGTCATGCATCGTCATGCTTATGTTTGCATTGTATTTACTGTTTCTTACCCCTCTTCTCTCCGGTAGACTACGAGACCGACGCTGCTGCTGCCCAGTTCGACTACGGTGTTGACGACCCCTCCTTCTTGCCAAAGCAACCAGGCAAGCCCCCTGATCACCAGATATCGCCTATTCTTCTCTGTACTACTTGCATTAGAATAGTGTAGCATGTTACTGTTCGGTTACTCCTATTTTGTTGCATAGCCTGTCATTGTTGCTACAGTCATTGATACCTTACCTGCAATCCTAAATGCTTAGTATAGGATGCTAGTTTATCATCATTGGCCCTACATTCTTGTCAGTTTGCCTTGCTATACTATTGGGCCGTGATCACTCGGGAGGTGATCACGGGTATATACTATACATATATACATATTATACAGATGGTGACTAAAGTCAGGTCGGCTCGTTGAGTGCCCGCGAGTGATTCATGGATTGGGGGCTGAAAGGACCTTTGTCTCGACGGCCCTCTGTGTGGATCTTTGTGGCGGAGTGACAGGGCAGGTTGAGACCACCTAGGCGAGAGGTGGGCCTGGCCCTGGTCTGCGTTTGCGGTTGCTTCATAATAACACGCTTAACGAGATCTTGGTATTTGATCCGAGTCTGGCCACTGGCCTATACGCACTAACCAACTACGCGGGAAATATATGGGCACTCGACGTCGTGGTATCAGCCGAAGCCTTCATGACGTCGGCGAATGAGCAGCGCGCGCCGGGTTGGACTGCGTAACGGAACTTCCTTTGTAATGGAGGTTGCTAGGTCTGCTCACCGGCCGCGTACGCAACGTGCAGGTGTGCAATGGGCGATGGGCCCTGATACGTCTCCAACGTATCTATAATTTTTGATTGCTCTATGCTACTTTATCTACTGTTTTGGACCATATTGGGCTTTATTTTCCACTTTTATATTACTTTTGGGACTAACCTATTAACCGGAGCCCAGCCCAGAATTGCTATTTTTTTTGCCTATTTCAGTGTTTCGAAGAAACGGAATATCAAACGGAGTCCAAATGGAATGAAACCTTCGGGATCGTGATTTTCCAACGAGCGTGATCCAGAGACTTGGACCCTACTCCAAGAAGTGCGAGGCGGTCACGAGGTGGGCGCGCCCCGGCGCGCCCCCTCGTGGGCCCCTGACGCTCCACCGACGTACTCCTTCCTCCTATATATACCTCGTATCCCGAGCGATCGAGCAGGGCCAAAACCTAATTCCACCGCCGCAACCTTCAGATCCACGAGATCTCATCTTGGGGCCTGTTCGGAGCTCCGCGGAGGGCATCCACCACGGAGGGCTTCTACATCATCACCATAGCCCCTCCGATGAAGTGTGAGTAGTTTACTTGAGACCTTGGGTCCATAGCTAGTAGCTAGATGGCTTCTTCTCTCTTTTGGATCTCAATACAATGTTCTTCCCCTCTCTCGTGGAGATCTATTCGATGTAATCTTCTTTTTGCGGTGTGTTTATTGAGACCGATGAATTGTGGGTTTATGATCCAGTATTATCTATGGAAAATATTTGATTCTTCTCTGAATTCTTTTATGTATGATTGAGTTATCTTTGCAAGTCTCTTCGAATTATCCTTTTTGGTTTGGCCAACTAGATTGGCAGTTCTTGCAATGGGAGAAGTGCTTAGCTTTGGGTTCAATCTTGTGGTGTCCTTACTCAGTGACAGAAAGAGTTGCAAGGCACGTATTGTATTGTTGCCATCGAGGATAACAAGATGTTTTTTATCATATTGCATGAATTTATCCCTCTACATCATGTCATCTTGCTTAAGACGTTACTCTGTTTTAACTTAATACTCTAGATGCATGCTGGATAGCGATCGATGAGTGGAGTAATAGTGGTAGATACAAAATCGTTTCGATCTACTTGTCTCGGACGTGATGCCTATATACATGATCATTGCCTAGATATACTCATAACTATGCTCAATTCTGTCAATTGCTCAACAGTAATTTGTTCACCCACCGTAGAATCTCTATGCTCTTGAGAGAAGCCACTAGTGAAACCTATGGCCTCAGGGTCTATTCTCGTCATATCAATCTCTATCACTTTATTTACTTGCTTTGTTTTTACTTTGCCTTTTACTTTTACTTTGCATCTATCTATCATAAATACCAAAAATATTATTTATCATCTCTATCAGATCTCACTATCATAAGTGAGCGTGAAGGGATTGACAACCCCTAATCGCGTTGGTTGTGAGTTGCTATCGTTTTGTGTAGGTACGAGGGACTTGTGCGTGGTCTCCTACTTGATTGATACGTTGGTTCTCAAAAACTGAGGGAAATACTTACGCTACTTTGCTGCATCATCCTCTCCTCTTCGGGGAAATCCAACGCAGTGCTCAAGAGGTAGCAGGCCCAGACCCCTGCACGCATAGGATTTAGATCGGTGTGTTGACTTCTCTGTTGTGCCTAGGTGGGGCTGCGACGTGTTGATCTTCCGAGGCCGGGCATGACCCAGGAAAGTGTGTCCGACCAAATGGGATCGAGCGTGTTGGGTTATGTGGTGCACCCCTGCAGGGAAGTTTATCTATTCGAATAGCCGTGTCCCTCAGTAAAAGGACGACCCGGAGTTGTACCTTGACTTTATGACAACTAGAACCAGATACTTAATAAGACACACCCAGACAAGTTCCACAGACAACCCGGTGATCGCTTTTCCACAGGGCGACGAGAGAGGATCGTCGGGTAGGTTTATGCTATGCGATGCTACTTGGAGGACTTCAATCTACTCTCTTCTACATGCTGCAAGACGGAGGCTGCCAGAAGCGTAGTCTTCGACAGGATTAGCTATCCCCCTCTTATTCTGGCATTCTATAGTTCAGTCCACCGATATGGCCCTTTACACATATTATGTAGTGTAGATCCTTGCTTGCGAGTACTTTGGATGAGTACTCACGGTTGCTTTTCTCCCTCTTTTCCCCCTTTCTCTTGTACCTGGTTGTCGCAACCGGATGCCGAACCAGGGCGGATGCCACCGTCGGCGACAACTCTTACTACACGGAGGTGCCTACTACTACGTGCGGGCGGCGACAACGACCGGGGAGTAGTTTAGGAGGATCGAGCGGGAGGCTGCGCCTCTTCGATCTGTATCCCGGTTTGTGCTAGCCATCTTATGGCAACTTGTTTAACTTATGTCTGTACTAAGATATTGTTGCTTCCGCTGACTCGTCTATGATCGAGCACTTGTATTCGAGCCCTCGAGGCCCCTGGCTTGTATTATGATGCTTGTATGACTTACTTTATTTTAGACTTGTGTTGTGATATCTTCCCGTGAGTCCCTGATCTTGATCATACTTGTTTGCGTGTATGATTAGTGTACGATTGAATTGGGGGCGTCACAATGGTCTAGCTAGTCCTAGTTGACTAATTAGAGCTTGGCTAATCCTCTTGTCATCACAATTAGAAGCCCAATGTGGTTCTAATCTCCTCCCTCTAATTCTCCAGCGATGATTAGCTCTAGAAGGCGAAGCGCTGCCGCATCATGAAGGCTGCATGCTTGCAACCAAGTAGAGAGGTGGTGCTTCCGGTATTCAGTTTGAGGGACTGTTTGTGGGTGGTACAATGGATCATTCATCGACGGTTCGAAGGACTCCAAGTACGATCTACACCAACATGGTTCTTCTTCCTCTACAACTCGGTGACGGCAACGATCATGATCCCAACCCGTAATGCACCTTCACATATATCTTGGTTGATCGTAGGTGCGAAAATTTGTTTTCTACTACGTCTCTCAACAGTGGCATCATGACCGGTTTTATGAGTAGATGCAGGTTGCGATCTAGATCACATGTGATTGTGAGGTTACATGTTCTTTCTATGCTTCCCTCGAGTGTTGATTTTGTTCAATTCATCGATAGGATGGTGTCGCTTTGTAACAAGGTTCTCACAATCGACTGATACGTCTCCAACGTCTCTATAATTTATGAAGTATTCATGCCATGTTTACAATATTTTTACATGATTTTGGTACGATTTGATTAGAACTAACCCGGACTGACGCTGTTTTCAGCAGAACTACCGTGGTGTTGTTTTTGTGCAGAAATAAAAGTTCTTGGAATGCACTGAAAATCAATGGAGAATATTTTTGGAAAATATAAACAATACTGGAATGAAAATCTATAGGAGGGGAGTCCCGAGGGCACCACGAGGGTGGAGGGCGCCCCCCCTAGGGCGTGCTCCCTGCCTCGTGGACTCCCTGTGGGCCCCCTTGACGTAAAACCGACGCCAACCCCTCCTATCAATCCTAAAAATCCTAGAACAGAAGGGAGATCGGAAGTTCTACTGCTGCAAGCCTTTGTAGCCACGAGAAATCAATCTAGGCCCTCTCTGGCACCCTGCGGAGGGGCCCATCATCATCGGAGGCCATGGGAAGGATCTCGGAGGGGCCATCATCACCATGAAGGCCAAGGACCAGAGAGAGAACCTCTCCCCAACTAGGGGGGAGGCCATGGAGGAGGAAGCACAAGGGGGAGAACCTCTCCTCCTCTCTCTCGGTGGCGCCGGAGGGCCATCGGGAGGGGAATCATCACCGCGGTGATTGTCTTCATCAACATCACCATCATCATCACCATCCCCATCTCTTTTACGCGGTCCACTCTCCCGCAACCCGTTGTAATTCCTACTTGAACATGGTGCTCTATGGCACATATTATGATCCAATGGTGTGTTGCCATCCTATGATGTTTTGAGTAGATATCCTTTTTTCTTTGGGTTGGTTGATGATCTAGATTGGTATGAGTTATATGTTTTACTTTGGTGCTGTCCTATTGTGCCTTCCGTGCCGCGCACACGTGAGGGATTCCCGCTGTAGGGTGTTGCAATACGTTCATGATTCTCTTATAGTGGGTTGCTAGAGTGACAGAACCTTAAACCCGAGTAAGGGGGTTGTTGCGTATGGGATAAAGGGGACTTGATATGTTAATGCTATGGTTGGGTTTTACCTTAATGATCTTTAGTAGTTGTGGATGCTTGCTAGAGTTCCAATCATAAGTGCATATGATCCAATAAGAGAAAGTATGTTAGCTTATGCCTCTTCCTCATATGAAATTGCAATAATGATTACCGATCTTGTTAACAATTGCTTAGGACAATTCCGCAACCGACCCATTATTATTCCACACTCACTATTTATAATATTCCACACTAACTTTATGATAACAACACCTACTTTTATATTTTAGCTCTCTGATACCATGCAAAGTTATCCTCTTCATACCCACAACATAGTTCTATTTCTCGTTTCTAGTTGGAAGCAAACGTTTGGTGTACGTAGAGTTGTATCAGTGGCAGATAGGACTTGAGAGAATATTAATCTTACCTTTAGCTCCTTGTGCGTTCGACACTCCATACTTATCACTTCCACCTTTGGAAATTGCTATGATGATTCCCTTCACTTGGGTATTATCAAGCTCTTTTCAGGCGCTGTTGCCGGGTAACAATAGTGTGGGGTTGATATTTTCGTGTATGCTTGTTTGCTTTCTTCACTAAGTAGATTTTGTTTTCCCTTTTTTTGTTTATGTTTATTTGTGGGTGAAACATACAATTTTTTTGAAAAAAGAATGAAAATACAAAAAGATTCACTTGCCTCATATGCCTAAAAAAGTTTTTCAAAAAGAGAAGTGATTGGAAAGTTATGCATTAGAGAAGTGAGGGTCGACCTTGAACACTTGTGTTCATGCTCATGGAAACAATATAGAATTTTTCATGGAAGTTACGCTGAAAATAATTATCCACTTGTATATATCCATTGTATTATAAAAATAATGTGCCAAGCTTTGGTTTTAGGATGATTACATTGCTCGTTTACTATGTGCAGTGCAAAAACAGAAACTTTGGTTGTAGCGTGTGAATTTACATTTTGTACTGGAAAGTCAAATGGGTCTGAAACTTTTTGCAGAGTACTTATGAACAATTTGTTTAAATTGTCATATTTGTTTTTGAATTTTGGAGTTACAGAAGTATACAAAATTTCCAGATTACTACAAACTGTCCTGTTTTTGACAGATTCTGTTTTCTTTGTGTTGTTCGCTTATTTTGATGAATCTATGGGTAGTACCGGGGGGTATGAACCATGGTGAAGTTGAAATATAGTATATATAATGCTAATATGAAATTGGAATGAGTTTACAACAGTACCTAAAGGTAGTGATTTGCTTTATTGTACTAACGGATCTCACAAAGTTTTTGTTAGGTTTTGTGTGGATGAAGTGTTCGAAGAACGAGGAGTTACCGATGTGAGAAGAATAAAGAGAGGCAAGAATTCAAGCTTGGGGATGCCCTGGTTGGCATCCCATCTTTCTTCTTCAACAATTATTGGTATACCTTGGTTTTTGTTTGGTTCACATGATTTGTGTCCTTTGTGTTTTTCTTTTTCTTTAAGAACCATGCTAGTATGAGATAGCCCTTCATTGATTTATAGAATGCTTCATGTGCTTCACTTATATCTTTTGAGTATGATATTATAGAATGCTCTTTGTGCTTCACTGAAATCTTTTGAGTATGGTCTTATAGAATGATTCGTGTGTTTCACTTATATATTTTGAGCTTGGATATTGGTTAATCTATATTAATTGTAGAATGCTCCATGAACTTCACTTATATCTTTTGGAGTATGGATAAGACTATCATTGAAAGTTGGTTTGGAAGAGTGTCAACTTTAGGAATTAGTGATCCCACTATTTTGTTGGGTGTTGAATCTTAGTGTAATATTTATGAAAGTGGATTTGGAGAGGTCTTGACTTTAGTTAGTAATGATTCCGCTATTTCAGAAGAGGTTCCAATTTATTATGAGAACAAAAGTTGCTATTTATGATGATTATTGTGATGACATGTAAGTGAATATGTTAACCATGAAACTTGTCATCATGATTTTAATTTTCAATTGGATTGTGCCTCACATGACAGTTATTTTGTTGAGTTTGCTCCCACTGCTCCGACTAAGAAGAATTTTTCTTATGTGGAGAGTAGTTAAATTTCCATGCTTGTAGATCATGAAAAGAATGCTTTATGTGATGGTTGTATTGTTAAACTCATTAATGATGCTAATGAAAATTATTACAAGGGAGGAATATATGCTTGTAGGAGTTGCAATAATATCAAGTTTCCTCTCTGTGCTTAAAGTCTTGAAGTTATACTTGTTTTGCCTTCCGATGCTAGTTGATTCTTGTTCCCGTAAGTTGTGTGCTCACAAAATCCCTAGGCATAGGAAGTGCGTTAGACTTAAATGTGCTAGTCATATTCTTCATAATGCTCTCTTTATGTTTCAATTCTTATCTTTTATCTGAGTGTCATTGAAATCAGCATGCCTAGCTAAAAGGCATTAAAGAAGAGCGCGTGTTGGGAGACAACTCAATATTTACCCTTACTGTTTTTGTGTGTTCACATGATTAAGCTACTGTAGTAATAATGTTTTATAGCTTTTGTTTCAATAAAAGTGCCAAGTAAGACCTTTGGGATAGCTTACGGTGATAGTTGTGTTGATCCTGCTGAAAATCAGAAACTTTTGCACCCAGTAAATTAGTTTTGATAATTCACAGAAACGTGCTTTTGATCTGATTATTTTCGCAATGGGTTGGTAAACAAATTTCTCAGGTTTTCCTAATTTGGATGGAGTTTTGGTGTAGCAGAAGTATGGTTGTTGTTCAGATCATTACAGACTGTTTTGTTTCTGGCAGATTCTGTTTTCAATGCATAGTTTGCTTGTTTTCTAGTTTCTATGGCTTATATTGCTCGATATAAATGGTAGAAATGATATGGTACAGTAGGCATTGTGTTAGAACAATTATGAATCTTGTCTTTGACAGTACCAAAGTGAATGATTTACTCTTTATCATACTAACCCATCTCACGAAGTCCCATTAAGTTTTGTGTGATTGAAGTTTTCAAGTTTTGGCTGAGATATCGATATGAGGAGAATAAGGAGTGGAAAGACCCTAAGCTTGGGAATGCCCAAGGCACCCCAAGGTAATATCCAAGTAAGACTCAAGCGCCTAAGCTTGGGGATGCCCCGGAAGGCGCCCTCTTTCGTCTTGAAAACCATCGGTATACCTTACTCGGAGCTATATTTTTATTCGTCACATGATATGTGTTTTTCTTGGAGCGTATTTTGAATTTTACTTGCTGTTTGAATAAAATTATTGGATCTGAAATCTTGAATGAAAGAGAATCCTCCCATGGCTAGTTAATTATTTGACTACCCAGTGTTCTTCACTTATATCTTTTTGGAGTAGTTTGTCATTTACTCACGTGCTTCATGTATATCCTATGAGTAAATGGTTGAATGCATTGAATATCATAAATCTGAATTTATATATGTTTCATATGCTTATACCATGGGGAGAATGACTTCACACATAATAAATAGAGGTGGTAAATTTATTGAAAGTTAGCAAACGTAGTATTGGTCACTTGAACAATCCATGAAATAATATTTAAGGAAGAGAGATTTCACATATAAATATACTATCTTGGACATCTTTTGTAATTGTGAATACTCATTAAAATATGACATGCTAAAAATTTGATGTTGGACAAGCAAGACAACTTAATGGGTTATGTTCTCCTATACCCGAATAGACGTTATATTGTCTTGGATCATCCAACATGTTGAGCTTGCCTTTCCCTCTCATGCTAGCCAAATTCTTTGCACCGAGTAGAGATACTACTTGTGCTTCCAAACATCCCTTAAACCAGTTTTGCCATGAGAGTCCATCATACCTACCTATGGATCGAGTAAGATCCTTCAAGTAAGTTGTCATCGGTGCAAGCAATAAAAATTTCTCTCTAAATATGTATGATCTATTAGTGTGAAGAAAATAAGCTTTATATAAATTTGTGATAGGGAAGAAATAAAAGCGACGGACTGCATAATAAAGGTATTTATCACAAGTGGCAATATAAAGTGACGTTCTTTTGCATTAAGATTTCGTGCATCCAACCATAAAAGCGCATGACAACCTTTGCTTCCCTCTGCGAAGGGCCTATCTTTTACCTTTATCCTCTACCCTTATACAAGAGTCATGGTGATCATCACCTCTCCTTTTTACACTTTTTTCTTTGGCAAGCACTTTGTGTTGAAGCGATCCAGATATATATATCCACTTGGACGTAGGTTTTCATAAAGTATTATTGTTGACATTACCCTTGAGGTAAAAGGTTGGGAGGCGAAACTATAAGCCCCTATCTTTCTCTGTGTCCGATTAAAACTTTGAACCCATAAATATCACGTGAGTGTTAGCAATTATGAAAGATTAAATGATAGTTGAGTATGTGGAATTTTCTAAATCAAAGCTCTTACATAGACCCTTCCTGAAAATAAGATGAATTGCAATTGTTTGATGACTAAGAGCATGGTTTGCTAGTTTTCAAGAAAGTTTATTATCTATACTTTATCATGTGAATAGCATGTTACTTGACCATGAGAAGTTTTATGAGTTGAGCTATTGTTATGACATATAATGATGCTAGTAAAGGTGATTGAAATTATCTTTGATCAAACTTGTGCACTTGCTAGCATTCACACTTCATAAATCATTTCTTTTATCATTTACCTACTCGAGGACGAGCAGGAATTAAGCTTGGAGATGCAGATACGTCTCCAACGTATCTATAACTTATGAAGTATTCATGCCATGTTTATAATATTTTTACATGATTTTGGTATGATTTGATTAGAACTAACCCGGACTGACGCTGTTTTCAGCAGAACTACCGTGGTGTTGTTTTTGTGTGGAAATAAAATTTCTTGGAATGCGCTGAAAATCAATGGAGAATATTTTTGGAAAATATAAAAAATACTGGAACGAAAAGCTACCGGAGGGGAGTCCTGAGGGCACCACGAGGGTGGAGGGCACGCCCCTGCCTCGTGGACTCCCCGTGGGCCCCCTTGACATGAAACCGACGCCAACCCCTCCTATAAATCCTAAAAACCCCACAGAAGGGAGATCGGAAGTTCCGCCGCCACAAGCCTCTGTAGCCACAAGAAATCAATCTAGGCCCTCTCTGGCACCTTGCCAAAGGGGGCCATCATCACCGGAGGCCATGGGGAAGGATCTCAGACAGGCCATCATCGCCATGAAGGCCAAGGACCAGAGGAAGAACCTCTCCCCAACTAGGGGGGAGGCCATGGAGGAGGAAGCACAAGGGGAGAACCTCTCCTCCTCTCTCTCAGTGGTGCCGGAGTGCCATTGGGAGGGGAATCATCACCGCGGTGATCGTCTTCATCAACATCACCATTATCATCACCATCCTCATCTCTTTTACACGGTCCACTCTCCCGCACCCTGCTGTAATACCTACTTGAACATGATGCTTTATGCCACATATTATGATCCAATGATGTGTTGCCATCCAATGATGTTTTGAGTAGATATCCTTTGTCTTTGGGTTGATTGATGATCTAGATTTGTATGAGTTGTATGTTTTATTTTGGTGATGTCCTATTGTGTCTTCCGTGCCATGCACACATGAGGGATTCCCGCCGTAGGGTGTTGCAATACATTCATGATTCGCTTATAGTGGGTTGTGACAGAACCTTAAACCCGAGTAAGGGGGTTGTTGCGTATGGGATAAAGAGGACTTGATATGTTAATGATATGGTTGGGTTTTACCTTAATGATCTTCAGTAGTTGTGGATGCTTGCTAGAGTTCTAATCATAAGTGCATATGATCCAATAAGAGAAAGTATGTTAGCTTATGCCTCTCCCTCATATGAAATTGCAATAATGATTATCGATCTTGTTAACAATTGCTTAGAACAATTCCGCACACTGACCCATCATTATTCCACACTCGCTATTTATAATACTTAAGTAATATATTCTAACTTTATGATAATGATGACCCACAAGTGTATGGGGTCAATTGTAGCTCTTTTCGATAAGTAAGAGTGTCGAACCCAACGAGGAGCAAAAGGAAATGACAAGTGGTTTTCAGCAAGGTAATGTCTGCAAGTGCTAAAATTGTAAGTAGCGGAGTAGTTTGGTAGCAAGATAATTTGTAATGAGCAAGTAACAATAGTAGTAACAAAAGTGCAGCAAGGTCGCCCAATCCTTTTGAGTCAAAGGACAGGCCAAAACGGTCTCTTATGATAAGCAAAGTGTTCTTGAGGGTACACTTGAATTTCATCTAGTCACTTTCATCATGTTAGCTTAATTCGTGTTCGGTACTTTGATAATTTGATATGTGGGTGGACCGGTGCTTAGGTGCTGTTCTTACTTGAATAAACCTCCTACTTATGATTAACCTTCTCGCAAGCATCCGCAACTATGAGAAAAGTATTAAGAATAAATTCTAACCATAGCATTAAACTTTTGGGTCGAATCGCTCCCTTACGGAATAGCGCATAAACTGGGGTTTAAGCTTCTGTCACTCTCGCAACCCACCATCTAATAACTACTCCACAATGCATTCCCTTAGGCCCAAATATGGTGAAGTGTCAAGTAGTCGACGTTCACATGACACCACTAAGAGAATGACAATATACATACCATCAAAATATCGAACACATATCAAGTTCACATGATTACTTGCAACATGATTTCTCCCGTGACATCAAGAATGAAAGTAACTACTCACAAATGATAAACATGCTCAAGATCAGAGGGGTATTGAATATCATAATGGATGTTAACATATAATCTTCCACCAAATAAACCATATAGTAATCAACTACAAGATGTAATCAACACTACTAGTCACCCATGGGCACCAATCTATAGTTTTGATACAAAGATAAAACAACATAAATAACAGTAGGAAAACATGATGCAAAATGGACGTATCAAATAACAACACCTACTTTTATATTTTAGCTCTCTGATACCATGCAAAGTTATCCTGTTCATGCCCACAACATTGTTTTATTTCTCGTTTCTAGTTGGAAGCAAATGTTCGGTGTACGTAGAGTTGTATCAGTAGCAGATAGGACTTGAGAGAAATATTGATCTTACCTTTAGCTCCTTGTGGGTTCGACACTCCATACTTATCACTTCCACCTTTGGAAATTGCTACGATGATTCCCTGCACTTGGGGATTATCATCGACCGTCTTTGGTTGTCGACAATCTGCTAACAGTTCATTGGGCTTCACCATAGTTGAGGATAGTGAACCATCGCATACACAAGAGGGTGCTGAAGATGGATGATCTTTTAGGGGGTCACACGTATTAGACTGAGTTTAGTGTGGGGAACGAGATTTTTATGAAGTCACACACACACCGAAACTTAATCTAGCATCAAGAATCATCGCCTAAACTGTGGACGTAGGCAGCTAGTACTACTTGTTAAAAATGGTCAACCACGCAACTAAAATTTTGCTAAATACGATTAGAGGATGTCTAACTTGCTTTTGCAGGGTATGCACATGTTGTGGTATAGCCTTCATCATGATAATGAGTTTATGTATGATATGGTTATATGTTGTAATGTTAACTGGCCTGCGCGTCACGACATGATGGCTGGAGCCATGAAATTGCCATGTTAATGTAAATATCGTAGAGATAGCCTACATGTTACAGGTGACGATGACAAACATACACAAAGGACCCCGACGAGGGGAAGGTGTACTAGGCGCGGGACGAGGAGCTATAATTTCATGCCATAGTGGAACTTGTGAATTTGGTGCCACGGCAACATTTTCTAAAACGGTTGCCATGACAACATTTTCTGAAATTTCCGCCACAACAACGAAATATTGGCCGTCACGATGCTTCAACAGAAGATTGAAGATGAACACAGAGAATTCCCAGCGCCCAGGGCTATGCCATATCATGCTTTTATGAATTGTCTAAGATGTTTATCCCTTTGTTGTTTGCACCCTTGATTGCCTAGTTGTCAATTATTAGGGTGATCTCTCAAAGTAAATATCAAGTTAAAAGGTGCTCTTCCTAGTGTTGCAATCGTCTATAACATGTGGCCTTTCAGAGTACTACATGCTACCATGAGTACAAATGAGAAGTGAAGTGTAAGGTGGGTGGGTAGGACTTCACAGCAGAGACACTTGGTTGCCTTGAAGTTCTAGCAGAAAAGTTTTGAGCTCGAAGTACAAAGCATCGAAAGATGAACAAGAGTCATATGGTGATGTGATCAGCAAAAGATTGCCTACCGGTTGAAATTCATATCATATGAGATGCTACATCCATGGGTGTGAATGAGATCAGGATCTTGAATCACTCACTTTCAATTATGAGATATATTGATTTGAGTGGGAGTGCACTTTATATTAAAATTTGTTTAAACACTAGTGCAACATTAATTATGAATAAATGTCTATGTGCAGTTTGCATTATAGTTGTAGAATTATGGCTCACGGTTCCACCTTTGCTGTTGAAATTGATTGACTGTTATTTATCTGGTTGTATCTTTTACGATTGAGAGGATTGTCCTCTAAGAGTGCCAAGAAGGATTTTGTCCTATTGCATGCTTGCAATGCTCTCCTGCTAATGCTATGGACGACGAGACTTATGTATTTCGATCCAAAAGGCTAAGAGTTACATTACAATTTGCTTGCTTCCAAGGAACACAGACTTCAAAATGTTTGGGATAGTTATGTGATATTCTTGGAACTGAAATTTGTTTTAAAAAACAAACAAATATGTAAATAAGTGTTTTGTTTGCAAGTATAGTGTAGCGTTCAACTATGTTTGAGACAAAAATGTGTAAGACCCGGAAGAACATCAGTCATGAGTTGATGGTGTGAACTTAAAGAGAAAGAATAAAACAGAGGATGTAATGAGACTTACATGCCTACGGAAGTTTGGGGCTCATGCCACTCTTAAAAAGTTAGATAATTCTTCTGCTGAGTGGGAGAAATATTGAAAGTAAAACTATAAGAAGTTTAGAGGCATAAAGAAAAGAAGACTGGAATGTCCAACTCATGTATGAAACGTTATACAAGTTACAAAGATGTAGACAAAGTCGCTCAAGTAAAATGTAATTCTTGAGAATTGTGATTAAATTGTTAAACACTATATTCTTCAGGAATTGTGGATAAAAGTTGATCACAAGGATACGGACTCGATGGCATGTTGTTGCGAATCGATGCAAGAATTACTACAACCTAATGACCAACAAATTAATGAGGTTAAAATATGTGTTTAAAATTTTGTAAAAGTTATGATACTTTCTCATCAACAGATTACCTGTCAATTTATTGTCATAATTCATTTTAGAGTTTTGTATACTCTAGCCCATTGCATAGAAGTTGCAAGACAGTTGTTCATAAGAGAACAATAGTTGTTCGACGTAATGAAGAAAAGAGCCATACTCCTATTGTGAATAGGATGTAAGTAATGAATATAGATAATAGAATTGAACATCCATAACACTGACGGTAAATGTCGCAAGACTAAAAGAATACCACATATGTGTGTCACTGCATTTAGTCACAGTGGAGAAACTCGCATGGAGAAATTCCATAGTGATGGATTTTGGAGTCATATGATCACGAATCATCTGACACTTGCAATTTTCATCCATATAGTGAAGTAAACTAAAATACCATTCACACGCCATAAAGAACTAGCAAAAAAATAATTGGAAATATGCATATTGATGTGTGTAATCCAATAAAGTGTTGTTGCAAGTAGTGGATTTATGTATCTTCAAGGATGACTCAAGTAGAGATTTATACTAATTGAGACATAAAATCTGGATCTTTTGAAATGTTTCAAAAGATTTTCATAAAGAAGTAGAAATTATTATAACATGAAAATTATGTTTCTACAATTGGATTGCAGAAAAGAATATTGGAGTTACAAATTTAGCGAATGTCTGATGAGTTGTGAAAAATATTTTATAGCTTGCACCTCCTAGAAACACTACTAAGAGTAGAGTGTTTTGAGTAGATGTAATCAAGCTATGTATGGCTTGGTGCGATCAAAGATGACATTAATTATTTCGCCAATATACTTTTTAATGTGATGCTTTAGAGACTATGGATTTTTCACTAAAAAAAGAGCCATCAAATTTGTTGATACAAGTGCTACTTTGTAGATTATCCCAAATGGTTGGGTATTCCTCTATCATTATGCCAAGGCAAAGTGTTTTGTCACAAAGTACGAAAGTTTTGAAGAAAATATTTTCTGCAAAAGAGTGAGTGGGAGGACAGTGCAATTCAACGAGATTACAGAATCTTCATGATCAGGTCAAAGAAAAGAAATGCTAGAAGTGGTTCTAAAATTTCTTACTGCGACTAATACAGAAGCCTCTACATAGGATATAGACACCCCGGTCGAATGTGGAACTGAACTATATAGGTTAAAAAATTCGTACGGACCTTCAGGGTATGCAGACGAAATATTGCTGAAACAAACAATGAACCTATAAAGACAGAGAAGCGTTGATGGGCCCTAACTCCGGTATTGGCTATACGCCAAAGTAATTCAAGATAATATCCATACACATAATTCAAGTTTAGAACTTGATAGACCCCCTGAAAGACTTAAAGTCTGAAGTGTAGTGATGGCTCTATAGATTGACAAAGATAAAAATGTTTTATAATGCTTGAATTCTTGTAAATAGTTTATGACAAGATGAAGGAGTTGATTATGACGAGATTGCCTCATCGTAATAACAATTAAAGTCGGTTTGGATTAAACTAGCAATTACTAAATATTTTAGTTATGAGATATAAATGGATGTCAAAATGATTCTCATGAGATGGAAATAGAACCAAGGTGTATATTTGATACGGTCCAAGGTAATTTTCTCGATCCAGAGGATGCTAGTAAGTGTGCAAACTTCAAGAGATCCAGTAATGATCTAAAGCAAGCATAGTGGAGTTGGAATCTTTGTTTTGATGAATTGATCAAATAATATGTTTTTATTGATAAAACAAAGATGCTTGTATCTACAAGAAAGTAAGTGGGAGCATGATAATATTTCCAAACACTATGTGTTCATGACACACTATTGATTGGAAATTATAATCTTCAGACTGATTAAGACTATTGAAATTAGTTTTTTAGTATAGTACTTAGGCAATATAGTCCTTGGATTAAGCACTATAATCTATGGAGATAGTAGTGTCTAATCAGGGCTTAGCCAATATACATATTGACAATGTACTAAAGTAGTTTAGTAAGAAAAATGCCAAGAAGAGTTTCTTAACAAAGTCACATGGAAGGAGTTCTTAGCAAGAACCAGTATCTTGAAATACTAATGAGTGAAATACATGATTTCAATCATATTTGTGTTAGTCCATGGTATGTAAATAACCAGATATGTCTAGTACTCCAAATAAGTTGTCAGTAAAGTTACCGGAATTATCAAAGTGTTGATCATAGGACAACAGTGAAAATGTCATTGAGTACTGGCGACACATGATTCTCACATACGGAGAAAATGAGGAGATTGTTGTAAGGAGTTACATCAATACATGCTTGATGTAATTACTACATCGACAAAAACTTCATTCGATGCTCCAAGCAAATCTCGATATAAATTAAATGATTTATGGTGGCACGGTAAGTTGGAATTGGTCCAAGAAAGTTACTGTGGTGAATTCTATAACAGAGGGCTGAGTATATTGTCGCTTTAGAAGCAAAAATAGAGGGTGATGAATCAACGTTCATTTATGAACTTGGTATGGTTTCTAGATGATTGTGCAAGTAGAACATTGTTTTCAAATAGTAGTTCTATAGCTCAATCTAAGGAATGAAAGGTATTGCCAGTGATTCATTATATACTAAGATTGCTTCACATAAATTATCAATTCATGTGAAAACATGACATACGCATAGATATGCAAAAGATACACACGGATATGAAGTTGTCAGATTCAGTTGGATGAAGTCTATACCACAAGCAAGGCATGGACGTACACCAGATTGCCATTCATGTAAAAGTTAAAAATGTTAACTAGACTATTGACTCTAGAGCAAGTGGGAGACTGTTGGAAATATGTCATAGTGGCAATAATATTTGTATTATTATATTTCCACATTCATAGTTAAGAGTTTATATTCTATGCATTGCTATTACTCTGGAATATGCGCTACAGTGGAAAACTCATATGCATGTGTGGAATGATAAACGGTAAATAAAAAGTTCCTAGTCTCGCCTCTAAGACTAGCTCAAGTGTTGTTGGTAATCATGTTTTCCCAATCTTAGGATATCGCCAAGTGTAACGATGATCCTAAAATAACATTGAGATTGAGGTTATGACATTAGAAGAACGACCATATTGAATGGACCCAATCTTGTTTGTTATGAATTGAGTTAATATCGTCTGCATTCAATTATAATAACATGGAGTGTTAACGTGTGATATTGCTCCTTATACCTTGAGAGTATCGCGGTCACTTCTTACTGTACTATGGGCTTTGGGGTTGCTCAAACGTCACCTATAACACGGTGATCATAACAACAACTTACAGGTTCATCGGAAAGTTTGACAAGTGACGGGATAGCTTGAGAGTGGGATTTGCTCCTCTGATAATGGAGATATATTCTTAGGGTCCTCTTGGTGTGAAGACATCGAACATCGCCTGGCCATACACACGTGACTTTGTCACGGGGATGCTGGAACACAATAACGAGAAAGAAGAGCAAAACTGGTAACGAGGATTTTGGTATAGTGAGCATGGTGATGGCTCAGGAGGATACCAATGCATCCCGGGTTTTGTGAAGTATCGAGAAGCAAAGGGTACATCATATGATAACCAAAGGTTCACTCGAATATCATTCATGTGCTCATTGGGATCGACATGGACGTCCACGGTCCCGCTATCAGTCATTGAGCGAACGGTTTCGTTCATGTCTATGAGTTACCAAACATACGGGGTCACAAGCTTAAGGAAATCACAATATGTTGAGTTTTAATAGGACGGGAGTGATGAGAATATATTTTTAGAATTGTTTCATTAATATTCAGAATAGTTTCGAGAGGATCCGGAATCATTTTGGGGTCAATGGGCTACAAGTGGTGGAAGGAAACTTGGGTCAAAAAGGCCTAGGTGGGAAAGTGCCTCCTTCCCTAAGGAAGGAGGCCGAATTGGGTAAGGCAAGGAGTTGAACTCCTCCACCCCTAGGCTGGCGCACCAAGGGGACTCCTTCCCCCTGGTGGTAGCCCTCTCTTCCCCCAGAACCTATATATACTAGGGGATTTTGCTCTTTTGGATATACAATTTTTGGAGCCTCCTCTAGTTCTTCTAGTTCATGTTCTAGTTGGTCCTAGTTGACTAATTAGAGCTTGCCTAATCCTCTTGTCCTCATAATTAGAAGCCTTGTGTGCTTGTAATCTCCCCTCTAATTCTCCGGCGATGATTAGCTCTGGACGTGAAGGGATTCCAGGTCGTGAAGGTTACACGCTTGCAACCAAGTAGAGAGGCTGTGCTTGCGGTCTTTAGTTCGAGGGACTGTTCGTGGGCGGTACGAGGGGTCGTTCATCAAAGGTTCGAGGGACTTCAAGTACGATCTACACCGACACATTCTTCTTCTGCTGCAACTCGGTAACGATAGCGGTCGTGATCCCAACCCGTAATGCATCTACATATTGATCTTGGGAGATCGTCGGTGTGAAAATTTTGTTTTCTACTACGTGTTTTCGACCACGTTTCCCCAAAAACTAGGGAAACACATTCATCAAGGTTGACACAACAGTCTGGCACAAAACACATGGCACCTTAGGGTGTGTTTGGTTTCCAGCAACCATTTTGGCCTCTTTGCATATCTGGCCCGGTAGAGCCTTGATAACATAATGCAGGCTATACACCAGGTTATCCATTTCATTTGGTTGCTTGCATTGCATCATGAGGTACTTTGATACATGGTGTTTGGTTACAACACTACTAGGAAAAGGGCTATAGATAATATGGACATTATGTGGTGCGCCACTACTATATATAGCAGTGGCGCACCATGTGTTGGTGCGCCATTAAACTCTAAATACTAATGGCGCACCACATCCACGGTGCGCCACTACTATTTTTTTCAAAACTAGTAATGGGGCACCAGGGGATAGTGCGCCATTACTAGTTAAACTAGTAATGGCGCATCACACCCTCGGTGCGCCACTACTAATTTTTTTTCAATTTTTTTTCAATTTTTTTATTTTTTTCAAAACTAGTAATGGCGCACCGTGGGTGTGGTGTGCCATTACTAGTTTAACTAGTAATGGTGCACCACTCCCACGGTGCGCCATTACTAACTTTGACCAAAAATTCCACCGAATGCACCCCCCTTGTGGACCACCTTTTCAGTTAAAAAAAATAAAAGAAAATGATGGAAATGTCAAAAAAAAAGAAAATAAGTTTACCATATGATATGTGGTCTACTTATTGGGAAAATTTACAAATATGAATGTCGACTTTATTTGCAAAATCTCTCTGGAATTTGTAAAATGGGCATAACATTTGAACGAACTCGGATTAAAAAAAATTATATGAAAAATCATCTACTCGAAAAGTTACATCCGAATTGAACCGGGGGAACCTTGTTCAAGCTTTTCAGAATCCCCAAAAACCTAACAGAATAAAAGATACAGGGTTTTTAAGATCTAGAGGGGGGAAAATGGAAAAAAAATTCAAACTTACTAGTGGCGCACCATTTGCTAGGTGCGCCACTAGTAACAGAAAAAAAATTGGTTTTAGATTTTTTTTCAAAAAATGATACGTAATATAACCGGGAAGTTTGAAATATTTTTCAAAATTTCATCATACTCATGAACATGAACAAAGTCCTAGACATCAACAAGGTTTAATAGGATTGATATGATAGATAAATCAACAAGTGCCTGTTAAGTGAGGTGGTGCTGGGGTTGGATTGAACTGCGAAGTTAAGCGTGCTTGAGCTGGAGTAGTGTGAGGATGGGTGACCTTCTGGGAAGTTTGACCACTTAGTGCGATTTGACTTGAGATTAAGCATATTGACCCAAGATTAAGCTATAGTGACCCGAGATTAAGAAAAAAACGAAATTTTTTTTAAAAAAAATTGATTTTTTTTTGAAAAAAGTTGTTATTAATGGCGCACTTAAAAAATTCTAAAAAAATTCTGAATTTTTTTTGAAAAAAAACTGTTAGCAATGGCGCACTTCTATGTGGTGCGCCATTACTAAGTCAGATAGTAATGGCACACCATGTGATATACTAATGGCGCACTCCCTGGTGCACCATTAGTATCTGGTATACTAATGGCGCACGAGGGGTGCACCATTAGTATTAATTACTAATGGTGTGATGCCAGTGGCGCACCTGTTGTGCGCCATTAGTAGCCAAAACAGGTGCGCCACTAGCAGGCCTTTTCCTAGTAGTGCAAGGATTAAAAGCACAATTGTATGGAAGATTTGATTGAAGCAAGAAAGTAAAAGCAAGAAGTTGAAAAATCGTTTGATCGAGGTTGAAAGTATATAAGAATGAAAGATGATCCGGAATCGATAGGTTCACTACTGGCTTCTCTCCAAAAGAAAGCATGGTATGGAGAACAAATTACAGTTGCGTATCGATTAAATGCACTTTTTATAACTATGACTACCTTTGGGATAATCAAGATATGGGCATCATTCTCATTCTTGTTAGGTTCAATGCCTTGTCCGGGTTGTGTGGCGGTGGCGATGTCCCTCAGTAGGAATAATGCCTCCCATGTTCGATCATTGTCCCAAAGGTGAGCGTTGTTGGAGGGCTTGTGTAGGCGTGTCTCTGTCAGATCCCGTGGGGTGTGGTAGGTGTTGGTCTTCGGTGGATCTGTTTGGACCCAGTCATCGTTCATGTGTTTATAGGTTTCATCCTTCCTAGCTATGACTCTCTTCATAGGCGATGGTTGTTTCTCTAGTGTGATTGTCCTATGGGGCCTTAGCATATTGGTTTCCCTGACTGTCTACTACAACAAGGTTTTCCTGACTCCGGTGAGGGAGTGGATGGTGGTGGCACGCCTTCAGCCCACTCCAGTGCTTGTCGTCATCTCTAGGTGGTCCATGGACTTGGTTGTAATTTTTCTTACCTCTGGTGTTCTATGCACCGCCATGATTGATTATGAATAGGTCGGAAATTTATTCCGCAAAAGCACATCCTCAACTTGTTCCCAGTTAGTTATCTTCCTTGTTTTGAAAGTTTTCATCACTCTATACTAAGCCATGTATATACATATGTTATAATCTCTTCCAGGGTTGTTTGTGGGTACAATAAAAGTACTTGTCTGACTTGTTGATTTGGAAAGACAAAAAAACATGATATTTTGTCTACAACAACATTTACACATACTACGCTTTCTGAATCAACTGTCTATGGGGTTAAATCATGTTTATGTGGTGCTAAATTTATGATTTTGGGTTTCCTTGGGAGGACTTATTTGGTATCCATAGCTTTGACTGAAATGGTCATGACAACAATGTAGGTGTGTGTTCTCTACATATATGGATGTACTTGTGATGTCACTTCAAATATTTTAGTGACTCCCTGGTCATGGAACAATTTCTCTACGACAAGATCGATTTGATCAGTTAGACCAGAGCACCACAATGTATTTCATTTTTGATAGTTAGTTTAAGTAAAAATACCAAAAAAATATAACATAATAGGAGAAGACCAAAAATGTTAGGAGGAAAATAAAAATGAAAAAAACACCCTACTCCCAATGAGTGTTGATCGTTATCCAATTAACATGCATTAGGAAGGGAGCCCATGAAGTTATTGACCATGTTCATAATTTTTGTGGTCTTGTAAAATATTGGTAATATGTTTTTATTATGCAAACCAACCTGTGGTTGGATGGTTAGAGGGACTGTGGTATCCCCAACCCACCAGGGTTCAAATCCTGGTGTTCGAAGTATGTTTTTATTATAGCCATGAGAGAGAGACGCTCTATATATTTTTACCGTGCGTGTGGTTGCGCATGGATGATTTGGAGTGAAGCACAAACTAAAGGAAGTAGAATTTCATAGTGCGACGACTCGATAAACAATCTTAGAACAACCAACATAATATAATTGTGAAAATCATGCATGAAATGATGTAGAGTTTTTTTCTTTCGAGAAGAAGAACGAGTTTTGGCTTTAGAGAGGCTTGTACCTAGTCCACCCCTAAACTTGCTGAAATTGGATGGGCTTTAGGCCCATATAGCAATTTCTGAAAATCTCTAAGGGCCCATGTGGGTGTATTGGCACTAGGTGTAGTGAGAAGTTTAGTCCCACCCCAAAAGTGGAAGAGGAGTTGGACCTCCTTATAAGGGTTTCTCTTCTACATGCTATTGGAGCTTGAGAAGAGAAGACGCCCTCGCGCACTCCTCCTCCGCTGCCCGCCTCGCCACACCTCGTCATGATGCGCCGTGGGTTGCAGGAATGAGCCGAGCCGAGCTTACACCTACGCGCTTATTTTTTCCAGTCACTGACGGAGAGTTTCTGACAGCTAGGCCACGATCTGAGACGTCGGTTTGTGGGCTGTCACGGACTTGGACGTGGGTCGAGCCCACGTCTCTCCATGCGTCTGTGCCTATATAAGTGTGCGGTGTCTCCTAACCCTAGCCGCCACGAGCAGATCACATCTGCTCCCATGTCGTTCCTTTGCTGCTGCCGCCGCCGGTGATTCCATCCCGTCCACCACGTACACGGTCAACGGGAGAGCAGGTATCCGAAACCCCGTCTCTCCGGTTCCTGTATGGGAGAGAGGTGAATAGGTTTTTGGGAAGAGACTACGTGACTACTCGCCTCCGATCCACTACTTCCTCTATGTTCGCATCGTCTTCGCCATCACCATGTCCACCGACGCTGAACGTGCCGCCGCCGAGAAGACCGAGGCCGACAAGAAGGCCGCCGAGGATGCCGCTGGTGCTGTCACCGCCGCTGCGGCTTGTGCCTGGCCTACTGGAGGGTATAACACGTTTATCCCCAGTACAAGAAATATGTCAACTTGTGATCTTGACTATTGGTCACTGAAAGGTCATTGTTTTTCATTTGCGACCTTTTTGTGACCAAAAACAGAAGGTCAAAAGCTGGCAGTCGTAAACTGAAATTAATGACCTTCTCTGTGAGAAGGTCGTAGACGTTTACGACCAAAACAGAAGGTCGTTGAACCCATGACCTTTTATTTTGGTCACTGGTTTTCTGCCCAGGCCACATCGGATCCTACGTGGCAAGCTGACGTGGCAAAATTGCGACCTAATGAAAAGGTCGTTGACAAGAATCAACCCGGTCCGATTAGGTGTCTATATGGGCCAAGCCCATTAATTCAACCCATTTAATATATTATTTTTTCTAATAGTTTTGATTTTCTACATTGGCCTGACCCACCAATTGGGCCTTTCGTTTTTGGGCCATGGCCTTTCTAGCTCAACAGTTACATTTCTTTTTTAGTTACATTTCTTTTTTTAAGACAAATCCAATAGTCAGATGGGTTTGAGTGGGTCCCAATGGTCAGAGTCATGTTCTTCAAATTTTGATTTTCCAGTAAATAAAAACAAATATTTAAATCAGAACTGACTGAAAGCAGAAGTAATACTTCAACAGATCAAAAAACCAAATTTGGCACATTACAATCAAACATAGTTCACACCACGTTTATAATCAAACATACTTCACATCAGGTTTACAGCCACCAAGAACACAACTAAATATCAAAATATAACTATCTATCAAAGTATAACTAGCGCCAATGAGCTAGATCTCAATGCTTCTTCACTTCTTGGAGCTTGCGACGAAACATGAACAATGGCCAGCATCTACATGTTATAGAAAAAATGGTTAGGGACAAAATAAAAGCAATCAATGAAACAAAACAGGACTGCACCAATAATATCACAGGAAGTTCCATATGAGCTAGAATATGGCCAACTGCACTATGCATTGCTCATACATGGATATATGCCTACTACTATCAACATACTGATCTTATACACTCTTGTACAGAGCAGAGGCATCATGCATACCGTAAGCATATACATACAGATGGTAGGTTGATGTGCTACACATGCACAATAAATCCAAAAACTACAACAGGAAATAGGACACAGAGCCTCTAAGAGTTTACTTGTCATGTTTTGTCCGCCACTTTGAGATCGACACACACCAAACAAACAAACATACCTCAAATTAGAAACTAAGGGCAGTGTCCTAAAATCAAATTACTTTGTATGCAAACCAAAAACCAGTACCACGTCACATTACCATAGGATCCTATTACATGCATGGCCTAATCCAAGACCAGCTGCAGCCTTTTTAATATTTAGATGGTGGCCAGTTCGGTCGTTATCATCAAATGAAGCATTTCATCACCGTGCACTGATTGAAGGGCACATGCTAACCTATACCAATGTTGATGACCCCAAAAACAGACCACCATGGCTCAACACACCAACCGGCCGGAGTCTTACCTTTGTTTTAGCCATGGATGCTAGCTGTTGAGCAGAGCAGAGCAGAGAAGCAGGAGGAGGACTGCCGCAGCAAGAAGAGGAGGTTCCTTGACTTGACGACCACCAGATGTACATCATGCCTGCCTAGAGTAAATAGGAGAACGAGTGAGACAATGCAGCAGGGAGAGACAATGAAGATAGTCTTGAAGGTCAGAAGATAAAACACCAAATGTGCATGACAAACAATACAGTAAACACCATCTTGTTTATAGCAAGGCAATATAGTAGCATGTCTCTAGCACATCATCTCGTTTAAAGAATGCATTCAGGCAAGAAATGGACAAGTGGTCTAATTTTCTCACACTAGCATTTTCACAGTTAACACCATCATGTACAACCTGCTCCAGGCTGGCCAATTGGCTGATACTACTGGATAAGCAAAGCAAACTGCTACCAAAATAAGAACCAGACATGGCAAGCAAACGATTGGGTTGCTCTTATTGACGATATAATAATCACAGCAGGAAATAAGCTCAGGCGATTGGACAACATTGAATTCTGCACCAGAATCAAGTGGATTCTGCAAAATTACATTGCTGCAAAAGCACAATCACATGGCACAGATCACAGCTGAAACGAATCACTACTTTTGATATGCCAGTTTACCAAAAGAAAAACACAAATTCAGTTGTTACAGCCAAAGAACTAACAGGGCTTTGGCAATCATTCAGCAATTCCCATCTAGCTAGCAGCAATACCACTAGTACTTAAATAGAGTCAACAGGCAGTAAGCAACAGAACCAGCTAGTGGATACAAGCAACACACTCTAAACAGGAATTGATTTTGTTGTCAGTTTCTAGTTTACCAAAAGAAACTGAAATATGTAGCATCAAGGAACACCTGCAGCTGCAGCATCGATTTGATCGTGAGGAAATTTGTGAAGGGGAATGGGTGAGACAGTGTAGTGGGGAGAGAAATCTCAAGTACCTCAACTCAGCGGCGTTAGGAACGGACGATGACAACATCCTGCGCCGGCGTCCCTTGTATGGCACCAGACATAGCTATGTCGCTGCCGGAAGAGGGCTCTCCCGACGCGCGACCATCAAGAAGGAGGTGAGCAGGCCTGGCTCAATGGCGCGGACGGGGGAGTGCGGTCGTAGACGTCGGAACCGGCGACACAGCTGATCTGGATATGGATCGGCGGTGGTATACCTACATCAAGATTCAAGAATCAAGGTTTCATCAGTAAATCATAAGAAAGAAAATCTCAAGTCAAGTTTTCCTGAATCAACTAGACTTCACTATGTAGGTACTACCAAGTACCAATAACTTAAATGGCTAAGTACCACGCTTTAGTTCTACATCTCTACAGTTCTATATTTACCAACCCAATATGCCCAATTTCCCACAGACCGATTCACATTTATTATAGCTTACAGGTTAAGCCTAGGGAATCTAAGGAAATACACATCAGAAATGATAGGTACATGTTGGGTAAGCACTACAATGTTTCACACTTATTTTGCACAAAAAACCATATGAGGTTTGTTGTACTCAATTAGGAAACAGTGACAATGGCGGGGTGAATAATTTCATCTGTGCATATACAAGGATGACATTGTGAGTTACTAGCACACACAAAGCACTAGTTTACCAATTAGGCTATCGCTGCTCGAAATGAAGAGGCTTTGCTGCTAGAATTCACTGCCAAGGTACTAAAAAAATAATAAATACCTAAGTGTCAAGCTACAGCTCTACATTTCTACATGGTCTCAAGCAGAAAAAATGCTTTCTGTGTGCACTGTGTGCCTACTCCAGCCTCCTTACATTGCAGATCAGCTCCCCATGGAAACCACCAGCCGCCAGGAGGTTGTCTTTCACCGTCATGGTGCTGATCTTCACCCTGGACAAGGGCCGACCCCCTGCATATCCTGCATAGTGTGGTCGCACAGTGGATCAGACATTGACTGACATTCCGACGATGCAGGACTATCACATCGCTCTGTCGTAGATCACCTGATTTGGGCCTGCCACGTTGAGCACTTCTTTTTCTCTCCGGAGTAAGGATGACCAATGCCTCACAGAATAGTTCTGCATCACGTACACATCATGCTTGGAAGTAGCCCACAAGAGTGTCGGGCGGATCTGCGCCCTTGAGCACCTATGGGGCCGGGGCCCCTTCGTCTGTCTTGATGCGAGGCGGAGGAGGCCTGAGAGAGCGGATCGAGGCGAGCACGCAGGCGGGGTTTTACCCAGCCGGAGCTCTCCGGAGAGATAAGACTCCTCTGCTGCTTTGTGTTCTTATTTGATCTTGCTCGAGAGTACGAGCGTGAGTATGTGGTGGTCTCGAACGAGTCGAACTGGCCGAACCCCGATGTCGAATGAGGCGAACCCTTTTCCTACGTTGTGCACGGGCCTCCTTTTATAGTGCAAGGGTCACCGACAGTGTCAGCGTGGAGAAAGGGGTAAAAATGTAAAAGAGGTGGTAGTTGGAGCAGTGCGGGAGCAATGGAGCTACGATTGCTTGAGCAGTGGTTTCTACCTACTTTGTGATGGGGACAAGAGCATTAAATGCCCGTCACCGTCGACTCCAAAAGCTCCCGCCCTTGCGTCTCCGTGCTCGCCACGGCGATGGATCCACCACCGTGAAGCGCCACCGTGTCCCTCAGGTTGCGCGGCCACCCGCCACGCGTCCTGGAAAGGCCCAGGCGGCGCGTGGGCCGATGGTGGGCGCGGGCACAGCGCAGCTCCCGGCAAGTACCTTGCCGGGTCTTGATCTTGCGGACCGGGGCTTGCGAACCTTTGTATATGCGCTCCCGGGCCCTCGCCGACGCATGTAGCGCCGAGGCGTGTCTTCGTGATGTAATCTTCTAGCTGGATCGGCCTTCCGGCAAGCTCCTCTTGCCGGGTCTCGATCTTTGTCTTGTACACTTTGTTCTTGAATGGCTTGATATGGAGAAGGATGGTCTCCGGCAAGCGTGCGAACCAACCCAGCCATGGAATCTGCGACCGCCCGTGCACAAGTTGGGGTACTGAGGTACCCCTTCCTTAGTACACCGACAAAGAGGTTCCTCAGCTGCACATGTACAAGTATACGGTCAGTGCGTTCATACCAGAATTCTTCTTAAAACTCTGCAGAAATATAGTGAAGTTTTTGTATTATTTGTACATATCAGGTTAATAAACTTAAGCAACCCGAGTAACTTAACAAGGAATCCAGTGATAGTGCAAGTGCTGGAGTAAAGGCCAAGCAATCCAGTATGATGATATGCATGTCCAAATGAGATAATGCAACATTTCCTGCACATTCCAAGTGTGTCTGCCTCTTGCAAGACCAACATATCCCTTTTACTTGTCTAGAACTTAGGAACCAAGCTATTGACAGTATCTAGAATCTAGCATCAAGCAAGCCAACGATTGCAGTCACACACCCATTGCAGATATTCAGACAGATTCAGGGTGACTGATCCCTTTGCTGAACTTTGGTTGTGCTACATTACAGCGAAGGCGTGTATCATAAAAATAGAAACTATACATGCACATGACCAAACAGTTGGGTTCAGACATATTAGACCACGAGATCTCCCAACTAACAAATCCATTTAAAACCCAGCATCTAAATTCTTCGCCTCTTACTAACTACCTCTCAAGTTCACAATTGTTTTTAAATCAACTTCATTCGTTTTGGTTCTTTTAGAGAGGAAAAAAGGTGTTGGCTGTTATTCTTATTACCACTTAAATAAAATACCATCATGTGCAGAGTCACTTGGAGCAATCGAGTATGATTTCGTGTTCCAGACAATCATGATATCAAATTTCAATTCAGAAGAGAAGTGCACCTAGACGGATAGTAGTACGACTGTCTTGCAACCAAAATCGAGCAAGAATATCAATGCCAAGACAGACACAGAAGCACGGAAAACTGGATTAACAGTCATCCAAGCAGCTAGCAGCGGCAGTTAGACACTTAACCTCCCCCAACGCCTGTAAGAACGCATTTCCTCTAGATAACTTGGCACTGAAGTCGCATCTAAACTAAACAGTTGACTGAACAGATGAGCGTGGCAGGAGATAATTCTCACGGAGGAAGGAAGGGAGGAATAAGTTCCATCCATCCAGGCAACAAACATACTACATACTGACTAGGGAGGTGGCCATGGCATGCATCGACTTGGATAACAGAGTAGCAAGAGCAACGCATGCGCGCTCAAGTTTGAGAGTGCTAACAACGCTGGACATCGATCCATTCAACATGTGCATCGGCTGGGGCGGCATGGAGGTAGCCATGGCACGCATCGGCTTGGACAAGCTGCTGCTACAGCTGCTTCTCAACCAGAGGTTGCCGAAGGCTGCGAAGACGTCCGTACACGCCATCACGAAGGTCTTGAGAATGGTGTTGCGCGGGTTCTTCACCGTCTTCACGATCCCCAGCACCACCTTCTCCCTGCCAATCAGCACCGGCAGACGGACGGACGAATCTCGGGTCAGATCCCCAACGGAATTCGCCAAAATAGAAGCCAAGAGCAGCAACGACAGAGGGGATCGAAGAACTTACAGGATGGGGGCGAGGAGGGCGGGGTGGTGGATGGCGAGGTGGCACGCGTCATTGAGGGCCTCGCAGACCATGACCCAGTCCCTGGAGTCGAGCTCGGCGGCCCGGGCTTTGGGGCCGAGGACGGGCAGCAGGTCCACAGACAGGACGTACTCCATGGTCGGCTCCACTACCGGTGGGGGAGCGGGCGACGACGACGGTAGGCGCCATGGAGAGCAGCTTGGTGGCCTTCTCAGGGCGCTGGTCCGCCACGACGGCCGGCAACGCATTGTCCAGCACGCGGAGCGCCATGGGTGGGATGCCGAGATTGAGAGGGAGGAGGAGATTGAGAGGGAGGACGAGAGATTTGGAGGAGGACTTGGGTGATGCGGGCGATGCAGATGGACAAAGCAGGGGCACGGCTGCGGGTCGACGCACTCAGGAGAGCGGCATGCAACAGCAGTTGCGGCGGCTTGACGCACTCAAGAGAGCGGCTCGGGGTTGGGGATCGGGTTTGGGCGGCGACGGAGAGATCTGGATCGGAGAGAGACAGGCAGCGGCGGGTGTGTTTGCGGGGAGTGGGGGATTGGGTTGCTGCTAGGGTTTGGGTTGGGTTGCTGTGACCCGAGAGGTTAATGATAGACGTTGGATCCTTCAGATGTGGACGGTTCAGATCGGCAATAGTGGGGTGATCCGTGAGAAGAGCCCTGATTGGTTCAGAAATTTTGTGATTTAAAATAGTTTCTAAGTACTAAAACTAGGAGAATTTTGTGAAGAAACTATCAAAATATTTTGCAAAACGGCACAACTAAAATTGTCACTCAAGTTAGACCCCATTTTATGGATGATCACAGCGATTTGCACGCATTTTTTATCTTTCTAGATGTTTTTAATCATTTTTCTTGTGGCAAAAATGGTTTTTTTAAGAACTTACCAAATATTTGTTGTAAAATTGGACGAAAACAATTTTCTAAAATATTATTCCATATTTAATATACAATTGACCAAATGGTTGAGTGTGAAAAGATTTGATCCACCTCTAATAAAAAAGACAAATTTCCACCGATTCAGGTGGAAGCGGTTCAAATTTGAACTGCAGCTGCCTCATAGTTTGCTCTTTATTTTTTCCAAAAATCATTTCTAGGTACATAAGTATCTATTTAATAAGAGAAACATCAAAAGTTTTCCAAGATTCAACCACTAGCTAGGAACGGTCAAACCCGCCGTTTTGCCCGCATTTTGAAACGGGCATAAAAAATTCAAAAAAAATCGAAAAATTGGAAAACCTTCGCATAGTGTCATTATATGTGAGCAAGTTTCTAGGAAAAATAATAAACTTGTAATACGGAAATTATTTTAAAAAAGTGTTCTCAAAAATGAGCTATCATGCGTGAAGATTTATGGCTTTCAAGCCAAATGATCAATCTTATGGCCACATTCATGGCATAGTTTGTTCAAATGATCTCATATTATACACAAGGGTGCATCTTGGAATTTCAAAAAATGTTGCCTAAGGGAGTTTTCACTTTCATTGCACAAAAGAGCCATTTTCCATTTTTCGAGTGCCCCAAATGAGGTTTTTTGTGAAGGACCTACCAAATAATTATTGTAAAATTGGACCAAATCATTTTTCTAAAATACTAGGACATATTTAATGCACAATTGACCAAATAGTTGGGTGTAAAAAGTTTTTATCCACCTCTGGTGAAAAAGACAAATTTCCGCCGATTCAGTTGGAAGCGGTTCAAATTTGAACTGTAGCTGCCTCATAGTTTGCTCTTCATTTTTTCCAAAAATCATTTCTAGGTACATAAGTATCTATTTAATAAGAGAAACATCAAAAGTTTTCCAAGATTCAACCACTAGCTAGGAACGGTCAAGCCCGCCGTTTTGCCCGCATTTTGAAACGGGCATAAAACATTCAGAAAAAAATCAAAAAATTGGAAAACCTTCGCATTGTGTCATTATATGTGACCAAGTTTCCAGGAAAAATAATAAACTTCTAATACGAAAATTATTTTAAAAAAGTGTTCTCAGAAATGAGCTATCATGCGTGAAGATTCATGGCTTTCAAGCCAAATGATCAATCTTATGGCCACATTCATGACATAGTTTGTTCAAATGATCTCATATTGTGCACAAGGGTGCATCTTGGAATTCCAAACAATGTTGCCTAAGGGAGTTTTCACTTTCATTGCACAAAAGAGCCATTTTCCATTTTCCGAGTGCCCCAAATGAGGTTTTGTTTGAAGGACCTACCAAATAATTATCGCAAAATTGTACCAAATCATTTTTATAAAATACTAGGCCATATTTAATGCACAATTGATCAAATGGTTGGGTGTAAAAAGTTTTTATGCACCTCTGGTGAAAAAGACAAATTTCCACCGATTTAGTTGGAAGCGGTTCAAATTTGAACTGCAGCTGCCTCATAGTTTGCTCTTTATTTTTTCCAAAAATCATTTCTAGGTACATAAGTATCTATTTAATCAGAGAAACATCAAAAGTTTTCCAAGATTCAACCACTAGCTAGGAACGGTCAAGCCCGCCGTTTTGCCCGCATTTTGAAACGGGCATAAAACATTCAAAAAAATCAAAAAATTGGAAAACCTTCGCATTGTGTCATTATATGTGACCAAGTTTCCAGGAAAAATAATAAACTTCTAATACGAAAATTATTTTAAAAAAGTGTTCTCAGAAATGAGCTATCATGCGTGAAGATTCATGGCTTTCAAGCCAAATGATCAATCTTATGGCCACATTCATGACATAGTTTGTTCAAATGATCTCATATTGTGCACAAGGGTGCGTCTTGGAATTCCAAACAATGTTGCCTAAGGGAGTTTTCACTTTCATTGCACAAAAGAGCCATTTTCCATTTTCCGAGTGCCCCAAATGAGGGGTTTTTTAAGGACCTACCAAATAATTATTGAAAAATTGGACCAAATCATTTTTATAAAATACTAGGCCATATTTAATGCACAATTGACCAAATGGTTGGGTGTAAAAAGTTTTTATGCACCTCTGGTGAAAAAGAGAAATTTCCGCCGATTCAGTTGGAAGCGGTTCAAATTTGAACTGCAGCTGCCTCATAGTTTGCTCTTTATTTTTTCCAAAAATCATTTCTAGGTACATAAGTATCTATTTAATCAGAGAAACATCAAAAGTTTTCCAAGGTTCAACCACTAGCTAGGAACGGTCAAGCCCGCCGTTTTCACCGCATCTTGAAACGGGCATAAAAATTCAAAAAAAAATAAAAAAATTGGAAAACCTTCGCATTGTGTCATTATATGTGACCAAGTTTCTAGAAAATATAATAAACTTGTAAGACAGAAATTATTTTAAAAAAGTGTTCTCAGAAATGAGCTATCATGCGTGAAGATTCATGGCTTTCAAGCCAAATGATTACGGCCACATTCATGGCATAGTTTGTTCAAATGATCTCATATTGTGCACAAGGGTGCATCTTGGAATGGCAGACAATGTTGCCTAAGGAAGTTTTCATTTTCTTTGCATGGAAAAATCATTTTCCATTTTCCGAGTGCCTGAAATGAGTTTTTTTTATGATGGACCTACCATATATTTGTTGCAAAATTGGACCAAATCAATTTTATAAAATACTAGGCCATATTTAATGCACAATTGACAAAATGGTTGGGTGTCAAAAGTTTTGATCCACCTCTGGTGAAAAAGACAAATTCCCGCCGATTCAGCTGAAAGCGGGTCAAATTTGAACTGCAGCTGCCTCATAATTTGCTATTTATTTTTTCCAAAAATAATTTCTAATTACATAAGTACCTATTTAATCATAAATACATGGTTTGGTGGCGATCGTCGAGGTTTGGACGGTGGCCGAGGGCCCCAATCAGAGAGCGTGGCTTCGCATGCCGCCAAGCGTGGTCACCAAGCGTGACCGTGGCGTTGCCATGTGTTCTGGGCTGCCTAGGCATGTCTAGTGGGTTGGTCACTCCCTAGGTAGGTGCTAGGAAGAAAATCACAACATAAGATTCTCACGAGGAGACCGATCGATGCTCAAACATGAATAAGCAGCCAAGTGTTTGATTAGCGGTACGGGAAATGCACATGGCTAATGGGTGTGAGTTTTTACTGAGGATGATCAATTACTAAGAAGACCATCTTCACAAATTTTCAGCTCAAAAGGAGGCGCCTAGGTGGTACTTGCTTTGCAAAGTACCACACTGGACATAAATACGAATGTTGAAGCCGGGCTCAAAATAATGAATGGATTGACATGGCATTTGGTGGAGGATGGTTATTTGGTAGAGGAAAGCAATGTAGAAAATGGATACCATTTGGACATGCCAAAGTGATACTTCCTTCACAAAGTGTTTTTCTGAACAGAATAGGAAAATAAATATTTGAATTATTTTTGAACTACGCAAGGAAGGTTTTTTTACATATTTTACGAAGATATGACCCAAAGAATTTATGAGATTTTTTTTGGAATTTTGGGAATGACAGAAATATAGGTTGCTTCACAACCTAGGGCAAAAACTGCCACATGGACATGACACATAGGCAAAATTGATGAGGTGGCGCCTAGTCATAGCAACCCACCACAACTTACAAGGTTATGACCATCTATATTGGTCATGATCAGCTAGAAATAAGGCAGCAGACCAGTGCTATCTGCTTTATGACCATTTCATGTAAGGAAATTACGACCTTTCTGACCAAAATGGTCGTTATAGTTTAGGGTTTGGAGCCCCCGAACAGCTTTTGACCAATTGGTCTAAAATGGTCATAGATCTATGACCAATTCTCCCAGGATCACTGACAGAAGGTCACTAGTTGACATATTTCTTGTAGTGCCCGCTCCTGTTTATTTTCGTATTAGCAGTACTAGCACTATGTGTAGATTTGTCTACTGTTTGCTTTGTACGTGCATGTTTAGATCAGAGTCAGTATGTCATCAATTCAGTCAATGCCATGCTAGTGATTTATCTATGGATTAAATTAGTCGAAAAATTGCCTATTTACTCAGCAATCCAAAAACCTATTATGTGTAGGGAATTTTTCGGCAAGTGGCTTTGCCGCTGCAGTGAAACATGATAAGTTTACCGGTATATACTTTAAGTGTTGGCAGACTAATACCACTTTACGGATCACGGCTATGAACGTGTTCTGGGTCACCGGTGTTTCCACATGAACGATTGCTCCTGAACAGGAGAAGGCGTTCAGGGAGGCCACCGTTGTGTTTCTCGGAGCAGTTCTTAGCATGATCAGAGATAAATTGGTCGATGCATATTTACATGTGCATGTCGCCAAGGACTTGTGAGAGGCGCTCGAATCTAAGTTTGGGGCCACCGATGCCGGGAGTGAGATGTATATTATAGAGCAGTTCCACGATTACAAGATGGTTGAAAACCTGTAACATCCCAAAATTTCAATTTGGAATGTTATACATAGGTCATCATATGCATATCATATTTTATTTGCATTTTGGTTGATCCTAGAAATTCTATGCAACTCAAGGACCCACGGAGAGAGTTGGGGATTTCATTCATTTTCATATTTGAATTTTCTCAAATTTGAAAAGAGGATCATTTTGGTTTTAATCATTTTCTCTTCGAATATTTCCAATATTAAAATAAAAGAGAGGAGATAAAATGACTTCTCCAAAATAAAAGAAATATTGGAGGAAAAATGATAAAATCAAATAAGTATTTTATTTGGATTTTTACTGCTATTTTATTTGAATTAGAAAAATATGCATTTTTGCCAAAATTGAATTATTAGGCCAGAAAAATGTTCACTTTGTTCTAAATATTTTATTAAGAAGGCGAAAATTGTTTCTGGCATTTTTAGATTTTTTTTATAATTTATTAGGATTTTTCTGTTCGGGCGAAAATTATTTACAGAAAAATTCTTGCGGACCGCACTGGGCCAAAGGCCCAGCCAGCTCACAGCGCCGCCGCCCACACTGCCGCACTGTGTTAAATTATTTTTTTATTTAATTTTATGACACCTCATCAAAATTGTCTTAGTTGAAATGCATATACTTCCAAGAGGGAGGTCTTACAAATGTATGGCAGCAGGGAACACATCGGCGGCGTACGAGGCGAGTATTGGGAATAGTGGCAAGCAAAGGTAGACACAAATAGGTTGTCGAAGTGGCCGGAGTCACTCGCGGGCGTTAGCGAGTAGTGAGTGGATGGAACAAGAGGTGAGGTAATGGTGGGGTGTGTAGTGAATTTTTTTTAAGAGTACGCAAATTACGTACCTTAGCTTTATAGAAGGAGAGAAGAACAAATATACAACGATATCTACCACTCGCTGCGAACAACGAGCGTAGCAACACCACTGTCAACACACACACGCACACACACAACTACGACGCCAATGAGCCTACCCAAAACCGCGAACCTCGCCGCGTCTCGACCAACACCGGTCATCTCCGAAGAACAACAACTCCAGCTTCCTTATGTAGTGAATGGTCAATGACAACTAATTTGGGGGTGATGGAGGAGGCGTACGACAACTTTGGAAGGCTAAAATGTCCTCCTGCCAATTTTACAGGGTTTGGTACAGAGCAAATTATCTCAATAAGAGCATCTACAATCGGAGTTCGTATATTTCCCACAAATGTCTAAGCAGCTACTCGGTCACCGACCTGTCACTTTTTTGCGACCAATAGGGCCGAGCAAACCGGCCCTATATATCCAGGCAGTCCGACACCCCCCATACCGAGTACATTTTTGGGGCGGATATGGGGGGGGGGGAGGGGGTGGCGGCGGACGCGTCCTCCACATTCGTTCCGGCCCATGCTGGCCCACCGTGACCCCACAAATACTCCATCATCGCATGAAACTCTAGTCAAAGTCCACACTCTCGATTGCTCTGCTCCGCTTCCTCCCCTCCCCTCCACCATGGTCGACATCGACAACCACTCCGACAGCGCCTCTGGCAACGAGTCTTATCCCATCGATTGGGCGGGCTCTTGAAGGAGGTGGCTCCATCAACGAGGATCTGTACGCCGTCGATGTGTTCCCTGCTGCCATACATTTGTAAGACCTCCCTCTTGGAAGTATATGCATTTCAACTAAGACAATTTTGATGAGGCGTTCCACGAGGACTATCCGATGAATATCTGTGGATGAAGGCTTTCTCTGTAGAAACTCTGCACGACATTCGAAGTGAAAAATGAACCGTAAGGATAACATGTGGGGCTTATCAGGCTAGTCATAGTAGAGAGTAACTTAGACTAGTAACATGCATATGTTAATAGTCTATGTCATTACCTTCATATTAGGTAGTGTCATAGGAGTAGATGTCATCATTTATTATTTTGTAGACTCATTTTACGTTGGAAAGCGCTACGTGATGGTAACATATTATGTTACTTTATTTATCTCTCACATTATTAACTACCGCCACATCACCATTTTTTCCTATGTGACATCTATGTTACTGCCTTTGTTACTCGCACTATGACCGGCCTCACTTAGTAGGAAAAATCAAAAAGTACGTGTAGTCTTAGTGGCAGTGGAAGTGCATTTCAATGCATGCATGCATGTAACATCACGCAGTACGGTTGCGAATGACATTGCACTTCTCGATACATGCATGGATACGAAGCATCACGTAGTACGTACTAGTTCAAGTCCTCGTGGCCATGCGTGCATGCTCGTTTCTCGTTGGACATAATTACTTAACGAGAACATCCATACGACAAGGAAATCTAGGTATTGAGACGATAAGCTTTGTGATCGCTGGGGTTTAGAGGCTCTGCATTAAGTAGATTTTTTCGGTGGGGTCCCTGTCGCCTATATATATGGGCATGACAATGTAAGTCTGTTTTCTGGATGACTTATTTGGAGGGCATTTATTTTTTTTAGTTTCCACCGCATGACTTATTTGGTATTCATGGCTTTGACTAAAATGGGCACGACAATGTAAGTCTGTTTTCTGGATGTACTTGTGCTGTTGGTCTGGATACGCTCAAGGACACAGTGGTCATGGGGTCACTTTTGTATGCACAAAGATGTTAGTTCAGATACGCTCAAAGACACATTGGTCATGGGATCACTTTTGTCTGCACGAAAATAATTTAGTCAGCTGGATCGGATCACCAAAATGTCCTGCATCTTTGATAGTTATTTCAAGCGAAAATAGCAATCAATCAACAAATAAAAAAAGGGAAACTGAAAAGGAGAAGAAAAAAGAAATAGAGACGAAAATAAACTGTACCAGGTCTCATATAATTCGGATGAGACCCACCCTGATGGATGACACGTGACATTCATAAATCAAAAAACATCTAATCTCTCCCCCCTGATTTCAGGTGGGGGGGTGGGGGAGATGCTTTGTGATTTGTGAATGCCACGTGTCATCCATCAGGGTGGGTCTCACCCGAATTATATGAGACCTGGTCTCATAGAATTATTTCCCGGGTACAAGTAGCTACTACTCCCTCCGTTCCTAAATATAAGTCTTTTTAGATTTTCTACTATGGACTACATACGGAGCAAAATGAATGAACCTACACTCTAAAATATGTCTATATACATCTGTATGTAGTTTGTAGTGGAATCTCTAAAAAGACTTACATTTAGGAACGAAGGGAGTAGTTAATACATGCTTACTGCAGTGAGTGTTGAATATTTTCTAATTAATTAATATGCATTTGGGATGGAGAGCACGTGAATATATTGGTCGTGTCCATGAATTATTTTGGTCATGTGAAACAATTATTTTCAGAAAGGTGGTCATGTGAAACATTGGTACAATATGTTTTTATCATAGTCATGTGTGTGTGTGTGTGTGTGTGTGTGTATGGGATGGCTGGCTGGGCTAATGACAGGGTGCTACCCTCCCAAGATTAACTAATCACCACCCGCAAAAAAAGATTAACTAATAACCGGATTTTGTCAAAAAAAAGAAAGAACTAATCACCGGCGATCGCGCGTGTGAGGATCAGGATCTGACACTCGCTAAAGTAAGGAGCAGGACCTGACACTGGCTAACCGCCGCCTGCCAGCCTGCTTTAGAGTGGCTAATGAATGAATCCCCAAGTCATAAAACAGAAAGAATCGCTAATGAATCAGACGGCGTACGTCACCCTCCCAAGACAAACCGCCGCGGATCGCGCGTGTGGGTGTACCATTTATGGATCATGCATGCAGTGCGGCACGTCTATACGTCATGCATGCATGAAGATGAAGTGCAATATAACGTACGATGTGTGCACGCCCCCGGCTCTGGTACATGGAAAATTTACGACATAACCAAGTACTTAGCGTCGTGACATCATCAAGTTCGATCATCCATACGTGTCTCATCTCAGATTGTCATAACTTAATAACTTTCTTAGCGGCGCTTGTATGTAGTACCTCCCCTGAAGATGGCAACGTGGTTGCCGCGCACGTACGCCGCGCCGATCAGATCAAGCCGTGTCGACGTCGTGAACCTCGGTGGTCGTCGCTGCCGGGACGTCGACGATGTGCTGGAACTGCTTCTCCTTCAGCGCCTGGTCGGTCTCATCGTGGTGGGGCTGCGAGTGCTCGCCGTCGGACGACGACGAACGGACGTCCAGGTGGAGATCGTCATCCGTGCCACCGTCCCTTGCCTTCAACTTGTTGTCGTCGTCAGCGGCATCCTCGATGATCTCCGTGTGGTCGTCGGCGGCGGCGCCCTCCTCGCTGCT
Organism: Aegilops speltoides; assembly: GCA_021437245.1. Taxonomy (NCBI): domain Eukaryota; kingdom Viridiplantae; phylum Streptophyta; class Magnoliopsida; order Poales; family Poaceae; genus Aegilops; species Aegilops speltoides. Next base: position 21,405,358 of record CM038145.1, on the reverse strand, counting down.
CTCTGTGTTGTTGTCGGCGGCGTCGTCCTCGGTGCTGTCCGTCTGGTCGGTGTCGTCGTCGTCGTCGGTGCGCTCAGTCTAGTCGGTGTCGTTGTCGTCGTCGGTGCGCTCATTCTGGTCGGTGTCGTCGTCGCCGTCGTTGTCGTCGCGCTCGGTGTCGTCGTCCTCTTCGTCGGTGTGCTTCGCACTCTTTTCACTGCCAAGCTTCTCGCTCTCCACGCTTACTTTGTCGCTGGCGTCCTCGTCGTCCGTTGTGCTGCCGTTGTTGTCCGCCCGGAGGAAAGGCTCGCCCATGCCGGTGCGCGGCGGTGGCGGCTGCCTCCGGAAGAAGAACCAGGCGTGGAGCAGCACCTGCACCAGCGCAAAGAAGGCGGCGACGCCGCTAGCCACCTGCACAAGCAACACACAGAAACAGTGGACACGAGATCGATTCACATAGGCGTGACCTTACACAGAGGAGACCAACTACTCGAACCAGACGTGATCACCGGCGCTCTTACCACAAGATTTAGATCGAAATTATGGAGGCGGAGGGTATTGCGCCCAGTCCAGATCAGTGCGTTGATCAGGCCAATCGCGGGAATGATGAACGGCGGCATCGCTTCCATGTTCTTGTGTCGGCGCACCATCCCCTGAAACAGTCATACGGCCGTCATTTTTACACAGAAACAGGAGGGACATTGCACCAAGTACCAAGGCAGGCAAGGGAAAACTTACGATCTTGTAAAAAGGTGCGACCGAGGCCACCCACGATACCACGGAGCAGACGCAACCATAGATAGCCTTGCTCACGAACTGGTCGATGCAAAAGGCGCCGACCAAGAGCGCCGCTCCTCCAGCGACGAGCCTGAGCAGATACGTCCGTCGGGGATCGGCGGCGTCGGAGCGCCACAGGAAGAGGCCGACGTAGACGGCCGCGAGTCCGGCCCCGCCCGCGTTGAGGGTGAGGAGAGGGACCAGTCCCCAGTCCAGGCCATACACCACCCAGAGCACTGATGTGACCAGAGTGAAGACGTAGCCATAGGGCGCGTATCTGACCACAGAACCAGCAAGAAGAAAGGAAAGACTGCATCGAACAGGGGTTTGATGAGACGTGATTAAACAAGGACTTTGATGACGCACGACCTATGAACATATATAATATATAGTAGGATCTAAATAGACTCACAGTGGGGCAAGGAACACGAAAGAGGCCGTGACGCAGCCAAGAATCAGATCGGCCTCCATGGCGGCGGCGTGGCGCGTGCCAACGTGACGTATCGCTCACCTAAAGTTTAATCGGAAAGACGAGTAGCCAGGGTCAGAAATGGAGAGATTAGATGGGGGAAGAAAGCAAAAAAAAAAAAAAAAAAGAAGAAGAAGAACAGGGTAGAAATAATAATCTGAACGAAGCAAGATCTGGCGACGGAACCAAACAACACGAGGTAGAGTAGCAGGTAGGCACCGAGCGAATAGAAGAAATCCAGCGAAGAAGAACCGACGCGAATCAACGTATGATGTTAAAGGATCAACTAGCAGGTACGTACGGTGGGAAAGATGGAAGCAAGATCAGGAGCGGTAGCGGTGGCAATGTCATAGAACGCGAGGGCTGCTCCAGATCCACGGCGTCCGCATGGTGGAAGAAACCTGTTGTGTTTATCTCCGGTGGTGGTGGAAGAATGGATATGGGGGCGGCCTCCCCTCGCTCCTATGTATATGCCGGCCGGTGACGCTTTGGTGTCGCCGGGCACCACCTTCTTCCTCGCCTGTTTACTGTACACCGTAACGGAAATGAGTGGGACCCACCAAAGATTCTCTTGCGTCATGCCTACCTGTTACTCTACCACCTTGCTTCGCAAGTTTTTTGTAACTAGTAAGCTTGCACGTGCAACGCACGTCTCTCACGTCTTGACTGAAAACATGTTATACAATGAAACATACTATTTCTATGTCATAGTATCATTTCAAAAATAAAATTTCTAAATCCCAAGCCATAATGACGTGTTGATTGTTTCATGAATCAACATGCCCCTTGCCCAATAGGGTGACGCCGGGCATTAGCTGGGCGATCACGTTCGGCGATCGGCCCCCTTCTGGAGTTGTACGATCGAGACGTTTGCACCCCTGGATTTGCCCTAATACCCTGGCTTCTATACCCCCTCAGCACCACTTGCTACACCACTCCCTAGCAGACATCATATCGGTCCCCGTATCACTGCTCGTAGCACCCTGTTCCGCATCATCGCCATAGCCAACGCCAACCGCCCGCGACACCGCTTGCAGCATTTGAGTGCCACTTCGCCCGACTCACAACAGCTGTCATCGACTCGCTCACCTCCCTCACAGAACGGCATCGCTTCGCTCGCAGCAAACCATCAGGCTGCGTCGATATCATATCTTTATCACCAAAATAAGACATGAATCATGCTACTCATTACCTACAGGTCCTGACCAATGTAGTTCAATGGCCAGCCCTTCCCCCTGCGGTTGTACCAAGCGACAGACCATACATACCCGTCGACCGACAATGCGGATGCCCGAGCCAGTGCAGCAAGAATAACACTTATTACGTGGAGATCCTTACCAATGTAGTTCACTTGACAACATTTTAGTGTTCATTCTTCCCCTGACCAACGGAGGTATAATTAATTTTTTCAATTTATCCATTTTAAATAGCAGAAGAATACTCATGAATGTAATCAACTGAACTAAGAATTTGCTAATATGTCTAGCAGCACACGTCTCTCCTCCTCGTTCCTCCTCAGCACAATTGCATTCCATAGTATGATTATACATATCCTCAAACATGTAGGAACAAATATTTGTCTTTCTCATGTGCATGAAGAAATACTTACATTTACATGCTAGAAAACTAATTGGATGAGAAGTACATATGTCGCTCATTGTTGTTATTGTATAAAAACAGTACAAAAGTGGGACTATAAACTCACCAATCCTTGTTGTCTCTCTTTATTTACAGAGCATTTAACCTCTGCCTCACACAACATATATATGTCTCAGCATGCGGCATGTACCTTTTGCCAACGTCAACATACTCAAATACGACTTCTTCACCAAGTTCCAATGTAACAGGCTGTCAAGAAAAAATATGCAATACCAAGGTGAGAATGGCAGTCTATTGCCAATATATTCTACTATAATAATTAGTCTAAAGTAGAAAAGATGCATAATATGTGATAAATTAGCAGAAACTATAATCCTTTTACCAGTTTCATAGCTCCAAATTAATGCAACCTGATAGTTTATCCATCCCTTCACCTGGTGACCTCTTGGACTTAAGTAGAGATGATTTCTGAAACAAAAAGTGAGATGTTTAATCTGGACCTCACCCAAACACACTTCTATACTTTGTCTTGCAAAATATGTATTCAAATAGCTTGCATAGAAAATGGTGTCAAGAAAGAGACAACTTAATCAAATGGCCTTGCTGCATATAATCGATAACCTTCAAGCTAATTGGAAGTCCATATTTCTTTTATCAAAAACCATAATAAAGTTCTTTATTTCTGAAGTCCAAATACACTCCCTGAACTCAGAATCTGCATGGAGTTCCAGTAGAAGGCAAAAGCACGAAAGCTGCCTCTAAAAAACTCCCACTTGAAGGGTCAATAAGAAAGGAATTCCTCTTGCGTCATAACAAAGAACCTGCTAGGCAGGATGTAGAACCTGAATGGCTTTTTACATCTGCATAACACACTGCAGTTTACGAGAAACCGCAAAAAAAATTATATCACCCAAGCGAGGCATGAGCTAGTGCGCCTTTGCAATCGAAAATGACATATGCGCCGACCCAGATCACGAATCAAAGCACATAAACCAGCCTAAAAGATAGAACGGAGAATTCAACAACATGAGGGAGAGGAGTTTATCCCACTCACTACATATTGATTACCTTGATTCACCTCACATGGAGCCTGCTTGGATTTTTTATCAATCACCCTTGTGGCCTTGTCGACATGGCACATAAAAGATCGTTAGAAACTACATGACAGAGAAGTAGGAAGGTGAGTAGCTACTCTTCTACTGACTCATAAGAAGGTGCAGGAGCGCGTGGAGCTTATTGGTGGAAGTTCTCAGAAGAGTAGGAAGATGCCTTTGCGGCATCAAGCTTGTGAGTAGCTACTCTTCTACTGGAAATCCCACACACTACCCTGAATCCATGACATGGTAGCCGGATCACCGTCAGTTTCAGCGGATATGGGATATGATTGGAATAAATACTCACAAGAGCGACCAAAATTAGACGATGAGATTCCATGGTGTTACCTAGGAGAACGGAGGGTGTCCACGTGCAAGGACTCCTGCTCCTCCTGCAGCAATCGTCTGTCCTTCTCTATTTCTCCCGTCCGATCCCTGTAACATAGATGCAGATCTCCCCTCTCAGAAATTCCATTACATGTTAGTCGAAAGCAATTCCTAGTTTCCACAAGCCAAAGTATATAACGATATATGAATATATGTAAATAAAAGTATTGCTAATGTCATAGTTTGTCATACTTCAAAAACATCCTATCATGTCAAATGGCCACAAATAATTATGTAAACATCTTATCATGTCAAATCATTGGTGACCATCCTCCTTGTGATGCATTTAAAAAAAATGGAACTTCCTATCTGCACTTACATTACGGATAACATACAGCAAAACATAATTGAAATTCAATAGACTTCTATCAGATGACATGATTGTGAAGATCAGTGCAGATTTCAAAGCCCACTTTCTAACATATATTGGTATGTGATACTTGTAATCATATATAAGCAACAGTGCGATGTTACCAAGCCCAGTTTCTAACATCTATTGGTATGTGACGTGAGGGGAGGAGGACATATATTTGGACATATATGATTCTGTCAGAAAAAAATGCACACACAAAAACAGTACTTGCTAAATTTTTCCTCCGTACAAGCATGGTTGGTTCTCAACTGAACATGGTAAAACTGACTTGGAAGTAGTGGAAAAATAAAATGCACTTATTAGGCATGTCGAAATCTGACTTGGAAATCTTCAGTTGGTTACCTCTCGAATCATATTTCCTTCTACAAAAGCTAATTCTCTGTTGAAGTTGGTAAATCTGACTTGGAAATCTTCAATTGCTGTGTTTAAGTTGCTTATTTCTCGAATCTTATTTCCTTATATAAAAGCCAACTCTACATCTGCGTAGTAAAATATAAATTTTCACCTGCAAAGAGATCAGGTCAAAGGATTTTGGTTCTGCGGACTACCAAAGTTATGTATTAGTACTAACTTCGATCAGCATAAAATAGCATCCTATTGAGGATAATAGGAAACAAAAGATGATTTGTGAATACAACTACTTGTATGTGTACAACAATAGTGGATGCTTTACAATAACCATGGAACTGAAAGGTACAAGGGTAAATGCAATATCATATGTAGGTATAAACTGGGACTGAGTGCAATCCATGTGATAAAAGAACCTGAGACAAAAGTTTGGCGCAATAAACCAGATGAAACATTAGCTAAGCTGCAACTGAAAAATAAATACAGCTCCAGCTTTCTAACATCCCTTCTTTATTTTCCTCATACCGGGCATTTTCCCTTTGCCTTTTTGGTGCTTCTTTATCTGTAGGATAAACAAAAATTACTGTTGGCACAATATGAGTGAGATGTGAGTAGCAGTTGCTTATCATTACCCAAGGAGCGGCTGCAGTTTAAGGCTTTAAGTTGTGCTCGTGACACGCTTACGTGAGGAGACTCGACACCGGAATCATACCAGGTGATATTGTCTAGAAGTGTGGTAGATGGAGTCATTCCTCGATAAATAATTTCTAGCTAGATGACACCTTAGCACACAAACAATTTAGAAACAAAAGCACCTGGAGCTTGAAGCTGGATTGGTTCCCTGCTTTGTTGACTGTTGTAATGTCGACAGAAGCATAAAATAAATTTAGCAATCAGGGAAAGTGGGCAGTGGCACAAAGCCTGGTACCAATCTCTTTTGACCTTCTCCTGAATCCCTATGCTGTATCAAGCCAATGTAGATTGGAGAATCAGGACTTCAGGAGTACAGGAGCATCCGGCTGGGAGGCGGCGACCAGGGCGGGGCGGGCTCATGGCTGGGGGGGGGGCGGCGATCATGCAGGCGGCGATCATGGCAGGGCGGGCTCCAGCGGCAGGGGCGGGCTCCAGCGGCTGGGGCGGCGACCAGCAGGGGCGGGCTCCCAGGGGGGCGGCTCCCGGCGACCCGCAGAGGCTTCCCGTGGCTCCGGCGACGCGACGCGGCGGTGAAGGGCTGCGGCGAAGGGCGCGGCTGCGGGAGGCGGACGGCGCGGGAGGAGGAGGTCGTGCGGGAGGAGAATGAGGAGGTCGTGCGGGCGGTTTCCCTTTTTTTACTGCGGGTCAGATTAGCGATGGATTGATTGTGGCTTATTGTGTGGTTGGTAGCGTTAAACACAGAATGACTAATGTTCATTAGATTTTGATGATGAATGGATGTGATTGTTTGGATCTGCCCCTCTCTTCTTTTTATAGTGGTAGTAGATTACGGCGCTACCTACTTAGTTACTACACTTTTTTAGGGATATTTACTACACTTCTTTTAATTAACTGAGTGTGCTTAGGGCTCGCGTCATCCTTTTGGGAAAAAGACACGGCGGCTTAGGCGGATCCCATTTGTCGTCACCTTCACCTCCTCTCCCTCCCCTTTCTCACTCGTGGGTGAAATCACTGTTTTCATCCTTTTTATTAACTTAAACACAATCTGATCATGGTTTTAAGACCATCTCCAGCATGCGCGCAACGCGCGGCGCGTCCAAAAGTTTTTACAGTGCGGAAATAGCGGTTTTTTGCGCGCGGCAGGACGCCGTCTCCAGCGGCCGCTGCAAAATATTGCGCGTGCGAGCTGCTCTAACAGCTACTGCAAAAAATCGACGCGAGCGAGCAACCAAAACGCATACGAACGATATTTTGAAACAACATATAGATAAAATTCAACGATACAAATTGCATAGTTCAACCAAACACCACAAACTAGTCCGGTACAAATAAAATAGATAAAAATTACGGTGCAACTAAACTACAAAGTACTTCGAGTCGTCCTCCTCCTCGCTGGTGTCATCTGACGTCGACAGAAACGCGTCTTCCCACCAAGGATCATTGTCATCAAAGAATGACGCATGTCCCATGTCGCACTGCGATATCGCCAGTGCCTTCCGCCGACACCTGTCCGCCCGTTCTGCACGCTGCTTTGCCCGCCTCTCTGCCCAGGAGGCGTTCTCGTCAGCGACGTCCTGTGGGTAACGCTGCTGCCTACGGTGTTCCTGATGGTCGGCTTCGGTTACTAGCCGCGGCGGAGGTGGGAGTTCCTCCGCCTGCTCGCACGTCCACATGTTGTCGAAGTTCATCTGCGAGCGTGGCTTCGAGAGGCGCCACGCCGCCGCGTCTTACGCACGGGCGGCCTCGTGCGTGGTCCCAAATGTCCCGAGAACGAGACGCGCGCCACCAGAGTGGATCTTCGTGTAGAACGCGCCGGAAGGGCGGCCGCGGGCGCCGCGGGAGCCGGATCTGCTTCGGCGGTGCGGCGGCATGTCAGTGGCAGGGGAGAAGGGTGCGGCGTCGGCGGCGGGGTGCTGGATGTGAGGAAGAAGAGGGCAGGGGGGCAGAAGGGGGCGGCGGGGCGCTCGAGTGTGCGGTTGTTGGCTCGGGCGCGCGCGTTTTATAGAGCGCGCCGGCCAAAAATACCATGCGTCGGGCCGTTTTTTCGCGCGTGCGTGATTCTTGTCAAGGTATGTACTCATTGTCATTTTGCGGATCCCATCTCATACATAGATCCCATCTCAGATGTCATGGCCTCAAGCCATTTTGCGGAATCTGGGCTCATCATCGCTTCCTCATAGTTCGTAGGTTCATCATGGTCTAGTAACATGACTTCCAGAACATGATTACTGCACCACTCTGGTGCGGATCTTACTCTGGAAGACCTACGAGGTTTTTGGTAGTAACTTGATCTGAAGTTTCATGATCATCATCATTAGCTTCCTCACTAATTGGTGTAGTAATCACTGGAACTGATTTCTGTGATAAACTACTTTCCAACAAGGGAGTAGGTATAGTTACTTCATCAAGTTCTACTTTCCTCCCACTCACTTCTTTCGAGAAAAACTCCTTCTCTAGAAAGGATCCATTTTTAGCAACGAATATCTTGCCTTCGGATCTGTGATAGAAGGTGTACCCAACAGTTTCCTTTGGGTATTCTATGAAGACGCATTTCTCCGATTTGGGTTTGAGCTTATCAGGATGAATCTTTTTTTTACATAAGCATTGCAGCCCCAAACTTTAAGAAACGACAATTTGGGTTTCTTGCTAAACCACAGTTCATATAGTATCGTCTCAACGGATTTAGATGGTGCCCTTTTAACGTGAATGCAGCTGTCTCTAATGCATAACCCCAAAACGATAATGGTAAATCAATAAGAGACATCATAGATCGCACCATATCCAATAAAGTGCGGTTACGACGTTCGGACACACCATAACGTTGTGGTGTTCCATGTGGCGTGAGCTGTGAAACTATTCCACATTGTTTTTAATTGAAGACCAAACTCGTAACTCAAATATTCGTCTCTGCGATCAGATCGCAGAAACTTTATTTTCTTGTTACGATGATTTTTCCACTTCACTCTGAAATTCTTTGAACCTTTCAGACTTATGTTTCATCAAGTAGATATACCCATATCTGCTCAAATCATTTTGTGAAGGTCAGAAAATAACAATACTTGCCACGAGCATCAACACTCATTGGATCGCATACATCGGTATGTATTATTTCCAATAAGTCAGTAGCTTGTTCCATTGTTCCGGAGAACGGAGTTTTAGTCATCTTGCCCAAAAGGCACGGTTTGCAAGCATCAAATGATTCATAACCAAGTGATTCCGAAAATCCATATTTATGGAGTTTCTTCATGCGCTTTACACCGGTATGACCCAAACGGCAGTGCCACAAATAAGTTGCACTATCATTATTAACTTTGCATCTTTTGGCATTAATATTATGAATATGTGTATCACGACGATCGAGATCCAACAAACTATTTTCATTGTGTGTATAACCATCGAAGGTCTTATTCATGTAAACAGAATAACAATTATTTTTTAACTTCAAATGAATAACCGTATCGCAATAAATATGACCGAATTATATTCATGCTCAACGCAAACGCTAAATAACATTTATTTAGTTTTAACACTAATCTCGAAAATATAGGGAGTGTGTGATGATGATCATATCAATCTTGGGACTATTTCCAACACTCATCGTCACTTCCCCTCAACTAGTCTCTGTTTATTATGTAACTCCTGTTTCGAGTTACTAATCTTAGCAACCGAACAAGTATCAAATACTCAGGGGCTACTATAAACACTAGTAAGGCACACATCAAACACTTGTATATCTAATATACCCTTGTTCACTTTGCCATCCTTCTTATCCACCAAATATTCAGGGCATTTCCGCTTCCAGTGACCATTTCCTTTGCAGTGTAAGCACTCAGTTTCTGGCTTTGGTCTAGCTTTGGGCTTCTTCGCGGGAGTGACAACTTGTTTGCCATTCTACTTGAAGTTTCCCTTTATTTCCCTTTGCCCTTTTCTTGAAACTAGTGGTCTTGTCAATCATCAACACTTGATGCTCTTTCTTGATTTCTACCTTCGTCGATTTCAACATCACGAAGAGCTCGGGAATCATTTTCGTCATCCCTTGCATACTATAGTTCATCACGAAGTTCTAGTAACTTAGCGATGTTCCATGCAGAAGGACAAATGTCGCGGGAAGACGTCCAAACATGGATAGCCTCTCAGCGTCTCGACATGAAGCCTTTCACAAAGCTCGATGACTATCTCCCTGACTTGGATGGATGACACGACATGATGGAGTGGTTGTCGATATATGACAATGTGTCCCTTTAGTCCATACTTTCTTTTATGACAAAACTTTGAGTTATGCACGGTGAAACTTTATTTGTGATGTAATTAAACCGTCCTCGTCGACTAGCGAAAATCACTCTAGTTAGGTCATTTGGGTACGATGAACTTTGTTATTTATGCTTATGATATGTTGTTTCTATTTTTGCCAAGTCTGCCTCTTTGTGTTGCTCAACTATATATGTTGCATATCATCGACTCATGTGACGATGCAGGTGCATAGATCATAAATGTCGAAGAAGTGCTACGCCAGGAGTATATATACGACAAGTGGTCGGAGTGTCAGGCCCAGGTGTACCGGTTTTCGGTTTCCGAGCGACACGCAATACTTAGTTTTGGTTCACGCTAATGCGAGAGAGGGATACGAAGTCATGTACTCAAAGTGATAGCTATTCTCGTGTATATCATTGTTTAGATGGATGACGATGTATTTGCAAGTAATCGAGACTTGTATCGCTATTTTCGAGATTGATGATGAGAGACCACTTTGTGTTGGATGATGATTATGATGATGACATGATTTGATGAGACTAATTGTATGTATATGCTATGATTACATGTGTATGTGGATGATATGCTAAAGATTATTGTATAAAGCCTATTCAAATGCAAAAAAAAATAAAAAACAAATCTGCAGGAAAAAAACTAATAAAACTAGTAGTAGCGAGGGGGGATTTAGCAGTAGCGCCGACTTACCAGTAGCGCTTACCTGTAAACGGCGCTGCAGATAATACCAGTAGCGTCCTTTTCTAAAGAGCGCTGCAGCTATTCATGTGTAGCAATAGCATGTGTCGACACGCCGCCTTCGCTATCGTTAGCTATGGCGCTTATTAGTAGCGCCGGTACCCGCGCTACTGAGAGGGCCAAAACCCGCGCTGCTGCTAGACTTTTCCCTAGTAGTGCCACTAGAGAATTCTGTCAATCACTATCTTATCTGGAAGATTAACTCCCACTTGATTCAAGCGATTGAAGTACCCAGACAATCTGAGCACATGCTCACTAGTTGAGCAATTTTCCTCCATCTTTTAGCTATAGAACTTGTTGGAGACTTCATATCTCTCAACTCGGGTATTTGCTTGAAATATTAACTTCAATTCCTGGAACATCTCATATGGTCCATGACGTTCAAAACGTCTTTGAAGTCCCTGATTCTAAGCCGTTAAGCATGGTGCACTAAACTATCAAGTAGTCATCATATTGAGCTAGCCAAACGCTCATAACGTGCGCATCCGCTCTGCAATAGGTTTGTCACCTAGCGGTGCATTAAGGACATAATTCTTACGTGCAGCAATAAGGATAAACCTCGATCACGGATCCAATCCGCATCATTGCTACTAACATCTTTCAACACAATTTTCTAGGAACATATCAAAATAAACATATGAAAGCAACAACGCGAGCTATTGATCTACAACATAATTTGCAAAATACTACCAGGACTAAGTTCATGATAAATTTAAGTTCAATTAATCATATTACTTAAGAACTCCCACTTAGACAGACATCTCTCTAGTCATCTAAGTGATCACGTGATCCAAATCAACTAAACCATGTCCAATCATCACGTGAGATGGAGTAGTTTCAATGGTGAACATCACTATGTTGATCATATCTACTATATGATTCATGTTCGACCCTTCGGTCTCCGTGTTCCGAGGCCATATCTGTTATATGCTAGGCTCGTCAAGTTTAACCTGAGTATTCCGCATGTGCAACTGTTTTGCACCCGTTGTATTTGAACGTAGAGCCTATCACACCCGATCATCACGTGGTGTCTCAGCACGAAGAACTTTCACAACGGTGCATACTCAGGGAGAACACTTCTTGATAATTTTAGTGAGAGATCATCTTAAAATGCTACCGTCAATCAAAGCAAGATAAGATGCATAAAGGATAAACATCACATGCAATCAATATAAGTGATATGATATGGCCATCATCATCTTGTGCTTGTGATCTCCATCTCTGAAGCACCGTCGTGATCACCATCGTTACCGGCGCGACACCTTGATCTCCATCGTAGCATCGTTGTTGTTACGCCATCTATTGCTTCTACGACTATCGCTACCGCTTAGTGATAAAGTAAAGCAATTACAGGGCGTTTGCATTTCATACAATAAAGCGACAACCATATGGCTCCTGCCAGTTGTCGATAACTTCGGTTACAAAACATGATCATCTCATACAATAAAATATAGCATCATGTCTTGACCATATCACATCACAACATGCCCTGCAAAAACAAGTTAGACGTCCTCTACTTTGTTGTTAAAAATTTTACGTGGCTGCTACGGGCTGAGCAAGAACCGTTCTTACCTACGCATCAAAACCACAACGATAGTTCGTCAAGTTAGTGTTGTTTTAACCTTCGCAAGGACCAGGCGTAGCCACACTCGGTTCAACTAAAGTTGGAGAAACAGACACCCGCTAGTCACCTGTGTGCAAAGCACGGCGGTAAAACCAGTCTCGCGTAAGCGTACGCGTAATGTCAGTCCGGGCCGCTTCATCCAACAATACCGCTGAACCAAAGTATGACATGTTGGTAAGCAGTATGACTTGTATCGCCCACAACTCACTTGTGTTCTACTCGTGCATATAACATCAACGATAAAACCTAGGCTTGATGCCATCGTTGGGGAACGAGTAATTTCAAAAATTTCCTACGCACATGCAAGATCATGGTGATGCATAGCAACGAGAGGGAGAGTGTTGTCCACGCACCCTCGTGAGACCGTAAGCGAAGCGTTATGACAACGCTGTTGATGTAGTCGACGCCTTCACGACCCGACCGATCCAAGTACCGAACGTCGACACCTCCGAAGTTCAGCACACGTTCAGCTCGATGACGATCCCGGACTCGATCCAGCAAAGTGTCGGGATGAGTTCCACAAGACGACGGCGTGGTAGGACGATGATGATGTTCTATCGACACGGGCTTCGCCTAAGCACCGCAACGACATGACCGAGGTGGAATATGGTGGAGGGGGGCACCGCACACGGCTAAGGAACGATCACGAAGATCAACTTGTGTTGTTGTGCCTAGAGGTGCCCCCCTGCCCCCGTATATAAAGGAGCAAGGGGGGAGGGGCGGGCGGCCTAGGAGGGGGCGCGCCACCGGGAGTAGGACTCCCTCCTTCCTTGTTGGAGTAGGAGAAGGGGAAAGAGGGGGAGAGGAAGAAGAAAATGGGCTGCGCCCTTGTCCACCCGGACCAGAGGGGGGGCGCAGGCCTCCTTCCTTTTGGCCTCTCTCCTCTATTCCCGTATGGCCCAATAAGGCCCATATACTCCCCGGCGAATTCCCGTAGCTCTCCGGTACTCTGAAAAATACTCGAATCACTCGGAACCTTTCCGAACTCCGAATATAGTCGTCCAATATATCGATCTTTACGTCTCGACCATTTCGAGACTCCTCGTCATGTCCCCGATCTCATCCGGGACTCCAAACTCCTTCGGTACATCAAAACTCATAAACTCGTAATAAAACTGTCATCAAAACCTTAAGCGTGCGGACCCTACGGGTTCGAGAACTATGTAGACATGACAGAGACACGTTTCCGGTCAATAACCAATAGCGGAACCTGGATGCTCATATTGACTCCTACATATTCTACGAAGATCTTTATCGGTCAAACCGCATAACAACATACGTTCTTCCCTTTGTCATTGGTATGTTACTTGCCCGAGATTCGATTGTCGGTATCCAATACCTAGTTCAATCTCGTTACCGGCAAGTCTCTTTACTCGTTATGTAATGCATCATCCCGCAACTAACTCATTAGTTACATTTCTTGCAAGGCTTATAGTGATGTGCATTACCGAGAGGGCTCGGAGATACCTCTCTGACAGTCGGAGTGACAAATCCTAATCTTGAAATACGCCAACCCAACATGTACCTCCGGAGACACCTGTAGAGCTCCTTTATAATCACCCAGTTACGTTGTGACGTTTGGTAGCACACAAAGTGTTCCTCCGGTAAGCGGGAGTTGCATAATCTCATAGTTACAGGAACATGTATAAGTCATGAAGAAAGCAATAGCAACATACTAAACGATCAAGTGCTAAGATAACGGAATGGGTCAAGTCAATCACATCATTCTCCTAATGATGTGATCCCGTTAATCAAATGACAACTCATGTCTATGGCTAGGAAACTTAACCATCTTTGATTCACGAGCTAGTCAAGTAGAGGCATACTAGTGACACTATGTTTGTCTATGTATTCACACATGTATTATGTTTCCGGTTAATACAATTATAGCATGAATAATAAATATTTATCATGAAATAAGGAAATAAATAATAACTTTATTATTGCCTCTAGGGCATATTTCCTTCAATATCCCCCTCTCGTGGGGCTATACCAAGATAATTAGCCACACGGGTTGCATAAATTCCTCCAAATAAATCTCCAGCTCTACCATTGTTCTGCAACCTATGTGCAACTATTGCCCCCCAAGTTATAACCTTTATAACCTAACACAGCACTCTTGAGGACACAAAGATCAGGGACACACATATGACATGCTTCGTCTTTACTGTTAATGCATCTACCCATGAAGAGAGCAAAATAATGTATAGCAAGAAAATGAATGCTCCCTATGGTAGCTTGTGCAATATCCCTTGATTCTGCCACAGTAATACTAGCAAGGAAATCTCTAAATTCAGATTTGTGAGGACCATTAATATTACCCCACTGCGCAAGTTTGCAAGCAGTTGTAAAATCCTCCAAGTCCATGGTTTAAGATGTATCATAAAGACACTAGGAGAATTACGCGTATAGTTATATTTAAACCTCCGAACAAAGGAATCAGTCAATTGATAGTATTGAGGACACTTATCTTGTAAGAAGTCCTCCAGCTCAGCATTACGCACATACGCGTCAAATTCCTCCTTAAAGCCTGCTTCGACCATAAAATCATCGGATGGCCACTCACAACCTCGAACATCTGCGTCCCTCGGTAATTCTACATCTTGCTCATAGCAATCCTGGGCCCTTTCTTCACCGAGGAACCACCTTGGTACATTCTCCTAGACATAATTCTTTTTCTGAAAATTTTCTGAAATTTTAGCAACTTCAAGATAAAAGTGAATAAAACTAAACAAGATTGATAGCAACTACTCCTACAAGTTCCTAGAGCCTATATCATGCATGCTTGGGACCTCATAAATTTAATATGCAAGCTCAAGAACATGGTCACCTATGCAGCAAAAATTTGCAATGAATAAAGCACTAGAAAAAAAACTATTGGACCAATGGAGGAGTCACATACCAAGCAACAATCTCCCAAAGCAGTTTTGTGAATGGAGCTTTGAGCAAGGAGATCGAAAATCGCAGCAAAATGATCTAGAACTCGTGCTTGAGCTGGATGGGGATTTTTTGTGAAGAAGATGGAGTGTGTGGGTGCTGGCATAGTGGTGGGTGGCCACCAGGGGCCCACGAGACAGGGGGCGCGCCCTCCACTCTCGTGGCCTGGTGCTTGCCCCTCCTGCAGTGATTTCAGTGCCTAAAATCCTCAAATATTCCATAAAAAATCATACTAAATTTGCATGGCATTTGGAGCACTTTTATTTTTGGGATATTTTTTATTGCACGGATATTTCAAAAAACAGAAAAATAATAATATTTTTGCTTTATTTATTCTAAATAACAGAAAGTAAAAAGAGGGTACAGAAGGTTGTGCCTTCTAGTTTCATCCATCTCGTGATCATCAAAATGAATCCACTAACAAGGTTGATCAAGTCTTGTTAACAAACTCATTCGGAATAACACGGATCCGGAGAAATTTCAAATAACACTAAGTTACCTCAACGGGGATATGAAAATCCCCAACAATAAGAATATCATATTTTTTTCTTGACAGTAGGGAGAGGAAATTCAAAACCTCCAATAATGATAGTTGGAACTTTTCCAATAGAATTGATGCTATGGACTTGATATTGTTTCCTAGGAAAATGTACCGTATGCTCATTACCATTAACATGAAAAGTGACATTGCCTTTGTTGCAATCAATAACAGCCCCTGCAGTATTCAAAAAGGGTCTACCAAGGATAATCGACATACTATCGTTCTCGGGAATATCAAGAATAACAAAGTCCGTTAAGATAGTGACATTTGCAAAGATATTTCAGTAGGTGTCAACTTATTCAATTCAAGTCTACGATATAAAGAGAGAGGCATAACACTAACACCGGCTCCAAGATCACATAAAGCAGTTCTAACATAATTTCTTTTAATGGAGCATGGTATAGTTGGTACCCCCAGATCTCCAAGTTTCTTTGGTATTCCACCCTTAAAAGTGTAATTAGCAAGCATGGTGGAAATTTTAGCTTCCGGTATCTTTCTTTTATTTGTAATGATATCCTTCATATATTGAGCATAAGGATTTACTTTAAGCATATCAGTTAAGCGCATACATAAGAAAATAGGTCTAATCATTTCAGCAAAGCGCTCAAAATCCTCATCATCCTTTGTCTTGGATGGTTTAGGAGGAAAGGGCATGGGTTTCTGAACCCATGGTTCTCTTTCTCTACCGTGCTTCCTAGCAACAAAATCTCTCTTTCCATAACATTGATTCTTTGATTGTGGGTTATCAAGATCAACAGCAGGTTCAATCTCTACTTCATTATTTTTGCTAGGTTGAGCATCAACATGAACATTATCATTAACATTATCACTAGGTTCATGTTCATCACCGATTATGTTTCAAAGATCGAAATAGAAATATCATTGGGATTCTCGTGTGTCTCTGACAGAGGTTCACTAGAAGCATGCAAAGTCCTATCATTTTTCTTTTTCTTCTTTTTAGAAGAACTAGGTGCCTCTAAATTATTTCTCTGAGAATCTTGCTCGATTCTCTTAGGGTGGCCTTCAGGATACAAAGGTTCCTGAGTCATTCTACCAGTTCTAGTAGCCACTCTAACAGCAAAGTCATTTTTATTATTTAGTTCATCAAGAAAATCATTTTGAGCTTTGAGTACTTGATCAACTTGAGTAGCAACCATAGAAGCATATTTGCTAATGAGTTTGAGTTCACCTTTAACTCTAGCCATATTATCGCTCACGCGTCCTATCTTGAAAGCATTGTTCTTTAACTCTCTACCAACATAAGCATTAAAACTTTCTTGTCTAGCCATAAAGTCATCAAATTCATCTAAGCATCTAAGCTCGGATGGTGAACGAGCTCATCTTGCAGAATGTGGGCGACTGGAACAGGGGACTAGTCCGAAGCATTTTTATCATGTTCGACACCGATGCTATCTTATCCATCCTGGTATGCACAAGACCTGTTGATGACTTCTTGGCTTGGAGCCATGATCGTAAGGGCATTTTTACAATAAGATCTGCCTACCGCATGCTAGTAACAACTAAATTTCGAAGGGAAGCTTGGCTGGAAGGATGGTGTGACTCGTCGAATACAAAATCAGAGGAACGATCGTGGTGTCAACTCTGGAAGATCCAGGTTCCTTCGAAAATTCGAGTGTTTCTTTGGAGATTAGCATAGCAGTCCATACCTACTGCAGATCTGCTCCACCACCGGAAAATGGCGACGACCAGCCGGTGCAGGATATGCGGCAATGAGAATTCGTGGCGTCACTCGTTGATGGAATGTACCATGTTAAGATGTGTGTGGGCGCTAGAGGAAGAGCATTTGCTATCGGCTCTAAGTGAGGTAACAGAACCTGATGCACGTAGATGGATCTTCACTATAACGGAGAAACTATCATCGTCGGATTTCACCAGAGCTCTAGTCACTCTATGGGCTATTTGGCACGCTCGACGGAAGGCAATCCACGAAAATATATTTCAAAGCCCAGCGGGCACGCACTGCTTTGTTGATCTTTTTATCTCAGATATATCAGCCTCGAGGCCTACGCAACAGAACCAGGCGCGAGCTCCAATAGTGAACCAGCGCTGGACTCCTCCACCACTAGGTCACTGCAAGATGAAAGTGGACGGGGCTACAACCAAATAAGCAAGGCGAGGATCAGTGGGTGTCATCTGTCGAGCCTTTGATGGCTCGTTCATGGGAGCTTCAGCCATATGTTTTGAGGGTGTCTCCGACCCGGCATCTCTTTGTTGAAAATATGAGCAAATTACTACGAGATTTAATCCGAATAAACAGAAGATAAATCATGACTACAGTAGCAGAGATTGAACTAATCATGCAAACTAGCATAGCAGATGAACAGATCACATCAAGAGCACATACTAGAAACATGAATTCTACCACGATCTCGAACGGGAAAGATAGAATCACATACGATGCAGCGGGAGCAGCACCGCCGGCATTGACGTTGTCGCCCATGTTGTCGAGGATGAGGTTGCCGAGGTCGGCGAAGAAGTCATAGTTCGCGAAGTCGTCGCTGCCAGCAGTCGCGTGAGTGCGCTCCCCAAAAACCTGATCGCCCCTCTCCTATACAGGATCACGAGAGGCGGGGTTCCGGAGGCCTGCTGTCCTTTCTCCCGGTGCACGCCGAAAGGAGGGATGGAGAAGACTTGCTTGGAGGCGCAATGATCTGGAACGGTGGTGAGAAACCATACGAAGCGGCGACGGCTAGGGTAGACGTCTGTCTGACTATATAGTGCGGGCCGGGTAGGTCGTGGGAGTAAACCCCAAGTCCGAGTTGTCACTATCCAAAAGAATCGGAAATGTTTCAGTAATTAGTGTGTCCGTTAATTATTAATTAATGACTCATTAATTTTTCCCGAGCAGCAAAAATATAGACAACGTGCATAGCTCTGTCCTCGGCTCGGCTCAATCCCGCAACCCGCGGCACGTCGTGACGAGGCATGGCGTGGCGAGGCGAGCGAGGAGGAGGAGCATGCGTGTAGATCTCCTCTTCTCATGCTCATACAAGTGGTAGAAGGGCTCACCTTATAAAGAGGTGCAACTCTCTCTCAACTTATGAGGTGGGACTAAGCTTTAGCCTCACTCACTCCAGTCACATGTGTGCATGAATGGGCCAAGATAATTTAAGAATTTTAGTTGGGCTTTGGGCCAAAAGCCCACTAGCAAATTCCAACAATCCCCCACAAAGTCTCATTGGCACATTTCACCATTTGGTTCCAAAACATTGTTTATATGCCGGTGCTTGGTGGAGACTGTGAAGTTGAACTTACATTTAGAGATTTATGCTACACTAGATCACAACTTGAATAGTGGACTATGCCTTGAACTACAAGTTTTCTGCGAGACTAGTTTCACACAAATTCTTGACCGATACTGGGCTGCCGCAAGGCTTCCCCGCGGGTGGAGCCTATACGTCGTACTCCAGGGCCTTTTCATGAATTTATTAGAGAACACCCAATTCTCAAAGACTGCGACGTTAACAGTCAAATTCATATAGGTGTGTTCCTCAAAAGATGCTCTGCATGACAACATCTCTGCTTACTCAAATAAGCCACTTGGAACACATTAAGATAAATATCAACCTGCCATGCAGATCAGGAGAGTATTGCATCTACACGGAGTGGGATAATTAAAATAGGGATACTCTCCTCTCAGCTGACCAACAGCTTGCCTCCCACTTCGACTTCACGGGATCTCCGATCACATAGAGTGGGTTACCACTATGGACAACTCATGCGGTGGGTCTCAAACTCATCTCCGTCGATGCATTATCTATCACATTACATGATAAACCCTTTGTGAAGGGATCTGCCAAGTTTTTCGTTGTTTGGATATAATCCAACATAATAACTCCGGAGTTCCTCAATTTTCTGACAGATTTTAGTCTTCTCTTCACATGCCTTGAGGACTTCATATTGTCCTTAGAACTATTTATCTTGACGATCACAGTTTGATTATCACAGTTCATCAGGATAGGGGGTATTGGTTTTTCAGCCATAGGTAAGTCCATCAATAGCTCATGAAGCCAATCTGCTTCAACAGTGGCAATGTCTAATGCTGTGAGTTCTGCTTCCATAGCTGACCTTGTTAAGATGGTCTGCTTGCAAGACTTCCAAGAAACAGCGCCACCACCGAGTGTAAAAACATAATCACTTGTGGCCTTAATCTCATTAGCATCAGATATCCAGTTTGAGTCACTATAACCCTCCAGTACCCTTGGATACCCGGTGCAGTGAATCCCATAGCTCGCGGTGCCTTTCAAATAGCGCATAACTCTCTCAAGCACATGCCAATGACCATCTCCCAGTTTTGACACAAACCAACTCAGCTTACTCACAGCAAAAGATATGTCAGGCCTCGTGGCACTCGCCAAATACATAAGCGAGCCGATAATCTGAGAATACCTCAGTTGATCTCTAGCAATCCATCGATTCTTTTGAAGCAACACACTAGCATCATATGGAGTTGGAGAAGGCGTGCAGTCGCTATACCCAAAACGACTCAAGACCTTTTCCACATAGTGAGACTGAAGCAGTGTGATCCCACCATTCTCATCTCTCAACAGCTTGATGTTCAAGATAACATCAGCTACTCCTAGATCCTTCATCTCAAAACAGTGAGATAGGAAATCCTTAACCTCCTCGATTAGATCAAGTTTGGTTCCAAAGATCAGTATGTCATCGACATACAGACAAAGAATAACTCCTTCGCCCCCACCATGGCAATAGTACACACACTTGTCACCATCATTTACTACAAAGCCGGCAGTAGTTAATGTTCTTTCGAACTTCTCATGCCACTCCTTAGGAGCTTGTTTAAGGCCATATAAAGACTTTAATAACTTGCACACCTTTCCTTCGTGACCAGGTACTACAAAACCATCTGGCTAATCCATGTAAATTTCCTCCTTCAACTCTCCATTGAGGAAAGCCTTCTTAACGTCCATTTGATGAACGAGAAGACCATGTGAGGTAGCCAGTGATAGTAGCACCCGAATTGTGGTCAGTCTAGCCACGGGTGAGTAAGTATCAAAGAAGTCTTCACCTTCTTTCTGGGTATAACCCTTAGCCACAAGCCGTGCCTTGTACTTTTCAATCGTACCATCAGGTCTAAGCTTCTTCTTGAGCACCCACTTACATCCTACAGGTTTGCACCCATAAGGACGGTCATTGATCTCCCTGGTTCCATTAGCTAAGATGGAATCCATCTCGCTACGAGCAGCTTCCTTCCAAAGAGTCGAGATCGGAGATGCATAGGCTTCAAATAGTCCCGGTGTGTCATCCACAAGGTACACAATGAAATCATCACCAAAGGACTTTGCGGTCTTCTGTCTCTTACTCCTTACAGGAGTTTCATTGTCACCCTCAACAAGATTCTCAACGTGTTTCATCACAATGGTGGGTTCAGGAATTACAGTGAGTTCCTCACTAGATGGAGTAGGTAACTCCTGATTTGATGAACTCGACATATTCTTCATAGGAAATATGTCCTCAAAGAAAGTTGCATCATTAGACTCCATAATCGTACCAACATGCATGTCGGATACCTCAGATTTTATTATCAAAAATCTATAGCCAATGCTATGAAAAGCATAGCCCAGAAGAACACAATCCACGGTTTTTGGTCCAAGCTTGCACTTCTTGGGAATTGGTATATTGACTTCCGCCAAACAACCCCAAGAACGTAGGTAAGAGAGTTTCAACCTTTTCCTTTCCCATTCCTCAAATGGAGTCATGGTCTTATGCTTTGTGGGAACTCGGTTTAGGACATGACACGCAGTCATTAGCGCCTCCCCCCACCATTCCTTGGAAAGACCCGATGTGTCTAACATGGCGTTAACCAAATCAGTTAGAGTTCGGTTCTTTCTTTCGGCCACCCCATTTGACTGAGGTGAGTAGGGAGGCGTCCTCTCATGGATTATACCATGTTCCGCACAAAACAGATCAAAATCATTGGAAAAATACTCTCCACCACGATCGGACCTAAGCCGTTTAATTTTTCGATCAAGTTGGTTCTCTGCCTCAGCTTTATAGTTTTTGAAGAAAGTTAAAGCCTCATCTTTTGATTTCAGAAGATACACATAACAATATCTAGTGGAGTCATCAATCAACGTCATGAAATATCTCTTTCCACCTTTTGTCAACACGCCATTCATCTTACAAAGATCAGAATGTATAAGCTCTAGTGGCGCCATGTCTCTTGCCTCTGCAGTCTTATGGGACTTGCGTGGTTTCTTAGCTTGCACACATAGTTGGCACTTAGAGCCTTTGACAGTAGAGATTTTCATAATTAAATTCATATTGGCTAGCTGCGTCATGCAACCAAAGTTAATATGACAAAGTCGTGAATGCCAAATATCCAACTCATTATTATGGCAAACATTATTAATAACTTTAGTGCAAATGTCTGACAAAGATAGGCGGAACATGCCTCCGCACTCATAGCCTTTTCCAACAAATTGTCCACACTTGGAAATTACAACTTTATTGGACTCAAACCATCTCGACATAAACGGGAACCGCTAACGAGATTTTTATTGGTGGACGACACATGATGAACGTTCTTCAGACGCACGGTCTTGCCTGAAGTAAACTTCAGATCGACCGTACCAACACCTCAAACATTGGCATGTGACCCGTTCCCCATCAGCACGGGAGAAGTCCCTGTGACCTGGTAAGAAGAAAACATTGAGGCGTCAGCACAAACATGTACATTGGCACCGGTGTCAATTAACCAATCAGAAGATTGAAATACTGAAAGGATGGTAGGAAGAATATCATACCCAGATTACTTCATATCAGTATCACCAATGACAACATTAGCGGACTTGCCGCTCTTCTCATGTTCGCGCTCCTCAAAGCGGTTAGGACACTTCGGAGCCCAGTGATTAGGATCACCGCAGACATGGCAAAGTCCCTTCCCCTTCTTGTGAGAATTCTTCTTGAAGTTGGTAGAATGCGATGGCTTGTTCTTTGTATCAAACTTGCCTTTGCCCTGAGTTTTGTTCTTGTTGTTTTTGAACTTGTTGGGCTGGAA
Organism: Aegilops speltoides; assembly: GCA_021437245.1. Taxonomy (NCBI): domain Eukaryota; kingdom Viridiplantae; phylum Streptophyta; class Magnoliopsida; order Poales; family Poaceae; genus Aegilops; species Aegilops speltoides. The sequence goes on along the minus strand of CM038145.1, from coordinate 21,382,530 downwards.
GTTCTTCTTCTGTACCATATGGGCACTAGAAGCTCCCTCAGCAACTCGAGCACGTGTGTCCTTTGCTCTCGCCTTCTCTTCAACATCAAGAGTACCAATGAGATCCGCAACGAAAAACTCTTGTCTCTTGTGTTTCAGGGAAGTAGCAAAATTGTTCCACGAAGGTGGAAGCTTAGCAATGATGCCTCCAGCAACAAATTTGTCCGGCAACACACACTTGAAGTACTCAAGTTCTTTTATGAAGCGATCAGATCTCATGAGCCTGCTGTACAACAGAGCGCTCATCAGTCATCTTGTAGTCATAGAATTGCTCCATGACGTACAACTTGCTGCCGGCATCGGAGGCACCAAACTTGGCCTCGAGTGCAGCCCACATGTCCTTGCCGTTGTCAAACGACATATACGAGTCCACAATGGAGTCATCAAGAACACCCAGAAGAGCGCCTTTAAAGAGAGTATCGATCTTCTCAAAAGTTTCCAGCTGTGCTGGATTAAGATCGCCCTCAGGCTTGCCCTTGGTGGCGTCATAGCAGCTCATGGTCAGAAACCAGTAGACTGCTCTCGTGCGCCACCTCTTATATTGCGCCCCCTTAAAGGGATGCGGCTTCAGATGCACAGCAAAACCACTCGGAGCAAATTGCCTATAATCAGGTTTTTGGATTGTTGAAAATATGAGCAAATTACTACGAGATTTAATCCGAATAAACAGAAGATAAATCATGACTACAGTAGAGAATGAACTAATCATGCAAACTAGCATAGCAGATGAACAAATCACATCTAGGGAACATACTAGAAACATAAATTCTACCACGATCTCGAATAGGAAACATAGAATCACATACGATGCAGCGGGAGCAGCACCACCGGCGTTGACGTTGTCGCCCATGTCGTCGAGGATGAGGTTGCCGAGGTCGGGGAAGAAGTCGCCGTCAAATGAAGTCGTTGCTGCCAGGCGATCGCATGAAAAGCGCCTCAAAACCTGATCGCCTTATCCCGTCTGGGATCACGAGAGGCAGGGTTCCGGAGGCCTGCTGTCCCTTCTCCCGATGCACGCCGAAAGGAGGGATGGAGAAGACTTGCTTGGCGGCGCAATGATCTGGAACAGTGGTGAGAAACCATACGAAGGGGCGGCGGCTAGGGTAGACGTCTGCCTGACTTTATAGTGCGGGCCTACCAATTAGCGTGTCCGTTAATTCTTAATTAATGACTCATTAATTTTTCCCGAGCAGCAAAAACATAGACAACGTGCATAGCTCTGTCCTCGGCTCGGCTCAATCCTCAAGAACCCACGGCGCTGGGCCTTGGCCTTGGCGCAAGGCCAAGGCAAGGCGTGGCGAGGCGAGCGAGGAGGAGCGCGCGTGTAGGTCTCCTCTTCTCATGCTCGTACAAGTGGTAGAAGGGCTCACCTTATAAAGAGGTGCAACTCTCTCTCAACTTATGAGGTGGGACTAAATTTTAGCCTCATCACTCCACTCACATGTGTGCATGAATGGGCCAAGAGAATTTCAGAATTTTAGTTGGGCTTTGGGCCAAAAGCCCACTAGCAAATTCCAACACTCTTGAAGCCCTAGCTTGCAGGGAGGCTTTGGCTTTGGCGACCGATCTCATGCAAACACAAGTGGTGGTCGCATCGGATTGCAAGGAAATGGTCTCCAATATTTCTGAAGGCAATGGAGGAACACATGCACATATCATCCGGGAGATCAAGCAAATGGAGTCTGAATTTCAATCTTGTTCTTTTATTTTTGAACGTAGAACTACAAATATCGAGGCACATAACCTCGCCAAATACGCGCTTAGTATGTCTAATGGTCGTCATGTTTGGCTGCTTCAACCTCCAAACTTGATGTATTCCTCAGAATATTCTTGAGTAATAAAGCGTGTGTTTTAGCCTCAAAAAAAATCTATGCTCGGAAACCAAATCGCCTCACTCACTATTGGCAAGCTTTGGTAGATATCATCAAAACGCACTGTCGTTTGGCTAGGATCAGGACCAGATGAGGTCGTCAACAATATCAACCCCATTGAAGTACATTACATAAAACCAATTCTCGTAGTACATTACATAACCCCATTGAACTACGTATTTAATACAAGTAGTTCTCGCAAAAGAAAATATCATTGAAGTACTCCCTCCGTTCCTAAATGTAAGTCTTTGTAGAGATTTTACTATAAACCGCATATGGATGTATGTAGATGCATTTTAAGTTCAGATTCATTTGTTTTGCTCCGTATGTAGTCCACCTATTAGAATCTCTACAAAGACTTATATTTAGAAATGGAGCTAGTACATTACATAAAACAAATTCCCGCAGCAAGGCATAGATCTGAGAGATTTAGTTGACATATAAACCGATTTGTCGCAATGTGGAGGCTTAAATTGCTGGTAAAAAGGTATATTTGGAGGTACAAGGAATAAATAATGCCGATCGGATCTATCTCTTCTTCTTCTTCTTCTTTTGAGAAGAGGATCTATCTATATCTATATATAATATCCCCGCAAAAAAAAATATATCTATATATAATAAAATAAATATTGTAGACAAATTAATGCATGTCGTCGTCCCTTACTCGGTGTAGAAACTGATGGATCGATTCTTGAAACAGCCCCCGGTCCGACTGGATCAAGCTATCTGCAACCCTTTGCCCCTCCGGATTGCCGGCATACCACTCGATCACAAGAATCATGAAGACGGCGCCAAACCAGAAAGCAGTGAGGAGTGCGAGGAAGCCCACGAGCTGCACGGCCACGTCCAGAGCTTTTGACGTTGGATGGGAATCGTGGATGTCCCCCGTGAACACGAAGAAGACGATAAGCGCGAGGAAGGAGAAGCCCATCGTGGCTATGAACATGCACCTGCAACACTCGGTCGGCTCCGCCTCCACCACGCCGCCGTCGGGATCCTCGATGTCGGCCATCGATGGAAGCTAGCTGCTAAGTAGCCCGATAGATCAGCTCGATCGACGATCGTAGTTCTGACGACGTTTACAGTTAAAGCCTCGTGTGAAAACCACCGATTTGGGCTTGATCATCATCGTATTTACCGGCCGGTCGATAAATACGTACCGCATGCGGATCGGGCTTCCTTCCAGCGCGGCCCTCTTCCTCTTTTGTTTTTGAGAATTAGCCTTTTTTTCTTTGAGGGATTTTGAGAATTTGCTGAGGTAGGCCTCACCGCTGCCTATAGTGGGCGGCCCAGTAGGAATCTTTTAGCCTTCTCTTTTTTTCTCTCTTCGTTTTTTTCATTTCGTTTTTTTTTGCTTATGTGTCTCTGTGTGTGTGTGTGTGTGAAATCACTAATTAAGGAGTACTTTTTGCAAAAGTCACTTCCATCTCCTAAGGTTGCATGAAGTGTCACACTGCATGTGCGTCACTTATCGCAATCTGAACTTTTTCCTTTTATCGTAGATTCGTTTATTCAAAACATTTTATCTCTCAAACCGCATGTCTGAATCTCGTGCCAATTTCACCGTCAGATTTCTCACGTCGAGATGTTAAAAACTAGAACCTTGATATATTTCAGTGAACTTTTTTTCACAAAAAACAAGAAGAAAAAACCGAACCGGAAGCACATTTTTCCCTTTTCGAGAGGCATGACCGTGTCTTATGTGGAAGTAAATCCGTGTCTCCACAAGAAATAAATTTGTGCATCCACGTGAAATAAATATGTGCTTCTCACGGAAGGAATTTCACTTTCCGAGAGGCACGGCCATGCCTCTCGCGGGAAAAAACCTGTGTCTTTCCCTTTTCAGGAGGCATGGTTGTGCCTCTCGCGGAAGAAAAAAAAAAGAAAATGCATTTTTTTCTTTCCAAGCAAATTCATGCCTCCATGAAAAGTAAATCCGTACTCTCGTGGAATGAAAAAAAACATTTTTTTTCCTTTCCGAGAGGCCCAGTCGTGCCTCTAGCAAAAGCAAATCCGTGCCTCCACGAGAAGTAAATACGTGAGTTATGCCTCTCACGGAAGCAAATTCGTGCATCTTACGAAGAAAAAAGAAATAATATGTTTTTTCACGTATTTTTTCCCAAAAGCTAAGAAAAACCGGAACAAATTGGAAGCCGAAAATGCGTACGGAAAAAATACAAAGGGAGCGCCGCGTGACATGTGGCGGCGGCTGAGAGAGCGCCAAGTGGCGTGCTCCCAAACCGCCCCAAGTTACCCTTGGGAGGACTTTCGAAGGAGTACTCCATAATCAGTTGCTCTCATGGGCATCCTACAGTGTGCCAGCCCAGTTGGAATCTTCTAGCCATTTCTTTCTTTTTCTCAGTGAAGTTTTGTTTTCCATCTCGTTTTGTTTTTCTTACTTATATAGGACTCCTCTTTTATACTCCCAAGAGTGAGTACATACTTTCACCCCGGCGAAACAGGCATGGAGAGTTTTACAAAATCCAGCCTCACTATGTGCAAGAGTGCTCAAGGCTCGATATTTCAGGGAGGGGGCGATTCTGAATGCAACATGCCCCTCCGGGGCCTCATATACTTTCCGAAATATCCTGTACGGACGCGATTTGTTGAGGGAGGGCACTATATGGCGCATAGGAGATGGATCTAAAATCAACATCCATCATGACAACTGGATAGCAAGACAGGGAAGTTTGAAGCCACTTGGGCAAGCGTATGTGCAGGGTGTCACTAAGGTACGTGATCTAATGACACCAAATGACAGGGCTTGGGACATGAATAAGGTTGATGGTATGTTCTCACTGGAGGACGCCAACGATGTCAAACAGCTAGCTATCGAAGGCCCGGGAATGGAAGATTATATTGCATGGAACTATACGAAGAACGGAGTGTTCTCCGTGAGGTCTGCATACCACCTCAAGATGATGTTGAATGGGATTAAGACCGGACGGCCGGGCACTTCTTCCTCAGTTCAAAAACACAAAGGGTGGCTGGGATTGTGGGACACATGTGCTCCAAATAAGGCGAAAATACATATGTGGAGGTTGATGAGAAACGGGCTAGCAGTCGGGTCGGAGCTGCTAAGACGCCGCATCAAGGCTGGGGTCTTTTGTGCGGCATGCGGGAGAGAGGAGACGCTTATGCACAGGTTTTGGACTAGCCCGCATTCGGTTCTCTTCTGGAAGGTCCTGCGCTCGGAGAAAGGAGTTGCGGTGGCAACCCCACCGTGTCAGATTGACTCCTCGGCGCTCTCTCATCATGGCTGCAGGGATGGTTCGCAAAGGCGAACGAGGACGAACGAGCGGCGATGGTCCAGGCTTGTTATGGTCTATGGTTGGCTAGAAACAAAGCAAAGGATGGGAAGAAGATAGCGACGTCAGTCTGTGCGTACATGGTAGAATGGTTCCAGGTACACAAGAAGGAGGCCCCGGCTGTAGCGAAGAAGGAAATTCAGAAGTGGACAGCGCCGGCAGAGGGCTGGATTAAAGCGAATTCAGATGGTGCTGTCTCAAAACATGGAGACAAGGGAGGCGGAGGAGTAATCCTGAGAGGCCATGCGGGGGATTTCCGTGCGGCTGCATGTCATGTCTATCACCATGCGACGGAGCCGGAGATGGTGGAGATACTATCATGCAAAAGGGCGGTCCAACTAGCGGCCGGTATCAACGTACAGAAGCTGCACTTGGAGACTGACAACAAGACAGTGGCGTTGATGCTTCAGGGAAGGGAAAAGAACTTGGCTGCTGCAGGGCCAACAGTGGAGGAGATCAAAGCAATGTTCAGCTTGTTTCAGGAAGTAAAAGTGTCTTGGATAGGTCGATCGGCGAACTATGCCGCTCATAAACTCGCTAGAGTAGGGGTCGGAGAGGAACGGTGTAAGGTGTGGCTCATGGTGCCACCAGAATTTGTTCTTGATGTAGTCTCTGCGGAGATCCCAGACTCTTTTTAGATAAATAAAGTGATATTAACCCTAAAAAAACAGTGTTGATGGCCGGCCCTCGATGGCAAGTACTAACTAACCCGTGCAGGTGACAAGCCAATTAACATAAGCATGCATACCTACTTCCTAAAATCAAGGCTCACAAAGCCACTAGCTTTGTTCATTATGCAAACTGTATGTCACGGCTAGAGTTTACCTTAGACAATTTTTTAATAGGAAGGGGTATATTTCATTCTTTTAATAGGAAGTCTATGGAGGTATAGACACCCGCAAGAAATATATTGCAATTTTTAGGTGTATATTCTGCTTGTTTTTCCATGGAGTATATACTGTCATTTTTCCGTCGAGGGTATACATAGTGTCATTAAGTTTTGTAGGAGTACATATATACTTCATTTGCTAAGTAGTGTGTGGTTGGATGGTTAGAGGGACTGTGGTATCTCAGCCCACCAGGGTTCAAGTCCTGCTGCTCGCATTTATTTCTGGATTTATTTCAGGATTTCCGGCGATGCGCATTCAGTGGGTGGAGACGTTTCCGTCGACGACGAGGTGCCTACGGTGACTTTGTAAATTTCAAGATGACATACCGGCTCAGTCTTTCGAAGGTGCTCATAGGGGTGGAGTATGCGTGTGTGCGTTCATAGGGATGAGTGTATGCGCGCGTATATGAGCGTCTGCGTCTGTACTGTGTTAAAAAACATATATACTTCATTTGTTACGTAGTGTAAACTGGAATTTTTCCGAGGAGTATATACAGACTTTTTCCAAAGTATATATACTGCATTTTGTACTAGTAGATACTAACCTTTTTTACAATGGTTATACACTGTAATTTTTAAGGAGTATGTAATGAAATTTTAGAGTATATATGCATAATTCTTTAGGTTGTAGATACAACTTTTGAGGTGGAATATGCTGCTTACCAATTAGCATATACTATTGCAACTTGTCAGTATATACCACTTCCTGTAACTAGGAGTATATACTGCCCTTTGTAACTAGGAGCATATATACTACTCTTGAACAGTGGAGTATATGCTATTTTTTTCTTGGAATATACACTCCTTCTTTTTGTGATTTGTTATACACAACTCCTTCTTACCACTACCGGAATAACCCACTATGCCGGTGGCCTTTTGTCGGGCCGTCGGCATAGTTGGAGCTATACGGACTATATACAACATTTTTGTGACGGTGTATATTACTCTAGAACTGAATGTAATTTATCTAAAAGAAATTATGAACTAAAAAAAGGGTGTAGTGCCTTTAGAAACGAAATATACAATAACATAGAGTATAACTAATTTGAAATGTATAGTACGTGAATAGCAGTATAATTAATAGAATAACCACTACTAGGAAAAGGCCTACTAATGGCGCACCGATTTTGCCTACTAATGGCGCACTACCGGTGCGCCATTAGTAGCACGCCATTAGAATTTTTTACTAATGGCGCACTTGGCAGTGCGCCATTAGTATGTAACTTCATGCGCCATTAGTATGCCTCCCGTGGGGCCATATGTAACCATGTGCTTTGTCACACTAATGGCGCACTCTGCCTTGATGCGCCATTAGTATTCTTTAGCAAACTAATGGCGCACTCTGCCTTGATGCGCCATTAGTATGAATATTTGGTTTTTTTTGCTTTTCTGATTTTTGCACAGGTTACAAAATATATTATTGGACAGAATATAGACAGCAGCACACAGCAACATCAGATTCATCGAATACAATAGAAGATTAGTCTCCGAATACAATTCATCATATTAGTCTCCGAATTCAAAAGACCGAACAAAGATAAAACATTACAAGTCTCAAGACCGCGAGTATCGAGTTTGTCTTCACATTACAAGTCGATATCAATCATCTAAACTACCATCACATAAAAGAGAGTCGTGGTCATCACGATGAGCATCATCGCGATCAAACCGGGTCCTCATCCGGTTCCTCCAACGCCTCTCCTCTCTCCGCTAGATAGCGGCATATCTAGATTCGCCTCCGCCTAGTGTGTACCCTTTGTAACTGTTATCGCTGAACGGTGAACCTGTCTCCGACACTCCTCCCAGTCGTCGTAGACTCCGGCCCCTTACCCTTGTACTTGAGTGAATTCCTCCTTGACGGTGCGGAGCGCATTCGGACACCGGTCCTTCCTTTGCTTCTTTGATTGGCTGCCATCTGTGTGTGTGCCGCCATCATCAGTGGTGGCATCCTCGGCGGCACCATCAGTGGTGTCATCCCGGCGCCATTAGGGGTTGTGTAATCAGGATCAGTGTCTTCCGGCGTCCTCATAGCGGTGAGGTTGTTCTCCATCTCCGGGACAGCTCCAGAATTGCTTGTCACCAACCACCGCCTCATTGTCAGGGCCATGTTTCGCTCTAACTAGGAAAAAAGTTTGGTCAAAAAGTTGGTTATTATCAAGGAACAAGATCATGGTCTCATCATTTAGGGTTTGTCGACACCGAGGCACCCTAAAAGCCTAAGCTTTCATCATTTAGGGTTTGTCGACGCCGAGGCACCCTAAAAGCCTAAGCGTACATCATTTAGGTTCTCATTGACACCGAGGCATCCGGGGCAGCCAAGTTAAGTTTTCATCATTTAGGGTTTATCGATGCCGAGGCACCCTAGGTTGGGCCTAATCACTTGGCACTAATCAATTGGCTCTATTGCCACCTATGTTGGGTTTATCATCTAGGGTTTATCGATGCTAAGGAGAATTCTAAGTTGGGCCTAATCACTTGGCTCTATTGCCACCTATGGTTTAATGCAGCAAGAATGGCGGGGCAGTTGATCCTACTTAACTAAGTACTAAGATACCCCGGGCCATGCATTAGTCGCAAGTACCCCATATGTCCTATTTTTAGCAAAGTCATGCTAAAATTCATGGAAAATTTCAGCATGACCTTTGCTGAAAATAGGACATATGGAGTATCCGAATTTGCCGGAACGAAAGTTAATCAACATTCCGACAAACTCAAGGGCCTCTCGGGGTACCTGCAAATTCATCACGACACGATGGTCGGAGACATGACCTCTGCAAAATGGTCGGAGACACGATGGTCTTTCTCAATGTGATCAGTTGATGGATCAACACATAAAACATGTCCAATAAGTATGATTTATAGAGTCAACATCAGATGAATATATATAAAGTTTTTCTTCATCAGCCAGGCCCATGCAAGTAATCGCATCCAGCAACTATTTCGCTACTCAGAATTAACTACACTCAGATTTATAGATTCATTTTAGATGAGATCAGATTGAGCTCCAACTATAGCTGCAGCTGAGGGATCCATGAGCCATCATGCCAGCCAGCCAGGAAATAAACTTTACTTTCCAAAGGAAATAAAAATACAATGCATACATACATACTTAGTCAGCTATAGGTGTTGTTGTTAACTGAATTTTACTGATGTTGTTGTTAACTGAATTTTACTGATGTTAAATACAATGCATAAATACAATGCATACATACATACATATTTGGACGCTTACTTTCCAAAGGAAATAAAAATACAATGCATAAATACAATGCATACATACATGCATACTGAATTTTACTGATGTTGTTGTTAATCTGAATTTTAATCAGTCAAGAACACCTTCGGGCCACGATATAGGTGTAGTTTTCAGTCCTCTATCGGTTTACGATATAACTGAATTTTACCACGCCTCCCCTCCGGACGTTTGAGAGACAGGAGGGCCCACGCCTCCCTCTAGAGTTTTCGAGGGCCCACGCCTCCCTCCAAAGGGCAGGATGTTTGAGTTTTCGAGGCAACTCCCCACGATCCCTCCACCGGCAACTCCCCACGACGCAGAGGGGTTTTCTTCCCACGCCCGTAACTCCTCCTATTCCATTGCCGCCCATCTTCCTCCCTCTCGCCTCCCTCCTCATTCCATTGCCGCCCATCTTCCTCCCTCTGCCTCCCTCCTCATTCCATTGCCGCCCATCTTCCTCCTCTACCTCCCTCTGCCTCCAAAGATCAAGCAATGGCGGAGGAATCGTGAGCAACTCCTCCGCTCGCCAAGAGAATGGCGGAGGCATCGTGGAGCAACTCCCCTCCGTCTGCCAAGCATCACCGTGGTGAGGCGTCTGGCAAGGAGCCGCTGGTGGTCGACGACGACGTTCCGGTCCCCGGGTAGAAGCGGGACTACACCGTGCCGCTCAAGGTTGATATCCACCTGAAGGAGCCGCTGGATGTCATATGCACCAGCAATCCAGACGAAGCCGACAAGATGATCCGCAAGATGAGGAGGAGGCTCGGCGGCATGCTTCGTCGGAATATCGGCGTTGATGTCGAGTATACCAGGGAAGACAAACCTCCGCAAATTGCTGCAGTTCTGCAGTTATGCGTGGAGGATCTCGTCCTGGTATACCACATCACCGCGGCAACCAAATGGTAAAAACATCCAGTTCTGAAGTTTCTGTCTAATTAGTAGTTTCTAAAGTAGATGCAATAGTTATGAAGTTCTGAAGTAGATGCAATACTAGTTCTAAAGTTATGAAGTTTCTGTTTAATTAGTAGTTTTTGGTGATCATACAGAATGTTGTCTAGAAGTTTTTGTGATCATTTAGTAGCTGTTATGAATGTTGTCTTGTAATGCAAAAGATTGCAAAAAAAAGACATCATTGAGATGTTATGCTTGCTGTTTTGATCATACAGAGTGTTGTCTTGTAGTTGTTGTGATCATTTAGTAGTTGTTGTGATCATACTGTTTTAACTGAATTTTGGTTAGAACTGAAGATGCTATTTTAACTGAATTTTGCTTCAACTAAACCCATTTTAATTCTGTAGTTTCTGAAGTTTTTGAAGTAGATGAATTTGATGCACCAGATTAATTTAATGCAGGCCCAAGGAACTCCGCCCGCTCCTGCAGGAGAAGAAGTTGTACACCTTTGTTGGCTTCTGCATTGGAGGCGACAAGGAGAAGCTGAAGTTGTCTGGTTTAGAGATCAACCCCGACAATTACGTCGACTTGCAGCGCAAATGGAGAGTTCCAAACAATGGAAAGAAGTGGCAGTCTTTGGGTGAGTTTGCAGGCAGCCTCATCCACCCATCCTACAAGGAAATGAAGCAGAAGATCGACAGGAAATCGGACCACCTACTATGGGGGGACAGCCCACTGCCAAACAACCTCATTGAGTACGCCGCGAAAGATGCGTACGTCACCTACGAGGAATGGAAGAAAATCGAAATCACCAAAGAAGGTTTGGAGCTCTGGCAAGAGGCGGAGGATCATTGGGATGACCCCTACTACTGGGGATATTGAGTTGTTTGTGGTATTGGGATGACCTCTACTACTTACTGTGTCTCAGTTTGTAGTCATGTGGTTGAACAAGTTTGCTTTTGTTATGTTGAGCAAGTTTGCTTTTGTTATGTTGAGCAAGTTTGCTTTTGTTATGTTGAACAAGTTTGCTTTTGTAATGATGAATAAGTTTGCTTTGGTTGTCAGTTGACATCACTCAACGTTGAGCATGGTTTAGTTTTACCTTTATCTATTTATTATTTAGGCAGAGCTATTCAGGCATGGAAGATATAATCATCCTTATAGTGAGGATCGCAATGTTTTTAGCTTCCAAGTTTCTAATGACACATGATCTTTCTAACCACATAACTTAGGCTGTGTTTGATAGTAAAGTATTGAAAAAACCAAAGTATTGAAAACTACAACATTTTAGCATGTAGGTGTAAGATACCACAGTTTTGACATACCACATTATTTTGAAGTATTGGGAATACTTTGGAGCTGTTTGGTAGTGTTGTATATATTGACGCACCTAATAACTAGCTTGCCGTCTTCTACTTGCTTACCCTGTTACCCAAACCCAATGGCCATGCAAAAGGCCACCCATATGCACAAAGTCCATAGCCAAACTGTCAACGACCATGCCCAAAGCTGCAGCTTACAAAGATGAGAAAACTGCAAAGCCGCTCACCGCTGGCCGGCACCGAAAGCGCATACACGAAGTGAAGTAGGAGGCTCGGTGATGCAATCTTCATGAGGCCGCAGGAGGTTTCTTCCTCAGAAAGCAAGGCCTGCCAGCTTCATGCCACGGGCGTCTTGAGAAGGGAACAGATGATTAACCGTACTAGCCATTTTTCCATGGTCGTCTCTTTATCTATCCACGACAACCTGAGGGAGAGACGATCTCCAGCAACGAGCGAGCGGCGGTGGCCTGGGAACGAACGAGGACGAAGAAACGTGTTCATTTTTTCGCCTGCTGTGTTTTTAAAAAAGAGGTCCTGGGTTCTTTTTATTAGACAGAGAAAATACAACATTTTGAGGAATACTGTAGTATTAATATTACAGTTTTTTGTGGAGACCAAACAGCTCAAAGTAATTAAAACCATAGTATTTAAAAAAACTGTAGTATTCACAAAATACTTAGAAAATGCAGAGCTATAAAACGGGGCCTTAACTGCAAACATTTCCCCTGTAAATTGTAGTTACACATTCCAACCAATACCTGCAGGTTGTAATTTCATACTGAATGACCATCAATTACTAAGTGAAGCAAATATTTGCTATGCATTTCTTGGCACGCGAGAAGGAAGAGGGGAGAGGAGGCGGAGCTCACCGGGGAGGCGCAAGGAGGCCCTGCAACAGCTTAGTAGCAACAGAGGTGGCCGAAGTTGAGGAAGACAGCGGCGACCCGAGGAAGAAGAGGTGGAGGGGGGTGGAGGGGTCGAGCGCCGTCGCGCCCTGGTTCCGCGGCTCGCCGGCCCGGTGTTGAAGTAGATTCTGCCCGCCGCCTTGCCTGTCGCCTCGCACGGTGGAGCTCGAGGGCTGGGAAGGCGAGGGAGGGGGTGGATTGGGAGCGGACGGCGATGGGGGGCAGGGCAGGGGCTGACTGGGGGCGACGACGGAGACGGAGGCGCGGGGGCGGCGGCGTGGGTCGGGGCAGCACGCGGGTGCATCTGGTGGCGAGGGAGAGAGTGTCGAAGGGGATCTGCCGAGCGGGAGAGAGTATAGCTAGGGGGAGGGTTCTAATGGAGCACCTTCTAGTCGTGCGCCATAAGTATGACTATTCTAATGGTGCACCACCCGGCGGTGCGCCATTAGAATTTTGTTTTAATCTAGCCCACTAACGATATCTACAACCTAAACCTATCTACAACAGAACCCACCCACTAGCCCGACTGGTGAACATACAGCACACACATCAGGAGGTCTTGGGTTCAATTCCCAGGCTCCCCAATATTTTTTTATGCATTTTAAATGCTGTTTTTTATATTTATTTGTGTTTAAATATGTTCAAACTTGTTTAAATCATAACAGTAATATTTTTTTATAAAAACAGTAATAATTTTTTAAAAAATATGTTCAAATTTCTTACTTGAAAATATCATCGGCGGCGGTGGAGCGGGGACGCAAGGGATCGAGATCAAGATGGAGGGGAATCGAGATGGAGATGGAGGGGATCGAGATCAAGTGTCCTCATGAATTCAAAAGTGCCCATGAAATTTAAAAATATTCATGATATCAAAAGTGCCCATGAAATACAATCGAGAAATGAAGACTACGATTTAAATACAATCGATCTTAGCTAGCTATCTGCTCATAATCTTCTTGCCCTTCTTTTTCGCAAATGGAGTTCTTCTCAGGAATGACGCCCTTTAGGTAGGGTGGTCCCGCTTCTTCTTGTGGTGTGTCTGCTACTTCATCGTCGTCGTCATGTTCGATCTTCGGTCACCGTACTTGTCGAAGTCTTGCTCATTGACTACTCCATCCATTCCGATGATCTTCCTTTTGCCTCTCCTCACGACAACACGAGGCTTTGGCGGGTCGGTAATGAAGAAGCATTGGTCCACTTGGGAAGCCAGTACCCATGGCTCATTTTTCGCGGTGACGTTTGCGCCTGTGGTCTTGGATTTGGCTTCGGTTATAAACACGACTGGGCTTTGGCATAGTGCGCCATTAGTAGGTTTGCAAAAAAGTAAAAAAAAAATATATACTAATGGCGCACTGTCTTAGTCGTGCGCCATTACTAGTTCTAACTAGTAATGGCGCACTTTGCCATCCCTGCGCCATTAGTTTGTATGGAAAAATGGGGAAAAAAATCAATAGTTGTGGCGCACCGTGAGCATGGTGCGCCATTAGTGTCTTCCACTCTAATGGTGCACGGGCCACCGGTGCGCCATTAGTATATAGTAGTGGAGCACTACTTACCTGGTGCGCCATTAGAATCAGTCCTATCTATAGCCCTTTTCCTAGTAGTGAACAATACAATGTGTTGGAATTTAGTCTATTTTGGGACAGCCCAATAACTATTTTAGAAATTTCTAATAAATCCTAGAGGTCCACTTGGTCCATTCGTACAAGGCAAAGGATACTACTAAAGTTTAGTCCCACATTTCTAGTTTAGTGTGAGTTGGACCTCCTTATAAGGGAGGTTCTTTCCTCACTTGTATGAGCTTGAGAACAAGAGAGACATCCACGCGCGCTCCTCCTCCGCCGCCTGCCTCGGCACGACGCGCCATGCAATGCCATGCCACGCCATGGGAATGAGCTGAGTCGATGCCTAAATTTTTGCCACGCACGACGGGTATATGAAAGGTCACACAGACGCTGAAAAGATTTTTGCGATAGTGGAGTTTGAATGCGAACGGTGCAGCCCTTCGGCTGCTAGTTGTTCGCTTCATATCCGTCTCTTCGTTTCACCTTTCGTCGCTACCCTCTCGCCTCTCTCTCATGTGCCTATAAAAGGGAGGTCGCTCCTCTCCAGAGATGCACACCAGAAGATTCTCTTCCTCTCGCCACAAAGTACCTGAGCACTGCGTTGCTGCTGCGATCTTTCCCATCCCGACTTGCGGCGTGCACCGCAGGTCGGGACAGTAGGCCTCCGAACCGCACCTCTTTGAGTCCTGTACAGGAGAAGGGTGATAAGGTTTTTGGGGAGCGCTCCGCGCGACTACTGACTTCTTCGTCACGGACGCCCCGAACTCCGACGACTACTTCTCGACGACGGCTTCTTCCCCGACGTCGACAACCTCCTCGACGACATGGCTGGCGAGGACACCGACCCCAAGTCCAGTGGTGCTGCTACTGCTGTCCTGTATGTTTTCTTCTTCTTTCTGTTCAAGGTCTTGCAACCGTTCCTTGTTCTAGTGTTTGCCCTTGATATGTTAGGTTCTACGTCATATATGCAACTCGCTCTACTATCTGCTCTAGATATGTTTGGCAATAGTTCATATATGCAGATGCTATTTACCTTCTCACTGTCAGATCGCATGACTTGTTCTATCTCTGTTATATTCGTCATGTTTTATCTACTATTTATGTTAATAAAATCATTCGGTAAATTGCTCATATTTTCAACAATCCAAAAACCTTATTATAGGCAATTTACCCCAAGTGGTTTTGCTGCTTCCATGAGACCTCCTATATTTGAGGGTATCCACTATAAGAGGTGGCGCGCGAGAGCAGTCTTATGGTTTCAAACCATGAGTTGCTATGACGCCACTTGGCAAAAATGAAGGAGAATATGATTCTCAACAGGAACAAGCTTTTCAAAAAATGGATACCCTGTTTAAGGCTGCTCTCTTGAGTGTTTTTGCTGAGAACATAGTTGATGCTTATGTGTCAATTGATAATGGAAAAGATATGTGGGACGCACTCAAGGCCAAGTTTGGGGTCTCGGATGCTGGCACTGAGCTGTACATCATGGAGCAATTCTATGATTACAGGATAACTGAAGAGCGCTCCATGGTTGAGCAAGCTCATGAGATACAGTCATTTGCTAGAGAACTTGAGAACTTCAATTGTATACTACCGGAGAGGTTCGTAGCCAGAGGCATTATAACTAAGCTTCCTCCTACGTGGTGGAACTTTGCTGCCTTACTGAAGCATAAGAGGCGGGAGTTTTCCATTCCGGATCTCATTGGTACTCTTGATGTGGAAGAAAAGGCGAGAGCAAAGGATAACCGTGCTCGAGGTATTGAGAGAGGTTCTAGTGCCAATCTGGTACAGAAGAAAAACTTCCAGCCCCACAAGTTGAAGAATAAGAGCAAGTTTGATGGTAAAGCAAAGTTTGATGGGAAGAACAAGGTTGTACAACATACGAACTTCAAGAAGAAAGGTGTTTGTCATGTGTGTGTGGAGATCCTGATCATTGGGCTCCTAGTTGCCCTAATCGCTATGACAAGCATCATCTTGGAAAAGGCGGCAAGACCGCTAGTGTTGTTATTGGAGACACTTCCATGAAGGATGTTGGGTATGGTATATTTCCCACTATTCTTTCAGTATGTCATTCTCCCGATTGGTTGATTGACACGGGTGCTAATGTGCATGTTTGCCGTGATATTTCCATGTTTTCGTCTTATCGCATCATAGGACTTCCACCGTCTTGATGGGCAACGGTTCAAGTGCTTCTGTTCGTGGTGTTGGCACGGTCAATCTGAAGTTTACTTCAGGGAAGATTGTGTGGCTGAAGAACGTGCATTATGTCCCCTCCGTCAATAAAAATCCTGTTAGCAGATCTCTTCTGTGTAGAGATAGCTATAAGCTTGTCTTTGAGTCGAATAAATTTGTAATTTCCATGTATGGAAACTTTGTTGGTAAAGGCTATGAGTCAGGAGGCCTGTTTCATTTATCCTTATCAGACGTTTACAATAAAGTTGTTAATCATGTTTGCAACAATAGTGATCAAATGTGTGGCTTTCGCGACTTTTTCATGTTAACTTTGGTTGCATGTCTCGACTAGCGAAGTTGAACTTAATTCCTAGTTTCACCATTGTCAAGGGATCTAAGTGCCAAGTGTGTGTGCAAGCTAAGCAACCTCATAAGTCTCATGTGACTGCGGAAACGAGAAATCTTGCACCATTAGAGCTCATACATTCAGATCTATGTGAAATGAATGGTGTCTTGACAAAAGGTGGAAAGAAGTATTGTATGACGTTAATTGACGACTCCACTCGATACTGCCATGTGTATCTTCTGAAATCTAAGGATGAGGCTTTGAACTATTTTAAGATCTATAAAAGTTGAAGCAGAAAACCAACTTGATCGAAAGATCAAGAGGCTTAGGTCCTATAGTGGGCAGCCCAGTAGGAATCTTTTAGCCTTTTCTTTTTTTTTCTTAGTAAAAGTTTTGCTTTTTTTTCATTTCGTTTTTATTACTTTTGTGTCTATGTCTGTGTGTGAAATCACTAATTAACGAGTACTCTTTGCAAAGGTCACTCCCATCTCCTAAGGTTGCGTGAAGTGTCACATTGCATGTGTGTCACTTATCGCAATCTGAGCGTTTTCCCTTTTATCGTAGATTCATTTATTCAAAACATTTTATCTCTCAAACTGCATGTCCGAACGTCGCGCCAATTTCACCGTTAGATTTCTCGCGTCGAGATCTTAAAACCTAGAACCCATGTTGATATATTTTGACGATCTTTCTTTCAAAAAAACAAGATGAAAAAACCAAACCGGAAGCACATTTTTCCGTTTTCGAGAGGCATGACCGTGCCTCTCGTGAAAGTAAATCCGTGTCTCCACGAAAAATAAATTTGTGCATCCATGAGAAATAAATCTGCGCTTCTCATGGAAGGAATTTCTCTTTCCGAGAGGCACGGCCGTGCCTCTCGCAGGAAAAAAATCGTGTCTTTACCTTTCCAGCCTCTCGCGGAAGGAAAAAAAGAAAATACTATTTTTTTTCTTTCCAAGCAAATGCATGCCTCCATGAAAACTAAATCTGTACTCTTGCGGAAGGAGAAAAAGAAAAACATTTTTTCCCTTTTCGAGAGGCACAACCGTGCCTCTAGCGGAAGCAAATCCATGCCTCCACGAGAAGTAAATATGTGAGTCATGCCTCTCGCGGAAGCAAATCCGTGCCTCTCACGAAAAAAAAAGAATAACGTGCTTTTTCACGTATTTTTTTGTCCAAAAGCTAAGAAAAACTGGGAGAAAATCGGGAAGCCGAAAAAATAATCTAAAAGCCAAAAACATGTAGAAAAAAATATATGAAGGGAGCGCCCAGAGGGTGACATGTGGCGGCGGCTGAGAGAGCGCCAAGTGACGCGCTCCCAGCCCATCCCAAATGACCCTTGGGAGGACTTTCGAAGGAGTACTCCATAATCAGTTGCTCTCACGGGCATCCTATAGTGTGCCGGCCCAGTTGGAATCTTCTAGCCATTTCTTTCTTTTTCTCAATGAATTTTTGTTTTCCATTTCGTTTTGTTTTTCTTACTTATATTTATATTTGAAATCTTTACACACACACACACACACACACACACACACACACACACACACACACACACACACACACATATATATATATATATATATATGGAAAATTACTTTGTCTAGTTTTTGTAAAATATTCATTGTATATTATTAATGTGTTGGGGAATTGTAATAAATTATTATCTCATGGTTTGAGAAAAATTTCCACATACTTCAAAATTTGCTCATGCTATTTAAAAAATAAAATCCATGCAATGTAAAAGGAATGTTCATAACATTGAAAAAATGTTTGTAACAGTAAAATATGTTCATAGCACTAAAACAATGATCGCATGTTTTTTATAAAACATTATTGACATTTTTTAACGTTCAAAATTTGCTTATTAAGATTTCACTGCTTATTTAAAAATATATTTCTTGGCATTTGACAAAATGGTTAACGTGTACTCGAAAAAATGTTCAATGTGTATCTGTAAACCGTTTCTCATGTATTAAAAAATGTTCAATGTTCACTAAAAAGTTTGTCAGCACTTAATTGAAAATATTTATGTTTCAAAATATATTCAATAAGTATTTGGTCATCATCTATTTGAAAAATGTTCAACGTGTATAAAAAATGTGTCAAACAATCGGCATAACGCACGGGCATACGGCCGAGCGACTCAGATGGGCTAGCCCATTTAATAACACGTGCGCTCTATAGAATCCCAGTTTTAGCAACATTTCAGGTGGTTTAATACCATCTTTACCTGTTTTGGGATCTTCTAGAAGGTTTGGATCTGGTTTTCTTTTTTTCTATTTTTCTATTTTCTTATTTCTATATAATTTTGAAAAAGATAAACAGTAAAAATCATAATTTCAAAAAAAAATTGGTTTTTTAAGAACCTTCAAAAAATGAGTTCGTCTTATTAAAACTTGTAGTTTAAAAATTATTTTTTTGGCTTCGTTTTTTAGAAAAATAAAAAATGTGAAGATTTTTAGAAAAATTATCAAAATTCGAAAATTATCTTATTTTAAAAAATATTGTTTTCGCTATAAACCTAATAAAAACAAACAAAAAAGGTTGCTTCAGTGAATCAACTCGCTGCAGTGCGTCGATTCACTATAGTGTCGCCGCTTGCATTTTCAAAAATAATAGGCATTACTTTTTGAAAAAAACTGGCCAACTTGTTATTGGGAGTATTTCAATGTCTATTAAGAAAATACATCATGTGTATTTTAAAATATTTATCCTGTACTATAAAAATATTCATCATGTATTTTTTTATATTTTTATACATAAATGGAAAATGGAAAATGAGGGCTCATGTGGAAACATTGGCTAGGTTGTACATAATTGGCGGTAACAGAGGCGCTTACGCGGGCCACCTAAAAAACAGTGTTGTATCCAAAAAAGAAACCCTAAAAAACAGTGCATTGTTGTGTAAGGCTGCAGAGGACCAAGCTCATATTTCTGCAGGAGGTGGTACACAGACATTGCCAAGCATCTGGGCAACGAATTAATAAATCAAAGTCTTCAGTTCATTTTGGGCAAGGGTGTCTGGAGGCAGCAAGGAATGCCGTAAAGGGAATTTTGGCAATTCAAAATGAAGCTTTGGGGCTGCCATGTGTTGTTGGTCGTTCTATAAATGGCACACTCTTATTATCTTAAGTGTAGAATCTAGAAAACCTGCAAGGATGGATGGAAAAATGTTTATCTGGCAGCGGCAAGGAAATTCTAATCAAGTCCGTGGTGTAAGCTATTCCCTTCCCTAAAATTTCTATGGTGTCATCAACACGACAACAATCGTTGTAAATAGTGCTCTCGAGCCTTGTTATCCCACACTCTTAGGCGACTGGCGATTCCCTAGGCGATTTTGCCAGGGATGCCGACGGCGATCCACAAGCCGCTAGATCGGCGAGTGGGGGGCCGGTTCTGGGCGCTGGCTAGTGAGGGCGATGAGGGGGGAGACTCAGAGGATGAGGATTCTTTCACGTGACGGCGCCGGCCATGGCGGCTGCGCCGAGCTCGCCGGAAGGGTTGGGCTCGCATTCTACTTTGATCTCTGAGCTCTTGGACCAGGGGTACGAAGAAGCCGATCTCAAGTTGGTGGTCAAGACGTTGGTCCCGATGTCTGATCCGGCGAGAGACGGCGTCGACCCGAAGGATCACAAGGAGGTGATCCTGCGGCTAGTGCATCGGCGAACTATGGCTCGGCCCTGGCAGGGACCGATTCCCAAGGTAAGTTTGCTGGTGTTAACGCTGGGTGATTTTCTAAATCCGAGAGTTTGGGTGCAGGTTCATCGGCGGCGGCGGAAGGAGCGGCGGCCGGCGTCGATGCCGGAGGAGGAGGGGATGCAGATCTCGATCCAGGAGGCTCGTAGGGAGCGTTTGAAATGCTTATTGGGCCAAGAAGGGCCGGTTTCGGGAGAGGATCATGTGGGCTCAGGGCATTCGGCCCAGCCAGCAATTTTTTCTGAGCATGTGGCTCATGCGGGTCAGGATGGGCGGCGGGAGCTTTTGGCAGTGGCCCAACCCATGGACATTACTAGGGTCCGGCCGACGTGGGTGTGACCTGTCTTTCGTTCTCACAGGGTAGGTCGAGTGCGGCGTGTGCGAGCGAACACCTACTAGTCCAGTTTGGAGGACCATTTGAAAACTACATGTGCCTTCAAAAGTGAAAATTCATGTGTGGAAAACTTTGCTTGGAGCTCTTCCATGTCAAGGAGTCTTAGCGAACAGACATATAGTTCCGAGTTCTCAATGCCCCTTATGCAGTTTAGATTGTGAGAGCATCCGGCATGCTTTATTCTTGTGCCCTCGAGTACAGAAGGTGTGGCGTTTACTAGGTATGGCAGAAGTGGTGAATGAGGTATGCATGGTGGAAAGGGAGGGTGGCTCGGTGATGGCTGACCTCCTCTTGCTAAGAATCCACCTAAGGCGTTGGTTAATGATGTTCAGTGCAATGACCTTGTTGCCACGGCTGTGTGGTACTTGTGGTGGGAACAACGCAGGTTTACACACGGCCAGCAATTGTATGATCCTACCAGATCTACGCAAGCAATATCGGCACTCGTAAAAAATTACTCGAGAGCAAAATTCAGCCACAGAAGAATTAGGAGACATGGCTGGGAGAAACCACCAGAGGGCAGAATCAAGCTGAATGTGGACGCTGGTTTCGACAGTGATAGTGGCACTGGAGCTACATGTGCTATACTCCGAGACCACTACGGTTTCTTTGTGGCGGCATCTTGCAGCAACATCCCTTTTGTTGACGAAGTGGCTACGGTGGAAGCACGAGGCTTAAGAGATGGACTTCTTCTCGCAAGTGAAATTGGATGCAACAAGATTTGCATAGAAGGCGATTGCATGGAAGTCATTGAAATCATGCAAAACGGAGGAAATTCGCTTGGACCGGCAGTAGCAATTTATGAAGAATACGCTTTCTTAGCTCGTAATTTTATTTCTATAATTTTTTTTCTCATTGTCCTAGGGAAGCTAATATGGCGGCAGATTTGTTGGCTAGGAATTCGAAGGTCTCTCGAACTATTGTCTGGAAATCAGAGCCTCCGGATTGTCTGCTTGATGTATTGACAAACGATGTATCGCTGTTCTTGCATGAAATATAAACCGTCATGATGGCATTTCCCTAAAAAAAGGAACATTTGTTAACGAGTGCCACATCGTGCGTTCTATTTTGCGCTCGCGCAGCACTTTGTGGCGAATTATTTGCGCGCCTCGAGTTCGTTAGCTCCAAATGGGCCGGCCCATTCGTGGCTACCTTTAGCGAACGCTTGACAATTTGCCGCCCGCGATCGGCAAATAGGAACTCTCAAAGCTGGGTACGAGCTCCCCTCAAGCGATGCACTAGTGGACCGACCAAGTGCGTGCTCCTTCGTTCAATAGTTTGTTTTTCCTATTTATTTCTTTTCATATTGTTGTTAGTGTTTTGAAATATTTTAAATATATAAATTTCAATGATTATATTAATTATTTCCTAGAAAAATTTCACTGTGCATTTAAACAATATTAATGCAATGTAAAATATTTGTTTGTGAAGTTTAATAAAGTTTGCACCATTCAAAAAAGTATTCGTCGCATTTAAAAAAAATTCAAACGTTTAAAAGAAATTCATGAAATTTTGTAAAAATGTTCTTCAAAATATAAAATATATTAGTGTAATTACTAAAAATGTCCTTTCAAAATATGTACATATCTTTTCAAAATATGTACATATCTTTTCAAGAAATGTATGAGACATTGATCAAGTGATGTTATATTGTTGATAGTTATACAACGAGCACAATCAAACATAATGTTTCAAATGATATATCATTTCGTCCAAGCTAAACATTTTCTCCTCCATCTTCACCATGGAAAAGACTAGTTCTCCAATGTACTTTCAAACAAATAGCATGTAAATATGAAAGCCCCGAATAATTAATGACGCGTGATGGAACACCTGTGTCCCTGTGAATGAAACAACATTACTTACCTTAGCCTATGGATTGGCCTACTCTATTTTACTGGACAATCATAGATACTATATTATTACTTTCTCGATGAACAATAAATCAAATATGATGTTAAACAATGCTCATACAAAAGAGTGTAAATCAATTAGATGAATATGGGTCACTGGTCTTATTTTTTTCTAAGAAAACGCAAAAAGATTTGTTTCATTTCATTGAAAAGGTGAAGAGTTCGGTACATCATCCCTCATGGGCGGGTACAGGGCTACATGATGGTCTAGTGAACGTCCTAGGTGGTCGGAATCAACATTCAAAGGCCGAGGGCTCTGGCTCTAGACCAAAGTGTGGCTTCCTCTTTGATACGCACAGTGGTGTCGCGGGCAGACGGGAGGTTACCGTCGAAGACACACGCGAACCTCTGTTTCCAGATCATCCAAGGAATCAGCAGGGCAGTAGATGCAAGTCCTTTGCGCAGCAGTTTTGGGGTGGCCTGCTTTGTAAAATGCCACCAGCTCCCGAAGGCGCCACCAGGCTCGGGTGGACGGTAAGTCAGTCATAGCCAGGCGAAAATTTCGTGTTAGACCTGACGTGCAAAGAGGCAGTTGATAAAGAGGCGCGACATTGTTTCCATGGCCTGGTCGCAGAGGAGGCATCGAGGGTGGTGCTGCAGGCCACAGCGCTGAAGGCGGGCGGCGGTCCAACGGACGTCTTTATTAGCCATCAAGTGGAAGAACTTGCGCGAGGAGGTGCCCAGCTCTTCGAGATTAGCTTCCATGCGCCACAGGAGGTTGAACCGTGGAAGGTGGCCTTGTATCAAGAGCTGGCAGAATGTTTTCTCCGGTATTTTGGCTCTCTTCCGTTTGTTTCTATTTATTAATTTTTATTTTTCTATTTTTATAGTTATTTTTACACAGTATGATTTCCAAATATACAATGACAAGTTACACAATACATGATGAGCACTGCGAGGAAGCGCACGAGCTTTTGACCTCGGATGGGAATCGTGGATGTCCCCTGTGAACACGACGAAGACGATAAGCGCGAGGAAGGAGAAGCCCATCGTGGCTATGAACATGCACCTGCAACACTCGGTGGGCTCCGCCTCCACCACGCCGCCGTCGGGATCCTCGATGTCAGCCATCGATGGGAAGCTAGCTGCTGACTAGCCCCGTTTCGGATAGATCACCTCGATCGACGATCGTAGTTCCGACGACGTGCATAGTTAAAGCCGCGTGTGAAAACTGAGAACCACGGCCGGTCGGTAAATACGTGCCTTATGCGGATCGGTTTTCCTTTCGGCGCGGCCACTTACCTCTCTTTTGTTTTTCAGAATTGGCTGAGGTATGCCTCACGGGCAGCCTACAGTGGGCCGGCCCAGTAGAGATTTGTTAGCCTTTTCTTTCTTTCTCACAGTCAAGTTTCGTTTTATTCAAAAATTTCTACAGGATTTGGATGTGGTGGCTTCGCTCAAAGTCAATCAGCCAAATCAGAAAACAAATGAAAAAGCAGAAAAAGTAAAAAAAAAACAGAAAAATCATTAAAAAAAAGTGGTCAAAGACGAAAAAACGAAGCAACAAGAACCGAACGAAGCAACAACGACCAACGAACACGACAGAACGACCGGTTAGGTAAAACGGGCCGGTCAGGTAACGAGCGCTGACAAAAAACCATCGACGCGGGTGAAGCTATCGTCGAGAGCAATTAATTGACTAGCGCTCCTTCGGGAGCCTCACAACGATCAGCGCCACTTGGCGCGCTCTTAGCCGCCGCCAGGTCTCGCGCTCGGGGCGCTTCCTCCGGATTATGTTTTCTATTTTATTTTTTCGCGCGCGTTTACGGCTTTTTAAACGGTTTTCCCGGTTTTTTTTTTACTTTTTTGGTTTTCCACCGATCTTCCTTAGCTTTTGGACAAAAAGTGAATTCTGAAAAATTCGCGAAAAACACATTATTTTTTCTTCCGCGAGAGACATGATTTTGCTTTTGCCAGAGGCACAACCATGCCTCTCGGAAACGAAAAAAAATGTTTTTTTTTGCTTCCGTGAGAGGCATGGTTTTGCTTTCGCGAGAGGCATGGTTTTGCTTTCGCGAGAGGCACGACCGTGCCTCTTGGAAACGAGAAAAAATCGCTTCTATTTTTTCTCCTTCCGCGAGAGGCACGGTCGTGCTTTCGCGAGAAGCACTGCCGTGGCTCTCGAAAATGAAAAGAAAACGCGTTTTCTGTTTTTTTCCTTCTGCGAGAGGCATGGTTTTTGCTTCTGTGAGAGGCATTGTTGTGCTTTTGCGAGAGGCATGACCGTGCCTCTCGGAGACGAAAAAAACGCGAGAGGCACGGTTGTGACATTGCGAGAGGCACGGCCGTGCCACTTTCGGAAACGGAAAAAAAACAATGCTCCTGTTTCGGGTTTTTGTCCGGGTTTTTTCGTGAAAAATAAAGTTTGTCGAAACCTATCAACATTGAATCTAGTTTTGAAGATATCGATGCGAGGAATCCAAAGGTGAAAATGGTTTAAGATTTGAACGCACGGTTTAAGAGATAAAACGCTTTGAATAAACGGATCTACGAAAAAAGAAAAACTCTCGGGTTCGTGAAAAAAAAGTTCGTCAAAATCTATCAACATGGGATCAAGTTTTGAAGATTTCAACGCGAGGAATCAAACGGTGAAAATGGTTCGAGATTTGGACATGCGGTTTAAGAGATACAATATTTTAAATAAACGGATCTACGAAAAAGAAAAAACACCCAAATTGCGACAAGTGGCGCCCATGCAGCGTGTCACTTTTTTGGGGAGGTGGAGTGATCCTTACAAGGAGTACTCCTCAATTAGTGATTCGGCTATCGCCTCGCTACAAACGAGACATAGCTCTCGTGGTCACGGACGTCGTCGATCCAAGCAGCTTGGTAAAAGCTTGGGTGGAGTGCATCAGGGCCCAGGACACTATCGAGTGATACGGCCCAGCAAAAGGTGGGTCAGATTTCCTCCCTGGAGAAAGGGAGACCTCCTATTTAACCCTCGCATCATTGAATAGTTAAGCATATGCCCACGCGGGTGTAAGTGGGCCAGCCCATGCATGATTTTCTGGGTTTTCGGTCGGTCAAAACCATTATACTTCATACGATATTATTTTGACAACAATTCAAAAAATATGCCACGAAATAAAATCTTATATTTGGACAAAATGTTTATACCAAATATAAAAATGCCCACAGTTTTATAACCAAAACTTAAAAGTATGATTTTTCTTAAATCATGCATTTTCAAAGTTGTTCGTAAATATACATTAATGTTTTGGAATTTTAGAAATGTACTAAAGTTTACAAAAAATCAAGTAGTAAAAACATATAAGAGATTATATTTTTTTTATAGAAAAAGACTCATGAATTTGAAGAATGTAACTGAAGAAAATAGAAAAATGTTTGTTCAAAAGAGAAAAAGAAGAAATGCACTGGCCCAGGAAGCGTGCGCTCTCGTAAGCATTCAACTCGTTCGTTTGTCTCAAAAAATATCCAACTCGTCAGTTCAATCAACATAACAGATGGCAAATCATCGTGCATGTACTTACAGGAAAATAATTATTCAGCATTCCTGTAAGTTGGCGGTGTGGATCTACGTATCCCTTTAATGAACATGTCAACATTCATTTTTTCAAACTTTAATATCTTTTGAGAGATAATGAACAATGTTTTATCTACAAAAGATTTTTTTCCAAGTAATTTTTTTAGAAATGATTTCAATATGCATTAAATTTTTTTCATCGTATGAACATTTATTTTAATATGCGTGAACATTCTTTTTGCATCGTGTGTACATTTATTTTAGTATGCGCAATTTTTTTACCAGCCATGTGAAAAAATAATTAATATTAGTGAACTTTTTTGTTTTATCTTGTGAACAACTATTATATTTTTGAAATTTTTTACTACTCCCTCCGTCCCAAAATAAGTGTTTTAAGCTTAGTATAATTTTATACTAAAGTTAGTAGAAAGTTGAGACACTTATTTTGAGACAGAGGGAGTACTTGTGAATTTTATTTAATATGCATTTTTATTGCAAGGCATGTTTTCTTGAATATTGCAATGCATGTTTTCTTTAATATTGCAATGACGTACTTTCATTTCAAAATGCGTGAACATTTTTGTTACAACACATGACATTTTCCTCACATGAAGAAAAATGTGTCAACAGTTTTTGTAAACATGATTTTCTTTTGCAATACATGATTTTTTTATGGGTGGCCACAACATTTTTTAGCTAGAACTGACCAATAACCTAACTAGTTTGAGAACAATTTTCTACCATATTTAGAAAAAATATTCATCCCATCCAAAAAAAGTGTGCATTTATCTCGTGAAGTATATTTATACATTTTAAACACAAAATAAATAAATACAGGGAAAGTAAAAAAGGAAAGCAAACAAAAATGAAAGAGAAAAGGGGCAATAGTGAAATAAGAAGGGAAAAAGGAAGAAAAAGAAAAACAATCATACAAAAAGACAGGACCCCCCACACACACACACACAAAAGGAGTGGTACAGAAAAACCTGTAGATTTGAATGCCAACTCTTTTGCTAAGATAGCTAGATTTGGATGTCCATTCCATAAGGTATAGCTACATTTGACACTGAGTAGAACTAGCAGGATAGACAAGAAGCTTTGAAGGATGTACAATGCTTGGGGGGATAGAAGTTTCAAGATAAATGGTCTCTTTTGATAGGCATTTAGATGATGGTTGATACTGCAAACAATGCCTTACCGCAGAAGGACCAACCAAGGAGAAAAACCGCTTACAATAGGAATGTCAGTCCCGTACTAATGGGCAACCTGCGCTCCGCTCCACGTCTACAATAGGAATGACTAATAGGCAAGTCACTGTTATATCTCATGTAGGCGTGATATAGCATTTGTGCTCCACGTCTTCTGGAGAGGAACGCCAGGCTAAAGGCCCGACTTGTTTCCCACGCTTCCCTAGCAAACACGTGAAAGAGTGCACTTAGCATCATCTCTCTCTCTCTCTCTCTCTCTCTCCCCTGCCTTAGAGCATAACAGAGTAGCTATTTGACTGACCGCCATAATAACTGTTATTACATCGATTTTGTCCAGAAAAAAGCACTCTAACAGAGCTGTTGTTTTGTCAGGGATCTCCATTACTTATGAAGCACCCTTCATATTTGGCCTCCTAGTCACCATATGGTGTCTCGGGGCTGCTTCCTTTTGGAGCTCACTCCATATGGTAGTTACGTGTAATTCTATGTGGCGCGAAGAAAATTTCAGGTGGCCCTCCATCTCACATGGTTTGGGTAAGGAGGATGAAAAAAATTGCCAAATTAACAAATGGGTCCCTTAAGTATGGAAATAACAAATATGGTGATTCTGCTAGAGTTACTCTTCGAGTCGTGAGCTACCAGTTGATCGCCACCGATGTTCAGCGTACTGATAAGAATACAGCTACATCGTGGAGCGCAAGAAGCGAGTGTTCTCGTCGCCTTGCACCATAGAACAAAATTTCTTGTTGGAGTATATTGCCCGCATCTCTCCATTAATTCAAACTTTTTAAGTAACTGGCTGGAGCATGAATTCAATATGGTATTCAAGCCAAGAGGCCTCAAGTTCAAGACCCAACCAACATAGGATTGAAAATAAGATTCTACAACCTACATCAGTCCCACGTCTAAGGACTAAAAAGTCTATACGTGAATGAGTGTTGAAATATATTGTTCGTCTCTTTTCTCATCAGTTCGGACTTGCGACCAAGAGGTGCAGTCACTTGCAACTTGCCCCCACTTCCGTTTCCCACGTCATAAACTCCTAAAAAGCATAGACGTGCATGAAATCAAAATTTCTCCCTGGGTCATCCCATATACTCCCTTTGTATCAAAATATAAGATGTTTTTACATACTCCCTTCGTTTCAGGTGGTTCTATATGATGATTTGTTTGTACGTACTATCTCCGTATCAAAATATAAAACCTTTCGTTATGCCATTTTAACCTACCAAAACGCCTTATATTTTGATACTTTGATACGGCGGTAATACATGTTAGGCCAGGGAAAAACAAAGTATTGTGCGTGCTTGTGTCGCTCGCTCGCTCGCGGCCGCCCCGGAGTCCCAAACAAAACTAAGAGCCTGTTTGTTTCATAAGTCCTAGGACTTTTTTAAGTCCCAACTTATAAGTCATAAGTCCCTGCCTGTTTGTTTACACCGACTTATAAGTCCCGAGTCCCTGACTGTTTGTTTACAGGGACTTATAAGTTGATAAAACACTTGTTCACATAACCATTTTTCATACAAACGAATTATAGAATAGTGACAACCGAAATAACACTTGTTCATACAAACGATTAACACTTGTTGATAAGAACCATAATAAGAAAGTATAGATAACAACCGAGATAAAATAAATTACATAAGCGAATAACACTTGTTCATAACACTTGTTCATACAAACGATTAACACTTGTTGATAAGAACCAAAATAAGAGAGTACATAACAACCGGGATAAAAGAAATTACATAAGCGAATAACACTTGTTCATATCATTGTTGTTTCAAGGACCACAACCCATCAGCGACCCAAGCTCTGAATTGATTCATATCAGCACTGTCCGTCTCATTTGTTGAATCATTTGTTGTGGTCGTTGGCATAGACAATGGTACATAATTTTCATCTTCATCATACTTGTCGAATTCTATATCGGGCAGTTGACTTTGTCTAATAAAATTGTGCAGTGCAACGCAAGCCACAATGATTTTGCTTTGTTTCGGCTGTGGATAACTAGGCAAGTGAAACAAAATCCTCCACTTGTTCTTCAAGACTCCAAAACACCTCTCGATGACATTTCTAAGTGAAGAATGGGTGAAATTATAGTGTTCCTTTTTTCCTCTAGGCATTGTGCCATCACGGTACTCCTGGAAATGATAGGTTAAACCCTTGTATGGTGCAAGATAACCCGGTCTATTTGGGTACCCTGAGTCCACAAGATAAAACTTATTAGGTGGAGGTTTTGGAAACTTGTCACCAAATCTGGATCGTGCATCATTGAAGACCCTCATGTCATGCACTGATCCTGGCCAACCAGCTAGGACAAATGTGAATCTCATATCAAAGTCACACACACACATCACATTCTGACTCTTCTCCTTATGTCTGTTCCTATGCTGGGTAGCAGTGGAAACTGGTACCACAACTTGTATGTGTGTCCCATCTATTGCACCAATGCAATTATCCATAAATGGTGCATACTTTCTAGATCTTAATTTCGAATGCACATTTCTGAATTGACGATCTACTGGCCTGATGATGTCTATTGCAAGCTTGATCAGACATTCCAAAACCTTATCAAACTTCCTTACAATTGTGTCCAATGACCTAACAAATCTGTTTTCTGCTTGTCTTACAGATTGAGGGGAACCCACTATCCAAAGAAACATGCCCAGACACTCAACTGATGACATTTTTTTAGTGGACTTCAAACCATAGGAATCAACTAGCACACTATGCAATTTTTCAAACACCGGTCTGTGCATTCTAAACATGTTGTAACAAGCAGTTTCGTTGCCTAGTGTTGTCATAACCCAATCATGCCCAGATTGTACTGCTACTCTTCTAGGTCCTTTGTTACCGTAAGAGTCCAAGTAGTACATACCAATCATGCAGGCCATCTGCATCATTCTTCTCTTCCTTTTTGGTGCATGAACAACATCGATGCTTCATCATCACCGCTGCTCCCATCATCACTTTGTCATCATCCTGAAACATGCAAACATTAGTACAACTTCTTCATTATGCACCACCTCATCAACTTGAAAACATTAGCACATGCAAATGAAACACAGTAACACACATTCATCATTTAACAAGGTCACACAGCACAGGTCCATTACATAGGTATATTATTAAAAGGACAAACATGATCACTACTACACTAGGACAACTTCTTCATCACGCACCACCTCTTCAACCAAGTGAGCCTAGCCTGATCACTTGAAATGTTCTGAAATATGACTCTGTTTGCCTCATCTGCAAACAATTGAGTTGCCATGAAGTACTCAACACTTGTTTCTTCTGCACCACATTGAACTGCCAACTGCTGACAATGAGTAATGGACTCCTTAGTGTTGTTTGCTTTCTTCTCTTTTGCCTTGTCCTTTGCTTCCTGCCTTTTGTTTGCATATTCAGTGATCATGTCAGAAGTGTTCTCACTATTCATAGTATTGATGAGCCCTGTCATTAGTTTCACCATTGGGCTCTTGTGTTTCTTGCCTGGGCTTGAAGCTGACTGTTCACCGCCGCTGCTTCCCCTCTTCCTGCTGGTGGTGCTCATTGGACTCTCCTCATTTGCATCATCGGCAACAACATATTCTTCTTCATCTTCATCTATGGGCACATAAGCTGTTGATCCATCAACTGCCACACCTTGAAATAGCTCTATTAGCATATCCAAATACTCAGGATTGCCACCCTTGAATTTTCTGACATCTGGTCTCTCCTGCAACATTAGTTAGGTAATTAGGACAAGGCTAAATAATGTAACCAAGTGTGAGCAATTCAGATGTAATTTGCAGAATAATGTATGTACCTTAATTGCTTTTTTCCACCATTCATTCGATGCGGATATAGCTCCATCTCCGCTCGGCCACATCCAGCTTTTTGGCCCAACCACACCCAAGCAAGATAGTGGCTCTTGAGTCTAGTTATGCAATTTTGAATTGCTTGGTAGTATGGAGGAGGCCAGCACGCTCATAAAATTTTTTCTTCATGTTATTGTATGCTCTACTTGTCCAAGTACCATTCACACAGTGCCCATCCCTAGCTTCCTCACATGCGATGTTACAAAATACAGTAATATGCTCGTCTGTCCAATCAGCCTTGGCAATGTTTTTCTAAACAAAAATAACAAGTACACAATTCAAACAAGTACACAATTGAGCTGGTTCAAATTCTACAGCAAGGTATACCATTGAACACACCACTAGCTAGCATATACAGAAGATGAATTTGCATCATGTGACAGAAAGCTAACTATGTGTAGTAATTAGAATTATACCTCTCCAAAAGCAAATTCCTCATCTTCATCTTCAAAGCCTTCATTCTCATCAACATCTTCTGAAGATGCAGCAGTTGACGACACACGTTGCTTGCCCGCAGCTTTTCCTCTACTGCCGGCCGATGAGGACACGTGGGCTCCACGTACACCGCGTCCAGTGACCTGCGCCATGGCCCTCCCACGCCCTATCACGCCTCCCTCAACGGCAGATGCGCCCGGGGCGACGAACGGACGCAGGTGAGAGCCGGCTCGGCCTCCGAAGTTGAGAGACCGTGCTCGGCCTCCTCCGCCCTGAGGCACGGGCCTCCCACGACCAGCTCCAGTAGGAGGAAGACCATGGCCGGCGGACTGGTTGAAGAGGAGTTGCTGGTACGAGCCCAACTCCGGGAACTCGTTGACGTTGTGGTTGAGATCCAAGAATCCCATTCCCCTCCCGAGATTTCCCCCGGCGGATGAGCCCTGCGATGCCTGATGAGTCGCGTGGAACTGAGACAAGAAAGGGTTCCCGTCCTCCTCACCGTCGGCCATGGCGGCGGCGGCGCTGGCTACGGCGCCCATGGCCAGGCGCGCTGGCTACGGGCGGCGGCGGCGCATCATCTTCGGCGATCTTGTCATGGGCGCAGAAGGGGAAGGAGCGGAGAAGGTGCGGGATAGAGGGAAAGAGATCGATGCGAGGCGGGGAGGAGAGCGACGCGCGGAGGGAGAGCGACGTGCGGGGGGAGGTGCGACGCGGGGCAGGTGCGATGCAGGTGCGATGCGGGGGGCCCAGGTGCGATCGATAAGTCCCAATAAGCTCCTCTAGGAGAGTCTTTTCCAATAAGTCCCAAATCACCACAATAAGTCCCCATAAGTCCCTTCCGTTTGGTTTAGGTGGGACTTATTGGGACTTATTTAAGTCCCTAGACCCATAAGTCCCTGTAAACAAACACCCTCTAAACAGACCACTTAATTAAGTCGTGTAGAAGTGGAGATCGATCCCTAAAAAAACAAGGAGTGGAGATCGATCGATGTACGTGTGGTACTATCTGTTGTAGAGGTCGGCCAGGTGAAGTGAACATGTATGTTCCTTCTTTTTGTTCCTGAGAAAGTGAACATGCATGTTCTAGCTAGCTACTGTAAGTACTAGGAGAGTATACACTATGCATGCTACGTGTGTAATGACTATGTAACCATTCATGCATGATGCCTGCATGTGTACCAGCTGACGACGGGTCGAGGGCGGCAATACTACACGTACAAACGATTTACAGGCTTTTACAGGATGGTTAACATTGATTGGTCAATAGGTGAGCGGGACGGCCCACCCCCTGAAAATCAGGGGGAAGAGGTTTGTGATTGGTTGTTAGATGGAAGGAGCGTGTAAAAGCGTGTAAGTCTTTGTATGTCTAGCATTTTTTGGTCGAGGGTATGACCTAAACTAGATGGGTGGCGGTGGACACCAGAGAATACCCCGACCAGGCGACTACGAGTCCATGACTGCCGACAGCAATAGCAACTGTGGCATCTGGATAAAGTGTCAGGATGCATGCATGTCTTAGGCCGGTCAGCTAGCTTATCTCCTAACCCTGGCGAGCTAGCATCCTCCTGCAAGCTTCGTAAGCAACTTCTACAACCACGTATGTATAGCAAAACTCCTCATCCATGCAACGGAAGCATGCATATAGTAGTGAGCATTTGCTTGGACAAGAGCCGCACACGGCCACCCGGCGACAAAGACAAGAGCAGTGTGCATGCATCTGCTCTTACACCAACTCCATCACACTGTCCATACTATCACGACAAGGAGCATAGTTACTCGTTTTCAGCTCCCCTTTTCCCAAACTCCGACGAAAGTGTTGAGTATCGTGATTAGTTAGGAAACATAAGCTAGACTAGGAATTATTCTGGCTTGTCTTGTACTCTAAGTTGATCATGTACTCCTATATATATGCCCACGAGGCTCAAGCAATACAACGAACTATTCCACCAAATCCTCCCTCTCCCTTCTAACATGGTATCTATCGCAAGTCGATCCTAAACCCTAGCCGCCGCTCAAGACTTCACCAGCCGCCTCGGGCGGTCGGCCTCCATGACCGCCGCCGGGCCGCGCCGCCGTATTTAGGGTTCGTCCGCACGGCCGTGTTGGTCGGCTGCCCTAGAGAGTCTTTTTTCCGAGCCCTTGCTCGGTTTTTTCGCTCTCGCCGGTCGCTTTTGATCGGCGTTTTTTTTGGTTTTCCGATCTATTCGTGATCGGTTTGCGTCGCTCGCCGCCACCGCCGATCCCGTGGCGCCTCTACTCCGACCCGGCGCGATCACCGCCTCTCCTCCGACCGGTGGCCACGCTGAGCCGAGGCGGCCCATCCGCCAGCCGCCGTCCGCTGCGTCGGTCCGCCGTCGCCTGCGCCGAAGTCATCGCCCTACACCGACCGGGACACACCGCATCGCCGCGACCGGCGGCCTCGCGCCACCGTCGGCCAATCATAGCCGACGCCGCGCGCCCGCCCGCCCATCGATCCACGCCACCCGCCTCGCCGCGTCACACGGCGGCTCGGCGTTCTACCTCGCCGCCTCGCCCACGGTATGATCAGCTCGTCGGCCGCCTCAACTCGGCGCCGCTGCTCCGTTGGTCGTTCGGGCCTCGCTGCCCAGCGCCGGCGCTGTTTTGGCAGCCCGGTGCGGTGCCGACGTCTCCGCCGTCCGTCGTCGCCGGCCTCATCCGGACTCCGCCGCCACCACTCCTCCATCGAAGCGGCGTCCCGACCTCGCGCGATCGGATTGATCACCCGTCCGCCGCCGCGATCCACCTCATCTACGCCATGACCGACCGCCCGTTGGTTACGCGCCCGCAGTCCCGTGAAGATCGCCCCGAGTTCAGCGCGCTCTCCACCGATCGAGCATCGGGCTGCCGCTGCGTCGCCCCATCGGCCGCAGCGCGCCGCCACGTGGTTCTCCTCACAGCTGCACCGACCAGCGTCACGCTTGCGTCGCCGCCTTCGAACCGTAGTGCCGCGCCCGCGGTCCATCCCGCCCGGGCCGCCGCTCGAGCCGCCCCGTGGCTGCACCGACCCTCGCGCCGCCGCTGTGTCGCCTGTCGGGTCGAAGCGAGCATGGCACGCGGTCCACGCCAGCCCCGAGGCCGCCCCGCGGTTGCACCGACTGCGTGAACCGCCGCGCCGCTTCTTCGCCGCAGATCGCGCCCGCGTCCCGCCGCCGCCCGAGGTCTTCCGCCGTCGCCCGACCCGCTGCCGCCGCTGCGTCGCCTTCGGGCAGTAGCGCCGCTGCCGCGATCCGCTCCGCCGTCACCTGCGCCGACCTCACATGGTATGCGCCGTGCCATCTTGGCGCTGAACACCACCGTCCGCGCGTCTTAAACCGCTGTCGGGGTTCTTCGCCTACCGAGCATCACCGCCATCATAACCTAGCGCTGCCGCCGCCGTCGAGCCGCCGCCGCTTTCTTCGCCGCCGCCGCTACCTTTTTTTAGCCCGCCGCCGCCCGTCCACCCTGCTCGTCTTCATCCAGCACCAGCTCGCCGCCCGCGTCGCCGTCATCTACCCGACCGCTTCATCTACTCCGACAACCGCGGGCGACATTGGCCCGTGCCGATTATGCGCCCGAACCGTCGCCGAGTCCTTCTCTGCTGGCCTCTCCGACTTCTTCGACATGGTGTACAGCGTGTGCAGGTCCTAGTCTATGCATGCCCGATCGCCGGCAACACCGCCGCGCCCTTCGCCCACGATGTGTCCCGGGCCAGCAAGCTGGCGCGGCGCTTCGTCAACTTCGCATCGTCCGCTCACGCATGCCCGTGCTGGCAACACCGACGCGTGCCTTCGCTTCACGATGTGTCCCGTGGTTGGCAACCTCGGTGCGACGCGTCGTCAACATCATCTCCGTCTGGCGCACCACTACTTCGACACCATCGCGCCACGACTAACTCGGCGCCTCCTTGCGCCGCGGCTCCACGGCGACTTCCTCGACACCGCTACCCGACTCGACATCGACCACGGCATTCTTCGCGACGGCTACCTCGACCACGGCTCCACCACCCACGCCTCGGCTACATCGACAAACGGCACAAAGGGCTACCGCTTGCTTGAGCAACCTCGTTGGTTTCCACTCTAGCCACGACTCGCGATCGCGCCGATCTGTTGTGGGGGGGTGTCCGTCGGCTGCCTTCGATTCTTCTCCGCCTCACCGCTCACGCCGCTACCGCTGTGACTGCGGGGGGATGTTGAGTATCGTGATTAGTTAGGAAACATAAGCTAGATTAGGAATTATTCTGGCTTGTCTTGTACTCCAAGTTGATCATGTACTCCTATATATATGCCCACGAGGCTCAAGCAATACAACGAACTATTCCACCAAATCCTCCCTCTCCCTTCTAACAGAAAGCGCGCCGGTGTCGTCAGTGGATCACGTACGTACTACACCAGTGTGTGGTTAGGATTCGCAGAGACCGCCTGTGTCGCGTTCCTAGAAAAGTTATAGGTTGAAATCTTGCGCGGGGTCAACATGCAGCCGTCCATGTTGTTCTAGGTTGAAATGTCGCCCAGGGTACCCCAAGGCATGTATATTTTGGGGCTGTTTGGTTTTCAGCCACAGTTTGCCAAGCCAAAATTTGGCAGCCACAGTTTGCCAAGCATGTGTTTGGTTTTTGCCACACTTTATTGCCCTATGGCCTATTTGTCAAAGAGAAAAATTTTTTGTCAACTTTTGCCAAAGTTTGGCGTCCAATTTCTTAGCCACACTTGTGTGGCTTGCCATACTTGTGTGGCTAGCCACATTTTGATTTGGCCACACTAGTCACCAACCAAACAGACCCTTTGTTTGAACACGAGGGCTGCAATGTTTGAAAAAATTTATAGTTAAAACTATCAAAATCTACAATACTAAATCGATATAGCATGAAATAATAATTTATCATATATTTAATGATACTAATTCGGTATTATATTTGATAATAGCATTCCTATAAATTTGCCAATAGTTTTCCTAATTGTATTATATATTTGTTAACTGTCTTATGGTATGATATTTGTTAATAGTTTTCCTATAAAAAGCATCGAGGCGGTATTGGAAATGGATGTTGTGCCTTGTGTGGTTCTCCTGAGAACGCGAGCCATATCACCTTTCAATGTGCTCCTGCCAGATTCTAATGGAGCTCTGTGCATGAGTGCTTCGGCATCACTTGGAACCCGTGATCCATGAATGAGATTCTTACGCTTTTGAACCTTGCCATGGGCAACAACTTCATTTAGCGTGGAGAACGTTTAGTGCTTTAGCTTGGACACCACGGAATACTCGTAACAAACTAGTCATTGAACTATCTCTGCTCACTCCGCTAACTATATTTTTAAATGGTCTCTTTTCTTTCAGCAACGGCGTCCTCTTAGGAGGAAGAACGACAAAGAAGCGGCGACAAACAATCTCTCCAAGATTAAGCATCTTCATGTTGCCCACTGGAGCTCCGATAATACCTATAGGATCTGTCTTCCTTGATTTGTGCTTCTTTTGTCGAGCAATGTAATCCTGTAAACTATTTGTGTATTCCTTGAACCTAGTACCCTGTATCCCTACCGTTGGTGACTTTATTAATTTACAGCCGGCCCTGCTTGTGCATGTTTCTAAAAAAATGATACACAATGCAATCTATATACTTCCTAGGTATACTAATACACATTACTAAGCTACTTGTAACACCTAAACGCTTGGGTGCACAAGATCGACCTTTCCGCCAATCTTTTGGTGGCTCGCCTTATTCAATTTGTTGACGACAAAATATCTTGGAAGTTTGAGGCAGACGGAGAGTACTCTGTGACGTCGGCTTACATGATTCAGTTCCTTGGATCCACGTCCACCATCATGAACAAGACCATCTGGAAAGTTTTGGGCCCTCCCAAGATTAAGTTCTTCTTCTGGATGGCACTTCAAGGTAGGATATGGTCGGTCGATACACTGCAGAAGAGAGGATGGGATAATTGTGGCCTTTGTACCCTGTGCAAGAGGGCCAATGAGACAATCCCTCACCTATTTTACAAATATCTGTTCATGCTGCACCTTTGGAGGATGGTCAAGGATTGGTTGGGGCTTGGAGGGTTTGAGATGAACCGATTGGGGACCGAGCATAACGTCAAGAAGTGGTGGACCGGCATGTCCCGGCCAAATACCGCAATTCAGAAGGTGATGGTTTCTCTCACCATGCTTGTCTGTTGGACCATCTGGAATGAGAGGAATACTAGAGTTTTCATGGGGGAAATCGACGTCACCTTTCTACATCCTAAACCTTATTCGAGATGAGGCCAAGCTTTGGATGACCGCGGGGGCTACACACTTGAGCAAGATCATGCCGCTAGAGTAATTTCATACGTAATTTTCCTTTCGGCTCACCCTGCTAACTATATTTTCAAATGTGCTCTTTTCTTTCAGCAATGGCGTCCTCACCGGAGGAAGAAGGACAGTGAAGCGGTGGCGAATATTCTCTCCAAGATTAAGCTTCTTCACGCCATCCACTGGAGCTCCGGTAATACATCTATCTTCCTTGATTTGTGCTCCTTTTATCGAACAATGTAATCCTTTAAACTACTGGTGTGTTCCAGTGGCGGAGCTAGCGAGGAATGGTTGAGGGGGCAAATGGTGAAATATAATTTTTGTAGGGGCCAAAAACTGTATTTCTCTCAATTTGTAGCACCCAAAAATGAGTTTCTTCACAAAAAATCCATAGGCTGGGGGCCAATGGCCCCTGCAGCAATACAAGTAGCTCCACCAGTGGTGTGTTCCTTGAACCTAGTACCTTGTATCCCTACCGTTGGTGGCTTTATTAATTTTAAGCCAGCGCTGCTTGTGCCTAGGTATACAAATACACACTAGTAAGCTACTTGAAACATGCACCTAAATGCTTGGGTGCACAAGATCGACCATGCCGCCAATATCTCAATGGATCACCTTATTCAGTTTGTTGATGACGATATATCTTGGAAGTTTGAGGCAAATGAAGAGTACTCTGCGACGTCGGCTTACATGATTCAGTTCCTTGGATCCATGTCCACCATCATGAACAAGACCATCTGGAAAGTTTGGGGCCTTGCCAAGGTTAAGTTATTCTCCTGGTTGGCACTTCAAGGTAGGATATGGACGGCGGATGGACTGCAGAAGAGGATGAGAGGATTGTGGCCTTTGTACCCTGTGTAAGAGGGCCAACGAGACAACCCCTCACCTATTCTACAAATACTGGTTCACCTGTTTGTTTGGAGGATAATCAAGGATTGGTTGGGGCTTGTAGCGCTTGAGATGAACTAATGGGGAACCAAGCATAACGTCAAGAGGTGGTGGACCGGCATGTCCCAGACAAATACCACAATTCGGAAGGCGATAACTTGTCTCACCATTCTTGTCTACTGGACCATCTGGAACGAGAGGAATGCTAGAGTTTTTAGGGGGGAAATTGATGCCACCTTTCTACATCCTAAGACTTATTCAAGACGAGGCCAAGCTTTGGGTCACCGCAGGGCTACGCACTTGAGCAAGATCATGCCGCGAGAGTAATTCCGTATGTAATTTTTCTTTGATGGGCTATGTTGTGAAGCTAGTGTTATGCGCTCTAAACTCCTTCTTAATTAGTAAATGAGGCATGCCACTTGTCTCGCTTTAAAAAAAATTGAAAATGAGGCAAGATTGTCGACATCATGCGATGCATGTGCCACGCGTGAACCCACACCACAAACTGATTTAAATTGCACCTGTACGTAGGTTTTTTTAGAGAAAAGGCGCCGGCCGAGCCCGAGAAGAGCCCGAACCTAGCCCGACTTTGAATTAACAAAGCCATCAACCGGCCAGGATTACAAAGGCACCATGATACAGATGAAATGCAAAGCAAAGCGGAAAGGAAGATACAAGGCACTAGGTAGAACAACACAATAGCAACAACAGAAACACTGATGCCGACGGCCACCACTACGCCTACACCAACTAGCCAACAAAGAACACGGAAGGAGGTCCACATCGAGCAAGCATCGAGCGCCGGCTGCATCCACAGGCCAAACATGCGCAACACTTGAGTTGTCTCCACCGTTGCAAAGGGCCACTACCCTTTCACCTAGGTTCGATGAGTGCCGCACCGGCGAATAGCAGAATGGCTACCACAAAGCCCAACACAAGGTGTCCAACTGCCATAGGAGAAGCAGACGGAGCTGACCAGCGAACCATAGAGGACCAACCAGACGAGCACCAAGCCGGCAGTGGCAGCACGGAGCACGGGACGCGAGCTGTCGAACGAAGGCTCACACCCATGAAGAAGACCGAAGAAGGCATCACCATGCACCGGGCGAAGCCGAGCAAGAAGAAGCAGGAAGACCAGGCTGTCATGCTTCGGAGCCAAGCCACCAGCCGCTCCACCCCCAAGAGCAAATCCCGGTCGCCGCCTTCAAGAAGGATCACACCACCGAGGTGTCGTCGACGCCCAGATCATGGGAGTACCGACTTTCGCCAGAGCTCAGGGGGAAGGCAAATGGGAGAGGAACCACCCCAAAGCCTCCAAGAAGGGGATCGGCATCAAAGGCGTCGACTTTGGGGGGCCGCCGCGCCAGCCAGGGGTTTCCCCCGGATCCTCGCCCAAACGCCAGATCCGGCCAGCAGTCACCAAGAAACGACGACCGCAGCCGTCGGGGACCGGTGCTGGCTCAAAACAGAGCAGATCGGGCGGAACCGAAGCTTCTCCAAGGCGGCCCGGCGGCCAGCGAGGCACCACCGCAGCACCGACGTCTGCGACCACCACCTGCCCGCGCAGCTGTGGAGGCCGCCCACCAGCACCGGCCGGCGCCGCCAGCCGCACGCCACCGGTCGGGGCCACCGCCCCGGGAGCCGCAGCCCTCCATCCAGGGAGGAGGCGCCAGATCCCCCGCCGCCACCTTCATCGGGGCCGCGCGCGAGCGCCGCGAGCCCCTCTGGCAACGGCGTAGGGGAGGGAGCGCGAGCGGTGGCGCTAAGGTTGCAAAACTGGTGGCTGCGAAATGAGACCGGTATGGAATCTTTTCGGTAAAGTGACACGCATGCATGCACAACAACAATGACAGCAACGACAAGTCCAGGTTTGCATATCCTAGTGCCTTAGGATTTGCGTGGACAAGGGCGAGGCACGGTCGACAGGAGATAAAGACCGCTTAGGAACGGAGGTATATATAGACATATAGTAGAGTGTAGATTCACTCGTTTTACTTCATATGTAGTTTATATTAAAATTCCTAAAAAACTTATATATATTTAGGAACGGAGGGAGTATTTACTAAGGGCATGTACTCCCTCAGTTTTTATTTAGTTCGCATATTAGCTTTGGTCAAAGTTAAACTTTGCAAACTTTGACCAAGTTTATAAACAAAAATATTAAGATATACAATAACAAATCAACAACATTATTGAATGTACTTTCACATCGTATAGATTTATTATGATTAATGTTTATATTGTTTTCTATAAAGTTGGTCAAACTTTACGAAGTTTGACTTCAGTCAACTTTAATATGCAGAGTAAATAAAAACGGAGGGAGTACTATGGTTGATAAGACAGTCTTATCTTAAGTCTTGCATGTAATTTAAAGATGATAAAAAAGTATGTCTACAATGGGTTATATCTTAGTCTTATCTTCAATAACTAGCTATTCCTTAAAACACGGTGAGACAAATTGTGCTAAAAGACCATCTCTTGTCTTCTCTTAAATAAGATAAGACAAGCCTTTTCTTATGAGTTCTCTCTCCTCCACTCATCATTTATCCTATGTGGCACTGCTAAGATAGCATCATTGTACATGCCCTAACGGAGACATAATCGTGCATGCATGCGGGCCTGCCTGATGATGGAGCAAAGCGTACATAGCTAGGAAGAAGTTGTTTCAGCTGCAAAACCGGTGGTTTCCAAGTTCCAACACTAGGCCGACGCGGAATCTTGTGGATAAAGCGACACGTGCATACATGTTTGAGACAGTCCCGTCACGTAGCTTGTCTCCTAGTAGCAACGTCCGTGCAACGGTGCAAGCATGCATGCATATACTGGTACGTGTCACCGCCTGAGTGAGCCTTTTGATATATTTGTGTGGACAAGAGCCACGCACGGTCGGCAGGAGACAAAGACCGTGTCATCTCGTTTGAAAATCGAAAGGCTGGCCAAGCATGCAGCTCCTGCTTTTGCTCTTAATTGCACTGACTCGTACGCGCTGGTACCAGGAACTCGGTCGCACTCACACAGTCCGGCCATGGCGACAAGGACCTGAGTTGCTCGTTTCCAGCTCTAACTCCATTTCAAACTTCGACGCAAAAGCGCAACGCTGTCAGTTAGTCACGTAGCCGACTAGCCGTGTGTGGTCGACGTGGCGTGTTGTCGGGTTCCTGGCAAAGGTCCAGGTTGGACGTACATTTTGCATACGTCCTTTGCTTCTACTACTTCCTCCGTTCCTAAATACTTGTCTTTCTAGGCATTTCAACAAATGCCTACGTACGGAGCAAAATGAATAAATCTACACTCTAAAATATGTCTACATACATTCGTATGTAGTAGTCATTTGAAATGTCTAGAAAGACAAGTATTTAGAAACGGAAGGAGTAGAATGTACAACGTACATGCATGCATCTACTAGTGTGTGTGCTCTTTTGTACTGTATCTGCTTGGACGTGGGCTGCACATGCAG
The DNA here is from genome assembly GCA_021437245.1 of Aegilops speltoides. Lineage (NCBI taxonomy): Eukaryota > Viridiplantae > Streptophyta > Magnoliopsida > Poales > Poaceae > Aegilops > Aegilops speltoides. The sequence continues at coordinate 21,340,361 of CM038145.1, read as the reverse complement.
GAAAGACAAGAGTTACTATACAGCAAGAGATCGATGAAATCGATCGGAATGCTAGAGCGAGCAGAGTTATCCCATCACACTGTCTATACCATCACGGCAAGGCACCGAATTACTTGATCACTAGTAGTTGGGGCGCCACCCGGTGGCGCCTCCTGAAAGGAACTTAGGCGGTGCCAGATAGGAGGCTCTCCTTTCACTTGCCAGATAGAAGTTTTTTTTTTTGATAACTTGCACATTACAGAGGTGGTTTAGCAAGCTCTTCCACCCAGAGCAAACGCAAAAGGAGAAAACAGCAGCCCAAAACACCCTATAGACCTTCAGCGGCCAGCAACAGCAAGAACAAGTGCAGTGTCTATCATTAGAGTTGGTCTTTCCCAAAAGGTCATGTATAAACAGAAGGGAGTTCACACATCAGTGGCCTGAATACTCTCTTTCATGATCTAGATCATCAGCAACTCCACGGTTGACAAGGTCGCCCTTGATCGCCACTCCCTGCTCGTCATCGAGCCTGAATATTTCTCGGAGCGCAACGATGACTACCTCCGGCTTCAACTGCTCCTTTAACTGGTTGGCAAGAGCATCAAAGCACCATCAGTGACGCCCTTGCCATTTTTTATGACGCACAAGCCATGGCAAACCAAATGTGCATCAATCTTGAATGGTTACTGTTCCTTCATGTTGTTGGCTCTGACATAGCTTTGACATTTGTCCATGTAAAAATGATCATTTAGAACTCATAAAGATTTATAAATATATATGTGATTTCAAATAAAATGTTCCTTGACATTGTAGACACCATAGTGGACTAATAAAGTAGGACTCTCTTACTTATGAACTAAAGCCAACTATAAAGATCTGACTATATCCCTCTCCAGTCCAAGCTTGCGAAGCTATGCAAGCACCGCACTTTATTGCACCACGGTTTCTTTTCTACATATGCACTACTTTTTTCTATGCCTACTACCACGTACATGCATGCATTACTAGTGTGTGTGCTCTTTTGTACTGTATCTGCTTGGGCGTGGGCTGCACATGTAGAGGAAAGACGAGAGTTACTATACAGCAAGAGATCGATGAAATCGATCGGAAGGCTAGAGCGAGCAGAGTTATCCCATCACACTGTCTATACCATCACGGCAAGGCACCGAATTACTTGATCATTTCCAACTACTCTCTTCGTTCACAAATATACAAATATGCTCCGGCCATGGCGACAAGGAGCTGAGTTATACTCGTTTCTAGCTAGTTTCAGTTTTTTACGCGAGCTCTTTCACAAACTCCGACACAAAAGCGGGCCACTGTCATGCAGCCGCGACGACGGAACCGGATCCTCTAACATTGTGAAGGAAAGTCATGGTGGTACAGTGTTTGCCTAGTGTAAAATGAAGAAGAAAAGTTAGGGATTGTTAGTAGATAATTAATTAGTGGTTTACTATTGTTATTTACTGTAGATATAAATAATTTAAAATTAATTTTATTTCATCATCAATTTGTTTGTATAAAATTACTATAAATGTACACAGTAGATCATCAATTTACAAATTAATTTAACTCGTTTTAGCTATAATCATATGGATAGAAAGAAGGAAAGTTAGGGTATTGTTACTTTTCTAACTTTCCTTCACATTGTTAGAGGATCCGGTTCCCGCGACGACGCGCCTATGTGTATGTGGTCAGGACCACTCTGGTCTCTGGACGTCGTGTTGTGTTTCCATCTACCTAAACCTTAAACTCTAAACCAAAACCCTAACCATAGTAGTGCTATACCAGTATACCTTATCATTTGCCGCCCTTTCGCTCTGCTGGCTACATAGCCACCTAGCTCCGTCGCGTCCCCGGGAAAGGTCAGGAGTGTACTCATATTGTTGGAACTTCAAGTGTACGTGGATATATATGTACATGTACATGTACATGTCTGTGTTTTATGCCTACACGAAAATTTTCATGGAAAAAAGACAAGTGTACTGACGTTGTCGGTATATCTTTGCTTCATGAAATTCTGCATACGGGTAGAAGACAGGATTACGAAAAGGTTAACAATTACTCCCTCTGTTCCCAAATACTTGTCTTTCTAGGCATTTCAAATGGACTCAACATACGGATGTATGTAGACATATTTTAAAGTGTAGATTCACTCATTTTGCGCCGTATGTAGTCACTTGTTGAAATCTCTAGAAAGACAAGTATTTAGGAACGGAGGGAGTATATAACTTCTAAAACATTTTTTTACCATTTTACATATTGTCTGTCTGCGAACATATATAGGGAAAATCACCACGCTTTCTCTACATGCATGGTGCTTCTGGCGTATGCTGATATACTTGGTGCATGATGGCATCACTACATACGCATGAAGAACTAGCTCGCATCTACTTCTTCACTGCTGTTCTTCTTCTTCATGCAGTTGCATGTGATCTACTCCTACTTTTTGTCTGCTTGATTGGTTTATCTAGCTACTCCCTCCGTCTAGGTGAGTAAGTCATCTTAGGTTGTGCACCGTGACCAAGAAGGAAGGGAAAACGAGAGAATTTAATGATTATTTGCTAATTAATAGCATTGCATGCAATGAACTGACCACTGCATGTCGTGTTTGATAGTCTCAAGTCATTAAAAACATGCACACCCCACATCTCTTATTGGTTGATATGTCAAGAAATAAGAAACGAGGTAGAAGTTAATGCACCGCGCCTAAATGTTTTGGGATTACTTGGTTTTCGCAAGATGGCTTACACACCTAGACGAGGGAGTATATAGTAGTATCAGTTATGTAATTACGCCCCAAAATGCAACAGGGAGTTCTAACTCCCCATACCCATTCGTTGTCCTCTCTCTCCACGTCGTATCCTTCTCTCCCTCGCTCAAGAACGGAGCCGGCGTTCGTCGCCGGATCTCCTCCACCGGTTGCCCTCCCGTGATTCCGACCGGTGGGATCGTTTCCCACCACGTGCTCTTGCTATGGACCAAGGTTTTTCCCCAACTCCCTCTCCGTGTTGTTTGTCTTTGGTGTTTCTAGGTTTTGGGGGAGGCTTGTGTGTTCTTGAGATTCATAGGCTTAATCTCTGCAAGAATAGGATGAAGGAGCGTGGTATTGCATAGGAATTGTACTTGCATTGTTGTCTTGCGCTAGATCTGATCATCGTAGCACCGCCGTTGTTTCACGGTTCTTTTCAGATTCAAACCGCTGTTGATTCGACGCGACGCTGATACTACCGCCCTCGTAGCAATATTACCGCTCGCATGGTACTACCGCCTTCGGAGCGGTACTACTGCGCTTCGGCGGTACTAAAAGTTTACTTCCGCCCCAGCCACGGTACTACCGTGACCTCGCACGGTACTACCGCGTTTGGAGCGGTACTAACCTGTTAGTACCGCAGACAGTGGCAGTTCTACCGTGGCTCACATCTATCGCATGCCAACTTTCTCGTATGCCTTCTATGTGTTTCTTGTGCTTTATCGTGGCCTTTGCATTGATCTTCTTCGCGTCTTTGGTGCTTTGCGTGTGTGTCTCAGGTGGTGGCTCTCGCCGGTCCAATCCCAGTCGTGACACTGGCTCCAAGCGTCTGCAAGAACCTGTGAAGTACCGGAGGGATCGCCTGCCTCCAAGCGCAATGTTAAGACCTCACTAGCAAGCACAAGGAGCCCGCTAAGGGCATGGATGAGATAGCCCCCATCGAGTATGTCCGTCTCGTGCAGCTTCACCCTTATGTGCATCCGCGTTCCATCGTCGAGGTCAGTGAGCTGTTCTCGAACAAGGCATGCACCAACATCTATTTGGATGTCATCAAGAACAAGCGAATACCTATGTGGAGGTGAAGTGGATTGATATGCACCACATGAGGAAGGACAAGTTTCGTGACTACTTTGGAGAGGCTCTGGACTTGGTGGAGCAGTTTGGCATTGAGCATGTGATCTCTTTTCACCTGGACTATGACCCTGAGATTATCTGTCAGTTATTTGCCTCAGTGTACTTTCACCCTAATGAAGAGAGGAGGATGACCTGGATGACCAATGGCCGCCAATTGTCTGCTACCTGGAAGGAGTTCATGGATCTGCTTCAGGTTCCTGATGATGGGCTTAACACTCCAATGGGTGTTCGCCCCCATGCCAATGCTGATTCTGCCAACAAGGACAAGCTTACCCCGTTCATGGTTGAGAAGGCGCTCGCCAATGGCAAGACAACTTTGGTACTCAACCCCTTTCTGGATATCATGTATCTCATCTTCCGCAACTCCTTGTTCCCACGCATCGGTGACAAAGACAAGGTTCATGCCTATATGGTGGATATGATGCTCATTTGCCAGGAGGCTCGTTCGACTCGATCTCACCACTTGATGTCTCACACATCATGTGGTGTGAGCTTTGGTTTGCGATGTTCAACCGCAAGGTGCCTATCTATGGGCCCTATCTGTTTGGCCGATCTCAAGACTTGGGAGAAGATGTACCCTGATGAGGAGTTTCTTGCTCCAGACTGGATTCGCCATGAGCCCATCTGTCTGCGTATCAAATCCAACTGGGCCAACACCGCTACTCGTGCCGATGCAACTGCTGCTAGGGCTGCTGTTGATGAGGAGGATGCTGGCGCCGAGGATGTTGCTGAGGGCCGTGCTGCTAGGCCTTCCCAGAGTGCCCCTATGCCATCATGGGCCAAGAAGCTGAAGGACAAGATGAAGACACTGTTCTGCATGCAAGCCAAGGGGCAGTACATGACTCACGTGGAGTCCAAGGAGAGTCGTCGCCGGCAAAACAAGATCTTGCAGCTCTATGGTGAGGAAGTGTCTGGCGGGTCTGAGGAGCGCATCACTCCTGAGGCCGAGTGGATGGAGAAGCAAGGTTACAAGTGGACTGAGTCTAAGGAGGATGTCGAGGAGACCACCCCAGTTTCGCGCCAAAATGACTTTAATGGTATTCTGAATGAATCTATACCTACTAATAAAAGAAATAGGTATTCTTAGTCCGTCATGTTATTTTCTATAACCCCCCGATGTTTCTGACATTAAACCCCTAATACATATCAAATGTTTTTAAAATACTCATATCTTTTAAACCGTAACTCCAAATTTAACATATTATATATGAAATTTGATTAGAAAATATGTAGAATCTAAATTTGATGTTATTTTACCAGTTAACAATTTTAAAAATATTATCTAGGCTGCAATGTTAATTAACAATGCATTATCCGGGTTTTTTCATATCGGTACTGATTCAGATTGGGGATGAACACCTCAGCAAAATCAGGATTGGACATTAAATTGGAGATAAATTTGTTAGAGACACCAATAAATAAGGACATGCATGACAAGAAATAAAAGGACCAAATAACGATGGGATGTCCGCTATAAAATAAATAAAAGAGAAAATGCAGAGGAGATACGATAAAGATGAAATGTTGCGCTATTCTCCTATATATAAAACGGAAAAAGAGAGGACATGCATGAAAAAAGTAAAAAGGAGGCATGCATGACAAAAAATAAAATAAAAGACAAGTTTGATAAGAAAATAAATAGTGATGAAATAGGGACCAATACCTATGATATGTATGGCAAGAAATAGTGATGAAATAGGGGCGCGAGTACCTTCGTCAACATGAGACCATAAAAAATGTTCTTTTTTAGAAAAAAAACTTTTTATGATTAGAAAATCCTGTATCTTTTTAACAACCTTTTTAACTCTTCATGTATTTAAGAAATAGCTAAAATTCTCAGATTATAGAACATTTTTTGTAAATTAAGAGCGTGTGATATTTTTCTCCTGTTGCAACGCACATGCCTTTTTGCTAGTAAATACAAAACAGATACTATATTAAGCTTACTATTCAAACAGTTTGTGCTTGCAATTTTTTCTTTTCCGCAAACAATAAAAGAGAAGCCATTTTGTCGCGAAACTTTACACGTGAGTAATACACAACACAATGCTTGTTACGACAAAGTTTCACATTTTTTATTTTTTAAACTATTTTCAATTTTTTTACCAAATCGGGTGCGCCTTGACTCATGTTCCAAAAATCCGCACCATCGCATACATGTCCTTTTATGCTAACACTCAATTTTAAATTGCAGGAATATACTTTTAAGTGCATGAGGCAACGAGGTCGCGGGCTCCGCGACTCTGGATCGTGGTTTGTTCATGACCGACCCGACGTAGTTGCTCAATTCAGATCTGGACGGCTTGGTGGTGGTGATCCAGATTTGATCGGTCGAGTGGGGTGACTGCAGACTGTGTTGCAGTGACCTCTTGCGGCTCCAGGGCGACGGTGGTCACCGAGGGATCTTCGGGAGGGTTCATCTCTCTATGTCCAATGGTTGTCTTCGGTGGTGAGATGCAAACTATAGACGTCGGCTTGACGCAGAGGAATTGTTGTGCAGTGGCGGCGGTTGCATCGTATGTAGCTGCTGGGATTACGGAAAAGTGGTGGCGACAACACTTGAGTGACTTCGAAGGGGTGCTATGAGCACCCGGTCGCGAGATCCGGGGTGAAAGCCTAGGTTGACCTGAGCTGGTTATACCTGGCAATGACGATGTTTTTTTACATTGTTACCTTGTTGAAGGCATTGCTCGAATATGCTTGCACTAATTCTTCAGGGTGAAAACCTAGATTCAGGCCTTGGTGGTTGGATCCGGTGACAGCAACACTTGAGTGTCGCTCCCTTCTTGAAGGCGTTACTGTTGAAGAACCTCGTCATCTGCGTGATGTCATGAGATGGTTGGTGCGGATATGGTCGTTGAAATAGTTTGCCGATCGTGGATCTGGTCGCTTCAGGTTTTTATTTTACTCGCCTACACATAGCTTTGGTCTTATATGACTTTGCTATCTGGCGTGTTTTTTTGTGTGCGTGTGTTGGTGTTGGCTGTGTGCATCCTAGCTATGCAGAGGCCGGGTGTGTGCTCTTTGGGTTTGTATCCTCTTGATGCTCCTCTTTGAGCCAATAAAATCCACCCTTTATCGAAAAAAGTGCATGAACACTTTGCATGGATATATATTAAAAAATGCATGAGCACTTTAATATTACACACATTTTTATTATATTAATATATTGTAAATATATGGATATTTTATAAAGTACACGAACTCCTTTTACAAATACTTGACCAATTTTTGTGATTACATGAGCATTCAAAAATAATACATGAACATTTTACAAAAATACATAAATAATGTTAAAAGCATACGGATAACTCATTTTGCGGTGAATGTTCTGATAAGACAAATTTTAATTATTTTTTAACTAATTATTATGTAGACCAATGTGATATTTGAAACAATATCATGAAATATACACTTGTTTAATGGGCCACACACGATGACAGCCCAACTGTACCCGCTGTGTCTGACCAAACTTAAACAGATATTTCTTCAGGGCTATTTCTCATCTATTGTGGGCGTTCGTGGACCAGCCGATTAAAACATTTATAGGAAGGTTCTATAGACCAGTTTCGAGCAGTTTTAGAAAGTTCAAAGTGCTTTTTTGTTTTCTTTGTTTCTTTTATAATTTTTTTCTGGTTTTCTGCTGTTTCTATTTTCATTTTTTTGGCTTATGTGTTGGTTTTCAACAGTTTTTGTGTGGTTTTTCAAGAATTTTTGATTTATTTTTCTTCAACTTTTCCCATCATTTTTACCCAACAAATGTCTAATTTTTTCATACACATTATATATTTTTTGTATACATGATAACAATTTTTCAAATACACGATTAAGATTTTTCCAAATACTAATGTGAAACTGCAATGCACATTAGTACTAGGCAGTATATTAGTTGCACATAGATATTACAATTTGATAGCATTTGCATATTAATTTTATGATTAGCAGTGACATTGACATTTGATACTATACTAATTGCATGATAAATATGTTGAGCATTCATCATTGGGGTAATCTAGGTTGTTGGACTGGCTTAATTTGATGGCCGAGATTAGCTGGATTTCCTAATTTCAGTTTTGTTATATTCGTGTAGATATACTTTTTATGTCTAGTTTTTATTCAAAATTTACATTTTTCGTATATGTCCGAACCATTTTTTTATACATGTACTAAATAATTTTTGAATACACATTGACCATCTTTTTGAATGATATGAAACATCTGTTCCAACTAAATGAACGTACTTTTTACATTGTATAAACATTAAAAAAATCGCAAAGGGATTTTGGTGAAACACGTGAATATTTAAAAAAAATTGTTTGTACATTTTCTGAATGGTACAAAACCGATTTTTATTTACGCAAACTTTTTTACATCATATATAATTTTTGAAAAATGTACATATATTATTCTTTATGTAACATCGGATATAAATTTTTGAAAAATGTACATATATTATTCTGACCATAATTGTTTTTACATTGTATATAAATTTTTCAACATGGGAAGATTTTCTAAATGTAACAAAGATTTTTATGAATGTTATTAATATATTTAAAAGTCGTGTGATCGATTTTTTAACACAGCGTCAACATTTTTCTGAACGCGCGAAGAATATTTTCTTGAGTTTATGCTACTTTGTTCCACCTCTAAGATATAAGTAAAAGTAATAAAATAAATGAAAAAATGTTCGGTCGAGACCCATTTAGGGGACACACCTTAGGCGAGCGAACCATACACCTCGCATCAAGCAAGGTATATGCGCTCCCCAAATATCTCGGTAACTGCGTTATGCGGCCTAGTCCAGTAGGGCTGGGCTAAACATCAGGCCATGGTATATCTCAGCCCACACACCGACCACCCCCATCTTCTTCGATCATAATGCATGCTGCAGCTTATCTAATTTCTTCAAATTCAAGTATGTCGCATCACATCGAGCTGAAAATTGCCGAACCGCCTCTAAAAATTTGACAAGAAATATGTGGCAAACTGTGGCGTTGCAAGGCCTAAAACTAAATAGTGAAACGGTACACCCTAAGTTTGCAAGCTTAAGGGATCTTGCCATATTTTTTAAGTATATGATGTGAAGTCCTAATGTAACAAAAATATATATTTTATGATAAGCTTGAACCAAACACCCTCCTAATTTCGGCAAACTTGCCTAGCCTTATATATGGCAATCTAAGGCCCCGCTTGGAAGCCCTGTAGAATGTTACAACCGGATATAAATTACAACCGGATTTTACTTGTGCCCAGTAATATACAACCGAGTAGTTCTTCCCTTCGTAATCCTGTGCCGCACAGTTTTGATGTTCCTGTAATCCTGCATCTTCCCATTTTCTCCGCTGACTGCTGGAAGAAGACAGATGGATCAGGAGCAGCCGGCGGCGCCGTTGCCCTCCCCCGCCACCATCTCCTCCTCCTCCTCCTCCCTCCACCACCACCATCTACTACTCCTCGTCTGAGCACCCGTCTCCAATGGCGGAGTAAATAGCATAAAACTACTACTTTACAGGCTAGGGTTCCAAAAAACTACCGGTTTTTATTTTTTCTCAGATAACTACCAAACAGGCGGTCGGCTGTTTCAAAAAACCCTGATGACAGAGTGTTTTACAATTAATCGTGATTATGACAGTTGGGACCCATGCGTTAGAGCTCTAATTATTTGACCGTTAGTTTGACCGTTAACTGGCACGTGGGACCTACAAGTCAGTATATTTGTAAAAAGCAATCAGGTCCTTGCATCTTTTTCCAAAAAGCAATCGGGTCCCTGCTAAAGGTCACAGCAGCCACCGGCGCTGCTCCTCTCGGTGCCGCCTTGTCCAGCCGGCGAACCACGCCCGCAACCGACGTGAGCTCACCGACGGGCGGCCTCTCTCTCTTTCTTCTTCCTTGCGCCGGCTCGAGGTGGGTCTAGGCGAGCAACGGGCTGGGGTCCAGGCGGTGCTCCTTGCAAAGCCGCCGCCATCGCTCCCATCGCGCGCCGCCTACTTTGTCAGGCGGCCGACGCCATGCCCTGCCATCGTCTATGCGGCCGCCGGCACGCCCAAGAAGAATGCAACGGCCGTCGTCGCCGAGAGGGCCAAGCACCTCACCTACGCCCGCCGTCGATGCCTTCGCCGTCCTCCTCGAGCTCCCCGCAGACGACCACGCGTACGGCCGCGCCGCTGCTGCACGCCGGAAGCGCTACCCGCCGCCGCGGCCGAGGACGGCCTTTGTTGCGGCCGCCGAAAGGTGAGGGTGGACCCGGTGGTGCGGGGCGAAGGTGAGGGGCAGAAGCGATGGGTGGCGGGGTGGACACGGTGGGTGGTCATTGCCGCGCCGGGGAGGGCCAGTGAACGGCGGCGGAGGATAGGGCAGGCTCGCCGGCGAGAGGAAAGTAAGTGAGGCACGGAGGAGGGAATACTCAGGGAGGAGGAGGAAAAAGTGTGGAAGATACACTTACATGTGGGCCCCACATGTCAGTTAACGGTCCAACGGACGGTCAAATAGACGGATCGTTTAGGTGCGGGCCCGACCTGTCATAAACATGTTTAAACTTTAAGCAATGGTCATTTGGAGTTTTCTGAAACAGTCGACCGCCCATTCGGTAGTTATCTGAGAAAAATTAAAAAGCGGTAGTTTTTTGGAACCCTAACCTGTAAAGTAGTAGTTTTATGCTATTTACTTCCAATGGCGCCCTCTGCCGAGGACGAAGCTGACCTTCCCGGCCGCCCCATTGCCGAATGCCAGCGGCCACCCTTCGAAAGCCCTTACCGGCGGCGACCAAGCCGCCCTTGTCGGCCTTTTGCTGGTCTCGACGGTGTCCGCAAGCCGCCTGCTCGTCCTCGCCTCAACTCGCCGCCCGGCTAGAGGTCAAGCTGTGCGGCGGCGCTAGCACCGGAGACTAGCGCGAGGCAGCTAGATGCCCCACCAGGTCCAGGCTCGTGGTCCTCGGCCCTTCCCCTGTGGCTCCGGTCCTCCGAGATCGAGATCGAGCGAGAAATACACAGGGGAAACGAGGGAAAACGTCCGACCGAGAGGTGTTTTGGAAACCTGCGGAATACAAGGGCAATACAAGTGTAATTTGTAACCACGTGTAAAGTTTACAACGCAAAAACGATCATCCAAGTGGGCCGCCCGTATTCTATTACAAGGGTATATTTTACATCTGTAAATCACTGGGAAACGCCAATCCAAGCGCGGCCTAAGACAAACTTAGTCCGAAACAAAGAAACCCCGTAAACAAAAGTATCTCATGTGCTCTCTACCAGCTTCTATCGCACCGACACTTGTTTATGTCACATAAGCTAGCTCCAGTTACTAATCATGACTGCAAGTTGCATATTGTTTGACCTAGGTGGGAGTGGTGGCACAAACTACGAGGTATGTAGCATAAATTAAGGAATGTAGTACTACTAAGAGCAAGAACAATAATGTAGCCGACGGCCAGCTGCAAGCTTATGCCATGTCAGACTAGAGCCATCATAAACATCTACTTGTATAATAAGCTGGCTCTTAAGTTGGCTCCAATAATATAAAATTATTAATGGTTTGCATGTATGGACTTTGCATGCAAGACACAGAGGCTGCACAGCGCCCGCTCAAGCGCCCGTACGTCGGCTGCAAGCTGGCTTTTGTTCTCGCGTTTTGTGCTATAGCTGAGCGACTGCTGAACCGCCCGCTCTATTCTCTCTCCTCCTTTCTCTCCCCTCCATCTAGGATCGTTGCTGATGTGGAAAGCTTATAGCCGGCTGACTGGTTGCTATTATACTTGCTCTAATCTAGAACGGTCTCGAGATAACCGTGGATGGCACGACAAGACGATCGTCATTCGCTAACAATATGCATGATGAGAGCTAGGCTAGAACGCCGTTGTGTTCCATTTCAAGATTAGACTCTGGAGCATGCACCCATACACGGGGATGGGGTACGTGGATGCGTGCGGCATCCCCACGCGTGCATGCAAGAACACGGCTGTGTTTAAACTTTACCGAAGAGACGCGCTGCATTAAACTATTACTCAAGAACCATATGTTCCAAAATAGTGGGAGACCTAATTAACAATGCCCATCTGGATATCATGGTGTGCATACGTCGACGTTACAGATCATGAAACTAAATGACGCACTCCGTGATGCTATTTCGATAAGCGGAGAGGGACTGATCGTACGTGCACTTCCGATATCGTAGGAGACTTTATTTGTCCGATATCAACACGTACGCAGATGTTGGTTCTCAGCACACACACGTACGCTGTTTTGCATGCTCATGAGAATCCCTTTCTTTGTAGAGTACGTACGTAGCTTCCAAAACGCGGGAGATTAATGTGATGCCCATCCTTTGTCCGGCCTGAAGCGTTATAGCTTGACTGGGGCATGTCTTAGTCGCCGCGGCAAGCAGACGGTGTCACGGTGCCACTGGCATGCATCTTTGAATCGAATAGAAATATAAAGAAATGTCATGTACGTACATGGTGGCAAAGACAAATATGATTTTCCCTCCTAAATTAACTCGAGCGAGAGCCCGTGCTAATAAGTCGCCTAGCCCCCGTTTCAATGGTGTGTCTAGCATCATCGGTGGGCGTGTGGAGGTGTGTCTCCGGCGGATCAGGTTGGATACTTCCGATCTACGTTACTCTTCATCGACGGCAGTTGTTGTTCTGTCGCGTTGGTCCTATGAGGTCTTAGCACAACGACTTCCCGACTGTCTACTACATCAAGTTTTGCCCGGCTCGAGCGAGGGAGGGGCAATGACGGCGGCGCGCCTTCAGCTCGCTTCAATGCTTGTAGTCGTTGCCAGGTGGCCTACAAATATGGTTGTAATTTTTGCTATTTCTGGTGTTCCTTGTACTGCCATGATTGAAGATGAATAGATCAGAAGTTTTCTCGCAAAAAAAGGTAAAAAAAAAACTACGTTTCCTCCTCCTATGTTAACCTTTTGTTTTTGCGAATACCTCCTCTCCCCTGTCATCTCCTTCCTTTAAAAAAAGTGGCTTGGGTTTTCATGTAACAGTTGTCGCCATTGCTGGTTCCTTTCACTTCCGGGTACCTTCCGACGCTGACAAGGTGGACGAAACCCTTGTTCGGGGTTGGTTGCGTTGGGTTGCCATAGCGTTAGTCGCGAGGGGGGTGATTGGCGTTGTCTAGCTATAGCGCTTCATCTCCGGGATGGCACACAGATCTTCAGTTTGTTGTTGTCGGCTTCTTGCTCCGAATGACGATTGTTTGGTTGTTGCTCCGAGGGTGTTTTGGAGATCTAATGGCGACATCGAGATTTGCTCATCACGTGCAGTTGCCGAGTGAAAGAGGAAGAAGGGCACCACCGGGGGTCCTCGTCTACAGGTGGTGGACGGGGATATGCCTGGCAGAGTGATGGCTCGGCAGAGCGGCCATTCATGGGGCCGACAGGTGGTTTTGTCGAGGGGGCTTCTGGTCCAGCTCATCGCTTCAGAGGCGGGTTCCGTGGCAACCGTGGTGGCCGCGGTGGCCGTGGGGGCCGTTACCGCCCTAGGCAGCATCATACTAATGTTAATGATACGGTGGTACACGCTGGAACTGAGGAGTTAGAGTTATCTTGCCAGGCTATGGAGGTGGTCTCGGATCTGGCGGCGGCAGAGGTTCCTGTTGTGGGGGATACTCAGCCGATGGTGGTGGAGGTGTCTGAATCAACTGAGATAGACAGAGCTGCTAAGTTTGCCAAGAAGAAGGAAAGAATGCTTTGTTACCAATGTGGTGATAAGGGTCATTTCATTGCTGAATGCGTAGCTGTTCTATGTGATACTTGTGGTAAGCCTGCACATGAGTCTGGGGCTTGTCCGTTGTTACGAGAGCAGACACCGAGCTTGATAACATATGGTGTGTTTTGTTCTGAGCTTACGTTTTTTGAGTCGCCGTCTGAGAGGGAGGTTCCTCAAGAGGTGCACAGTATGACGACTGGTGTGGTGAAAGTGACTAGAGGTCAGGTGTCTGACGCCCAGATCATTCAGCGACTCCGTGAGCTGGCGCCTGGAGACTTCCAGTGGGAGCTTGTCAGGCTGGAGACCAACCTATTCAGGGTTCAGTTCCCGACGGTGGAGGATTTTCAGAGGTTGCTGAGCTTTGGGATGTGTAAGGTTCCAGGTACGGAAGCCATTCTTGAGTTCCAGGAGTGGAGCCTGGTTGAGCCTCAGGGTATTCCCCTTACTCAGGCCTGGCTGCGCTTTTCGGGAGCGCCTTCTGCTCTGCTGCAGGATGCCCGAGTTGTTGCTAGCCTGGGGATTTTGGTGGGAAAGACCGAGCAGGTAGACATGACATTTACTCGGGCTCATGGGATTGCTCGTATTCTGGTCAGTATTTTGGACATTGACTTTGTGCCGGACGTGGTTAAGTGGGCTTTTCGTGGCTACGTATACAGTCTGGAGATTGAATTTGAGGATGACAGTCTCTTTGCTGACGCTCCAGCGACCACTGGTGATGATATGAGTGAGGGCGATGATGATACGACTGGTCAGGAACCACGGGGTAATGAGCCTAGGTCTGAGTTGGCCAAGAGACCGGTGGAAACGGCTAAGGAATCAGATAGGGGTCGGTACTCACTGCTTCGTGCCGCCGACCACTTTGAGATTTGGTTCCTTTGGCCCCGCTTCTGCACCGCCGAGGCTTTGGAGTGAACGGGTGGAGTCTTCTGAGGAGTTTGAGCACTCTCTACCAGCGTTGGACTTTCAGGACGCAGGTGTGGTGGGCGTTGCTGGGCATGTGGGCTCGGCGTTGGGGATTTTGGCGATCCCAGATCCGGCCCTTCCCGACGTGGCTACCGGGAGGGTTGACGGGCCTTCGCTAGGGGGGCCGGGGCATGTGGCTTCCATTCTTCCTATGCCGGTTGATGGGGAGGCACTGCAGCCTGCTGGACCAGCCCCTCAGGAGGGTTTGAGGCGGGCGGCCTCAAGGCCCTCTTCGCCGTCGGGGCCAGGCGGGGGTGCCCCGGTGGCGCCATCCTCAGGATCTCCGGACAGGTGGTCCGGAGGGTCTGGGGGGCGGAGGCAGGTGGCCTCTGCTACCACAGCTGCTGACGCCGCACTCTCACCGTCGAGGCCCGATGGGGGATCCCCGGTTGCGCCACATACGGGATCTCCGGACAGGCGGTCCGGAGTGACTGGGGGGCGGAGGCAGGTGGCCTCGGCCTCCCCAGTTGTTGACGCTGCGCGCTCACCTGGTCATGGAGACCGGGTGGATATTCGGGGAGTGACAGGCGGTTGCTCTCCGGATAAGTTCACGAGGGAGGAGGTCATTCAGTTTGGCGGGATCCCGGACCAGGCGTCTGAGGGCCAACGTATGAGCTGTCGGCTTCAGGGCTATCCGGAGGTTGACGACATGCAGCAGCGCTGTGCCGCGAGGGCGGCAAAGCTTCGTGACGTCCACGCCACTACTGGTGTTATTCCGAGCTACAGCGCTGATCCGTACGTGGTCATTACTCACTCCGACGGAGGCCAGGGAGCATTTGGTTACTGGATCTGTCCGGTGGGAGATGGTGGCACGGGATATCTTCAACCGGTTTGGATGGCGATCATGTAATAGGATAGGCATTTAGTTTTACCTATCTGGTTTCATGCTAGCCGGTTGTGGCTGTTCTCTTTGTTGCTTTGCAGTGGACGCTCTATGTGAGCTAATCCCTGCTTTTGTTACATTACTGTAAGACCTTGTTGAGACCTTGCTTTATTTCTAATAATAGAGGCCGTATGCATCGTTCTGATGCAGAGGCCGGGGAATCCCCCCTTTTCGAAAAAAATATATACCAAGGATCCGTGTTTATTTTTTCTTACCATTTGAAAATAACAATTGGTTTTATTTTTTTACTTTGGTAATAAGGATATTCTTGTAAGAGTTGACTGCGTGCATGCTTGGCTTCACGTGTAGGACGGATGCATCGACGGCCACAGCACAACGACTACCTACCTACTCACCCGCTGCAGAAGAGCTTACTTCACACGCGGTCGTGACAGGCTAGTTCAGGTACTCCCTCTGTCCCATAATATAAGAACGTTTTCTAAACTATGTTAGCTTGAAACGTTCTTATATTATGAGACGGAGGGAGCACAAGTTTATTTTTGAAACAACGGGTCCAAGTAAAGGGGAGAACATATGGTGTTACCGAGACCCAGATGCTACGGTGACACGTGCTCCTGGCCGTTGGATTCTCAGATAGGATGCTTCTGTGCATTTTTCTATCAACAAGATTAGACATGCTACTCCTAGCTTAGTTAATTAATTAAAATATACGTCGGTCTATCATTTACTCCTACTAGAGGCTTATCATCTTATTTGATGCCGGGATACTCCATGCTTCTCAAGGAAAATGTGCCATTACTAGTTTAATAATCTGCTATTGCATGCCTTCCCTTTGGCTGGGGTTTCCGGTAAGAGTTTTGAAACAAAATCTGGAAACTCTCTCGCCCACTTGTTCTTTCCCACGACACTCTATTTTAGATGTATACAATCATGTATGACTGGGTTCACCAAATGGTGGGCATGAAAAATCTAGTGGTTTTGCTTCATTAGTTTAAAGAGGTTTCATCAGATCAATGGCCGGATTTTTGCTTTTTTTCTGACAATTTCATGGTTGTTTTTCTTTTACAATTTTTATGATGTATGTCCATGATCTTTTTGGGTACACTTATGGAGATCCATTGGTTGTGGTGTGCTATAAAAATTATGGTCCACAGATTGAAAGACACATGTTTTGCTTACTCATCAAGATTCTTAGTTTTATCTATTAGTATGTCCTTTACATCTGCCTTTTTTTGAAATCAGTAATTGAGGAGTACTCCTTTCAAAGATTACTCCCACCTTCCCAAGTTGCGACAAGTGGCAATGCTGCATATGCCCCTCTTGTCCCAACATGACAGTTTTTCCTTTTTTTCGTAGATTCATTTATTCAAAACGTTTTATCTCTTAGGCCGTGCGCCCAAATGTTGAACACCGTTGGTTCCCTCACGTTGAGATCTTCAAACTAGATCCCATACATGTTGATAGGTTTCGATGATTTTTTTCTTCTTGAAACAAACTGGACGAAAAACCCCGAACCGAGAGCACGTTTTTTCCGTTTCTGAGGAGGCACACATTTTTTTCCTTTCCAAGAGGCACGGCTGTGCTTCTCGCGGAAGCAAATTCTTTTTCGTGCCTCCACGAGAAGTAAATCCGTGCCTCTCGCGGAATGAAAAAACACATATTTTTCCTTTCCGAGAGGCACACCCGTGCCTCACGCGGAAGCAAATCTGTACTTCCACGAGAAGCAAATCAGTGCTTCTCGCGGAACGAAAAGAAGAAACCACATTTTTCCCTTTCTGAGAGGCACGCCCATGCCTCTTGCGGAAGCAAATATGTGCCTCCACAAGAAATAAATCCGTGCCTCTCGCGGGAACGAGAAGCATGCTTGTGCCTCTCGCCAAAGCAAATTTGTGCCCCCATGAGAAGTAAATTTGCGCCTCTGGTTGAAGGAAAAAGACGCATTTTTTAGAGCAAATTTTTCTCTAAATCAAAAAATGGTGGAAAATAGAAAAGCCAAAAAAACAAAAAAAATCATCCGAAAGCATGGAAAAATAAAAAAATAAAATCCGAAGGGAGCACCTAAAGCACTGCAAGTGACCCCTCAATTAGTTGCTCTCGCCTATTTCTTCCCTGTAAAAGCAAGCCAAGGATTTATAAATTGGTAAGGAGGTGAAAGGGCTAGTTATCGACTAGAGGGGGGAGGGGTGAATAGGCGATTTTTATGAAAGTCTTCAAAACATGGGAGTTTCAAAGACAAACAATATGAACAACACTATTCGAATGCAGCGGAAGGTAGACTACACTAGACAAGCCATAGTCAAGTATTCAATGAAGTGAAAGGACGAAGACTGATAGCAGCTAGGTAGTAAAGATCAGGATGGAAGATATTATGAAGCCAATCAGAACAGATAGTCACACCGTGAAGTCAAACAGATAATGCAAGCAGACAGTGACTTCACGAAGACAAACTGTAAGTAAAGAGAGGTAAGAGATAGAACCAGTGGCTTCAGAAGGACAGGGATTTGTTTGACCAGTTCCAGTTGCTGTGACAACTATACGTCTAGTTAGGGAGGCTGAGATTCAACTCAGAAGACCGCGTCTTCACCTTATTCCCCTTGAGCTAAGGACACTTAGTCCCCGCCCAATCACTCTGGTAAGTCTTCAAGGTAGACTTCTGAACCTTCACAGACTTCGTTCACCGGCAATCCACAATGGCTCTTGGATGCTCAGAACGCGACGCCTAACCGGCTGGAGGATTCACAGTCCTCAAGTGTAACAAGTCTTTAGATCACGCGGACAGAAAGACTTCAGTGATGCCAAACACTCTTTGGGCTTTGGGTGGTTTGGGTTTTGTCCTCGCAAGGATTCTCTCTCGAAAGCTTCGGCAATGGGTTGCTCTCAAACGACAAAAGCCGTGTACTAACTCTTAGCAGCCACCAATTTATGATGTAGGGGGTGGGCTATTTATTAGCCACTGGGCAATCCGACCGGATTTGTCCGAAATGACCCTGGGTCACTAAGGAACTGACATGTGTCGCAACGGTTAGATTTCAAACGCACGCGGCAGCTTGACTTGGGCTACAAGTAAAGCTGACTTATCCGACATAGGATAAGATTTGCTCTCATTGTCTTCGTTCGAAGACATAGGATTTGGTTTGAGCATCACTTCAGTCACTCTGACTTTGTTCACTTGGACCCCACTTAACAGTGCGGTGGTTCCTATGACTCAATAAAGAAGAAAAGGAAACGACGAAACAACTAAGTCTTCGCTCCATAGTCTTCACTCAATGTCTTCTCGTGTCATCTTCAATGTGAATATCTTCACAGACCACCATTGTCTTCAATGTCTTCACACATTTTTAGGGGTCATCTCCGGAAGGTAAACCGAATCAAGGAGGGACTACTACCTGTGTTATCCTGCAATTCTCACAAACACATTAGTCCCTCAACCAGGTTTGTCGTCAATACTCTAAAACCAATTAGGAGTGGCACTAGATGCACTTACAATCTCCCCCTTTTTGGTGGTTGATGACAAACTGGTTGAAGTTTTCAACGGGGATAAAAGTATGTGAAATTATAAGGATTAAGATATTGTCTTCATAGATGGTGATAACCCACAAGTGTAGGGGATCGCAACAGCTTTCGAGGGTAAAGTATTCAACCCGAATTTATTGATTTGACATAAGGGGAGCCAAAGAATATTCTTGAGTATTAGCAGTTGAGTTGTCAATTCAACCACACCTGGATAACTTAGTATCTGCAGCAAAGTATTTAGTAGCAAAAGTGGTATGATAATAAAGGTAACGGTGGCAAAAGTAAAGATAATAGTTTTTGGGTTTTTGTAGTAGTTGTAACAGTAGCAACGGAAAAGTAAATAAGCGAAGAACAATATATGAAAAGCTCGTAGGCAATGTATCAGTGATGGATAATTATGCCGGACGCAATTCCTCATGTAATAGCTATAACCTAGGGTGACACAGAACTAGCTCCAGTTCATCAATATAATGTAGGCATGTATTCCGTAAATAGTCATACGTGCTTATGGAAAAGAACTTGCATGGCATCTTTTGTTCTACCCTCCCGTGGCAGTGGGGTCCTAGCGGAAACTAAGGGATATTAAGGCCTCCTTTTAATAGAGAACCGGAACAAATCATTAACACATAGTGAATACATGAAGTCCTCAAACTACGGTCATCACCGAGAAGTATCCCGATTATTGTCACTTCGGGGTTGCCGGATCATAACACATAATAGGTGACTATAGACTTGCAAGATAGGATCAAGAACACACATATATTCATGAAAACAGATCTGAAATCATGGCACTCGGTCCCTAGTGACAAGCATTAAGCATAGCAAAGTCATAGCAACATCAATCTCAGAACATAGTGGATACTAGGGATCAAACCTTAACAAAACTAACTTGATTACATGGTAAATCTCATCCAACCCATCACCGTCCAGCAAGCCTACGATGGAATTACTCACGCACGGCGGTGAGCATCATGAAATTGGTGATGGAGGATGGTTGATGATGACGACGACGATGAATCCCCCTCTCCGGAGCCCCGAAAGGACTCGAGATAAGCCCTCCCGAGAGAGATTAGGGCTTGGCAGCGGCTCCGTGACGTAAAACGCGATGAAACTTTCTTTCTGATTTTTTTCTCCCCGAACGTGAATATATGGAGTTGGAGTTGAGGTTGGTGGAGGTCCAGGGGGCCCACGAGATAGGGGGTGCGCCCAGGAGGGGGGTGCCCCCCGTCTCGTCAACAGGGTGTGGGCCCCTTGGTGTATTTCTTTCGCCCAGAAATTCTTATTAATTCCAAAAAGTGCCTCCGTGGATTTTCAGGACATTCCAAGAACTTTTCCTTTCTACACATAAAACGACATCATGACAGTTCTACTGAAAACAGCGTCAGTCCGGGTTAGTTTCATTCAAATCATGCAAGTTAGAGTCCAAAACAAGGGCAGAAGTGTTTGGAAAAGTAGATATGTTGGAGACGTATCAACTCCCCCAAGATTAAACCTTTGCTTGTCCTCAAGCATTTCAGTTGATAAACTGAAAGTGAAAAAGAAAAAGTTTTACAAACTATGTTTGCTCTTGTTGTTGTAAACATGAAAAGCCAGTATTCAAGTTTCAGCAAATATTATGAACTAACCATACTCACAATAACACTTAGGTCTCACAATTACTCACATCAATAGCATAATCAGCTAGCGAGCCATAATAATAAAACTCGGATGACAACACTTTCTCAAAACAATCATAACATGATATAACAAAATGGTATCTCGCTAGCCCTTTCTGAGACCGCAAAACATAAATGCAGATCACCTTTAAAGATCAAGGACTGACTAAACATTGTAATTCATGGTAAAAGAGATCCAGTCAAGTCATACCCAATATAAACCAATAGTAATGAATGCAAATGACAGTGTGCTCTCCAGCGGGTGCTTTTAATAAGAAGGGTGATGACTCAACATAAAAGTAAATAGATAGGCCCTTCGCAGAGGGAAGCAGGGATTTGTAGAGGTGCCAGAGCTCGATTTTAAAATAGAGATTGAATAACATTTTGAGCAGCGTACTTTCACTATCAACGCAACAACTATGAGATGGCTGTATCTTCCATACTACATGCATTATAAGCGGTTCCCAAACAGAATGGTAAAGGTTTATACCCCCCCAACCACCAACAAGCATCAATCCATGGCTTGCTCGAAACAACGAGTGCCTCCAACTAACAACAGCCCTGGGGGAGTTTTGTTTAATTATTTTGATTTGCTTTGATCTTTTTGGATCATGGGACTGGGCATCCCGGTTACCGGCCCTTTCTCGTGAATGAGGAGCGGAGTCCACTCCTCTTGAGAATAACCCACCTAGCTAGCATGGAAGATATAGGCAGCCCTAGTTGTAACATGAGCTGCTCGAGCATACGAAACAGATTTTCATTTGAAGGTTTGGAGTTTGGCACATACAAAATTACTTGGAACAGCAGGTAAATACCGCATATAGGAAGATATGGTGGACTCATATGGAATAACTTTGGGGTTTATGGAGTTTGGATGCACAAGCAGTATTCCCGCTTAGTACAGGTGAAGGCTAGCAAAAGACTGGGAAGCGACCAACTGAGAGAGCGACAATAGTCATAAACATGCATTAAAATTAATTCACATCGAGTACGAGCATGAGTAGGATATAATCTACCATGAACATAAATATCATGAAGGCTATGTTGATTTGTTTCAACTACATGCGTGAACATGTGCCAAGTCGAGTCACTCAATACATTCAAAGGAGGATACCATCCCATCATATCACATCATAATCATTCTAATAGCATGTTGGCACGCAAGGTAAACCATTATAACTCATAGCTAATCAAGCATGGCACAAGCAACTATAATCTCTAAATGTCATTGCAAATATGTTTACCTCATAATAGGCTGACTCAGAAACGATGAACTCATCATATTTACAAAAACAAGAGAGGTCGAGTTCATACCAGCTTTTCTCATCCCAATAAGTCCATCATATATCGTCATTATTGCCTTTCACTTGCACGACCGAACAATGTGTATAATAATAAGAGTGCACGTGCATTGGACTAAGCTAGAATTTGCAAGCATTCAACTCAAGAGAGAAGACAAGTAATATGGGCTCTAAGTTAAATAAACAATCATGCATATGAGAGCCACTAAGCATTTTCAATATGGTCTTCTCGACCCCCAAAGGAAAGAGAAGAAAATAAAACTATTTACACGGGAAAGCTCCCAACAAGTAAGAAGAAGAACTAGAAATCTTTTTGGGTTTTCATTTTAATTTCTACTACAAGCATGGAAATTAAACTAACTATTTTTTTTGGGTTTTCTCAAGGTTTATCAAACACACAAGAAGAAAACTTAGAAAAAGAAATTTAAACTAGCATGAATAATACAATGAAAGAGTATGAGCACCGACGACTAGTGTGTGAATATGAGTGTAAAGTCGGTGAGAAATACATACTCCCCCAAGCTTAGGCTTTTGGCCTAAGTTGTCTAGAACCAAGGACCGCCTGGCTGATATTCATAAGTGAAACCGGGGTCGTACTGAGATGCAGCGGCAACCGCCTCCTGAGCTGCAGCGTGTTGGCGAGCTGCCTCCGCTCTCCTCTCGTGTTCAGCTGCTTCCTCACTGGTGACAACATATCTTCCTTTTGCCTGATAATCAAAAAGGTAGGGAGCAGGAAGAGTAACATGGACGACGTTGCGTTTGTCATAGATTAGTCGATATTGGAGGAATTGTTCATTCCTCCCAAGAAATTGATGACTGACCATAGCTTCATAATCCAAATAAATAGGAGGTATTATCATATCTCCCTCTCGTGGGGCTATACCAAGATAATTAGCCACACGGGTTGCATAAATTCCTCCAAATAAATTTCCCTTTCTACTATTATTCTGCAACCTACGTGCAACTATTGCCCCCAAGTTATAACCTTTATAACCTAACACAACACTCTTGAGGACACATAGATCAGGGACACACATGTGACATGCTTCATCCTTACCGTTAATACATCTACCAATGAAGAGAGCAAAATAATGTATAGCAGGAAAATGAATGCTCCCTATGGTAGCTTGTGCTATGTGCCCAGATTCTCCCACAGTAATACTAGCAAGAAAATCTCTAAATTCAGATTTGTGAGAATCATTAGTATTACCCCACTGCGGGAGTTTGCAAGCAGTTGTGAAATCCTCTAAATCCATAGTATAAGATGTATCATAAATATCAAATATGACACTAGGAGAATTACACGCACAATTATATTTGAACCTCCGCACAAAAGAATCAGTCAATTGATAGTACTACGGACACTTATCTTGTAAGAAGTCCTCCAGCTTGGCATTACGCACATACACGTCAAATTCCTCCTTGAAGCCTACTTCGACCATAAAATCATCAGATGGCCACTCACAAGCTCGTACATCCGCGTCCCTCGGCAATTCAACATCTTGCTCACGTATAGCAATCCGGGGCCCTTTCTTCACCGAGGAACTACCTTGGTACATTCTCTTAGACATAATTCTTTTTTTGAAAAATTTCTGAAATTTTAGTAACTTCAAAATAAAAGTGAATAAAACTAAACAAGATTGGTAGCAACTACTCCTACAAGTGCCTAGAGCCTATATCATGCATTGGAATTGCTTGGGACCTCATAAATTTAACATGCAAGCTCAAGAACATGGTCACCTATGCAGCAAAAATTTGCAATGAATAAAGCATTAGAACAAAAACTAATTGGACCAATGGAGGAGTCACATACCAAGCAACAATCTCCCAAAGCAGTTTTGTGAATAGAGCTTTGAGCAAGGAGATCGAAAATCGCAGCAAAATGAGCTGGAACTCCTGCTTGAGCTGGATGGGGATTTTTTGGGGTAGAAGATGAAGTGTGTGGGTGCTGGCATAAGTGGAGGGGGGCCACCAGGGGCCCACGAGACAGGGGGGCGCGCCTAGGGGGAGGGGGCACGCCCTCCACTCTCGTGGCCTGGTGCTTGCTCCTCCTACAGTGTTTTCAATGCCTAAAATCCTCAAATATTCCATACAAAATCATACTAAATTTGCAGGGCATTTGGAGCACTTTTATTTTCGGGATATTTTTTAATGCACGGATAATTCGTAAAATGCATAAATAATACTATTTTTGCTTTATTTATTCTAAATAACAGAAAGTAAAAAGAGGGTACAGAAGGTTGTGCCTTCTAGTTTCATCCATCTCATGATCATCAAAATGAATCCACTAACAAGGTTGATCAAGTGTTGTTAACAAACTCATTCCGAATAACACGAAACCAGAGAAATTTCGAATGACACTAAGTTACCTCAATGGGGATATGAAAATCCCCAACAATAAGAATATCATATTTTTTCTTGACAGTAGGGAGAGGAAATTCAAAACCTCCAATAATAATAGTTGGAACTTTTCCAATAGAATTGATGCTATGAACTTGAGATTGTTTCCTCGGAAAGTGTACCGTATGCTCATTACCATTTATATGAAAAGTGACATTGCCTTTGTTGCAATCAATAACAGCCCCTGCAGTATTAAGAAAAGGTCTACCAAGGATAATAGACATACTATCGTCCTCGGGAATATCAAGAATAACAAAGTCCGTTAAGATAGTGACATTTGCAACCACAACAGGCACATCCTCACAAATACCGACAGGTATAGCAGTTGATTTATCAGCTATTTGGAAAGAAATTTCAGTAGATGTAAACTTATTCAATTCAAGTCTACGATATAGAGAGAGAGGCATAACACTAACACCGGCTCTAAGATCACATAAAGCATTCCTAACATAATTTCTTTTAATGGAGCATGGTATAGTTGGTACACCCAGATCTCCAAGTTTCTTTGGTATTCCACCCTTAAAAGTGTAATTAGCAAGCATGGTGGAAATTTCAGCTTCCGGTATGTTTCTTTTGTTTGTAGTGATATCCTTCATATACTTAGCATAAGGATTTACTTTAAGCATATCAGTTAAGCGCATACGTAAGAAAATAGGTCTAATCATTTCAGCAAAGCGCTCAAATTCCTCATCATCCTTTGTCTTGGATGGTTTAGGAGGAAAGGGCATGGGTTTCTGAACCCATGATTCTCTTTCTCTACCGTGCTTCCTAGCAACAAAATCTCTCTTATCATAACATTGATTCTTTGATTGTGGGTTATCAAGATCAACAACAGGTTCAATCTCTACTTCATTGTTTTTGCTTGGTTGAGCATCAACATGAACATTATCATTTTCACTTGGTTCATGTTCATCACCTGATTGTGTTTCAGCATCAGAAATAGAAATATCGTTGGGATTCTTAGGTGTGTCTACAGTAGGTTCACTAGAAGCATGCAAAGTCCTATCATTTTCTTTTTCTTCTTTTTGGAAGAACTAGGTGCCTCTAAATTATTTGTCCGAGAATCTTGCTCGATTCTCTTAGGGTGGCCTTCAGGATACAAAGGTTCCTGAGTCATTCTGCCAGTTCTAGTAGCCACTCTAACAGCAAAGTCATTTTTATTATTTAATTCATCAAGCAAATCATTTTGAGCTCTGAGTACTTGCTCAGCTTGAGTAGCAACCATAGAAGTATATTTGCTAATGAGTTTGAGTTCACCTTTAACTCTAGCCATATTATCGCTCATGCGTCCTATCTCAAAAGCATTATTCTTTAACTCTCTACCAACATAAGCATTAAAACTTTCTTGTCTAGCCATAAAGTCATCAAATTCATCTAAGCACGGGCTATGAAATTTAGTTGAGGGGATTTCAACTTTATCATATCTATAGAGAGAATTTACCTTTACTACCTGTGTCGGGTTATCAAGACAATGTGGTTCTTCAACAGGCAGTATATTAAGACCATGTATTTCTTCAATAGGTGGTAAATTCTTAACATCTTCAGCTTTAATACCTTTTTCTTTCAATGATTTCTTTGCATCTTGGATATCTTCAGGACTGAGAAATAAAACACCTCTCTTCTTCGGAGTGGGTTTAGGAATAGGCTCAGGAGTTGGCTCAATTGGTTCAGGAATTGCCTCAGGAATTGACTCAGGAAGAGTCCAATTATTTTCATTAGTCAACATATTATTCAATAATATTTCAGCTTCACGATTGTTCTTTCCTCGAAAACACAACCAGCACAACTATCCAAGTAGTCCTTGGAAGCATCGGTTAGTCCATTATAAAAGATATCAAGTATTTCATTTTTCTTGAGAGGATGATCAGGCAAAGCATTAAGTTACCGGAGAAGCCTCCCCCAAGCTTGTGGGAGACTCTCTTCTTTGATTTGCACAAAATTATATATTTCCCACAAGGCAGCTTGTTTCTTATGAGCAGGGAAATATTTAGCAGAGAAGTAATAAACCATATCCTGGGGACTACGCACACAACCAGGAGCAAGAGAATTATACCAAGTCTTAGCATCACCCTTTAACGAGAACGGAAATATCTTAAGGTTATAAAAATAGTGAGACTTCTCATCATTAGTAAACAGGGTGGCTATATTATTCAACTTGGTAAGATGTGCCACAACAGTTTCAGATTCAAGGCCACAAAAAGGATCAGATTCAACTAAAGTAATAATCTCAGGATCAATACAGAATTCATAATCCTTATCAGTAACACAGATAGGTGAAGTAGCAAAAGCAGGGTCAGGTTTCATTCTAGCATTAAGAGACTGCTGCTTCCATTTAGCTAATAATTTCTTAAGATCATATATATCATTGCAACCAAAGATAGCTCTAGAAGCTTCCTCACCCATAACATAACCCTCAGGAACAACAGGCAATTAATCATTGGGAGAATTTTCATCATCACTATCATCAATAATAGCATCTTCAATAATTTCATTCCCCCTAACTCTAGCAAGTTGTTCATCAAGAAATTCACCTAATGGCAAAGTAGTATCACACACAGAAGTAGTTTCATCATGCATAGCAGAAGTGGCATCATCAATAACATGCGACATATCAGAATTCATAGCAGTAGCAGGTTTAGGTGTCGCAAGCTTACTAATAACGGAAGGAGAATCTAGTGCAGAGCTAGATGGCAGTTCCTTACCTCCTGCTACGTCTTCAGCTTGCGTTGGTTTTCCTCCAAGAGGAGAGGGTGATGCAGCAAGTGTAGCATAAGTATTTCCCTCAGTTTTGAGAACCAAGGTATCAATCTAGTAGGAGGCTCCTCAAAAGTCCCACGCACCTACACAAACAACCGAGAACTCGCAACCAACGCAATAAAGGGGTTGTCAATCCCTTCACGGCCACTTCATGTAAAGTGAGATCTAATAAAGATAGTATGAGAAGATAAATATATTTTGGTATTTTATAATATAGATGCAAAAAGTAAAGATGCAAATAAAAGTAGATTGAAAGAAAATATGATAAGAGATAGACCCGGCGACCATAGGTTTCACTAGAGGCTTCTCTCAAGATAGCATAAGTATTACGGTGGGTGAACAAATTACTGTCGAGCAATTGATAGAAAAGCGCATAGTTATGAGATTATCTAGGCATGATCATGTATATAGGCATCACGTCCATAACAAGTAGACCGACTCCTGCCTGCATCTACTACTATTACTCCACACATAGACTGACTCCTGCCTGCATCTAGAGTATTAAGTTCATAAGAACAGAGTAATGCATTAAGCAAGATGACATGATGTAGAGGGATAAACTCAAGCAATATGATATAAACCCCATCTTGTTATCCTTGATGGAAACAATACAATACGTGCCTTGCAACCCTTTCTGTCACTGGGTAAGGACACCGCAAGATTGAACCCAAAGCTAAGCACTTCTCCCATGGCAAGAAAGACCAATCTAGTAGGCCAAACCAAACTGATAATTCGAAGAGACTTGCAAAGATAACTCAATCATACATAAAAGAATTCAGAGAAGATTCATATATTATTCATAGATAAACTTGATCATAAACCCACAATTCATTGGATCTCGACAAACACACCGCAAAAAGAGTTTACACCGAATAGATCTCCACAAGAGAGGGGGAGAACATTGTATTGAGATCCAAAAAGAGAGAAGAAGCTATCTAGCCAATAACTATGGACCCGTAGGTCTGTGGTAAACTACTCACAACTCATCGGAGGGGGAAGGATGTTGATGTAGAAGCCCTCTGTGGTTGATTCCCCCTCCGGCAGAGTGTCGGCGAAGGCTCCAAGATGGGATCTCGCGGATACAGAAGGTTACGGCGGTGGAAACTGTGTTTCGTGGTGCCCCTGGATGTTTTCGGGGTACGTAGGTATATATAGGAGGAAGAAGTATGTCGGTGGCCGCCCGAGGGGCCCACAAGACAGGGGCGCGCGCCCTACAGGGGGGGGGGATCCTATCTCGTGGAATGAAACCTCCTATCGTATGCGATTCCTCATGTAATAGCTATAACATAGGGTGACACAGAACTAGCTCCAATTCATCAATGTAATGTAGGCATGTATTCCGTAAATAGTCATACGTGCTTATGGAAAAGAACTTGCATGACATCTTTTGTCCTACCCTCCCGTGGCAGTGCGGTCCTAGCGGAAACTAAGGGATATTAAGGCCTCCTTTTAATAGAGAACCAGAACAAAGCATTAACACATAGTGAATACATGAACTCCTCAAACTACGGTCATCACCGAGAAGTATCCAGATTATTGTCACTTCGGGGTTGTTGGATCATAACACATAATAGGTGACTATAGACTTGCAAGATAGGATCAAGAACACACATATAGTCATGAAAACATAATAGGTTGAGATCTGAAATCATGGTACTCGGGCCCTAGTGACAAGCATTAAGCATAGCAAAGTCATAGCAACATAAATCTCAGAACATAGTGGATACTAGGGATCAAACCCTAACAAAACTAACTTGATTACATGGTAAATCTCATCCAACCCATCACCGTCCAGCAAGCCTACGATGGAATTACTCACGCACGGCGATGAGCATCATGAAATTGGTGATGGAGGATGGTTGTTGATGACGACGGCGATGAATCCCCCTCTCCGGAGCCCCGAACGGACTCCAGATCAACCCTCCCGAGAGAGATTAGGGCTTGGTAGTGGCTCTTTGTCGTAAAACGCGATGAAACTTTCTCTCTGATTTTTTCTCCCCAAACGTGAATATATGGAGTTGGAGTTGAGGTCGGTGGAGGTCCAGGGGGCCCACGAGATAGTGGGGCGCGCCCAGGAGGGGGGGGGGGCGCCCCGCTATCTCATGGATAGGGTGTGGGCCCCCTTGTGTATTTCTTTCGCCCAGAAATTCTTATTAATTCCAAAAGTGCCTCCATGGATTTTCAGGACATTCCGAGAACTTTTCTTTTCTACACATAAAACAACATCATGGCAGTTCTACTGAAAACAGCGTTAGTCCGGGTTAGTTTCATGCAAATCATGCAAGTTAGAGTCCAAAACAAGGGCAAAAGTGTTTGGAAAAGTAGATACGTTGGAGACGTATCATATGAAAAAAATGCTCCCCCTGAAGATGTGCATATAATTGTTTTGCGTTGGAATGCAAATGCACATGGCAGGTTGTACTTGTGGAGATCTTCTTCACCATATGAAGATAATACATCATGCATGAACAGATATACAGGAATAATGACATGCATAATGAAAAATGGACGTCTGCGGAATGAGTTCATGCGGGATTTATCATCGCATATGCGGAATTTATCATCGCATCAGACAGAATAGCAGAAAAAGTAGCAGACGACCATCAAGTTCAAGTGTTACAACTCAAAGAACCAAATGTATCAAAACGAGAGTTGTAAGCACTAGGCAAAAAGTTTATTAACCACCCATCAGGACCCGCTTGAAGACTATCAACCTATGCTTCTCCCCCTTTTGTCAGTAAGGACCACAAAGGTTTGAAGACATAGGCTCTACTCGTTCCCATGAGGAGTAGGTGAAGTAGCAGGGTCGTCGTTGATGTTTGGTGGTGCAGAAGAACTTGGTGCAATGTCGACACTCGCTGAGGTTGGAGGTGGTGAGGTAGCATCATCTGCGTCATCCAAGACTCTGGCATTCACAGTTGCTACGGAGGAGGAGTACTCTGAGTCTTCAAGAGACGTTGTTCAACGTAAGACAACATTCCTGGGAGGAGTGGACTCGAACTTGAATCTCTCAGTGAAGCCATCGTCTTGAAGATTAGCTTCAGCACTTAGCAACGTCAGACTCTTCCAAGACCTCCGACAAGTTTCATGGGTGACAAAGGCATTCTTGGTGGCAAGATTGCGAATGTGATTGACATCCACCAAGAGGCTTTGCATTTGACGCTTCATCTAGTAGTGATGCTTGTCATGCTTTTGATGCAAGGCCACGAGAAGCTCTCGGTCATTGAGCACACAAGAGCGCTTCCGAGGCCTTGGAGCAATGGTGCTTTCACTGGCTTCAGTGCGTGTAGGGCGAGTGTTGCCGGCCAGTGGATAAACACGAGAAGCAACCTGAACTCCTTCAACATGCTGGGAAAAGCTCCGACGATCTATATTGTGAAGATATAGTGCTTCCTTGGCAGGCTCTGGGTAAATGGCTTCAATGGACATATCAACCTCTTGTAAAAATATGAGATGGTTACGAGCAGAGGGCTGATAGTCAATGGTAGAGTGGAGCTTAATCAGACGCATGATCCAAGGAGCATAGAACTTCAGACCAAAGATGTCAGACCCAGATGTAGCAAACTGGCGAATGAAGAAATCTTGAGTATTGAAGCTTTTACCATTTAGAATGTAGAAGACCAATGTCTTCATTGCACCTTCAAGCTTTGCAGAGGAGGAATGCCCTTTGATGGGCCATAGAGTTTGCCTAATGATATGATAGATAGTGCGGGGCAGATACTCTAGGTCTTCAACAAGGAATTCCTTGGGATACTCAGCATCCTGGGGCAGTGGCTTCATCATACTAAGCATCTGGCTCATGTTGGGCTCTGGCTTCTGGAAGATGCTCTCCAATGCATCACGATGAAGCTGACAACCAGGTTCATACAGTTCGCCTGGAGTGGAGAGGCCGGTAAGCTCAATGAGATCAAAGGCTTTGGCTTCATGATGAACGTTGCTAGTCATCCACTCAAGGACCCATGTCGTTGTATCCCTGTTGTAGCCGCGAATGTGGAGGGTTGCATAGAATTGCAGGAGAAGCTCTTCATTCCAATGTTCCTTGTCGGTGACAAGCTGCAGAAGGCCAGCATCACGAAAGCAGTCTAGGGCTTCTTCTAGGCAGGGGAGACCAGCAATGGCTTCAGTGTCCAGAGGCATATGAGGAAATATGCGCTCCTGATTGTATAGAATGCAGGAGTAGTAGCTGCCCTGCTGATAGCTCCAGAACCGATCTGATGATATTCTTGGCTTGGAATATGGGTTCTTGCCAGAATCGAAGAAGGTGTTGTGTGCAATGAAGCCGTTGACATTGAATGAGCCTGGTGCCGATGTAGTTCCAGGGAACCTTGGCAGCCTTGGTTTTGGCTTCTGAACCTGAGGCCTATGCTCCACATGATAGTCAAACTGAGGTCCAGGAGCAGGCGGAGGAACCAGAATTGGCCATCTGACAGGAACGAGCTCGCCTTGGTAGAATGCATGCTCAATGGTGTGAGGCCTTGGTGGCAGAACAGGAGCAGTGGCATCAACAGAGGTGTCAGGCTGCACATTCGTTGTAGGAGGAACAATGGCTTCAAGCACAGTGTTCACTGCAGGCGCCACATTGTGTTCAGCCTTGACAATGTCATTGGCTTCAGAGGTGTTGTTGGTGGCCGACTCAGGATTCTCAACCTCCACTTGAGGAGCTGGAGGGTCGGGCACAGATAGGTTCTCCTCGAGAACAACTTCTTGGGTGGTAGGGGGAGTAGCAACATGCTCTTCTTCTTGTCTTTCTGCAGCTGATGCAGCCGGATTGTCTTCAGCAACATTGGCTTCAAACGAGGGAACCGTCACAGAAGGATTGTCTTCAGGGAACACTTGACGTGCCACTGAGCTGGACTGGTTTGAGTCTTCTTCTGTGATGGCTTGAGACCTTTGCGAAGCCGTTGGAAAACGGGCGACGCCTTTGGCGAGGGTGTGGTCTCCTTGTAATTATCATCATTCATCAATGGACTGGTGGCTTGCACTAGTGGAGGACGGGGTGTACTTGGTGAATCTTGACTTGGGGTTGCTGGTTGGGGGCGATCAGCCCACGAGGCATCTTGAGAGATTGGCGTCAAAGGACGACCAATACTGATGAGTTCGCTGTTCGAGAGAACAGGCGATGATACCGCTGGGCGCTCAATCTGAGGAAGAACTACATCATCTTCTACATTGTCGTGAGGACCAATGTCTTCAGTCGCGATGGGGTCAACGACTGGAACTTCTTGAGCTTTAGGAGCCTCTGTGGAAGCAGACTCATGAATGATCAACTGACGCTCTTGATTGTCAGGGTCAGGGTGTGCGTAAGCAATGGGTTCAACTATAAGGGGCTATGCGGGAGCAGCCCGATCTCTCTTCTTTTTTTTCTCTTCTTGGGGGGGGGGGGGTGGTGCATCATCAGTGGTGCGCTTGATTTTGCGCTTTCTGGCTTCGGCTTCATCTGCCTTGGTTTTCTGCTAATCTGAAGCCACTGTGGAGACTGTCAGTGTCAAAACCGGCGGATCTCGGGTAGGGGGTCCCGAACTGTGCGTCTAGGCGGATGGTAACAGGAGACAAGGGACACGATGTTTTTACCTGTGTTCGGGCCCTCTCGGTGGAGGTAAAACCCTACTCTGCTTGATTAATATTGATGATATGGGTAGTACAAGAGTAGATCTACCACGAGATCAAGGAGGCTAAACCCTAGAAGCTAGCCTATGGTATGATTGTTGTTCGTCCTATGGACAAAAACCCTCCAGCTTTATATAGACACCGGAGAGGGCTAGGGTTACAGTCGTCGCCATAATGGTAGGAGATCTACATATCCAGATCGCCAAGCTTGCCTTCCACGCCAAGGAAAGTCCCATCCGGACACGGGACGGAGTCTTCAATCTTGTATCTTCATAGTCTTGGAGTCCGCCAAAGATGATAGTTCGCTATCCGGACACCCCTAGTCCAGACTCCTCAAGAGCCTCGAACCAGGCTTTAATGACGACGAGTCCAACAACATATTGTCTTCGCATTGCAAGGCGGGTTCCTCCTCCGAATACTTCATAGAAGATTTTGAACACCGTGATAGTGTCCGCTCGCAAAATAAGTTCCACATACCACCGTAGAGAGAATAATATTTACACAAGTTCAATCGCTAACGATTTCGTGGCGTGACATCACACCGCTGCCAAGCCTTTATTCAATCTTTTTATCGCTCCACCTCGGTAGCGTTTAGCGAAGAGGTTTCCTTGGCACGTCTTGTCAAAGCAGAGATCATGTCCCCTTATTCCGGGATTCTCATCAATACGGGCGTGGGTAACCCAACCGCGCCATTGATTACGGTGCTTGGGAGATAAGCGAGTTTTACCAGGCTGGTGGGGACGCATAGTTTCGTTCGTCCATATAAGGGGATAAGGATCCACCTTTTTACCTACGCCTTCTTCCTCCTTTCACTACAAGAAATATGTCAACTTGTGACCCTCACTATTGGTCGCTGAAAGGTCATAGTTTTTCATTTGCGACCTTTTTGTGACCAAAAACAGAAGGTCAAAAGCTGAGGGTCATTAACTGACTATAGCGACCTTCTCTGTGATATGTAAAAGGTCGTTGGTTCTTTGACCAAATTTTTGGTCACTAGCAACCTCCCCAGGCCACGTAGGCATCCAGCGTGGCAAGCTGATGTGGCACAAGATTCAGCCCGGTCCAATTCGGTTTTCTACATGGGCCTAGCCCAACAATTCGGCCTATTTGTGTTTTTTCTCATATTAATTTTGGCTAGGTAGATGGGCCAAGCCCAACAATTAAGCCTTCTCATTTTGGGGCCGTGGCCTTTTCTGCTAGAAAGTTTTAGTTTTTTGTAATATAAAAAGGTCCACTAGTCAAATGGGTCCCAGATGTCGTTCAGTCGTGGGTCCCAACAAGCAAGTTCTTATTCTTCATATTTCAATCTAACAAGAAATAAATAACTTTGTATTTAAATTGGCACAAACAAAACACACACATAATACTCCAAATATTATCGAGCGATTCAAGATCAGAGCTCCTATTGTACAAATAACATATACTTTACAAGCTCTACACGTGATACATTTACAAGCTCTATACATATACAAGCTCTACAAGCTCTACAAGCTGCCATGGTGTTAACCCCGTGCTCTTCAATCTTCTTCAACATGGAGCTCCTTCGTAGCGAGCACAAACTGGCACCGCATCATCACAGAAGGCAATTTTAGATCATAAAATGAATGTTCCAAGCACAATTTAGAGAAAAGAACCAAGTAAATTTGCCTCAATCATACAAACAAAGTTTAGAGAAACCAAACATGAACAAGCACTTATTATGCAGTTTTTAAAGTTTTTAATACATTTATTTTCTATTAGTAAAACTGAATATGCTACTTCCTGATTCATGGCTGCATAATCCAGCTAGCTACACCAGTTTTCTCTCATGCAAAAATTAGAAAGAAAAAAAGAACAGATAAATCAACACTGATTTCTCTAACACATACAGTAACTTGCTGATATAACTTGTATAACTTGTATATTTGTCGACAGAAAACGGGGTGCAAAATCATGTTTCAGTCCAGATCAATCTATCATGAGAAAACATGTATAACTCCCACTAGAATTTTTAATGCATTATAATTATCTTGAAAACTTATGCACTTAATGATGGTTAGATCCATCTTACGTAATAGTCACTTCCAATATAAGTTAGGTACAGAACAAAATGTATAAGCACGAAGTAAGATAGGACATGCATCAAACACAAAAATAATTTTACTAGGTAGCGGCATAGTAAGTTGGTTTTTACTAGGTAGCGGCATAGTAAGTTGTGACATTTAAAAAACAGAAGAAAACCAGCGGCGGCTGCTCCAGCCCGCTGCTCTCCTCTGACACAGCCGCTGTAAATTTAGCTAGCAATCATCGAGAGCAAGTACAGAGTAAATCGGGACTTTGTTGTAGCTACGTAAACTGAAACAACACACATCATGGAATTTCATATCATAGCCAACAATATTTTACCGTAACACATGGTGTTCTTCTCTCTATTTTAGAAACATGCAAACGAAGGTTTTAGTAAAAACAAACAAGTGGAAGAGACAAATTATCAGCAAGAAATCAATGGCCAGATGAGCACCACCACAACAAATCGGCACTAACACTTGGTCATCGACGCGATGCCCAAGCAAGGAACCAGCTTGCACACGCAAGATGATGATTGCATACATACAAATCATGTGCTGGCAGAAAAAAATCCAAGCATGAGCTCATCTTCTCTCTCTGTTTGGTAACTAACAACCTAAATAAAATAAAATAAAAAACATGACTTGTTCATATAGATCCCTCTAAAATTCCTTGGGACAAGTGCATCACATATTAAATCCTTAGCAGCAGTAGTGAGCACAGAAGAGGGGCGGAAATGGAGGAGCTACCTATCATGATCGCAATGGAAGCAGAGGAGCAGACCCCTCCCGCCCCTCCGCCACAAGGATAGGGCTGCCGGCTGGGCACGCCTTACTCCTCCGCCTCCTCGAGCAGGAGACCCCCTTCCCCTACTGCTGCTTGGCGAGCCGCATCACTAGTCACCTTCTCATGCAAGAAGTACACAATAAATAGACAGACGGTTAGTGAGGTACATTTTCACAGCAATAGAAGCTTAGAATTAACAGAAATACACACTCAAATGAAGTCACTAAGATAATTAAGTCCACCACATGGTGTAGAATTATGTGGTATATAATTGCAACACCGTGACTAAAGCATGCGCACCACAATGTTCAAAGCGTAGCAAGCGGGCAGTATGAGCTACCCATCGCAAAGTATAAAACCTGAATCATATAGTATAAATGAATCAAGAAAACAAGAATCGACAATGAGAACTACATACTAATGCACCAGATGATCAACATCAAGCACAAGCATGCAAACATGCATCTCATCACAACCTAAAACTAGAAACAGAACACCCTAACCACCACCAATTCTCTTCATAGTTGATGAGACGACATTAACCGTACATAAATATGGTGTAAAAAAGTAAGCAATATGATACTACTAATTTAAAGTGTGCAAATGTATGATTTTCTCCCTCATGCTCTACCTGCCCGCATCAGAGATTCACATTCTGAACGGTCATTGTCATCACACTAGTTTTCAGATTCTCGAACTTGCAACTAGCACAAGAGTGAATTTCATACATCATCAATACAATAGAGCAGCACTAACCAACACAAAGCATTACATCATATATGAGACAGACTACAAGAGGAACAAATCTGAAACCAGTAGGCATAACCCATCAATTTAGATTGAATGGGCACATCCTAATCTACACCATGGCTTGCTGACAACCCCACAAACAGGCTGCACAATAGCAGAATACACACGAACCAGATCGGAGTGTTACCTTTGGTGTGGCCATGGATGGCGTGGAGAAGAGGAGGAGGACAGCCACCGGATGCCTGGAGCAGGAAGAACGAACGAACACCTATACTGCAGAATGAATTGTGAGGAAATTTGTCAAGGGGGAGGGCCGGAGCGGGGAGAGAGATTCATGGACGAGATCCGGGAGTACCTCAGCAGCCAAGTAGGAGCGGAGGACGACAGCAGTCCGGCGTCTCTTGTACAGCAGGGGAACATGAGCGAGGGGAGGTGAGGTGGGGTGGGGTACCGCGGCGGTGAAGAAGGTCTTGTCGCCGACCTCGGAGAGCACGGTCATGGCCAGCGACTTGGTGAGCCCCTGCAGCAGGAAGGAACCAAGCAAAAAAACAAGGTCAATTCAGCAACCTCCACCCGCACCGTGCAACGAGAAAGAGAGGAGAGAGGGGGAGGGAGGGGAGCTGACCTTGAGCAGAGACAGCGACATGGCGGCGGCGGCGGAGGGAGGCGCCGATTCGATCTAGGGGTGAGGAGAGGATGTCGGGGACCTTGACAAAGAACTTGGAGACGGCGGGGACCTTGACGATTTAACCCAGCGGCGGGATCCTGCACTGTGGGCGGGATGGCCTTGGCATCGACTCCGAGGCGGGAGCGGCGGGTGGAGCAGGTCGCGGTGCGCCCGTGGGCGAGACCCTCCTGGCATGGTGGCGCGGCCCTCGGCCATGGAGGCAGACGCCAAGAAGGGCAACCCCGCCGAGGAGGCAATGGCGAGGGCGGGTGAGGCGGAGGCCTTGAGCGCGAACATCAACGGCGAAGGAAGGGAACGGTGGACGAGGGGGGGCTTGGATTGGATCTGGAGAGAATGGGTGCGGCAATGAAGGGGGAGGAAGGGAGGGATCGAGAGGAGCTCCGCCGGATCTGGAAGGGAGAGGAGGAGTAGAGAGCGAGGGAAAGAATGGAGGCGGGGTGGATGGAAAATGACCACAGATGAGCTAGGGTTTCGGGACACATCCATGTTTGGTGCGGGCCGTTGGATCCAGGGGATCTGACGGTGATTTACCCATGATCCGCGTGAGAGGCCCCTGGACCAATCGTAACACAAGATATCTGTATGATATTTTGACCATTTAAATTGGTCATAATCGACTAAAATTATGTGCTAAATCATGTTAGCTATTTTATTATGACCTAAAAATTTGAAAAAAACTTTCTATTGTGTCAAAGAAATTTGACTATTGTTTTCGTGAATAATAATAAACTGAAATAAGATAAATATTTTTAAAGAGTTATGAGAAATGAGTTCTTTTAAATCATTTTTTTTTCATTTTTAAGTGTTTTAAATGAGCTTTTTGTGAAGGACCTACCAAATAATTGTTGCAACTTTGGACCAAATGAATTTTATAAAATACTAGGCCATATTTAATGCATAATTGACCTCTGGTGAAAAAGACAAATTGCCGTCGATTCAGCTGGAAACGTGTCAAATTTGAACTGTAGCTGCCTCATAGTTTGCTATTTATTTTTTCCAAAAATCATTTCGAGGTACATAAGTATCTATTTAATCCGAGAAACACCAAAAAAGTTCCAAGATTCAAGCACTAGCTA
The DNA here is from genome assembly GCA_021437245.1 of Aegilops speltoides. Lineage (NCBI taxonomy): Eukaryota > Viridiplantae > Streptophyta > Magnoliopsida > Poales > Poaceae > Aegilops > Aegilops speltoides. The sequence continues at coordinate 21,302,395 of CM038145.1, read as the reverse complement.
GGAACGGTCATTCCCGCCGTTTTGACTGCATTTTGGAACGGGCATAAAAAATTCAAAAAAAATCAAAAATTTGGGAAACCTTCGCATTGTGTCATCATATGTCGCCAAGTTCCTAGGAAAAGTAACAAACTTGTAATACGGCAATTATTTTAAAAAAGTGTTCTCAGAAACGAGCTATCATGTGTTGAGATCAATGGCTTTCAAGCCAAATGATCAATCTTATTGCCACATTCATGGCATAGTTTGTTCAAATGATCTCATATTGTGCACAAGGGTGCATATTGGAATGGCAAACAATGTTGCCTAAGGAAGTTTTCATTTTCGTTGGACTAAAAACCATTTTCCATTTTTCGAGTGCCCGAAAGGAGGTTTTTTTGTGAAGGAACTACCAAATAATTGTTGCAAAATTGGACCAAATCATTTGTATAAAATACTAGGCCATATTTAATGCACAATTGACAAAATGGTTGGGTGAAAAAAGTTTTGATCCACCACTGATGAAAAAAGACAAATTATCGCCGATTCAAATTGAAAACGGGTCAAATTTGAACTGTAGCTGCCTCATAGTTTGCTCTTTATTTTTCCAAAAATCATTTCTAGGTACATAAGTATCTTTTAATCGACAAACACCAAAAAAAAATCCAAGATTCAAGCACTAGCTAGGAGCGGTCATTCCCGCCGTTTTGACCGCATTTTGGAACGGGCATAAAAAATTCAAACAAAATCAAAAAATTGGGAAACCTTCGCATTGTGTCATCATATGTGGCCAAGTTCCTAGGAAAAATAACAAACTTGTAATACGGCAATTATTTTAAAAAAGTGTTCTCAGAAACGAGCTATCATGTGTGGAGATCAATGGCTTTCAAGCCAAATGATCAATCTTATTGCCACATTCATGGCATAGTTTGTTCAAATGATCTCATATTGTGCACAAGGGTGCATATTGGAATGGCAAACAATGTTGCCTAAGGAAGTTTTATTTTCATTGACTAAAAAACCATTTTCCATTTTTCGAGTGCCCGAAAGGAGTTTTTTTTGTGAAGGAACTACCAAATAATTGTTGCAAAATTGGACCAAATCATTTTTATAAAATACTAGGCCATATTTAATGCACAATTGACAAAATGTTTGGGTGAAAAAAGTTTTGATCCACCACGATGAAAAAGACAAATTATCGCCGATTTAATAAAACGGGTCAAATTTGAACTGTAGCTGCCTCATAGTTTGCTCTTTATTCTTTCCAAAAATCATTTCTAGGTACATAGGTATCTATTTAATCATAGAAACACCAAAAAATTCCAAGATTCAACCACTAGCTAGGAACGGTCAAGCCCGCCGCTTTTGACCGCATATTAAAACGGGCATAAAAATTCAAAAAAATCAAAAAATTGGAAAACCTTCGCATTGTGTCATTATATGTGACCAAGTTTCCAGGAAAAATAATAAACTTGTAATACGGTAATTATTTTAAAAAAGTGTTCTCAGAAATGAGCTATCAAGTGTGAAGATTCATGGCTTTCAAGCCAAATGATCAATCTTATGGCCACATTCATGGCATAGTTTGTTCAAATGATCTCATATTGTGCACAAGGGTGCATATTGGAATAGCAAACAATGTTGCCTAAGGAAGTTTTCATTTTCGTTGGACTAAAAACCATTTTCCATTTTTCGAGTGCCCAAAGGAGGTTTTTTGTGAAGGAACTACCAAATAATTGTTGCAAAATTGGACCAAATCATTTTTATAAAATACTAGGCCATATTTAATGCACAATTGACAAAATGGTCTGGTGTAAAAATTTTGATCCACCTCTCGTGAAAAAGACAAATTTCTGCCGATTCACCGAAGCGGGTCAAATTTGAACTGCAATGCCTCATAGTTTGCTATGTATTTTTCCAAAAATCATTTCTAGTTACATAAGGACCTATTTAATTATAAATACATGGTTTGGTGGCGATACGTCGAGGTTTGGGCGGTGGCGAGGGCCACAACTCTAGAGCGCCAGAACTCAAGATGCATGCCAGCAGCGTGGTCACCAGCGTGACCGTGGCGTTGCCATGTGTTCTGGGCGGCCTAGGCATGTCTAGTGGGTTGGGCACTCCCAGGTTGGTGCTAGGAAGAAAATTACAACATAAGATTCTCATGAGGAGACCAATCGATGCTCAAACATGAATTAGCAGCCAAGTGTTTGATTAGTGGTACGGGAAATGTACATGAATAATGGGCGTGAGTTTTGGCTGAGGATGATCAGTTACTAAGAAGACCGTTTTCACAAATTTTCAGCTCAAAAGGAGGAGCCTAGGTGGTACTTGCTTTGCAAACCACCACACTTTGGACATAAATACGAATGTTGAAGCTCGGCTCAAAATAATGAATGGATTGAGCTGGCATTTGGTGGAGGATGGTTATTTGGGCATAGGAAAGCACTGTAGAAAATGGATACTATTTGGACATGCCAAAGTGGTACTTCCTTCACAAATGTTACTCTGAACAAAATAGGAAAATGAATATTTTTGAATTATTTTGAACTAGGCAAGGAAGGTTTTACATATTTGACGAAGATATGACCCAAAGAATTTATGAGATTTTTTGGGAATTTTGGGAATGATAGAAATATAGGTTGCTTCACAACCTAGGGCAAAACTGCCACATGGACATGACACATAGGCAAAACCGATGAGGTGGCGCCTAGTCATAGCAACCCACCACAATTTACAAGGCTATGACCATCTATATTGGTCGTTAACAACTAGAAATAAGGCAATGGACTAGCACTATTTGCTTTGTGACCATTTCGTGTAAGGAAATTACGACCTTTCTGACCAAAATGGTCGCAATGGTTCAGGGTTTGGAGCCCCCTGAACAACTTTTGACCAATTGGTCTAAAATGGTCATAGATTTATGACCAATTCTTCGAGGGTCACTGACAGAAGGTCATAAGTTGACATATTTCTTGTAGTGTTTGCTTATCCATCTCCACTCACTCGAGCTCCAACGCCCAAGTCTGCACATCTCGCCTCAACCTTCCCCAGTCATGTCCGGAGCGGGAGGCAAGTGGATGGCCTCCTCCGTCACGGAGGGGCATATCAAAAAGCTGCGAAAGGCCAAATACTTATCCGGCGACATCGCGCATCGGCTCCCCGACAAGGGCCAGCTCATCCCCACCCCCGGGCCCCATGAGAGGGTGGTGTTCCTCACCCACTTCCTCCGCGGACTAGGTTTTCCACTTCACCCATTTGTCCGGGGGCTCATGTTCTACTATGTCCCGGATTTCCATGATCTGGCCCCGAATTTCATCCTCAACATCTCGGCATTCATCGTCGTGTGCGAGGCCTTCCTCTGCATCCAACCCCACTTCGGCTTATGGCTGAAGACCTTTAATGTCAAGCCGAAGGTAGTGGGCGGCCGCCAAGCGGAGTGCGGAGGTGCCATGGTGGGCAAGATGCCCAACGTCCTATGGCTCGAGGGCTCCTTTGTGGAGACCATAAAGGGGTGGCAAGGCTGGATCTATATCACCGAGCCGCGTGACCCTGAATGGGCAGCGGCCCTCGAATTCAGATCTGGCATCCCCACACGGCTCACCTCCTGGAAAGAGAAGGGCCTATCATGGGGTGATTCGGAGGAGCTGACCGGACTCCAATCCTGCGTCCAAACTTTGGTGAACAAGAAGTTCAAGCTTGTCAATGTAGTCCAGGTCATGCTCATCCGCCGGATCCTCCTGTGCCAAGAGCGGGCTTTTAATTTGTGGGAGTTTGATCCAGCACAGCACCAAACCTTAAGCAGGCTCTTCGACACTATGTACGAAGATGCCTGGAAGGTGCTGTTCAAGGGCGCCGAGGCTCCCGCATCCGCTACCGAAGATCGCGGATTCAGCTCGCAGCGTCCAGCCGGCAAGGTAAGCTATTCTACCATTTACAGGACACTTGTTTTTCATAGTTTGACTCCATGCGGGATCTAAACTCCCTTTACCTTTAACAGGCCTGGCAGAAGACGTCCGGGCAGGCTAACTGTCCGGCTCCCTTGCCAGAAGACCCAGCGGATGCCCGATTAACGGGACTGCTGGCTCCGGCGCCTTACGTGATGCCGGAGAAGAAGGCCAAGAAGAAGCCCACGGGAACTCGTAGGAGTTCCCAGCGCCAGGTGTTATCGGACTCATCGTTCGATGACTCCAAGGCGGACTCCTCCCGCGAAGACGAGGAGGAGAAGAAGGAGGCCTCTCCCCCAGCGGGGGGAGAGAAGAAAAGGAAGGCCTCCCCAACTGGGGAGGCCGGAGGGTCCAAGAAGGGAAGTATCCTTCCTCCGGAGTGTTCCATCTACGCCAACGACAGCGAAGAGGCGTGGCCTTCGAGGGCAAAGCCCCTGGCGAGATCGTAAGTGTCCGGATTCCAGAATAACTCATGATTTTTCTTTCGCCGCATAGTGTCTTCTAACGCCGAATACCGCCATGTAGCCCGCCCAAGGACGATCTCCCCGCTTCGTCGAGCGGCTCCTAGGATTCGTCGGATGTGAATAGCACTTCACTTCCGACCGCCTCCTCCCCCCGTGACGCAGACGACGCCGAGGTGGGATCCCATAAGGGGCCCAGCCAGGAGGAGGAGGACCCGGAGACTCCGCACCGGAACCTTTAGTGGTTCCGGAGTCCGGCGGGCGGCCCCTTCGTAAGAAGGGCGAGACTGCGATGCCGGTGACCTCCGTCCAGCCGGAGGCGTCGGATAATTTGCTGGAGGCGCTCAATGGCGCTTCCATCGACGAGGAGCACCGCACTGTCATGAGTGCGGTGATTCAGAAGGTTCAGTCCGCTAAGAGCGGGCTGACTGAAGCCTATACCAGCCTTCTAACAGGCTTTGAGGTATGTGATTAAGATATGTAAAATAGTACCGCATAGACAGTAGCCCCTGATGCTCAGTTCGGTGTTCAGAAAGAAAAGCCGAACTGAGGATCTAATAAGATATACGCAGGAGTCTAACATAAGTATGTCAATATGGGAATGCAGGCTGCGCTGCTAACCTCTGCCGCACTGACTGCGAAGGTCAATGTATTGAAGGAGAGCCTCGAGCGGTCTGAGAACGAGCTTGGCCTTGCCAAGAAGCAGCTCAAGGACAAGGAAGGTAAGTAATACCTTATTAAAGTAATACCTTATAGAAGGGATTTGGTTGCGAAAAATGACAGGAATAACGCGAGTATTGCAGGGGCCACAAATGAGGTGGCGACCCTGAAGGAAGCGGTGTCCAAGGCCGAAAGCAATGCGGCCGCGGAACACACCGAGCGAGAGAAGCAGGAGGTGCGGGTGGTGGAGGTACGGCAAGAGCTCTAAGCTCTCATGAAAAAACATGAGAGTTTGGAGCGTGACTCGAAGACTCGAGAGTCCGAGCTTGCCTCGGCTCTTGAGAGTGCCAAAGCCGCTAAAGCCGAAGCCCAAAAAGCCCTCCAGGAAATTGAGGCGATAAAAAAGATAGCGGCGGGTAAGGCATTCTTCATGCAAAGCAAGCATGTAAAAGTGAATTATCTGTTACTTACCCGAATTCGGAGCTCTCCAGGAGCGTTCGCAGATCTGCCCTATAGCGTGTCCGATGCTGCCGCGTTCTACCGGGCCGAGGAGGGGAGCTCGACGGAGAAGGTATTCTGGTCTCGAGATGTTTGAGGCGGACATCCGTGCCTGAGCGACCAGTGAAGCAGGTGGTCGAGCTCCACAAGGTGGCGAACAGGCTATGAAGGGCCTCATAGTTCGTTGTGGCCCAAAGAAGCCATGCACAGGAGCTACTTGATCTGGTGCGGCGGCTTGTGGACGCCTTTGTCCATGGGTTGAAGTCATCAAGCACTCCACCTGCATTGAAGGTGCCCGTCGGGCCCTTGCCCGTGCTAAAGTGCACTGGGGCAAGATGGACGCCGAGAAGCTTGTGACGGACGCGCCACCGCCGGGCAAGGAGTATCGCATGCCCGAGATGTACTATAAGGGTGTCCTGAAGGGTGCCCGCCTTATAGCGGGTGAATGCTCCAAAGATGTAATTTTTGAGTAGACTCGCATTTTGTTATCCTGTGCGCTGAAAACTTTGTTCATATGCGCTAAGCAACGCTTGTTAATTTAAAATATTACCTTCATGCGGCCGTTTATCAAATTTGAGAGATGGCATGTCGTTGGCTTCAGCCCCCATGCCACGAGTCTTTGGGGTGTTTGGGATAAACTTGAGCGCTCTTGTTCCCATTTTGGGTCCTTGAGGCGGCGCCAACACAATGAACGAGGCAACCGGACTTATAATGCTTGAACACTCCCACTTAGCCACATAATTCTATAATTTTAAATTTCGGCGAAGCCCCTAGTGTTTGGAAGACCGAATTCGGGGCGCTATCCACGCCTAGGCCGGACAAAGCCGGCTCCTCGCTCTAAGAGGCATAAGTCTTTAGGGACTCAAAAAGACCTCTCGAACAGCGACCGGCTCTCGCCCTATCATGACGGTCAGTTTTAGCTTTCTCCACTGAGGTGCACAGCCCAGCTCAACTGGGGCACAATCGCAGTGGTTCTCCCAGCGCTACCTTAGCCGATATAACGGAACATAAGGTACCAAAACATGGGAGCCGGGCAAACCCACCTATTGACCCAATACATGATTCAGAGCCGATGCATATAGTGCTATAAGTTCGGGGTGCCGCATGCGGCACCCCGAACTTATAGCACTATATGCATATCTTCGGGACTGAGAAATAGAACACCTCTCTTCCTCGGAGTTGGTTTAGGAATAGGCTCAGGAGCTGGCTCAGGAGTTGGCTTAGGAGTTGGCTCAGGAGGTGCCCAATTATTTTCATTAGCCAACATATTATTCAATAGAAGTTCAGCATCATCCGGTGTTCTTTCCCTGAAAAGAGAACCAACACAACTATCCAGGTAATCTCTGGAAGCATCAGTTAGTCCATTATAAAAGATATCAAATATTTCAGGTTTCTTAACAGATGATCGAGCAAAGCATTAAATAACTTGAGAAGCCTCCCCCAAGCTTGTGGGAGACTCTCTTCTTCAATTTGCACAAAATTGTATATTCCCTCAAAGCAGCTTGTTTCTTATGAGCAGGGAAATATTTAGCAGAGAAGTAATAAATCATATCCTCGGGACTTTGCACATAAGCAGGATCAAGAGAATTAAACCATTTCTTAGCATCACCCTTTAATGAGAACGGAAATATTTTGAGTATATAAAAGTGGCGCGATCTCAGGTTATTAGTAAACAAGGCAGCTATATCATCTAAGTTACGAAGATGTGCTACAACAGTTTCAGATTCATAGCCATAAAAAGGATCAGATTCAACCAAAGTAATTATATCTGGATCGACAAAAATATCATAATAATCATAATCAAGAACACAAATAGGTGAAGTATCAAAAGCAGGGTCGGGTCTCGTCCTACCTCTAAAAGATTCTTTACTGCACTTAATTAACAACCTCTTACATTCAAGACTATCCTGGCAAGCAACAATAGCTTCAAAAGATTCAGCACTAAAAAGATAACCCTCAGGAATAGCAGGCACATGCCCATCATCACTCACACCATCGTGTTCAGGTTCAATAATTTCTCTTTCTCTAGACCTAGCAATTTGCTCATCAAGAAATTCACCGAGTGGCACAGTAGTATCAAGCATAGAAGTAGTTTCATCATAAGTATCATGCATAGCAGAAGTGGCATCATCAATAACATGCGACATATTAGAATCAATAGTAGTAGTAGGTTTAGGTGTCGCAAACTTATTCATAACAGAAGGAGAATCTAGTGCAGAGCTAGATGGCAGTTCCTTACCTCCCCTCGTAGTTGAGGGCAAAATAGTAGTTCGATCGTCTTTCAAATTCTTCATAGTGTCCAGCAGATATAAATCCCAAGTGACTCAAAGAATAGAGCTATGCTCCCCGGCAACGGTGCCAGAAAAAGGTCTTGATAACCCACAAGTATAGGGGATCGAAACAGTTTTCGAGGGTAGAGTATTCAACCCAAATTTGTTGATTCGACAGAAGGGGAGCCAAAGAATATTCTCAAGTATTAGCAGCTGAGTTGTCAATTCAACCACACGTGGAAACTTAATATCTGCAGCAAAGTGTTTAGTAGCAAAGTAATATGATAGTGGTGGTGATGGTAACAAAGTAAAGACGGCAAAAGTAATGTTTTTGGTATTTTTGTAGTGATTGTAACAGTAGCAACGGAAAAGTAAATAAGCGAGAACCAGTATATGGAAAACTCGTAGGCACACTACAACAAAACATGTCAGTAGACGCGCTTTTTCTAAGACGCTTTTATATTCGTTCCTATACTAGAAAGCACATATTATGTAGACACGCTTCTTAGGACGATGTACAGTACGTCACAAATCTTAACATGTTGGGTTATCACATTTATTAATTTTTACATGTGTAAATAGGTAGAGACGATTTGTGAGACGTTTTATAGGATACATAAAACAGTTTAACAATAAAATTGTAAAACCAAATAAAAAAGGGCCAAAAATGGAAATTACCTGGCCCATCTCCACCAACGAACGGAACAAATCAACGCGCGCCCTCGTTCACGGATTTCCTAGCGGAGGCTCGCTGCGTCGAGTTGTCGAGCCTTCACACAGAGGCGAGCGACTAGCGATCAAGATGGGCCCGGCCAATTACAAGATAGCACAGGCGCTACAACGTCCGGTTTTGGGAAGGTTCCTGAACAGTTTTGAGAACCTTCCAGAAGGTTCTTAAACCGGGTTTTCACTGGGTTTTTCTGTTTGCTTTTTCTTTTTCTTTTTCTTTATTCGTTTTTTCTGTTTTTTATTTTTCAATTTCTTTTTCTTCTCTTTTTATTTCTTTTTGTTCTTAAGAATTTCAAATCCGTTTCTAAAATTCTAAAAATGTTCAGAAGTTCAATAATGTTCTTGTTATTGTTTGTTGTACACAAATTCATAAAATGTTCTTTATTTTCTAAAAAATGTTCCCATATTATTAAACATGTTCGCTTTTCAAAAAAAGTAAATAGCATTACAAAATGTTCACATTTTGAATTATGTTTGGGAGTTTCAAAATCTTCTTATTTCAAAATTTCATTCAAAAAAAAGGTTCATGTTTTCAAATTTTGTTACGAGTTTCCATAAATGTTTCAATTTAAAGAATGTACGCGAGTTTTAAAAACTGTTCATGTGTTCAAGTTTTATTCAGGAGTATCAAAAAATGTTCCCAGTTTTCGAAAATGTCGACGATCCAATTTTTTTAAAAATTTAAAAATATTCGGGTTTTCAAAAAAACTTTCACGTTTTATATTTTTGGGACAGTTTACAAAAATGTTCCTGTTTCCATAAATTGTTTGCATTTTTTGAATTGTTGAGTTTTTTCAAATTTTATTCATAATTTCTAAAAGTGTTCGCTGTTTCATATAACCTCCATGTTTCTCTCAGAAATAGCATTTTGCGTACAAATTTTTTAAAACAAGAACATATTTCTTGGAACTTCTGAATAAAATGAAAAAAAATCAGGAACAGTTTTTTAACTTCTGAATTTTTTTCTAAATTTCGAACAAATTTTGAAATTCAGCAGACAAAATGTTTGTATATTTGAAAAGATGTTCACCTTTCGAAAAATGTTCATAAATTCAAAAAATATCCTGTTTCTAAATATGTTCTTAGTTTTTTTAAATTATTAGCCTTTAAAATATGTTCATAAGTTCAAAAAATGTTCCGCTTTTCAATTTTTGTTCACAATTTCCTTTAGTGATCATAATGTTCGCTTTTTCTATATTTTGTTCAGAGTTTCGGATTTTTGTTCACAGATGCAATGTTCGTGTTTGTCAAAAAATGAAATTTAAAAAAAAAATCCTGTTTTTCAAAATTTGTTCACAAATGCACACATTCTTTCCATTTTGAAATTTGGTTAAAAATCCAAAAATTGGACATTTTTTCAATAATTATTCGTGTTTTGAAAATTGTTCAGAATTTCTTTTATAAGTATTCAGATTTTTATTTAAATGTTTGGAAAATGAGATTTTTTTTATCTGTCGGTATTCTTGGGTATTCCATCTACTGCCCCCACCGGCCCTTGCCCCACTCCGTTGCAGCTTAATCATACGAGCTGACGGCCTCTCGTACCCTGTTGGACCAGAGCAAGGAGAAAGCGTCAGGCGCGCCATCGGCAACACTGTACTTTAGTTGCAACATCGCCGGTAGCTTCTCCACCAACATATAGCCGAGTTAGTGGTAATCAATCGATTCCCTTGCTTAATTTCAGCAATCATCATGTTTGGATTCCCTTGTTTATTTTGGCAATCGCCATGTTTGGATGTTTATGTTTAATTTCAGCAATCGATTCCCTTGTTTAATTTCAGAAATCACCATGTTTGGATGTTCACATCTAAAATTAAGACAGCCTATAGTCAATGTTCATGTTTGGATATGTTCAGATTGCATCTGACACTAATGGTATTATGCAGAAGTCACTGGTTAATATTGTTTTTTATGTGTTAACTGGCATGTATACTCACGACAGTTTCAACCATTCTATATATTGATGATATATTCTTAATGAAGTTTGCTAAAGTTGCTCCGTGTTCGCCATGTCCGACAAGGCACCCTCCTGGTTCCGCGGGGTCCCGACCTCGCGGAGGCTTGGGCCTATGACTGGTCGCTCACCACTGTGGAGGCAGAAACGGAGCGACTCCTCCGCGAGCACCAGATGGTGGCTTGACATGGCTGTTGCGCCCTTTCGTCGCTGGCAGGGTTACTCCGACGACGACGACACGGTGGCGATGGAGGTGCGGCTGGCCAGGGCGGCCACGTGTACGAGGTCACCGTCTGGACTTAAATGAATTTTTCCTTATTTGCATGAATATCGTCCAATTTTTTCAAATCCGATATGAAATGTACGGGGGCACCGTTGGATGGCCGGATACTGTATCACTGCGGACAAATACAGTGTCAGTTTAGCGATCAGCGTTGGAGATGCCCTTATACACAAGAATCCACTTGCACAAGATGATATGATGGAAATCTATATATGTTTCTAGGAAAAAAGTCATTTCACAATGTATGAAAATAATAACGACAATAGATCAAGTTTTTTTAAGGGGTAATAAAAGATCAAGTGACCACTGGCCCTTTTCTGGTTGTCTATATATAATACAAATAAATAGGCTTTTCCCAAATGATAAGGATTAAGTTTCCCACATTTCATTAGGAGGTACTCCCTTCGTTTCACAATATAGTGCATATAATTTTTTTGAAAAGTCAAACCTTCAATTTTTGACTAAGTTTGTGGAGAAAATCATTAAAATCTAGAATGTCAAACATATATAATTAGATTCACCATAAGCTATATCTTCATATTATTTTGTATTGCATATATAAATAGTTTTCTTTATAAAATTGGTCAAAGTTTACGGAGTTTGACTTTTCAAAAAATCTATACGCACTATATTATACGTAGAACGGAGTGAGTAATTATTTTGGCATTTGGCGCCCTATTTTCCATTTGCCGCCAAAGAAATAGCGCGCAAACGCTGCTATTATTGAGAAAAAAAATCCTCGTAATATATCCTCGGCCAAGCTGCCCTCTCTCCACTTCTCCTCACCCACGCCGCCATCTCTCCACTTCTCTTCTCCAACCTCCTAATCCATCTAATCGGATCCCTCCAATCCGCTGGCCTCTGATGTGCATCGCCTCAATACATGAACAGTGGGCGGATTGATGGAGGCTCGACGGGCGGGCGGGCGATTGGAGGCCGTGGAGATTGGGGGGACAGAGACCGGCCGACATGTGCGTCAGGGCCGACGGCGGCGATTGGGCGGGTCGGTCGGAGGAATCATCTGCTGCAACGAGCAACTTCGTCTTCAACCTACAGGTGGATTAAACAGAGCAAGCACGGAAGTACACCCATCCTGCCTAGGGTAGCTGCGCCCCAGGTACTTATTGGTCCTGACCATTGTGATGTGCTCTCTCAGGTCTTGGTCAAATTCTTTGATGTCAAACTCATGGTGTAATTTAATTTCTTGTGGGTTAATCTGTAGAGGTTCTGTTGTTCGGTTGTGCAAACTTCAGAAGCTCTGCTCCATGGTAGGAGCAGAGTAACTAGTAACGCACATTAAGCCCCATCACACATAGTTTTTTTATCTGCACATCACGCATAGTTACTAGTAACGCAAAATATTCAAAAGCTATGTTGGCAGAACCATTTGGGAAGAGTCCCATCCTGATCGTTACAAGCTGTTTGGGTGAGCAGTTATTTTTGTAGTTCTATAGTCTGTACTAGTGAAATAACTAAACTGGTGATTATTTCTTTCAGATAGTTCTTGTGCTGCTTTGCAATGCAGCAAGGTGGTCCTGAACCAAGTATACGACTTCACCAAGTCACTAAGCAGGTAAACCTATGCTACATATCCAAATGCCAATGTCTGTACTAGAGCTTGTCTAATTTTGTGTGTAAGTGCAAGGTAAATGACATTATTATGAAAAATCAATCCTGTTTTTACAAGTTCTTTTTAAATACTATCCTGACATCACTAGCAAATTATAAGTCAGATTCAACCAACACTACACCACGGTCGTTGGTTGAAGGCATTTTTGTAAGAGCACCTTGAAAACGCCTCTGATTGATCAGTTTTGGAGGCGTTTTAGGGAAGTGCCTTGGATTGATGCAGCTATGGAGGCGGTGTAGGAAACTGCCTCTGATTGATGTAGCTATGGAGGCGATTTAGGAAAGTGCCTCGGATTGATGCAGCTTTGGCGGCGTTTTAGGAAAAATGTCTCGGATTGATGCAGCTATGGAGGTGTTTTAGAAAATTGCCTTGGATTGAATGTGGTGACTGCAGGTGGCCGAGCTGCTGCTATGTGCATGAGTGAGACTCTCGCTCGCGGGTGTCGCCATCTAATTGCAGCGTCGAGGCAGTCGAACGCCGGCGCTGGAGAAGACGGTGACGCCTGTGTATATATGTTAAAAGACGTCTCTTCCCATTGGAATACAAACAGCTACCTTGGTGTTACTGGTTAGTAGTCTACCGATAGACACAAGATGAGCTATGTTCGAATCACGCATCTGCTGATATATTGCTTTTTTTGCTCGCGCGACATTCGTGCTTAAATTTAGTCCCATACTGCTTACGGAGTAAGAGTTGGACATATTTAAAAGGAGGAATCATGGGTAGAGATTCAGAAATGACATATTTAAAAGGAGGAATCGTGGGTAGATATTCAGAAATGACATATAATCGTGAACTATGTCAGTTGCATACGGCGTAGCGACTAAGAGTTGGCCATATAGGGTTAACAAAATGGAATGGATGGGGTACATTTTCAAAGTTTGAGCAACCACACAAGGCGGAATGGATGGGGTACAGTTTCAGATTTTGAGATACAACCAGGAGGCCTGCCGTAGCCTGGCAAAGAAATAGGATTTGGCACTAACAAGTTAATACGACATTCTAAGGAAACGCCCTAGAACAGCGGAGCTTTTAAGGCGATTTTAAACCGCCGCAGAATGCCATATATTCCCCGGCGTATTTCAATACTGCCTTGATTGACCTTTCCCTTCTCGACCTTTTCTAGCATTTTACAGAAAAGCATTCGAAGGCATTTTTATGTCTTCTGGAGGCGATTTAGAATACCTCAGAATATCATCCGTGTTGTAGTGCAAGCAATTAAAAATTGTACTGCATACAACAATAACACAATTTGGCCCGTTGGAACCACAAGTTAGTCACACACATATCATTGCTGCTCCAAGAGATCTCGTATTGAAAGAAAATAATTACTTACTTTTGAATTGATACATGAGTAGTAATCAAATATCAACATCGCATAGGTGTTCTTTTTTTATGGAAACCTTGCATAGATGTTGAGGAACACTTGGACCTTGAATATTAGGTGAATTATGTATTTGATGTATAAATTTACATGATGTTTAATTCATTTGTTTGCATTGTGCATTCATGTTTAGTTTTCACAATACATAATTTTGTAGTAAGACTTTAATCTAATTTGATAGCAAAGTTTGTAGACCGAAAGTACATGTAGAATAAGGCTCCTTAGTGCATGTATCAGAAATCTTCTAAATTACCGTTCTTGATTATAGCTGATCATGTATCTCAATTCACGCGTATTCCTATCTAATTGCAGAATGCTCATGCTAGAAATAGCAATGCAACCAAGCTATGTGGTCATCACCAAGTCACTAAGCAGGTACATATAGGCTAATATCCAAATGACAATGATTGTATAATAGATAGTTGGTCTAGTTCTTTGTGAAATTGTTCTTTTCAGCGTAAAATGGAATCTTCTCGGGTTCATTAATAACAAATGTTTAATTTCTTGAAAAACAAGATAACCCTACAGCCGTGTTGTATTCAGTGAACTCGAGAAATAAAGAGAAAAACAGTAAGGGATCCTATTGGTTTTGTTATTGCTTGGCCTCACTCACATGTAAGTATGTTTCCATTCAAGCATTGTGTATGCTCCAATCTGCACGTGTATGATGTTATTAATAACCAATGTTTGTGATTTTTAGGAAAAAATAGTTAAGCCGACCACTCCAGCACCGACACAAAAGACTGGTATGACACATTTCTTATAATTTTATCAAAGAATCACTTATCTTTCACTTCTCTATAAACATATGTTCATGTAAATGTTGTTCATCTCTTTTTTAGGGCGATGAGGACTTGAAAAGGGAGTGCATTAAAGGAGCTGGGAGTAGATGCGTAGTTCAGGATTTGAAAAGGGAGTGCACTGGATGAGTCAGGAGCAGTTGATGAATCTATCTTTGAATGAACACATATTATGGATTATGTATAGATTTTAGTTTCATAGAGAAACATAGTTCCGGTCTATAAGATAGTTTCCTATTTATTTGCCTCAAGGCAAGTATCATATGAATGTTTGCTATTATTCAGCTCGGAACTCCATGTACTTTTAGAGGAGACAATGTTCTTGCTAATTAATGCATTGGATATTGTTCCTGAGGTTGCTAATATTTGCAAATGCATCTATGACGTGGAATGATGCCTTCGTATCATGATATTATTTGATCAATCTACATGTGCAGCCATGACATGATATAGTAATTGAATTTGAAACGATGGAACACATTTGAAATAAATCAAATAGTAATTGAAGCAAAACATTCCATTTGTATACAGATGCTTATGTAAATAAAACGTGTCTGTGAGTAGAGACGCTGATTGAATTTGAAATGATGAAACAAATTTGAAATAAATCAAATAATATTTGAAGTAAAATATTCCATTTGTATAAAGATGCTTATGTATACTTGGAGACGACTATAAGAGGCGAATGAAACATGTGTATGGCTAGAGACATAATAGAGGCATGCTTAATATAACGTCTCTACATGTAGACACGATTATTAACGTCCCTAGAAAGCGTCTCATGCCATGTAAGACACGCTTGGCAAACGTGTCTACTTGGTTGAGACGGTCCGTGGGGATACGCTCCAACGACGCTTTACTAAAACGGCTCTATAGTTGCCTAGAGATGAAACAACATGTCCCTAGGTATGAAATTGAGCGTGTCTACTGATATGTTTTGTTGTAGTGGCACCGGATTAGCGATGGATAATTATGCCGGATGTGGTTCATCATGTAACAGTCATAACATAGGGTGACGCAGAACTAGCTCCAATTCATCAATGTAATGTAGGCATGTATTCCGTAGATAGTCATACGTGCTTATGGAAAAGAACTTGCATGACATCTTTTGTCCTACCCTCCCGTGGTAGCAGGGTCCTAATGGAAACTAAGGGGTATTAAGGCCTCCTTTTAATAGAGAACTGGAACAAAGCATTAGCACATAGTGAATACATGGACTCCTCAAACTATGGTCATCACCAGGAGTGGTCCCGATTATTGTCACTTCGGGGTTGCCGGATCATAACACATAGTAGGTGACTATAGACTTGCAAGATAGGATCAAGAACACACATATATTCATGAAAACATAATAGGTTCAGATCTGAAATCATGGCACTCGGGCCCTAGTGACAAGCATTAAGCATAGCAAAGTCATAGCAACATCAATCTCAGAACATAATGGATACTAGGGATCAAACCCTAACAAAACTAACTCGATTACATGATAAATCTCATCCAACCCATCTCCGTCTAGCAAGCCTACGATGCAATTACTCACGCACGGCGGTGAGCATCATGAAATTGGTGATGGAGGATGGTTGATGATGACGACGGCGACGAATCTCCCTCTCCGGAGCCCCGAACGGACTCCAGATCAGCCCTCCCGAGAGATATTAGGGCTTGGCGGCGTCTCCGTATCGTAAAACGCGATGAAACTTTCTGTCTGATTTTTTTCTCCCTGAAAGCCAATATATGGAGTTGGAGTTGGCGTCGGAGGGCCACCAGGGGGCCCACGAGGTAGGGGGCGCGCCCAGGGGGGAGGGGCGCGCCCCCCACCCTCGTGAACAGGGTGTGGGCCCCCTGGCCTTCATCTTTGGCGAGGAATTTTTATTATTTATTCTAAGATATTCCATGGAGTTTCAGGTCATTCCGAGAACTTTTGTTTTCTGCACATAAAACAACACCATGGCAATTCTTCTGAAAACAGCGTCAGTCCGGGTTAGTTCCATTCAAATCATACAAGTTAGAGTCCAAAACAAGGGCAAAAGTGTTTGGAAAAGTAGATACGACGGAGACGCATCAGCCAACTGTACAGGCCCAGTCACACTTGAAGTGGTCTTCGGATCCCCGGATAACTTCCGAAGCGAAGAGTTAATCTTCGACATAGTCCCGTTCCGCAGCGGCTATCATGCACTTCTCGGACGAACCGCATTTGCAAAGTTTAATGTGGTGTCGCACTACGCATACCTCAAGCTGAAGATGCCAGGCCCTCGAGGAGTCATTACGGTCAACGGAAACACCGAACGCTCTCTCCGAATGGAGGAGCATACAGCGGCTCTCGTGGCGGAAGTACGAAGCAACCTCTTAAGGCAATTCTCGAGTCCGGCTGTTAAGCGGCCGGACACCGTCAAGCGCGCTCGGAGTAACCTACAACAAAACCACCTGGCACGTTCCGAGCACGCGTAGCAATGCGGCCCCAACCCCAGCCCTCGTGAAATTGTGAAACCAGTACCACACGTACATAACTACGCTCTGGAGATACCATGGGCATAGGGGGAGGGGCACGACCACGGAATGCCCAGAGTGCGGCTCAACCACACCAGGGGCTCCCAATTGTGTCATTTTTTCTTTCTTCTTATTTTCAGGACTCGGTTTTCCAGAAGCCCAGTCCGGCAATGGACTTGTTGAACTCACGATGCAACAGCCAGGGAAGCAGAAAAGCTACGTCGAATGTCCAAGTGGTCTCTATTACGAGCAGTATACCTGTTTTACATACCATCCCGCAGCCTACCCCTGGAGGGGGACATGTTAAATAGTCCCATCCCTTGCTTATCGCACTATTTGTATCGTTCTGCTTTCATTGCAGTATTTTTTGAATAAACAATGCATCGCTTTTCACCTATTATTGCATTCCTTTTTCTATTTATACATGTTCACTTATGACATGTGGCATCCGTACGCTTTGGTACGGCCAAATACACCAGGGGCTTAAGTTCCCCAAAATATGGTGTGATAAGTCCGAACACTTTCACAAGTGCCACTACTAGGGAAAAGCCTAGCAGCAGCGCGGGTTTTGGGCCTATTAGTAGCGTGGGGGCGGCCTAGCCTAACTTATAGCGATGGCGCGGTGCCACCAGCCTTCTGACTAACGATATAGTAGTAGCGTGGTTAAAAACCCACGCTACTACTACTCTGTAATCTCTGAATTTTTTTTGAATTTTTTTCGATTTTTTTTTGATTTTTTCCCCTAATTTTCAAATTTCTGAATTATTTTAAGCTCAAATCTCTAATCACCCCTCATCGCTGCTCAATTTAATCTCTAATCACCCCTCATCATTCCAAATCATCTAACTTCCCGGACGGTCACCCATCCTCTCACTACTCCAGCCTAAGCACGCTTAACTTCCGGGTTCTATTCTCCCTCGTTTCCAAGTCTGCACTTGTTGTTTTCCTGACAATAGTAAGATGTCAATCCTATTAACCTCAGGAATTTAGCTTGAGCATGAAGTCACACATTTCACTGTTTGAGTTTGAAACTATTGTTCTAAAAAATTAGTAACACTAATATTTCTTGAATAATTAGTTTGACCACAGTTTGACTAGATTTGACCACAGTTTGACCATAGTTTGACCAGATTTGACCAAAATTCAAAAAAACTAAAATAATTATTTAGTAACACTAATATTCTTCAATAATTAGTTTGACCATAGTTTGACCAGATTTAACAAAAATTAAAAAAAACTGATTTTTTTGAATTTTTTTGCCTCCAGATCTTAAAAGCCCCGTAACTTTTTTTCTGTTAGGTTTTTGAGGATTTTAAAAATGTTTAACACGGCTCCCCCGATTAAATTCGGATCGAGTAGATGATTTTTCATATAAAAAACTTTTTCATCCGAGTTCGTATGCAAAAGTTATGGCCATTTTACAAATTTCCAGAGAGATTTTGCAAATAAAATCGAAATTCATATTTGTAAATTTTCCCAACAACTAGACCACATATCACACGGAAACTTATTTTCTTTTATTTTTTGACATTTTATCATTTTCTTTTATTTTTTAAATCTGAAAAGGCGCTCCACGAGGGGGTAGACTTTGAAAAATTTGCAAATAGGCCATACCCGCGCTACTACTATGGCGGGCGATTAGTAGTAGCGAGGTAAAACCAGCTACGCTGGTTTTAACCTCGCTACTACTAAGTTGATAGCGATAGCGGGTTTTACTCGCTACTACTAAGTGGCCTGGACCATGCCATAGTAGTAGCGATGGTTATAAACCCGCTACTACTATCAACTTAGTAGTAGCTGGTTTATAACCATCGCTACTACTATGGCATGGTCCAGGCCACTTAGTAGTAGCGAGGTAAAACCCGCCATCGCTATCAACTTAGTAGTAGCGAGGTTAAAACCCGCGCTACTACTATGGCATGTCCCGGGGAACGGTAGAGACCGCTTAGTAGTAGCGAGGTTATAAACCCATTCTTTGCTACCAAGTTAGTAGTAGCGAGGTTTAAAACTTGCGCTGTTAGCTAGTAAATAGTGAGCGAGGTTTTAACCCTCGCTGCTGCTAAGATTCTGTGTATAGGCTTTTCCCTAGTAGTGCCGGATGATGCTGAACTTCTATTGAATAATATGTTGGCTAATGAAAATAATTGGGCACCTCCTAAGCCAACTCCTGAGCCAACTCCTGAGCCAGCTCCTGAGCCTATTCCTAAACCAACTCCGAGGAAGAGAGGTGTTCTATTTCTCAGTCCCGAAGATATGCAAGAGGCAAAGAAATCTATGAAAGAAAAAGGTATTAAAGCTGAAGATGTTAAGAATTTACCTCCTATTGAAGAAATACATGGTCTTAATTTACAACCTGTTGAAGAAGTATATGATCTCAATTACTTATTTACTGAAGAACCTCCCAATATCCCGACACAGGTAGTAAAGGTAAATTCTCTCTATAGATACGATAAAACTGGAGTTCCTCCTACTAAAATTGCTAGTCAGTGCTTGCATGAGTTTGATGACTTTATGTTTAAGCAAGACGACTTTAATGCTTATTTTGGTAGACAATTAAAACAGAATACCTTTATGATTAAACGCTTGAGTGATTATATGGCTGATATTAGAGGTGAACTTAAACTTGTTAGCAAACATGCTTCTACGGTTACCACTCAAGTAGAACAAGTACTTAAAGCTCAGAAAGAAGTGCTTGATGAAATGAATAGTAAGAAAAATGATTATGCTGCTAGAGTGGCTACTAGAACTGGTAGAATGACTCAGGAACCTTTGTATCCTGAAGGCCACCCTAAGAGAATTGAGCAAGATTCTCAGAGAAACAATATTGATGTACCTAGTTCTTCTAAGAGGAAGAAAAAGAAAAATGATAGGACTTTGTAAACTTCTAGTGAACCTATTGCTGAACCACCTGATAATCCAAATGATATCTCTGTTTCTGATGCTGAAACACAATCAGGTGATGAACATGAACCTAGTGGAAATGTTAATGATAATGTTCATGATGATGCTCAACCTAGTAATGCTAATGATGTAGAAGTTGAACCTGCTATTGATCTTGATAACCCACAATCAAAGGATCAACATTATGATAAAAGAGACTTCGTTGCTAGGAAACATGGTAAATAAAGGGAACCATGGGTTCAGAAACCCATGCCTTTTCCTCCGAAACCATCCAAGAAAAAGATGATGAGGATTTTGAGCGCTTTGCTGAAATGATTAGACCCATCTTTTTGCGTATGCGATTAACTGATGTGCTCAAAACAAATCCTTATGCTAAGTATATGAAGGATATTATTACTAATAAAAGAAAGATACAGAGCGAAATTTCCACCATGCTTGCTAATTATACTTTTAAGGCTGGAATACCAAAGAAACTTGGAGATCCAGGAGTACCTACTATACCATGCTCCATTAAAAGAAATTATGTTAAAACTGCTTTATGTGATCTTGGAGCCGGTGTTGGTGTTATGCCTCTCTCTTTATATCGTAGACTTGATTTGAATAAGTTGACACCTACTGAAATATCTTTGCAAATGGTCACGAGATGGATGAAACTAGAAGCACAACCTTCTGTACCATTTTTATATTTTCTGTTATTTAGTAGAAATAAAGTAAAATAGTATTTTTCATACATTTCTGACTTATCCGTGCAATATAGAAATATCCCGAAAATAAAAGTCCTCAGAATGCCCTGCCAATTTAATATGATTTTTTCGGGAATATTTGAGAATTTACTGTGCAAAAATTACCACGGGGGGAGCTGCCACCTGGTCACGAGGGTGGAGGGCGCGCCTAAAGGAAATATGCCCTAGAGGCAATAATAAAGTTATTATTTATTTCCTCATATCATGATAAATG
This sequence comes from Aegilops speltoides, assembly GCA_021437245.1. Lineage (NCBI taxonomy): Eukaryota > Viridiplantae > Streptophyta > Magnoliopsida > Poales > Poaceae > Aegilops > Aegilops speltoides. The sequence continues at coordinate 21,281,458 of CM038145.1, read as the reverse complement.
TTTATTATTCATGCTAGAATTGTATTAACCGGAAACATGATACATGTGTGAATACATAGACAAAACTATAGTCACTAGTATGCCTCTACTTGACTAGCTCATTAATCAAAGATGGTTATGTTTCCACACCATAGACATGTGTTGTCATTTGATTAGTGGGATCACATCATTAGAAGAATGATGTGATTGACATGACCCATTCATTAACCTAGCACTTGATCGTTTAGTATCTGCTATTGCTTTCTGCATGACTTATACAAAGTTCCTGCAACTATGAGATTGTGCAACTCCGTTTACGGAAGAACACTTTGTGTGATACCAAACGTCTAACGAATCGGGTGATTATAAAGGTGCTCTACAGGTGTTTCCGACGGTTCATGTTGAGTTGGCATACTTCGAGATTAGGATTTGTCACTCCGATTGTCGGAGAGGTATCTCTGGGCCCTCTCGGTAATACTCATCACCTAAGCCTTGCAAGCATGTAACTAATGAGTTAGTTATGAGATGACATATTACAGAACGAGTAAAGAGACTTGCCGGTAACAAGATTGAACTAGGTATTGGATACCGACGATCAAATCTCGAGCAAGTAAACATACCGATGACAAAGGGAACAAAGTATGTTGTTATGCGGTTTGACCGATAAAGATCTTCGTAGAATATGTAGGAACCAATATGGACATCTAGGTCCCGCTATTGGTTATTGACCGAGAATGGTTTTTCGTCATGTCTACATAGTTCTCGAACCCGTAGGGTCCGCACGCTTAACGTTTCGATGGCAGTTTTATTATGAGTTTATAAGTTTTGATGTACTGAAGTTTGTTTGGAGTCCCGGATGTGATCACGAACATGACGAGGAGTCTCGGAATGGTCGAGACATAAAGATTGATATATTGGACGACTATATTCGGACACCGGAAAGGTTCCGGGAGTTTTCGGAGAAAACCGGAGTACTGGAGGGTTACCGGAACCCCCCCCCCCCGGGAAGTAATGGGCCTTGATGGGCCCTAGTGGAGGAACAGAGGGGCCGGCCAGGGCAAGTGGCGCGCCCCCTCCCCTTGAGTCCGAATAGGACAAGGAAGGGGGGGCGGCGCCCCCCTTGCCTTCCCCCTCTCCTACTCCTTCCTTCCCCCTCCCTCTTGGATTAGGAAAAGAAGGGAAACCTACTTGGTGTAGGTTTCCCCCTCCTAGGGTGCGCCTCCCCTTAGGACGGCCCCCTCCTCCCTCCCTCCTTTATATACGGGGGCGGGGGGCACCCCATAGACACACAAGTTGATCTACGGATCGTTCCTTAGCCGTGTGCGGTGCCCCCTTCCACCATATTCCACCTCGGTCATATCATCGCGAAGCTTAGGCGAAGCCCTGCGCCGGTAGAACATCAAGATCGTCACCACGCCATCGTGCTGATAGAACTCTCCCTCGACACTCGGCTAGATCGGAGTTCGAGGGATGTCAACGATCTGAACGTGTGCTGAACTCGGAGGCTCCGTACGTTCGGTGCTTGGATCGGTCGGATCGTGAAGACGTACGACTACATCAACCGTTGTGCTAACGCTTCCGCTTACGGTCTCACGAGGGCGTGGGCGAACACTCTCCCCTCTCGTTGCTATATCATCACCATGATCTTGCGTGTGCGTAGGAAATTTTTGAAATTACTCGTTCCCCAACAAATGGCATCCGAGCCTAGGTTTTATGCGTTGATGTTATATGCACGAGTAGAACACAAGTGAGTTGTGGACGATATAAGTCATACTTGCCTACCAGCATGTCATACTTTGGTTCAGCGGTATTGTGAGATGAAGCGGCCGGACCGACATTACGCGTGCGCTTACGCGAGACTGGTTTCACCGTTACGAGCACTCATGCTTAAAGGTGGCTGGCGGGTGTCTGTCTCTCTCACTTTAGTTGAACCAAGTGTGGCTCGCCGGTCCTTGTGAAGGTTAAACGAGTCTATTTGACAAACTATCGTTGTGGTTTTGATGCGTAGGTAAGAACGGTTCTTGCTAAGCCCGTAGCAGCCACGTAAAATTTGCAACAACAAAGTAGAGGCGTCTAACTTGTTTTTGCAGGCATGTTCGATGTGATATGGTCAAGGCGTGATGCTATATTTTATTGTATGAGATGATCATGTTTTGTAACCGAAGTTATCGGCAGTGGCGAGAGCCATATGGTTGTCGCTTTATTGTATGAAATGCAACGCATCTGTAATTGCTTTACTTTATCACTAAGCGGTAGCGATAGTCGTAGAAGCAATAGATGGCGTAAACGACAACGATGCTACGATGGAGATCAAGGTGTCGCGCCGGTGACGATGGTGATCGCGATGGTGCTTCGAAGATGGAGATCACAAGCACAAGATGATGATGGCCATATCATATCACTTATATTGATTGCATGTGATGTTTATCCTTTATGCATCTTATCTTGCTTTGATTGACGGTAGCATTTTAAGATGATCTCGCACTAAATTATCAAGAAGTGTTCTCCCTAAGTATGCACCGTTGCCAAAGTTCGTCGTGCCGAGACACCACGTGATGATCGGGTGAGATAAGCTCTACGTCCATCTACAATGGGTGCAAGCCAGTTTTGCACACACAGAATACTCAGGTTAAACTTGACGAGCCTAGCATATGCAGATATGGCCTCGGAACACGGAGACCGAAAGGTCGAGCGTGAATCATATAGTAGATATGATCAACATAATGATGTTCACCATTGAAAACTACTCCATCTCACGTGATAATCGGTTATGGTTTAGTTGATTTGGATCACGTGATCACTTAGATGACTAGAGAGATGTCTGTCTAAGTGGGAGTTCTTAAGTAATATGATTAAATTGAACTTAAATTTATCATGAACTTAGTACCTGATAGTATCTTGCTTGTCTATGTTTGTTTGTAGATAGATGGCTCGTCTTTGTTGTTCCGTTGAATTTTAATGCGTTCCTTGAGAAAGCAAAGTTGAAAGATGATGGTAGCAATTACACGGATGGGTCCGTAACTCGAGGATTATCCTCATTGCTGCACGTAAGAGTTACGCCCCGGAAGCACCGCTGGGTGCCGAACCTGCTGCTGATGCAACTAACGATGTTAAGAACGTCTGGCGAGCAAAGCGATGACTACTCTATAGTTCATGTGCCATGCTTTACGGCTTAGAACCGGGTCTTCAACGACGTTTTGAGCGTCATGGAGCATATGAGATGTTCCAGAGTTGAAGTTAATATTTCAAGCAAATGCCCGGATTGAGAGATATGAAGTCTCCAATAAGTTCTATAGCTGCAAGATGGAGGAGAATAGTTACGTCGGTGAACATATACTCGTAATGTCGGGTATAACAATCACTTGATTCAACTGGAGTTAATCTTCCGATGCTAGTGTCATTAACGAATTCTTCAATCACGCCACCAAGCTACAAGAGCTTCGTGATGAACTATAATATGCAAGGGATGAACAAGACTATTCCCGAGCTCTTCGCGATGCTGAAAGCCGCGGAGGTAGAAATCAAGAAGGAGCATCAAGTGTTGATGGTCAACAAGACCGCTAGTTTCAAGAAAAAGGGCAAAGGGAAGAAGAAGGGGAACTTCAAAAAGAACGGCAAGCAAGTTGCTTCTCAAGAGAAGAAACCCAAGTCTGGACCTAAGCCTGAAACTGAGTGCTTCTACTGCAAGCAGACTGGACACTTGAAGCGGAACTGCCCTAAGTATTTGGCGGAAAAGAAGGATGGCAAAGTGAACAAAGGTATATGTGATATACATGTTATTGATGTGTACCTAACTAGAGCTCGTAGTAGCACCTGGGTATTTGATACCGGTTACATTGCTAATATTTGCAACTCAAAGCAGGACTACGGAATAAGCGAGCATCGCCAGGGCGAGGTGACGATCTGCTGTGGGAAGCGGTTCCAAAGTCGATGTGATCGCGGTCGGCACGCTACCTCTACATCTACCATCGGGATTAGTTTTAGACCTGAATAATTGTTATTTGGTGCATGCGTTGAGCATGAACATTATATCTGGATCTTGTTTGATGCGAGACGGTTATTCATTTAAATCAGAGAATAATGGTTGTTCCATTTATATGAGTAATATCTTTTATGGTCATGCACCCTTGAAGAGTGGTCTATTTTTATTGAATCTCGATAGTAGTGATACACATATTCATAATGTTGAAACCAAAAGATGCAGAGTTGATAATGATAGTGCAACTTATTTGTGGCACTTGCCGTTTAGGTCATATCGATGTAAAATGCATGAAGAAACTCCATCTTGATGGACTTCGGAATCACTTGATTATGAATCACTTGGTACTTAAGAACCGTGCCTCATGGGCAAGATGACTAAAACACCGTTCTCCGCACTATGGAGAGAGCAACAGATTTGTTGGAAATCATACATCTGATGTATGTGGTCCGATGAATGTTGAGGCTCGTGGCGGATATCGTTATTTTCTCACCTTCACAGATGATTTAAGCGAGATATGGGTATATCTACTTAATGAAGCACAAGTCTGAAACATTTGAAAAGTTCAAAGAATTTTAGAATGAAGTGGAGAATCATCGTAACAAGAAAATAAAATTTCTACGATCTGATCGTGGAGGAGAATATTTGAGTTCTGAGTTTGGTTTACATTTGAAACAATGTGGAATAGTTTACGCAACTCACGCCACCGGAACACCACAACGAAATGGTGTGTCGAGCGTCGTGTCGTACTTTACTTGATATGGTGCGATCTATGATGTCTCTTACCGATTTACCGCTATCATTTTGGGGTTATGCTTTAGAGACGGACGCATTCACGTTAAATAGGGCACCATCAAAATCCGTTGAGACGACGCCTTATGAACTGTGGTTTGGCAAGAAACCAAAGTTGTCGTTTCTTAAAGTTTGGGGCTGCGATGCTTATGTGAAGAAACTTCAACCGATAAGCTCGAACCCAAATCGAGAAATGTGTCTTCATAGGATACCCAAAAGAGATGTTGGGTACACCTTCTATCACAGATCCGAAGGCAAGACATTCGTTGCTAAGAATGGATCCTTTCTAGAGAAGGAGTTTCTCTCGAAAGAAGTGAGTGGGAGGAAAGTAGAACTTGATGAGATAATGTATCTACTCCCTTATTGGAAGGTAGTTCATCACGAGAACCGGTTCCGTGACAACTACACCAATTAGTGAGGAAGCTAATGATATTGATCATGAAACTTCAGATCAAGTATCTCTTGAACCTCGTGGGTCTACTAGAGTAAGATCCGCACTGAGTGGTACGGTAATCCTATTCGGAAGTCATGTTACTTGACCATGATGAACCTACGAACTATGAGGAAGCGATGATGAGCCCAGATTCCGCAAAATGGCTGGAGGCCACGAAATCGAGATAGGATCCATGTATGAAAACAAAGTATGGACTTTGGTTGACTTGCCCGATGATCGGCAAGCCATTGAGAATAAATGGATCTTTAAGAAGAAGACCGACGCTGATGGTAATGTTCTCGTCTATAAAGCTCGACTTGTTTCGAAAGGTTTTCGACAAGTTCAAGGGGTTGACTACGATGAGACTTTCTCACCCATAGCGATTCTTAAGTCTGTCCGAATCATGTTGGCTATTGCTGCATTTCATGATTATGAAATTTGGCAAATGGATGTCAAGACTGCATTCTTGAATGGATTTCTAGAAGAAGAGTTGTATATGATGCAGCGGAAGGTTTTGTTGATCCAAAAGGTCTTGACAAAGTGTGCAAGCTCCAGCGTTCCATTTATGGACTGGTGCAAGCATCTCGGAGTTGGAATAAACGTTTTGATAGTGTGATCAAAGCATATGGTTTTATCTGAGACTTTTGGAGAAGCTTTGTATTTACAAGAAAGTGAGTGGGAGCTCAGTAGCATTTCTAGTTTTATATGTTGATGACATATTATTAATTGGAAATGATATAGAATTTCTGGATAGCATAAAGGGATACTTGAATAAAAGTTTTTGATGAAAGACCTCGGTGAAGCTGCTTACATATTAGGCATCAAGATCTATAGAGATAGATCAAGGCGCTTAATAGGACTTTCACAAAGCACATACCTTGAATTTTTTGGAAAAAGTTCAAAATGGATCGAGCAAAGAAAGGATTCTTGCACATGCTACAAGGTGTAAAGTTGAGTCGAACTCAATGCCCGACCACAATGCAGAAGATAGAGAGAAATGAAAAATGTTCCTATGCTTCAGCCATAGGCTCTATCATGTATGCAATCTTGTGTACCAGACTGACGTATGCTTAGCAATAAGCTTGGCAGGAAGGTACCAAAGTAATCGAGTGGATCACTAGACAGCGATCAAGAACATCTGAAATACGAAAAGGACTAAGGATATGTTTCTCGTATATGGAGGTGACAAAGAGCTAGTCGTAAATGGTTACGTCGATGCAAGCTTTGACACCGATCCGGACGATTCTAAATTGCAAACCGGATCGTGTTTATATTAAGCGGTGGAGCTGTAAGTTGGTGCAGTTCTAAACAAAGCGTCGTGGCGGGATCTACATGTGAAGCGGAGTACATAGCTGCTTCTGAAGCAGCAAATGAAGGAGTCTGGATGAAGGAGTTCATTTCCGTTCTAGGTGTCATACCTAGAGCATCGGGACCAATGAAGATCTTCTGTGACAATACTGGTGCAATTGCTTTGGCAAAGGAATCCAGATTTCACAAGAGGACCAAGCACATCAAGAGACGCTTCAATTCCATTCGGGACCAAGTCCAAGTGGGAGACATAGAGATTTTCAAGATACATACGGATCTGAATGTTGCAGACCCATTGACTAAGCCTCTCTCACGAGCAAAACATGATCAGCACCAAGACTCCATGGGTGTTAGAATCATTACTATGTAATCTAGATTATTGACTCTAGTGCAAGTGGGAGACTGAAGGAAATATGCCCTAGAGGCAATAATAAAGTTATTATTTATTTCCTCATATCATGATAAATGTTTATTATTCATGCTAGAATTGTATTAACCGGAAACATGATACATGTGTGAATACATAGACAAAACTATAGTCACTAGTATGCCTCTACTTGACTAGCTCATTAATCAAAGATGGTTATGTTTCCAGACCATAGACATGTGTTGTCATTTGATTAGTGGGATCACATCATTAGAAGAATGATGTGATTGACATGACCCATTCTGTTAGCCTAGCACTTGATCGTTTAGTATACTGCTATTGCTTTCTTCATGACTTATACAAAGTTCCTGCAACTATGAGATTGTGCAACTCCCGTTTACCGAAAGAACACTTTGTGTGCTACCAAACGTCACAACGTAACTGGGTAATTATAAAGGTGCTCTACAGGTGTTTCCGAAGGTTCATGTTGAGTTGGCATAATTCGAGATTAGGATTTGTCACTCCGATTGTCGGAGAGGTATCTCTGGGCCCTCTCGGTAATACTCATCACCTAAGCCTTGCAAGCTTGTAACTAATGAGTTAGTTATGAGATGACGTATTACAGAACGAGTAAAGAGACTTGCCGGTAACAAGATTGAACTAGGTATTGGATACCGACGATCAAATCTTGGGCAAGTAAACATACCGATGACAAAGGGAACAAAGTATGTTGTTATGCGGTTTGACCGATAAAGATCTTCGTAGAATATGTAGGAACCAATATGGACATCCAGGTCCCGCTATTGGTTATTGACCGAGAATGGTTTTTGGTCATGTCTACATAGTTCTCGAACCCGTAGGGTCCGCACGCTTAACGTTTCGATGACAGTTTTATTATGAGTTTATAAGTTTTGATGTACGAAGTTTGTTGAGTCCGGATGTGATCACGGACGTGAGGAGGAGTCTCGGAATGGTCGAGACATAAAGATTGATATATTGGACGACTATATTCGGACACCGAAAGGTTCCGGAGTTTTCGGAGAAAACCGAGTACCGGAGGTTACCGAACCCCGGGAAGTAATGGGCCTTGATGGGCCCTAGTGGAGGAAGAGAGGGCGGCCGGGGCAAGTGGCGCGCCCTTCCTCGAGTCGAATAGGACAAGGAAGGGGGGCGCCCCCCTTCTTCCCCTCTCCTACTCCTTCCTTCCCCCCCTCTTGGATTAGGAAAGGAGAAGGAAACCTACTTGGAGTAGGTTTCCCCCTCCTAGGGCGCCTCCCTAGGCCGCCCCTCCTCCCTCCCTCCTTTATATCTGAGGCGGGGGCACCCATAGACACACAGTTGATCTACGGATCGTTCCTTAGCCGTGTGCGGTGCCCCTTCCACCATATTCCACCTCGGTCATATCGTCGCAAAGCTTAGGCGAAGCTTCTGCTGGTAGAACATCAAGATCGTCACCACGCCGTCGTCTTGTGGGAACTCTCCTTCGACACTCGGTTGGATCGGAGTTCGAGGGACGTCATCGAGCGAGCGTGTCTTTGAACTCGGAGGCTCCGTACGTTTGGTGCTTGGATCGGTCGGATCGTGAAGACGTACGACTACATCAACCGCGTTGTGCTAACGCTTCCTCTTACGGTCTACGAGGGTACGTGGACAAACACTCTCCCCTCCCGTTGCTATATCATCACCATGATCTTGCGTGTGCGTAGGAATTTTTTTGAAATTACTACGTTCCCCAACAGCGCCCTACCCCCTGGGCGCGCACCCTGCCTCGTGGGCCCACGGTGGCCCTCCTCCACTTATTCCTACACCCATCTTCTTCCTCTGTCTCACACAAACACGCAAAACCAACTCAAGCACGAGCTCCAGCCCCCGTTGCTATGATTTTTGATCTCCTTGCTCAAAGCACCTCTTGCAAAACTGCTTGGGGAGATTGTTCCTTGGTATGTGACTCCTCCATTGGTCCAATTAGTTTTTGTTCTAGTGCTTTATTCATTGCAAATTTTTGCTGCATAGGTGACCATGTTCTTGAGCTTGCATGTCAAATTTATATGGTTCCAAGTAGTTCTAATGCTTGATATAGGCCCTAGGCACTTGTGGGAGTTGTTGCTATCAATTTTATTGAAGTTGGTTCACTTTTATTGGAAGTTACTAAAAATTTCAGAAATTTTTCAGAGGAAACAATATGCTTAGGAGGATGTTCCAAGGTGGTCCTTCAAGGAAGCAAGGTCCTGAGGCTTGCAATACGTGATCTTGACGAGGAACCACCAAGAGACGCACTCGTGAGGCCCTGTCAATGGCCCTCAGAAAATTTTATGAATCAAGTGGGAATTAAAGAAGAATTCTACGCATATGTGCGTAATGCCGGTCTTGAGGACTTTGAACCTGATAAATGCCCATAGTATCGTTACCTCACAAGTTCATTTGTGGGGAGGTTTGATTTTACAACTTCGCGTAATTCTCCTTCAGTCATGTTTGACCTTTATGACATATCTTATACCATGGACTTAGAGGATTTCACTCTTGCATGCAAACTTCCATCTTGGGGTAGTATCCGGGATCCCCCTAAATCTGAATATAGAGACTTTCTTGCTAGAATAACTGTGGGGGAGTCTAGAGATATAGCGCAGGCCACTATAGGGAGCATTCAATTTCCTACTATACATTATTTTGCTCTCTTCATTGGTAGATGTATAACTGCAAAGGATGAAGCATGTCACATGTGTGCCCCTGATCTCAGCATTCTTAGAAGTGCTGTGTTAGGAGACCAATCTTATCATTTGGGCGCCATTGTAGCTCGTAGGTTGCATCAGAATCGGCATAGCGGAGATTTCTTTGGAGGAATTTATGCAACCCTCTTAGCTAATTTTCTTGATGTAGACATTCGTAAGGGTGATATGGAGTTACCCTCTCCTTATTTAGATCTTGATTCTATGTTTTCCCACAAGTTCATTGAGAGGACTGGACCACCTTACCAGTATCGACTAATCTTTAACAAACGACATGTGGTCCGTGTTGCTCTTGCTCCTCCTACCTTCTTTGATTTTCAGGCAAGAGGAAGATATATTATTACCAGAGAGGAGGCAGACGAGTATGAAAGGAGAGTGGAGGCTGCTCGACTCCACGCTACAGCAGGCAGCGATAGCCGCTGCGTCACACTACGACCCCAGCTTCACCTATGGATATCCGCCGGGTCATCCCTGGCAATAGACCAACTTAGGCCAAAATCCTATGCTTGGGGGACTACGTATTCCCACCGAACATTACATTTATGTTCACACACACTCATTGCTAGATGTCGGTGCTCATACTCTTTCACTGTATTATCCATGCTAGTTTAAATTTCTTTTTCCTGCTTTCTTCTTGTGTGTTTGATAAACTTTAAGAAAAACCAAAAAAATTAGTCAGTTTACTTTTCATGCTTGTAGTAGAATTAAAAAGAAACCCAAAAATATTTCCCGTTCTTCTTTTGCTTGTTGGGAGCTTTCCCGTGTAAATAGTTTTTATTTCTTTTTCTTTCTTTGGGGGTTGAGAAGACCATATTGAAAATGCTTAGTGGCTCTTATATGCATGATTGTTTATTTAACTTAGAGCCAATATTACTTGTCTTCTCTCTTGAGTTGAATGCTTGCAGATCCCAGCTTAGTCCAATGCACGTGTACTCTTATTATTATACACACCGTTCGGTCGTGCAAGTGAAAGGCCATAATGATGATATATAATGTACTTATTGGGAAGAGAAAAGCTGGTATGAACTCGACCTCTCTTGTTTTTGTAAATATGATGATTCATCATTCTTGATTCAGCTATTATGAAGTAAACATATTTGCAATGACATTTAGAGATTATAGTTGCTTGTGCCATGCTTGATTAGCTATGAGTTATAATGGTTTACCTTGCGTGCCAACATGCTATTAGAATGATTATGATGTGGTATGATAGGGTGGTATCCTCCTTTAAATGCATTGAGTGACTCGACTTGGCACATGTTCACGCATGCAGTTGAATCCAATCAACATAGCCTTCATGATATTTATGTTCATGGTGGATTATATCCTACTCATGCTTGTACTCGGTGTGAATTAATTTTAATGCATGTTTACGATTGTTGTCGCTCTCTCGATTAATTACGCTTCCCGTCTTTTGCTAGCCTTCACTTGTACTAAGCGGAATACTGCTTGTGCATCCAAACTCCTTAAACCCCAAAGTTGTTCCATATGAGTCCACTATACCTTCCTATATGCGGTATTTACCTGCCGTTCCAAGTAAATTTGTATGCGCCAAACACTAAACCTTCAAATAAACATTCTGTTTTGCATGCTCGAATGGCTCATGTGTCAACTAGAGCTGCCCTTATCTTCCGTGTTAGGCGGGTTATTCTCAAGAGGAGTGGACTCCGCTCCTCATTCACGAGAAAATGGCTGGTATCCGGGATGCCCAGTCCCATGCTTTATGCAAACTAAATCAAAATAACTGCAAACAAAACTCCCCTTGGGGCCCGTTGAATGTCGGAGGCACTCGTTGTTTCGAGCAAGCCATGGATTGATGCTTGTGGAGGAGGGGGAGTATAACCTTTACCATTCTGTTTGGGAACCGCCTATAATCTGTTTAGAATGGAAGATATCGTCATGTTTTAGTTGTTATGTTGACAATGATAGTATGCCACTCAAAATATAATTTATCTCTATTTCAAAACCGAGCTCTGGCACCTCTACAAATCCCTGCTTTCCTCTGCGAAGGGCCTATCTATTTACTTTTATGTTGAGTCATCACCCTTCTTATTAAAAAGCACCCATTTGGAGAGCACAATGTCGTTTGCATTCATTATGATTGGTTTATATTGGGTATGACTTGACTGGATCTCTTTTACCATGAATTACAATGTTTAGTCAGTCCTTGATCTTTAAAGGTGCTCTACATTTATGTTTTGCGGTCTCAGAAAGGGCTAGCGAGATGCCATTTTTGTTATATCATGTCATAATTATTTTGAGAAAGTGTTGTCATCCGAGTTTTATTATTATGGCTCGCTAGCTGATTATGTTATTGATATTAGTAATTGTGAGACCTACGTGTTATTGTGAGTATGTTTAGTTCATAATAATTGCTGAAACTTGAATGCTGGCTTTTCATGTTTACAACAACAAGAGCAAACAGAGTTTGTAAAAGTTTTTCTTTTTCTCTTTCAGTTTGTCAACTGAATTGCTTTAGGACAAGCAAGGGTTTAAGCTTGGGGGAGTTGATACATCTCCGTCGTATCTACTTTTCCAAACACTTTTGCCCTTGTTTTGGACTCTAACTTGTATGATTTGAATGGAACTAACCCAGACTGACGCGGTTTTCAGCAGAATTGCCATGGTGTTGTTTTATGTGCAGAAAACAAAAGTTCTCGGAATGACCTGAAACTCCATGGAATATCTTAGAATAAATAATAAAAAATCCTCGCCAAAGATGAAGGCCAGGGGGCCCACACTCTGTTCACGAGGGTGGGGGGCGCGCCCCTCCCCCCTGGGCGTGCCCCTACCTCGTGGGCCCCCTGGTGGCCCTCCGACGCCAACTCCAACTCCATATATTGGCTTTCGGGGAGAAAAAAATGAGAGAGAAAGTTTCATCGCGTTTTACGATACGGAGCCGCCACCAAGCCCTAATATCTCTCGGGAGGGCTGATCTGGAGTCCGTTCGGGGCTCCGAAGAGGGGGATTCGTTGCCGTCGTCATCATCAACCATCCTCCATCACCAATTTCATGATGCTCACCGCCGTGCGTGAGTAATTGCATCGTAGGCTTGCTGGACGGTGATGGGTTGGATGAGATTTATCATGTAATCGAGTTAGTTTTGTTAGGGTTTGATCCCTAGTATCCATTATGTTCTGAGATTGATGTTGCTATGACTTTGCTATGCTTAATGCTTGTCACTAGGGCCCGAGTGCCATGATTTCAGATCTGAACCTATTATGTTTTCATGAATATATGTGTGTTCTTGATCCTATCTTGCAAGTCTATAGTCACCTACTATGTGTTATGATCCGGCAACCCCGAAGTGACAATAATCGGGACCACTACCGGTGATGACCATAGTTTGAGGAGTTCATGTGTTCACTATGTGCTAATGCTTTGTTCTGGTTCTCTATTAAAAGGAGGCCTTAATATCCCTTAGTTTCCATTAGGACCCCACTGCCACGGGAGGGTAGGACAAAAGATGTCATGCAAGTTCTTTTCCATAAGCACGTATGACTATTTACGGAATACATGCCTACATTACATTGATGAATTGGAGCTAGTTCTGTGTCACCCTATGTTATGACTGTTACATGATGAACCACATCCGCATAATTATCCATCGCTAATCCAAAGGCCTCTGAGTTTTCCATATCTTGGTTCTCGCTTATTTACTTTTCTCTTGCTCTCATTACAATCACTACAAAAATACCAAAAATATTACTTTTGCTGTCTTTAATTTGTTACCGTTACCACCACTATCATATCACTTTGCTACTAAACACTTTGCTGCAGATATTAAGTTTCCAGGTGTGGGTGAATTGACAACTCAGCTGCTAATACTTGAGAATATTCTTTGGCTCCCCTTGTGTCGAATCAACAAATTTGGGTTGAATACTCTACCCTCGAAAACTGTTGCGATCCCCTATACTTGTGGGTTATCATTGGCCTCTACACCTGGTATGACGCCTTTGAAGGTCGTCTTTGTGGGTTTAATCCTTGAGGGGTCTATGCCCATCTTGCACATTGTATCCTGATAAAGCAGGTTCAGGCTGCTGCCGCCGTCCATCAGGACTCTAGTGAGGTGAAATCCGTCGACGATTGGGTCTAGAACCAATGCGAGGAATCCGCCATGGCGGATGCTAGTGGGTGGTCCTTCGATCAAAAGTGATCGGGCGGAGGACCACGGATTGAACTTTAGGGCGATCGCTCCATCGCATATACGTCCTCGAGTGCACGCTCCGCTCCCTTTTGGGTATGTGGGTTGCGTATATCATGTTCACCGTCCGCACTTGTGGGGGGAAACCCTTCTGTCCTCTATTGTTCGGCGGCCGGGTCTCTTCTTCGTCATCGCTATGCAGCCCCTTGTCATTGTTTTTGCAATTAACTTGCCTGCCTGCTTGAACAACCAACAATCCCTGTTGGTGTGATTGGCTGGCTTTTCGGGGGTGCCGTGTATCTGCTGACCGGGTTTAGAGCCTCTGAATCCGGCATTGACGGCCGTATCTTCAGTATTATCGCCGTTAATGCGGTGCTTGTGCTTATTGCGACGCGACCTGCCGTTGCTGTCCTTGGTATCCAAACTACCATGGTTTTTGGTCAGGTTGCTAGCCAGCTGTCCTCTCCCGCGCAGAAGCGAATCATGAGTGATGTGAGGGCTGCCATGGATTTCGGCTTTTCCTGTCCTAGGTTCCGGGCAAGCCACTCATCGCGGATGTTATGTTTGAAGGCTACAAGGGCCTCTGCATCCAGACAGTCAACGATTTGATTTTTCTTGGTTAAGAACCGTGTCCAGAATTGTCTGGCCGATTCGTCTGGCTGCTGAATTATGTGGCTTAGGTCATCGGCGTCTGGTGGTTGCACATATGTGCCTTGGAAGTTGTCAAGGAATGCGGCTTCCAGGTCTTCCCAACACCCAATTGATTCTGTTGGCAAGCTGTTGAGCCAATGCCGAGCTAGTCCTTTAAGCTTGAGTGGGAGGTATTTGATGGCGTGTAGATCATCACCGCGGGCCATGAGGATGTGAAGGAGATAGTCCTCGATCCAAACCGCAGGATCTGTTGTGCCGTCGTATGATTCAATGTTTACGGGTTTGAAACCCTTGGGGATTTGATGATCCATTACTTCGTCTGTGAAGCATAGTGGGTGTGCGGCACCTTTGTATTGGGCTATATCACGACACAGCTCAAACGAGCTTTGTCCACTGTGTTCGGCCCGGCCGGAATTGCTGTATCCGGCGTGACGGTTGTCATCACGTGTCGTGGGGCACCCACGCGATCCATAGATCGATCTTGTTTGTCTTGCCTTGTCCTCCAATATGTCTCGCAAGTCTGGCGCATTCCCCCGTGGCTTTGTACTTTTCGAGCGACGCCGGGGTGCGGCTTTAGTGGAGGGCCTAGAGGCCTCTCTGTCGCGGCCACGAGGTGGCCGGTCGGCTGTATTGTGCGCTGGTGATGTAGGTTTAGGTGCTTCCTCCTCTAATCGGGGTAGCAGCCTGCGTTTTGGGTAGCTCTTGGAGGGGCGTTCGAGTTCATACTCTTCGGCCGCAAGGACTTCAGTCCATCTGTCGGCTAGCAAGTCTTGGTCAGCTCTAAGCTGTTGCTGCTTTTTCTTGAAGCTGCTTGCCGTGGCCATAAGCCTGTGTTTGAAACGCTCTTGTTCGACGGGATCCTCAGGCACGACAAATTCGTCGTCGTCGAGGCTTGCTTCATCTTCGGAGGGAGGCATATAATTATCATCCTCTACCTCTCAGTCTGCCGCTCTCTCATGAGGGCTGGCTTCTCCATCCTCTGTCTGAATCTTCTTTGGAGGGGGGTTGTCTTCGCACCTTGTCAGGGGTTATTCTTGTCTCCGGTGCAGGAATCTCCATTTTTGCTGTGGCGGGATTTAGAGCGGCGCCGCTGACGCCGGCGCTTAGGCTGTTTCTTGGACGGGTCATCCTCCACTGTCCCATCGCCATTCCCATCCGTTGGGATGTCCACCATGTATATGTCGTATGATGAGGTGGCCTTCCAGTGCCCTGTAGGGCTGGGTCTTGGTCGTCTCCTGCATCGTCGTCCATACCGTCGATATCTTTGGAGTCGAAGTCGAGCATGTCGGTTAAATCATCGACAGTGGCTACGAAGTGGGTGGTGAGTGGGCTTTGAATTTCTTCGTCGTCCGCATCCCAACCTTCCTGACCATAGTCCGGCTAGGGCTCTCCTGATAGAGAGAGAGACTTCAGTGAATTCAGGATGTCGCCAAAGGGCGAGTGCTGAAAGATGTCCGCAGCGGTGAACTCCATGATCAGCGCCCAATCGGATTTGATTAGCAGGGGCGCGTAAGGTTCGGAGTCTAGAGAGGAGTCTGGCACCTTGGAGTCACGAGCTTCACAAAGGACCAGGTTGGTATCCGGCTCTATCGCCGTAGAGGTAGCAGCCCCCGAGGCGGTGTCCAGCCACCCGTCCTCGATTGGCGCAGTCGGCTCCGAACTAAGGGTCGGAGCGGACACTTGCGCGGCCTCCAGGGCACTGTTTGGCAGCAGAGCTAGATCATGCCCATCATGACAGTGCGGCACGCTTGGCTGTGGCTTGAATCCGTCGAAGATCAAGTCTCCGCGGATGTCAGCCGTATAGTTTAAACTCCCAAATCTGACCTGATGGCCAGGGGCGTAGCTTTCGATCTGCTCCAGATTGCCAAGTGAATTGGCCCGTAGTGCAAAGCCGCCGAATACGAAGATCTGTCCGGGGAGAAAAGTCTCACCCTGGACCGCGTCGTTGTTGACGATCGAAGGAGCCATCGGGCCTAAAGGTGATGACACACAGGAACTCTCAATGAAAGCACCAATGTCGGTGTCAAAACCGGCGGATCTCGGGTAGGGGGTCCCGAACTGTACGTCTAGGCGGATGGTAACAGGAGACAAGGCACACGATGTTTTTACCTAGGTTCGGGCCCTCTCGGTGGAGGTAAAACCCTACTCCTGCTTGATTAATATTGATGATATGGGTATTACAAGAGTAGATCTACCACGAGATCAAGGAGGCTAAACCCTAGAAGCTAGCCTATGGTATGATTGTTGTTCGTCCTATGGACTAAAACCCTCCAGTTTATATAGACACCGGAGAGGGCTAGGGTTACACAGAGTCGGTTACAATGGTAGGAGATCTACATATCCGTATCGCCAAGCTTGCCTTCCACGCAAAGGAAAGTCCCATCCGAACACGGGACAGAGTCTTCAATCTTGTATCTTCATAGTCTTGGAGTCCGGCCAAAGATGACAGTTCGGCTATCCGAACACCCCCTAGTCCAGGACTCCCTCAGAGACCTTAGGCTTCGAGCCTACCATGCTGGCTGGGAAGACAATGTGAGGTTCTTCCCGCCGTGGAGCTTCAGTCAGGGCCATAGTGTGCTTCTTTTTGTGCTTGGCAGCCATCTTGGGGTCAATACCAGGACGCCCAAGAGCCTTGCACTTTTCAGCTTCGTTGTAAGCCTGAACACACTTGGCAGCAAGAGTTTTCATGTGCTCTCTTGAGCCTTTGGCTTCCTCTCGTTTCTTGCAAAATGCCTCGTTGAGGTCATTGAGCATCACCTTGAATTTTTGGACATCAGCCACACTCAGCTTGTCCACATGCTTCTTGAACTGTTCCTTCTCAAAACCAATCTTGTGCTTCAGTTCAACAATTCACTGAGCTAGAGCCAGCTCAGGAGCAATTGCGCCTTGAAAGGAGACACTGATGCCAATGGGGAGTTGAAGAACATCAAAGCTGAGATCTTGATTGTTGAACCATTCATCAATGAAATTGTGCAGGATGTTCACATCGAAGAGGGGCAGATCATTGAAGATCTCCGCCTCTTGCTTGCTCTTGATCAGCTGCTCAACGGCATCATTGCCAAATTCTTCATCTAAAGACAAATCAATGGCTTCAGATTCGTTCCTCAGAACGGCAGCAGGTGTTAGTGCTTGACTGTATTGCTAAACAGGTTTCTTCTGTGGCTTCTCACACTTGTTGGAAATGCTAGAGAGATCTTCAGAGGTGTTACTGGAAGCAGGAGGGGCAGTTGCCAATGGCTTCACTCATGAAGCTTTTGGAGGAGCAGATGACTTTGAAGCTTTAGCCTTCTTTTGCTTCTGTGGCTTTGGAGTAGGAGCTGGAGCTTCATCAGTGTCAGCACCATCATCAGAATGATCCACTTTGGCACCTTGGACAGTAATGTGGGTGATGAGGCAAGCAAGGTTGTAGAAGGGGTCGATCCTGTTCTCATTGGCTTCACGGGTGCCATCCTCCCGAGGTGAAGAAGGACCAAGGTTGAAGTCAAGCCCTAGAGCCTTCTTGTTCTTCGCAGCTGAGTCTTTGGCGAACTGGTAGTTGCGCTTGAACGGATGATCTTCACGGCACCATAGCAGAGAAGAAGGATCAACGTTCTCTGGCTGCAGTCCGCGAATCATGCACGGATAGAATTCTCATTGGATGGCTTCAGGAAGGGACTGGGGTTGAAGATTTTTGTACACAATATCTCCCCAGGGTCCCTTGATGGCATTTTTCTCGGTATATTCTTTAGTGATGAAGCGGTATTTGAACCATTCTTTTGCCCAATATCTTCGAATCCACTGGATTCGATTCTTGCAGCCGGTATAGGTTTCCTCAGGGTCTATTTTGTACAGCTCGTGCAAATCTAGAGGCAAATCCTTGAAGTGTTACCACGGCGCTGTCTACCTCCCTTTCATGCTGACTTCTCAGTTGCCATGAAGTTTAAACTGAAGGGCTTCAGTACGTGCAATGGCTTCAGACGGCTGGTCAGACAAGAACTGGCTTCAGGTGAATTGATGTGACTCTGTAAGAATTCTGCAAATGAATGCAGACTATGAGAACCAAGGGATTCTCCCATGGACATGTACTTGTGACAGCATTAGAGGTGCGAGGGAAGGGGAAGAGGTCATATGCATTCTCAGAAGATTTTGAAGATAAATCAGTTTGAAGACATTGACCTCATAACTCGAACACATTCACTTATTTGATGAGAGTTGGTTCCAGAGTTGTACAAATCCAAGAATAAGTACAAGTGAGGAATCTAACTTGTAAAGAAGCATAAGTGAACAGACTAGGCAGAATATGAGATGCGGAATGAGACATATTCAAGTTTGGAGATCTATAAACCACTTTTGGTAAAGAAGGATGAATCTATCAGATTGAAAAGATGGTAAAAGGTAAAATTTAATTACCACACGAAGAACTGCTAGACGGAGCGAAGGTGGAGGCCGAGCAATTCGATCTCCCGTGCCCTAACTTGGCGACGGAAGACACCTACGGCGATGGCGGAGAGGATGAGGTCCGCGGCCGGCGTGAGGACGGCGTCGAGGAAGTCGCGGCAGCTAATCGCTTCGTCGTCGGCATCGTCAAGAGCTAGCGGAGGCGCTAGGGTTTGCGAGAGATGGCAAGGAGGAAGAAGGATTTTTGACCGCGATGAGACGGGTATTTATAAGGACAGGGACGACACAACGCAATTACGTAGGTGTCCCTGGCGGTTCACATCTGACGAACACGTGGCAAGCATGCAACACCTTGGGAGTTGTTCCATGTTCCCACGCACGCCTGGATTGTCGGGGTGGTCATTCCGAATTCTCCGGGTTTCAGGCAAATAGGATAAAGCATTAAAAATAGATATAAATGTTTGTCAGATTGACTTCAGCTGATAAGGTCTCAGTGAAGACAATCGACAGTTTTCAATAGAATGCATATGACTTGGACAGATAGAGTTGAGGTAGAAGCATAGATAGGTTAGGGTCCGATCACATTCACTTAGTTCAAAAGATTCAACATCAAACCATAGCTATAAGTGAATGCTGTAGAGGACAGAACACAGATAAATATATATATAGTACTAGTCCAAGACAACCAATTGAAGATAAACTTGAATATAAGCCAAGGATGAATATGAATCCAATATGAAAACTATGCAAACATAACGCCAAGAGAAACACTTCAAACAGAAATTTGGTGGTGGCGTTACCCACCGTATAGGAAGTATTAGACCCAGACACAACGCACAATTATCGTGGCGCTCCGAAGTCAAATTCTGCATTAATGTATTCACACTTAGAGTGTATGTCTTCATTGATTGAAGATATACATTACTTCGTGTGTTGCGCATCTAAGTCATCAAAATGCATAAGTGTTAGGATGTGTGTCCATTCACAGGACATTTGAGGATTCCAAGATATTTAGCTCACACCGCAACTTGCAAAACCTTTTCTCATCCAAGGGCTTTGTGAAGATATCAGCCAACTGCTCTTCTGTCTTGACGTGAATGATATCAATATCTTTCTTCATAACATGATCTCTGAGAAAGTGATGACGAATTTCAATGTGCTTTGTCTTCGAGTGCTGAACTGGGTTGTTGGCAATCTTGATGGCACTCTCACTATCGCAGTAGAGAGACACATTCTTCAGATGGATACCATAGTCTTTGAGAGTTTGCTTCATCAAGAGAAGCTGAGCACAGCAGGATCCAGCAGCAATGTATTGATTCAGCGATGAGAGAGATACAGCTACGCTTCTTTGAAGACCAACAGACAAGAGATCGTCCCGAAAGTGACATATGCCCGAGGTGGACTTGCGATCAACCTTGTCACCAGCATAATCAACATCTGAGAATCCAACTAGATCAAACTCTGAGCCCTTTGGATACCATAATCCTAGTGTTGGGGTGTAAGCCAAATATCGAAGAATTCGCTTCACAGCTAAGTGATGCGATTCCTTTGGTACCGCTTGGAATCGGGCACACATGCAAACACTAAGCATTATATCTGGCCTAGATGCACATAAATAGAGCAAAGAAGCAATCATGGAGCGATATACCTTTTGATCAAACACTTTACCATTGTCGTCGGGACCCAGATGACTTTTGGTTGGCATTGGCATCGTGTATCCTTTGCAATCTTGCATTCCAAACTTCTTCAGGCAATCTTTGAGATATTTTTCTTGTGATATGAAGATGTCGTTGCGTTGCTGACGGATTTGAACACCCAGAAAGAACTTCAGCTCGCCCATCATGGACATTTGATATTGCTCTTGCATCATGTGACCAAATTCATCACTGTATTTCTTGTTGGTGCAGCCGAAGATAATGTCATCCACATAGATTTGACACACAAATAGTTCACCATCGTATGTCTTCGTGAAGAGTGTAGGATGTAGTGAACCAGGTTTGAAGCCTTTGCTCTTCAGGAAGTCTTTGAGCGTGTCATACCAAGCACGAGGGGCTTGTTTGAGACCATACAGTGCCTTGTTGAGCTTGTATACCATATCAGGATGTTTTGGATCTTCAAAGCCTGGAGGTTGTGCGACATATACTTCTTCTTCTATCTTTCCATTGAGAAAAGCACTTTTCACATCCATTTGATACATAAGAATGTTGTGATGATTTGCATAGGCTAGCAGTATGCAAATTGCTTCAAGTCTTGCCACCGGAGCAAATGTTTCATCAAAGTCAATTCCTTCCACTTGAGTGTAACCTTGTGCAACGAGACGAGCCTTGTTTCTGACAACTTGACCATGCTCATCTTGCTTGTTGTGACATATCCATTTGGTGCCAATGATATTGTGCTTCCGAGGATCAGGACGCTTGACCAATTCCCACACATTATTCAGCTCGAACTGTTGAAGCTCTTCTTGCATAGCTTGAATCCATTCAGGTTCCATGAAGGCTTCATCAACTTTCTTCGGTTCAGAGATTGAGACAAATGCAAAATGCCCACAGAAGTTGGTTAGCTGTGTTGCTCTTTGAGTTGCTTTTGAACGAGTAAGTGGACCAGGTGCATTCAAGCTATCAATTATCTTCTCAATCTGAACTTCATTTGCAACACGAGGATGAGCAGGACGAAGATTTTGCTCTTGCTGCTCAATGTCATCATTTGGGGGATTGTCTTCAAGCTGAGCATTGTCTTCAGGTTGATTAGGTGCCAAAATGACAAGTTCCTCTTCAGATTGATTCTCAGAGGGTATGATATCTCCAATTCCCATCTGCTTGATAGATTCACTTGGAGGTACTTCATCTTGCACATTTGGCAGGTGCTCTCTTTGCGAGCCGTTAGTTTCATCAAACCGCACGTCCACAGTCTCAACCACTTTATAGTGAAAGAGGTTGAAGACTTTGTAGGAGTGCGAATCCTTCCCATAACCAAGCATAAAACCTTCATGTGCTTTCGGTGCAAATTTTGAAGTGTGATGTGGATCCTTGATCCAGCACCTAGCACCAAATACTCTGAAGTAGCTTACATTTGGCTTCTTACTAGTTAGGAGCTCATAGGATGTTTTCTTCAGAAGCTTGTGAAGATAAACTCGGTTGATGATGTGGCAAGCAATGTCAATGGCTTCAGACCAGAACTTCCGTGGAGTCTTGTACTCATCAAGCATCGTCCAGGCCATCTCAATGAGAGTTCTGTTCTTGCGCTCGATGATGCCATTCTGCTGAGGTGTATAAGGAGCAGAGAACTCACGTGTGATACCAAGTGTATCCATATAGAGGTCAAGGCCAGTGTTCTTGAACTCAGTGCCATTGTCGCTTCTGATGTGCTTGATCCTAACGCCATAGTTCGTCATGGCACGATTGGCAAATCGTCTGAAGACATCCTGCACTTCAGTCTTGTAGAGGATTATATGCACCCAAGTATATCTAGAGTAATCATCAACATAGAGGCAAGCAGTAGCATTGAGAGTAGAGTAGTGAGTAGGGCCGAATAGATCCATGTGAAGCAGCTCGAAGGGTTGAGATGTAGTCATGATTGTCTTCGAGGGATGCTTGGCCCTAGTCATCTTTCCAGCTTCGCAGGCGCCACATAGATGGTCCTTCTTGAACTTGACGCCTTCGATGCCCACGACATGTTTCTTCTTCGCGAGAGTGGGCAAGTTCTTCATGCCAGCATGTCCTAGCCTTCGATGCCAGAGCCAGCATTCTGAAGCTTTTGCTAGAAGACATACGGCCATCTGTGGTCCTGCTGAGAAATCTACCATATATAGATCGTCTTTCCGATACCCTGCAAAGACTAGAGACTTGTCAGATTCCATTAGTACAAGGCATCAATATTTTCCAAATAGCACAATCATGTTTAAGTCACAAAGCATTGAGACAGACATTAAGCTGAAACCAAGGGATCAACAAGCATCACTTTATCCATGTGCTGATCCCTTGATATTCCAACTCTGCCTAGACCAAATACCTTGCTTTTACCAGTGTCAGCAAATGTGATGTGACTTTTGTCTGATGGGCGTAGTGTTGAATCCATCAGAAGACTTCGATCGCCCGTCATGTGGTTAGTTCATCCACTGTCCATAATCCATTCTGAAGTACAAGGTGTCTTAGCCTACAGTGCAGTTTGGGGGATAGGCTTCACCAAGCGAGTTGTGAAGCATAAACATTTGACGAACAAGAGGAACATGAAAATTCAGATCTTGGTTAGGATAGATAGGGTGAGTATCAAGGAATCCTGGAACGAAGTACATAGTAAGACCATTTGGGAATTTTATCTTGTGCCCCACAAGATGTTTAAGGTCCCCAGCATTAGCTTTGGACGCCTTTGATTTCCGTCTGGAGACCTTTCCCTGCAAAAGAGAGTTAATTTTTCTTAACCACCCACATTTTTAGGGGTGGCTTAGAAGCAATGAGTCTAAGTGCAGCATCTGAGAATTTCGGCTTTGGAGCCCTAGTAAATAGTCTTGCAGGAGGTGTATAATACTCATAGGAATAAGCAGAGAAATTCTTTGTTCTATGAACATAGCGGTTTGAGGAAACATGCTCATATTCATGGGTTTGAGTATGATTTCCCTACAAAACATTGACGTTAGGGTGACTTAGATGAGTCCTCGGTCTATATGAAGCTTTTGGACCATATGAAGCCTTTGGTATGGGATTTGTCTTCTTCACATGTGGTGTCATGATGACATTCACTGGAAGATTCTCAAGACAAATTTTGGGAACCCATATCTTCTTCAAAGGTGGCCCATTCCTGCAGTTAGTACCAATATACCTAGCAAACACTTCACCATTCTGATTCTTAAATAGTTTATAGTTTGTATCAAAGGATTCATCGATAATAATGGGGTTAGCACAAGTGAAACCAGATAAGGTGGATGGATCTACTGGAGGTTCCTTTGCAACAACCCATGTGGTTTTGGGGTACTGCTCAGGCTTCCAGTATGACCCATCAACATTCATTTTCCTCTCGAACCCAACAACCTCTTTCCTAGGGTTTCGGTTCAGAATCTGCTTTTTGAGGACATCACATAATGTCTGATGCCTTTTTAGACTTTTGTACATCCCTATCTCAAGCAGTGTCTTCAACCTGGCATTCTCATTAGCAATAGTAGTGGTATCCTCAGCAGAGGGGTTAGTTACCACATCAGCAGTTGAAGACATTGCAACAGTAGCAGTGGTAGAACATTCAGCAACAGAAGCAGCGTTATCACGCTCAATGCATTTTAGGCATGGTGGTTCAAATCCTTCCTGAGCGGGGCTGATCTGTTGGGCGCGAAGTGACTCATTTTCCTTTTGAAGATCTTCATGATCCGATCTCAATTTCTCAAGTTCCTACTTCCTTTGAAGATAATCATAGGAAAGCTTTTCATGAGAAGTTGTGAGCGATTCATGTTGACCTTCAAGTTCCTGGTACTTAATATGAAGATTTTTTATGTCTTCAATTAAGGTCATCGCTTTTGTCTAACAGTTTTTGAGTATGTTCCATAGCTTTCTGTTGTCATTTGCAATTTTAGCAAGTGTTTTGTAGCTAGGTTTGGATTCACCATCAGAGTCATCTTCACTGGATGTTTGAAAGTAAGAATCGCGTGATTTTACCTTGGCACCACGTGCCATGAAGCAGTAGGTGGGAGGTGAGTCGTCCACGTTATTATCATCAGTGTTGGTGACAGAGCCATTGTCTTCGGTGTTGAAGATGGACTTGGCAACGTAGGCAGTAGCAAGGGCCAGACTCGCAATACCCGAGTCAGACTCCCCCTCAGACTCTACTTCGGCCTCCTCAGAAGCTGACTCCTCCTCAGAATCCATTTCCTTGCCAACAAAAGCACGGGCCTTGCCAGATGAGCTCTTCTTGTGTGATGAAGATCTAGAAGAAGACTTGGAAGAAGACTTTGAAGATTTCTTCTTCTTCTTGTCATCAGAATCATATTCTTTGCTCTTCTTTTTCTTCTTCTCATTGTCCCACTGTGGACACTCAGAGATGTAGTGATCAGGTTTCTTGCACTTGTGACAGGTTCTCTTCTTGTGATCATAGGCAGAGGCTTCATCATTTCTTGAGCTGGATCGTGAAGACTTTCTGAAGCCTTTCTTCTTGGTGAATTTCTAGAACTTCTTCACAAGCATAGCAAGCTCCTTTCCAATGTCTTCAGGATCACCAGAACTGCAGTCAGATTCTTCTTCAGATGAGGAAGCATCGGCCTTTGCCTTCGAAGCTCGAGTTCGGCCATAGTTGGGGCCATAGATATCTCGTTTCTTAGATAGCTGGTACTCATGTGTGTTGAGCCTCTCAAGTATGTCAGACGGATCCAGAGTCTTGAAATCAGGGCGTTCTTGTATCATCAGGCTAAGGTGTCAAATGAGCTGTCAAGAGATCTCAGTAGTGTCTTCACTATCTCATGCTTCGTGATCTCAGTGGCGTCGAGTGCTTGAAGCTCATTTTGTGAGCTGGACATTCTCGTTGTCATGTCTCTTGAAGTGGTTGAAGAGGTTGCAGAGAGTACTGATACGTTGATCTCGCTGAGTTGGGACGCCTTCATTGACCTTGGACAACCAGTCCCAAACTAGCTTCGATGTTTCCAGAGCACTCACACGGCCATACTGTCCTTTGGTAAGGTAACCACAGATGATGTTCTTGGCAGTAGAGTCCAGTTGAATGAATTTCTTGACATCAGCAGGGGTGACGCCTTCACCTTTCTTGGGAACGTCGTTCTTGACGACATACCATAGATCGACATCAATGGCTTCAAGATGCATGCGCATCCTTGATACGTCTCCAACGTATCTATAATTTTTGATTGCTCCATGCTACTTTATCTACTGTTTTGGACTATATTGGGCTTTATTTTCCATTTTTATATTACTTTTGGGACTAACATATTAACCGGAGGCCCAACCCAGAATTGATGTTTTTTGCCTTTTTCAGTATTTCGAAGAAACAGAATATCAAACAAAGTCCAAATGGAATGAAACCTTCGGGATCGTGATTTTCCAACCGAACGTGACCCAGGAGACTTGGACCCTACTCCAAGCAGTGCCCGAGGAGGTCACGAGGCTGGAGCTCCACCGATGTACTCCTTCCTCCTATATATACCTACGTATCCCCGAACGATCAGAACAGGAGCCAAAAACCTAATTCCACCGCCGAAACCTTCTGTATCCACGAGATCCCATCTTGGGGCCTGTTCCGGAGCTCCGCCGGAGGGGGCATCCACCATGGAGGGCTTCTACATCATCACCATAGCCCCTCCGATGAAGTGTGAGTAGTTTACTTCAGACCTTTGGGTCCATAGCTAGTAGCTAGATGGCTTCTTCTCTCTTTTTGGATATCAATACAATGTTCTCCCCCTCTCTCGTGGAGATCTATTCGATGTAATCTTCTTTTTGCGGTGTGTTTGTTGAGACCGATAAATTGTGGGTTTATGATCCAGTATTATCTATGGAAAATATTTGATTCTTCTCTGAATTCTTTTATGTATGATTGAGTTATCTTTGTAAGTCTCTTCGAATTATCTTTTTGGTTTGGCCAACTAGATTGGTAGTTCTTGCAATGGGAGAGTGCTTAGCTTTGGGTTCAATCTTCCGGTGTCCTTACTCAGTGACAGAAAGAGTTGCAAGGCACGTATTGTATTGTTCCCATCGAGGATAACAAGATGGTTTTTTTATCATATTGCATGAATTTATCCCTGTACATCATGTCATCTTTCTTACGGCGTTACTCTATTTTTACTTAATACTCTAGATGCATGTTGGATAGCGGTCGATGAGTGGAGTAATAGTAGTAGATGCAGAATCGTTTTGATCTACTTGTCTCGGACGTGATGCCTATATACATGATCATTGCCTAGATATACTCATAACTATGCTCGATTCATCAATTGCTCAACAAGATAATTTGTTCACCCACCGTAGAATACTTATGCTCTTGAGAGAAGCCACTAGTGAAACCTATGGCCCCCGGGTCTATTCTCATCATATCAATCTATATCACTTTATTTACTTGCTTTGTTTTTACTTTGCCTTTACTTTTTACTTTGCATCTATCTATCAAAAATACCAAAAATATTATCTCTATTAGATCTCACTCTCGTAAGTGACCGTGATGGGATTGACAACCCCTAAGCGTTGGTTGCGAGTTGCTATCGTTTTTTGTAGGTACGAGGGACTTTTGCGTGGTCTCCTACTGGATTGATACGTTGGTTCTCAAAAACTGAGGGAAATAATTACGCTACTTTACTGCATCATCCTCTCCTCTTCGGGGAAATCCAACGTAGTGCACAAGAGGTAGCAAGAAGAATTTCTAGCGCCGTTGCCGGGGAGGCTCACGCAAGAAAGTCAACCATACCAAGTACCCATCGCAATCCCTATCTCTCGCATCACATTATTTGCCATTTGCCTCTCGTTTTCCTCCCCCCCACTTCACCCTTGCCGTTTTATTCGCCCTCTCTTTCCCAATCTCCTCCTCTCTTTCCCGTTTGCCTTTTCTCGTTGCCTTTCTGTTTGCTCGTGTGTTAGTTTGCTCGTCGTCATGTCTAATTCCTTATCCGCTCCTATGTCTCCCGAGTTTGAAGTTCTTCACTTCAAGCAAAGGCAAGGAGAAAATTTAAAAGATGCTTGGTATAGGATGATGGAATCTTATCGTAAGTGCACCCTAGAGGTGAACTTTAGAATTCTTCTTCGCAATTTTTATGTTGGGTTAAATATGACACATAGACAACTCTTGGATTGCATTGCCAAGGGAAATTTCATTGAGATTGATCCTAGTATTGCGCATGAAATTATAGAGGGAATAGTGGGAACACTACCCCAAAAGGGAGGATTGCATCCAACCTAGGAAGAAACCCAAGTGTTTGAGAAAATTTGCAAAGTAACAAAAGTTTTACAAAAATCTCTTGAGCCTCTTAAAAGTGTTAGCGGGAATCTTCACCGCATGAATATGTTGATTACTCTTTCTAATAAGCGGTTGGATTCTTTGGATCTAAAAAATTTCGAATATGAAGGGAAGTGGAAAGAACCTCCCTTATTCGAGCATGACTCCGCTAAAAAAATGAAAATCAAAGATGGTAATACCTAGATCTATCCTTGCTTTTATGCCTAGCTAGGGGCGTTAAACGATAGCGCTTGTTGGGAGGCAACCCAATTTTATTTTGTGTTTTTTGTTTTTGCTTCTGTTTAGGTATAAATAATCCATCTACCTTCTGTTTGGATGTGGTTTTATGTTTTAATTAGTGTTTGTGCCAAGTAGGACCTATAGGATAACCTACGATGATAGTTGATTTGATTCTGCTGAAAAACAGAAACTGTGCACGCACGAATTTAGTTATGATTAATCAGTGGAACGTGCTTTTGCGTTGATGTTTTTTTATGATGATCAATAAACAAATTTTCCAGCACTTCCTATTTTGGTAGAATTATTAGAGTTCCAGAAGTTTGCGTTAGTTACAGATTGCTACAGACTGTTCTGTTTTTGACAGATTCTGTTTTTCGTGTGTTGTTTGCTTATTTTGATGAATCTATGGCTAGTAAATTAGTTTATAAACCATAGAGAAGTTGGAATACAGTAGGTTTAACACCATTATAAATAAATAATGAGTTCATTACAGTACCTTGAAGTAGTCTTTTGTTTTCTTTCTCTAACGGAGCTCACGAGATTTCTGTTGAGTTTTGTGTTGTGAAGTTTTCAAGTTTTGGGTGAATTCTTTTGATGGATTATAGAACAAGGAGTGGCAAAAGCCTAAGCTTGGGGATGCCCATGGCACCCCCAATATAATCCAAGGACACCAAAAATTCAAAGCATGGGGATGCCCTGGAAGGCATCCCCTCTTTTCGTCCACTTCCATCGGTAATTTACTTGGAGCTATATTTTTATTCACCAACATGATATGTGTTTTGCTTGGAGAGTCTTGTATTATTTGTGTCTTTGCTTGTTAGTCTACCACAATCATCCTTGCTGTACACATATTTTGAGAGAGCCATATATGAATTGGAATTTGTTAGAATACTCTATGTGCTTCACCTATATCTTTTGAGCTTGATAGTTTTGCTCATAGTGCTTCACTTATATCTTTTGAGCGTGATAATTTTTGCTCTAGTACTTCACTTAGATCTTTTAGAGCACGGTGGTGGATTTGTTTTAAAGAAACTATTTGATCTCTCATGCTTCACTTAGATTATTTTGAGAGTCTTTAATAGCATGGTAATTTGCTTAATGTTAATATACTTGGCGTTCAAGATATGCGAAACTTTCTTTTGACTGAATTGAATACTAAGATAAGTTTGATGCTTGATAATTTTTTTGAGATATGGAGGTGATAATATCAAAGTCGTGCTAGTTGGGTGATTATGAATTTTATAAATACTTGTGTTGAAGTTTGCAAGTCCCGTAGAATGCACGTATGGTTAAAGTTGTGTAACAAATTTGAAACATGAAGTGTACCTGGCTTGTGCATCCTTATGAGTGGCGTTAGGGATGGCGATGGTCTTTTCCTACCAATCTATCCCCCTAGGAGCATGCGCGTAGTACTTGAATTTTTGATGACTTCTAAATTTTTGCAATAAGTATATGAGTTCTTTTGACTAATGTTGAGTCCATGGATTATACGCACTCTCACCTTTCCACCTTTGCTAGCCTCTTCGGTACCGTGCATTGCCCTTTCTCCCCTTGAGAGTTGGCACAAACTTCACCAGTGCATCCAAACCCCGTGATACGATATACTCTATCACACATAAACCTCCTTATATCTTCCTCAAAACAGCCACCATACCTACCTATCATGTCATTTCCATAGCCATTCCGAGATATATTGCCATGCAACTTCCACCACCATCATCATCATGACATACATTACTTTTGTCATATTGCCATTGCATGATCTTGTAGTTGACATCGTATTTGTGGCAAAGCCACCATGCATTATTTTCCATACATGTCACTCTTGATTCATTGCACCATCCTAGTACACCACCGGAGGCATTCATATAGAGTCATATCTTGTTCTAAGTGTGGAGTTGTAATCCTTGTGTTGTAATCAATAGAAGTGTGATGATCATCATTATTAGAGCATTACCCAAATAATAAAAAATAGAAAGGCCAAAAAGAAAAAAAAGAAAGGCCCAAAAAAAAGGGCAATGCTACTATCTTTTTTTTCCACACTTGTGCTTCAAAGTAGCACTTTGTTCTTCATGTAGTGAGTCTTATATATTGTGCTTCAAAGTAGCACCTTGTTTCTCATGTTGTGAGTCTCATAAGTTGTCTTTTTTATACTAGTGGGAATTTTTCATTATAGAACTTGGCTTGTATATTCCTACGATGGGCTTCCTCAAATGCCCTAGGTCTTCATGAGCAAGCAAGTTGGATGCACACCCACTAGTTTTCTTTTGTTGAGCATTCATAGCCCTAGTGCATCCGTTGCATGGCAATCCCTACTCCTCATGTTGACATCAATTGATGGGCATATCCATAGTCCATTTATTAGCCTCGTCAATGTGAGACTTTCTCCTTTTTGTCTTGTCCACACAATCCCCATCATCATATTCTATTCCACCCATAGTGCTATATCCATGGCTCACGCTCATGTATTGCGTGAAGGTTGAAAAAGTTTGAGATTATTTAAGTATAAAACAATTGCTTGGCTTGTCATCGGGGGTATAGAAGTTGGTTTGTGTGAAGAAAATGAAGCATAGCCTAACTATATGATTTTGTAGGGATGAACTTTCTTTTGCCATGTTATTTTGAGAAGACATGATTGCTTTGATTAGTATGCTTGAAGTATTATTATTTTTGTGTCAATATGAACTTTTGTCTTGAATCTTTCGGATCTAAATATTCATATCACAATTAAGAAGATTTACATTGAAATTATGCCAAAGTATCACTCCGCATCAAAAATTCTATTTTATCATTTACCTACTCAAGGACGAGCAGGAATTAAGCTTGGGGATGCCTGATATGTCTCCAACGTATCTATAATTTTTTATTGCTCCATGCTACTTTATCTACTGTTTTGGACTATATTGGGCTTTATTTTCCACTTTTATATTACTTTTGGGACTAACCTATTAACCGGAGGCCCAGCCCAGAATTGCTGTTTTTTGCCTTTCTTAGTATTTCGAAGAAACAGAATATCAAACAGAGTCCAAACGGAATGAAACCTTCGGGATCGTGATTTTCCAACCGAACGTGACCCAGGAGACTTGGACCCTACTCCAAGCAGTTCCCGAGGAGGTCACGAGGGTGGAGGTCTCCCCCCTGGGCGCGCCCCCCTACCTCGTGGGCCCCTCAGAGCTCCACCGACGTACTCCTTCCTCCTATATATACCTACGTATCCCCGAACGATCAGAACAGGAGCCAAAACCTAATTCCACCGCCGCAACCTTACAGATCCATGAGATCCCATCTTGGGGCCTGTTAGGAGCTCACGGGGGGGCATCCACCATGGAGGGCTTCTACATCATCACCATAGCCCCTCCGATGAAGTGTGAGTAGTTTACTTCAGACCTTCGGGTCCATAGCTAGTAGCTAGATGGCTTCTTCTCTCTTTTTGGATCTCAATACAATGTTCTCGCCCTCTCTCATGGAGATCTATTCGATGTAATATTCTTTTTGCAGTGTGTTTGTTGAGACTGATGAGTTGTGGGTTTATGATCCAGTATTATCTATGGAAAATATTTGATTCTTCTCTGAATTCTTTTATGTATGATTGAGTTATCTTTGTAAGTCTCTTCGAATTATCTTTTTGGTTTGGCCAACTAGATTGGTAGTTCTTGCAATGGGAGAGTGCTTAGCTTTGGGTTCAATCTTCCGGTGTCCTTACTAAGTGACAGAAAGAGTTGCAAGGCACGTATTGTATTGTTCCCATCGAGGATAACAAGATGGTTTTTTTATCATATTGCATGAATTTATCCCTCTACATCATGTCATCTTGCTTACGGCGTTACTCTGTTTTTACTTAATACTCTAGATGCTTGCTGGATAGCGGTCGATGAGTGGAGTAATAGTAGTAGATGCAGAATCGTTTCGATCTACTTGTCTCGGACGTGATGCCTATATACATGATCATTGCCTAGATATACTCATAACTATGCTCAATTCTGTCAATTGCTCAACAGTAATTTGTTCACCCATCGTAGAATACTTATGCTCTTGAGAGAAGCCACTAGTGAAACCTATGGCCCCGGTCTATTCTCATCATATCAATCTATATCACTTTATTTACTTGCTTTGTTTTTACTTTGCCTTTACCTTTTACTTTGCATCTATCTATCAAAATACCAAAATATTATCTCTATTAGATCTCACTCTAAGTAAGTGACCGTGAAGGGATTGACAACCCCTAAGCGTTGGTTGCGAGTTGCTATCGTTTTGTGTAGGTACGAGGGACTTGTGCTTGGTCTCCTACTGGATTGATACCTTGGTTCTCAAAACCTGAGGGAAATACTTACGCTACTTTACTGCATCATCCTCTCCTCTTCGGGGAAATCCAACGCAGTGCTCAAGAGGTAGCAATCCTATTCTTCCAGTAGGGATATTCAGTGCCATCGAAGATGGGGCACGCAGCGGAGACTCTGATTATCCCTGCAGTCGACATAGCTAAACTCCAGGTGGTTAAACCGAATCACACAGAACAAGGGAGTACCTTGCTCTGATACCAAATTAAAGGGCTAGTTATCGACTAGAGGGAGGGGTGAATAGGCGATTTTTTTATAAAAATCTTCAAAACATGGGAGTTTCAAAGACAAACAATATAAACAACACTATTCGAATGCAGCGGAAGGTAGACTACACTAGACAAGCCATAGTCAAGTATTCAATGAAGTGAAAGCACGAAGACTAATAGCAGCTAGGTAGTAAAGATCAGGATGGAAGATATTGTGAAGCCAATCAGAACAGATAGTCACACCGTGAAGTCAAACAGATAATGCAAGCAGGCAGTGACTTCACAAACAAAAACTGTAAGTAAAGAGAGGTAAGAGATAGAACCACTGGCTTCAGAAGGACAGGGATTTGTTTGACCAGTTCCAGTTTCTGTGACAACTGTACGTCTGGTTAGGAAGGCTGGTATTCAACTCAGAAGACCGCGTCTTCGCCTTATTCCCCTTGAGTTAAGGACACTTAGTCCCCGCCCAATCACTCTGGTAAGTCTTCAAGGTAGACTTCCGAACCTTCACAGACTTCGTTCACCGGCAATCCACAATGGGTCTTGGATGCTCAGAATGCGACGCCTAACCGGCTGGAGGATTCACAATCCTCAAGTGTAACAAGTCTTCAGATCACGCAGACAGAAAGACTTTAGTGATGCCAAACACTCTTTGGGCTCTGGGTGGTTTGGGCTTTGTCCTCGCAAGGATTCTCTCTCGAAAGCTTTGGCGATGGGTTGCTCTCAAACGACAAAAGCCGTGTACTAACTCTGAGCAGCCACCAATTTATGGTGTAGGGGGTGGGCTTTCTGTAGCCACTAGGCAACCCGACCGGATTTGTCCGAAATGACCCTGTGTCACTAAGGAACTGACACATGTCGCAATGGTCAGATTTCAAACGCACGCGGCAGCTTGACTTGGGCTACAAGTAAAGCTGACTTATCCGACACAGAATAAGATTTGCTCTCATTGTCTTCGCTCGAAGACATAGGATTTGGTTTGAGCATCACTTCAGTCACTCTGACTTTGTTCACTTGGACCCCACTTAACAGTGCGGTGGTTCCTATGACTCAATAAAGAAGAAAAGGAAACGACGAAACAATTAAGACTTCGCGCTCCATAGTCTTCACTCAATGTCTTCTCGTGTCATAGTCTTCAATGTGAATATCTTCATAGACCACCATTATCTTCAATGTCATCGCACATTTTTAGGGGTCATCTCCGGTAGGTAAACCAAATCAAGGAGGGACTACTACCTGTGTTATCCTGCAATTCTCACAAACACATTAGTCCCTCAACCAGGTTTGTTGTAATTACTCCAAAACCAACTAGGGGTGGCACTAGATGCACTTACAGAAGGGCCGAAAGTTAAGTTTCTGGACCAACCGGCTGGCCCTGGGCCTTGTTATTGGGTCAGTTGATAACAGGCTCTGTATACGTCCGGGCCGTGGGTCGTTACAAAGCCATCGGAGGTTAACTTGGACATGCTGGATATCTGGGTGCAGATTCACGATCTGCTTGATGGTTACTTTCCGATGGTGAAAGCCCTGGCTGGAAAGAGTGGTGAACTCATATATGCTGAACCGAAGTCCCAAGATTTCGAAGGAAATTTTGTTCGTGTCAGGGTGAAGATAAACATCCACAAACCACTCAAGAACGCAGTCTCGGTGGTGAAGGAAGGAAAAAGGCAATTTTTCTTGGTTAAATATGAGCGATTGCCTGATTGGCGTGCCGTTTGTGGCCGTCTGGGCCACCAATTCAAGGAACACGGTGACGATGTTCATCCACCTCAAGCACTGGTCTTTAAAAACCTCAAGGCATCATGGTTCAGAGGCCCTGGATGGGGGCCAGGAGAAGGAAGGGGGTGCGGCCGTCAGGGTCACGGAAGAGGCCGTGGACGCGGTGAATCACAGATGAATCAGTGGGATTGGCAGGGTCAGGAACCGGAAGATCATGCAGGTGATGTGGCTATGGATGATGCGGAAAATAGCAGGAAAAGGGGAGCAATGGTTAAGAGCCCGACAGTGCAAAGTAACCCGCTGCTTCTGCCGCCACCTCCAGGGACCGTGACTAGCTCCCCATCGAAGCAGGAACCGAAGAGGACCAAGACGACTCTCCCCAAAAGTGACAACTCTATGGTGAAGAACCTAGTTCAAAACATTGACAATGATGCGCGTTTGGCGGGCTCCCAAGTGGAGTCGCGCCTAGAGCAATGAGTCTTCTATGTTGGAACTGTCGCGGGGCTGGAAAACCCGCGACAGTTCGTGAGCTTTGTGATCTCACGAGGCAGCATGCCCCCTCTATCACCTGTATTCTTGAAACACAAATAGAGGGTTCTAGATTTGAAAACTTGGTCGGTTCTTTAGGATACAATAAAAGTTTTGCCGTAAGAAGTTCTGGTAGAAGTTGAGGTTTAGGTATTTTTTGGAATGAAGAAATAAAGCTTGAGGTTGTGGGTTACTCAGAGTATCATATTGATGTTGTGGTTCATGAGTTGGTGGACATCCAAACCAGGGTAACTTTCGTCTATGGTGAGGCTAGGACAAATGAAAGGTACAAGACATGGGACATGCTCCGGGGTATTGCAGGTACGAGTACAATGCCCTGGCTGGTAGTGGGTGATTTCAACGAAGTAATCCACGCACATGAGCAGGATGGTGTGGGGAACCGAAGCCAGGCCCAGATGGATCTGTTCCGTGATGCACTAGATACTTGCGGCCTTTCTAACATCAGCTATGTTGGCACAAGTTGGACGTTTGAAAAAAGGGTGACAGGAGGTACTTATACAAGGGTCAGACTTGATAGAGGATTGACCAACCCAGCCTGGTCCATTGCGTTTCCAGGGGCAGAGCTTCGACACCTGACTACGGCCGCTTCAGATCATGTACCGTTGCTAGTTTGCTATAGCGACGTGCATGCATGCAGACGGGCCCCACGGCCTTTTAAATATGAAATATGCTGGGAAAGGGAGGAATCACTGCCGGGAGTAGTGTAGACAGCGTGGGAAGGCGCAGCGGCGGATTCGGTCGGAGCACTCCAGGACAGACTGCACACGCTATCAGGCGATCTGACGCGATGGGACCGCACACACTTCGGTAATGTCAGGCAGGAAATCGCTCGATTACAGCGCCAGCTACAGGAGATGCGGGAGATCCTAGGTAGATCGGGTCCCAATCATTTGGAAATAAAAGTTGTTGACCGCCTGACCGAACTCTACCATCGGGAGGAAATGCTATGGCGACAACGTGCACGTTTAGAATGGCTGACGCATGGGGACAAAAATACATATTTTTTCCACCTACGTGCTAGTAGGAGAAGGAGGAAGAATCAAATTAAAATGCTACAGAGGCCAGATGGGCAAATGACAGAGAACGTTGATGAGATGGAGGCGCTAGCCACTTCTTTTTACGAGGATTTGTACACCTCAGAGGGGGTCACCAATATGAATGAGGTTCTTGATACTGTTCCTTGCAAAGTCACTCAGGCAATGAATGAAACGCTTAACGCCCCGTATAGCCGAGATGAGGTCAAGTCTGCATTATTTCAAATGTTTCTTATCAAAGCCCCGGGCCCCGACGGGTACCCAGCACATTTTTTCCAACGCCACTGGGAGGTCTGTGGCGATGATGTTACTAAGGCGGTACTGAAAATAGTGGAGGGTACCGAGTCTGCTGAATGTATCAATGAAACCGTTCTTGCGTTGATACCCAAGGTAAAAAACCGTACACTACTATCCCAGTTTCATCCCATTAGCTTATGCAATGTCTTGTATAAGATAGCTTCGAAGGTAATAGCCAACAGGCTTAAATCAGTTTTACCTGACATTGTTTTGGAGGAGCAGTCGGCGTTTGTCCCTGGCAGATTGATAACAGACAATATTATCACCGCATATGAATGCTTGCATTTCATGAAAAGGAACAAAGCCAGAAAGCATCAATCATGTGCCTTGAAGCTTGATATGATGAAAGCCTATGACAGGGTTGAATGGGAGTACCTGGGGGATATAATGCTTAAGTTGGGCTTCGCAGCTAGATGGGTTGACATGTTATGAGCTTAGTTACTACAGTGAAGTTCTCGGTGCTTTTCAATGGGAAGAAATTGAGAGTTTATACCTTCAAGAGTAATCAGACAGGGGGACCCAATAT
The DNA here is from genome assembly GCA_021437245.1 of Aegilops speltoides. Classification (NCBI taxonomy): domain Eukaryota; kingdom Viridiplantae; phylum Streptophyta; class Magnoliopsida; order Poales; family Poaceae; genus Aegilops; species Aegilops speltoides. The sequence goes on along the minus strand of CM038145.1, from coordinate 21,244,884 downwards.
CTCCATACTTATTCTTGTTGGCAGTAGAGGGCCTTTCGTGCCTTTTAAAATCTAAAGAAGAGTCATCCAATTTGCATGGTTTACAGGTTGCACCTACGGCGTCACCAGTGAATTATCTTCTATTCGCAGATGACAGCCTGCTGTTCTTCAAGGACAATAGTGCTGGAGCTACTGAGGTAAACTAAGTGCTGAATATATATTGTCAGGCAATAGGGCAACGGATTATTATTCAAAGTCCTCAATTTTCTTTAGCAAGGGGGTGCCCGAAAGTACAAGGGTGGAGATAAAAACTTTGTTGAATGTTCCCAATGAAACGCTTAATGAGAAATACTTGGGGATGCCCTCTGACATTGGAAATTCAAAAAATGGTGCTTTTAAATACTGAAAAGACCATCTATGGAGAAAGGTTCAGGGATGGATTGCAAACACTATGTCAATAGCTGGTAAGGAAATTTTAGTTAAGTCAGTGGCTCAAGCTGTACCTATTTTTTCCATGTCATGCTTCAAGCTTCCTAGGGGCCTGTGTGAACTTCTAAATATGTTGATAAGGAAGTTTTGGTGGGGAAGCAAGGACGGAAAAAGAAAATCGCATTGGGTTTCTTGGCAAACAATGACACAACCAAAAGGTATGGGAGGACTGGGATTCAAAGATTTTGAGTTGTTCAATCTTGCCATGCTCGCTAGGCAAGCGTGGAGGTTACTCCAACACCCTGAAACTTTGTGTGCAAGGCTGTTGAAAAGCATTTACTATTCAGATTCAAATATCCTCCAAGCAAATCTCGGCGGTCACACTAGCCAAGTGTGGAGAGCGATAGTTGAAGGGAGGGATATCCTGAATCGAGGGTTGATCAGAAGAATAGGGAACGGGGAGACAACATTCATATGGCAGGACAACTGGTTACCACGGGACGAGATGATGCGCCCGCATGGAGGTTTAACAGCTACCCCGCCTTCTAGAGTGTCAGAGCTGATTGATCACACATCGGCATCATAGGACAGGGCCAAGGTAGAGGCGACTTTTCTGCCAATGGACGCCCGAGTGGTGCTAGGCATTCCCCTATGTACTCGTAACTTACCTGACTTCTGGAGTTGGCACCACGAGAAGCACGGTGTCTTTTCAGTAAAATCTGCATACAGGATGCTCGTGGCAACAAAGCAACGGAGGGAGGATTGGCTTGAAGGCAACTCTGGCTCGTCAAGCACAAATGCTGAGGAGGGAGCTTGGAAATCTCTATTGAATACTAATGTTCCTGCGAAGGTTTGCATGTTTCTCTGGCGCCTTTCAAAGCATTCCCTGCCGACTAATGACATAAGAGCACACCGACATATGTCTGACTCGGCCAGTTGCGGGTTATGTGGAGCACCAGATTCATGAAGGCATTCCTTATTGGAGTGCACCGCATCAAGATGTGTTTGGGCGTTAAGTGACAGCGAGCTAGTACATAAAATGATGATGGTGGAGGTGCCTTCTGCCAAGCATTGGCTGTTTACTATGAAGGAAGCACTCGATCATGACATGTCTGTGTTGCTATCAGTCACTCTATGGGCCATATGGTCAGCCAGGCGGAAGGTGATACATGAGGGGGTTTTTCAGAGCCCACAATCTACCCAAGCATTTATCCGCAGGTTCATTGACGATCTGCACATAGTACAAGGTCAACATAGAACACTAACTGTTCCGGCAAATATAACCCCTGCATCTATCCGGCCAAGGGCCAAGGAACCACCGCAGGGTTACGTCAAGATCCATGTTGATGTCGCGGTGAGGCATGAGCGAGGAGGAGCAGTGGCAGCGGTATGCAGGGATGACAGTGGAAATTATCTGGGAAGCTCGGCTTTGGTCGTTTATGGTGTGTGCAACCAAACCACACTGGAAGCAATAGCGTGCAGGGAGGCGTTTGCACTAGCGGAGGACCTGAACTTGAGGAACTGTGTGATATCAACCGACTGCAAGCAAATGGTGTCCGACATCTCCAAAGAAACTTTAGGGGCGCATGGAGCAATCATTAATGAGATCAGGGTGAAAGCCACTTCTTTTAATTCTGTTTTCATATTCGAGGGTCGTGCTGTTAATTATGAAGCACATAGGTTAGCTCGTTTTCCCTTTCTCAGGGTTTGGGCCGCCACGTCTGGTTTGGCACCCCCCATGACCTTCGTTGTATCCCACATCATGTGAATTTCGGTGATGAATAAAGTTCTACTCACCCCTAAAAAAAATCTATCACTACTCTATCTGATCTAAAAAAAGATCCACTAAAAATATTAAAAAAAGATCATTATTTGATGTGATCTCATTTCTCTTTCACAAGAAAAGGAAAAAAAGTTGATCTATCTCATGGTGGAGCCGTTGATCATCATCAATCTCCACGTTAAGACACATACGTGTACGCATGGACCGTCAATAATTTGAACTATCTATCCATCCACCTACCAATCATCTTGATCCTTTAGCATGCATGCCACATGACTTGCTACTGCACATGCACCAGGTCAGATCGATCATATCAGTTCTTGCGCGCATTGTGTGCCAATAATGGGTGCGAGTGAAGTCAAGACAAGACGTGAAAGTTACATTTGGCCGGCGGCACACACACAAAAAAATTCATCCGGCCGGCACAACTTTGACTGCAGGGGATCTATCTTGTCCTTCTGTAGCTACATATGCCCTCCATCGGTAATACGTGAATAGCTATGCACGTGAGAGCTCAGATAGTCATCAAATTACAATCGAAGGTTGACATATTATTACTGTATTAATTATAACATGCAAATGGGATTGTGAGGTTGAGATACATTTTGGGATTACATGTCTCGATCTGTCCGTCCGCTCATGCATGTGTACAAGTAAAAATAAGTTCTTGTGCGGAGATACCATACAATGTGATACATGCATCACCATAAGAAAAAAAATCTAGGGAAACATGCATCACCAGATGCCATGGACCCACACCTCATTCTAGGTCGGTTTTGCTTGATCTGGTAAGTTGTTTCGGCCTACATGCATGTGGGCCGGTGTATGCAGACTTGCAGTATATATCCACTTGTAGACTATTTTTTACTTTATATCTATGTGACCTGTGGGCATTAGAGAAAGAAAATATTGCAACTTGCAATATTAGTTACTCCATTAATTCTTGCAAGTTGTGTGGTTTATCTACTGTTTATGGGACATGCAAGTGTATGCATGTGTGCATGTTCTTGTTCTTCTCCCTTCTTCTCTTTCGTCACTTGGTGATGATCAGTCAACTTTGATTTTGTCCTGTGTACTCGCTCATCACATGTGCATGCATATTGCTACTCCTACTATCTTCCAATCTAGTGTATCCTACGGAGTACTAGGCATTTGGAAAATGACAGCAGCAACGTATGTGAATTGTTAATTGTGGCAGAAAATAGTATTTGCTGAATCAGCCCATGGTTCTAGCTTCATACTACTCCTACACTAGCCCAGACTGATGCAGTATAGCTCCGTGGGCCACTAGACAGCTGCATGATCTGCCGCCAAATGGTTGAGCATTTTAAATTTAAATCAAGTAGCCAGTCGATCATATGATGGACACGTGCATGCGGAGTCGTATAATAATGAGATGTGCAGGCTGCATGCAAATATCTTCTTCCATTGACTCATGCATCCATGAACGACATGGACTGGAGGTCGATCGTCGAGGTCGACAAGTCGACCGAGAGGTGGTTGCAGATGGTCTCTCCATGTGCCTCCATGTGCGCGCGTGCCGGCGTTCAATCGGCCGGCCGGACGGCAGACGGTTGGTCGTCAGTTGGCGTTCGCGGGACCGGCGGCCACCCGTTCGTCCCGCCGGCCAGTCCCCGCCCTATAGCTCCATCGCAATGAAATGCATGCAGGCTGCAGGAATGTGTGCATTGCTCGAGACACACATCGATGTGACTCTCTCCATCGATCGGCCTTTGCTTGTACTATATATAGATCTCTAATTTCCACTTTGTTGAGAGCACATCAATTTGTCTTTTTTTGCTGAGAGCTCCTCAGATGTCCAAATGATTTAAAAATTGGAGCGGACCTCACGCATCAAATTGTCTACCGCACAAAAACAATTTGGATTTTTTGAATGTTTCTAGTATTTGTTTTTGATTTTTTCGTCAGTGTGGGTGCAGATTAGCTCGGGTGCAGAGATAGGTTTTCGTTGTTTGTTAAAGAACCTCCACAACACAGCTATTTTCCACTGGCCATTGTGTCTTGGAGGCGAGTGCCTCACCCCAGATTAGATCTAACTTTCAAGGGGAGCCTTTTCTAGCTGTTGTAATCTTCTTTCTGTAATAGTTTCTTAAATTATCTGGAGACCTGCAGCTCAGAAAAATATGAAAATTTTGTTATTCCAAAACTTCACTTGCAAACTTGAGGTAGAAGGAAGTTTATGGGAAAAATTTGTAGCCCCGAATAGTTTGGGGACATCAAACATGTAAATCTACCCCTTCTATCAATTTATTAGTAGGTTAATAAAAAATATACAAAACTTTGCATAATCTGATAAGATAGTGGCATAAAAACTTCAGAAATTATAAATACGGTTGAGATGTATCAAATGCATCTCCTAAAAAACATCACACCACTCATGGAAAAGTATCAAATTTGTATTTCATGAAACATTTTCTTTATCATTTGCACAAAAAATTAGGCCAGAACTTCTCTCAACATTAGTATGCACAAGTATACATTGATGTCTCTTCTCATAACTTCATAGTTTGTAGCTTATATTTTTGACATGCCAAGTTAGCATACCTTGTGTAGTACTTTCCAATGTATTATTCTAAAATGCTCTAGTTTCTTTACTTGATATAACAAACATACAACATTGTATTGTTCATACAAATTAGAGTTTTTTTTATTTATTTTCAAATATTTATGTACCAAGTGAGCATCTAACTAATTTTAGGTATTAAATGATCGCAAAGAAATGAGTTTCTAGCTATTTACTTGATATAACTCAAATTTGAACTACATGTACGTCAAAAAGGCTCATCAATACCAAAAAACTCATATATAATTAACACTTTACATTTTTAGCTTCTATCCATTTAAAAAATAATCAAATGTATGGATGGCTTACTTGAATTATTTTTGGAATCATAAATTATACTTATTTGTTAATGACAGATTTAATCCTATTGTTAACATGCAAGAAAATAACACGAAAGGACATATGGAAATAGTATGAGTATTTCCATATATTTTCGATATTTTTTCTAGTTCATATGAATTATATATGTTTTGTTTACATGAGAAAACTGATTATAACTTTTTTTATGAAGAAATGAAATAGGAAAAAAAGGAAGATCAGTGGTTTGGGCTGGCCTTATTTCGTTTATTGGGCTATGGAGCGCTCGGGGCTAACTTTTGATAGTTTTTACCCCTTTCAACTCAAAAAAAGATAGTTTTTATCCTTTGATGGTAATCCTCATTTTGTCCTAAAAATATCACCCACCTAGGTATGGTGAGCTTGCTTTTGACGGTGATGAATTTTTTGGAACCATCAAGGTTTTACACAACTTTATCACATTTTTTTGAAAAACAAAAAAAATCTGCAATTGATCAACAAGTTTCTTGTTCTGAAAGTAGCATATCCCTGTATATTGATATAATATAAGTGAACTTTTTTTTACAAAGAACAAATAAGCTCAAATCAACTTGATTATTTGAAAAGGTTCATTTGAAAGTCGGTAGGCAAACAACTAAAGCAATGCACACATCAACACTTGCAGGCTTGTTGTGCGGTTGCCCCTAGCTTGAACTTATTCTCTCCTCCCTTCTGCATGTATGTAATTCATGTTTGTGGATCTCCGTTCTCGATTGGTTTTGTATCATGGTGATGGCTTTATCTATAAAGCGGGGCATGAAGCCTTTTTTGGGCAACACTTGCAGGCATGGAATTGGATGGAACTAGTGGCGAAGCCAGCTACCTGGCGAGGTTTGGCGCCTACAGACCTAAAATACGCTGCAAATACTAGATACTCATGCAGTAATTATACTAGCCCAGTACATACATGAAGTTTTGACCCGGACCGTGCCTCCTGCTGGGCTGATTGCTGGTTATATGGTTGTGGGTCACGACTGCTTGCGATTAATCGACTACGGCCGAACCCTCATGACCACCGCAGGTTGTTTACTTTTCGTGGCCGTTTGTCACATAGGCCGCAGGCGGCAGGGCATCAGAGGAGGCTGCAATCAGCGGCAGCAATGGCTGTCGACAAGCAAGGCATGGCGAGGTGGCGACTGGCGCTCGACGTCCAGTGCAATGATCTCAAGTGGAGCGAGGTACGAACCCAATAGGCTAATCCCAAATCTCGTCGTCGCGTGCCCCATCTTCTGATTCTACTCTGCAGAACCCTAGTTCATCCCCGTGTGAGTTATATGTCTGAAACAGGTTCGTTGCATCATATGGTTTAGTGCTAATTTGCGAGATGTTGTTTGATCGAGTTGTGCCTGGATCTCATGATGTGTAGTAAGCGCCTCCGATTTTATATCTGTTTTGGTGTGGGAGATTCGCCGCTCATGTCTCCCCTTATGTTTTGTGTGTGACATTGGTGGAAATTTTGTTGTTTAGTCCTAACCCTACCAATACACATTTTTCAATCAATTTTCAACACCTTTTGGGCACTGATTTTTTTCCTCAATTAGGATAGGGAATGCTTTTGAGACATTGAGTTTCGTTCAATTATAATGTTGAATCATCTTGTCTTGATAAAAAGGTTGTTTGCTTTGTTCGTTCCAGTTCATAATGTAACATTAAACACGCACATTTGTTATGTTGAGAATATTGGTTCTATTGGCCTATATGATTTAAGTTGGAGCTCTGTGTTCAAGCCATCTTTTTATTGTAATTTCTCCTTCATATACTCCGGCACACCTGAAAATAATTCCTGCCTCCGCCACTGGATGGAACAATGAACTGCAGAACTGGGGCACACTAGGGATCCAGGCGGACGACATCCACGAGGCTGAAAGCACACAACTTTGTTACATTAATAAGTGTGCTAGGCTCAGTTTTCATCTTGTGGACGTTGGCAGACTCGCGGACGCGGTCCGCCTGCATCCCTAGGGCACCCGGAGAGGGCTGGATTTTTAGTGAATAGATGCACAAGGCTGAAATGGCGTCCCCATACCTTCATTAGGCCTCCAAGTCCTATGCATAGGCTAACACATAAGGCTAGCATACCTCTGAGCAGGGCCGTCTCCCGAAATTCAGGGCCCCGGGCGAAAACCAAAATATGGCCCAAAATTTTGAACAATTCACAAAAGAGAAAAATTAATATGCGTAAAGGATACTCTCATTTTATTATATATTTTTGAGATAAGTCCATATTACAACCTCGGACTACCATCGAAGTCTAAAACACAACCCTCAACTACGAAACCGTTCAATTTACAACCCTCAACTTTCAAAACCGGACAAAAAACAACCCTGGGATGGTTTTTGACCGATTTTGACCGGTTTTGACCAGTCAACTGCCTAGTCAACGCCAAGTCATTTTTGGGTCAAATTTTGGCAAAAAAAGAGTTCTCGGTAAAAATTGAAAAAAATCTCAAAAATCCGCACAACTATTATATTCAATCTTGGAAAGGCTTAACAAGTTTTGCCTAGTATACAAAAGCTAGAGCGAAAATCCAAATTCAAAGCCTTTTTGTTTCAAAGTTTGGCCAAAAAAAAGTTTTCAGAAAAAATTGAAATAATTCTCAAAAATGCACACAACCCTTAGATTCAATCTGTGAAAGTTTCAAGAAGTTTTGCCGACTGGATAAAAAAATAGAAGCAAATTTCAGATTCTAGAGATGGTGACATGGCATACGACTAGGCGCTGACTAGGATGTTGATTGGTCAAAACCAGCCCAGGGTGGTTTTTTTGTCCGGTTTTGAAAGTTGAGGGTTGTATATTAGACAGTTTCGTAGTTCAGGATTGTGTTTTAGACTTCGGTGGCAGTTCGAGGTTGTAATATGGACTTATCTCTATACTTTTCATGTATGTTTATTTGTACCTTATTTAGGCATATATCAAGGACGCCGATAACGCCCACACGTGTGGGCGTTAAGAGGTCTGTCCACACATTTCATGTGGTGTTTTAGAGGATCAGCCCACATGTCTACGCGTGGGCAAAACAAGTAATGCCTACACGCCTTTTTTTTTCCTCGCGGTCCCTCTCACATGCCTACGTATGGGCAAAATAAATAACGCCCACACGCCCGTACGTCAGGCCTCCTACCTTATGGTCCCGCACGCCGCGTGACAGTCACCACGCGTCCCCGCAGTTACCATGGTCTGGACCCTCTTCCATGTTCATTTAACTGCAGTTGCCATGCCATTGAACTACAATTGCCATGTCGGACAACTACAGTTGCCATGGTTGCTCAACTGCAGTTGTCATGTATGGTCTGGTCTACTACAGTTGCCATGATTTCAAAACTTTAGGAGTTGCCACCTACTAACACTAGGAAGTTGCCATGTAGCACTACAAAAAAGGCATGGCAAAAAAAACATGTTCGGGTAAAAGAGAGAGTTGCCATGTGCTCACAAGCACGCTAGGGCAGTTGCCATGTGAAAGAAAGAGTTGCCATCTGCTTACGTGCACGTTAGGGCAGTTGCCATGTACCATGCAAAAACACATGACAACTCGGGTAAAAAAGAGAGTTGTCATCTGCTTACAAGCAAAACTAGGGTAGTTGCCATGTACCCTGTTGAAACACATGGCAACTGACGGCTTTGGGTGTGGGTGAGGAGACGGGCGTGTGGGCGAAGTGATAAACGCCCACACACCAGCCCCTCTGCGTGCGTAAAAATTGATATGTGGGCGAATTGCTAAACGCCCACCCACCAGCCCCCGTGTGGTGAAAAAGGACGTGTGGGCGACCGGATGAATGCCCACACACCAGCCCAGTTCTATGTGGCACACAAAAACTGCTAGAACACGCCAAGATTCATGCAGAATTTGTTGGACAAGGATCCATGCGTGTGAGTGAGTTGCCAGACGCCCACACGTGTGGCATTAGTATTTCCGTATATCAAATACTAATACTAATGCTAAAAAGGTAAAGGATAGCAAAGCAATAAACGAACCTCATGTTCTACCAAAAAGGAGCACTCGTCTAGTATTTCTTGAAATAAAATCTTCAATCATATAATTGTACTTTATCTTCTTCAAGACACTGATTTCAAGTGCTATTGTCGTCAATCCATTGAAGCTTTGTTGCGCCATAGTAGAACGCAAGCAGCATCAGAATCATGCTTCCTAATTCTAGCTGACATGATGAAGATTCAGAAACAAAACCTAACAAATTATTAGTGATCATTGATCATTTGATGAAACAATCTAATTAGTTTCAAATAGTAACGATCGCTAGATGATTAGATCATTCAAATACAAAGAAAATAAACTAAAAAAGAACCTTGCTCTTTGAGATAAAAAAAACAGTTCGTAGTCTGGTGTAGATGTGTTCCTCAATCATGATTGAAGCAACGAACTGACGGAGCCGCGATCCGTGATTGTTGCATCTTCACGGCAGCTGGCAGGAAGACGATCAGCCCGCAGGAAAACGACCAATAATGGGATCGGATCGGAGGCAACTGCGGTGCCGGCACGACTACTAGGGCCTCGCGCAGGCCAAGGGTTTGGTGCTTCGCTGATCGCCGGTCACAAAACCCAGACGCCAGTTCACTGCCTGTTCGGCTGCAATCGCTGGAATCCTGGTCCTGACGGCTGGACCTGCCTTCCGATCGTGCCATTGGGCCTCTACACTTCTGTGCTATTATTTTGGGCCCCTGACATTCTATCATATAGCAGCCCAGTAAACAGCCTAATTAGTTTCAAAATTGATGAACTTGTTTTCAAGTTTGATGAATGATTTTCAAATTTGATGAACCTTTTTCAAATCCGATGAACTTTTTTGAAAAGTTGATGAAATTTTTTTAATTTCAACAACATTTTTTAAAATTCAGTGAACTTTTTTCAAAATCAATGAATTTTTTCAATTTCATGAACTATTTTTTAAATTGGCTGAACCTTTTTTAAATTGATGAACTTTTTTCAATCTTATGAACTTTCTTAAAATTCAATAAACTTTTTTTCAAATTTGATGAACATTTTAAAAAATTCATGAAATTTTTCCATTTTTGCGAAATTTTTTTCAATTGGTGCAAACCTTTTAAGAAAAAAGATTTTTTCAGTTCGTGGTTTTTGTGTATGCTTTTTCAAATTTATGTTTTCTTTATTCAAATAATTGTAGTGAGTATATAATACAAATATATGTTTAATTTTTTTACTAAATGAATGGTCAAAGGAGCTCTGTTTCCCTTAGTGATCCGCAGACCGAGCGCTTTCTAGTGGTTAACGCGTGCAGACATTTACCTTATCGTTCACAGATTGAATCCCAGTTCTCCCTATTAAACGTGAACATTTTCCCCTGCGGTTTGCTTTTTCTGCAGGTTTAGAGATGCTGGGCCGGCCCATGTGGTGATGCGCGCGGGCGCCAGCTACCTGTTCGGGGGCTTATCCGCCGACCAGGAGCTCCCTACGACATTTCCTATTTGGCGCCACGGGCGCCAGTTAACGTGCATTTTGTTAACTGGCGCCTGTGGCGTCCGTAAATGGGCCGGCCCATCTAGGCGCCAGTTGACGATCTTTTTTAATAAAATTCTGTGAACTTTTTTGAGATCGATGAACTGTTTTGAATATTGATGAATTATTTTGAAATTTAGTGAACATTTTTCTTGAAAATGGATGAACTTTTTTTGATTTGTGAACTTTTTTTTCAGTTCTGTGAACTTTTTTTTCAATTTGAATGAACTTGTTTTCAATTTGATGAACTTTTTTGAGATTGATGAACTTTTTTGAATATTGATGAAATTTTTCGAAATTTAGTTAACATTTGTCTTGAAAATGGATGAACTTTTTTTTATTTGTGAACTTTTTTTCCAGTTCCATGAACTTTTCCTAAAAATACATGAACTTTTTTTTTCAATTTTCGAACCTACACGGACGACTGTTCTAAAAGAAAAAAACCTACACGTACGACGGTTGGTTCCCTGGTTTGTTTTAGCGATTTTTCAGCGGCAAAGTGAGGCATCTAAGCGATCTTTCCTGATTTTCTCTCGATGGGGGGCCCCCCCTGTGCAATCGCTCATCTCGCACCCGCTCATCGACGGGCGTGCCTCTGAGCCCAAATGACACTGTCAAACGTTAATACTTATGCTAAGGTAGGTAGCAATCGAAATATTCAAATTGACCTATTTCACACGTAACATCAAGCTAAAGAAACGTTGAACTTCTGGCCACCTCTGACAGATCGAACATGAAGCAACCTACCTGCAGCAGCTGTTATGCTAGACTCTCTGACTCTGTCTTGGCCACAAGCTCAGGAGGTGAGCGGCGAGTTTGGACGTGGCACCACAAGTTTAGGACGAGAATCACTTGCGGAAGGCTTTGGTTGCATCCAACTGTCCGATGCTTTGTAGGTACGTCTCCTCGATGGATCTGGTCCGCCCAATTAGGTCCGGGAAAAACTGAACTAAACTAAACTGAGCACCCTGGAGATCGAGATATGTGGCTTCTGTTGCATGCATATGCTTGCTTGACTACTTAGTCTCTATTCGGCGAGTAGCCGTGCACATGTTGCATGCATGTTCCCAGCGTATGTACAGTGAGAGACCTACGTGAACATAATCATGCATGTGTAAGTGTCTAACGATCGAGCATAGGAAAAGCGAGCTAGCTGTATGTTTCGCCAGAAACTCGTGGCTACGAGCCTACGATCGAACACTGGAGAAGACCTGCGGTCACCCTCTCACTGGAGGCTCGTGGAATATCATCTAAAAAGGGATGCAATATTATAATCTGGATAAAGTGCCACATGCGTACCTTTCTAGCTTCCTCCTTTAGGCCAGCCTTCTTCTAGCTAGAAGTCTAGAACCACACATCATGTCAACATATCTTCTATATCTAAATAGCTAGCCCCCACTATGATATTTCTCTCAACATGCAAGCATGCCACCTCATTATTCAACATGCATAAGAAAAGGCCCACCTCAACATGCAACTATGCATATAAAAAATCCACTACAACATGCATGCATGTAAAATTCCATTTTATTATGCTATTTACATTTAATTCTTATATACTTTCAGAAACTATTGTTTCACGAATTGTTCCATATAATCAAAATCTCATTGAAATACTGCAAATATTCCTGCAACAACGTGCGACAAGGGACAGAGTTAGGCCAACTTCAGTGCGCGACCCCATTCTGTCCGGGTGCGTCCGTTTGAGATAAAACGGACATATCAGACGGCCCAGCGCGCGGGCGCAAACGGACTTTTGTCCGTTTTATGTCCGCTTTGGATCCATCCCAGCGTTTGGGCCACTTTTGGGCATTCGCTAGCTCGCATCAACTTCTTCATTCGCTAGTGTCCTTCATGCATAGATCAAAGTCGATAAAAAGTGGAGTACTAGATGAGCCTAACTGTTTGGTTTACCTACCGGTAGATTAATTTGTTAGTAGGCAGCTGAGCCAGGTCGATAAAAAGTACCCATGCGGTGGCTGCTGTTTATTTGCTCTTAAGATTCAGTCACACGTTGCTTCGCCTAACTATATGGTATAGTGCATGCGCTGACCCATACATACTCTAGTCATTGTAGTCAACCGTTTCCCCCTAGCTTTGACATGCACGCTTGGTGCAATGCCACCCACACTAATATAAAGATCACAGCTTGTCAGTTTGGATTAAGGCGACCGGCCTGTTAATTAGATAATCTATTTTAAATTAGTTGAGTAGTTAAGCTTATCCTAGTGGGGGGTATTGGGGCACTACATATATAGAGCTTCAACATTTTTTCTGTGGTGATGCTAGCTAGCTGGTACTCTCAGTCCCAATAAAGCATACCCGTTCTGGGTGCATATAATTTATTCAAGTGTTCATGAGGTGGATGTGGATGCAAAACGGCCATTTACACATTGTTAGGGAAACTCCAATGTGATGCATCAAATCTGGACACTTTTTTGGCATTCAACGACGTGGGAAAAACGTCCGTGGACGCGTCCGCATGTTTGAATTCCGACAAATCTGAAGCAAACCCGAGGGAGGTTTCGCGTGCCAAGTTGGCGTTTGGCGGCACGGCCCCACCCAAAGTCCTCGCCACACGTTCCTTTCCAGAACACTCGCCGCACATTCATGCCGCTCCAGACGCGACGAGGCGGCCGCCTACCGCATTCATATCGGTCAGATCGATGTGAGCAGACGGCTGACCGACACTTCATTGTAGGCGTGGCAACTAGAGAAGCATACTCTGGCCGCTCTGCATGCTTTGAGGTGTTGTCGGTCTGCTGCCTCATCTATTTAAAGTAGACATGGCTTGCCGACAAACCTTATCTCCTCTCCTCCATACACCTATCATCCCCTCTCATCCGCACGCCATAGTGATGGGTAAGTCCCGCAGTTGGTTTCGGCACCGCCCGGGTGGATCTGGGAGCTCCGTATCATGGCGCCGCCGCCGACAGCCTCCAGGCCCGTCGACATCCACCGCTCCCACGGTCAATGAGGAGGTGTTGCTCTCCGATGAGGAAGAGGAGGAGCAGTAGCAGCTACCACTCCTCACTGAGGCCGCGTGCACAGACGACGAGTTCGCCATGCACATCAAGTTGCTGCTCGAGCCATTGCTCCACGACCGTGGTCGGCATCCTACCAAGTCCAACACAGTGTCAAGGAGGAGCCGCCTCACCACATGCAATTGCATCGTCCAAATCGGATGTCGCGTCAAGGAGGAGCCGCCCTCGCCGCCAGGCAGCCAGGCCGACCCTTCATCCAGTGGACATCCCCGCCAGGCCATTTCTGACGAGGCAAGGAGGTGGCGCCATAGCCACCCCGTCGGCAGTCTGGGAGCCAGTGGAGCCTAGTGAAGAAGGAGGAGGGCCCCGGCCTATCGATCACCAATACAAGCAACCGCCAACTCTACTACCTCGGACGTGGCGGTTGCATCGGTACCTCACTTATGTTAGTCTTAGTTTAGTGTAAATTTTCTTCTGTTTAGTTGAACTTTGTTTAATTTCGTCCTTATGGTTGTAAATATATTGAAATTTAATAAATATCATCCTGTTTACATGAATTTCAACTGTATTTTTGAATTATTCAACTAGCGCAAACGTTTGGTGCACCGAGTTTGATGGTCGGCCTCCTATCTGCTATTCGTGAACACATCTGGACGTGTTGGCAGACATTTGGTGTGTTTGTTTTGATGAACCGCGTTGGCGTTGCCATTACTAGCTTCTTTCCGATCAGTGATGCCTCGTGTCAGGAGCAGGAATTAAGAATATATGCATTCCTTTTAATTTAGATAGACATCATGACACCACAGGGTTGTATGGTAAGCAACTTCATATTTGAAATTGAACCACTACAAGAAATATGTCAACTAGTGACCTTCTGTCAGTGACCCTGGAAGAATTGGTCATAGATCTATGACCATTTGAGATCAATTGGTCAAAAGCTGTTCGGGGGACTCCAAACCCTAAACTATTGCGACCATTTTGGTCAGAAAGGTCGTAATTTCCTTACACGAAATGGTCACAAAGCAAACAGGACAGGCCCGCTGCCTTATTTCTAGTTGTTAACGACCAATATAGATGGTCATAGCCTTGTAGATTGTGGTGGGTTGTGATGACTAGGCGCCATCTCATCAGTTTTGCCTATGTGTCATGTCCATGTGTCAATTTTTGCCCTAGGTTGTGAAGCAACCTATATTTTTGTTATTCCAAAAATTCCTAAAAAAATCTCATAAATTGTTTGGATCATATCTTCATCAAATATGTCAAAAACCTTCCTTGCTTAGTTCAAAAATAACTCAACAATATTCATTTTTCTATCCTGTTCAAAGCAGCACTTTGTGAAGGAAGTACCACTTTGGCATGTCCAAATGGTATCCATTTTCTACAGTGATTTCCTATGCCCAAATAACCATCCTCCACCAAATGCCAACTCAATCCATTCATTATTTTGAGCCCAGCTTCAACATTCGTATTTATGTCCAGTGTGGTACTTTGCAAAGCAAGTACCACCTAGGCTCCTCCTTTTGAGGTGAAAATTTGTGAAGACGGTCTTCTTAGTAACTGATCATCCTCAGCCAAAACACACGCCCATTAGCCATTTGCATTTCCCGTACCGCAAATCAAACACTTGGCTGCTTATTCATGTTTGAGTATCGATCGGTCTCCTCGTGAGAATCTTATGTTGTGACTTTCTTCCTAGCACCTACCTGGGGAGTGCCCAACCCACTAGACATGCCTAGGCCGCCCAAAACACATGGCAACGCCACGGTCACACGGTGACCACGCGGCGGGCATGCGAGCTTACGTGCTCTAGAGTTGGGGCCCTCGGCCACCGTCCAAACCTCGATATCTCGCCATCAAACCATATATTTTTGATTAAATAGATACTTATTTACCTAGAAATGATTTTTGGAAAAAATAAAGAGCAAACTATGAGGCAGCTGTAGTTCAAATTTGACCCGCTTCCAACTGAATCGATGGGAATTTGTCTTTTTCACCAGAGGTGGATCAAAACTTTTGACACCCAACCATTTTGTTAATTGTGCATTAAATATGGCCTAGTATTTTATAAAATTGATTAGGTCCAATTTTGCAACAAATATATGGTAGGTCCTTCAAAAAAAACTCATTTCGGGCACTCAGAAAATGGAAAATGAATTTTCTGTGCAAATAAAATGAAAACTCCCTTAAGCAACATTGTTTGGAATTCTAATATGAACCCTTGTGCACAATATGAGATCATTTGAACAAACTATGCCATGAATGTGGCCATAAGATTGATCATTTGGCTCGAAAGCCATGAATCTTCACACTTGATAGCTTATTTCCAAGAACACTTTTTAAAAATAATTACCGTATTACAAGTTTATTATTTTTCCTAGAAACTTGGTCACATATAATGACACAATGCGAAGATTTTCCAATTTTTTGGATTTTTTTTGAATTTTGTATGCCCGTTTCAAAATGCGGTCAAAACGGCGGGCTTGACCGTTCCTAGCTAGTGGTTGAATCTTGGATTTGTTTTGTGTTTCTCTGATTAAATAGATACTTATGTACCTAGAAATGATTTTTGGAAAAAATAAAGAGCAAACTACGAGGCAAGTGCAGTTCAAATTTGACCCGCTTCCAACTGAATCGACGGGAATTTGTCTTTTTCACCAGAGGTGGATCAAAACTTTTGACACCTAACCATTTTGTCAATTGTGCATTAAATATGGTCTAGTATTTTATAAAATTGATTCGGTCCAATTTTGCAACAATTATTTGGGAGGTCCTTCACAAAAAAACCTCCTTTTGTGCACTCAAAAAATGGAAATTGGTTTTTTCGTCCAAAGAAAATGAAAAGTTCCTTAGGAAACATTGTTTGCCATTCCAAAATTCACCCTTGTGCACAATATGAGATCATTTGAGCAAACTATGCCATGAATGTGGCCATAAGATTGATCATTTGGCTTGAAAGCCGTTGATATCCACCCGTGATAGCTCGTTTCTGAGAACACTTTTTTAAAATAATTGCCGTATTAAAAGTTTATTATTTTTCCTAGGAACTTGGCCACATATAATGACACAATGAGAAGATTTCCCAATGTTTTGATTTTTTTGAATTTTTTATGCCCGTTTTGAAATGCGGTCAAAACGGCGGGAATGACCGTTCCTAGCTAGTGGTTGAATCTTGGAATTTTTTTGGTGTTTCTCTGATTAAATAGATACTTATGTACCTAGAAATGATTTTTGGAAAAAATAAAGAGCAAACTACGAGGTAGCTACAGTTCAAATTTGACCCGCTTCCAACTGAATCGGCGGGAATTTGTCTTTTTCACCAGAGGTGGATCAAAACTTTTTACACCCAACCATTTGGTCAATTGTGCATTAAATATGGCCTAGTATTTTAGAAAAATGATTTGGTACAATTTTGCAACAATTATTTGGTAGGTCCTTCACAAAAAAAACCTCCTTTTAGGCACTCGAAAAATGGAAAATGGTTTTTTCGTCCAAAGAAAATGAAAACTTCCTTAGGCAACATTGTTTGCCATTCCAATATGCACCCTTATGCACAATATGAGATCATTTGAGCAAACTATGCCATGAATGTGGCCATAAGATTGATCATTTGGCTTGAAAGCCGTTGATCTCCACACGTGATAGCTCGTTTCTGAGAACACTTTTTTAAAATAATTGTCGTATTACAAGTTTATTATTTTTCCTAGGAACTTGGCCACATATAATGACACAATGAGAAGGTTTCCCAATTTTTTGATTTTTTTTGAATTTTTTATGCCTGTTTCAAAATGCGGTCAAAACAGCGGGCTTGACCGTTCCTAGCTAGTGCTTGAATCTTGGAATTCTTTTGTTGTTTCTCTGATTAAATAGATACTTTTGTACCTAGAAATGATTTTTGAAAAAAATAAATAACAAACAATGAGGACGCTGCAGTTCAAATTTGACCCGTTTCGTGCTGAATGAGCGGGAATTTGTCTTTGTCATGAGAGGTGGATCAAAACATTTGACACCCAATCATTTAGCCAATTGTGCATTAAATATGTCCTAGTATTTTAGAAAATTGATTTGGTACAATTTTGCAACAAATATATGGTAGGCCCTTCACAAAAGAGTCATTTTGGGCACTCAGAAAATGATTAAAAATAGCTAGAAAGATCAGAAATGCATAGAAATTGGTCCTTATCCATAAAATGTGGTCTAACTCTAGTGAAAATTTGTGTGGTGCCATTTTGCAAAATATTTTTGATAGCTACTTCGCAAAATCCCTCTATTTTTAGTACTTGGACACTTTTTTAAATCACTGGTTTTTCGAACCAATCAGGACTCTTCCCACGGATCGATGACATGGCGCCCATCCATCCATCCATCCATCTCTCCATCCCACATCCATCCATCCATCTATCTACAGAAAAATAGAAAATAAAATGAAAAAGAGATACCCCCCACACGCAGCCCAAACCCTAGGTCAGATCCCATCGACTACCCCCCATCGCACCCCTCCTCTCCTCGCAGCCACCGCCACCTCCTTCCTCGATCCAGTCCTCTCCCCAGCCTCATTTCCCCGTTCCAGTCCTCTCCCCGGCGCTCCCACCCACCGCCGACCTCGCAGCCCTCCTCACCACCGCCGCCGACCTCGTCCCTCCCTCCCCGCCGCTCTCCCACCAGGCGCTCTTCGTGGCCCTCCGATCCGCGTACGCCGAGGCCGTGCACCGCCTGCTGACCGACGCCGAGGAGTCCGCGCTCTATGTCGTGGCGGACGTCGAGGCCGTGCGCCACCTCCTCCCGCTCTACGACCTCGAGGCCGCCAAGCTCCGCTCCCGCCTCGACCTCGATGCCTTCCACGTCGCCGCCAAGCGTCCCCTCAACGCGCCGCCACTCTCCTTCCCGAGCCAGAGGCGGACGAGGTAAGAAGCAGCAGCCGCAGTGCGACCCCGCGAGAAAACCCTACAGCCGCAGAAGCCGCCATGGTGAGCCTCCCAGCCCCCGCTCCCCATCCAGATCCTTCCGGGTTTCCTCTAGGCCGCGTGCGCTAACGCTGCTGTGCTGCTTAGGGTATCGACCTCGTTGCCGGTGGGAGGAACAAGAGGACCAAGCGCGCCGCGCCCAAGTCCGACGATGTCTACCTCAAGCTCCTCGTCAAGGTATTCACGCGCGAACTCGTCGTCCGATGACCCACTTCTCTGTTTTGGATGTCATCCGCAAGGAATGTTTCGTGATTTGATTAGCTCTAGCCACATCTGTGATTGTTAGTTTAGCTATATTTCCATCTACCTAGGTAGGCCGCCATTTCTCATTGGATGCAGCGCTGTATAGTCTAGTGTTGCATAGACCAGATCGGCTTTTTTTATGTGTGGTTTGCTTCTGGATTGTGATTGTTGTGTTTCTTTCTGGAGTGCAGCTCTACTGTTTCCTGGTGAGGAGGACCAGAGCAAGTTCAACGCCGTCATCCACAAGAGGCTCTTCATGAGCAAGACTAACCGCCCGCCGCTCTCCATGCGCCGCCTCTCCAACTTCATGAAGGGAAAGGTATGCGCACCCATACTTTGCCGTGAGACATTACTGTCTGTTTGCTCGTAATCTAGTTGTAAGGTTCCCAATGATGAATTAACCATGCTAATACTGATACTATCTGACGAGCAATATATTATTACTGAGGGAACCATTTACTTAGTGCTGCTTTTTTGACTTCCAAAAACAATGAATTAACATTTGCTTTGCTTAATTTTTCTCAGTTTAGCTTACGAATCTCTTGTTTGTGTATTTTTTGCTGCCAGAAGGGATCTGGATAGGTTGCAACTGGGAGTAAATTATGCGTCCGAACTGATCGTCTGGTGCGAAAATCGACGACCAAGATCCACTTCAGCTTGGTAGTGACCTGTGAGAGATCTGTGGTGGTAAGCGGCACGTGTCTGATCCCTGGGCATCGATTCATTTTTGATGTTTGATCCTGGCCGTCGGTTGCCTGTCGGGATGGCGGATTCTTTTCGGTTGTTATGGTAGGGAACCCCTTCGTCCCTATCTACAAAGGCCATGCATTAGACACACTTTGATGCTATTTCTAGCATGAATTTTTATTTCAGACATAAAACTAAAATTGTGAATAACTAATATTTTATTTCCGATCCGATTCGCCCGCTTGGATTCGATTCCTATGCATGCTTGTGTACCTAAACATTCTGTACACTTGTTGTTGTTGTTGACCGTGCAGTCTAAAAAACAACACTCTCATCATAGTGTACTTGATTGTGTTTGTGATGATTGCAGTGACGATCTTTGACATCTGAAAGATAAATGGCATGTTCCTCGTTCTCACCTTTGAGTAGTTGTGATATTGCGTTAAAGAGTCATTTCTCATTTGTTCTGTTAAAGTTGTCTACACTCTTCCCAAGAGATGTTGTTTCTTATTATTCATACTTAAATGGCCAAGTTGTAGCAGCTGTGAATACTTAAATGCGAAACCTTATGAGAGCTACTGCCACTTTGAGCTGTTGTAGGCTTGTTTTTGAGCTGCTGCCACTGCTCTCAGTTTAATAATTTTAACTCTTCTGGCATTTTCAAGTATGCACAGTGTATTAGTGTATCATCATCTGTGTTGTTTGATTTATATATAGTGCTGATGGTCTTGCTCACCCTGTATCAAGTTCCAGTTTTAGTTTTGTTGTTGTTAACCTCTACAATCCTTGTCTATAATCCTTATCAGCATATAATTAAGTATATGAATGAATCCTTTTGAGTATCTGAAACTAGATGTTTTGTTGCTCATAGTAATTAAAAGGAGTGGCTAGTTTCTCATCACACATTGTTATTATCACTTCATGGCTTGATCTGTTGTGTAAGGCTGCTGTAGGTGCTGAACTGTGATCATTTTTTATGGCTCACATGCATGCTACATGTTTGCTAACTTGGCATGACGTGCACAGAAACTTCAGGGCATTCATACTGAATAACACTTCTTAATTTTCATGCAGACTTGCTCTAGCTCTTCTTAATTTTCATGCATGTTTCTTTCCGGACTTAAATCTTACTAAATAGAACCCCATCACTTGCTATTCAGTATCCTCGCCGCTATTCAGTATCTTTCCGGACTTGTTATTCATCCTATATCCTCGCTGTTCTGTTTTCTTGTTGGCAGATATTTTGCCTACATTCAAGAAGAAAGAAGATGTTCAAAGAAGCGCCAAGACATTTTTGTAGACCAAGTTAGCTAATAATAGCTGGGTTTTTGGGCATTGTGAACTCTAGAATATCTTGTATCTTCTCTGTTTTTGAATGAAATGTTGTATGTTTCAGAATTACAATTTCTGTTTCATATGAAATAGTAATTATGTATGTGATTTGAAAATGTGTGCAATGGAAACATGACTCATGCGACCCACTTATCAAAATAATTTGAGCACATTTGAAATTTCTGACGTGTGGAACCAGTGTATGATATTATGATATTTGGGACAAATGTAAAACAGTGGAAAATAAAATGGCAAAAAATAAAAGATCATATGTTGTAAAAGGCCGCATCTAGAAATAAAAAGGCCGAATTGCTGGGCCAGGCCCATGTAGATAGCAAAAATTAATAGGAAAAATAAATATTGAAAAGGCTGAATTGTTGGGCTAGGCCCATGTAGAAAACCGAATTGGACCGGGCTGATTCTTGTGCCACATCAGCTTGCCACGCTGGATGCCTACGTGGCCTGGGGAGGTTGCTAGTGACCAAAATGCCATAGTGGACATATTTTGGTCATAAACGTCTACGACCATTCCAGAAGAAAGGTCGCTATAGTCGATTCTGAACGCCAAAGATTTGACCTTCATTTTTTGGTCACAAAAAGGTCGCAAATGAAAAACCATGACCTTTCAGTGACCAATAGTGGTGGTCACAAGTTGACATATTTCTTGTAGTGAACTACAATGCTTTAGGTTGTTAGATTAGATAAAAACTAAAATCCAAAAAGATAGACATTGAAGGTTAACATTTTTTTATAGTCCTATCTTAAAAAGCATCAATTACAAATGTAACTTTGAGTGTTCCTTAATGTTAATAGTTCATATTACTCTATAAAGATTGTTAGAGAACTCGCCTCCTCGGAGCCTCCGCGTGCGAGGGTGCCCTCTGTGCCGTGCATTACGCCCGGGCCTCGCGCGCGCGGATGGCTCCCTGGCACACTCCCAGCCATCCGATCTCGGCGGACGCCCGCACCCGTGTTGACACCAGTTTTTTGGCTTGATTGATAGCCTATTGAAAACGACCTCAAATGAAAGTGTTCAACATGAAAAGTCTTCGTCTCGTCTAGACGAACAATTTTACGCTTTGAATCATCTCAATCTAAGATTGTACCCAAAAGTTACAGCCAAACCGGTGGGCTGCAGAAAAATAGTCCGGACACTCCGGACCCGAAGCCTCCGGGAACCTCACCTTAACAAAATGTTGGCACATTCTGCGCAGAAGTTTGGATCTTCAATAGTGTTTACAGATTTGCTGCCTAGTTACGCCTTCAAGATGACCTCGAATGGAGAAGTGTTGAACATGAAAGTTTTTTGTCTCGTCGAGAAGAGAAAGTTTGCTCTTATAGTCATCTCGATCTGAGGCAGTATACGAACTACAAGACCGACGCAAGAGAGCTATATGATATCTGAAGCCCGGAGCCTCCGGACCTACGCGTCCAAATTAGGTTATAATTGAAATTTTGGACGTGATTTGAGTCATGTTCTTGTATGGGAAGTCCATCCACCTTATATATAGATGAGAGGTGATGACTAATTGAAACAACACCCAACCAACAAACACATCTACCATCTTTTACATTTACTTTTTTCCTTTACCCTTGTTTTTCTTCTTCCTCGTTCTTTGTTGTTCTTCGTGTTCGAAGCAGCGATCCACGAGGCCCTAGGGGCGATCAGGTCAACCTAGGGCAGCTCATAGCTGCCGCGTGCCCTGGCGGGGGTCTGAAGGAAATATGCCCTAGAGGCAATAATAAAGTTATTATTTATTTCCATATATCATGATAAATGTTTATTATTCATGCTAGAATTGTATTAACTGGAAACATGATACATGTGTGAATACATAGACAAACTTAATGTCACTAGTATGCCTCTACTTGACTAGCTCATTAATCAAAGATGGTTATGTTTCCTAACCATAGACATGAGTTGTCATTTGATTAACGGGATCACATCATTAGGAGAATGATGTGATTGACTTGACCCATTCTGTTAGCTTAGCACTTGACCGTTTAGTATGTTGCTATTGCTCACTTCATGACTTATACATGTTCCTACAACTATGAGATTATGCAACTCCTTTTTACCGGAGAACACTTTGTGTGCTACCAAACATCACAACGTAACTGGGTGATTATAAAGGAGCTCTACAGGTGTCTCCAAAGGTACATGTTGAGTTGGCGTATTTCGAGATTAGGTTTTGTCACTCCGATTGTCGGAGAGGTATCTCTGGGCCCTCTCGGTAATGCACATCACTATAAGCCTTGCAAGCAATGTAGCTAATGACTTAGTTACAGAATGATGCATTACATAACGAGTAAAGAGACTTGCCGGTAATGAGGTTGAACTAGGTATTGGGATACCGACGATCGAATCTCGGGCAAGTAACATACCGATGACAAAGGGAACAACCTATGTTGTTATGCAGTTTGACCGATAAAGATCTTCGTAGAATATGTAGGAGCCAATATGAGCATCCAGGTTCCACTATTGGTTATTGACCGGTAACGTGGCTCGGTCATGTCCACATAGTTCTCGAACCCATAGGGTCCGCATGCTTAAAGTTTCGATGATAGTTATATTATGAGTTTATGAGTTTTGATGTACCAAAGGTTGTTCGGAGTCCCGGATGTGATCACGGACATGACGAAGAGTCTCGAAATGGTCGAGACATGAAGATTGATATATTGGAAGCCTATATTTGGATATCGGAAGTGTTCCGGGTGAAATCGGGATTTTACCGGAGTATAGGGGGGTTACTGGAAACCCCCGGGGGCTTAACGGGCCGTAGTGGGCCTTAGTGGAGAAGAGGAGAGGCGGCCAGGGCTGGGCCGCGCGCCCCTCCCCTAGTCCGAATAGGAAGGAGGGATTCCTACTCCCGGTGGGAGTAGGACTCCCCATGGCGCGCCCACTCCTTGGCCAGCCGCCCCCTCCCTCCTTTGCTCCTTTATATACAGGGGCAGGGGGGCACCTCTAGAGACACAATAACAGATCATTAATCTCTTAGCCATGTGCTGTGCCCCCTCCACCATAGTCCTCCTCGATAATATTATAGCGGTGCTTAGGCGAAGCCCTGCGACGGTAGAACATCAACATCGTCACCACGCCGTCGTGCTGACGAAGCTCTCCCTCGACACTCGGCTCGATCGGAGTTCGAGGGACATCATCGAGCTGAACGTGTGCAAGAACTCGTAGGTGCCATAGTTTTGGTGCTTGATCGGTCGGGCCATGAAGACGTACGACTACATCAACCGCGTTGTGCTAACGCTTCCGCTTTCGGTCTACGAGGGTATGTGGACAACACTCTCCCCTCTCGTTGCTATGCATCACCATGATCTTCCGTGTGGGTAGGAATTTTTTTGAAATTACTACATTCCCCAGCAGTGGCATCCGAGCCAGGTTTTATGCGTAGATGTTATATGCACGACTAGAACACAAGTGAGTTGTGGGCGATACAAGTCATACTGCTTACCAGCATGTCATACTTTGGTTTGGCGGTATTGTTGGATGAAGCGGACCGGACCGACATTACGCGGACGCTTACGTGAGACTGGTTCTACCGACGTGTTTTGCACACAGGTGGCTGGCGGGTGTCAATTTCTCCAACTTTAGTTGAACCAAGTGTGGCTACGCCCGGTCCTTGAGAAGGTTAAAACATCACTAACTTGACAAACTATCATTGTGGTTTTGATGCGTAGGTAAGAACGGTTCTTGCTCAGCCCGTAGCAGCCACGTAAAATTTGCAACAACAAAGTAGAGGACGTCTAGCTTGTTTTTACAGGGCATGTTGTGATGTGATATGGTCAAGCCGTGATGTTATATTTTATTGTATGAGATGATCATGTTTTGTAACCGAGTTATCGGCAACTGGCAGGAGCCATATGGTTGTCGCTTTATTGTATGAAATGCAAGCGCCATGTAATTGCTTTACTTTATCACTAAGCGGTAGCGATAGTCGAAGAAGCAATAGATGGCGAAACGACAACAATGCTATGATGGAGATCAAGGTGTCGGGCCGGTGATGATGGCGATCACGACGGTGCTTCGAAGATGGAGATCACAAGCACAAGATGATGATGGCCATATCATATCACTTATATTGATTGCATGTGATGTTTATCCTTTATGCATCTTATTTTGCTTTGATTGACGGTAGCATTATAAGATGATCTCTCACTAAATTTCAAGAAGTGTTCTCCCTGAGTAAGCACCTTGCTAAAGTTCTTCGTGCTGAGACACCACGTGATGATCAGGTGTGATAGGCTCTGCGTTCAAATACAACGGGTGCAAAACAGTTGCACACGCGGAATACTCAGGTTAAACTTGACGAGCCTAGCATATACATATATGGCCTCGGAACAGGGAGACCGAAAGGTCGAGCGTGAATCATATAGTAGATATGATCAACATAGTGATGTTCACCATTGAAAACTACTCCATCTCACGTGATGATCGGACATGGTTTAGTTGATTTGGATCACGTGATCACTTAAATGACTAGAGGGATGTCTATCTAAGTGGGAGTTCTTTAGTAATATGATTAATTAAACTTAAATTTATCATGAACTTAGTAGCTGATAGTATTTTGCTTGTCTATGTTTGTTGTAGATAGATGGCTCGTGCTGTTATTCCGTTGAATTTTAATGCGTTCCTTGAGAAAGCTAAGTTGAAAGATGATGGTAGCAATTACACGGACTGGGTCCGTAACTTGAGGATTATTCTCATTGCCGCACAGAATAATTACGTCCTGGAAGCACCGCTGGGTGCTAGGCCTGCTGCAGATGCAACTGACAACGTTAAGAACGTCTGGCAGAGCAAAGCTGATGACTACTTGATAGTTCAGTATGCCATGCTTTACGGCTTATAACCAGGACTTCAAGGACGTTTTGAACGTCATGGAGCATATGAGATGTTCCAGGAGTTGAAGTTAATATTTCAAGCAAATGCCCGGATTGAGAGATATGAAGTCTCCAATAAGTTCTACAGCTGCAAGATGGAAGAGAATAGTTCTGTCAGTGAACATATACTCAAAATGTCTGGGTATAATAATCACTTGATTCAACTGGGAGTTAATCTTCCTAATGATAGTGTCATTGACAGAATTCTTCAATCACTCCCACCAAGCTACACGAGCTTCGTGATGAACTATAATATGCAAGGGATGGACAAGACTATTCCCGAGCTCTTCGCAATGCTAAAGGCTGCGGAGGTAGAAATCAAGAAGGAGCATCAAGTGTTGATGGTCAATAAGACCACCAGTTTCAAGAAAAAGGGTAAAGGGAAGAAGAAGGGGAACTTCAAGAAGAACAACAAACAAGTTACTGCTCAAGAGAAGAAACCCAAATCTGGACCTAAGCCTAAGACTGAGTGCTTCTACTTCAAGCAGACTGGTCACTGGAAGCGGAACTGCCCCAAGTATTTGGCGGATAAGAAGGATGGCAAGGTGAACAAAGGTATATGTGATATATATATGTTAGTGATGTGTACCTTACTAATGCTCGCAGTAGCACCTAGGTATTTGATACTGGTTCTGTTGCTAATATTTGCAACTCGAAACAGGGACTACAGATTAAGCGAAGATTGGCTAAGGACGAGGTGACGATGCGCGTGGGAAATGGTTCCAAAGTCGATGTGATCGCGGTCGGCATGCTACCTCTACATCTACCTTCAGGATTAGTTTTAGACCTGAATAATTGTTATTTGGTGCCAGCGTTGAGCATGAACATTATATGTGGATCTTGTTTGATGCGAGACGGTTATTCATTTAAATCAGGGAATAATGGTTGTTCTATTTATATGAGTAATATCTTTTATGGTCATGCACCCTTGAAGAGTGGTCTATTATTATTAAATCTCGATAGTAGTGATACACATATTCATAATGTTGAAGCCAAAAGATGCGAGTTGATAATGATAGTGCAACTTATTTGTGGCACTGCTGTTTGGATCATATTGGTGTAAAACGCATGAAGAAACTCCATACTGATGGACTTCTGGAATCACTTGATTATGAATCACTTGGTACTTGCAAACCGTGCCTCATGGGCAAGATGACTAAAACGCCGTTCTCTAGGACTATGGAGCGAGCAATAGCCTTGTTAGAAATCATACATACTGATGTATGTGGTCCAATGAATGTTGAGGCTCGCGGCGGATATCGTTATTTTCTAACGTTTACAGATGATTTGAGCAGATATGGGTATATCTACTTAATGAAACACAAGTCTGAAACATTTGAAAAGTTCAAAGAATTTCAGAGTGAAGTGGAAAATCATCATAACAAGAAAATAAAGTTTCTATGATCTGATCGTGGAGGAGAGTATTTGAGTTACGAGTTTGGTTTACATTTGAAACAATGCGGAATAGTTTCGCAACTCACGCCACCCGGAACACCACAACGAAATGGTGTGTCCGAACGTCGTGTCGTGACTTTACTAGATATGGTGCGATCTATGATGTCTCTTCTTGATTTACCGCTATCGTTTTGGGGTTATGCTTTAGAGACGGCCGCATTCACGTCAAATAGGGCACCATCAAAATCCGTTGAGACGACGCCTTATGAACTGTGGTTTGGCAAGAAACCAAAGTTGTCGTTTCTTAAAGTCTGGGGCTGCGATGCTTATGTGAAGAAACTTCAACCAGGTAAGCTCGAATCCAAATCGGAGAAATGTGTCTTCATAGGATACCCAAAAGAGACTAGTGGGTACACCTTCTATCACATATCTGAAGGCAAGACTTTTGTTGCTAAATTCAGATCCTTTCTAGAAAAGGAGTTTCTCTCGAACGAAGTGAGTGGGAGGAAAGTAGAACTTGATGAGGTAACTGTACCTGCTCCCTTATTGGAAAGTAGTTCATCATAGAAACCGGTTCCTGTGATAACTACACCAATCAGTGAGGAAGCCAATGATATTGATCATGAAACTTCAGATCAAGTTACTACAGAACCTCGTAGGTCATCCAGAGTAAGATCCACTCCAGAGTGGTACGGTAATCCTATTCTGGAAGTCATGTTACTTGACCATGGCGAACCTACGAACTATGAGGAAGCGATGATGAGCCCAGATTCCGCAAAATGGCTTGAGGCCATGAAATATGAGATGGGATCCATCTATGAGAACAAAGTATGGACTTTGGTCGACTTGCCCAATGATTGGCAAGCCATCGAGAATAAATGGATCTTCAAGAAGAAGACTGACGCTGATGGTAATGTAACTGTCTACAAAGCTCGACTTGTTGCGAAAGGTTTTCGACAAGTTCAAGGAGTTGACTACGATGAGACTTTCTCACCCGTAGCAATGCTTAAGTCTGTCTGAATTATGTTAGCAATTGCCGCATTTTATGATTATGAAATATGGCAAATGGATGTCAAAACTGCATTGCTGAATGGATTTCTGGAAGAAGAGCTGTATATGATGCAACCAGAAGGTTTTGTCGATCCAAAAGGTGCTAACAAAGTGTGTAAGCTCCAACGATCCATTTATGGACTGGTGCAAGCCTCTCGGAGTTGGAATAAACGCTTTGATAGTGTGATCAAAGCATATGGTTTTATATGCACTTTTGGAGAAGCCTCATTTACAAGAAAGTGAGTGGGAGCTCTGTAGCATTTCTGATATTATATGTAGACGACATATTGTTGATTGGAAATGATATAGAATTTCTGGATAGCATAAAGGGATACTTGAATAAAAGTTTTTCAATGAAAGACCTCAGTGAAGCTGCTTACATATTGGGCATCAAGATCTATAGAGATAGATCAAGACGCTTAATTGGACTTTCACAAAGCACATACCTTGATAAAGTTTTGAAAAAGTTCAAAATGGATCGAGCAAAGAAAGGATTCTTGCTCAGACATAAGGTGTGATGTTGAGTCGACTCAATGCCCGACCACAACGTAAGATAGAGAGAAAATGAAAGATGTTCCCTATGCTTCAGCCATAGGCTCTATCATGTATGCACTGCTGTGTACCAGACCTGATGTATGCTTAGCAATAAGTTTAGTAGGGAGGTATCAAAGTAATCCAGGATTGGATCACTGGACAGCGATCAAGAACATCCTGAAATACCTAAAAAGGACTAAGATATGTTTCTCATTTATGGAGGTGACAAAGAGCTAGTCGTAAATGGTTACGTCGATGCAATCTTTGACACTGATCCGGACGATTCTAAACCGCAAACCGGATACGTGTTTATATTAAACGGCGGAGCTGTAAGTTGGTGCAGTTCTAAACAAAGCATCGTGGCGGGATCTACATGCAAAGCGGAGTACATAGCTGCTTCGGAAGCAGCAAATGAAGGAGTCTGGATGAAGGAGTTCATTTCCGATCTAGGTGTCATACCTAGTGCATTGGGACCAATGAAGATCTTCTGTGACAATACTGGTACAATTGCCTTGGCAAATCCAGATTTCATAAGAGGACCAAGCACATCAAGAGACGCTTCAATTCCATCCGGGACCAAGTCCAGGTGGGAGACATAGATATTTGCAAGATACATACGGATCTGAATGTTGTAGACCCGTTGACTAAGCCTCTTCCACGAGCAAAACATGATCAACACCAAGGCTCCATGGGTGTTAGAATCATTACTGTGTAATCTAGATTATTGACTCTAGTGCAAGTGGGAGACTGAAGGAAATATGCCCTAGAGGCAATAATAAAGTTATTATTTATTTCCTTATATCATGATAAATGTTTATTATTCATGCTAGAATTGTATTAACTGGAAGCATGATACATGTGTGAATACATAGACAAACTTAATGTCACTAGTATGCCTCTACTTGACTAGCTCATTAATCAAAGATGGTTATGTTTCCTAACCATAGACATGAGTTGTCATTTGATTAACGGGATCATATCATTAGGAGAATGATGTGATTGACTTGACCCATTTCGTTAGCTTAGCACTTGATCATTTAATATGCTGCTATTGCTCTCTTCATGACTTATACGTGTTCCTACAACTATGAGATTATGAAACTCCCATTTACCGGAGGAAAACTTGGTGTGCTACCAAATGTCACAACGTAACTGGGTGATTATAAAGGAGCTCTACAGGTGTCTCCAAAGGTACATGTTGAGTTGGCGTATTTCGATATTAGGTTTTGTCACTCCGATTGTCGGAGAGGTATCTCTGGGCCCTCTCGGTAATGCACATCACTATAAGACTTGCAAGTAATGTAGCTAATGAGTTATTTATGGAATGATGCATTACATAATGAGTAAAGAGACTTGCCGGTAACGAGATTGAACTAGGTATTGGGATACAGACGATCGAATCTCGGGCAAGTAACATACCGATGACAAAGGGAACAACGTATGTTGTTATGCGGTTTGACCGATAAAGATCTTCGTAGAATACGTAGGAGCCAATATGAGCATTCAGGTTCCGCTATTGATTATTGACCAGTAACGTGTCTCGGTCATGTCTACATAGTTCTCGAACCCGTAGGGTCCGCACGCTTAAAGTTTCGATGATAGTTATATTATGAGTTTATGAGTTTTGATGTACCAAAGATTGTTCGGAATCCCGGATGTGATCACAGACATGATGAGGAGTCTCGAAATGGTCGAGACATGAAGATTGATATATTAGAAGCCTATATTTGGATATCGGAAGTGTTCCGGGTGAAATCGGGATTTTACCGGAGTACCGGGGGGGTTACTGGAACCCCCCGGGGGCTTAATGGGACATAGTGGGCCTTAGTGGAGAAGAGGAGAGGCGGCCAGTGCTGGGCTGCGCGCCCCTCCCCCTAGTCCGAATAGGACAACGAGAGGGGCCGGCGCCCCCCCCCCCTTTCTTCCTCTCTCTCCCTCCTCTTTCCCCCCTTCTCCAAGTCCAACAAGGAAAGGAGGGAGTCCTACTCCCGGTGGGAGTAGGAATCCCCATGGCACGCCCCCTCCTTGGCCGGCCGCCCCTCCCCCCTTGCTCCTTTATATACGAGGGCAGGGGGGCACCTTTAGAGA
Source organism: Aegilops speltoides (assembly GCA_021437245.1). NCBI lineage: Eukaryota > Viridiplantae > Streptophyta > Magnoliopsida > Poales > Poaceae > Aegilops > Aegilops speltoides. The sequence goes on along the minus strand of CM038145.1, from coordinate 21,214,138 downwards.
CACAACAACAAATCATTGTTCTCTTAGCCGTGTGCGGTGTCCCCCTCCACCATAGTCCTCCTCGATAATATTGTAGCGGTGCATAGGTGAAGCCCTGCGACGGTAGAACATCAATACCGTCACCACGCCGTCGTGCTGACGGAACTCTCCCTCGACACTCGGCTGGATCGGAGTTTGAGGGACGTCATCGAGCTGAATGTGTGCAAGAACTCGGAGGTGCCGTAGTTTCGGTGCTTGATCGGTCGGGCCGTGAAGACATACGACTACATCAACCGCGTTGTCTAACGCTTCCGCTTTCGGTCTACGAGTGTACGTGGATAACACTCTCCCCTCTCATTGCTATGCATCACCATGATCTTGCGTGTGCGTAGGAATTTTTTTGAAATTACTACGTTCCCCAACAGGTTCCTTTTCGGACGTGTGGGGTTTTGGTTTCTAAGAAAACCTCGTCGACATGTCTTGCGTATCGCGCTCCCGGCGAGACTCTTCCGCGACGTGTTGTGCCATGCATAGGTCGCACACCCCTCGAATCGGGCCTGTCTGGTCAGCAACTTATACCAGGTCTACCTATTACTATGTACTACTCAGTTTGTACCTATATGTCATATCTCCCAAAACGCTGCCCCATCATATTTGCCTGGCCGGAAGCATTATAGCTAGACTGTTGCGTCTAGGTGCCGCGACACACAGATGGTGTAAATGGCATGCATCTTTGAGTAAAATTGGAGATATAAAGTGTAGTTTTGTAGTGGCACGCACATGGTGGAAGATATACAGAGGGTTTTTGCCTCACAAATTAACTCGAGCGACCCTTTTATTAAGAATATTTTAATGCATTTGGTATTCATCAGTTGCCTGAAATTCTAATTCGTGTAAATCGTTTTTGGGTGAAGCATTGAGACAAAGATGGGGAGATGCAAAGAGCATTAGCAGGTGGAAGGTCGCGGGCCAAACCAAGCCAAGAATGACGGGGCACCAGCGTCGCCGGTGGAGGTGACAGGTGAGTGAGAGATTGACGGGTTCGGATGGTGATGGTGGGATGGGCCTGCGTGGAGGTCGCTGACAATTGAATCATGGTGAGGTTTAGAGGGCGGCCACGGCCGACGATAGCACAAGTGGAAGTGACGCCTTGGATAGGGTGGGGCAGCGAGATAGCTTATCGCCGTCCTCTGATTCTGGGATGCTCTATTTTTCTTTGGAAAATGTGTCATTACTAGTTATTTTCAGTTTATTTTTTTGGAGGGGTAGTATTTTTTCAGTTGATTATGAAATCACTAGTCTACAATCTGCTACTCTATTTCTTTACACCTCCCTTTATTTCCGCTTTCAAGGCAGCCCATGGAGAGAGCTCCTCGCTGGCGCCTTATGCGCCAGCAAACGAACCCAGCGCCCACACACCTGGTTATGCGGGGCGGCCCAAGAACGAGCCGAAATATATGTAGCCCTCGTTCTAAAGATAAAAAAAACAAACGGCCAAAAAATTTATGTGGAAAGAGGATTCGAACCCACATGCCATTGCTCACGAACTTGGGGCTTCACCATTACACCATGATAACGTTGATGTGTAATGTACGAAAACAGGTTTATTTGACCCCGAGTTTCTGCGGCAGTACAAATTATTTGGAAAAAGGGAATGAAAATTGAACAAAGAATTCACGAATTTTAAAAACAGATCATCGATTTTGAAAATGGCCGCGGATTTCAAAGAAATGTTCACAAAAAAAATCAAAAAAAGTTCACAGATTTGAAAAAACTTCATCGGATTTTGAAAAAGTTTCGTCGATTTTGAGAAAAAAAAGTTCATGAATTCTGAAAAAGTTCACGGATTTGAATCTTTTAATCAATTTTGATAAAAAAGACCACAAATTTGATAAAAGTTCACCGATTTAAAACAAGTCCATCACATTTGATAAAAAAGTTCACGGATATGAAAATAGTTCATCGAGTTTGAAAAAAGTTCATCGAATTTGAGAAAAAAGCTTAGGGATATGAAAAAAGTTCACCGAGTTTGAAAAAAAGTTCATCGAGTTTGAAAAAAGTTCATTGAATTTGAGAAAAAAGTTCATCGAGTTTGAAAAAAGTTTATCGAATTTGGGAAAAACGTTCATCGAGATTGAAAAAAGTTAATCGAGTTTGAAAAAATTTCATCGAATCTGAGAAATTCATCGATTTTGTGTCAAACTAGGAAGAAAGAAAAAGGAAAAAGAAAATAAGGAAAACAGAAAATGAAAAAAGGAAAAATTATAAAAGAAAAGTACAAGGAAGAAAAGAACTTGAAAGGTGCACGTAATCAGATTAGTCTTGGTGGGTACATAGTGCAAGCAAATCGCCCACACAGGACGTACTGGACCAGGGCCCTGCTTGGGCTATTTTTCACTCCTTTATTTCGGTTTTAGTTTCATGATTTATTTTTTTCAGCGATCCGATTATGTGTTGTTTTTATTTTTCTTCTGGTTTTTGTTTTTCCATTTTCTTTTCTCTTTTTATTTCCTTTTTTACTAATTTACTTGGTTTACTTTTCCTTTTTCCATTCTCCTTGTCCTTTTTAAGGAGATATACATATTGTTTTGATAAAGACTATCTAAGATGCACCTTTTAAAATTACATGAACATTTTCTAAAATATGTGAACACTATTTGATAATTGCGTGAATATTCTTAAAAAATATTTGAAAGGTTTTTCTTTTCAAAATTACATGCATATTTGGTATAATGTTTTGTCAAATATGTGAACAAATTTAGAAATGACATGAAACAAAACTATTAAAATTAAACCAGCAGTTTTGTAAAATATGTGAACACTTTTTAAAACGACAGGACAAAATTTTGAAATATTTGTACACTTTTTAAAATGATATGTATTTTTGTTTTAATGATGCAAACTCTTTGCAAAAATAAAAAGGACATTTTCCAAATTACATAAAAACTTTTGTTTCAAAACTACGTATACAAAATATTGGAAAGTAAATAGTATTTTTCAGATTCTTTTTTTCGAGAGTACGCCAAAGGCGTACCTTAGCTTTTTAGAAGGCAGAAAATATGTACAAGAGAGTATGTTAGTTGCGGTCCACAACTCGAACCACAACACCACCTCCACTCCTACTCATGCACGCGACTACTCACTAAAGTTAGGTACTCATGTTGCTCCCGCCTTCTTCCAGAGGCTTAGTTCTTGTAAGATCCAGTCAGTCGTATCCCACTCGTTCCGGATGATCCCACTCGCGAAGGCTCTTGCATTGCGTTGCATCCAAAGACACCAACAGATGAGCATGATAATGGTATCAAATCCTTTTCGATGCTCTTTCGGGACACACTTCCTCGTAGGGCACCACCAGGCCTCCACAGAGCCCTCCTGAGACGGCGTCAAAGATTGATCAATCCGCAACCTTTGGAAGCATCGTGACCACACTTGTTTTGCAAATGAGCATTGGATCAGCATGTGATCAATCGTGTCCTCCTCTTGATCGCATAAAAAGCAAGGCGAGGTGTGGTCTTGCAATCCGTGTCTCATCCTTCTATCCGATGTCCAAAGACGACGTTGCACTGCCAGCCACATAAAAATCTTGCAGGCTAGGGGGGACCCGCACTTCCATAGTCCAGCCGAAGCCTCCATTCTCAATCCTCCCTCACAAAACAGTCTGTACGCTGAAGCTGCCGTGTAGGTTCCCTCGGCATTCCAGGGCCAGATGGCCTTGTCCTCCTCGCCCAGGGCTGGGCTGATTTGGATCAGAGCATCCCAGAGACGAATGAATTGTGCTAGGCCCTCGGTGATGAGCTCTCCCATTACATCATTTGTCCAAGCGTGAAGCAGAAGCCCCTCCTTGGCAGTTCTTCTGTTGGCAACTTGGGTTCTGACCATTGCCACGAGGTTGCGAGCGATATCCACTGGTCTGCATCCAAAGATCCATCTATCCGTCCAGAACTTGATGTTTTCTCCGTCTCCTATCTGCCACTTAACCATGCTTCCAAAAGTAGCAGCCACATCCTTATCTGGCGTGAGGTTTAAGCCTTGCCATGGTCGGTCTGCATCAGTGCGTTTGAGCCAATCCCACTTGAGCCTCAGGGTTAGGCCTTGCTTGTGGTATTTTTCAGATTTAAAAAGGAAATAAAAGAAACACACTATACCTCTTAAGGGTTGTATAGTGTCCGCCATTATTAATAATAATATAAAAGTAGCTTTCATTTGTATCGCCCACCATAGTATAATTCTATATTGATGTTTATATTGAAGATTTGATATGTATAAATTTGTGTTATATCCCTTGTGCTATCATTGTGTTGAACCCTCTCATGTCGATATCCTGACTTCGCCTCCGCCTTAGAAGGATCATTGATATCCATACATGGATTGCGTGAGTTCTGACCTCTAGATTGCAAGCTGAACCTTCTAGGAAGACAAGTCCTGGATAAGCACTTCTGTAGAGGTGACCGCAAAATTAATGCACTGTTGATCACTTGATCTGCTCTCTCATGGTCACACTGTTGATCATTGTGTCCACATGCATATGCATGGACCGTTGATATTTCTATATTGCGTATGCATGGACCGTTGATATTTCTATATATCTATCCACGTACCAATCATATGCATGCATGCATGCATGCTTTTGTATGTAGGACCAATGTCACATGACTAACTAATAGCCTGCCACACATGCATGAGGTCAGGTCGATCAGTTCTTGCCTTGTGTACCAATAATAGGTGCAAGTCAAGTAAAGACAAGACATGGAAGTTACATACTTACTTTTGGCCGGCCGCACACAGGAAAGAGCCGTCCGACGCTGATTAGTATACATCAAAATTGTTCTTGTCTAGCTACATAAGTCTTCCATGCTGAAAATTATTTTGAGCACTAGCCATGCATGTTCTAGAAGCATATCATGCATCTGGTGGTATATTCATCATGCTTCTTTATCAGTCGTGCTTCTAGTCACACCAGGACATGATGTACTCACAAAACTCGTGATGCATCTCGGTTGACAGTTTGAACACATGTACCCAGAATGTTAATAAAAAAATTAGGGTCTCAAAGCTTGAAGAATGACAAAGTCTGTCCATAGAGCATTCTTATCGACAGAGATGCCCTTCTTGTGAGATTATATCTCTTCAATGAGACACAAACAGTGATAAATACTAAAAACCTAGAGTTGATCTCTAATGGATTGAGACTAGAACTACAACACTAACCATCAGCGGAGGAGGAGCTTAGTATATGTGGGGAGGGGCCACCGCGCCCCCGTGTTTGGCACATTTTATGAAGACTATTTAACTATATTGAGAGTATGTAGCATTGTTCTCTATCTTATAATTCTCTACCACTTAAAAAGGACCTACGGTTCCATCTTTCACTTTGTTTTCTCGCCACCACACTTCGCCCAACCTCCCATCCTCCACCGTTTTTCATGGTTTCTCATCCGTTCCTGGTTTTCACCAAACCATTCTTTGGTAACCCAATAAACCGGACCAATCACTGGTATAACAATGAATCCACGGTCCATAAATAAATTGTTTCTTATGTAAAAACCTGGTACCAGCAAGACATCTTTGGTAACCCTATAAATTGCAATAAATTAACGGCCCAGAATGAAATCAATCTATTACATTTGGCAACTCAATAAAACAGATTAATCATGGGCACATAACTATTTATCAGTTTAAGAGGTAGCTGGAAAATCTATACATTATAACCAAAACATATTCTTATTTTGTCAATTTTTCTTTGCATCAAGATTTGTGTCGTATGGTCCTCTTATAGTGTTAAAGAAATATTTGGCTCCGTGACAACAGACGAGCAGATACCTAGTCGTATAAAAATGACCTATCAGCTATTACTAGTTAAGAAACAACAAGTTGATTGTATGGCAATTCGCCCAAGATACCATAATATTCTATTCAAACTGTTTCCATATCTATATACTAATGTACGTACACCAAATTTGAAATAATTAAATGTTTCTAAATATTTACAAGTCATTGGTCTCTCCATTAATCACATGACCAGACAACATGTGAAAGGAAGTGAGGTTCATGCATGATCAACTGAAAAGAAAATATCAATCATATAAAACTGACCTAGCAGCTACTAATTAAGAAACAACCAGCTGATTGTATGACAATTTCTGAGCACAAGACACCGTAAGATTCCATTCAAACCGTTTCCATATATCTATATACTAATGTACATACACCAAAATTGAAATAATTAAGTGTGTTTTTAATAGTTAGGTAAGTCATTGCTCACTCAATTAATCACATGACCAGACAACATGTGAAAGGGAGTGAAGCTCATGCATGACCAACCAACAGGAAATTGTCAATCATATAAAAATGACCTAGCAGCTACTAATTAAGAAACAACCAACTGATTGTATGGCAATTTCTGAGCGCAAGACACCACCGTAAGATTCTATTCAAAACGTTTGCATATGTCTATATACTAATGCACATACTCCAAATTTGAAATAATGAAGTAAGTCAGTGGTCGCTCAACTAATGACATGACCATACAACATGTGAAAGGGAGTGAAGCTCATGCATGACCGACCAAAAGGAAAATGTCAATCATATAAAAATGACCTTGCAGCTAGTACTAATTAAGAAACAACCAGCTGATTGTATGGCAATTTTTGAGTGCCGGACACCGTAGATTCTATTCAAACCATTTGCATATATCTATATACTAAGTACATACTCCAAATTTGAAATAATTAAGTAAGTCAGTGGTAGCTCAATTAATGACATGACCATACAGCATGTGAAAGGGAGTGAAGCTCATGCATGACCAACCAAAAGGAAAAATATGAATTAAAGAAATCAACAAAATGCTTTGACGCAACAACTAGTTGTTACTACTTAATCACTCTCAAGTAGTATACTATATTATACTGTACATGTTTAGTCTTAGTCTGGGCTAAGACAGCAGTTAGGAGATTTTTATACCATATTTTTTTTGAGGAATTTTTTTATATTATTTTTATACCATATTTCTTAGGGGTAAAAGGAAACTTTTATACTAAAATGAATATACACAGTTGTGTCCCCCTTTGTCCTCTCTCTAGTCGAAATGATACTTGGACATGCATGTCAAAGGCATATGAAGGTGGAATGGGCGATACTTGGTGTGCAAGGATCAACACAGGAGTCAAAATTGACCGAGCTAGGCATATAGCGCTTACTTGTTGCACTGTGCCACTACGAAGCCTGCTCAAATTGGCCTTGCTGTGCCACTACGAAGCCTGCTCAAAATTCGTGTCGCCCTTTGTCCTCTCTCTAGCTGAAATGGTACCCCGGACATGCATGTGAAAGGCATCTGAAGGTACAAGGAACGATACTTGGTGTGCAAGGATCAACACACGTAAGTCAAAATTGACCAAGCCAGGCATATAGGGCTGACTTCCACTGTGTCTACTTAAATTGGCCTTGCTATATCCAGGAGGAATGTATTGTGGTAAGTAGAAAAAGCTTTTCGATCTTGACCCTAAATCGAAGATTGGCATGCAAGCAACAGCAAGCTACGATGCCTGCTCATATGTAGGAATATTGGTTTGTACAACGTCCGTGGTGGTTCAATGCTACTTATTCAATCAAGACGCACTCGACAAATCTATCATCGGTTGCTATTGTCTGTAAGTGATTTCTTTTTGTAATTTAATAATTAAGTCTCTAGCTAGCTGTAGTGCTCGTTGATCATTACCTGTAATTATCCTTACTATATTCTTTTCTGTGATATTATGCAGAATGAAGATGTATGCAATAAAAAAATTAGATGCTATGGCATTGGGTACATTGACCCAAATACCATTAATGAAGAGACATGGTCACATGAATGGTCGAGAATAGACATAGAGAAAAGCTTACTAGAGTTCTTAAAGCGCCTAAATACCTGTCCAGATATACTACTTCCTTACAACTTCGGGTGAGTCACACAGTCTTGCACTACAAATTCTGTTTTTGCTTACTAGATAGATGTTAATAAGTGTATAGGGGGTTTAGGGTAGTTGATGAGTTATGCACATGCCCGCTTAATTATACATGCAAACATGTGCGCATGCAGTTTTCACTGGATCTTGTTAATCATTAAAGTTGACGAGGGAACAATTGAACTACTGGACTTACTATTTAAAGAAACTAGTGACTACGCAATCGTGAAGGGGATGGTCAACAGGTAATTTCAATCATTATTGAACTATATATCGGCCTCTTTAAGTTCGTCATTTCCTGATATCAACTAATTAATAACTCCTTTATTCATTTTCTTTGCCGGTAGGCAGGACTTGGGAAAAGTTCATCAAAAAGGTTGATGGCTAGTGGAAACAAAAGCTGAAATGGTATCGACCCAAGGTAATTAATTAAGTATTATTAGCTAGCTAGCTAACATCTCTTTCATTCTACTTCTAATATCATTAGCATGCTTGATTAATTATTATCTGATTGAATTCTATTAAATTAAAGGCCCTGAAGCGGGCGCCAATGACTGATTTATGTGCATACTACATTTGCGAGAACATTCGCATGATGACGTGCGAAAGGAGCAGAACTGATAGAGAGCAATTAGTACATTTGCTAGAAAATTATTCATAATTTTTACATCATAATCTAATATATATACACACACAACTAATACATGCATATTGATCTCCTTTTTTAAAGATGAAGGACAAGCGGGATCAGCTCCTACCAGAGAATCGCATACGAGCAATTCAAGAGGAAATATCGGGATTTTTGCTCGATCAGGTCATAAATCCTGAAGGAGAATTCAATTACCCGCTACTATAGTAATGCCTCCATGTAATGATCTGCAAATTGTAGGAGAAATTGTATATACCAACTTGTGTGTGTGTCTATATATATATATATATATATATATATATATATATATATATATATATATATATATATATATATATATATATGTGTGTGTGTGTGTGTGTGTGTGTGTGTGTGTGCGCGCGCTGCACGCTTGAATGGTCGTGCGAGAAATTTGATGATATATATATGAACGGTTCTACGAGAAATTCTATTTATATATATGCATAACGTGTACAATATGTACTAGCGCAAAATATATTTCAAATGAAAAAGAATTAAATGCAAAACACAAAATTAAAAGAAAAAATAAATCATAAAACCAAAAACCACTAAAGCTTTTAGTCCCTGTTGGTGTTACCAACCGAGACTAAAGGTCTCCCATCCCCCGGCGCAGGCTCGTGCCACGTGGTGGGCCATTAGTGTCGGTTCGTGTTGAACCGGATTAAAGGGGTGGGGGACTTTAGTCCCCACCCTTTAGTGCCCGTTCCAGAACCGACACTAAAAGGGCCTTACGAACCGGGACTATAGCCTGTTTCTGCACTAGTGGCACCTGCACCCCCGGCATCCCTAAGATAGACCTAGAGACTGCTGGTTCCCGGCAAGCCGACGACTGTTGTACCTCTGCGTGCCTATTTCTTGCCAAACAAAAATCGACTCACCTTAAATGATACTCAGGCGACTGGCGTGCAACTAAACTGTAAACTAACACCTGGCCGCGTCGTGTTGGTCTCCAACTAAATTGCATGCTAAACACGGCAAGTCCATGTACCCCTATATATACTAGAAAAAAAAATCAATAAAAACATGCAAGTTGCACCCATCGCAAAAAATTTCCTCTGTTCTGTTTTGTTTGCTAAGTTACGAGAGTTCTGAAGAGACAGAGAGAGCTCTTCCGTTCAGTGAAGATAGAATCGATCCAGATTCACATAGGTATCGTACTCTAGGCGACTACACATACGTGCACGTAGTTGGTCGAGCAAAATCAATCAAGCACTTTGCTTGCTTGCTTAGCTTTCACGTACGCACGATGCTTTCGGAGGATTCCAGTTCAAATCCAACATGTTCGACAGTACTACCGTTTGCTATAGCTGCGTAGTACACGCATTAGTACATGACTGCGGGCGATTAACACATGCATTAGCACCAGCGGCCGGCCGTGTGTAATGGAAAAAAGAGTTACCACGGGATGCCATGGCGGGATGGTATTGAAAGCTAAGCTAGGCTTCTGTCATGTATAAACACCGTCTGGACGTTGATCAGCTTCTACCGCTATTGATCATGGCGGTACGTAGTTAAACCCTACCACCACAGAAAATGGCGGTAGGAAAAAGGATCAGATCATGAAATATTTTTGGAAGAGGGTCAGATCCGGCTAAACTTTAGCCAAAGGGTCAAAACATGAAAATCGGCCTTAAAGATATATTTGGCTCCTGTGACAACGCGTGAGCACATACCTAGTCGTATAAACATGACCTATCAGCTACTAACTAAGAAACAACAAGCTGATTTGTATGGCAATTTCTGAGCCCAGGACACCAAAACATTCTATTCAGACCGTTTCCATATGTATATACTAATGTACGTACAAAAATTTGAAATAACTAAATGTTTACAAGTCATTGGTCTCTCAATTAATCACATGACCAGGCAGCATGTGAAACGAAGTGAAGCTCATGCATGACCAACCGAAAAGAAAATATCAATCATATAAAACTGACCTAGTATCTACTAATTAAGAAACGATCATCTGATTGTATGTCAATTTCTGAGCACAAGACACCATAAGATTCTATTCAAACAATTTCCATATATCTATATACTAATGTACATACACCAAATTTGAAATAATTAAGTGTATTATTAATAGTTAAGTAAGTCATTGCTCACTCAATTAATCACATGACCAGACAACATGTGAAAAGGAGTGAAGCTCATGCATGACCAACCAAAAAGAAAATGTCAATCATATAAAAATGACCTAGCAGCTACAAATTAAGAAACAACCAGCTGGTGGTATGGCAAGTTCTAAGCGCAAGACACCACCGTAAGATTCTATTCAAACCGTTTGCATATATCTATATACTAATGCACATACTCCAAATTTGAAATAATTAAGGAAGTCAGTGGTCGCTCAACTAATGACATGACCATACAACATGTGAAAGGGAGTGAAGCTCATGCATGACCGACCAAAAGGAAAATGTTAATCATATAAAAATGACCTTGCAGCTAGTACTAATTAAGAAACAACCAACTGATTGTATGGCAATTTGTGAGCGCAAGACACCATAGATTCTATTCAAACCATTTGCATATATCTATATACTAAGTGCATACTCCAAATTTGAAATAATGAAGTAAGTCAGTGGTAGCTCAATTAATGACATGACCACACAGCATGTGAAAGGGAGTGAAGCTCATGCATGACCAACCAAAAGGAAAAATATGAATTAAAGCAATCAACAAAATGCTTTGACGCAACAACTAGTTGTTACTACTTAATCACTCTCAAGTAGTATACTGTATTATACTGTACATGTTTAGTCTTAGTGTGGGCTAAGACAGCAGTTAGGAGATTTTTATACCATATTTCTTAGGGGTAAAAGGAAACCTTTATACTAAAATGAAGATACACAGTTGTGTCGCCCTTCGTCCTCTCTCTAGTCGAAATGATACTTGGATGCTACTTGGCTCAATGCTACTCCCTCCGTTCTAAATGTAAGTCTTTGTAGGAATTCCACTATAAACCACATACGGATATATATAGATGCATTTTAAGTTAAGATTCATTCATTTTGCTCCGTATGTAGTTCATCTAGTGGAAGCTCTACAAAGACTTACATTTAGGAACGGAGGGAGTACATGATACTTGTATGTGCCTGCTCATATGTAGGAATATTGGTTTGTATAACGTCCGTGGTGGTTCAATGCTACTTGGCTTCGTTGATTTTGACCGTAGAAAAACGTAGCGGAAAAACGAGCAACTTGCATGCATGCACCCGTCGATCGTGCGCATGCACATACGCACGTCGATTGACGTGGGCCGGCGGCCGGAGACGTACGTTCGTCAGCGCAGCGGCCGACCCGCCGCGCGTACGCTTACTAATCACGTGCACCCACACTGTGCCATCCGACATGCACGATCGATCTACCTGGTCCCATCGGCGCTCTACGTGGACGTATGCTTTCTACTGTTCCACACGGAGTACGTACGCATACCGGCCGGTGGCTGGTCGGACGTCGCCGTCGTGTGGGCCCACCGCATAACCAGCCGCGCAGGGCCCTTGCTGTCAGTGTCAGCAATTGAGCACATGCATTGACCGGCGCATGCATGCATCGTCCATGATAATCACGTAGGCATTTCAAATGGACATAACATACGGACGTATATAGACATATTTTAGAGTATAGATTCACTTATTTTGCTCCGTATATAGTCATTTGTTGAAATCTCTAAAAAGACAAATATTTCGGAACGGAGGGAGTACGTAGGTACCTCGGCCAGGCAGCTCTCCAAACAATATTAACCGGCAACCGCGTGCGTGAGTGACGCAGGCGCTTACGAGGGAAAGCACGTACCGACGGACAAAATGCCTTTTCAACCAGAATAAACACACTTGACGGCCTGGCCGATCTCTTTCCACTCTACATCCATCCATCGATCTCTCTTGCTGACCCGTTTCAGACACGGTCAAAAGTATAAATTCCACTAGAGGAGTAGAAGAGATTCTTAGGAGTAGCAGGTAGCCTCTCGATCCACGAGTTGACTGCAAAGTCCCGTATGTATATGCACTCTTCATGATTGATCATTACCGACCGCGTCAAACAGTATCTCCTGCACCAGCACGTTACCAAAATGTTTCATCAAAACTACACCGTCGGAGAGACAGCGCACTCCATCCAGCAAAGCTGTGTGGTGCGAAGAAACTTCACGTGGTCCTGCCCACACCTCATGGCAGGGACGGAACGGAGATTAGGGGAAAAAGATTAATCCTATACGTACGCGCTCCTTACAGGCAATTACGGAAAAACAAATTGGTCCCATGAGGCCGATAGAATTTGGAGGCTGAGATATGTTGTCCCCCCCTTTTTTTTTGGGAGGAGTGAGATATGCTGTCTCTGAGTTTGTGCCGTCGCCAGTCCAGTCTCCAAATGCATATGGAGTGCGCTTCATATGTATTATGGCCACTGCAAATATTATTCCGGACTGCTAGGATTGATCTAAGAACCAACCCCGCACCCGCACAACATATATCGTCTCTAAGTTTGCTTGATCTAGTATAGTTGTTTTCCTGAAAAAAAGAGAGATCTAGTATAGTTGTTGTGTGGGCCGGTTGATGCAGACTAACTTGCAGTGTATATGCACCACTAATCCATCATAAAAATAATTTCTTAATCTTACATGAGGGTGTTATAAAAGGAAATATATTACAACTTGCAATGTTAGCTAGTGACTCCATCTATTAATTTCTTGCAAGTTGTGAGCTTTATCTACTGTGTATAGTACCACAGACATGCAAGTGTATGGGTGTGCACATGTTCTTGTCCTTTTTTGCTCTTCCTCTTCTTCAGCAGTTGGTGATGAGTCAACTTTGATTTTATGTCCAGTGTCATTGCGCTCGCCCATCCATGTGTACATACAGATACAGACTGCTATCTATCTTCCAATGTACTACTCCCTCCGTTCCCAAATACTTGTCTTTCTAGGCATTTCAAACGGACTCAACATACGAATGTATGTAGACATATTTTAAAGTGTAGATTCACTCATTTTGCGCCGTATGTAGTCACTTGTTGAAATATCTAGAAAGACAAGTATTTAGGAACGGAGGGAGTATATCTCTTACTTGGCATTTGAAAAAGGACGGCAGCAACATATATCCCACTTGTTTATTGTGCTATATAGAAAATGGTATTTCTCCAATCAGACAATAGTTTCTAGCTATATATAATTAGTACAAGTGGCGTTCCTCTGACACGCTCTTTGTGATCGATCGATGTCACATGTAAACATCAGACAACGGTTTCCATAATGATTGTACCGGTCAGTGCATGATACTACAATTAAAGAAGAGGCAGGCTGCAGGTGAGATCGGGCCGGTAGGTACTCTGTATGGCAGTTGGTAGTTTTTTCTGGTACCCAGAGATCAGAGGTTGGTAATCCATCTGATGAAGGGAGAAAAGGTTCCAAAAACCTTGATTTCGGTAGGGCCATATGCCCAATTTGTGATGTACGTATGTGTGAGAGAGATTGAGCTAAAGCAGGACCAGACTGAGGTACCTCCGTGGGCCACTTGCCACATGCATATCTGCTAGAAATGATGCATACTTATGCTGTTATATTATTAATAAAAGGAAAAATCATAAATATCAGCATTATCTACGTAGCACGATAAGCTAGCCTTTGGTTTCAATCTGAATTTTTTTTTAAACACGCGTGCATTTATATATAGAGAGGAATCTCATGGAGGGCAATAAAATGATGTCCATGATATATGTAATACATGTTTGTGAGTTGATTAATCATAAGCAATCGTCTCATATTCTCATTAGATGATCATTAGCGCGCGGCGATTGGCGCTCAATGATATGATGAAGGCACTAGTCAGGTAGTACTACAAGTCGATCATGTGGTGGACTCGTCTACATGTGCAGTCGTAGAATAATGAGATGCGCAGGTTGCCAAGATCTTTCATCTTCATCCATGATGCATGACATGGACATGGAGGTCGATCGTCGCTCGAGGTCGACCGATCGATGTAGAGGTGGTTGCAGATAGCATCCATGTGCCTCCATGTGCGCCCGTGCCCGCGTTCGATCTGCCGGACGGCGGACGGTCCGTCGTCGGTTGGCGTGCGCGGGTCCGGCCGGACGGCCGGCCGTCCGCCGCACGGTCCCCTCCCTAGCTCGATCGCAAGAAAATTTATGCATGCATTTGTCCGTTGCTCGAGACACACATCGATGTATCTCCATCGATGTTCTCTCGGCCATTGCTTGTACTACATTTGTTATTTTTCGAAGACAGTTTGATAGCCGTTGATTGTTCGACTCCACTGAACTAATATGTAAACAATTTTCATTGCAAAATATCCCAACCGAAGACCATGCAAAGTGTTGGTTGTTCGACCGGTTCAATCGATCGACAAGCAAAGAGACAAGACATGCTACAGGACAAACTTACGGTTGTATTGTAGCCTGAGTTCCTTAATTTAGAGCCCAGATGAAACTGCTTTATTTTTGATATACCCATCTGCTGCATATTAATTAAGTGGGCTAATTAATAAAGAGTTATAATCACCTAATCACTGATTAAACAGACTTGGGCGGCTGCATTCGAATTAACTAACTACCAGATGCAGTGCGTGTGGGATAGTTAATACTTCCTCCGTCACGGTTTAGAAGTCACAGTTAAATTTACGTGCGTTTTCACAATAGACAAGGTTTAGGGCGCATTGCATTTATTTCTAATAGCTAATTAGTACTTCGATATACTATTTCTACATGCATGCATAGTGTGAATGCTATTTTTTAGCCCATCTCACAACCAATAGATAACCACCTAGGTCCCAGAGAATTTTCCAGCACGCCTTCTAAACCATGACGGAGGGAGTAATTACAACCAATCAATCACTAACCAAAATCTCTAATCACAATTATTTATCAGCAAATCGGTCTCAGAGGACCTTGATCGCCGCCTAATCAAGCTACTAACCGGTCTATGATCTCTATCCACCAAACTAAAGAGAGATCAAAGGGCCGGTTTTGCAAGTTGGGGCGGTTTCGTAGGAGAGCATCTAGAGTCGGACTTGGCAAATTCGGCCCCTCAAATGCCAACAGACGCGTCCGCGGGCACTGACCAGCCACATCTTAATTTTTCTCTACACATCCACGTACCTCATATACGGCACCATATATTCATATTATACATTCAATGTCATGAGCTACTCTACCTGATCAAACAACGAACAACAAAATCTGCATCAAACCGACAACCAAATGCACATAAACATACTCTACATCACCCAAAAGATCATCGGAGTTCATCGCAGGACATTTCTTAACTTCGACAACTAAAAAGTGATAATAAACATAGGAGGAGGAGGAGGAGGAGCGACTTCACAATTTCCTTGCTAGGCATTTGCCCTTTCGGTCGCCGGCCACTATAAGAAATATGTCAACTTGTGAACTTCTCTCAGTGACCACAGCTGAATTGGTCGTACACAACCATTCGCTTGGAAGGGCTCAAACCTTGTAGTTGCCTTACAGAAAATGGTCATAAAGCGGACAAGAGTGGTTCACGACCTTATTTCTACCTGAGTACGACCAATATAAATGGTCATGAGGTTGTGAACGTGGATGCATTGGTATTTAAGGTGTCGCTCAAGGTGGGCTTGGGCCTCGGTGGAATGAGGCCACCTCCTTTAAAAAAAATGTATGTGCCATGTAGGCCTTGGCCCATCCAGGAAGAAATGTGGGATGCCCTCATATACTAAAAAGACATATATTCGGCCCAACAAAAATGGAAAATAAAAATATCAAAAATGTTAGTCATGTATTTAAATTTTTCTAAAAATTTTAATCATGTATTTAAATTTTTCTTACCAATATCAACAATGTTTTATATGTATACAAAAATGTACAATGTGTAAAAAATATTCATCAAAATGTATGTATGAAAAGATGTTTTTGTTGGAAATATATGAAAATATGTTAATCATGTATTTGAAAAAGTTAAACATATATAAACAATATGTACAATGTATCTTAAAAAATGTAGACATGTGTTCAAAATATTAGATATCAAAATATTTATTAAAAATGTTAATGATGTAACTAAAAACTGTTTAATATTTATAAAAAATGTTTCTAATGTACACAAATTTGTTAATAAAATGTGGTATGATATTCCTGAAAAATTAAGAACTTTTTTTACAACAAATATTTGTTAGGTTCTTCACAAAAAAAACACATTTTGGGAACTCAAAAAATAGAAAATGAATATGCCGGAATTTGTCTTTTTCACGAGAGGTGAATCAAATTTTTTTTACACCCAACCATTTGGTCAATTGTATATTAAATATGGCCTAGTATTTTAAAATTTTGATTTGGTTCAATTTTGCAACAATTATTTGGTAGGTTCTTCACAAAAAAAAACTCATATTTGGTGCTCAAAAAATGGAAAATGTTTTTCGTCCAAAGAAAATGAAAACTTTCTTAGGCAACATTGTTTGCCATTCCAATATGCACCATTGTGCACAATATGAGATCATTTGAACAAACTATGCCATGAATGTGGCCATAAGGTTGATCATTTGGATTGAAAGTCATTGATCTCCACACATGATAACTCGTCTATGAGATCACGTTTTTAAAATAGTTGTTGTATTAAAAGTTTATTATTTTTCCTGGTAACTTGGCCACATATAATGACACAATGTGAAGGTTTTCCATTTTTTTGATTATTTTTTGAATTTTCATGCCCGTTTCAAAATGTCGTCAAAACGGCGGGCATGACCGTTCGTAGCTAGTGGTTGAATATTGGAAAACTTTTGGTGTTCTATGATTAAATAGATAGTTTTGTACCTAAAAATGATTTTTGAGAAAAATAATGAGCATACTATGAGGCAGCTGCAGTTTAAATTTGACCCGCTTCCACCTGATTCAACAGAAATTTGTCTTTTTCATGAGAGGTGGATAAAAGCTTTTGATACCCAACCATTTGGTCAATTGTGCATTAACTATGTCCTAGTATTTTAGAAAATTGATTTGATCCAATTTTGCAACTATTATTTGGTAGGTTATTCACAAAAAACCTCACTTTGGGCACTCAAAAAATGGAAAATGATTTTTTCGTCCAAAAGAAATGAAAACTTTCTTAGCAACATTGTTTGCAATTCCAATATGCACCATTGTGCATAATATGAGATCTTTTGAACAAACTATGCCATGAATGTGGCCATAAGATTGAACATTTGGCTTGAAAGCCATTGATCTCCACACATGATAGCTCGTTTGTGAGAACACTTTTTAAAAACAAATGCCGTATTACAAGTTTATTAACTTGGTCACATATAATGACACAATGCGAAGGTTCTCCAATTTTTTGATTTTTTTTTAAATTTTTTACGCTCGTTTCAAAATGCGGTCAAAACTGTGGGCATGACCGTTCCTAGCTAGTGGTTGAATTTTAGAAATTTGTTGGTATTCCTCTGATTAAATAGATACTTATGTACCTAGAAATAATTTTTGGAAAAAAAATAAAGAGCAAACTATAAGGCAGCTGCCGTTTAAATTTGACCCGCTTCCTACTGAATCGGCGGAAATTTGTCTTTTTCACCAGAGGTGGATCAAATCTTTTGACAGCCACCCATTTGGTCATTTGTGCATTAAATATGGCCTAGTATTTCATAAAATTGATTTGGTCCAATTTTGTAACAAATATATGGTAGGTCCTTCACAAAAAAAAACTCATTTTAAGCACTTGAAAAATGGATTTTTTTTACTAAAAACTCATTTCTCATAATACTTTTTTAAACTCATTTTGGTCCAATTACAAGTTTGTTAGTTTTCCTAAGAACTAGGTCACATTTGGTGACACAATGAGAATGTTTTCTATTTTTTTGAATTTCTCTTATCATAAAACTGTTTATATGATTCAACACTTTATTTTTAGTCGATTACGACCAATTTAGAACGTCATAACGTGTGCTTCATTGTGATTGGTCCATGGGCATGTCACGCGGATCATGCATCAAACGCCGTCGGGTGCTCCCGGATACGACGGCAGCCCTTACTCCCTCACATCTCCTCTCCATGTCTAAAAAATACTCCCTCACCCCCGCACCCCTCCCTCGTCCCCATCTCTCCCCCCCGCACGACTCACCTCGCCGCCGCCGCCACCACCAACAGCGTCGATCCCAGTGCCGGGCGTCCCGCTCCCTCGCACCACTTCTCGCCGCTGCCACCAAGAGCGCCCGATCCCAGTGTCGTGCCTCCCTCTCCCTCGCACCACTTCTCGCCGCCGCCATCGACAGCACCCGATCCTCCACTGACGGGCCAGATCCCGCCCGATTTCGGCGTACTTCGGCGCGCCCAACACACCACCGTGACCTCCTCCCTCCGCTCCTTCCACCCATCGGGCCAGATCCAGTACGCGCGACCTCCAGCGGCCAAGCACAACCCTTCCCAGCGGCTAGGGTTGTGGCTAGCACGTCGCCGTCGTGGCTCCGATGACTCAGGAGCAAGCTGCCCCCCTCCTCATTGATACGTCTCCGTCGTATCTATAATTTTTGATTGTTCCATGCCAATATTCTTCAACTTTCATATACTTTTGGCAACTTTTTATATTATTTTTGGGACTAACATATTGATCCAAAGGCCGTGCGGTTCTGTTTGTTGCATGTTTTATGTTTCGCAGAAATCCAATATCAAACGGAGTCCAAACGGGATAAAAACGAACGGAGCTTATTTTTGGAATATTTATGATTTTTGGGAAGTAAAATCAATGCGAGACAGTGCCCGAGGTAGCCACGAGGCAGGGGGCGCGCCTGCCCATACTGGGCGCGCCCCTGACCCTCATGGGCCCCTCGTAAGGCGGTTGACGCTCTTATTTGGCCGCAATAAAGCTAATTTTTGGAAAAATATCTGGGCGAAGGTTTCAATCCAATCGGAGTTATGGATCTCCGGATATAAAGGAAACGGTGAAAGGGAAGGATCAGAGAACGCAGAAACAGAGAGAGACAGAGAGACAGATCCAATCTCGGAGGGTCTCTTGCCCCTCCCACGCCATGGGAACCAAGGACCAGATGGGAAACCCTTCTCCCATCAAGGGAGAAGGTCGAGGAATAAGAAGAAGAAGGGGGACTCTCTCCCCCTTGCTTCCGATGGCGCCGGAACGCCGCCGGGGGCCATCATCATCACCGCGATCTACACCAACAACTTCACCGCCCTCATCACCAACTCTTCCCCCCTCTATGCAGCAGTGTAACCTCTCTTTTACCCGCTATAATCTCTACTTAAACATGGTGCTCAACGCTATATATTATTTCCCAATGATGTATGGCTATCTTATGATGTTTGAGTAGATCCGTTTTGTCATATGGGTTAATTGATGATCGTGATTGGTTTGAGTTGCATGTTTTATTATTAGTGCTGTCCTATGGTGCTCTCCGTGTCGCGCAAGCGTGAGGGATCCCCGCTGTAGGGTTTGTAATATGTTCATGATTTGCTTATGGTGGGTGGCGTGAGTGACAGAAGCACAGACCCGAGTAAGTAGGTTGTTTGCGTATGGGATAAAGGGGACTTGATACTTTAATGCTATGGTTGGGTTTTATCTTAATGATCTTTAGTAGTTGCGGATGCTTGCAAGAGTTCCAATCATAAGTGCATATGATCCAAGAAGAGAAAGTATGTTAGCTTATGCCTCTCCCTCAAATAAAATTGCAATAGTGATTACCGGTCTAATTATCGATTGCCGAGGGACAAATAACTTTCTCGTGACAAAAAGCTCTCTACTAAAACTAACTTAGTTATTTCTTTATCTAAACAGCCCCTACTTTTTATTTACGTGCTCTTTATTATCTTGCAAACCTATCCAACAACACCCACAAAGTACTTCTAGTTTCATACTTGTTCTAGGTAAAGCAAACACTAAGCGTGCGTAGAGTCGTATCAGTGGCAGATAGGAATTGAGAGAACATTTGTTATACCTTTAGCTCCTCGTTGGGTTCGACACTCTTACTTATCGAAAGAGGCTACAATTATTCCCTACACTTGTGGGTTATCAAGACATTTTTCTGGCACCGTTGCCGGGGAGTCATAGCGTGGGGTGAATATTCTCGTGTGTGCTTGTTTGCTTTATCACTAAATAATTTTTATTTGCTGTTCTTAGTTGTTTTCTATCTTTAGTTATGGGTAGGAAATTGATACGTCTCCAACGTATCTATAATTTTTTGATTGTTCCATGCTATTATATTACCCCTTTTGGATGTTTATGGTCTTTATTTTACACATTTATATCATTTTTGGGACTAACCTACTAACCGGAGGCCCAACCCATATTGCTGTTTTTTTTTGCCTATTTTAGTATTTCGAAGAAAAGGAATATCAAACGGAGTCCAAACGGAATGAAACCTTCGGGAGCGTGATTTTTGGAACGAACATGATCTGGAGAGCTTGGAGTGCAAGTCAAGAAGCACCCGAGGCCCCCACGAGATAGGAGGCCGCCCCCCTGTAGGGCGCGCCCCTGTCTTGTGGGCCCCTCGGGCGGCCACCGATGTACTTCTTTGTCCTATATATACCTACGTACCCCGAAAACATCCAAGGGCACCACGAAACACAATTTCCACCGCGTAACCTTCTGTATCCGCGAGATCCCATCTTGGAGCCTTCGTCGGCACTCTGCCGGAGCGGGAATCAACCATGGAGGGCCTCTACATCAACATCCTTGCCCCTCCGATGAGTTGTGAGTAGTTTACCAGAGACCTACGGGTCCATAGTTATTGGCTAGATGGCTTCTTCTCTCTTTTTGGATCTCAACGCAAGGTTCTCCCCCTCTCTTGCGGAGATCTATTCGATGTAAACTCTTTTTGCGGTGTGTTTGTCGAGATCCGATGAATTGTGGGTTTATGATCAAGTTTATCTATGAATAATATTTGAATCTTCTCTGAATTCTTTTATGTATGATTGAGTTATCTTTGGAAGTCTCTTCGAATTATCAGTTTGGTTTGGCCTACTAGATTGGTCTTTCTTGTCATGGGAGAAGTGCTTAGCTTTGGGTTCAATCTTGTGGTCTCCTTACCCAGTGACAGAAAGGGTTACAAGGCACGTATTGTATTGTTGCCATCGAGGATAACAAGATGGGGTTTATATCATATTGCATGAGTTTATCCCTCTACATCATGTCATCTTGCTTAATGCGTTACTCTGTTCTTATGAACTTAATACTCTAGATGCATGCTGGATAGCGGTCGATGTGTGGAGTAATAGTAGTAGATGTAGGCAGGAGTCGGTCTACTTGTTATGGACGTGATGCCTATATACATATGATCATGCCTAGATAATCTCATAACTATGCGCTTTTCTATCAATTGCTCGACAATAATTTTTTCACCCACCGTAATACTTATGCTATCTTGAGAGAAGCCTCTAGTGAAACCTATGGCCCCCGGGTCTATCTCTTATCATATTTGCTTTCAATCTACTTTTATTTGCATCTTTACTTTTTTGCATCTATATTATAAAATACCAAAAATATATTTATCTTATCATATTATCTTTATTAGATCTCACTTTCGTAAGTGGCCGTGAAGGGATTGAAAACCCCTTTATTGCGTTGGTTGCGAGTTCTCAGCTTGTTTGTGTAGGTGCGTGGGAGTTTTGAGGAGCCTCCTACTGGATTGATACCTTAGTTCTCAAAACTGAGGGAAATACTTATGCTACACTTGCTGCATCACCCTCTCCTCTTCGAGGAAAACCAACGCAAGCTCAAGACGTAGCAAGAAGGATTTCTGGCGCCGTTGCCGGGGAGGTCTTCGCTCAAGTCAAGACATACCAAGTACCCATCACAAACCCATCTCCCTCGCATTTACATTATTTGCCATTTGTCTCTCGTTTTCCTCTCCCCCACTTCACCCTTGCCATTTTATTCGCCTCTCTTTCCCAATCTCCTCCTCTCTCTTTTCCGTTTGCCTTCCTGTTGCCATGGCCGAATCAAAAAGAACTTAAGGGCCCTTTCCTAGGTTCTAGTACCTTGGATAACCCCTCTATCCTCTCTAAGATCATAAATAATGATGCTATAGAAAGACCCACCGGGGTCTCCAATGAGAGCTTGAATAATTTTGATGAGGATGACTCTGGAATTTTTCGCTATTTACTTGATGAGTCTTTAAAATATGCTTGGGATAGGTTATTAAGGATTCGAGCTAGCTATGTGCCTCAATATCAAATTGAAGATTACTTAAAGAGTTTTTATATTGGCTTGCCCGCATCTTTTAAACAAGTTTTAGATTCTATTTTCGAAGGAAGTTTTCTTCAAAGGGATGCTATAGATACTTATGAAAAAAAGAAAACCATATTTGGGCACCCTATGAATGATAAGGTTGAATCTACTACTCTCTTGTGCTTTTATCAAAATGAAATTATTAAAGAGATGAAGTCTAGTTTAGAGGCAAACTTCCATAACGTGCTTTATTTTACTTCTTCCATTAATGGCCATGTGCTCAACTTAAATAGAAGAATTAATGCTATGGAGAGGAGATCCTCCTCTCCTAGTGCCAAAGATGGCACTCGTTAGATCTATCTTTGCTTTTATGCCTAGCTAGGGGCGTTAAACGATAGCGCTAGTTGGGAGGCAACCAAATTTTTCTTTATGTTTTTTGCTTTTGCTCCTGTTTAGTAATAAATCTTGCATCTACCTTCTGGTTAGATGTGTTTTTATCTTTTAATTAGTGTTTGTGCCAAGTAGAACCTATAGGACAACCTACGATGATAGTTGATTTGATTCTGCTGAAAAACAGAAACTTTGCACGCACGAATATAATTTTGTTAAATCACAGGGACGTGCTTTTGCGTTGATTCTTTTTGGTGCTGTTCAATAAAAAATTTGTCCAGGACTTCCTATTTTGGTAGGATTTTTAGAGTTCCAGAAGTTTGCGTTAGTTACAGATTGCTACAGACTGTTCTGTTTTTGACAGATTCTGTTTTTCGTGTGTTGTTTGCTTATTTCAATGCATCTATGGCTAGTAAATTAGTTTATAAACCATAAGGAAGTTGGAATACAGTAGGTTTAACACCAAAATAAATAAAGAATGATTTCATTGCAGTACCTTATGTGGTGGTTTTGTTTTCTTTCACTAGCGGAGCTTATAAGATTTCCTGATGAGTTTTTTGTTGTGAAGTTTTCAAGTTTTGGGTAAAGCTTTTATGGAATATGGAATAAAGAGTGGCAAGAGCCTAAGCTTGGGGATGACCATGGCACCCCAAGATATTCAAGAATAGCCAAAAGCCTAAGCTTGGGATGCCCCAGGAAGGCATCCCCTCTTTCGTCTTCGTTCATTGGTAACTTTACTTGGAGCTATTTTTTTATTCGCCACATGATATGTGTTTTGCTTGGAGCGTCGTGTATTATATTAGTCTTTGCTTTTTAGTTTACCACAATCATCCTTTCTGTACACACCTTTTGGAAGAATCCTATTTGATTAGAATTTGCTAGAATACTCTATGTGCTTCACTTATATCTTTTGAGCTTGATAGTTTTTGCTCTAGTGCTTCACTTATATCTTTTAGAGCACGGTGGTGTCTTAATTTTGAAGAAATTGCTAGTCTCTCATGCTTCACTTATATTATTTTGAGAATCTTTTAGAACAGCATGGTTTTTGCTATGATCATAAAGTTGGTCCTAGAATGATGAGCATCCAAGTTGGGTATAATAAAAACTATCATAGAAAGTGAATTGGATGCTATGATCAATTTGATGCTTGATAATTGTTTTGAGATATGGAGGTAGTGATATTAAAGTCATGCTAGTTGGGTGATTATGAATTTAAAGAATACTTGTGTTGAAGCTTGTGATTCCCGTAGCATGCACGTATGGTGAACCGCTTTGTGATGAAGTTGGAGCACAATTTTATTTATTGATTGTCTTCCTTATGAGTGGCGGTCGGGGACGAGCGATGGTCTTTTCCTACCAATCTATCCCCCTAAGAGCATGTGTGTAGTACTTTGGTTTTTGATGACTTCTAAATTTTTGCAACAAGTATATGAGTTCTTTTGATTAATGTTGAGTCCATGAATTATACACACCCTTCCACCATTGCTAGCCTCACTTGTACCGCGCAACCTTCGCCGGTACCATATACCCACCATTTACCTTCCTCAAAACATCCACCATACCTACCTATTATGGCATTTCCATAGCCATTTCGAGATATATTGCCATGCAAATTTCCACCATTCCGTTCATATGACACGCATTACTTTTGTCATATTGCTTTTTGCATGATCATGTAGTTGGCATTGTATTTGTGGCAAAGCCACCTTCATAATTTTCATACATGTCGCTCTTGATTCATTGCATATCCCTGTACACCGCCGGAGGCATTCACATAGAGTCATATCTTGTTCTAGCTTTGAGTTGTAAATCCATAAAAGTGTGATGATCTTCATTATTAGAGCATTGTCCTAGTGAGGAAAGGATGATGAAGACTATGATTCCCCCACAAGTCGGGATGAGACTTCGGACTTTACAAAAAGAAAAAAAAAGAAAAAAAAGAAAGGACAAAAAGAAAAAAAAGAGAAAGCCAAAGAAAAGAAAAAAAGAAGAAAAAAAGAGAAAGAAAGAAAAAAATATAAAATATAAAATGAGAGAAAAAGAGAGAATGGACAATGCTACCATCTCTTTTTCCACACTTGTGCTTCAAAATAGCGCCATAATCTTCATGATAGAGAGTCTCATATGTTGTCACTTTCATATACTAGTGGGAATTTTTCATTATAGAACCTGGCTTGTATATTCCAATGATGGGCTTCCTCAAAAGTGCCGTAGGTCTTCGTGAGCAAGCAAGTTGGATGCCCCCCACTTAGTTTCTTTTGTTGAGCTTTCATATATTTATAGCTCTAGTGCATCCGTTGCATGGCAATCCCTACTCACTCACATTGATATATATTAATGGGCATCTCCATAGCCCGTCGATATGCCTAGTTGATGTGAGACTATCTTCTCCTTTTTTTTGTCTTCCCCACAACCACCATTCTATTCCACATATAGTCCCTACTCACTCACATTGATATCTATTAATGGGCATCTCCATAGCCCGTCGATATGCCTAGTTGATGTGAGACTATCTTCTCCTTTTTTTGTCTTCTCCACAACCACCATTCTATTCCACATATAGTGCTATGTCCATGGCTCTCGCTCATGTATTGCGTGAAAGTTGAAAAAGTTTGAGATTATTAAAGTATGAAACAATTGCTTGGCTTGTCATCGGGGTTGTGCATGATTAAATACTTTGTGTGATGAAGATAGAGCAACAGCCAGACTATATGATTTTGTAGAGATAACTTTCTTTAGCCATGTTATTTTGAGAAGACATGATTACTTTGATTAGTATGCTTGAAGTATTACTATTTTTTATGTCCATATGAACTTTTATTTTGTATCATTTGGATCTCAACATTCATGCCACAATAAAGAAAATTACATTGAGAATTATGCTAGGTAGCATTCCACATCGAAATTTCTTTTTTATCATTTACCTACTCGAGGACGAGCAGGAATTAAGCTTGGGGATGCTTGATACGTGTCCAACGTATCTATAATTTTTGATTGTTCCATGCTATTATATTACCCCTTTTGGATGTTTATAGGCCTTATTTTACACATTTATATCATTTTTGGGACTAACCTACTAACCGGAGGCCCAGCCCATATTGCTGTTTTTTTTTTGCCTATTTCAGTATTTCGAAGAAAAGGAATATCAAACGGAGTCCAAACGGAACGAAACTTTCGGGAGCGTGATTTTTGGAACGAACATGATCCGGAGAGCTTGGAGTGCAAGTCAAGAAGCACCCGAGGCCCCCATGAGATAGGAGGCCGTGCCCCCCCTTAGGGCGCGCCCCCTGTCTCGTGGGCCCCTGGGGCGGCCACCGACGTACTTCTTCCTCCTATATATACCTACATACCCCGAAAACATCCAGGGGCAACACAAAACACAATTTCCACCACCGTAACCTTCTGTATCCGCGAGATCCCATCTTGGAGCCTTCGGCGGCACTCTGCCGGAGGGGGAATCAACCATGGAGGGCCTCTACATCAACATCCTTGCCCCTCCAATGAGTTGTGAGTAGTTTACCACAGACCTACGGGTCCATAGTTATTAGCTAGATGGCTTCTTCTCTCTTTTTGGATCTCAATACAATGTTCTCCCCCTCTCTTGTGGAGATCTATTCGATGTAAACTCTTTTTGCGATGTGTTTGTCGAGATCCAATGAATTGTGGGTTTATGATCAAGTTTATCTATGAAAAATATTTGAATCTTCTCTGAATTCTTTTATGTATGATTGAGTTATCTTTGCAAGTCTCTTCGAATTATCAGTTTGGTTGGTCCTACTAGATTGTTCTTTCTTGCCATGGGAGAAGTGCTTAGCTTTGGGTTCAATCTTGCGGTGTCCTTACCCAGTGACAGAAAGGGTTACAAGGCACGTATTGTATTGTTGCCATCGAGGATAACAAGATGGGGTTTATACCATATTGCATGAGTTTATCCCTCTACATCATGTCATCTTGCTTAATGCGTTACTCTGTTCTTATGAACTTAATACTCTAGATGTATGCTGAATAGCGGTCGATGTGTGGAGTAATAGTAGTAGATGCAGGCAGGAGTCGGTCTACTTGTTATGGACGTGATGCCTATATACATGATCATGCCTAGATAATCTCATAACTATGCGCTTTTCTATCAATTGCTCGACAGTAATTTGTTCACCCACCGTAATACTTATGCTATCTTGAGAGAAGCCTCTAGTGAAACCTATGGCCCCCAGGTCTATCTCTTATCATATTTGCTTTCAATCTACTTTTATTTGCATCTTTACTTTTTGCATCTATATTATAAAATATCAAAAATTATATTTATCTTATCAAATTATCTTTATTAGATCTCACTTTCGCAAGTGGCCGTGAAGGGATTGACAACCCCATTATTGCGTTGGTTGCGAGTTCTCAGTTTGTTTGTGTAGGTGCGTGGGACTTTTGAGGAGCCTCCTACTGGATTGATACCTTGGTTCTCAAAACTGAGGGAAATACTTACACTACATTTGCTGCATCACCTTCTCCTCTTCGAGGAAAACCAACGCAAGCTCAAGACGTAGCAGAAACGGAAAATACCAAAAAAATTGTACCTACTACACCCATGGTTCAAGAACCACTCAAAATCTATCACACTCCTGAAGCTTTTTACTTGGATCATCTTTGATCCCTTTGTGCTCGTGCTGAAACCCCCACTAGCTTAGTTGAGGGCAAATCTTTAGATGAGCATGCTTGTTATGTGCGACACCGTATATCTGAAAAGGGAAACTTTTACTAGATCAAATTCATCATTTGCAATGCTATGCTTGGAATTTATGTGAAATATATGATTTTACTTGTTGTTCTGAAAACCCTAAGAAACACCTTCCCTACCAATGTGAGTTTAGTGATAATGGAATCGTATCTTCATATGCTAAAGGTGTTTATAATTACTATGATGTTCAACAAATTGAAGGATTTGTTGCTTTTAAGGGTGCTTATGAAATTGCTTCTTTGATTGAAAAGTATGATGCTACTCTCTACAAATCTGAAAATTTTGCCATATTTAAATATTGTTATGATAATTATGCTTCTAATGCCTATGTTAAACCATATATTGAGGACTCCTCCGCTGTCCAAGAAGAGACTAATATTTTGCAGGAGTCTATGGAAGAAGAAACTGATGAAATTGTGAGCTCATTTGATGAAAAAGACGACGAGGAGAGCGAAGAACAAAAGGAGGAAGAGCGGATTAGCTACCCGTGCCCACCTTCTGATGAGAGTAACTCTTAAACTCATACATTGTTTAATTTCCCTTCGTGCTTACCGAAGGATGATTGCTATGATTGCTATGATCCCGTTGTTTCTCTTGAAATACCCCTTTTTGACGATGCTTGCTATGCTTGTGGCCATGATGCCAATATGAATGATGCTTATAGAGATGAACTTGCTATAGTCCCTTATGTTAAACATGAAATTGTTGTTATTGCACCCACGCATGATAGTCCCATTATCTTTTTGAATTCTCCCGATTACACTATTTCGGAGAAGTTTGCCTTTATTAAGGATTATATTGATGGGTTGCGTTTTACTACCACACATGATGATTTTGATAGATATAATATGCATGTGATTTCTGCTCCTACTTGCAATTATTATGAGAGAGGAACTATATCTCCACCTCTCTGTGTTTCCCACACGATGAAATTGCAAGAAACTGTTTATACTATGCATTGGCCTTTACTTGGTGTGCATGAATTGTTCTTTTATGACATGCCAATGCATAGGAAAAGAGTTAGACTTAGTTGTTGCATGATATATGTTAATTTGTGCTCACTACTAAATTACAAATCACTGTTAATTAAAATTGGCTTTGATATACCTTGGGATCCGAGTGGATTCATTACTTGAGCACTGTATGCCTAGCTTAATGGCTTTAAAGAAAGCGCTGCCAGGGAGACAACCCGGAAGTTTTAGAGAGTCATTTATTTCTGTTGCGTGCTTTCATAAAGTATAAAAACAATAAAATAAAGAGGGGAAACCAAAACTTTTCAAAAAGGAAAGTGAAAGTGAGAGAGACAAGCATTGTTGAAGTGGGAGAGCTCCTTTAACTTTGTTCATGCTCACGGAAACTTCGTGAATCTTAATTACAGAAAATTTTCATCAAAAATAATTATCCCCTTGTACAATTCTATTGTAATATGAAAATAATGTGCCAAGGTTTGCCTTTCGGATGTTTACAATGCTTGTTGGTTTGTACGGTGCAGGACAGAAACTTTGGCTGTAGTGCGCGATTTTACAGTTTTTGCTGGAACGTCAAATGGTTCTGATTCTTTTTGAACTGTCTTGATATACAAATTTTTGATTTTTCCCAATTTTGGTAGAATTTTTGGGGTACCATAAGTATGGTGAATGTTCAGATTTCTACAGACTGTTCTGTTTTGACAGATTCTGTTTTTGATGCATAGTTTGCTTGTTTTGATGAAACTATGAATTTCTATCAGTGGATTAAGCCATGGAAAAGCTATATTACAGTAGAAACAATGCAAAAACAAAATTTGAATTGGTTTAAAACAGTACTTAGAGTAGTGATTTGCTTTATTATACTAACGGATCTTACCGAGTTTTCTGTTGAAGTTTTGTGTGGATGAAGTGTTTGATCGAGGAGGTCTCGATATGAGGAAAAGGAAGAGAGGAAAGAGCTCAAGCTTGGGGATGCCCAAGGCACCTCAAGTAAATGTTCAAGGAGACTCAAGCGTCTAAGCTTGGGGATGCCCCGGAAGGCATCCCCTCTTTCTTCAACAAGTATCAGTATGTTTTTGGATTCGCTTCGTTCATGCGATATGTGCAAGTCTTGGAGCGTCTTTTGCATTTAGTTTTCACTTTTCTTTTATGCACCATGCTGGTATGAGATAGTCCTTGGTTGAATTATAGAATGCTCATGGCACTTTACTTAAATCCTTTGAGTATGGCTTTATAGAATGCTTCATGTGCTTCACTTATATCTTTTGAAGTTTGGATTGCCTGTTTCTTTTCACATAGAAAACCGCCATTTGTAGAATGCTCTTTTGCTTCACTTATATTTGTTAGAGCGTGGGCATATCTTTTGTAGAAAGAATTAAACTCTATTGCTTCACTTATATCTATTTAGAGAGATGACAGGAATTGGTCATTCACATGGTTAGTCATAAAATCCTACATAAACTTGTAGATCACTGAATATGATATGTTTGATTCCTTGCAATAGTTTTGTGATATAGCGATGATAATATGTGGGAGGTACTAGTAGATGGTTGTGTTTAGTAAGGATGTTGGTGTTAAGGTTTGTGATTCCCGAAGCATGCACGTATGGTCTACTAACTATGTAACCAAATTGGCGCGCATTGTATTTTGATTGTTTATCTTCGCGTAAAGGTCGGGGGCGCGCGATGGTTAACTATTACCTACCTCCCCCTAGGAGTATGCGTGTAGTACTTTGTTTCAAGGGCTTCTAAATTTTTGCAATAATTATGTGAGTTCTTTATGACTAATGTTGAGTCCATAGATTATACGCACTCTCACCCTTCCATCATTGCTAGCCTCTTCGGTACCGTGCATTGCCCTTTCTCACCTCGAGAGTTGGTGCAAACTTCGCTGGTGCATCCAAACCCCGTGATACGATACGCTCTATCACACATAAGCCTCCTTATATCTCCCTCAAAACAGCCACCATACCTACCTATCATGGCATTTCCATATCCATTCCGAGATATATTGCCATGCAACTTCCATCATCATCATATACATGACTTGAGCATTCATTACCATATTGCCTTGCATGATCGTAAGATAGCTAGCATGATGTTTTCATGGCTTGTCTGTTTTTTTATGTCTTTGCTATGCTAGATCATTGCACATCCCGGTACACCGCTGGAGGCATTCATATAGAGTCATATCTTTGTTCTATTATCGAGTTGTAAGTAAATAAAAGTGTGATGATCATCATTATAGAGCATTGCCCCTAAAAAAGAGAGGCCAAGGAAGCCTAAATAAAAAAAGGGGGCCAAAGAAGCCCATCAAGAAAAAGGGGAAAAAGAAGGAAAAGAAGGGGCAATGTTACTATCCTTTTACCACACTTGTGCTTCAGAGTAGCACCATGTTCTTCATATAGAGAGTCTCCTATGTTATCACTTTCATATACTAGTGGGAATTTTCATTATAGAACTTGGCTTGTATATTCCAACGATGGGCTTCCTCAAATGCCCTAGGTCTTCATGAACCAGCAAGTTGGATGCACACCCACTTAGTTTTTAGTTTGAGCTTTCATACACTTATAGCTCTAGTGCATCCATTGCATGGCAATCCCTACTCCTCGCATTGACATCAATTGATGGGCATCTCCATAGCCCGTTGATTAGCCGCGTCGATGTGAGACTTTCTCCCTTTTTGTCTTCTCCACATAACCTCCACCATCATATTCTATTCCACCCATAGTGCTATATCCGTGGCTCACGCTCATGTATTGCGTGAGAGTTGAAAAAGTTTGAGAATACTAAAGTATGAAACAATTGCTTGGCTGACACCGAGATAGGCATGAGGGGTACCTTGTGTTATTAAAAGGGAGCATACAAGACTATATGATTTTGTAGGGATAACGTTCTGAAGCACCGAGATATGCCCTAAGTATTATTGTTTTTATGTCAAATGATAGACTATTGCTTTGAATCACTCGTGTCATAATAATCATGCCATGATTAGACATGTGATCAACATTATGCTAGGTAGCATTCCACATCAAAAATTATCTTTTTTTATCATTTACCTACTCGAGGACGAGCAGGAATTAAGCTTGGGGATGCTGATACGTCTCCGTCGTATCTATAATTTTTGATTGTTCCATGCCAATATTCTTCAACTTTCATATACTTTTGGCAACTTTTATATTATTTTGGGACTAACATATTGATCCAGTGCCAGTGCCAGTTCCTGTTTATTGCATGTTTTATGTTTCGCAGAAACGCAATATCAAACGGAGTCCAAACGGGATAAAAATTGATGGAGCTTATTTTTGGAATATTTATGATTTTTGGGAAGTAAAATCAATGCGAGACGTTGCCCGAGGTGGCCACGAGGCAGGGGGCGCGCCCCTGACCCTCGTGGGCCCCTCGTAAGGCGGTTGACGCTCTTCTTTGGCCGCAAGAAAGCTATTTTTTGGAAAAATATCTGGGCAAAGGTTTCAATCCAATCGGAGTTACGGATCTCCGAATATAAAAGAAACAGTGAAAGGGAAGGATCAGAGAACGCAGAAACAGAGAAAGACAGAGAGATAGATCCAATCTCGGAGGGCTCTCGCCCCTCCCATGCCATGGGAACCAAGGACCAGAGGGGAAACCCTTCTCCCATCTAGGGAGAAGGTCGAGGAAGAAGAAGAAGGGGGGCTCTCCCCCCCTTGCTTCCGGTGGCGCAGAACACCGCCAGGGGCCATCATCACCACCGCGATCTACACCAACAACTTCACCGCCCTCATCACCAACTCTTCCCCCCTCTATGCAGCGGTGTAACCTCTCTTTTACCCGTTGTAATCTCTACTGAAACATGGTGCTCAATGCTATATATTATTTCCCAATGATGTATGGCTATCTTATGATGTTTGAGTAGATCCGTTTTGTCCTATGGGTTAATTGATGATCGTGATTGGTTTGAGCTTCATGTTTTATTATTGGTGATGTCCTATGGTGCTGTCCGTGTCGCGCAAGCGTGAGGGATCCCCGTTGTAGGGTTTACAATATGTTCATGATTTGCTTATGGTGGGTGGCGTGAGTGACAGAAGCACAGACCCGAGTAAGTAGGTTGTTTGCCTATGGGATAAAGGGGACTTTATACTTAAATGCTATGGTTGGGTTTTACCTTAATGATCTTTAGTAGTTGCGGATGCTTGCTAGAGTTCCAATCATAAGTGCATATGATCCAAGAAGAGAAAGTATGTTAGCTTATGCCTCTCCCTCAAATAAAATTGCAATAGTGATTACCGCTCTAGTTATCGATTGCCTAGGGACAAATAACTTTCTCATGAAAAAAAGCTCTCTACTAAAACTAACTTAGTTGTGTCTTTATCTAAATAGCTCCTACTTTTTATTTACGTGCTCTTTATTATCTTGCAAACCTATCCACCAACACCTACAAAGTATTTCTAGTTTCATACTTGTTCTAGGTAAAGCGAACACTAAGCGTGCGTAGAGTCGTATCAGTGGCAGATAGGACTTGAGAGAATATTTGTTCTACCTTTAGCTCCTTGTTGGGTTCGACACTCTTACTTATCGAAAGAGGCTACAATTATCCGCTACATTTGTTGGTTATCAAGACCTTTTTCTCTCATCTCCGACTCACTCATGATCCAAGATCTGGTACGACCCCGCCCCCGATGCTGCCGCCACTCGATTGCTCAGTATGTGCACTTCTATGAGCTCAATTCGCGGTCGCCGCAAATCTTGATTTGTTTTCTATTTGGTGGTGTGCTTGGGCGCAGGATGGCCGGATCGATGGAACTCCCTCCCAAGGGCGGCTTCACTTGACACATGCCTTGAGAATGCCATCTTTGGAGAAGAATGGCCTCAAGATGCCCGGGTTCAGGAAGACTGGGACTACCATCGTCGGCCTCATGTTTGCGGTGAGGCACTTCTCTTCTCCACTTACTCGCTTTTGGTGCTTTGTGCCACATGATTCACAGTTGAGATATGAAAACTATATATATGGGTGCGAATGGAGTGTCAGTTTAGTATCCCATGTTATTAGCTACCGCCTAAGATTTTCTTGACGACAACACTCTTTCCAATTAGACAGACACTGAGAGAAGTTCATTCGGATTATCTGTTTACCTTATGTTGCAACACTTGCCCATGTCTTGTCGGTGTTAAATATTTAGTTTTAGAGTAATGTGAGTATGTTTTGAAGAAAAGTAATGGAAGCTTGGATGCCAATCCCTGTTTACAAAGCTCTGACCCTCACACTAGTTCTTAGTAACTGACACATTTGCTTTCGACAACAGGTTATTAGCCAATACAAACTCTAGGTCTTACAGTAACATGACATACCCATATTTGCTCTTATGAAAATGAACAACCACTCATTTTGGCCATGTTGTAGTCACTTGAAAAAATTATCGTAGCCTCTACGCATAGTCAGATAACGCAAAATATCTGCGGTCTGTCAATATTGTAAGAATCTTGGGGCTTACAATCTTTAGAATAACACCTAGCTCCAGAGTTTCAGAATGATTAAGAATTTGAAGGTAGGACTGTTTTTCACTCATCTCATAGTTTCTGGGACGAGTAGGATGACTGGCACTCTGTTTGCCCAAAATGAACCCAACTGTCACTACCAAGTCAGGTGTTTCTTTTCTGCCTCAATGTTTAGGCTGTTTGTAGACAACACACTTGCTTCAGGCCTTGTTTTACGATTTATGTTCTGCGGCAGTTCAGCCCGCACCCCGCACGGCATCCCCTTCTAGTCCGCTCGATTTCTCTTTTGGTCTTGTCATGTGCTGAAATTAAGTGGTAGCATCAGATGCAAATTTACCAATGATGATCCATAGCTGTCAACCATTGGTTTTAATATGCAAACAACAACAGTGCTAGAGATGTTGCAATATATTTAATGTATACTTTGTTGTAAGTTCTTGCTTACATTAGTGTCTTTCATGTCTGTCCTAATTAATGTGTAACTGAGAATGAACATATTTCTCTCTTTTTAGACTGCTAGATTGTACAAGTTGAATGATCTGCTCTAGCATAAACAAGTTGGGATCCATAAATACAACAGGACTTTGTTTGTATTTCACCTAGCTTGCAACTAATATCCTTACTGCTAATTTACCTCAAGTTTATCTAAACATGGCTGAAATGAGCGCTGCAAAGTCCTTGAGTAATTATTTTCATTACATCACAGTTAGCTGAGAATGTTGACTTGAATATTTTATGTATGCCCTTATGCATGCACACACACGGTTGAGCAAATACCGAGTTGCAGTGGAACAACCTCGAGTTAGAGAACTTCAAGGACAAAATCAACGAGGTGACCGACGTTATGGCGGTTGTGTACGGCGGCGACCAGAAGTTCTCCGGTGAGTTGGCTCCATCTCCTATCCTTAGCTCCCTATTTTCTGCTCCTATAACATGATCTGTTGGTTTAGAACACTAGCAACAGGATTCTACCATGTATATGTGCTAACCAGCAGGAGCTCAAGCACCCCGTTACACTAGCAGCTTGAGTTTTTGTGTTTGTGTAGGCTGCCATGTTCACTAC
Source organism: Aegilops speltoides (assembly GCA_021437245.1). Classification (NCBI taxonomy): domain Eukaryota; kingdom Viridiplantae; phylum Streptophyta; class Magnoliopsida; order Poales; family Poaceae; genus Aegilops; species Aegilops speltoides. The sequence continues at coordinate 21,178,767 of CM038145.1, read as the reverse complement.
ATGCTAAATCTTTCACTCCTGGATATTCCATGTTCACCGAATGTTTATTTTGTCATGTGCCAACTTAAATGCTCTAAACAATTTACATGTTAATAACGAGTGTCAAGTTATGCACTTCCTGTCAATTACATGTACCTTTTATTGGTTATTAATTATGATTCTTGTAGATTTAGAGCTGTTAATTATGCTTCTATTTCATTGTTGACCCTGCAATAAAAGGCTGTTAATGTGGTCAGTAGTATGATTTTCATGTCCAGCCAAATGGTATTTTGGGCTTTCCAAAGTGATCTGTACCGAAGTGCTTGCTTGTATACTTGTTCTGTATTTTGTTCTTAATTGTTTTTATTGGTAGTAGTACTAACAATGTGGATTTCCTCTGACAGGAGCTCTATGCAAAAGAAGCTCCATGCAAAAGCAGATTGGAAGGAGGTCCATGTTGAAGAAGATTGACAGGAGCAGTAGAGCTTGTAATACTGTATTACTGTGATTTCCATTGTATTTGTGTTGTATGATGTATCTGTGTTTACCTATAAAAAATGTAGCTGTGTTGTAATACTGTGATTGCCATTCTAGTTATTATTTCAAACATTGTTTTTGTCAGTGCCAATTTAAATATTGGTTACTTATTCACTGTCAAATTGAAATATGAAGAACTGACCTTGGGAACCATTACTAGAAACTGACAATTAGGACCTGTCTTATGAGAAAAAACTGAAACTCTTGGGCCAAGAAGGCCACAGTCCAAAAATTAATAATGCTGAATTATTGGGCTTGACCCATATAGCTGAACAGAATTCGTAGGAAAATAATAATAGGAAGACTGAATTGTTGGGCTTGGCCCAAGTAAAGCACAGACCGAATTGTTGGGCTAGGCCCATGTAGAACACCGAATTAGACCGGGCTGAATCTTATACACGTCAGCTTGCCACGTTGGATCCTACATGGTTTGGGAAGGCTGCTAGTGATCAAAAATTTGGTCGTAGAACCAACGACCTTTTACATATCACAAAGAAGGTCGTTAATTTCAGTTTACGATGGCCAGCTTTTGACCATCTGTTTTTGGTCACAAAAAGGTCGCAAATAAAAAACAATGACCATTCAGTGACCAATAATGATGGTCGCAAGTTGACATATTTCTTGTAGTGGGCGTACCTCTATGCGTTCGCGGCTGGTGGAGGAACTTGGTCGCCGTCGGAGGAGGTGGGGCTGTGGTCACCGTCGTCGGGGGAGGAGTCAGAGAGGATGATCAACCCCTTCATCCGGCGGACGGTCCTGTTCTGTTACCGCTTCAACTTGGCCACCCGAGCTGCCTGTGCTGCTGCCTCTTTTGCCTCATGCTCCGACTGCTCTATGGCAAGCCGGAGCTGAAGGAAATATGCCCTAGAGGCAATAATAAAGTTATTATTTATTTCCTCATATCATGATAAATGTTTATTATTCATGCTAGAATTTTATTAACCGGAAACATGATACATGTGTGAATACATAGACAAACATAGTGTCACTAGTATGCCTCTACTTGAAACTAGCTCATTGATCAAAGATGGTTATGTTTCCTAACCATAGGCATGTGTTGTCATTTCATTAATGGGATCACATCATTAGGAGAATGATGTGATTGACTTGACCCATTCTGTTAGCTTAGCACTTGATCGTTTAGTATGTTTCTATTGCTTTCTTCATGACTTGTACAAAGTTCCTGCAACTATGAGAGTGTGCAACTCCCATTTACTGGAGGAACACTTTGTGTGCTACCAAACGTCACAACGTAACTGGGTGATTATAAAGGTGCTCTACAGGTGTCTCCAAAGGTACATGTTGAGTTGGCATAATTCGAGATTAGGTTTTGTCACTCCGATTGTCGGAGAGGTATCTCTGGGCCTTCTCGGTAATACTCATCACCTAAGCCTTGCAAGCATTGTAACTAATGAATTAGTTATGAAATGATGTATTACGGAACGAGTAAAGAGACTTGACGGTAACGAGATTTAACTAGGTATTGGATACCGACAATCGAATCTCGGGCAAGTAACATACCGATGACAAAGGGAACAATGTATGTTGTTATGCGGTTTGACCGATAAAGATCTTCGTAGAATATGTAGGAACCAATATGAACATCCAGGTTCCACTATTGGTTATTGACCGAGAATAGTTCTAGGTCATGTCTACATAGTTCTCGAACCCGTAGGGTCCGCACGCTTAACGTTACGATGACAGTTTTATTATGAGTTTATAAGTTTTGATGTACCAAAGGTTATTCGGAGTCCCGAATGTGATCACAGACATAACGAGGAGTCTCGAAATGGTCGATACATAAAGATTGATATATTGGACGGATATATTTGGACACCGGAAAGGTTCCGGATGAGATTGGGACTATACCGGAGATCCGGGAGGTTACCGGAACCCCCCGGTAAGTATATGGGCCTTATTGGGCCTTAGTGGAAAGGAGGGAGAAGGAGCAAAGGAGGGGGCGCCCCAAGCCCAATCCGAATTGGGAGGGGGGCCGGCCCCCCCTTTCCTTCTTCCCTCCCCTCTCTTCCTTCCTTCTCCTACTCCTAATAGGAAAGGGAGGGGGCAAACCTACTTGGAGTAGGTTTCCCCCTCCTAGGGCGCGCCTCCCCCTTGGCCGGCCCCCTCCTCCTCTCCCCCTTTATATACGGGGAGGGGGCACCCCATAGACACACAAGTTGATCTACGGATCGTTCCTTAGCCGTGTGCGGTGCCCCCCTCCACCATATTCCACCTCGGTCATATCGTCGCGGAGTTTAGGCGAAGCCCTGAGCCGGCAGAACATCATCATCGTCACCACGCCGTCGTGCTGGCAGAACTCATCCCCGACGCTTCGCTGGATTGGAGCCCAAGGGACGTCATCGAGCTGGACGTGTGCTGAACACGGAGGTGTCGTACGTTTGGTGCTTGGATCGGTCGAATCGTGAAGACGTACGACTACATCAACCGCATTGTCATAACGCTTCCGCTTAACGATCTACGAGGGTACGTAGACAACACTCTCCCCTCTCGTTGCTATGCCATCACCATGATCTTGCGTGTGCGTAGGAATTTTTTTGAAATTACTACGTTCCCCAAACAGTGGTATCAGAGCCTAGGTTATATGCGTTGATGTTATATGCACGAGTAGAACACAAGTGAGTTGTGGGTGATACAAGTCATCTGCTTACCAAAGATGTCATACTTTGGTTGGCGGTATTGTTGGATGAAGCGCCCGGACCGACATTACGCGTCACGCTTACGCGAGACTGGTTTTACCGCCGTGCTTTGCACACAGTGACTAGCGGTGTCGGTTTCTCCAACTTTAGTTGAACCGAGTGTGGCTACGCCCGGTCCTTGCGAAGGTTAAAACAGCACCAACTTGACAAACTATCGTTGTGGTTTTGATGCGTGGTAAGAACGGTTCTTGCTCAGCCCGTAGCAGCCACGTAAAACTTGCAACAACAAAGTAGAGGACGTCTAACTTGTTTTTGCAGGGCATGTTGTGATGTGATATGGCCAAGGCGTGATGCTATATTTTATTGTATGAGATGATCATGTTTTGTAACCGATGTTATCGGAACTGGCGAGAGCCATATGGTTGTCGCTTTATTGTATGAAATGCAAACGCCCTGTAATTGCTTTACTTTATCACTAAGCGGTAGCGATAGTCGTAGAAGCAATAGATGGCGTAAACGACAACGATGCTACGATGGAGATCAAGGTGTCGCGCCGGTGACGATGATGATCACGATGGTGCTTCGGAGATGGAGATCACAAGCACAAGATGATGATGGCCATATCATATCACTTATATTGATTGCATGTGATGTTTATCCTTTATGCATCTTATCTTGCTTTGATTGACGGTAGCATTTTAAGATGATCTCTCACTAAAAATTATCAAGAAGTGTTCTCCCTGAGTATGCACCGTTTCCAAAGTTTGTCGTGCACAGACACCACGTGATGATCGGGTGTGATAAGCTCTACGTCCATCTACAACGGGTGCAAGCCAGTTTTGCACACGCAGAATACTCAGGTTAAACTTGACGAGCCTAGCATATGCAGATATGGCCTCGGAACACGGAGACCGAAAGGTCGAGCGTGAATCATATAGTAGATATGATCAACATAGAGATGTTCACCATTGAAAACTATTCCTTCTCACGTGATGATCAGTTATGGTTTAGTTGATTTGGATCACGTGATCACTTAGATGACTAGAGAGATGTCTATCTAAGTGGGAGTTCTTAAGTAATATGATTAATTGAACTTAAATTTATCATGAACTTAGTACCTGATAGTATTTTGCTTGTCTATGTTTGTTGTAGATAGATGGCTCGTGCTGTTGTTCCATTGAATTTTAATGCGTTCCTTGAGAAAGCAAAGTTGAAAGATGATGGTAGCAATTACACGGATTGGGTCCGTAACGAGGATTATCCTCATTGCTGCCTGAAAGAATTACGTCCCGGAAGCACCGCTGGGTGCCGAACCTGCTGCAGGAGCAACACCGGATGTTATGAGCGTCTGGCGAGCAAAGTCGATGAATACTCTATAGTTCGGTGTGCCATGCTTTACGGCTTAGAACCGGGTCTTCAACGACGTTTTGAGCGTCATGGAGCATATGAGATGTTCCAGAGTTGAAGTTAATATTTCAAGCAAATGCCCGGATTGAGAGATATGAAGTCTCAATAAGTTCTACAGCTGCAAGATGGAGGAGAATAGTTCGTCGGTGAGCATATACTCAAAATGTGCGGGTATAATAATCACTTGATTCAAGCTGGGAGTTAATCTTCCGGATGATAGCGTCATTGACAGAATTCTCCAATCACTGCCACCAAGCTACAAGAGCTTTGCGATGAACTATAATATGCAAGGGATGAATAAGACAATTCCCAAGCTCTTCGCAATGCTAAAGGCTGCGGAGGTAGAAATCAAGAAGGAGCATCAAGTGTTGATGGTCAACAAGACCACTAGTTTCAAGAAAAAGGAAAAGGGAAGAAGGCGGGAACTTCAAGAAGAACAGCAAGCAAGTTGCTGCTCAAGAGAAGAAACCCAAGTCTGGACCTAAGCTGGCCGAGTGCTTCTCTTGCAAGCAGACTAGTCCTTTGAAGCGGAACTGCCCCAAGTATTTGGCGGATAAGAAGGATGGCAAAGTAAACAAAGGTATATGTGATATACATGTTATTGATGTGTACCTAGAGCTCGTAGTAGTACACGGGTATTTGATATCGGTTCTGTTTGCTAATATTTGCAACTCAAAACAGGAGTCTGGAATAAGCAAGCAATCGCCAAGGATGAGGTGACGATGCGGCGTGGGAAACGGTTCCAAAGTCGATGTGATCGCGGTCGACACGCTACCTTTACATCTACCTTCGGGATTAGTTTTAGACCTGAATAATTGTTATTTGGTGCGGCGTTGAGCATGAACATTATATCTGGATCTTGTTTGATGCGAGACGGTTATTCATTTAAATCGAGAGAATAATGGTTGTTCTATTTATATGAGTAATATCTTTTATGGTCATGCACCCTTGAAGAGTGGTCTATTTTTATTAAATCTCGATAGTAGTGATACACATATTCATAATGTTAAAGCCAAAAGATGCAGAGTTGATAATGATAGTGCAACTTATTTGTGGCACTTGCCGTTTAGGTCATATCGATTAAAGCGCATGAAGAAACTCCATCTTGATGGACTTTTGGAATCACTTGATTATGAATCACTTGGTACTTCGAACCGTGCCTCATGGGCAAGATGACTAAAACACCGTTCTCGGTACTATGGAGAGAGCAACATATTTGTTGGAAATCATACATCTGATGTATGTGGTTCGATGAATGTTGAAGCTCATGGCGGATATCGTTATTTTCTCACCTTCACAGATGATTTGAGCAGATATGGGTATATCTACTTAATGAAGCACAAGTCTGAAACATTTGAAAAGTTCAAAGAATTTCAGAGTGAAGTGGAAAATCATCGTAACAAGAAAATAAAGTTTCTACGATCGATCGTGGAGGAGAATATTTGAGTTACGAGTTTGGTTTACATTTGAAACAATGCGGAATAGTTTAGCAACTCACGCCACCGAACACCACAAAGAAATGGTGTGTCCGAGCGTCAGAATCGTACTTTACTAGATATGGTGCGATCTATGATGTCTCTTCTTGATTCTGGCTATCGTTTTGGGGTTATGCTTTAGAGGCGGCTGCATTCACATTAAATAGGGCACCATCTAAATCCGTTGAAGCGACGCCTTATGAACTTTGGTTTGGCAAGAAACCAAAGTTTTCGTTCTTAAAGTTTGGGGCTGCGATGCTTATGTGAAGAAACTTCAACCGATAAGCTCGAACCCAAATCGGATAAATGTGTCTTCATAGGATACCCAAAAGAGATGTTGGGTACACCTTCTATCACAGATCCGAAGGCAAGACATTCATTGCTAAGAATGGATCCTTTCTAGAGAAGGAGTTTCTCTCGAAAGAAGTGAGTGGGAGGAAAGTAGAACTTGATGAGGTATCGGTACTGCTCCTTATTGGGAAGTAGTTCATCACGAAATCAGTTCTGTGACAAATACACCAATTAGTGAGGAAGCTAATGATATTGATCATGAAACTTCAGATCAAGTGTCTCTTGAACCTCGTAGGTCTACGAGTAAGATCCGCACAGTGGTACGGTAATCCTGTTCGGAAGTCATGTTACTTGACCATGATGAACCTACGAACTATGAGGAAGCGATGATGAGCCCAGATTCCGCAAAATGGCTAGAGGCCATGAAATCTGAGATGGGATCCATGTATGAGAACAAAGTATGGACTTTGGTTGACTTGCCCGATGATCGGCAAGCCATTGAGAATAAATGGATCTTTAAGAAGAAGACTGACGCTGACGGTAATGTAACTGTCTATAAAGCTCAACTTGTTGTAAAAGGTTTTCGACAAGTTCAAGGGGTTGACTACGATGAGACTTTCTCACCAGTAGTGATGCTTAAGTCTGTCCGAATCATGTTAGCAATTGCCGCATTTTATGATTACGAAATTTGGCAGATTGATGTAAAAACTGCATTCCTGAATGGATTTCTGGAAGAAGAGTTGTATATGATGCAACCGGAGGGTTTTGTCGATCCTAAGGGAGCTAACAAAGTGTGCAAGCTCCAGCGATCAATCTATGGTCTGGTGCAAGCCTCTCGGAGTTGGAATAAACGCTTTGATAGTGTGATCAAAGCATATGGTTTTATCTGAGACTTTTGGAGAAGCTTTGTATTTACAAGAAAGTGAGTGGGAGCTCTGTAGCATTTCTAATATTATATGTGGATGACATATTGTTGATTGGAAATGATATAGAATTTCTGGACAGCATAAAAGGATACTTGAATAAAAGTTTTTCAATGAAAGACCTTGGTGAAGTTGCTTACATATTGGGCATTAAGAATTGGACTTTCACAAAGCACGTACCTTGATAAAGTATTGAAAAGTTTCAATATGGAAGAAGCGAAGAAAGGGTTCTTGCCTGTATTACAAGGTATAAAGTTGAGTCACACTCAATGCCCGACCACTGCAGAAGATAGAGAGAAAATGAAAGGAGTTCCCCATACTTCAGCCATAGGCTCTATCATGTATGCAATGCTATGTACCAGACCTGATGTGTGCCTTGCTATTAGTTTGGCAGGGAGGTACCAAAGTAATCCAGGAGTGGGTCACTGGACAACGGTCAAGAACATCCTGAAATACCTGAAAAGGACTAAGGATATGTTTCTCGTATATGGAGGTGACAAAGAGCCTACTAATGACGCACTACTGGTGTGCCATTAGTATCACGCCACTAGTATTTTTTACTAATGGCGCACCACTGGTGCGCCATTAGTATCTGATATACTAATGGCGCACCACGCATCGCCATTAGTATGGAACACCATCGCCATCGGTATGCCTCCTGGAGGGCATACGTAACCATGTCTTTGTCATACTAATGGCGCACTCTGTAGTGATGCGCCATTAGTATCCTTTGGTATACTAATGGCGCACCTTGAGGTGATGCGCCATTATTATGAATATTAGGTTTTTTTTACTTTTCTAATTTTTGCACAGGTTACAAAATATATTATTGGACAGAATATAGACAACAGCACACAGCAATAGCAGATTCATCGAATACAATAGAAGAATAGTCTCCGAATACAACTCATCATATTAGTCTCCGAATTCAAAAGACCGAACAAAGATAAAACATTACAAGTCTCAAGACCGCGAGTATCGAGTTTGTCTTCACATTACAAGTCGATATCGATCATCTAAACTACCATCACATAAAAGAGAGCTGCGGTCATCACGATGAGCATCATCGCGATTAAACTGGTCTTCATCCGGTTCCTCCAACGCTCCCTCCTCTCTCCCGCTAGATAGCGGGCGTATCTAGATTCCGCCTACACCCTAGTGGTGTACCCTTTATGTAATTACCGCTGAAGCGGTGAACTGTCTCCGACACTCCTCCCAGTCGTCGTAGACTCCGGGAACCTTACCCTTGTACACGACATACGACGGCATCTCTATGCACAAGCCAAACAACAGACAATACAGAAGCAATATGTAAGTATGCAACAAATGAATCGAAAGAGAAAAGAAAGACATTAATAGCACGATTCATAGTCCTACTAATAAATAGCATCGATTACATCTAAGTTGAACGACTGTCCAAACCAAAGAGACATACGAATTAAAGTTTAATTACAACATGAGCCAATCAATGTTTTAGAACTACACATCACTACTTTTGACTCGACTCATGGGACAGGAGCGTGGATGAAGCCGCCGTCTGTCGTGATGGTCATGAAATCGCGGTCGTTGTCAGCCTGCATTTGTAGCGTTCCGTGTATCTCACTGTTGGACGGTTGATATCTGAGGAAGAACTGCCCCGAGGTATGAAGGACATCTTGTTGGATGATGTCCGCAAACTCTGACTGGATGCGAAAAAATTCTTGTCTGATGTCCGCGTCCTAGATTGCCGACAAGCTTGCGGCCCAATCTTTGAGATTATCTGGTAGCAGAAGGTGATGATGGTCCCTTACGATCGCCCGCATGTGATGGAGGGTGTAGTAGGCATCCTTCTGACCGCCAGGAGGCTGCTTGAGGCAGCAAAACTTTGTATTGTGGGAGAACATGTGCTTAACGTACTTATGAACTGCCCTGGTGAAGGTGCCTCCAGATTTGACGTAGCCGGGGAGAACATCATCAAGAACTTTCTTGATATTTGTGTAGTCTATCTTGGAGTCACAGTTCGGGTCGAAATATGTGGCCATGGAATATTTCGGGCTTAAGAGGATGAGTGTGCAATGTGTGTCACTTCACAGAACACGGAATGTTAGAAAAAAAAGAACGATCGAAATCTAAGAAATCATATGTTACGGGGCGGTTAAGGGATGACTTACTCGGGAAAGTAAGCCACAAGGAAGTTATCCTTATCGGGTTTGCGAATGACGCCTTGAGGTGTGAACTCACGACTTGGCGGTCCCGAGCATTGCTCAAGAGCTTGGCACGCATGTAGAAGGGGTCGACTATCACGATGTCCGGGGTCTTGTCTCTAATGATCCGCATCTCCATACTCAGCGAAAATAGCCGAATGAAGGTGCACTAGTAGAAAACCACCAATCAGTCCGGTTCAGAGGGCCTTTAGTCGGTTCGGGAACCGGACTAATGGGTCGTTACTAATACCTCAACCCATTAGTCGGTTCAAACACGAACCGGGACCAATGTGCCTCCACGTGGCCTCAGGCGCCGAGCCCAATCGAGGCCTTTGGTCCCGGTTGGTGGCTCCAACTGGGACCAAAACGCATCCACGTGTGTCGCATTCGATGGCCTGGTTTTTGTTTTTTTGAAAGGAGGGGGTTGGGGGTTTTGGGGGTTTTGGGGGTTAATTTAGGTGTTTCAGTATATTGTGTTAGCTAGCTAATTAATAGAGAAGTGTCCTCTCTTAATTATGTCCGTGCTTGCTCGACGCCTCGTAGTATATATACATAAGTGATCGAGAGAACCATTGATCTGAAGTTAAGTCATGCATACCGAGAGAAGTGATCGATCGACCTCTCCTTCTCCGAGATTGGTCGAACAACAAGTTTCTTGGCTACATACATGTACAATCTATATAAGATCTCTTAATTACAAACCACTAGCATTTGAATTCAAGTTCCACATGGTATTCTCGGCTTTACCGATGGCGTGTTCAAGAAAGAATCCCGCCAATTCCTCTTGAATTGCTTTCATGCGATCTGGTTCTAGGAGATCATCCGCATCTGCCACGTCTAATTAATTTGAAGAAGGGGTTAATTAATACATATATATGAATGAAACTCAACAGAAATGATGGTGTAATAAAATGAAATTGTGAATATTATTCTTACGCACTTCATATTGTCTTCTAGAGTAGCCCCGCTTGTTTTTCAATGTCGCGTTGTGGATGAACTCGCACACGTAGTATCCACAGAAATCATTCCCTTCCTCCTGCCACAAGCACTTTACGAGAAATAGAGGTCAATCAAACTGATAATGAAGCATTATATAAATGGCATTGATGAAAGTATAGCTATAGAATCAACGGGAGATGCGCGCCAGTAGTACTTACTTTCGGGTATACATATTGCAGCTCCTTCGGCAGTCCCGGAGCTTGTGCGGTGAACTGTTTCCAAACCCTGCAAGACAAAGAAAATAATTATTATTACTTGAGATATCAGGAAATGAACAAAAAGTTGCCGATATGGTGCGATAATGATCGATTGAACTTACTTGCTGAGCATTTCACCATGTCCGCATAGGTCTTTGGGATCTTTCCGTCTGGAGTCTAAGACGGTTACTAGTCCACGCTCAAGCTTAATCTCCAGAAGAATATAGTGGTACCTACACGCATGCATAACTCATCAGTTACATTAACCTCGCTCGAGTAATAAGGAAAACCGAATATGCACACGACAGTAACACTCACGGGCCGTGGTAAGGAAAGAGTATGGTATCTTTGTTTTGATTTTTGATCAATGATTGTAGCAAGTTCTCCTCGGCCTCTTGGCGTGCTTTTCAACGAGAAAACATCTATGATATTTGTGTTAATGAACCCAATATCATAGATTTCATTTTTTTTTCGACGATCTTCAATCTGCATAATATATTGAGGATAATTAATTATAAATACATGCAATGAAAGAGCCGAGCTATATATACGAGACTAATGACGAAATAGTACTTACAGCAGTAGCAAAAGACCATTAATTTATCGAGGGCCTTTTGATTGAAGAACTCAAGAACTCCTCAAATGGAATAGACAACAGATCATTTGAAGCGAGGTCGTGCTCCTCTTTAATTTTCAGATACAAAGTGTTCGTCCCCTCGGACTCTCTGCGAGTTTTCATGTACCAACTGTGGAATCTTCGCATCATTGTTGTCGAGACTTTTCATCTTTGACGAGAGGCTTCCGTACTCAGATCTGAATAAGTCCACCTCCATGAAATCGGGAAGTGCATCGTCGGTGGGTAATCTTCAAGATTGCCATAACCGCCACCGTCCCGGAGGATTAGACACATTCAGCGGGGGCACGATTGCTGTGCTTGTTCGCCGAGATGGGCAATTTTTTCCCCTTTGCCCGTTTTTCTTTTAACCTTTTATCGGTGATGATAGTTCCCGACCGCTTGGCTTGGAGATATGTCATTGAAGAATGCGCTCATAGTTGGTTCTCGGCGGAGACTTTGGTGGTTTCCTCGGGGCATCGAGAGTGCGCTTTGCTTTCACCGGATCGACCTTCTCCTCCGGAGGTGGATGTATCTTTGCTTCAACCCTTCAAAGAACTCCTTCACTTGGGTCTGCACGATCGTATCGTTTTCCTCCTTGCTCCTCTCATACGGTAACTTCTCTACAGGCTTTAGAGGTGGACCGTGTCTGTATTGCCTCTCTCTTCTTGTGCTGCTAGACGCCGGAGCAGACGCGGCGCGGCTGCGGCGTCTGTCTTCCTTCGTGCTTGCTTACGAGGCGGAGGAGAAGGACTACGACGCGTCCGGAGCAGCCGGGCGGGCGGGTCTCTTCCGCCCTTCTTGGCGGGCGGAGAAGGAGGAGGCGGAGTGCCGCCACGCCGGGGAGAAGGGGCGGAGTGCCGCCACGCGTGCCTGATCTTCACTCGCCGGAGGAGGCGGTGGAGGAGGCGGAGTGCCGCCATGTGTGCCCTGATCGTCACTCACGGAGGAGGAGGCGGGAGGAGGCGGAGTGCCTGACTCGCGGATGAGGAGGAGGAGGCGGAGGCGTCCAGCCGAAGGTCGATGAGCTCCTTCCGCCATAGGCATGGAGTCTTGAGCGAACCCAGCCTAGTCTCCCTTCACCGGTAGGGTGCTCAAGCCGAGGTCCTCAAATCCTCCATTATTTCATCAACCATCACCTTAGCAAATCATACGGAATCGGTGGCGGTGATAAGTTGTGCGGGTCCACTAGGATAAACTTGGCCAACAGCCGCCTTGACCTTCAAATTCATGCATCGCGCCATAATGTGGCAATTTTGAGACTCCGTGATACCATCCACGGGATAGCTGGCGAGGCCGTCAAGACATGCTCCGGCTGAAGCAGCTCGGTGGAAGCAACGCTGCTTCTGCGCTGAGATGGCGGGGTAGCTTCGGGGGAAGCTTCGACATGTCGTTTGTTGCGATCTGCTGCTTCTCGTTCCTCTTCTCGATCCTCTAGCCCCATTACCCTTCCAAGCAGCGCCTGCATTTGGTCATGCTCCACTTTCTTCCTCCTCTCGTGGGTTTTGTAACCCCCTGCGTCCGGAAAACCAACCTTCCACGGAAGCGAGCCTGGCGTGCCTCGTGTCCGTCCAGGGTGCTCGGGATTCCCAAGGGCCATTGTGAGCTCGTCCTTCTCCTGTTTGGAAGGAACGCCTCGCTGCGCAAAGATCAATATATTGTCGAAGTTTCTTGACTGGTGTTTGCGATTGCTCGTTAGTCCCATCGACACTTTGCCTATTACGAGGTCCAAGGTTCCGCCAGCCCGAAGAACCAAGTCCGCAACGGTCCGGCCAGCGATCGCCTCGGGTTCGATCCCTTTTCAAGCAGATCATGCTCAGCCTTGGACCACTTAGGCGGGCTTTGAGGTAGCCACGACCCGTGCGATGGTGAAGCGTCTTCTTCGCAGCATTTTTCTTGTTTGTCTCCGACATCTTCTTACTCTTTTCCGATGTCATGTGGGCCACAAATGCGGGCGATGATCTTTGATCTTCTCATATTTGCCGATGAATTCTGGTGTCTCTTTTTCTTGACAAACTGGTTCAGCTCTTTCCTCCACCTCCTCATTAGGCCAGCCATCTTCTTAAGAGCACAAGACTTGATTAATTGCTCTTTAACGGCTTCTCCGGATCCTCCTCTGGCGGTAGGGTGAAATTTGCCTTCAGCTCATTCCAAAGATCTTCTTTACGCATATCATTGACATAAGACACCTCGGCGTCTTCATCCTTAGCAGAGCTTATACCATTCTTTGGATGCTGATCGGGATCTGTCCCTAACAAGAACCCCTTGAGCGAAAATGCCTTCTTTGTCCGGATGGGTTCAATCGGTTCGCCGTCGGGCGCGATTTCTATGATCTCAAACTTTTCATCCGAGCTCAACTTTTCTTGGGCCTCGTCTCCGTCAAGTTGTGCTCGATCCGGAGGGCTAGAAATTATAAGGAAGAAAGACGACGATTACTTAATATGTGTACATATACCAAAACAATGGATGCATCAATTAACTTGTCGTACGGGCTTAACTAATATATATATACCTGGCGGACTCGGTTCGGTGACTCGGCTCGCACGGTCTCCTTCGTCTTGTACCTCCATTGTGTCACCGGAGCCATCATGAACATAGTCCTCCTCTTGTACCGGCATTAATGAGTCGAAGCCATCATAATCATAGCCCTCTTCTTCATCCATCTGACCAATGGTGTCGATGAGAAATGGCGCAACATCATCACTTCCATTTGCGATTATTTCCCCAACATCGCTTCGCTTCTTCGTCTCGGGAGTGCTCCATAGTTTACGCAAATATTGACAACATGTCAATTATTATTCAACATCGTTTTCTCTCTAGGGTTTGGGTGTCCTCGAGAGTTTTGGTCGAGCGAGAGGGCGAGGGGGTGCTGCAGTTGTATCTAGAGGGGTTAATTATATCGACAACGACGCGACATACATATACATATCGGGAGGGGGTATCGGTACCACCCCTCGTGTTTAAGTTTCTTCTTTCTCCTTTCCTTTCTTTCTTCTTCTCCTCTTCTTTTCTTCTTCTCCCTCGAGAAAGGAAAATAATTAAGAAAAGGAAGAAAAGAGGAAGAAGGAAGAAGGAAGAAGAAGAAGAAGTAAAGAAGAAAAAAAGGAGAAGAAGAAGAAAGAATAGAGGAGAAGAAGAAAAATAGAATTTCTCCTTTCTCCTCTATTCCTTTCTTCTTCTCCTCTTCTTTTTCTTCTTTTTCCTCTTCTTATTTATTTCTCCTCTTCTTCCTCTCCTCTTTTCTCCTTTCTTCCTCTTCTTATTTTCCTTTTCCTCTCATTCTTTTATTATTGCTTGTTTTAAAAAAATGTTCAAATAGAAAATTCCAAAAAAAAAAAGGTTTTGCCTAATGCATTGTTCATATGAATATACCAACATTTGCAAATTCTACAATAATTAATATCAACAAAAAATCTGTGAACAGAAAAAAAACGAACTTTTCTAAAATCTATCTTTTGCATATATATAGCCACATATGAACAGAGCATATATACACACACATATATGAACAGAAAAAAACTAATAAAATGAAACATATACATAACACATATATGCATTGTTCATATGAACAGAAAAAAACTAAACTAATAAAAATGAAAAAAACAGAGCCAGCATATATATATATAGCCACATATATACATATATATATATATATATATACATTGAACAAAAAAGAAAACTAATAAAAATGAAAGAAAAAAAAAAAAGAGCCGGTCTGTGTGGCGGCTCACAATGGCGGCGGCGGAGCGCTGGGCGGCGACGGCGACGCGACGGCGAGGCGCGTGGCGTAGGGCGGGCGGCGACGGCAGCGGAGTTTCTGGCGGCGACAGCGGCAGAGCTGGCGGCGATGACGGCGAAGCGGGCTCGGGGAGGACGGCGACGACGGCGGGCGGCGGCGACGGGCGACGGCAGCGGCGGGCGGCGCTGCGGCAGCGTCGGGCAACTGGCGGCGTCGATCGTTCGGCGTCGTCGGGGGCAATGTGGCGATGAACGCAAAACTACAAAGTGCCACTTATATACAAGGAGATTGGTCGGTTGGTGGCACCAACCGTGACTAATGCCCTTTAGTCCCGTTGGAGCCACCAACCGACCAAAGCCTCAATTCGGCAGCCCAAAGGCGGGAAGCTGCGACCTTTGGTCCCGGTTGGTGGCTCTAACCGACTAAAGCCCCTTTAGTCGGTTGGCGCCACCAACCGGGACCAAAGGCCCCTGCGCTGCCCGCGTCGGGGCCAAAGTTTAGTCCCACCTCGCTAGTTGAGAGGGGAGCGCAGTGGTTTATAAGCCCCACTGCCGCTCCCCTCTCGAACTCCTTTGAACTGAAGGCTTATGGGCCTACTTGCTCCTTCGTTGCCTGTTGGACCTTCTGGGCCTTCTGCGGGCCTGAGTCCTGGCACGAAATAGGGATACCAGTCGTATTCAGGCCGTGGCGGCCCAGTAGGTGGCATTTTTTTTTCTTGCTTTATTTAATTTATTTTGTTTCTACTTACAACAAAATACTTATTGTTGTTTTTTTGTTTTGTTTTCTGCATTATTTATTTTCTTTTGTTTTTGCTCTATTTTTAAATCTTTTTGCTTCTAGTTTTAGGAAAATTATAAACTTTCTGTTAGTGCCATTACTAATTTTCAAATTTGAAAACACTTTTTTTTGTTTTCTGTCTTGCTTTATTTAATTTATTTTGTTTCTACTTACAACAAAATACTTATTGTTGTTTTTTGTTTTGTTTTCTGCATTATTTATTTTCTTTTGTTTTTGCTCTATTTTTAAATCTTTTTGCTTCTAGTTTTAGGAAAATTATAAACTTTCTGTTAATGCCATTACTAATTTTCAAATTTGAAAACACTTTTTTTTGTTTTTGTCTTGCTTTATTTAATTTATTTTGTTTCTACTTACAACAAAATACTTATTGTTGTTTTTTGTTTTGTTTTCTGCATTATTTATTTTCTTTTGTTTTTGCTCTATTTTTAAATCTTTTTGCTTCTAGTTTTAGGAAAATTATAAACTTTCTGTTAGTGCCATTACTAATTTTCAAATTTGAAAACACTTTTTTTGTTTTCTTTCTTGCTTTATTTAATTTATTTTGTTTCTACTTACAACAAAATACTTATTGTTGCTATTTTTAATTATTACGAGGGCGAACCATAAGACATTTCAAATGAACTCTGAAAAAGTTGAAAGTTGGCATGGTATCATAAATTGACCCACACATAGCATGTGCATGTACAAAACGAACAATGGTATCATACTCATCGATTTACAATATAATGGTATCATAAGCGAACAATAGTTGCGGAGAAAGTCTTCACTTTTTCTTCGCTTGTGTCATTTGCTTATTGCGCCGTAACCATGGATAATCTTCATCGTTTATCGGGATGTTGGGGTCAGCCTTGACTTTAAAGGAGGAATTTCATGAAACTTTTCATAATTTTTAGACATGTCATCTTGTCCTCCACTCCCACGATGTCCCTTTTCTGAAAAGAACTATGTGGCGCTTTGGCTCATCGTATGATGTATTTGCTTCCT
Organism: Aegilops speltoides; assembly: GCA_021437245.1. NCBI lineage: Eukaryota > Viridiplantae > Streptophyta > Magnoliopsida > Poales > Poaceae > Aegilops > Aegilops speltoides. The sequence goes on along the minus strand of CM038145.1, from coordinate 21,161,985 downwards.
TATCTTTTCTCTTTCTCGGTCTACTGGACATGTCCTTCACATAGATAACCTGTGCCACATCATTGGCTAGGACGAATGGTTCGTCAGTGTACCCAAGATTTTTCAGATCCACTGTTGTCATTCCGTACAGTGGGTCTACCTCTACCCCGCCTCCTGACAGATTGACCCATTTGCACTTAAACAAAGGGACCTTAAAATCATGCCCGTAGTCAAGTTCCCATATGTCCACTATGTAACCATAATATGTGTCCTTTCCCCTCTCGGTTGTTGCATCAAAGCGGACACCGCTGTTTTGGTTGGTGCTCTTTTGATCTTGGTCAATCGTGTAAAATGTATTCCCATTTATCTCGTATCCTTTCCAAATCAATACGGTCAAAGATGGTCCCTGGATAACAAGTACAGCTCCTCACAAACAGTCTTGTCACCTCGACACGTGCTTCCAACCAACTGCTGAAAGTCTGATGTGTTCACATGTAATCCAATCGGCGACCGCTCCGGTGTTTGAAGCGCAGATCGTTCTTGTGTTCATCGACATACGGGTCACCAAGGTAGAGTTCTCAGAGAAGCTGTGTCTTGGGCTTGAGACCAAGAATATCCGTCCTCGCATATTATTGAGTCCTTTCCAAGCGTGCCTTTTCGGTCAGTCTCCCCTCATACCGCAATTTAGGGAGACCTATCTTCTTAAGGCCGGAATGAAGTCAACACAAAACCCGATGACATCCTCTGTTTGATGGCCCATGGAGATGCTTCCTTCTGGCCTAGCGCGGACATATTTCTTTAGGACTCCCATGAACCTCTCAAAGGGGTACATATTGTGTAGAAATACGGGGCCCAGAATGATAACCTCGTCAACTAGATGAACAAGAACGTGCATCATGATATTGAAGAAGGATGGTGGGAACACCAGCTCGAACCGACAAGACATTGCACCATATCACTCCTTAGCCTTGGTATGGTTTCGGATCGATCACCTTCGAGATATTGCATTGAGGAATGCACATAGCTTCACAATGGCTAATCGGACGTTTTCGGTAGAAGCCCCTCAATGCAACCGAAGCAGATTGCGTCATAATCACGTGGCGATCATGAGACTTTAGGTTCGCAACTTTTTCTCTGCCATATTTATTATTCCTTTTATATTCGACGAGAAGCCGGTCGGGACCTTCATACTAAGCAGGCATTCAAAGAAGATTTCCTTCCCTTCTTTGGTAAGAGCATAGTGGCGGGACCTTCATCTTGCTTTGAGGCATGCCGTCTTTTTCGTGCAAACGTTGCGGTGTCCTCTCGTGCCTCACCAGTATCTTTTGTCTTCCCATACACGCCCAAGAAGCCTAGCAGGTTCACGCAAAGGTTCTTCGTCACGTGCATCACGTCGATCGAAGAGCGGACCTCTAGGTCTTTCCAAAGAGGGTAGGTCCCAAAATATAGATTTCTTCTTCCACATGGGTGCGTGTCCCTCGGCGTCACTCGGAACAGCTAGTCCGCCGGACCCTTTCCAAAGATTACGTGTAAATCATTGACCATAGCAAGTGCGTGATCACCGATGCGCATGGCGGCTTCTTCCGGTGATCTGCCTCGCTTTTGAAATGCTTGCCTTTCTTTCGACATTGATGGTTGGTCGGAAGAAATCGGCGATGGCCTGTACACATTCTTCCCGCAGCTTGCGGTATATACTATCGATGTCAAGTAAGCAGTGCGTGCATGCGTGGTATCCCTTGTTTGTCATCACGAAAGGTTCTTGAGAGCGGGCCAATCGTTGATGGTCACGAACAGCAACGCCTTTAGGTTAAATTCCTCCTGTTTGTGCTCATCCCGTCGCACACCGTTTCCATTCCACAGCTGTAAAAGTTCTTCAACTAATGGCCTTAGGTACACATCAATGTCATTGCCGGGTTGCTTAGGGCCTTGGATGAGAACTGACATCATAATTAACTTCCGCTTCATGCACATCCAAGGAGGAAGGTTATACATACATAGAGTCATGGGCCAGTGCTGTGATTGCTGCTCGCTCCCGAAAGGATTAATGCCATCCGCGCTTAAAGCAAACCATACGTTCCTTGGCTCACTTGCAAACTCATCCCAAGACTTTCTCTCGATTTTTCTCCATGCGACCCGTCGTGGGTGCTCTCAACTTCCGTCTTTCTTACGGTCCTCACTGTGCCATCACATCAACTTGGCATGCTCTCCGTTTCAGCAGACGTTTCAACCGTGGTATTATAGGAGCATACCACATCACCTTCGCAGAACCCTCTTCCGGGGGCTCGCCGTCAACATCACCGGGTCATCTCGTCGATCTTATACCGTAATGCACCGCATACCGGGCATGCATTCAGATCCTTATACGCACCATGTAGAGGATGCGATCATTAGGGCATGCATGTATCTTCGCACCTCCAATTCTAGAGGGCATCGACCTTCTTTGCTGCGTATGTCTTTGTCGAGCAATTCGTTATCCTTTGGAAGCTTCTTCTTCAATATTTTAAGTAGCTTCTCAAATCCTTTATCGAGCACAACATTCTCTGCCTTCCATCGCAGCAATTCCATCGGTACCTAGCTTTGTGTTGCCATCTTCGCAATTGGGGTACAACCCTTTTTGTGGTCCTCTAGCATGCGATCGAACTTCAGCTTCTCTTTTGACTTTCGCATTGCGTCCTTGCATCGACAATGACCCGGCGGAGATCATCATCATCGGGCACATCATCTGGTTCCTCTTGATCTTTAGCAGCTTCTCCGTTGCAGCATCATCATCGCACATCGTCTGGTTCCTCTTGATCTTCCGGAGCATCACCGTATTCAGGGGCACATAGTTGTCATCGTACTCTTCTTCTTCGCCGTCTTCCATCATAACCCCTATTTCTCCGTGCCTCGTCCAAACATTATAGTGTGGCATGAAACCCTTGTAAAGCGGTGGGTGTGCAGGATTTTCCGGTCGGAAGAAGACTTCAGATTCCCACATATAGGGCATGGACAACACATAAAACCATTCTGCTTGTTTGCCTCAGCCACTTCGAGAAAATTATGCACGCCCTTAATGTACTCGGAGGTGTGTCTTGAACAGTACATCCATTGCGGTTCATCTGTGCATTATATATAATTAAGTGTGTCAAAAATCATTAGAGAGATCATGAATAGATAATTAATTAAGTGACCAAATTAATAGAAGTTCATCATCACATTAAAACCAAAGTACATACATAGTTCTCATCTAACAACATAAAGCTCTGCAGAGCATCTAAATTAATTAAACCATACACCTGAAACTATGTAAAACATTTCAATGCGAAAACAAATGCGATCATAATCGCAACCAATGTAACAACCGATCCAACGACATAATGATACCAAGCCTCGGTATGAATGGCATATTTTCTAATCTTTCTAATCTTCAAGCGCATTGCATCCATCTTGATCTTGTGATCATCGACGACATCCGCAACATGCAACTCCAATATCATCTTCTCCTCCTCAATTTTTCTAATTTTTCCTTCAACAAATTGTTTTCTTCTTCAACTAAATTTAACATCTCGACAATAGGGTCGGTTGGAATTTCGGTTCAACAACCTCCTAGATGAATAAAATCTATGTCACGTTGGTCGGCATAATTGTCATAAATAATAAATGAACCAATAGTTATGAAAAGATAATATATACCACATCCGAATCATAGATGTGACGAGGGCCGACGGGGGCGGATACCAAAACCATCGCACTATATAAGATGCAATAATAAAAGTAAGAAAATTATACAAGTATATATCTATCTAAACATACAAATAAGAATATTTTTCCTTTCGGAAAGAAGATAAGAACAAGAGGCTCACCACGGTGGTGCCGCCGATGAGATCGGTGCGGGTGATCGACGACGTTGAAGACGGGGATGGGGCGTGACGGACCGCTAAACCTAGACAAATATGGAGGAAAATGGAGCTTGGCGGTCGAGCTTGGAGAGGAGAAACCTTAAGTAGTGTGGCTCGGGCATTCCATCGAACACCTTGTGTGCATATGAGGTGAGCTAGAGCACCACCAAGCCCTCTCCCCCTCGGCCGAAAAAACAGAGCAGTGTGCTCTGCTCTTGCGCGAGGGGGTATATATAGGCACCACCATTGGTCCCGGTTGGTCGCACGAACCGGGACTAAGGGTTTCCTTTGGTCCCGGTTCGTGCCACGAACCGGACGAATGATGGTGGGCCAGAGCGAGGATCATTGGTCCCGGTTCATCCCACCAACCGGGACTAAAAGGTCCAGACGAACCGGGACCAATGGCCCACGTGGCCCGGCCGGCCCCCGGGGCTCATGAACCGGGTCCGATGCCCCCATTGGTCCCGGTTCTGGATTGAACCGGGACTAATGGGCTGGACCGGCCTGGACCGTTGCCCCCTTTTCTACTAGTGGTGTAGTGCAGCAGACGAAGGTTAAACATAGCAAAGATGTCATCAAACCGCAGGATGATCGTACCCCCGATGTTGCCATCCACAAAGCCCTTGCCCTCTGGCACCTTGGCCACGAAAACCGGGTATGCCACATCATTCTCTCCGAGACGCTGCTTCTCCAAAGAAAGAACACTGTCGTGCAGACTCCGCATAACACCGGTTGTAGCATTGAGCATATTTGTCGGTAGCATCGCCCTACCCGCCACATGCACCCTCCTCGAGATACCCTTAGGTGAAGGTGGCCCGTCCTGAGCACGGATCGAACTCGGTGCCGGCTGGCTCGCACCGGCACCCTTGTTAGTCTTTCGTTTCCGTCCCTTCTTCTTGATCTGCTGTAATGGGATCGAGTTCTGCTCACAGACCGCCTTCTTGAGCGTGTTGGGGCTGATAATATTTCGCACCTCAGCTATCTGAGGCTCGGTGAAGGCAGGAGCTGGACGCGTCTCCTGAGAACTGAACGCCAGACGACGCCTGTTGCAATTGGATTTCTCCGCCATACCAGCTAGACCGCGGTCGTCTTGGTTGGGTTCTTGAGAAATAGGCCCGCAAAACTCGTCAGCGTAGGCATGTTCGGCAAAGTACTTATCGACATTGGTAAATGTACCGTCGTCGTTGTCGTCATCGTCCGGATCCTGTGCCATATGCATGTCCGGATCCTGTGCCATAGGGATGTCTGGCATAGGGATGTCCGACAGGTCTGGTAGCGTTGTGGCGTTCTTGCCATGGCTTGGAGCCGGCACGACTGGCGGTCTTGTCTGTGGGGTGGTGTCCCCCGCCCCCAAACGAATCTGGCTCTTCGGCCAAAGCAGGGGCCAGCTTACGCAGGCGCTGAGGGTCATCTCATCTTCTTCGTCAGCCCCAGCGGGTCGAATCGGAGATAACAGCTCGTCGCAGCCTGGCAGCACACGAACCACTTCAACCCTATACACTGTGGGTGGCATTGTATTACCGTGGAACACGGGGTTGCCCGGTTGAACGATTGTGCCCTTGGCGACATCGACCAACTCGCCGCCCACGAAGTGCAGAAGAGTGCAAGGAACGTCGGCGGCGCCCTGCGAAAACATGTAGGGCGTTAGGGATGCCCAGTTAAAGGCAAGGAGATGAAGTCATCGGCCGAGAGGCTTAGTTACCGTGATGCTGTCGAGCTCGGCTAATGTCGAGGCACCGCCAACGGCGGGAGTGCAATTGCCGGAGGGGCCGCTTGCTGGCGAGGTGCCGGCCGGCGTACACCTGGGTGCATTAAGCTCCAATGCCCGTGCCGGCGCCGAAGACACAAATACCGCCTCCGCCGGAGACACCAATGGCGCCGCTTGCGTGTTGTGCGAGTTGCTGGCCGTGAAGCTGGGAACCGAGGGAGGCCCCTATTGGCCGCCCGCAATCCACGGCGTCAGCCCATGAATCAACGTAGGCACCATGGCGTTGAGCTTCGTTCCCAGTTGTTGTTCCACTTGCTCTTGGACAAGCTCCGGAATCTGCACCACTTGTGCCTTGAGTGCTTCAACCTCGCGCGATTGGCTTTCCGAGCTGGTCTTTTTCTCCTTTCGCCCACCAGCGGTATAGTATGACGACCATTTTGTGGTCAAGCCTTTGCCGGCCACACGACCAGCTGACGTCGGCTTACTGAGCTTATCCTTGTTTTTCATTATGTTCAACGCCCTATTTAAAGGGGTGTCGAAAGGGGAGCTCTGTGACGACCCCGCGCTACTGCTTTTAGTGTCCTGCGGAAGGAACGTGAACCATTTAGAAATATTGGGGATTAATTAGAATGCAACCGTATGGAGCTAATTACGTGGGGGAGTATTCCTTACCAGAACAAGCTCAAGCGCCCTGATCTTCGGATCCGTGGTAAGCTCCTTTGTTACCGGGTCCTCCTTGTACTGGGCCCTGAGAAAGTTCCTGGTCTGCTTGTCACGGTATTTCTCAAAGCAGGGCGGTAGGCCTTGCTCGGCATGCTCCGCGTCCTCCTTGTCCCATATAGGCTCCGCCACTCTGTAACCGTCGGGACCGAGTTGGTGGACCCCTAAGTTCAACTGCCGCATTTCTTTCCCCCACTGACTTGATTCGGAGGTTGTGCTGCTCTTGCACTTGATCTTGAACTCCGTGTACTCATCTTCGCTCATCAAAAGATATTTTGCCTTGATCTTGTCATAACTATCACCTTTTTCAATCATTGCCTTCATCGTGCTTCTCCAAGTAGACAGGGCCGTGCTCATCCTCGTGAGGGCGGCACTGTTCACTTTATTCCCTGAGAGGCGTGTGTTTGCAAACTCAACGGGGAACTTGTATCATTCGTGCAGCTTCGTGAAGAGGAGGATGCACAAATTCCCTCGGTCCTTATGCCTTAGGTCTCGGTGTTGATCGAGATGGTGCTCCGGAGAATGCACCCGAGCTGAACCGAGTACCCCTTGACTACTTGTTTGGGCTCGTCAGATTCCCGTCGGAGTCCACTTCAGTAAATTCCTCCCTGACGGTGCCGAGCACGCTCGGGCGGCGGTCCTTCCGTTGCCTCTTCGGTTGGCTGCCATCTGTGCGTGCGCCGCCACCATCAGTGGTGGCATCCTCGGCGGCACCATCAGTGGTGTCATCCCCGACGCCACTAGGTGTTGTGTAGTCAGGATCGGGTCTTCCGCGGCGTCCTCATAGCGGTGATGTTCTTTCTCCAACTCCTGGGACAGCTCCCAGAATTGCTTGCCGCCCGAACCGCCGGCCTCATTGTTGTGGGCCATGTTTCGCTCTAAATAGGAAAAAAGTTTGGTCAAAAAGTTTGTTATTGTCAAGGAACAAGATCATGGTCTCATCATTTAGGGTTTGTTGACACCGAGGCATCCTAAAAGCTAAGCTTTTATCATTTAGGGTTTGTCGACGCCGAGGCACCCTCAAAGCCTAAGCGTACATCATTTAAGTTCTCATCGACACCGAGGCATCCGAGGAAGCGAAGTTAAGTTTTCATCATTTAGGGTTTATTGATGCCGAAGCACCCTAGGTTGGGCCTAATCAGTTGGCACTAATCACTTTGCTCTATTGCCACCTACTATGTTGGGTTTATCATCTAGGGTTTATCGATGCTAAGGAGAATTCTAAGTTGGGCCTAATCACTTGGCTCTATTGCCACCTATGGTTTAATGCAGCAAGAATGGCGGGGCAGTTGATCCTACATAACTAAGTACTAAGATACCCCGGCCCATGCATTACTCGCAAGTACCCCATATGTCCTATTTTTAGCAAAGTCATGCTAAAATTCACGGAAAATTTCAGCATGACCTTTGCTGAAAATAGGACATATGGAGTACCCGAATTTGCCGGAACGGAAGTTAATCGACATTCTGGCAAACTCAAGGGCCTCTCGGGGTACCTGCAATATCATCACGACACAATGGTCGGAGACAAAACCCAGCAAACTAGCAAGATGATCATCATCTTTGCAAGTCATTACTTGTCAAATACAGAAGAAGGAACAATTTATTTGTGACATAGTTGGCCCATACAGAAGAAGCAACACCCTGCACTAGCCTAAAAACAAGTGAAGTTTCACCCGTAGAAGAACAACTTCATAAAATCAAAGAAGTTGCTATGTTTTTTCTACTGCTAGGAAAAACATCACTCATTGGAAATGAAAATCTCAGTACCAGCATTTTGAACTTTGAAATGAAATAAAGTAGTAGTATTAGTAGTATATGGAGTAGTATCTTGTCATGTGCTATCTCAAGCGAGCATGGAAGCAAGTTTTGCCTCGAGAGACCGCAATAGCTATGTTTTTTCTCAATTCAGATATCTAACCACAAAAACTGGATATCTTGTCAGTAAAACAAATAAACTCAAATTATGAGGCGAGATAAAGCTGCATAGGTATGAAAAGAAGTAGTCTGTACTATCAAAATTTAGAGACTAATTACCGTTAGACACATCAGCTATTTCGGTGTCACTAGGTTCAGTAGAAATGTCATCTTTAATCACATCACTAGATTTCACAATTCTAGAAGACTTGTCTTCCTCTTGATATCTTGGAACTAGAAACTCACAAACATCTTTATAGCCTGTATTTTTTCTGAATGAACTCTTCCGTTGTAGCCACAAGATTGGCAGCATGTTTAAGTTTTACGACACTCATCCTACCATAATCCTACCATAATCAGTACTAACTCCCTCCCCGTGCACCCTGCAATTTATGCTAACCAAGCACCTGCATCTACAGATGCTCCATCCACTTATGCAGAATAGAATCGACCACACAAGACACAAGGTTAAGCAGAATAGAATCGATCACACACACATACACGAGAAATTTGCACTAAAAACAATGGCTGGACAAAATACATAGTGGAGGCGCGGCCCGAGCGTAGTGGAGGCGCTTGATCGCGGTCTTGGGCCAGCGCTGGCGGGGCCAGGGGCCGAGGAACACGGCGCAGATAGTCTGACAGATCTCGGCGATTTAAATCGAAGGAGAGGGGAACCGGTGTAGCTCACCGAGAGGAAGACGATGGCAAGCTCCTGCGGGGCCGGGGTTGACGAGGTGACGTGGATCAACGGTGAGGCCGCGGTGGCCGGAGGTGGAAGAAGGCACAGACGCCATAGACGGTGGAGGCGTCGGTGTCGTAGAGGCGCCGGAGACCTTGCCCTGCGAGACAGAGAAGGGGCCGTCAGCTGCGCAGGCGGGGGGCAAGGGGAGGAGGAGGAGGGGCAAGGTGAGGAGGAGGGTCGGGGGGCGTACGGTGCTGCGTCGCTGCTCGGCACCGATGGCGAGGAGGAAGGCGGGGGTGGAGTCCCGGGGTCGGGCGGCGGGGGGCGGGGCGGCGGGGTGGAGTCCGTGGGGTCGGGCGGCGGGTCGTGGGTCGGGCAAGGCGCGGTGGATCTGGCGAGGGAGAGAGGGACGAACACTACTAAGAAAAGGGCTATAGATAGGATTGACACTAATGGCGCACCAGGGAAGTAGTGCGCCACTACTATATACTAATGTTGCACCAGCTGGTGATGCGCCATTAGTGTGGAAGACACTAATGGCACACCACATAAAAGGTGCGCCACTAGTTATAATTTTTTTTCATTTTTACATACATACTAATGGCGCATCAGACCGAAGTGCGCCATTACTAGTTCTAACTAGTAATGGCGCACCAGACAAGGAGTGCGCCAGTACTGATTTTTTTTTCAAAACTACTAATGGCGCACCGAGTAACAGTGCGCCATTACTAGTTTAAACTAGTAATGGCGCAGTACTACGCGGTGCGCCATTAGTATATATATATATATTGCACTACTACACGACTATCTCGATTCTGAGATATCTCATGAGGCGTGTAGTCCACGGATTTTCGGATGCGTAAGGTGCATGGATGACACAACGTATCGCCAGCTAGATAGAGATCCCGGGTCTTCGAAAACCGTGTTCATGGGACATCGACGTCCCCCTCGCCGCCGACGATCAACCGCACCCTCCCCCGCTCCACCGGCCGCCGCCGACCCCCGGCCCGCACCCTCCCCCACTGCACCGTCGCCGATGACCCACCGCACCCTCCACTCCACCTTTTTCATATTCATAAATATTTTCAAATAACAAATTGGAACATATTTTTTGAAAAAAATATTACTATTTTTATAAAAAAATATATTACTATTATAATTTAAACAAGTTTGAACATATTTAAACACAAATAGATATCAAACAGCATTTTATACAATCGAGAAATGATCCGGTCCCCCACTCCACCATCGCCGATGACCCACCGCACCCTCCCTCGCTCCACTGCCGCCACCGCCCCCCGCCCGCACCTCCCCACTTCACCGCCGCCGACGATCAACCGCACCCTCCCCCGCTCCACCGGCCGCTGCCACCGACCCCGGCCCGCACCCTCCCCCACTCCATCGTCGCCGATGACCCACCGCACCCTCCACTCCACCTTTTTCATATTCATAAATATTTTCAAATAACAAATTTGAACATATTTTTTAAAAAAATTATTACTATTTTTATAAAAAAATATTAATGTTATGATTTAAACAAGTTTGAACGTATTTAAACACAAATAAAAAAACATTCTAGTGGCGCACCGCTACACCTATTCCCCCCCCCCCACTACACCTATTCCCCTCCCTTCCTTCCTCCCCAACCAGACACACACCCTTGCTCTTGCCCCCATCCGTCCCCTGCCGCCCCCGACCCCAGGAATCCACCCCGCCGCCCGCGCCCCCCACCACAGCTCCCAGCCGCCTCCCGCCCCCCACCCCCCCACCACCGCAGCTCCCCACGCCGCCCCCCACGCCCCAGGCCCGAGCCGAGGAGGAGGAACGGGAGGAGGACGAGGAGGAGGAGGAGACGACGACCGCCTCTACCTCAGCTCAGCTCTGCTGCGGCGTGGTCTTGTGCCGGCCCCGAGCCCTAGGGATCCGGCACGACCGCGGCTTCCTCCGGTTCCAAGGCGGCCGTCCGGCGCCGTGTACGCCCTCGACTGCAGGTGAGCCCCTCTCCTCCACTTCCTTCTTCTTCTTCTTCCTCTTGTCCTCAACCTCTACTCTGAGTCTCGACCGCTGTGCAGGCCCCATCCATCTCCGGGGAGCCCACCACACCATTTGACAGGAAGCACCACCGTCGTCACCGAGCCACTCCACCGGCAGCCACCATCCTCACGCGCTTCCTCCTCGAGCAGGCCTCCCCGCAAGCGTCACCGAGCACCAAGCCACGGGTCTGCCCCCTCCACACGCCCCTGAAGCAGCAAACCCTCGGCCCTCCTCTCCAGCGAGCAGATCTGCATCCTCAACATCTTTTCCCTGGACATACCTGCCTCTTGTAATTCAAGTGATAGCCTGACAGCTGACATTTTGTTGCAATTTCTATGTTTTTTTTGTTCTGAATGTGCAGCTACGCAATGTGTAGAAGTGGTACAGGCCTGTAGTTAGAACAAATCATCAATTTTTAAATGCTTTGATCTAATAACAACGAAAAAACCATGAGCCAGTCACGTTTGAAGGTTCTTTGGTTACTAGCAACTAGCATTGCTAGATGAGTTCTTCTGCTATCTTGTGATAATTGTAGTAGATTATAGCTTGCTTCAGTTTGTCATCATAAGTTGGTTAATTCGATATGCAGTTAACTTGATCATAGTTAGTTTACCGAATTGTTTAACAAAAAGGAGATCCAGCATGCACAATATCCTTCACTATATACTAATCTTTGTATGCCCAGGCACATTGATGCATCAGCCCTGTAAGAAGCATCAGGGAAACAGAGGTTGGTTGTGGCAATTGTCACATTAGCCTTGCGCTCTCCGACCAAATGTAAGATATGCAACAAATAACGGACAAATACCTAACAGTTTTCTAGAGCTAGCGAAGAGATTAAAATCTCTGTGAGATATTCATAGCCATGAAGCCCAGTAGCCTGTAGTTCACTAAACTTATAGCCCAAGATCCAATTTACATGCTATACTCTTCAGCAACATTGCTTGCTAGAACTACTGTCACATGTGCACTTGGCAGGTATCACATGTTTTAGAGCAGTATCTGCTACTACAACCTGAGGGTTTTCTTAGCTAAATTAGGCTATATTCGTTTTGTGTCAGCTCCTTGCTGTCCATGTTAACTTCTTTTCATGGTACCCATAGATTTGACTTTCAGTGTTGGTGATTCTGCAGTTGCTGTAGACTACTATAGTGATGAGTGTCTAGCTTTTGTAATCTACACTTCTTGCATAAGGATTTGCATGTGCCTTTGTTCCATGAGTAATTTTGGGACTTGGGAATTGGTTCTTTCTTACTACAGTATTGCTGCTATAGTATGGCTCTGTTCTTGGTGGAGGTTTCATTACTTGTTTTGTGTGGCTTAGGTTATATTTCAGTGGAATTTGTGTGATATGTTTGGCTGGACTATGCTCTTTTTACAGTTATAGTGTTGTCACTTTACAGCTTGCATGCTTTCCATACCGGACCATCGGTGTTCATTGTTATGATAAACTGTTCAATTCTTTGTATGGTTCTGTCTTTTTCTATGATGGCAAGGGACACTTGGTTGCGTATGCCTTGAGTTGGGTTTTATGGGTCAAACAATCCATTTTGACAAGGCTCATTGATGGGTACTTTTTTTGGGTGCATTTATTTATATTATATGATATTGCTTCTATATCGATCCACCATTGCTTGTACTAGTTTGTCAAGAATACATGTCATATATAGCAGAGAGCACCACAAGTTAAACAACTCAATCTATTAGTATTTGTCTGCATTTTCTCACATTCTTCTTGTATCTGATCCAGTATTGCTTGTAGTGGTTTGTCCAAAATGTTGAATGATACTGCCTGGAGATGCATATATTGTTTCACCTCTTCAGAGGCCAACGTATTTTCCATGTTGTGATGGAGGCCTTTTTTTAACACTGGGCTTTGCCACCTGTTGTTTGTCTTGTAAATATTGGACAGAGATTTAAGCAAGTAGCACATTGCCTTGTCCACCTGGGATAATGATTTTGCAGGTACCCCGAGAGGCCCTTGAGTTTGCCGGAATGTCGATTAACTTCCGTTCCGGCAAATTCGGGTACTCCATATGTCCTATTTTCAGCAAAGGTCATGCTGAAATTTTCCGTGAATTTTAGCATGACTTTGCTAAAAATAGGACATATAAAATACTTATGACTAATGCATGTTATCATGCATGTTTTATGATCTGTTGTAAGGGTACTAATTGGTCTCTTCTGCTTCTTATCAGAGATGGCGGGAAGAAGCCACCGCCGCTCTGCGACACCGCAGTACGAGTTGGATGCTTCCGAGTTCTTCACTATCATACTTGAGACTTCAGTATCATCCATGACGCAGGTATATAAAACGAGAGATCTCCCCTTCACCCATCTCATTATGATATCTGTTGTTTGCTACATCACTCATTGTCCCAAACTGCAGAGGCTGCCTGACAGTTTTATGAACATGCTGATGGGGTGAAGATCTGCCAAATAATGTGAAGCTGCGACAGGCCGGCAGCGGGTTTCGCAGGCAGTCGGATGTGGAGTTGGTGATCAAGGAGGGCCACATGTACTTGTCTCGTGGGTGGGAGAAGTTCTATCGTGCCTACGACCTGCGGCTGGGGTACTTCCTTCTCTTCAGGTACGACAACGACGCCACCATGCTCATCGTGAAGGTGTTCAACACGACTATGTGTCGCATGCGCTATCTTGGACGATGATGATGCGATGCGTTCGCCTCTTCTTGTTCCTCTACATTTGGATTTGTCTCACATCGATTGTTAACGGTCATTGTTGCATTTTGGACGGTAATGGGAGCAACAAGATGACAGCTACACCAAAGCAGCGGCGACTATGGTCATGTGGCAGCAGCGATTCGGTCAGAAGCGGCAGCAAAGAACGCTTCGCATTAGCATAGACTACAAGAAGGATGATCCGGACTGGAGTCGGGAGAAGAGGAGCAGAGTGGGGATGAGGATCTGCGGGATGACGATGGGCATCGGTGAGGATGACCTAAGCGCTGGTGGTGGTGACCAAGGGCAAGAGATGGTGGTGGCTGACCATGGGCAAGAGATGGTGGTGGCTGACCATGGGCAAGAGATGGAGGTGGCTGAGGATTACCTAGCGATGGTCATGCCTGAAGGTGGCCTCACGATGGTGGTGGTGCCTGACAATGACCACGCACCGGTGGTGGCGCCGGCGATCCCACAGCTGGGTGACATGACCACACCAATTGTGGTATAAGACTACATCCCACTGCCTCCACCGCCTCGCCACTCTTGGCGTATCAGGCTGAGGAAGAAGAAGGAGAAGGAGAAGAACAATGCATGAGAACTGAACTTTGTCAGGTATGTCAGATCTCCAAAATGATATATATATATATACTTAGTTACCTATGTTATCTCTAATATGCTTAGTTTCCTATAGGTTAGCTTCATTTTACCTAAGTTGGCTCTAATATGCTAACTTAGAGCTTAATTATATGCTTTGTTTCCTATAGGTTAGCTCCAAAATAACTTAAGTTAGCACAAAATGATCAAGTTTACATGATAAGCTTATAGTCTTTTTCTTATTCTTCTTGTTTTCCAAAATGACATAGATTAGCTTCATTTTACCTAAGTTGGCTCTAATATACTAACATAGAGCTTATATGCTTAGTTTCCTATAGGTTAGCTCCAAAATAACTTATGTTAGCACAAAATGATCAAGTTTACATAATAAGCTTATAGTCCTTTTCTTATTCTTCTTCTTTTCCAAAATGACATAGGTTAGCTTCATTTTACCTAAGTTGGCTCTAATATACTAACTTAGAGCTTATATGCTTAGTTTCCTATAGGTTAGCTCCAAAATAACTTATGTTAGCACAAAATGATCAAGTTTACATAATAAGCTTATAGTCTTCTTCTTATTCTTCTTCTTTTCCAAAATGACATAGGTTAGCTTCATTTTACCTAAGTTGGTTCTAATATGCTAACTTAGAGCTTATATGCTTAGTTTCCTATAGGTTAGCTACAAAATAACTTATGTTAGCACAAAATGATCAAGTTTACATAATAAACTTATAGTCTTCTTCTTATTATTCTTCTTTTCCAAAATGACATAGGTTAGCTTCATTTTACCTAAGTTGGTTCTAATATGCTAACTTAGAGCTTATATGCTTAGTTTCCTATTGGTTAGCTCCAAAATAACTTATGTTAGCACAAAATGATCAAGTTTACATAATAAGCTTATAGTCTTCTTCTTATTCTTCTTCTTTTCCATAATTCTTGTTATTCTTCTTCTAGTGTTCTTCTTCTTCTAGTATTCTTCTAGTCTTCTTCTTCTTCTTCTTCTAACTTCTTGTTTTGTTTTTTTGCAGATTTGATTTAATTCACGGAAGCTTGCATGGATGGAGTGCTTCTTTTCCATTTGTGTTTTTATTTTGTATCAATGTGAAACTTTTGTGAATTGATGGATAACGGTGTTGGATGAACAATGTGAAACTTTTGTAATATGTAACGATGGAACTATGTGTTGGCTATGTATGTATATATGATGGAACTTGTGTGTTGGCTATGATTGTTATATGGATGCTTGTTGTATATATATGTGTTGGATTTCACATATGTGAAATAGTGACCTGACATTAAGAAAAAAAATTAAAAAAATTGTTACTAATGGCGCACTACCATGTGGTGCGCCATTAGTATAACAGACACTAGTGGCGCACTATGGGCAAAACTAATGGCGCACCAGTGGTGCGCCATTAGTAAAAAATACTAGTGGCGTGATACTAATGGCACACCGGTAGTGCGCCATTAGTAGGCAAAACCGGTGCGCCATTAGTAGGCCTTTTCCTAGTAGTGGAAGGGGATCTGGCGAGGGAGAGGGAGGAATTAGCTAGGGGGAAGCTTACTAATGGCGCACCACCCATCGGTGCGCCATTAGAAATCTTTTTTTTAATAGCAATGGCGCACCCCACGTCGGTGCGCCATTAGAAATCTTTTTTTAGATATCAATGGCGCACCACCGGGCCGGTGCGCCATTAGTATGTTTTTTTCTAAATGAATATGAATATGAAACATTAATATTTTTTATAAAAACAGTAATAATTGTTGTTTAACATCAATTGTAGTCTACACTTTATTTATTATTTTTTAGAAAATGAATATGAATATGAAACAGTAATAATTTTTTATAAAAACAGTAATATTTTTTTAAAAAATATCATCAAATTTGTTACTTGAAAATATCATCGGCGGCGACGGTGGAGCGGGAGGTGCGGGGGTGCTCGTTGGCGGTGGAGCGGGAGGGTGCGGGGGCGGGTGCTCATCGGCGGTGGAGCGGGAGGTGCGGTGGGTCGTCGGGCGGTGGAGCTAGCGGGAAGGGTGCGGGTGGGATCGAGATCGAGATGCAGGGGGATAGCGATCGAGATGGAGGGTGATCGAGATCGAGATGGAGGGGGAATCGAGATCGAGATGGAGGGGGATCGAGACCGTGTGTCCTCATGAATTCAAAAAGTGCCCATGAAATTTAAAAATATTCATGATATCAAAAAGTTCCCTTGAAATACAATCGAGAAATGAAGACTACGATTTAAATACAATCGATCTTAGCTAGCTATCTGTTCACAATCTTCTTGCCCTTCTTTTTCGCAAATGGAGTTCTTCTGTGGAATGGACGTCCTTTAGGTAGGGTGGTCCTGCTTCTTCTTGTGGTGTGTGCTGCTACTTCATCGTCGTCGTCATGTTCGATCTTCGGGTCACCGTACTTGTCAAAGTCTTGCTCATTGGCTACTCGATCCATTCCGATGATCTTCCTTTTGCCTCTCCTCACAACAACACGACTGGGCTTTGATGGGTCGGTAATGAAGAAGCATTGGTCCACTTGGGAAGCCAGTACCCATGGCTCATTTTTCACGGTGACGTTTGCGCCCGCCGTCTTGGATTTGACTTCGGGTATAACCATGGTGGTGAAATACCGGTCTTCTTTTAGGACGCTCTTGGCCCATCTGACACGGAACATCGGGACCTTCTCTCCAGCGTAGCTTAGCTCCCAGATCTCCTCAATCCTTCCGTAGTATCGGTCCTTGTCATTACCGGTGTAGGATTCCATCATTACCCCGGAGTTCTGATAACCATCGCTCTTCATGTCCTTGTCCTCGGTGTAGAATGTGTATCCGTTGATATCATACGCCTCATAGGTCATCAGGTTGTGCTCGGCGCCCTGTGACAAGGCGAATATGAGTTGTTCTTCCGTGGAAGAATCCTCATGTAAATGGTACGACAGAAGCTTCTGCTTGAACCAACGCGTGAAACATGAGTTTTGCTCTTTGATTATATCTCTGTCCGTCCTCTGTTGGCCTCGGTTATTGTAAGTCTTCTCAATAAAGGTTTTTTGCTCTACCACCCAAGGATCGACCACGTCTATGTGTTGTAGCGCGACTAGGTTTGCTCTTTCAAAGTCGGCGAGTCGACCCTCGAAGTTGACATGCATTTAGCGGCGACCCTCACGGTGACCCCATCCAGCGTGCCAGCCGAGGTGCCTGTTGACGGGCAGACCAACGGGGTTCTCGATGCCTAGATAACTTGTGCAGTAGGAGATGCACTCTTTGGTCAGAAAGCCCCTGGCTATACTTCCCTCTGGACGTGACATGTTGCGAACGTATCCTTTGATGACACCATTCATCCTTTCGAACGGCATCATGTTGTGCAGGAACGTCGGCCCGAGTTGGATGATATCCTCCACGATATGGACCAGCAGATGCACCATAACGTCGAAGAATGCGGGCGGGAAGTACATCTCAAGCTCGCATAGTATCACCACGATCTCTTCCTGTAGCCTACTAAGTTGCCTCACGCCAATCGACTTCTGAGAGATGGCGTCAAAAAAGTTGCATAGGCCAAATAGCCTTTCATGGACGTGCGCGTCCATGATCCCACGGATTGCAACTGGAAGTATCTGCATCATCAGCACGTGACAGTCGTGAGACTTCATCCCGCTGTACTTCTGCTTCGCTGGGTCTAGGTATCTACTTATCTTCCCTGCGTAACCGTAAGGAAGTTTTACTCCTACGAGGCAGGTGAAAAACTGCTCGATCTCCTCCTGACTTAGAGTGAAGCACGCGGGAGGGTAGTCATTTCCGATCTTCTTGGCCTTTTTGCCTTTGCGACGACTTTCCGTGTCCTGCTTCGCCTCATCATCATCATCATTAGCGTGAAGCTCCTGCCTGATGCCCATTGATTTCAAGTCTGCCCTTGCTTTCGGCCCATCTTTGGTCCTCTCTGGCATGTTGAGCAGGGTACCAAGCAGTCTCCCGCACACGTTCTTCATGATATGCATGGCATCAAGGCTGTGAGGCACACGGTGGATCTTCTAGTACGGCAAGTCCTAGAAAATAGACCTCGTTTTCCATACCTTCAGCAGCGGCTCTGGCGCCTTTCGCTTCTTTCCCGGCTCTGGCGCCTTTTGCTTCTTTCCCTGCAGTGGGCAATCTTTCCAATTTTTCAATAGCTTGTCTATTTCCTCGCCGCTCCTCGTATGCGGGCGTCTTCGGGGTTCGGTTTCACCATCGAATAGATCCTTGCGTTTCCTCCACGGGTCATCATCGCGAAACCACCTTCGATGTCCCATGAACACGGTTTTCGAAGACCCGGGATCTCTATCAAGCTGGCGATACATTATGTCACCGATGCACCTTACGCATCCAGAAAATCCGTGGACTACCTGCCCCGCAAGATATCCGTAACCGAGATATTCGTGCACCATCGTGAGCAGTGCGGCTCTCATAGGGAAATATTCTTTCTCTGCGGCGTCCCACGTATTGGCTGGCATTTTCCATAGCGTGTCTAGCTCCTCTTTCAGCAGCCCCAGATACAGATTGATGTCGTTCCCTGGTTGTTTCGGCCCTTCAATTAGCATACTCATGTGAATGTACTTCCTCTTCATGCACAACCAGGGGGAAGGTCGTACATCCACACAAACACAGGCCAGGTGCTATGTGTGCTTCTCTGGCTGCCAAACGGATTGACTCCATCGGTGCTCGCGCCCAGCACAATGTTCCTTGGATCCTTCCCAAATTCTGGGTCTTCGAAGTCCAACGCTTGCCACTGGCTCGCATCCTTAGGGTGACTTAGCATCTTGTCTTTTTTATTTATCTCCGGATCATTTCCGTCATCTTCCCGCTTCTTCTTCTCCCTATCCGCGTTGCCAACGCAGGAGCTTTGCTACCTTAGGGTCCGCGAAATACCGCTGCAGATGAGGAGTGATCGGAAAGTACCACACCGATTTCCGAGGAGCTTTCTTCCTCTTCTTGTATCGAGTGACGCCACACACCGGACATATGGTATACTCCGCGTGCTCGTCCTGATAAATGATGCAATTGTTCATGCACACATGGTATTTCACGTGCGGTAAATCCAGAGGACACACGATTTTCTTTGCCTCCTTGAAACTGGTCGGGCACTTGTTCCCCTTGGGAAGACGTTCGTGCCAGAATGACATGTTCTCGTCGAAGCATGCGTCGGTCATTTGGTGTTTTACCTTCATCTCCAGAGCCATGAGCGTTACTTTCAGGCGGGTATCCTCGGGCCTGCATCCTTCATACAATGGAGTAACCGCGTCTATCTCAAGTTGATCCAGCTTGGCTTTCTCTCGGGCAACAGCTCTTGCGTTATCGGTCTGCTTGAGAAGCAGCTCTTGAATATGAGGGTCCTGCACCTAGCCTCCATCGTCGTCTGCTCTGGCATCTTCATCTTCATGATCATGCCCTTCGTCTTGATATTCCTTATCATCATGTCCGGCATCTTCTACATGATGACTGTGTACATCATCACCGTCGTGATCATGTCCTAGAGATTCTTCGTCTTCTTGCCCGCCCTCGCCGCGGTGGTTGTCTTGTTGCCCTTCCTCATTTCTTGCCCGGCCCCCATGGACGACTTCATAGTCATCTTCATCACCTTGCCACCGATAGCCATCCATGAAACCACGCAAGAGTAGGTGGTCCCGCACCTGCCCGGAATCCGGGTCCGCAATAAGGCTCTTCAGCTTGCATCTTCGACACGGACATCTTATCTCCGTCTCGTTCTTTTTAATTATCTCGGCCTTCGCGGAGCTCAAAAACCTATTCACGATGCCTTCGGTCATTGTGCGGACCATGGTCGCCTGCGGGGTAGAGCAAAACGATATTTTAGAACCAAGAAAAAATTTGGCATGACCTCCCCTAAAAATAGGACCAAAAAGAATGCATAGTGCCAAAATTCTCACCAAAACGGAAATGAATCAACATTCCGGCAAAATATTGGCAACTATCGCATTTCAAATACCGATACCTGCAAACACAAACATATATGCAACACCACAAACATATGCAACACCACAAACATACATAGATCTAGCTAAGCCACAAAAAGTGCATGTGCACGTTGTTGGAGCGAGCTAGGGAGAAAAAAAGTAGATCTATAACATGAAGATAGATTTCCCCTTACTTACCTATATAAAAAAGATAATTTCACCATTTAATTTTGATGAATCGATGGTGCAAATGAGGTGAGGAGGAGGAGGCAGCCAACAAGCTTGGAGAAGGAGGTGGAGGGAATGAAGTGGGGAAAGTGAGTGTGTAGGTGTGGCTGTCCAAAATATCTAGCTGGTCCCAGGTTACAATGGCGCACCACACAGACATGCGCCATTTGTAACACAACATACTACTGGCGCACCACACATCCGTGCGCCATTAGTACTTTTGCAAAAAAAGTAAATATATATATATACTAATGGCGCACCGTGGCATAGTGCGCCATTAATAGTTTAAACTAGTAATGGCGCACTGTGCCACGGTGCGCCATTAGTAGTTTTGGAAAAAAAAAGAATAAAAAATACAGTACTGGCGCACTCTGTGGCTGGTGCAGCATGACTAGTTAGAACTAGTAATGGCGCACTTTGCCCGGATGCGCCATTAGTATGTTTGGAAAAATGAAAAAAAAATTGTTACTACTGGCGCACCTAGTGTCTGGTGCGCCATTAGTGTCTTCCACACTAATGGCGCATCACCAAATGGTGCACCATTAGTATATAATAGTGGCGCACCACTTCTCTGGTGCGCCATTAGTGTCAATTTCATCTATAGCCCTTTTTCTAGTAGTGCCATGACGACGAACCCGATCACCGTCTGCGCCGCCACCTTGGTGAACTCTGTGCGCCAAATCAGCGTCAGATCTGGCGAAAGAGGAAAACAAACCGGATCCGGAACGAGGAGAGCGGGCGAGAGCATCCTTACCCTTGCGGTCAGTCTTGTGGCAGCGCTTGACGAGGCGGTCGCTATCCTTGGCGAACTCGGGAAAGGATGCACGCTACCACGGATATCCAGCGGGTTGTGGCGCAGGTTGTGTAGGGTTAGGGAAGGGAGGTGGATTGGGGTGGAGATGCGGTGGGGAAGGGAGGGGTCTGGGTGGCGATGCGGTGAGGAAGGGCGCGGGGAGGCCATGGATGCAGTGAGGAAGGGCTCATCGGTGGAGCTGATGGGGAGGTGGCGGCGGCTGCGATCTGGAAGGGGGGAGGGGTGGAGACAAAGAGGGGTTTGCGGTGGGGTGGAGACAGAGGGAGTTTGCGGTGGGGAATGGATAGGTGGATGGATGTGGGATCAGGAGATAGATGGATGGATGGATATGTGCCATGTCATCGATCCATGGCACAAACATCTCCACCAATGATAATTAAGCGCACATAATTGGGTTTCTTCTTTAGTTCTCTTATATATTTTTTATCAATGTAAAGAACCTATCAAATATTTATTGCAAAATGGCAACATTTCATTTTTCAACAATATTAGACCATATTTATGTCCAATAACCAGTTGATTGTGTGTTAAAAACTTTTCATCGGTCTCCCATCAAATTGACAATTTTTTGCCGATTTAGTAGGAAACGGGTCAAATTTGAACTATAACCGTCACATAGTTTGCTCTTTATTTTTTGCAAAAAACATTTTTAGGTACAAAAGTATCTATTTAATTAGAGATACACCAAAAGTTTTCCAAGATTCAAACCCTAGCTACAAACGGTCATGCCTGCCGTTTTGACCGTGTTTTGAAACAGGCATAGGAAATAAAATAAAAACTGAAAACCTTCGCATTGTGGCATTATATAATCTAATACTGTGCACAAGGGTGCATCTTGGAATGGCAAAAAATGTTGCCTAAGGAAGTTTCTTTTTCTTTGGACGAAAAATCAATTTTCCATTTTCGAGTGCCCAAAATGAGTTTTTTTGAAGGACTTACCATATATTTGTTGCAAAATTGGACCAAATCAATTTCCTAAAATACCAGGCCATATTTAATGCATAATTGACCAAATGGTTGGGTGTCAAAAGTTTTGATCCACCTCTAGTGAAAAAGACAAATTTCCGCCAATTCAGCGGGAAACGGGTCAAATTTGAACTGCAGTTGCCGCATAGTTTGCTCTTTATTTTTTCCAAAAAATCATTTCTAGGTACATAAGTATATATTTAATAGAGAAACACCAAAAGTTTTCCATGATCCAACCACTAGCTAGGAACGGTCATGCCCATCATTTTGACCGCATTTTGAAACGGGCATAAAAAATTCGTAGAAACAAAAAATTGGAAAACCTTCGCACAGTGTCATTATATGTGGCCAAGTTACCATTAAAAATAATAAATTAGTAATACGGTAATTATTTTAAAAAAATGTTCTAAAAAATGAGATATCATGTGTGAAGAATCATGGCTTGCAATCCAATGATCAATCGTATGGGCACATTTATGACATAGTTTGTTTAAATAATCTGATATTGTGCACAATGGTGCATATTGGAATGGCAAACAATGTTGACTAAGGAAGTTTTCTTCTTCTTTGCACTAAAATTCCATTTTCTATTTTTTGAGTGACCAAAATGAGTTTTTTTGTGAAGGGCTAACCAAATAATTGTTGCAAAATTGGACCAAATCAATTTTCTAAAAATACTAGGCCATATTTAAACCACAATTGACCAAATGGTTGGGTGTCAGAAGATTTGATCCACCTCTGATGAAAAAGACAAATTTTCGCCAATTCAGTAGGAAGCGGGTCAAATTTGAACTGCACCTGCCTCGTAGTTTGCTCTCTATTTTATCCAAAAATCATTTCTAGGTACATAAGTATCTTATTTAATCATAGAAACACCAATTTTTTTTTCCAAGATTCAACTACTAGCTAGGAACGGTCAGGCCCACAGTTTTGACCGCATTTTGAAACGGGCATGAAAAATTCAAAAAACAATCAAAAAAATTAGGAAACCTTCGCATTGTGTCATTATATGTGACCAAGTTACCAGGAAAAATAATAATTTTTTAATACGGCGAATTCTTTTAAAAAAGTGTTCTCATAAATGAAGTATCATGTTTGAAGATTCATGGCTTTCAAGCCAAATGATCAATCTTATGGCCACATTCGTGGCATAGTTTGTTCAAATGATCTTATATTGTGCACAAGGGTGCATCCTGGAATGATAAAAAAATGTTGCCTAAGGAAGCTATCATTTTCTTTGCACAAAAAATCATTTTCCATTTTTTGAGTGCCTGAAATGAGATTTTGTGAAGGACCTACCAAATATTTGTTGAAAAATTGTACCAAATCAATTTTCTAAAATATCAGGACATATTTAATGCACAATTGACCAAATGGTTGAGTGTGAAAAGTTTTGATCCACCTCTCGTGAAAAAGACAAATTTCCGCCGATTTAGTAGGAAGCGGGTCAAATTTGAACAACAGCTGCCTCATAGTTTGCTCTTTATTTTTTATAAAAATCATTTCTAGGTACATAAGTATATATTTAATCAGAGAAACACAAAAAAAATCCAAGATTCAACCACTAGCTAGGAACAGTTATGCCCGCCGTTTTGACCGCTTTTTGAAACGGGCATAAAAAATTCAAAAAAAAATTAAAAAAATTGGAAAAACTTCGCATTATGTCATTATATGTGACCAAGTTACCAGGTAAAATAATAAACTTGTAATACGATAATTCTTTTAAAAAAGTATTCTCATAAATGAGCTACCGTCTGTGAAGATTCATGACTTTCAAGCCAAATGATCAATCTTATGACCACATTCATGGCATAGTTTGTTCAAATGATCTCATATTGTGCACAAGGGTGCATCTTGGAATGACAAACAATGTTTCCTAAGGAAGTTATCATTTTCTTTGCATTAAAAAATCATTTTCCATTTTTCGAGTGCCCGAAATGAGCTTTTTTTGTGAAGGACCTACCAAATATTTGTTGCAAAATTGTACCAAATCAATTTTATAAAATACTAGGACATATTTAATGCACAATTGACAAAATGGTTGGGTGTGAAAAGCTTTGATCCACCTCTCGTGACAAAGACAAATTTCCGCCGATTCAGTAGGAAGCGGGTCAAATTTGAACTGCAGCTACCTCATAGTTTGCTCTTTAATTTTACAAAAACCATTTCTAGGTACATAAGTATCTATTTAATCAGAAATACATGGTTTGGTGGCAACACATCAAGGTTTGGACAGTGGCCGAGGGGCCCAACTCCAGAGCGCGTAAACTCGCATGCCCGCCGCGTGGTCACCGCATGACCATGGCGTTTCCTTGTGTTCTGGGCAGCCTAGGCATGTCTAGTGGGTTGGGAACTCCCCAGGTAGGTGCTAGGAAGAAAATTACAACATAAGATTCTCATGAGGAGAATGAACCATGCTCAAACATGAATTAGCAGTCAAGTGTTTGACTAGCGGTACGGGAAATGCACATGGCTAATGGGCGTGAGTTTTGGCTGCGGATGATCAGTTACTAAGAAGACTGTCTTCACAAATTTTCAGCTCAAAAGGAGGATCCTAGGTGGTACTTGATTTGCAAAGTACCACACTAGACATAAATATGAATGTTGAAGCTAGGCTAAAAATAATGAATGGATTGAGCTGAAATTTGGTGGAGGATGGTTATTGAGGCATAGGAAAGCACTGTAGAAAATGGATACCATTTGGACATGCCAAATTGGTACTTCCTTCACAATGCTCTTCTCTAGACAGAAACTTCAGAAAATTAGTGAGAGAAATAGGCTAAATTAAATGAGCTCAAATTTCGTGTAGGTAAGTTACATAGGCATATAGAATGTGTGGCAAAAATTCAACTCATTAGGATATGCATAGCTAGTACTTGTTTCACAAAGGTTCTATGTAGACAGGAACTTTGGAAATTTCCCGAGAAAGATTTACTGGGCAAATGGAGCTGAATTTTGTCATGAGGCAATGATTTGGATAGGAAAGAGTGCCCAAATTTTTTTGGGGCAATCAAGAATATATAAATAGCACTTCCTTCACAATGCTCTTCTCTGGACAGAAACTTCAAAAAATCAGTGAGAGGAATTGGCTAAATGAAATGAGCTCAAATTTAGTGTAGGGAAGTTACATAGGCATATAGAATATGTGGCAAAAATTCAAATCATTAGGATATGCATAGCTATTACTTCTTTCACAAAGGTTCTAGGTGGACAAAAACTTTGGAAATTTGCTGAGGAAGATTTACTGGGCAAATGGAGCTGGATTTTGTCATGAGGCAATTTGAATAGGAAAGAGTGCCCAAAATTTTTTAGGGCAATCAAGAATATATAAATAGCATTTCCTTCACAAAGTGTTATTCTGAACAGGATAGGAAAATGAATATTGTTGAATTATTTCAGGAAGGTTTTTTACATATTTGACGAAGATATGACCCAAAGAATTTATGAGATTTTTTTGGGAATTTTGGGAATGACAGAAATATAGGTTGCTTCACAACCTAGGGCAAAAATTGACACATGGACATGACACATAGGCAAAACTGATGAGGTGGTGCCTAGTCATAGCAATCCACCACAATTTACAAGGTTATGACCATCTATATTGGTCGTGATCAGCTAGAAATATGGAAGCGGATCAGCGCTGTCTGCTTTATGATAATTTCATGTAAGGAAATTACGACCTTGCTGACCAAAATGGTCGTTATAGTTCAGGGTTTGGAGCCCCCCCGAATAGCTTTTGACCAATTGGTCGCAAATGGTCGTAGATTTATGACCAATTCTTCCAGGGTCATTGACAGAAGGTCACAAGTTGACATATTTCTTGTAGTGAGGCCAGGAGGGGCTAGCTCCGTCGTCCGTCGCTGCGTATGCACGGGATCAACAATGGTGCAGATTCGGAGCTGCCCATAGTGTTCACCTTGGACCGCTCCAAGGTGATGCCGAGGGCTAGCTCCTCCTCGACATCAAGGTCGGAGTCAGAGTGGCTGCTAGAGCTCGACATTGCGCCAGATTGGATCAGAATCGGAGTGGGGAGAGGAGAGGACGAAACAAGAGAGGAGAGTGAGTGATCTAGGGTTCTGAGTGAGGAGACGGATTAGGGGTTTTGTGGGACGGCCATGGGGTTGATGGTGGGCGGGCATGTAGGTTCCGACATGGCGGACGCGCCCGGGCGTGCCTGAGCCGCCCCATATCCGCCCTTCATTTGGGTTGGATATGAGGGGCGCCGGACAGACCGGGCATTTGAGGCGCCTGGGTGAGTCGGTTTTTTGTAATCGGTCAGTGATCGGTTCACCCACCCGGGCATTTGAGACGAGTTTGGGGTGCCTGATACGCCTCCAACGTACCTATAATTTTCGTTATTGTTCCATGCTATTATATTATATTTTTGGATGTTTTATATGCATTAATATGTTATTTTATATTATTTTTGCGATTAACCTATTAACCTAGAGCCCAGTGCCAGTTTCTGTTTTTTCCTTGTTTTTAAGCTTCACAGAGAAGGAATACCAAACGGAGTCCAAACGGAATAAAACATTCGCGATGATTTTTCTTGGACCAGAAGACACCCAGGAGACTTGGAGATCAAATCGGAAGAGTCACGAGGCGACCACAAGGGAAGGGCACGCCCAGGGTGGTAGGCGCTCCCCGCCTTGTGGGCCCTCGTGACTTCCCTGACCTAATTCTTCGTCCTATATATTCACATATATCCCCAAATGACCAGAAGCATCCATGAAAACACTTTTCCACCGCCGCAACCATCTGTACCCATGAGATCCCATCTAGGGGCCTTTTCCAGCATCCCGCTGGAGGGGGATTTGATCACGGAGGGCTTCTAAATCAACTCTATTGCACTTCTGATGAAGCATGAGTAGTTTACCTCAGACCTACGGGTCCATAGCTAGTGGCTAGATGGCTTATTCTCTCTCTTTGATTCTCAATATCATGTTCTCCTCGATGTTCTTGAAGATCTATCCAATGTAATGTTCTTTTGCAGTGTGTTTGTCGAGATCCGATGAATTGTGGATTTATGATCAGCTTATCAATGAATATTATTTGAATCTTCTCTGAATTCTTATATTCATGATTTGATATCTTTGTAATTCTCTTCGAACTATCAGTTTAGTTTGGCCAACTAGATTGGTTTTTCTTGCAATGGGAGAAGTGCTTAGCGTTGGGTTCAATCTTGCGGTGTCCTTTCCCAGTGAAAGTAGGGGCAGTAAGGCAAGTATTGTATTGTTGCCATCGAGGATAAAAAGATCGGGTTTACATCATATTGCTTGAGTTTATTCCTCTACATCATGTCATCTTACTTAGTGCGTTACTCTGTTCTTCATGAACTTAATACTTTACATGCAAGCAGGAGTCGATCGATGTGTGGAGTAATAGTAGTAGATGCAGGCAGGAGTTGGTCTACTTGACACGGACGCGATACCTATATTTCATAATCATTGCCTTAGATATCATCATAACTTTGCGCTTTTCTATCAATTTCTCAACAGTAATTTGTTCACCCACCGTATTATTTGTTATCTTGAGAGAAGCCACTAGTGAAAATATGCCTCCCAGGTCTATTTTCCATCATATTATTTTCCAATCTACTATTTTGCAATCTTTTACTTTCAGATCTATAAACCAAAAACCCAAAAATATTTTATCTGTTGTTTATCTATATCTATCAGATCCCACTTTTGCAAGGGACCATAGAGAGCGGTTGCTCTGCACTTGTTGCGCATGTCATATTTGAGGTGATGACTTGGGAGTCCTAGAGAACGCGTTCCTGCTCAAGCACCGCTTCTAATAACGTAGTCTCTTTTAATTCAAGTTTTTAACTTCTTGTTCGTAGAGTGTATCCAGTTTACCTACCAACTTATAGAATAGGCTATTTCCAAACTCCAGTTTGTGCATACATAACCGCTTAAGTGATAGGGTGGTTGCAGGGTTTGTGGTGCCTTCCTATCAGCTCAATGTGTATTCAACACTTTATTTATCACGAAAGCGGTATAATAGCCCTGTGCCCTTATAGGCCATCAACTACCCCACTTTGACACCAGGGGTTCTAGTTGTTCTAGGTGTTCTAGGTGGGCTGGTGTGCGATCATGCCTTCACTGCTACCCCGGTCGACTAGGGTTAATGAGCCAAAAGACACTACATGTTCTAGATGGTCCGGAGCACCATGAGTCATTAATGTGTCAAGAGATACAACTGGCCACGTATGGGCCAAAAGATGTCATGGGCCACACATGTGCCCAAAGTATCAATCGATTGGAACCATATTGGATGGCCCATGTTTCAGTAATGCGATGAATTCATAAAAGTCATAATGGGTCATGCGTACCTGGGCGTAAATGGGCTACATGCAAGCATGCCTATCATGGGCTAGCCCGCTAAATTTTTACCAAGTCCAATGGGTTTTAGCGGGCCTTTGGTGGCTGGCCTATTTAACTAAATGGGTCCTTGTTGGGTCGTGCCAGGTGTTGTCGTTTCATAGACGTATTGTTTGTTGGATGGTCGCCACTTATCAAAAGGTGGAATTGATGCGTGGTTCCCATGGCGAATGAGGAACCGACAAGTGGAGGATCATTGTTGCTGGACACCCTTAATAGGTATCGGACTCGGAACCTACACCGGATAGCTTAACGACGCCCATTATGGTGGTTGTCACGTGTCGGTTACCCTTAACAAAGACACTTGTTTCACGCGTGATTTATCATCATGAAAGTGCACACTTCCATCATAAAAAATCGATTATTTTCATGGAAATATCCCCGACAGCACATGTATTACTGTCTCGATTCTATCATAAAACTCTCATGGATGCACATTGATGACAGAAAATTTGACCCATACTATCACAAATGTGTATCAACACATATGTGTCCTTTTTGTAGTAAACTGAGTGTAGGACCTAATAGTCTTTGCCGAGAGTGAGAAGACACATGAGAAGGAGGCGAGGGTGATGGGGCGGTTTGACGAACGCGACCCTGCAAACCCTAGCTACCCCCTTAAGTCCTTTTTGTCCACATGGGCCACCATGGCCGACACAGATGCATGGCACACCAACTTTGGTCCAAATGGCATTTCAGAAACATTAGCATTCGGGTCCTAACAGCCGGGCTTGACCCTTGTTGGTAGCCCTACTCGGCCAATCAGCCAGACCGAACCACTCACACGTGTAGAGTACACGGGTCACCCTACTTGCCGAAGTAATGGCGGTGGCGAAGCTGCACCACCTGCATTCCAACATCAGCCGATTCACCTATTCTCAAATTTCGGAATCAATCTTGATTCCGCTCTCTATAATGAGGACCAAACGACGTTTACCCAAAAAAAGTAACCCATCTAGCAGTGTCAATCATCATCACATCCTTGAATGCCCAAGAAATGGCATATATTGAATGACAAGACATATCCTTGAAACCGGTCACCGGTGGCACTAGTAGATGCTAAGGATCCACCACCACTACCGTAGCCGCACTATAATTCTGCAAACGATACTTATCACGCCAATCCCTCGACAACACAGCTGATTCTCCCAATCTGACACAAGAAACCCTAGATTTAAAACCGAGGTAAGGAGAAGAAAGGGAATAACTCACCGAGTTGGGCAGCCCTGATGAGCCGCCTCCAACCACTACCGGTTCTCCATCGGCCTGAAGAGGCACCACCGCACATGTTAGGCTCCAGACATCACGAACGATTCCTACGCTGCCCAATCGAGAATAAAATTGACCGAGAGCGGTTTACATCGCACTCATCACTGGATTGAGCTTGTCCGGCTTGAGTTTGGGGTGCGCTATCTATGCCACACGCTCCGGTTGATCTCTTGCCACCACCAACGCTTCAATCTCCCGATCCGAGGCCACACCCCCTCACCATGAGGATCCATCAGATCTCACTGTCCCCAAGTCATCAGATCTCGCTATGTTTCCACCCTGAACAACCACCACCACTGCAAACTATTAGCACAAGGGGAGCGGCTCTGTCGTTCGACGGTAGGGACAGAGGAGGGTGGAAGAAGTGAGGGGATGGGCGGCGTGAATCGGTGTTGGGGAGGGGTTCCCCATGTTGGCCGAGGGAGGCGTCATCCACGGGAAGGGACACGAGTGGCGAGGTTAATCGTCCAGCAGCAATATTTGTAACATATCTGGTACCTATATTAGGTTCCACTTTTACTTAAGGATTTGAAACGGGTTTTAGCCTTTTCCATTCGAGACAGAGCCCGAACTTGAGGCTTGAGATGAAACTTGAGAGATATATGTTCCTCGATATGACCTGAAGACACATATACATCTAGTTAAAGATTGATGGTACCACATTTAGTGAAATTGTATTTTTCAAGGTTCTTCAGCTACCTTTTATTTAGGCGTCGACTATTGTAAGCCTCATAATTTCAAACCTTTTATTGATGCATAATTTTAAAACCTAATGATGTGTTTGGTTGCTCGCATCAAGCCTAACCTGGCCGTGTGAGAATGATATGGCCTGTTTGGTTGTCTATGTTCACTACTTGACATGCATATCAGAAAGTTTAAAGCACCTCTCGTGATGCATCTCTGGAAATGCTCGACCGTTTCCAGCTAGCCAAGCTCCAGCGATGCAACGGAGTCAACCTGGCTGCCTCTAGTGGTGCAGTTACGCGTGAGCCCATGCTGGCTGGGTGCACTCTATACATAGTTTGCACGTGTTCTAGCTTAATCTCTCTTTAATCTCTTTCACCTCTAATCCACATAACGGTGCATCGATTCGAGATAAGGTCTACATGAAAAAGATGCAATTCGATGTTGTGGTTTCATTCAGACGATCGGTTCGTAGTTTCGTTGACCGTAAATGCTTAATTTGGTGTTCATATTTGGAGCTATTTTGAACGAATTTCGTTGAATTCATCGCGCACGGTCGATCGGTTGAAATTCCCTTTGGCCAGTAGCTTCATCTCGGTGTTTCACACAATTTTCGTGTTGTACTTTCTCTGTTTTGATGGCCCGTAGATGGGTAGATCTACATATTTGTAGGTTAGTGTAGGAATGTCTATGCGTGGTCTGTTTGAATGAGACTTCTTAATCTCTTTCAGTCCCTTCTAATCTACACAACAGTGTCGATTCGAGATAAGGTTTGCACGAAAAAGATGCACATCAATGTCGTGGTTCCATTCGAACTATCGGTTCGTAGTTTCGTTGACCAGGAATGCTTAATTTCGTGTTCATGTTTGAAGATATTTTGATCAAATTTCATCAAATATTGTCGACATTTTGAAGTTCCCTTTACCAGTAGCTTCATCTCAATGTTTCACACAACTTTCATGTTCTACGTTTTCTCTTTCAATGGTCGTACATGAGTATATGTGTATCTTCCTATTGTACTGTACCATGGTGGTAATGTGATCATTTATGGTGTAGACGAAATTCGAAGTGGCTTCTTGCTGTTCTCACTAATCATCGTCAATCTTATTGGATGGACACCATGTTATGCTCAGCGTCGCTCCGGCGTCGTGCGATCGGCCTCCTCGCCCGCGGCCTACACATACGCTGCCATCGCGAGCACATTGCCAAGGCCCTCTAATGTAACTCGGTGTGTCATGCATACCCGTTAACTCTTAATCACGTTGCATATATGCAACTAACACCAGGCAAAATTGCTCCCCTAATGCAGAGCTTACATGTAGGTAGCCGATGTGCATATGATAATTTTTTTGCCTATTTTCTATAGTCAGGCCCAACTAGAACAAGTATGTAAAGTATCAAAAAAAGAGACAGCAGGCAATCACGTCATAATTTTTTTTCTAACAAGCACTCTGATTAAGCGGCCCATACAAGTGGACGCCCGCAAAATAAAAAGTTTATATCAACTAATTAACTTTTCTGTAAAAACAGCACGGTATAAAATGTCAGCCTATACTATATAAGTAGACACCAACTGCTACACTATCACTGAAACGAACACTACACCTATCAATCAGTCATATATAACCAAGAATTTTGCATCCACCTATACAACGAAACAAAACAAAGCAAACGACATGCTTTATGATTGCTAGCTAGCTAGTCACCTTAATTGTTGGCACTTAGCCGATGATTTTCAGGTGAACTGCACTTGTCGATGAAGCCATGCATGGGCCACGTAAACATCTGAATGCACGTGTCAGGGCCTCGACGAGCCGCTATTTGCGAGGTTTCCAAGCAAAATTTTATTTGAGATGTGATGGATGAGGCGAAAGCGTAACAAGCACGTAAGGCACCCCACACTGCACACATATGTATATTGTCCATGATTATTTGCATCAAAATCTCCTTCTAGATTGAGAGAGGTTTCAGATAGTAATTAAATGTCCTCATTATGACCGCCAAGCTCGACCCCAAATGACCTCTTGAGAAGCAGATGCCAAGTTACACTCTGAGCCCTCGGAATTTGCACCTGATAAGTGGGAACGTGCTAGTTCACACGGCGAATATCAATACTCTCAACAACTAATACGTGGTGCTATATGAATGGCCATTGTACCAGTCACTGCCACGTGTCCCAGGTGAGGTCACCATCGAAGTGCTCTTGCGACTCCCATATATAAATTTGCTATTTCAATTGACTACCACTTCCATTCTAATAAAGTGAATTTTCTGGGTGCCTTTTTACACCCGCGAAACACATGTTGGGTGTACGTTGGTTGACATACGTACGACCGATCGAATGTGCTCCAACCATTGTTCCTAATCAAATGTCAAATGGTTTTTTTTTCTTGAAACCCAACAGAAGAGATAGAAGAAGCAAACTGTATAATGAATTAAGCCCAACAAAGGAAAACAAAGGAAAGATGGGAACGAATAATTTCTTTGGAGCACGGGAATGTTGAGCCCATTTTTTCAAGTTCAAAATATGTATTTTTACGGCCTGAAATTTTCCAAAAAAAATGTGTACATGCAGGTATGGTGGTGTACTATAACTGTGCAAAATTTCATCAACATATGCGCTTGAATGTGAGAGACAGAAAAAAGATACATACAAGCAAAAAAATGGGCTTGTTTTCTCTTGATTTTTTTTTTTGGGAGGGGGGGGACAATTTCGTCTTTTTTGTGTAAGAAATTTAACATGTACTTAGACCACACGCATGCGTATTGATGTAGAAAAACAAAAAGAAGTCTAAACACCATAATTTAGGGGTTTAAAAAAGCATGCTCCAATATGCCCGTGCTCCAAAAGTACGCTTTGGGATGGCAATTGCTTTCGATCATATATATATACCAATGCCGATGTCCCTAATGGTTAGTGTGTGTATGAGACTTTGATCTTCTTATTAGTTTGACACTAGCTAATCTGTCCACACTTGCTTATCAGGAATGAAATACCAGCTTAAACTTAAGTTACATCAAAGGTTTTTAAAGTCGTCGCTAAACTTGAAGGTTTTCAAAAGCTGTATAAACCACTCACTCAAAGATATTTGAACGCAAAACTACATCCATGAAGAATCTCGCAAGGCAAGCTAACGAAGTGCTCCATTGTTTAACGCGGATGAAGAAGAGCAAGATCACAAACGGATGAAACATGAGATCCGACAAAATAGAAATTTGATTCCACGAGGCAAAGATGTGGATGGCATTGCGCTTAGGATCAAGTGCAATAAGCATATTAGAACTATAAAAGCCCCTTGGGTGGCATGTCATCTTTGAACCATATCAAACCAAAGCATTCACTACAATATAAATGTATTTTATCCAATGGTACCATCTTCATCGTAATCAATCGAAATGCTAAAAAAAAGACTTTTTTCGGATTAATTACTACTCCATATACTCACTATGTCTTCAGGAAAGGAAGTGAATTATGCAAAGGCATCATACGTGTATATCATCCAAATTAATCTCCTGGTGCGACTCGGTCATACACGGTTTCTAGCTTTCGCTATCTGAGGTTGGGAAGATACGGTTGACTAACTAGGTGTATTAGTTGCTGTCCAGGAACTAGATTTGTGTGGAAAATGACTCATCTGCTGCCGTGCCGGAGCACAGAACAGGAAAAGTGGCGCCGTCCAAAAGACTCGTTCAAAAAGGTACCTTGTTAATTAACGTAATCAATCAGGTCGTCAGGAACTGCATCATAAGGTGGGATAATGTGGGGTTAGACATCTTGTTGTAGCGTAACAAAGTCAAGAGGATGACCTACATTCCCCAAATATTCTCTTGCGAACATATTCAGTGACACAGTTAACTGTTAAATTATCACATGCATGATATATCAACATAAAAAATAGTAAAAAATTTATGAAAATTCTGAAACTTTGTTGCAGTACAAATTCAACCAAAACCGATATAAGTAAATCAAAGGGGGGAGAGAAGATTATGTAAGAACAGTGCATCTCCTTTATCTTGTTATTTCGGATTGTTTCTCAACTGGTTTTGTCTTATTTTTGTTGTCGGACTGTAGGACAGTAGTTTATTTAACTTTCTTCAGAAAATAGTTAAAAAAATACACCGGCCTCTGCAACCATTAAGGTACGTCTCTCTAGTTTTTTTTGTTGAAATTTTTCCACGAGCTCGTGCTGTCCGAATCTTCACCCGTGTCACACAATCACTGTTAATATAGTTTAGAAATTGGAGATCAATCTAAGTGAGGCAAGCTAGGATCGGACACGTGTGCCAATAGGACCAGTCACTTGGGCCGTAAAGTATTCGCCGGCGAATCGGGGCGAGACAACTGCCCCTTTGCTCCCCAAGGTGGAGTAACTTAGGTGGCATGAAGCCCACGTCATCGTCCATTAGTTTAGTGACACACTGTTGTTGCAGGCGAGCTGACTACAAGATCATGGAAAGATCTTCTTAAGCTGCGGTTACTATTAAATTAATCGAGACACTAACAAGCAATAACTGCTTGGTTGCCAAAATTAGGAACATTACATCAGATTTGATGTATTTTAATCAGAGAACAGCTCAATGTGTACTGTAGTAGATAGGAGTATGTGTGATGAAAATGAAATGGACCCCTGCGGTTTGATTAATGGTTTCATGAGATTTGGTTTTGACCCCAGCAGCTGGCTGCAGTTCTAACTTGCACGCCTGATAGTGTTGCTGTTGGTGCTGTCATTTTAACTGACAGTTGGCAGAAGCTGAGTCAGCATTTTATACTAGTGCATTTTCACCGACTTCTTAGACGAGAGACACGTACATCGTCTGAGGAGGAATCTACTAATATTCTCTGTTACAAATGTAACGATTTGGAAGAATTTTGGACGCGCTTACCACGTCAAAAAGCAAGCAAAGCGTGGGCGGTGGCACGGTCCGTCTTCTCCGTGCCTGTGTGAGAGCATCTCTGGCAGACCCCGCATCCTGCCAACCCGCAAAACGTGTTGCAATTCGCGGAAAAACGACTTTGCGGGCCGGTGCAGACGGCCGCAGAGGCAGACCCCGCAAAACGGACCCGTATAAAAGGATATTCGCGGAATATACTCTTTTATGGGTCGGCTTTGCGGGGTCTGCTCTTGTGCGCTGCCGTCAGTCCGCAGATATCAATATCACACCATAAAAATACAACAATAATCCACACTACAAAATAATTATTTAGAAAAAATATCAATACTAACACAATACAACAATCATCCGTGTTACAAATAATTATTCAAATCACCGAAGCAAACGAAATAATGCAATATAAAACTTGTCCCGAATACAAATAACACATGAATTAAATAAAAATGAATAGAAAAATGAGTTTGTTACTGTCCAGTCCTTTGCCAATGGTGCTCAATGAGATCCTCTTGAAGCTGAAAGTGGGTGTTTTCATTTTCAATCTTCTTGTATGTCTGAAGAAAAGCTCTAACGCGGTTAGGGTCTCTAACTGGTTTGACACGGCTACCCACATTGTCGTAGAAGAACTCCAAGTTCATGCCTCTCTCATCTTCAAGAATCATATTGTGAAGGATAACACAGCTTGTCATGATGTTTTTCAAGGTCCGCTTGTCCCAAATACGAGCAGGACCATGAACAATGGCAAACCTAGATTGCAAAACTCCGAATGCTGTTTCAATGTCTTTTCGGGATGCCTCTTGCACCATTGCTTCATGCTCCTTCACAGCAAGGGCCATCACCAACGTCTGCTGCCGATAGTTTGCAAGTAGCATCTCAACATCCGAGTCATCCGAATCAGACGAATCGTCGAGCAAAAACTTCTCGCACGAGCTCAATTCCATCTACATGAACAAAAATCACACGCCGTGTCAACCAAGTATGCATAGTGCTCGGCACAAAGCACAAGCAAACACTCACCGGCGGCTCGTGGGGACGGCCGATCCCGGGCGGCGACTAGGGGCGGCTCGAGGGCGGTTGATCCCGGCGGCTACGGCGACCAGGGGCGGAACGTCTCGCCGGATCCGCGCGGGGGGGGGGGGGTGGGGGGTGGGGGAGGGGAGGGTATCGGTGTTGGAGGGTGGGAGACGCCCCCACGACACGATTCTGCCCGCAGATTTGGCCGAAATCGCCGCCGGCGGACGGATGGAACAAATGGCGGGCGGCGGGGATGAGGTGGGAAAAGGGTGCGGGCTGAAATGTCCCTCCCGTTAACCGCTTCCCTGCGATAGGGGTACCGTAGGGGCGAGGCGGAAACCTGCGTATTCGCGGGTTAGGGCCGAGATTTTGCCGCGCCCCTCAAAAGTTTTTACGGGCTGGCCGCGTTTGCGGGGTCTGTTCGGGCAGGATTTTTCGTGTCGTCCCGCATTTTGACGGTTATTCTATGGGTCAGGGCTTTTTATGGGGTCCGCTAGAGATGCTCTGAGAGGCATCGAATTGCAAGGCACATCCCACGTGCTGCGCTGCACTGCACCACAAGCGGCAGTCCTCATCATAGCAATGGTCAAGCATTTCCATTCTCTCTGTTTTTTTCTTTTGTTGGAGGCTGTCGATGGACAAGTGCTGATAATAAGCACCAAATGGAAAGGCTTAAGCCAACACGATACTTGTAAAATTATCAACTGATGCACGCATCTATCTTTATTACTCCATATGCAGCGACGGCGGGTCGTTGAAGGAGCGAGATGGGGAGACGCCACCGCGGGCTCAGGTCGGCTGCGCATAGCGGCATGGATCCGCGCTTCAAATCGGTGATGACGACCTCCGACGGCTAGATCTTGCCATTTCGAAGTTGCATCGGCTGATTGGAAGCGTGGGAGGACATGTCGGGCCCCCCAGAGGATCTGGGGTGGATTTTGGGCATCGGCGTGGTGCGTGCAAGGGAGAGGGAGAGGGGCGGCGCGGGTGGGGGGCGGGGGCATTTCCTTTAAATGTTCCGCTAGGTGCAGTTTTACCCCTCAAAACCAATTTTTCCTCTTCTAAATCCTTTTAGGGGATCGGCTGGAGATGCTCTTAGAGTCCGATCTATCTCATGAGATGCCTTTGATTGGTGCTTATCCAGGCCTCCCTTGATGAATTGTTGGGTGAGTAGCTTGAAACGGCAACAGTGGGTAACATACCCAAACCACAATTTCTGGATATATCTATTGGTTATCGCCGCTAATCTGTAAGACTGACAATAGAAAGGATGCATCCGGCCGATTCTTCCCCGAAATCAAGCAATAAGATAATACAAGAAACAAAGGTGGTGTGAGCCCCATGCATGCACGCTTGCTGGCCTTATCCTTCGTGGTTCTCGTGCTAACCTGAAACTGAAAGCATGCATCATGGATACCATTAGCCGGAGAGAGAGAGAGAGGTAGGGCAATGACGTTTTAGGTTCTTCTTTTCCACATTCGTGCCCACCACATGTTCTCATGTTGAACGCAGCAGAGATCATTTCTTGACAACTTAGTTCTGTCCGGCAAATGTTCTCTTCTTTGGGCACCTTTTCCAAGAATACTTTACGTGGTATACATTCTCAAGTTAAGCAATTCCGTATCAGTGTGGACTGGTGGACTGGTGGAGTGATTAGCGCCTGATAGTGCAAAATAACGATCGAATTCTTCTTTTTGCAGCAAGTGTTTGGTAGCGTGCATGCAGTGCAACTGCAATGGTACGCTCGTAGCTAGGCCGCTCGTTCCATCGAGGCCGACGCCTAGATGGCTGGGAATGAGCAATCTTCTAACTGAAAACGCCAAATCGATAGATACAGATTTTGTGTACGTACCTACCTAGGGGAGACAGAAAATCGTAGGGTGAAGAAGGTGGTGTGGAGGAGAGACGAAGGCCGGCCGGGTGGACCAAGACGGGAGAGCAGTCTAGTTCCATCCAACCATTCCATTTATGGATGTGTGCATCTGACAATATAAACAGGAAAATAAAGTTTTGAACTGAAAATACTATTATCGACATGTTCTCAATCCAGCCAAGCAGATATACTAGGTCGTGTGCATCGCATAAATATAAGCAGAAGATACTGGTGTTGCTCAGGTTCTTGTCTAACTAAAGGTGGAATTTTAGGAAATCAGCGTTTTCGGCGCCAGGCTCCATGAAGCCGGGTATTTGAAAAATAAATCAATAAAATCATGAGTACAGTTCCAAATAGATTTAAATTTGTCTCCGCATATATATGTAGATATGGCCTGCATACGAGCAAATTTCATTAAAAATTATTATATGTAAGCTACACCAAAGACGCTTCACAGATTTTATTCAATATTTGTAAACATTTAGTCCATTTCTTTAAGTAAAGTTCCACTGCATACTCGGAATTTTAGAGTACTCTCAAACAACGCGAACCCTTAGTTTTGGGAAACCAATATCGAGTGTAGTTTTAGAATAATTTGCCTCAAAATTTGCACCCAACTTTCAAAATATAATGGAAAGGATAAATTTGAATTCTTTTTACTAATCCTAATGACTGTAAAGGATACCACACATGTATTTATTGGTTCCCGGTGTATATCAATATCCCAAATGATAACGCCCACACGTGTGGCACGAAGCAACATGGCTCAAACGCCTCCATTACCATTCATTTTGTCACGTCAAAACAGATGACATCAGCGGAATATTTTTTGATTTTTGACATAAAAATGTTTTATCTCCTAATTAAAAAATCCAATCAAAAATCCGTTTTCACCATTAAATCCGTAATGACGAGATCTCGAAAACTAGATCCCATGTTGATATGTTTCGACGAAAAAACTTTATGGACAAAAGTTGTCATCATGTTTACACTATAGTTGCCATGTGGCAATTGTCGTTTATAGATCATGGCAATTTTAGTATATTGACCATGGTAATTCCAGTACATTGACCATGGAAATTATTTTTTGTATGGACCATGGCAATTTTAAGTGCATGTATCATGGCAATTTTAGTTTATGATTCATGGCAAGTCTAGTTTATTAATTCCCTGCTTTATAATATGTCAATGTTAACTTTTAAAGGTAGAAGAAAAATAGCTGAAATATATCATGGCAACTTCAATGTAAACACCATTGCAATTCATGTGCAATAGGCATGACAACTTTTAACCCAAAAGAAAAAGAGTCGTCGAAACATATTGATACGAGATCTAGTTTCGAAGATCTCGTCGCGATGGTGAAAACGGATCTTCAATCGGATTTTTCATTTAAGTGATAAAATATTTAAAAAATCGAAATCCAAAAAGATTCTCACATGCATGCATGCGGTGACGTGGCGCAATCTGTGTGTTATACATCGTATGCGCGGGTGTTGCTCCCACCACACGCGTGAGCGTTACCAGCATCCATCAATATTTGTATTTTTATAGGTGCTAGGTACGTATCATTAGAAATATCAAAAAACATGTGAATATTTGAGACCTTTATATATGTATAAGCTGACATGGCAAATTGAAAATCATTACCCTCTCAAAAATAATATAGTCATATAAAATAGCATCATTATTTATGGATATTCAATTCGGTGCCCATCTGCACTAGGTGAACATTCAAAAAAATACAAAAATATTCTTTTTTTAAGGCGGAAGATGTTCCAGTGTGTAATGTCGGTGTCAAATTTCAGCTTGTTTAGACATCTGCGGAGCTCATGGCAAATAGGATAAAATCAGTCAAAATGGTACGTAAACCATAAACTTTCTTACGGCCCCAAAATTTATTTTTTTTCTTACTGAGAGCTACTGAAATGTCCAAACTCCATGAAATTTGGCACGCACTTCACGCACATCAGCATCTAGCTTCACAAAAGAATACAACTTTTTAATTTCTTTTTACTATTTAAAACAAATTTACTATTCACCTCAGGTGCAGATGCACCTGAGAGCATCTAGCATCATTTATTTGACACTTTTTTTAACATTCTAATTGCCTCCTTCTCCCCTCGCATCATCAAGTGCAATTCTCTATCTAGGTTAACTAGTAGAAAATAGGGCTATGGTTCAAGCCGGATCGGAGCAATAGTCCTGGTCACGTTACGAACAGGGATTAATGTGAGCATTAGCCCCGGTTCAAGCGTGTACCCCCCCGGATCCGATGCGCCAGGTGTCTGCCAGTTATTCGTCATTGTTGCCATGTCATTTGCTTGCGTGTTGCATTTTATCATGTCATCATGTGCATCTCATTTCGCATTCATGTTCATGTCATGCATCCGAGCATTTTCCCCGTTGTCCGTTTTGCAATCCGGCACTCCTATGTCACCCGACGCCCCCTTTTGCCTCTTTTCATGTGCGGGTGTTAAACTTTCTCGGAATGGCCCGAGGTTTGCCAAGCGGCCTTGATATACCACCGGTAGACCGCCTGTCAAGTTTCGTGCCAATTGGAGGTCGTTTGATACTCCAACGGTTAACCGGGTAATCGTAAAGCCCTCTTTGTCTTGCAGCCCAACACCCCTTCATAGTGGCCCAACAA
The DNA here is from genome assembly GCA_021437245.1 of Aegilops speltoides. Taxonomy (NCBI): domain Eukaryota; kingdom Viridiplantae; phylum Streptophyta; class Magnoliopsida; order Poales; family Poaceae; genus Aegilops; species Aegilops speltoides. The sequence goes on along the minus strand of CM038145.1, from coordinate 21,121,077 downwards.
CCCATCCAAACCCCCTCCATGCTCTTGAACGTTCGATCACGATCACGTGGCCGAAAACCGCTCCTCATTTGGACTCTCCTAGCTCCCAGAATCTATAAATATGCCCTCCCCCTCCCCAAAAATTCGCGGATGAAATTCTTCCCGAAACCCTAGCCTCTTCTTCCTCCGCGCGCTGGACACGTCCGCCCGGCACCGGACGCGTCCGCCGCAGCCGCTCCAGCCAACGGGGGAGCGCCACGTGTCCCGCTTCGCCGCCCGCGCCCGCGCCCGCTGCCCGCACGAGCCCCCTGGCCCGTCTCTCTGTCGCCGCCCACGCGCCTCGCTGCCGCCTCCCGGGCCCCACCGCCACCTCCGCCGTCCGTCGCCCGCCCGCCTCGCCGGGCCGCCGCCCGCGCCAGCCCCGCCGCCATCGCCATCATCTCCTCCGTGGCGCCCACGCCAGCGCTGCCGCGCCCTGCGCGCCAGCGCCGCCGGCAACCATACCGCGCCCAGCGCCCGCCTCGCCCGGCCTCGGCCTCGCGCCATCCGCCGCGGTCGCTGCCTCCCGGCAACCCTCGCCGCCGCCGTGGCCCCGTGCCCTCCTCCGGCCGGATCCGGCCAGGGGTCGGCCGGATCCGCCCTCCCCCGGCTTACCCGACCTCTCCCTCGACTCCGGCCGCCGTCCCTTCCATCTCCGGCGAAATTCCGGCGAGATCCGCCGCCAGTTGACTTTTCCCCCCGAGGTTGCTTTTCTGCCAAGTCTCAGATCTGTGACATTTTATGCCTCTGGTAATCATGCCATAATTTGATGCATACTGCTCCGTTTTGTGCGTGTAATATGTCAGATTGTTCGTCTCAACGAGTACTTCATTTCATTCCATTGCATCTTGTTCATTTGAGTCCATCTTGGTGCCTGAATCAACGTTGCAAGAGTGCTATATAATGTTATTTGCTGTCTGTTAACAGAACATGCTCATTTGTCATTTTTGCCATATTTGATGTGTGCATCCTATGAGGTTGATGTCTACTTGTGTTTTGAACTATGTCATGCCATATTCACAGTGGTGCCATCCATGTATTTTTGTGAGTTGTGTAGTGAGTGCATCGAGCTCATGAATTAGGGTACTTGTTGTTACTGTTTTGCTAGCCTGAATCTGTTATTTTGTGATGCTATGTTAACCTGCTTCTACAAGTCATTCTATGCATAATCTGGAGATGTTCACTAAAGATGTTTTGTTACGCATGTTATGTTCTATCCATTCATGCCCCTGGTTGCATTTATAGCCTGCTGTAACATGTTGTAATCTTGCTCCAAACTTGCTAAATAATGTTGTTGTCAGCCTGTTAACATTAATTTTAGTTTTGCCATGAGCTTTGCTAGTGATACATGTACCCTATGAACTTGCTCTTGCCATTCTTAGCTTCATAAACATGTATTCTTACTGTTGGTTGCCTTTCCATGTCATGTATTGCTCTCTGGTGAGTGGTTCAAGCTCACCAACGTGCCTACTTATTGTTGTTCCTGCCATGTATGAATCTGTCATATAACTTGCTATGTTTACATGGGTGCCATCATATCTTCTGCTCCTTTTTCGCTCATGGTCAGTAAGGGACTTCTGTTCTATGCAATCAGTAGATTCATGCCATGCCTTTGTTTGCCATGATAAGTTCCTGTAGAATGTTGTTTGATAGCTCTAAACATTGCAACCTGATGTTATTTCTGCAAAGTCTGAAATGTTATTATTTGCAATCTTGCCATGTCCTTTTGAGCATGTTCTAGTGATTTCTGGAGATAGCTCAGTGTTCATGTTTTGTTATGCTTTACCTGTACATCATGCCCATGCCTTTTGTTTTCATATTGTGGTACTGTAGCATATTTTTTTGATGCTTGCAATATGCCTAGTTGTTGTTTTGGACAGATTGTTGTTATGTCTTATATAGAGTGTATGTGTTGAACCGTTGCTCCGTTTTGAGTGTGCTCTATATGAAACTTGCTTGATTTTGCATGTAGTTTCATATTCTCATGTTGCATCCTTGTTTTGAGGTGTTTGCTTGATGTTTGTATGCATTTTGCATCAATGCCATGTTTAACTTGTTTTGCTCATATCTTCTAGGCCGTAGCTCCGAATTAATTGAACTTTATATGTAACTTGTCTAGAATCTCGTGTTGATCATCTTGGTGCATCTTAACTTGCTGTTTAACAACTTGAACATAAGGTTTATTCAGATCTGGACCAATTTCTAAATTAGCATATGAGGACTTGCCGGAATTGTTATATGTTGTTTCCAGCCTCATTTAAACTTGCTTTGATGTGTTGCTCTTGTTTGCATCGTCTCTTGCCATGAGTAGCTTCATGTAGCTTTGTCATGCATCATGCTTGTTGTGCATCATGTCTTGTCTATGTGTGGTGTGTTTACCATGTCGTGTGCTTCTTCTCGATAGTTCCCGTTTCGTTGCGATCATGAGGATTCGTTCGTCTCCGCTTGGTTCGTCTTCGTGGCTTCATCTTCTTCATGGACTCGTTCTTCTTCGTTGCGGGATTTCAGGCAAGATGACCGCTACCCTGGATCTCACTACTATCATTGCTATGCTAGTTGCTTCGTTCTATCGTGTTGTTGCGCTACCTATCATTTGCTCTTCAAGCCTCCCAATTTGCCATGTCAGCCTCTAACCTTTGTCACCCTTCCTAGCAAACCGTTGCTTGGCTATGTTACAACTTTGCTCAGCCCCTCTTATAGCGTTGTTAGTTGCAGGTGAAGTTGAAGATTACTCCATGGTGGACAGGATTTTGTTGGGATATCACAATATCTCTTATTTAATTAATGCATCTATATACTTGGTAAAGGGTGGAAGGCTCGGCCTTATGCCTGGTGTTTTGTTCCACTCTTGCCACCCTAGTTTCTGTCATACCGGTGTTATGTTCCCGGATTTTGCGTTCCTTACGCGGTCGGGTGGTTTATGGGACCCCCTTGATAGTTCGCTTTGAATAAAGCTCCTCCAGCAAGGCCCAACATTGGTTTTACCATTTGCCTCACCACCACCTACCTTTCCCTTGGGAGTAATTAACCCAAGGGTCATCTTTATTATAGCCCCCCCCCCCCCGGGCCAATGCTTGTCTAAGTGTTGGTCCGAACTAGAGCCCTTTGCAGCACCCCCTCAGGGAAACTTGAGGTCTGGTTTTAGTTGTACGGATTGCTCATCCGGTGTTGCCCTGAGAACGAGATATGTGCAGCTCCTATCGGGATTGTCGGCGCATCGGGCGGTCTTGCTAGTCTTGTTTTACCATTGTCGAAATGTCTTGTAGACCGGGATTTTGAAACTGATCGGGTCTTCCTGGGAGAAGGTATATCCTTTGTTGATCGCGAGAGCTTATCATGGGCTAAGTTGGGACACCCCTGCAGGGTATAAACTTTCGAGAGCCGTGCCCACGGTTATGTGGCAAATGGGAATTTGTTAATGTCCGGTTGTAGATAACTTGACACCAGACTCAAATTAAAATGCATCAACCGTGTGTGTAGCCGTGATGGTCTCTTCTCGGCGGAGCCCGGGAAGTGAACACGGTTTCTGTGTTATGTTTGACGTAAGTAGGTGTTCAGGATCACCTCTTGATCATTGCTAGCTTCACGACCGTTCCATTTGCTCTCTTCTTGCTCTTATTTGCGTATGTTAGCCACCATATCATGCTTAGTCGCTGTTGCAACCTCACCACTTTACCCCTTCCTTTCCCATTAAGCTTTGCTAGTCTTGATACCCATGGTAATGGGATTGCTGAGTCCTTGTGGCTCACAGATTACTACAACAACAGTTGCAGGTACAGGTTATGCGATGATCATGACGCGAGAGCGATGCTTTCTTGCTTGAGTTCTTCTTCTGCTTCTTCTTTGATCAGGGGATAGGTTCTAGGTCGGCAGCCTGGGCTAGCAGGGTGGATGTCGTTTGAGTTTCTGTTTGTGTTTCATCCGTAGTCGGATGTTGGTCTTATGTAAGATGATGTTGTATTCGTGTGTCATTGTATGCCTCTTGTACGTATCCGCAACTATTTATGTAATGTTGATGTAATGATATCCACCTTGCAAAAGTGTTTCAATATGCGGGTCTATCCTTGGTGGGACCTTCAAGTTCCTCTTGGATAGGGTCGCATATTGGGTGTGACAAAGCGGTTAAGATGTCGGTCGGGGCTTGGCAGGCATCAGTCCTGGTTGAAGACACCAACCGGGACTACAGGGGTGCGATGCCCTTTAGTCCCGATTGGTGTCTCCAACCGGGACTAAAGGTCTTTCTTCAGTTCCGATTTTAGACACCAACCGGGATTACAAAGTTGCCTCTATATACCCTCGCCCCTACCCGCCCTCTCCTCTGTTTTTTCCTCATAGAAGATTAGAGGTGTGTTCTAGTTTGTTTTCCCTTCCTATGCACAAGAGGTGCTCGATGAAATTCCTTAGAGCATGATCTGAGGCGCCCAAGCCACGCTTAAGCTTTCTTCTCCTCTGTTCTTCCTCCAACACCTAGTAGAAAATAGGGCATCAGTCCCGGTCTAGAGGGCCTTTAGTCCCGGTTCTACAATCGGGACTAAAGGCCCCGAGTTTTAGTCCCGGTTGGGTTATGAACCGGGACTAAAGGAGCTCTACATGGCCGATGTGGGGCGCCCAGGCAGGAGGACCTTTAGTCCCGGTTGCTAACACCGACCGGGACAAAAAGACAGCCACGCGTCGGCAGTTGTCAGGCGCTGGGGTTTTTGTTTTTTGTTTTTGAAAGGAGGGGTTTAGGGGTTTTGGAGTGTTTAGGGGTTTCATATTGTGTTTCCCCATTTTCTTTTTTTGTTTACCATTCAATTCTTTTACATTTAGGGTTTTCATTTTCATTTTATGTTTTTCATTGAACTCGATGCTAGCTGCAACATATAGCAATGAAGAACCATTAATTACACAACATCGTCATGAATATATAGAGAGAAGTGACCTATCTTTCTCCGTGCTTGGTCGAACAACATGTTTTCATATATCTATTAGACGCTACTACATATAGTACATGTTCATGCATATATACAATATAACATCTCTTACAATCCCTAATATATATCTAATTACCAAAATCACATTGCAAATCTGGATGGTATTCTCCGTCTGTAGGTATGACCTGTTCAACAAAGAATCTCGCCAATTCCACTTGAATTGCTCATATGCGATCAGTTGGTAGGAGTTCGTCCCGCTTCCGCCAGATCTAATTTAAAGAAGGGGTGCAATATATATGAAACTCAACACAATTGATGGTAATAAAATTGAATGAAATATGCCCTAGAGGCAATAATAAAGTTGTTATTTTATATTCCTTATTTCATGATAAATGTTTATTATTCATGCTAGAATTGTATTAAGTGGAAACTTGATACATGTGTGGATACATAGACAAACTACCGTGTCCCTAGTAAGCCTCTACTAGACTAGCTCGTTGATCAAAGATGGTTAAGTTTCCTAACCATAGACATGTGTTGTCATTTGATAAACGGTATCAAATCATTAGGAGAATGATGTGATGGACAAGACCCATCCGTTAGCTTAGCATAATGATCGTTCAGTTTTATTGCTACTGCTTTCTTCATGCCAAATACACATTCCTCTGATTATGAGATTATGCAACTCCCAGTCACCGGAGGAATGCCTTGTGTGCTATCAAATGTCACAACTTAACTGGGTGATTATTAAGATGCTTTACAGGTATCTCCGAATGTGTTTGTTGGGTTAGCATAGATCGAGATTAGGATTTTTCACTCCGAGTATCGGAGAGGTATCTCTGGGCCCTCTCGGTAATGCACATCATATGAAGCCTTGCAAGCAATGTCACTAATGAGTTAGTTGTGGGATGATGCATTACGGAACGAGCAAAAGAGACTTGCTGGTAATGAGATTGAACTAGGTATAAGATACCTATCATCGAATCTCGGGCAAGTAACATACCGATGCCAAAGGGAATAACATATGTTGTCATAACGGTCCGACCGCACAAAGATCTTCGTAGAATATGTGGGAGCCACTATGAGCATAAAGGTTCCTCTATTGATTATTGACTAGAGAGGTTTCTCGGTCATTTCTACATATTTCTTGAACCCGCAGGGTCCGCACGCTTAGCGTTCGATGACGATTTTTTATTATATGAGTTATGTGATTTGGTGACCGAATGTTTTTCAGAGTCCCGAATGACATCACCGACATGACGAGGAGTCTCGAAATGGTCGTTGGTAAAGATTGATATATTGGATGATAGTATTCGGACACCGAAAGTGTTCCAAAATGTATCAGGTACATATCAGAGTACCGAGGGGGTTACCGGAACCCCTTGGGGAAGATATGGGCCATATGGGCCATAGGACGGAGGAACACTAGCCCACAAAGGGGTGGTGCGCCCCCCATAGGGAAGGAGGCCGAATTGGACTAGGAGAGGGGGCGGCGCCCCCCTTTCCTTCTCCCCCTCTATCTCTTTCCCCCTTTCCTACTCCGGTAAAAAGAAAAGGGGGGCTGAATCTAGGAGCCCAAGTAGGATTCCTCGTACTTGGGCGCGCCTAGGGCTGGCTTCCTTCCCCTCCCTCCTTTATATACGTGGGGAGGGGGCGCCTGCAACACACATCAATTGTTCCAAGTCATGTGCGGCACCCCCCCTCCATAGTTTACGCCTCCTATCATATTCTCTCAGTGCTTAGGCGAAGCCCTGCACCGATCACATCACCATCACCATCACCACGCCATCGTGCTGACGGAACTCCTCTACTTCATTGACACTCTACTGGATCAAGAGTTCGAGGAACGTCATCACGCTGAACGTGTGCAGAACTCGGAGGTGCCGTACGTTCGGTACTTGATCGGCCGGAACGAGAAGACGTTTGACTACATCAACCACATTAAGCAAACACTTCCGCTTTTGGTCTACGAGGGTACATGGACACACTCTCCCCCTCTTGTTGCTATGCATCTCCTAGATAGATCTTGCGTGAGTGTAGGATTTTTTTGAAATTGCATGCTACATTTCCTAAGAGTGTTATCAGAGCCAGGTTTATGCGTAGATGATATGCACGAGTAGAACACAAAGAGTTGTGGGTGGTGATCGTCATACTACTTACCACCAATGTCTTATTTTGATTCGGCGGTATTGTTGGATGAAGCGGCCCGGATCAACCTTACATGACCACGTTCATGACACAACTAGAGAAAAGCTTACCAGTAGCACTGGTTTTTTTGCTACCAGTAGCGCAGGCACCAGCGCTACTGCTAGGTTGCTATAGCTATTTTGTAGCTGTAGCGCGTTTCTAGACCAGCGCTACTGGTAAGTTCAAGTACTAGTAGCGCGTTTTTAGGCCAGCGCTACTGCTAACATTTATGTCTTTTTTTAATATTTTGGCGTTGTACATGTTTAAACAGATATATCTTTTATACAATAACAACTCATCATGAACTAGTCTGTTTAAATAGCATATTAATTACCACTAGTCATCACCACCAAACAATGTTCGTCAATGAGACATCATATATATAACAAGTTGGTCACTAGTCATAATCACAACTCCTCATCCTCCTCATCAACTCTAACACATTATAGCACATAATAACACATTCTACCTAGGACCTACTCCTCTCATAGGACCTACTCTACCCTCTCTTAGGTAAAGGTTCCACCGACAGACCTGTAACTAGTTTTGCATAAAGGTGGCTGGCGGGTGTCTGTTTCTCCAACTTTAGTTGAATCGAATTTGACTATGGCCGGTCCTTGTTGAAGGTTAAAATAGCAAAACTGATAAATCACCGTTGTGGTTTCATGCCGTAGGTAAGAACGGTTCTTGCTAGAAGGCCGTAGCAGCCACATAAAACTTGCAACAACAAAGTAGAGGACGTCTAACTTGTTTTTGCAAGGCATGTTGTGATGTAATATGGTCAAGACATGATGTGATATACGTTGTTGTATGAGATGATCATGTTTTGTAGAAGTTATCGGCAACTGGCAGGAGCCTTATGGTTGTCGCTTTATTGTATGAAATACAAACGCCGTGTAATTGCTTTACTTTATCACTAAGCGGTAGCAATAGTTGTAGAAACAATAGTTGATGAGACGACCACGATGCTACGATGGAGATCAAGGTGTCAAGTGCTTGATACGTCTCTAACGTATCTATAATTTATGAAGCATTCACGCTATTTTATTATTTGCTTTGAATGATTACGGGCTTTATTATACACTTTTATATTACTTTTGGGACTAACCTATTAACCGGAGGCCCAGCCCATATTGCTGTTTTATTGTCTGTTTCAGTATTTCGAAGAAAAGGAATATCAAATGGAGTCCAAAAGGATATGATCCGGGAGACTTGGAGTTCAAGCCAGGGAAGGTTCAAGGAAGCCAGGAGATAGGAGGGCGCGCCCACCCCCTGGGCGCGCCCCCTGTCTCCTGGGCCCCTCGAGGCTCCCTCGACCGACTTCTGTCGCCTATATAAGTCCATGTATCCTGAAAACATCAGAGACGAAGATAGATCGAGAGTTCCGCCACCGCAAGCCTCTGTAGCCACCAAAAACCTCTCGGGAGCCCGTTCTGGCACCCTGCCGGAGGGGTAATCCCTCACCGGTGGCCATCTTCATCATCCCGGCGCTCTCCATGACGAGGAGGGAGTAGTTCAACCTCGGGGCTGAGGCTATGTACCAGTAGCTATGTGTTTGATCTCTCTGTCTCTCTCTCTCTCTCTCTCTCTCTCGTGTTCTTTCTATGGCACGATCTTTATGTATCGCGAGCTTTGCTATTATAGTTGGATCTTATGATGTTTCTCCCCCTCTACTCCCTTGTGATGAATTGAGTTTTCCTCTTGAAGTCATTCTATTGGATTGAGTCTTTAAGGATTTGAGAACACTTGATGTATGTCTTGCCATGTTTATCTGTGGTGACAATGGGATATCACGTGCCACTTGATGTATGTTTTGGTGATCAACTTGCAGGTTCCGACCATGAACCTGTGCATAGGGGTTGGCACACGTTTTCGTCTTGACTCTCCGGTAGAAACTTTGGGGCACTCTTTGAAGTACTTTGTGTTGGTTGGATAGATGAATCTGAGATTGTGTGATGCATATCGTATAATCATACCCACGGATACTTGAGGTGACAATGGAGTGTCTAGGTGACATTAGGGTTTTGGTTGATTTGTATCTTAAGGTGTTATTCTAGTATGAACTCTTCAATAGATTGATTCGAAAGAATAACTTTGAGGTGGTTTCGTACCCTACCATAATCGCTTCGTTCGTTCTCCGCTATTAGTGGCTTTGGAGTGACTCTTTGTTGCATGTTGAGGGATAGTTATATGATCTATCTATGTTGTTATTGTTGAAAGAACTTGCACTAGTGAAAGTATGAACCCTATGCCTTGTTCCCTAGCATTGCAATACCGTTTACGCTCACTTTTATCATTAGTTACCTTGCTGTTTTTATTATTTCAGATTACAAAAACCTTTATCTACCATCCATATTGCACTTGTATCACCATCTCTTTGCCGAACTAGTGCACCTATACAATTTACCATTGTATTGGGTGTGTTGGGGACACAAGAGACTCTTTGTTATTTGGTTGCAGGGTTGTTTGAGAGAGACGACCTTCATCCTACGCCTCCCACGGATTGATAAACCTTAGGTCATCCACTTGAGGGAAATTTGCTACTGTCCTACAAACCTGTGCATTTGCAGGCCCAACAAAGTCTACAAGAAGAAGGTTGTGTAGTAGACATCAGTGCTACCTCTTGAGCTTGCGTTGGTTTTCCTTTGAAGAGGAGAGGGTGATGCAACAAAGTAGCGTAAGTATTTCCCTCAGTTTTGAGAACCAAGGTATCAATCCAGTAGGAGACAACGCACAAGTCACTGAATACCTGCACAAACAATCAACAACTTGCACCCAACGCAATAAAGGGGTTGTCAATCCCTTCACGGTCACTTGCAAAAATTAGATCTGATAGAGATAGATAAACGGTAAAGTAAATATTTTTGGTATTTTTGGTTTATAGATTGGAAAGTAAAGATTGTAAAATATTAGATCAGAAACTAGCAAGATGTAAACGATTTTAAATAATATGGAAAAGAGACTCGGGGGCCATAGGTTTCACTAGTGGCTTCTCCCAAGATAACAAATATCACGGTGGGTGAATAAATTACTGCCAAGCAATTGATCGAAAAACACATAGTTATGACGACATCTAACACAATGATCATGACCATAGTGGGAGGCCAACTTGTGGGCCTACTAAGTTGATGCGGACGGAGGGCTTTGTCAACTTAGTCATTATGAACGATTCTAGCTCCAGTGACCGTACAATGTCCATCCAACGGTCGTAGTACTTCTTCAACCTCTGGTCTTCTTGCTCCAGCCGCCCAAACGAGCGTCGGTCGTGCCGCCTGCCCCTGCCTCCGGTGGCCGGCTCTGCTGTCGCGCAGGCCTGACCGCCCCATCCTACTCCAACCTCTGGCCAGGCCATCCCTCTACACACCCACAACCCCTGTTATTCTGCGGCGACAGCAGCCTCACACCGCAACCGAACCCATCAACCCTCGTACTCCTCTCCACATGGGCATCCACTGTTGCGTCTTCCCCGGCTCTGTGTCGTCCCCTTCCTAGGCCTCGCCATCATCCACTGCCTTGGTGCTCTCGGCGCGGCATGGTCAATGTGGTCAAGGAACGACTTCCATCGGAAGAGTACAGTACGTGGAGAGGCTGACAGCTGGGTCCACATCCGCAGCAATTAAGTGCAACCTTATTACGCGTAAAATAATTATTCCTCCACCTGACAGTTGGGACCCATCTGACGGGCCACCCTATTTCATGAAAAAAGAGTTTCCCCCTGACTGCTGGGACCAACCAGCTACATCTTCGCACGCAAGGAAGTGCCTGACAGTCGGGACTCACCTGCTCGAAGCGTTCCACTACAAGAAATATGTCAACTAGTGACCTTTTGTCAGTGACCCTGGAAGAATTAGTCATAGATCTATGACCATTTGAGACCAATTGGTCAAAAGCTGTTTGGGGGGCTCCAATCCCTAAACATTGCGACCATTTTGGTCAGAAAGGTCGTAATCTCCTTACACGAAATGGTCATAAAGCAAACAGTGTTGGTTCGCTGCCTTATTTCTAGTTGTTAACGACCAATATAGATGGTCATAGCCTTGTAGATTGTGGTGGGTTGTGATGACTAGGCGCCATCTCATCAGTTTTGCCTATGTGTCATGTCCAGGTGTCAAATTTTGCCCTAGGTTGTGAAGCAACCTATATTTCTGTTATTCCAAAAATTCCCAAAAAAATCTCATAAATTGTTTGGATCATATCTTCATCAAATATGTCAAAAACCTTCCTTGCCTAGTTCAAAATAACTCAACAATATTCATTTTCCTATTCTGTTCAGAGCAGCACTTTGTGAAGGAAGTGTTATTTATATATTCTTGATTTCCTAAAAATTTGTGAAGACATTCTTCTTAGTATATGATCATCCTCAGCCAAAACTCATGCCCATTGGCCATGTGCATTTCCTGTACCGTTAATCAAACACTTGGCTGCTAATTCATGTTTGAGCATAGTTCGGTCTCCTCGTGAGAATCTTATGTTATAATTTTCTTCCTAGCACCTACCTGGGGAGTGCCCAACCCACTAGACATGCCTAGGCCGCCCAGAATGCATGGCAACACCACGGTCACGCGGTGACCACGCGGCGGGCATTCGAGCTTATGCGCTCTAGAGTTGGGGCCCTCGGCCACCGTCCAAACTTCGATGTCTCGCCATCAAACCATGTATTTCTGATTAAATAGATACTTATATACCTAGAAATTATTTTTGGAAAAAATAAAGAGCAAACTATGAGGCACCTGCAGTTCAAATTTGACCCGCTTCTAGCTGAATCGACGGGAATTTGTCTTTTTCACGATAGGTGGATCAAAACTTTTGACACCCAACCATTTTGTCAATTGTGCATTAAATATGGCCTAGTATTTTATAAAATTGATTAGGTCCAATTTAGCAACAAATATATGGTAGGTCCTTCACAAAAAAAACTCATTTCGGGCACTCGGAAAATGGAAAATGTATTTTCCGTGAAAAGAAAATGAAAACTCCCTTCGGCAACATAATTCCATGATGCAACCTTGTGCACAATATGAGATCATGTGAACAAACTATGCCATGAATATGGCCATAACATTGATCATTTGGCTTGAAAGCCATGAATCTTCACACATGATAGCTCATTTCTGAGAACACTTTTTTAAAATAATTACCGTATTACAAGTTTATTATTTTTCCTGGAAACTTGGTCACATATAATGACATAATGCGAAGGTCTTCCAATTTTTTTGAGTTTTTTTAATTTTGTATGCCCGTTTCAAAATGCGGTCAAAACGGCGGGCTTGACCGTTCCTAGCTAGTGGTTGAATCTTGGCATTTTTTGGTGTTTCTATAGTTAAATAGATACTTATGTACCTAGAGATGATTTTTGGAAAAAATAAAGAGCAAACTACAAGGTAGCTACAATTCAAATTTGACCCGCTTCCAGCTGAATCGATGGAGATTTGTCTTTTTCACGAGAGGTGGATCAAAACTTTTTACACCCAAAAATTTGGTCAATTGTGCATTAAATATGTCCTAGTATTTTAGATAATTGATTTGGTACAATTTTGCAACAAATATATGGTAGGTCCTTCACAAAAAAACTCATTTTGGGCACTCGAAAAAATGGAAAATGTATTTTCCGTCCAAAGAAAATGAAAAATCCCTTAGTCAACATTATTTGGAATTCCAAGATGTACCCTTGTGCACGACATAAGATCATTTGAACAAACCATGCCATGAATGTGGCCATAAGATTGATCATTTGGCTTGAAATCCATGAATCTTCATGCATGATAGCTCGTTTCTGAGAACACTTTTTAAAAATAATTGACGTATTACAAGTTTATAATTTTTCCTGATAACTTGGTCACATATAATGACACAATGCGAAGGTTTTCCAATTTTTTTCTTTTTCTGATTTTTTATGCCCGTTTCAAAATGCGGTCAAAACGGCGGGAATGACCGTTCCTAGCTAGTGGTTGAATCTTGGAAAACTTTTGATGTTTCTATGATTAAATAGATACTTATATACCTAGAAATGATTTTTGGAAAGAATAAAGAGCAAACTATGAGGTAGCTGCAGTTCAAATTTGACCCGCTTCCAACTAAATCGGCGGAAATTTGTCTTTTTCACCAGAGTTGGATCAAAACTTTTTACACCCAATCATTTGGTCAATTGTGCATTAAATATAACCTAATATTTTAGAAAAATGATTTGGTCCAATTTTGCAGTAATTATTTGGTAGGTTCTTCACAAAAAAACCTCATTTGGGGCACTCGAAAAATGGAAAATGGCTCTTTTATGCAATGAAAGTGAAAACTCCCCAAATCGACATTGTTTGGAATTCCAATATGCACCCTTGTGAACAATATGAGATCATTTGAACAAACTATGCCATGAATGTGGCCATAAGATTGATCATTTGGCTTGAAAGCCATGAATCTTCACGCATGATAGCTCATTTCTGAGAACACTTTTTAAAAATAATTACCGTATTACAAATTTATAATTTTTCTCGGAAACTTGGTCATATATAATGACACAATGCGAAGGTTTTACATTTTTTTGATTTTTTTATGCCCATTTCAAAATGCGGTCAAAACGGCGGGCTTGACCGTTCCTAGCTAGTGGTTGGGTCTAGAAATTTTTTTGGTGTTTCTCTGATTAAATAGATACTTATGTACCTAGAAATGATTTTTGAAATAAATAAAGAGCAAACTATGAGGCAGCTGCAGTTCAAATTTGACCTGTTTCCTCCTGAATCGGCGAGAATTTGTCTTTTTCACCAGAGGTCGATCAAATCTTTTGACACCCAACCATTTGGTTAATTGTGCATTAAATATGGCGTAATATTTTATAAAATTGATTTGGTCCATTTTTTGACAATTATTTGCTAGGTTATTTAAAAAAACTCATTTTTCGCACTTGAAAATGGAAAATGAATTTGGCATGCTACATCCTTAGCAATGAGCAATTTGCGGTGGAGGTGCTAGAAGTGGTAAAGTCATTTGCTGGAATCGGCAAGATGGGTTGCTGGAACTGTTGATTGAGGATGCTTCATCCCCGGCGGTGAGCAGCCTCGGGAAGGTGCTAGAACCGGCGAATGCTACAACTAGAGCACGTTGGGGTGATGCCAACGTTGAGGCGACAGACTACGGTTGTGCGCGATGGCGGGAGGGTCAACTATGTGTTCTATCTGATAGAGAACGAGCAAGGATGGGGAAGAAAGTATAACGTGGGGGTGAATCAAATGGTTACACACGAAAACATCGTAGGGTCGCGAGGAGACCGACCCAAATTTAGGCCGATTGACCGGCACCTAACAGCCACCTTTTGGAAAATGGTATGGTCCAATATTGCAACACACATTTGTAGGCATTTTGAAAAAAATAGAGATTTGGGTCCAAAATTTGGATTTTCGAGCGTGAGCCAACCAGCCAATGAGAAGCGAGGAACCACCTCCACGTGGATCACCAAGTTGGACACGATCCGAGCCATCCATCACGCGCCCATCCAACGGTTGATCCTCTCCTGAAAAACCCAAACCCTAACCCACCTACCCACCCACCCTTTCTCCAGATCCGATCCATCCCCACCCTCCTCTCCCTCGTCTCCTCTCCGCCTTCATCTCCCTCATCTCCCACCGCCGCCATCCCCACCCACTACCGCAGCCCCCACCCGACGCCGACCCCCTCCCCTCGCCTTCATCCCCCATATCCACTAGGCCAGGCACGGCCATGGCGTCCTCCTCCTCCTTCTCTTCTAGGGTTAGGATTTCCCCCTAACACTCCCCCGATCTGGCAGCCACATTGCTCCACCGGCGACCTCCCTGCCCGTCTCCGGTCTACCCTACCGGCAGTCCCCCCACCCCCGACGCCCTTCCCCCGGGCGGCACCACACGCCCTCTTCCCCTCTTCCACCTTCTCTCTCACACCTTGCCGCCGCCATCGGGATGGGGATCTTCGACCTGCTCGACTTGGCCGATGGGGCCTTGGGCAACGAGGCCGTCGCCCGCGTCGTCAAGAAGGTCGTCCCGTCCAACAACCCCGACAAGCCCACCAGGGCCAGCAAGAAGGCCGCCAAGTACAAGGCCAACACCGCCGCCGCCCCCGACACCCACGAGGACCAGCCGCCGCAGCACCACCACCAGGAGCACTACCCCGACCCCAGGAGGTAACGTCCCCCGATCTGACCTCCCCCTTCTTCGACCTCTCTTCTCCTCAATCCCCCTCACAACCCTCGTTGTTTTTGCAGGGGAGGCCATGTTGATGAGGGAGACCAGCCAGACCAGGGAGAGCAGGCGGACCCCCATGGCTACCAGGAGGAGACCTACGTGGATCGTGAGGATTGGGACAGGTTACCATCTCATTTCCCCATCTATCTTATTAACTGTTGATATCTAGGGCTCTGACATTACTATCTTCCCAATGTGAAATACATGCTCAAATGTGTGTCTATTGTTCATGTTCAAATGTGTGGCCTGCTTGTTTCTCTCAAGATAAAGATTGCCCTGTGCATGTCATTATTATTCCTGAAACTTGCATGGGACAGATGGATATCCTGTGATGTTCATGTTTTTTTGAATGCATCTCTGATGTATTTTTTGATGTGCATCCTGTGATGTTTGTCTAGTATGCATGGTCACTCGAATGGCATGATCACCTTCCAAAATCTAAATCTAAATTTTGTCTAGTATCCAACGAGCGCGCCCCGACCCCACCCTCTCCCGATCTGTATGTTGGTCCCGATCGCTACTTTCGATTCCCTGATCGGCCTGGCGACTGCATTCTGGTGTATCGTAGCATAGCGGGGGTGTTGGATTAGGGATCTGACACTCTGGATCGGTTAAATATTTGTTAGTTCTTTAGTTTATCTACACCGTAAAGATCAGTATAGCCTGCAACTTGGGCCAGTTCAGTGTTGTTGTCTTATCTGTTATGACTTGTGATGTTGATGTTGGGAAAAAACACTATCAAGTAAATATCGTTGCAATCTATAGCAGTCCCACATTATTGCTGCTAAGGATTCCCTGACTGGGAAGGGAGTTCATATTGAATTCCTCCTCCCCTATCTGATGCTTTATGTCTTATGGTCGACTATCTTTTCTTTCAAATTGAATGTGTTTCAACTTTGAGTGTTTAGCGATGTGTCATCTAATGTCATTTAAGCTGTAGAGTTTTTGTTTATTGTTGGTTATCTTTCATTCATGAATTCTCTTTTCTGCTAATAGAAAGGGCAGTGCTAGTTAATAAATGAAGTTGTATGGCTTTGCTTCTTCTTTATCTACGTGATTTCATATGAATATAATATGTTGTTCATTAAAATTAAGATGTTGACCAAGAATATTACTTAATTAAGATGAGAAATTAAGATGCATCATTAAATTAACTGAATATTTTTTCTTAATTACGATGCATCATTAAGCAGCAGGAGTACCCATTTGTATTGTACCTAAAGGAACTTTACATTTACATACACAGCATGCAAATCACTTCTGTTGACTACCCAAATCAATCCGAGACATGCACATATTTCTCTCTGGATTGTGCAAGTTAGACGAACTACTCTAATTTAAACAATAGGAGTATGTTTGCATTTCACCTAGCTTGGAATCAATAACCTAGTCCTTAAGTAAATTTTTGATTACATCATGAGCTTTCCTACAAATTAGTTCGGTAGTGGTTTCAGCTGCTGCATTGTTGCTTATATTTGATACACTAGACAATGTGACTGGAGATTATTGTGATTTGAAGAACATAGAATCTGGACGCCCTTCCCTGGTCGACAACACCCTTCCCTTGTCGACAACACCCTTCCGTCTTGGGCTCTCAGTAGGACGGCGACCCACAAGATCCACACTCTTGTGGCCCTGTGACCCTCAAGCTCGATGGCTAGATCCCCTACAGCCAAGCCTTTCTGCTCGAGAGTCAAGTCCCAGTCTGACTTCTCTGCTTCCCAGCTGCTCCTTTAGTCCGGCTTCAGCAGCTCACTTCTCACCACGGTTCATCACCTCTAGAAGTAAGCTATAGTCTTTTCTCTTCTTTTCATTTATACTGGTTGATGTATATCCTAGTACATGAAATTGTGGGGGAGCTCAATTCATAGAATAGTGCATCAGTACCCAGTATATAGTCTCCGCTTTTGTTTGTACATAGCTCACTACTTAGCTCTCCTCGGCTAGAACAAGCACAAGATTCATCAGCAGCACTGAACAAAATTCATTTTAACTAGCACAGTAGTTAGTACATAGTATCTGTATTTTGTCTGTGTTGTTAAATTCTGTTTATAAATTCAGTTTATAGTGCTAAACTTGCATAGTACAGTCTCTGCCTTTTGCTTATACCATTAGATTTTGTTTATAAATCCTGTTTGTACTGATAAACTTGCACAGGCTCTGCCTTTTACTTATACTGTTAATTTTTATAAATCCAGCTTATAGTGCTTACTTCTTTGTCACATTGGGTTTGGCAACAGTTGCTAATCTCTAGCATTTACCTCTTGTTGCAGACCAGGAAATGAAAGATCTCTCGACAAACGGCCGCTTCTAGTCAGTTGGATCTGATCTTATACCCGCACACGAGAGCTACTGGAGCAGAAACAGATTAACAAGGACCCAAGCTGGACTCCCAAGTTCTTCGGTGAGCTGGCTCCATCTCCTACCCCTAGCTCCCTCTTGTCTGCTACTATAGCATGCTTTGTTGGACTCATGCTCTGCTCCTACACAAGCTAGACTCATGCTTTGTTATACACTAGCAGCAGTACCACATGTACATGTAATTGGACTCCCAGGGTGTTGTTCTTGTAAATTCTTCCATGTCTTGCTCTTTTGCTGGTGCTACTACACATGTCAGATTGTTAGTTGTACTTATTTCCATCTCAAATTACTTGTCTTCTTGAACATATGCCTGATGCTTGGTGCATGTAGGATGTGCTCTGTGTGGACATCTATGCATTTGTTAAGATTTTTGTAGCACATGCTATGGCCTCAAAGACTGTTTATTTTATTTTCGTTCATACATGAGCACCGTTTTTTATTGCCGTCAAGGGTGAATTGATTTGATCATTAATATGTGGGTGGATGTGATGTTTTGCAGGCTCAAGGCGCTAAGGTGTTGGAGACGTGCCTGTACTTGTTGAGCGTTTTATCTGTAGAGTGTTATATTGTGATTGGTGTAATATTGTATGGTTATATTGTGATTGGTGGAATGTAATAAACTTGATTGGTATATTGGTGATTTGGCTGTTATTTGAATATATTAAAAATGTGTTCTCTGATTGGTATATCATTGAGTTACAAGTTGTGAAAAATTAAAACCTGATGTTTGGGACCTAGTGCCTAGAAGAATCGGACAATGTGCATCCAGTTGACTACAATAATCTGAAAATTGAATGTAACAAAAAAAGAAAACCCAAAAATAAAAAATATATAGAATGTGAAAAGGCTGCACCTCAGAAGCAAAAAAGGCGAACCAATGGCCCAAGCCCATGTAGCTAGTTAAAAATAACAGGAAAAAATACATTAAAAAGGCCGAAGTGTTGGGCTCGGCCCATGTAAAACGCTGAATCAGACCAGGCTCATTCTTGTGCCACATCAGATTGCCACGTCAGATGCCTACGTGGCATGGGGAGGCTGCTAGTGACCAAAACAAAACAGTAGGCATATTTAGGTCGTTAATTTCAGTTTACGACCGCCAGCTTTTGACCATCTGTTTTTGGTCCCAAAAAGGTCGCAAATGAAAAACAATGACCTTTCAGTGACCAATAGTCAAGGTCACAAGTTGACATATTTCTTGTAGTGTACGTAGCGTTGTCATTCTGGTCGCGAATGTGTACGTACATACTGGTCGATCATTCTGTCTGCAGGTTGCAGCGATAAACCGTGGCCAAGTAAGGAAGGGCACGTGTCGTAGTAGAGGTGCACACGTAGCATGTTCACGTACATACAACCAGGGTGCAAGAAAGTAAATACGACCATGTACGTACATATGGGCGGGGTCTCGAATGCCTACTCGCGCATACGTACGGTCAGGGCTCGTGTACATCGAGAAGCGGCGATGGCATCATGTTCATCGGCACCCAACTGGCTGGATCGGAATAGAGAAATTGCGCCGTCATGTTCATCGAGAGGCAACCGGCTTGGACGGAACAGCCGATCGAAATGAGGCATGGCGTACCACAGAACAGAGGAAACGGCCTTGTGTTCGACCGCCTACGGTCGAAACGGGATCTTGTTCATCGGGAGGGGTCTGGCGTACCGCAAAACGGAGGAAACAGACTTGTGTTCGAGTGCCTATGGTCGAAACGGGGTCCTGTTGATCGGGAGGGGTGTGGCATACCACAAAACGGAGGAAACGGACTTGTGTTGAGCTCTACGGTCGAAATGGGGGTCCTGTTCATCGGGAGGGGTGTGGCGTACCGCAAAACGGGCCTCCACGGGCTACTGTTCATCTCCACCGTCGACCTCCTCTGACCTCCACGGGCTATTGTTCATCCACCGTCGACCTCCTTCAGCCTCCACCTGCTACTGTTCATCCACGAGCTCTTGTTCAACCATCCTCCACCGCTCCTCCACCGGCTACTGTTCAGCCAACCCTCTCCACGGGGTCCTGTTCAACCACCCCTCCACGGGCTACTGTTCATCCAGCCCTCCACCAGCTACTGTTGAACCAGTCCTCCACGGGGTCGTTCTGTTCATCCAGCCCTCCATAGGGTCTTGTTCATCCACCCCCAACCAGCTCGATCGATCAGGGTCCTGTTCATCCAGTGGCAACGGCCTCTACTACCATGGGGTCCTGTTCATCCATCCTCCATCGGGAACTGTTCATCCAACCCCCCCCCCCAACAACGCTCATTGTTCATCAAGGGAAGTAGGCAGCAGGTTCGATCGGCTTCAGTTAGCAGCAATAGCGAAGGAATCAATTATCAGGTTAAGTTAACAGCCAGATCGATCGATCGCTCGGGTTTAGTAACCCATAGCCTGTAGTGCAATCGCTCGGGTTCAGTAGGCGAACGCCTCGCTGAGGTTCAGTTAGAGCCCAATGCCTCGCACCCACGCGCGTACGTGTATGAGAAAAACGCGCATCGCTCGTCCCCCGAACACCCACCATAATCGGGAACTCCCCGATGTTTTCCTCGCCCTTGCTTCTACCATAGTTTTTTCCGTCATGGACGGTCCAAAGAATGTCATGTAGCTGCGTCTCCTTCCCGCCCAGGACGAAAATCCCATTTTCTATCGTGATTTTCTATCATAGAAGTAGGAGCCCACCACATCTATGATGATACCGGTTTTTGTCACAATTATGGTCATAGAAGTGTCATAAGCATGACAGGAAAAAAATCGTTCGGCCCAAAATGTCACGGAAGTGTCTTTTTTTGTAGTGAAGGCTACCAGGCCTAAGTTGGAGAAAACTGGGAACGACCTGATTGACAAAGAGATCGATCCAGGGACATTGGACTGGACCGAACGGGCAAAGGCTTGGTTCTACGGGCATGGGGGAAAGTTGAACCCAGAAACAGGGGAGTGTGTTTATACAAAAGATCAAATTGCAACACCCCTCAAAGCCATTCAAGCTGCAATGAAGGACGTGTAGGACGGGAAGTTCAATCTCAACAGAGAGAACGAGGAGCTGACATGCGCCCTCGGGAATCCTAAACACAGTGGATGAACACGAGGCACATCAGGCTTTGTTCCATGGAAGGTTGGGTTTCCTGATTGAAGTGACACTTATATAAGACGAGGGAGAAAAAAGAAACAGGATGCATACCAGCTGCAGAAGATAGAAGAAATAGTAGCATTGCAACAAAACCAAATAGAGGCACTTACGAGCCAGCACGCTACCGGCCCATCTCAGCGGCACGAAGATCCTGCATTCGATACTGCCGGCCCACCATCTCAGCGGAAAAGTAGCATGGTTCCACGGAGCTCGTTCGGCCCATAGATGATATCACGGCTCCTCGCTACCCCGTGGATGATATCACGTAGAGGGAACATTGTGATCTACATGTGAAATGCATGAACATATCTGTGAAGGTGGTGGTCGGCTTTTCCTTACCTCATGTACCTTATGGAACTGACCATTGCTCTATGATTTCATAAGGCTATGCTGTTGTCGGGGTGGATGAAGTTATCAACGGAGTTGAGCAGCTGGAGCTTGACTTTCCTACAGGTGAAGGGGAGACTGCACTGGAATATGCCAGGAAATCTACCATTTCATGGAAAAACAAACACATTGTGCTTCCAAATTGGACGTCGCGTTAGCAGACTCCGCCGGAGGAGGACCCTCTGTAGACTCCTCACAGTAGCAATCCAGCTCTATATTCGCTGCCTCAGTCGTCTCCACCACATCAGCAGACTCCGCCTCCTCAGCAGACTCCACCGGAGGAGGTCAGCAGACTCCGCCTCCTCCGCAGCTTCAGCTTTGCGGGCGGAAGAGAACCGCTGCTTCGGCGGCTATTAGTACAACTGCGAAGAAATCCAGAGTAGGTACAAGCGTCAAGGAGTCTCCTACCAAGTTACCATACCAACTGAGTGATGAGGAGCTCAAGAAGGTCGTGGATGCCGATGTGAAATGCCAGCTTGCATCGAAACGGCCCGAGCAAAATGAGAAAATAGATCCGAGGAAAGTGAAGCGCTATATGGAAAACCTTATGCGACCACCGCCGCCTCCGCTGCTATCAAGCTATGACCGCTCGATTATTAGTGCAAGTGGGAAAACAATTCCCCAGCTTGGCGAACAAAAAAACCAATCGTGCCCCCACTCAACGTGTTTACCGATATCGATTATGATGCGGAGGTAGCGGACCATGATCTTGATTTCACTCTTGGTGATTACTTAGGCGGGTAGGTAGAGTCCCCCTGGCTGATTTAGCATACAAATACCAGCATGGGAAGCCCCTCATCAGACCTGAGGAGCTCCGGCAGCTACCAACACAAATGCAAAGATTTTATGAGTGGTACGTGGAAGCCTCAAAGGAAGGGAGCAACTGGCTCATGGTGGGAATTAGAGATGAGCATTACTTCAATGGAGAGACGAGGAGATGCTCATGGAATTTGATGAGGGCCCGAACCTGGGTAAACATTGTGTCCCTCGTTGAGAGGGCCCGAACCTGGGTAAACATTATGTCCCTCGTTTCCTGTTACCATCAGCCTAGACGCACAGATCGGGACCCCCTACCCGAGATCCGCCGGTTTTGACACCGACATTGGTGCTTTCATTGAGAGTTCCTCTATACCGTTGCTGCAAGGCTCGATGGCTCGTCTCGTTGTCAAGGACAACATTACCTGTGGGGGACTGCTGGCTGTAGGCCAAACTCTCCGACTTGGAGGCTTTGTCATGGCCGCCCCATCGACTGACGCCCCGACGATGGCCTCTCGGGTCATCATGCATAACCTCCGCATCAATTCAGAACTTGCCGAACAGATGGATCCGATGGAGCTCTCCTCCCTTAATGAGCTCTTGGATCGCATCGCCGCCTCGGGAGTCGCTACGGAGTATGACCGGATCGGGCTCAAACCCGACCAAAGGGACATTAAATCCCCGCCGGCCACCCATGAGATAGCGGTAGTGGAGGAACCGCACACGGATTACCCCTCAATTTTGAGGACGAATTATGTCCGGATCACTGATCTCCCTGAGCCGGACACCCGCCCAAGGGAAGACATGACCCGGATCCCGGACTTAGAATCGGGCATTGGGCCGGAGAAATTGGGCGGCACCCCGGATCCCGAGCTGTCAGGCTCGGAAGCTCCTGTGCCCCTGGGTACTAGATCGGATCAGAATCCGGATTCAGCTATTTCCACCCACACGGACTTAAACCGTCTCTCCCATGTCCGGCAAGAGCCCCAGGAGACAGTAGATCGTTACTGGGCCAGATTCCTCCTTGTGCTAAACAAGGTCAAGGACTGCCGCGAGGAGGACGTAGTCTCACTTTTCTGCAAAAACTGCACAAACAAAGGAATCCTTAATGCTATAAGTCGCCGTGAAATAGTGCACCTTGTGGACTTGGCAACCATAGTACAGAAGTACTGTGCGATGGAAAGCGCATGGAAAACCCAAACAGAATTTTGGGATAGTCCGGCTCTCACCAAAACCTTTGTCCGAACTAAACGGGCGAACTCTCGTAAGTCGGCCGATCCAATCCCCAAGAAACCAAAGCCCACCCCAGGGCGGGGAACCATATTGGAAGAATGGCTCAATGGGCCATGTAAGCTCCACAGTACTCCGGACACAATACCAACTCATAGCCTTAGGGCATGTTGGATACTCCGGCAGGTTGCAAAAAGTGGCGAGGATCTTCTTGCAAGCCATAAAGCAGAACAACATCCCGCCAACGAACACAATACGGTACTAACAGCCTTCGAGACTTTTGCCTCAAACAATAGGCGCAAGCGAGCTCATCGAAGCTCCGCGGAAATTTGCCATGTGGCAAAAATAAACCCCTGGAACGACACTGCTATAACTTTCAATGCCAATGATGAACCTCGATTCCAGACTGTCCCGGCACCAGCCGCTCTGGTCCTTAGCCCAATCATGGACGGCTTTCGGCTCACTAAAGTACTCATGGACGGCGGAAGCGGATTAAATTTGATCTATGAAGAAACACTCAACAAGATGGAAATTGATAAAAGCCGCATTAAACAAAGTGGCACAACCTTCAGGGGAATTATTCCTAGTCGGGAAGCGCGGTGTGCGGGAAAAATCACACTCGATGTGGTATTTGGCACCCCGGAGAATTATAGGTCCGAAGAAATTACATTCCAAGTGGCTACTTTTAGCAGCGGATACCACGCCCTTCTAGGGTGGGACGCGTTTGCAAGCTTTCAAGCTATACCCCATTACGGGTACATAAAGCTCAAAATGCCCGGACCCAATGGAATCATCACTCTACCCAGTGATCCGGACGTCGCACTTCGCACCGAAAACAAAACCGCAGCACTAGCCTTGGAAGCATTATCCGAAGCCCTAGCAGCCGAAGAATTAACAACACTGCGGGCCACCGTGGACAAGGACGACGTGATACTCGACAAGCGACCCAAGTCCACCTCATTTAAACCCGCAGACGAGATAGTCAAATTCCAAGTCCATCCAACGGACCCCACGAAGATAGCTTCCATCGGGACACAGTTGAGCCCCGCAATGGACGCCGCATTACGAGACTTCTTACACGAGAATTGGGACATTTTTGCCTGGCACCCATCAGACATGCCAGGCATCCCACGTGGATTGGCCGAACATAGCCTTAACATACTAAAGGCATACAAACCTCACAAATGACCTAAGGCAATTTTCAGAGCCCAAACGACAAGCAATGGGGGAAGAGCTAGCCAAGCTACTTGAGGCCGGATTCATCAGAGATATCAAACATCCGGATTGGCTGGGAAATTTGGTAATGGTACCAAAGAAGGACAAATCCTGGCGCCTATGCGTCGACTTCAAAGACCTCAACAAGGCTTGCCCCAAGGATCCCTTTCCCCTCCCTCGCATCAATCAAATCATTGATGCCACAGTTGGACACGACTCGTTGTGTTTTCTCGACGCATACTCTGGATACCATCAAATAAAGATGGCAGAGTCTGACCAAGCTGCAACAACTTTCATAACGCCATATGGCCCTTTTTGCTTCAATAAACACTATGCCTTTCGGGCTTAAGAACGCCGGCGCAACCTATCAACGCATGATTCAAACATGCCTGGAAAAACAAATCGTCAAAACAGTGGAGGCATGTGTGGACGACATGGTCATAAAAACAAGACACGTCGAAACCCTAATAGATGACTTGAGGCTTACATTCGATAACCTCCGGACATACGACATCAAGTTGAATCCGGAAAAATGCGTTTTCGGCGTCCCCTCAGGGAAACTGCTGGGCTTCATTGTTTCCAATAGAGGAATTGAAGCAAATCCGGCAAAAATCCGAGCTCTGTCTCAGTTGGCTATACCAATAGACCTCAAGCACATCCAGAAACTAGCTGGATGCGTGGCCGCTTTGAGCCACTTTATCTCCAGGTTAGGGGAAAAGGCATTACCTCTTTACCGCCTCCTTCAGCGCACCGAACACTTCGTGTGGATGGATGCAGCCACGGCTGGACTCGGTGAAATAAAGACCTTACTGGCCAGTAATCCAGTCCTAACAGTGCCAAATATCGGCGAGCCTATGCTACTGTACATAGCTTCAACACATCAAGTGGTAAGCGCAGTGCTCGTCGTCGAACGAGAGGTTGACGGATACAAATTCCCGCTCCAAAAGCCGGTTTATTACGTATCCACGGTCCTCACCCCATGCAAATCCCGATACCCACACTATCAAAAAATAGCATACGCGGTCTTCATGGCATCCCGGAAGCTGCGACACTACTTTCAAGAGTGTTCAATTACGGTGGCCTCCGAAGTACCACTCAATGACATAATAAATAACCGCGACGCTACGGGCCGGATTACTAAATGGGCTATCGAGCTCCGTCCGTTCGACATAATATACAAACCACGGCAGGCCATCAAGTCGCAAGTACTGGCTGACTTTGTCGCCGAATGGACAGAAGTCGAGCTCCCTAAAGAGTATGGCGCGTACTCCAACTGGATCATGCACTTCGATGGCTCTAAAATGCTGGCCGGATTGGGAGCAGGTGTAGTCCTGACGTCTCCCACCGGAGACACGGTCCAGTACATCCTCCAAATATTATACACAGACTCCAACAATGCAGCTGAATACGAGGCTCTGTTGCACGGTTTTCGGATGGTAGTCTCTATGGGCATTCAACGCCTGGAAGTGCGCGGGGATTCGAACCTCGCAATATCACAAATAAACGGAGACTTTGATGCCAAGGATCCGAAAATGGCGGCCTACCATAATGCCGTCCTCAAAATGTCAGCTCGGTTCAAGGGGCTCGAATTCCAACATGTGGCCCGAGAAAACAATCAAGCGGCGGACGTCCTCACCCGCATCAGCGCTAAACGCGACCCTGTCCCACCTAACATATTCCTGGAAAGGTTGTTCAAGCCATCCGTAGTATGGGAAGGGGAGTCCGGCAGTACTAGCACGGATCCGAACAAACCCCCAGATTCCGAACCATCAGACACAATCGGAGGCTCTGCCACCGAAATTACATCTTTGGCCCACGAAATCATGGCCGTAATCGCCCCGTGGACTGAACCTTTCTTAGCCTACCTAAATAGGCAGGAGCTCCCCGAAGACCAAAATGAAGCACGCTGCATCGTCCGGCGTTATAAAGCTTACAAGGTCCATGAAGGGGAACTCTACAAGAAAAGTGCTACTGGAGTGCTCCAAAGATGCATCTCCAAAGAGGAAGGGTGGCAGCTCTTAGCTGAAATCCATGCCGGACTGGGCGGGCACCACGCCGCGGCTTGAGCACTAGTCAGGAAGGCCTTCCGTACAGGCTTCTATTGGCTGAAGGCCCGAGCAGACGCACAGGACCTTGTCCAACATTGCGTCGGTTGCCAGCTCTTTGCCAATCAGAGTCATATGCCCCTTACCGCTCTCCAAACAATCCCCATAACTTGGCCCTTCGTAGTCTGGAGGTTGGATATGGTCGGACCTCTTAAAGGGGGAAGCCATAAGAAAAAATACTTATTGGTCATGGTGGACCAGTTCACCAAATGGATAGAAGCCAAACCAGTCAAAACGGCCGAATCCGGACCAGTAATAGACTTCATACCGGGGTCGTACACCGATACGGTGTCCCCCACAGCATCATCACTGATAATGGCTCAAATTTCACAGTCGATGAAATGAAAACTTGGTGCGGAAAAATGGGCATTAAGCTTGATTACACTTCCGTCTACCATCCCCAAAAAAACGGCCAGGTAGAGAGGGCAAATGGTCTCATCATGAGCGGCACCAAACCCAGACTAGTGTGATCCTTGACAGAGTCAGATATACACTAGGTCGAAGAGCTCAACTCCGTACTCTAGGGGCTGCGGACCACGCCGAATCGCACCACCGGATATACACCATTTTTTATGATATACGGCGCGGAAGCAGTACTACCCTGCGACATAGTACATGATTCGCCACGCGTACGCATGTACGAAGAGAAGGAAGCCGAGTTAGATCGGCAGGATAACTTGGACGCCCTGGAGGAGGAGCGACGTCAGAAAAGCCCGCCGCATTCTATCGCCAGCAGCTCGACGATATCAAAGCAGAAAGTGCGGGCCAAAACTTACAATATTGGCGAGCTCGTTCTCGCCTACCGGAGAAGAAGAAGGACAAGCTCAAACCCAAGTGGAAGGTCCTTCCTCATTGACAAAGTTCTCACCGAGGAGCGCATCGCCACGTAAAGCATCCGATAATGACTCGAGTCGAACCCATGGAACGCGCCGACTCGGAGATTCTACGCCTAACGCCAACTCGGTGTTCGTCTCCTTACCCTCCTTTTTAATTATGCTCCACCCCTTTTCCTTTCTCGACCTTTTTTCTCTTCACAAAAAGTATTTAATACAGTGCGGACTCCCGGATCACTCCGGCCACACTATGTGTGTAAGCAATACATGGGGGCTTCCTATACGGAAGCTAAAAATCATTACTCAAATGGCTTTTTGCCCATCACATATGCGTTTCTTTTTTTCATATGTGTCTTTTCTTCACCATTATATGCATCGATATGACTTAAGATGTGGCCAAGCTGGGTTGCCTGGCTCTTGTGTTTATGCCCTACGTTCCCGTTACTTCGGCTAGGGCATAAAGGGAGCACCTCTGCTATTGTTACTGCCGGTTCAGCCAGATGTGTACCTCAGACTGGGTGAAGCCGAAAGCTAGTTTCCTTAAGATAATATTCGGTCGGTAAACAAAAGATGTATTCATTTATTACAACGTAAATCCCCAGAAGTCTTGTATCCTGCGCCATCGTTCGCAGTTCGGGCATGCGCATTGTCGCATGCGTACCCAGGGAAAGGAACCCCTAACGGAACTATTCTCCCTGGAAGATGTTTCTTATTATCCATGTAATATAACATAACTAGTTGGGAACTTGTCTGTTCAAGCACTTATGACCCCTACGCCTGGTTTCCACGCATACCCCAGTTTTGTATAACTGAGTGGGTATTCGGACACACCCCGGACTGTAGGATCCGGGGGCTGAAGCGAAAAGGTCCGCCATGACAAATGATTTTAATCCGGCTAGGGACTAATTATGTCCATTGAATTACACAGTCACTTGGACTGACTATATTCCTCCTCTATACCATCCAACAAGCTATCTAGCTTACAATCCTGTTGAGAATACTTGGCGGCTAACGCTACCTGGTCATATACCAGACTTACGGGAATCACTTGCCCATCGGGCCCCGCCGGTACACTAGTGCAGAACCGGGCATTAGCACCGGTTCGTAAGGCCCTATAGTGCCGGTTACATAACCGGCACTAATTTGTGGTCACTAAAGGCCCCCCTCCTTTAGTACCGGTTCAGACGAACCGGTGCTAAAGGGCAACCACGTGGCACGAGCCAGCTCAGGGACTGAGTTTTTAGTACCGGTTTGTAAGACCAACCGGTACTATAAGGTTTGGAGGGTTTTAGTTTTATGATTTCTTTTTCATTTAATTTTGTGTTTCCATTTTAATTCTTTTTCGCTTGTTGGTATTTTACGATACTACACACTGTGTACACGTTATGCATATATATATATATATATATATATATATATATATATATATATATATATATATATTTCTAGTAGAACCAATCATGCATATATATATCACATCAATATCTCACAAATTAAACCACCATATTAATTAATTCACACATACACACATGTATAGCTATATACAATTTCTCCTACATATGAATGTTGCCTTGAGCAGTCTAATTGGTGCCTTGAGCACGATGACAATTGAAAGTGGTTTTCATGGGGGCGTAGCGGTAATAGAATTCTCCATTCGGATTTATGACCTGGTCGAGCAAAAATCCCGCTATTTCCTCTTGAAGTGCTTCTACGCGCTCCGTTTCTATGAGCTTCTCCCGCACCTCTTTCAACTGTTAAGAAGGAGATCAATATGCATGTGTATTAGTTTGTGTGACTAGATATCGATAATGGTGTAAAAATTGTGAATAGTGTTCTGACAAGCGTACCCATTGCTGTCTTTGAGATCTGCTCCTTTCGGACGCCATCATGCGAATGTTCTCGCAAACGCAGAATGCACACCGATCAGTCCCCTGCGCCTGCTTCAGGGCCTTTACGAGAATGGAATTTGATCAGATAAAAATTAATCAAGCATGATAATTAAAGAGATGGCAGCTAGCTAGCTAGCTAGTACTACTTAATTACTTACCTTGGGTCGAAACCATTGAAGCTTTTGTTTCCATTCACCTTCCGTGACGCTGATGAATCTTGCCCAAGCCCTGCCCGCGACAAAGAAAATGAATAAAGGGTTATTAAATAGTTCATATCATGAAATGACGAACTAAATAGGCCGAGATATATAGTTAATAATGATTGAAATTACCTGTTGACTATCCGATACAAGATGTTAAAGTCGGTGTTTTTGAGATTAATGAGTCCAAGATTTCAACTGTTCCGTCGCCAACTTTAATGATACACAAGAACCAGTGAAATCTGCATGCACACACGCTACATGTCTTAATTAAGCGGGCATATGTAAGCAAAAACATGTAGCTAGCTAGTAGGCAAAAACAGAGAATTTGTAGTACAAGACAAGGTGACTCACCCAAAGTGGTAAGGAAGTAGTATATCTTCATTGTATTTGAGGCACTTCAAGAACTCTAGCATGCTGTCCTCTACTTCCTTTGCATGATGTTCATTTATCTTCCATGTGAATTCATTAACGGTGTTTGGGTCAATCAACCCAATGCCATAGCGCCCACCTTTTCTCATTTCATATATCTTCATCCCGCATAATACCACGTAAAAGAATATAGTGAGGATAATTACAGGTAATGATTGATCAAAAGGATCACTACAGCTAGCTTGAGACTTAAATTATAGAAAGAGATCACTTACGAGACAATACCAATCGACGATAGATTTGTCGAAAAGGCCCTGATTGTATAACTGAAACAGTTCTAAATACTCAACGGACCCAGCTTTCTCATGGTAGTAATGGTCCTTCTTGACATTCACCATGAGGGACACTCGATCTGAAATCTTGGTAATGTTCATGTACCATTGATGCAATTCATACATTCTCGTTGGGAGGTTCTTGACCTTGTCCGGCGCGACCAAAGGTTGGCCCCGACATATTTCCGCTTTACTTCATCCTCTCTAAGCAAAGGCATGGGCTCGATCTCGAGGAGTTGTCCAACAGTGATGTTGAGAACTTCACCTGCATTATATGCTCCTCCGTTATTACCACATTGCCCACGCCGAACATGCACCGCTTGCCCACAATAATATTGGGGCGCCAGATTTATCTTTTGTTGTTGGCACAACAAGTGAAGGGATCGATTGTGCCGCTTTTTCTCCCACCGGGAATGGTTTTCCGCATTTTTGGCAGCTGCTTCTTGTTTGCTCGATCTGATGTAGACGTGCTCGCCTCCCTTTGTAGACGTGCTCGATTTAACTTCCTGATGTGGCGCTCATAGTCTGTGTCAACAGGCTTGGAAGCTGGTGGTTGAGCCATACGAATGAAGTGGTCAATCGTTTCCTCAGGCACTTTTTCCCTTGGCGGCGGTGGCGGTTTCGGTGCAAAATGGGCTTCCACCTCGGCCTTCGATATGGTTGTGATTTCCTCCTCGGACTTGTCATAAGACCTCTGCGGAAGAGCATTCAGGCTTGGACCATATTTATACCACTTGCCTCCGACTGTACTTCCTGTACTACCTCGACTCATACGGCTACGCACCAGAGCTGCGGGGTGTCTTTTCGAATTCTGTGATTGCTGAGGCGGCGGAGACGGCTGACGGGACTGAGTTGGACGAGGAGGAGTGGCCTGAGGTTGTGCCGGACTTGGAGGAGGAGTGGACGTCTGACGTTGTGGCGGACTTGGAGGAGGAGGATTGTCCTGACACTTTGCCGGACTTGGAGGAGGAGGATTGTCCTGACACTTTGCCGGACTTGGAGGAGCGGGAGTCTGCTGACTCGGTGGCGGACTTCAACGAGGACTCGGGTGACGCGGTGTCGGTGGCCTTGGAAAGATGATGCAATCCTTTTTCCATAGGATGATACGATGTTTGGCCTCTCCGAGAAAGCGCTCGCCGTCACCTCCAGCAATGTCAAGCTGTAGCCCCGAATATGGGTCCAGCACCTCATCAACCACGACACGAGCAAAGCCCGCTGGAATCGGGTTGCAATGGAAGGTTGCCTCGGGGGGATTTGTGAAAGCACAGCCGTCCGCCACCTTCATGGATATGTTCTTCATTTTGACGTGTAGCTCGCAGTTAGTGTTCTCCGTGATGTCATCCACGGGGTATCTACCCAGCATTGGGTCGTCTCGACGGAACCCATGCTGCTTCTCGCATGGATGGGCCGGTGCTATCCAATGCTGGATCATCCGCTAGCTGCCGCAGCTGCCGAGACCCCTTTGATGGGTAAGTGAGTCGATCTGCTCCTCGCTGCGCCGCTGGAATTTGACCGCCAATTCCGCTTGACTTGCTTCTAGGCCTTGAAGGCGTAGTCCCGCTTCCTCTGCTCCTCCTCAATCTTCCTCTTCTTCTCCTCCGCAATCTTCTTTCTCGCACGGGTTCTGTAGTCGTTGTTCCATCAAAACCCTCATACCACGGCAGAGCGCCTTGCCTCGTGTTCTTCCCGGTGTTCAGATTTCCCGAGGCACGCGCGAAGCTCGTCGTTCTCTCTGTTGGGCTGGAACACCCCGCTCGTGCCTCTTCTATTGCAACAAGTATCGCATCGTCGGCTCCTTCAGACTTTCCCTCGTCGAAACATTGCCTGCCTCCGTCCAACTCCCCCATGCGCATAGAACTAAGTCCCGACCTGGCGGGCCAGCTCTTAGTAGCCGGAGTGACACCTGCATCCTCCATCTCTTTCTCGACTTATCCCACTTAGGCATTGCCACCGCGCAGCCACCTAGCCCCAGCTTATGGAACTTATCCTTTTTTCGCATTCTTCTTGTTTATTCTCGACCGCCTTAGCTAATTCCGAATCCTTGAATTTCACGAAATCGCCCAATGATCACGTTGGTTCTCCAAAGTGTTCCCTTGAATACTGGAGTCTTCCTTCCTCCGCTGACGCATTTGTTCCATTCACCATTCTTGTAGTTCTTGAATGCATTCGCCATCATCTTAAGAGCAGCCTCTTTGACTTTCTCGCACATCTGCTTATGTGAAATGATCCGTAGGGTGAAATGTTCCATGAGAGTATCCCAAAGCGATCTTTTGATTCTTGTCGACATAAGTAACATCTGGACGTGGCTTTGCCGGGCGCTCTCCATTCTTGAAGTTTGATCGAGTTGGTCCTTCACAAGAACTCCGCGACCGACGAACGAACTTGTCCGCAATCTTCTTAGGCGCTATAGGTTTGCCAAGAGGGCCGCATGCCTCGATATTGTACTTTACGCCCGCTTCAACTTTTGTTCGGGCCTCGTTTCGTCCTTTTGTCTGAAGATTTGCTCGATCCGGATGGCTGAAAGAACAAAGATCGATTCGTTAATATATCTTCAAGTCATTTAAAACATGTGATGATCACCAGATGCCTGCTTATATAAATATATATACCTCGTCGGTGTTTGTTGTTTCAGGATCATGTTCTTCGTCATCGCATAATCATTCATGACTTCGTCGTGATCGAATATCATATCACCCTCTCCGTGTTGTTTAGAAATTCGAGCCGCCATAATCTTCTTCATTTTGATTATCATCTGCCTCACAGATCATATCGAACATGGTCTGTTCTCCTCTCTCGCGGTATTGTTCGCCATAGCTTTTGTTTAACTAATCCAAAAGAAATATAAAACAATTTAGTATTCAAATCTCGAATAATAGATATAATCTCAATACATCGCCCGAATAATAGATATAATCTCAATACATCGCCTCAAATAATATATAATATTGAATAGTACATCACGGCTATTAGCTAATAAAGATCGAATACTACGTAAGAATCTAGGACACTCATGTTCCTCCGGCGTGGGCGGTGGACACCCAAAGAGAAGGAACCTCACAGATCATAGCTGAAGTGAGATCCTCAAGATATCGCCACGTATTGGAGAACTCGCCGCCTCTAACGCAACCATGTAGCGATGGACGTGCTCGCCCTCCTCCTCGACACGGCGACGCATTACCTCCGGTGTGGCCGGGTCCTCTCCGCACCAAATCGCCCACGCTAACGCCACCAAACGAGATCGGGTCGACGACCGACCCGCGGCGGGTTCCTCGTCAAGCGCGCGCCGAAGCAGACCTCCCAAAGCCAGCCAGGGCGGAGCCCAGTCCGGACATGGGTCGGCTGGACGTCGTTGCGGACGGGTCGACGGCGAGGATGTGGGCCGGGCATCGTCGAGAACAAATACTAGCTATATGCCCGCAAAAAGTAACATTTTTTTAATGATTGGATTTTGATAACTAAAATTTCTAACATTTCTATATAACTAACATTTCTATAAGATTTCTAACAATGCTATATATAACTAACATTTCTATAACATTTCTAATATTTCTATAACTAAAGAACAGAAAATAATTATAACATTTCTATATATATAACTAAAAAATTTATAACTATTTCTATAACTAAAAAACAGAA
Organism: Aegilops speltoides; assembly: GCA_021437245.1. Lineage (NCBI taxonomy): Eukaryota > Viridiplantae > Streptophyta > Magnoliopsida > Poales > Poaceae > Aegilops > Aegilops speltoides. The sequence goes on along the minus strand of CM038145.1, from coordinate 21,087,321 downwards.
AAAATTTCTAACAATTCTAACTTTTTTATAACTATATATTTCTATAACTAAAAACAGAAAAATTTCTACAATTTCAAACATTTCTAACAAATCTAACAATTCTAAGATTTCTAACTATTTCTAAAAACAGAAAATGTCTAACAATTTCTTAAAACAGAAAAATCTATAACTAAAATGTATGTGTGTGTGTGGCCACTCACCGGCGGCTAGGCGAGAGGCGACGGGGACGCTAGCGACGGGACGGCGACGGGCGCGGCGACGACAAGGCGGCAACGACGGGACGGGACATACGGGCGGGCGACGACGGGCGGCGGCGACAGGGCAAGGCAACGGGCGGCGATTTATGGGGACGGGCGGCGATGACGGGACGGGCGGCGACGACGGGACGGGCGGCGACGGGGCGGCGACGACGGGACGGGCGGCGACGGGTCGGGCGGCGGCGACGGTGCAGAGGAGAAGAAGCAGAGGGAGATGAGAAACTGACAAAATTTTGAAGTGTTTTCTTATATAAAAGGCACCTTTAGTACGGGTTGGAGCCACCAACCGGTACTAAAGGTCTGTTTTGGCCAGCCAAGCGGCGGAAGCGACCCCTTTAGTACCGGGTGGTGGCACAAACCGGTATTAAAACCCTCTTTAGTACCGGTTTGTTCCACGACCCGTACTAAAGGGGGGTAAGGCAAGCAGTGCGGTGCGGAAGTTTAGTCCCACCTCGCTAGTCGAGGGCTACCAGACCGGTTTATAAGCCCAAGGGGTAGCTCTATCGAGCTCCTCTCCTAATCAGGCCTCTGGGCCTACCTGTCCTCCTCGCCTTGTGGGCCTCATCAAGCCTTGGGCCTGCATCCCGCCCAACGAAAGGTTGTGTCGCTAGTCGTATGCAGCCGCTTTGGCCCAAGAGGGCGGGCTTTTTTTTCTTAATTTTTTTGCTTTATTTTTGTTTTATTTATTTTTGAGTTGTTTTTGCTGTATTTAGAGTTTCTTTGTGAATATTTTTGCTTTAGGTACAAAAATTACAAACTTTCTGTTAGTGCCGGTAGATTTCAAATTTGAATAGCTTAAATTTTGAATTATTTGAAATTTGTGTGAATCACTAGTTTGTGAATAACATAACTTTGAAAAAGTTTTTCAGTGATTCTTTTTCTTATGTTTAATATTAGTGTGTTTTATCATTATATTCAATTTAGTAATGCTTAGGTTATTTAAAAATGAAATGCCTTTGTAACAGTTCAGTTTTCGCTTAAACCCCGATACTTGAAAGAGATTGTCCATTTTGTACACGAAGTGCATCCAGCTTTTGCCGTAACCTCTCTACTTTCTTGCACATGTGATTTGTATGAAATTATGATACCATGCCAACTTTCAACCTTTTCTGAGTTCATTTGAATTGCTTTTCAATTTCAGGTCATTTAGCTGGAAAAAATCAAAATGCATGAAAAGAATTTGTTTGCACATAAACTTTCTTCGCTTCAAATGCCAAAACACATAACTACCCTAACTATTACAGACATTCCCTCCGGGTGTGAAACATGAAGAAAGTGATGATAGTGAAGCCGATCACATCCCGATCTTTGGGTGTGAAACTTTTTCTTCAAGTGTGTCCCTTTGCGCCAGTAACCATGGAAAATCTTCATCATTTAACGGGATGCTCGGGTCAATATTCACCGTGAATGGAGCAATTTCATCAAACTTTTCATAATCTTCTCGACTTGTCTGTCTTGTCATCCACTCCCACGATGTTTCTCTTCCCGTAAAGAACTATGTGCCGCTTTGGCTCATCGTGCGATGCATTCGCTTCCTTATCTTTTCTTTTTCTTGGCTTGGTAGACATGTCCTTCACATAGAAAACCTGTGCCACATCATTGGCTAGGACGAATGGTTCTGCTCGCATACGCAAGATTGTTGAGATCCACTATTGTCATTCCGCATCGGGTCTTCCGTTACCCGCCTCGTGTCATATCGACCCATTTGCACCAAACAAAGGGACCTTTAAACCACGCCGATAGTCAAGTTCCCATATGTCATGTATATAACCATAATATGTTTCCTTTCCGCCTTGCTTTCTCGCATCAAAGCGGACACCACTGCTTTTGGTTAGTGCTCTTCTTATCTTGGGCGATCGTGTAAAATGTATTACCATTTATCTCGTACTTTTGAAAGTCATTATATTCAAGATGGTAATCGGGACAGCAAGTACAGTTATCTTCAATAGAGGTGTCATGCATGGTACGTGTTCGCAACCAGTTGGCGAAACTCCTGGTTTGTTCACGGTAATCCACTCATCGCACCGCTCCGGTGTTTGGAGCGTAGCAAATTCTTGTGTTCATCCATATACGGAGCCACCAAGGTGGAATTCAGAGAACTGTAGTGTGCTTCAAAGAGAGAATGTCCGTCCATACATATTATTTGTTCCCCACCTAGCGTGCCTTTTCCATCCGATCCGCCCTTATGCCGCGATTCAGAACACCAATCGGCTTAAGGTCGAATAAAGTCAATACAAAACTCAATGACCTCCTCATTTTGATGGCCCTTGGAGATGCTTCCTTCGGCCTAGCACGGTTATGAACATATTTCTTTAAGACTCCCATGAACCTCTCAAAGGGGAACATATTGTGTAGAAATACAGACCCAAAACGTTAATCTCTTCAAGATAGGTGAACTAGGACGTGCGTCATGATGTTGAAGAAGGATGGTGGGAACACCAACTCAAATCGACAAGACATTGCACCAAATCATTCTCAGAATCTTGGTATGATTTCTGGATCGATTACCTTCGAGAGATTGCATTGAGAAATGCACATAGCTTCACAATGGCTAATCGAACGCTTTCCGTAGAAGCCCCTCAATGCAACCGGAAGCGCTTGCGCCATAATCACGTGGCGTCATGAGACTTTAGGTTCGGAACTTTTTCTCTGCCATGTTTATTATTCCTTTATATTCGACGAAGCCGACGGTACCTTAATATCGAAAGTGCATTCAAAGAAGATTTCCTTCTCTTCGCTGCTAAGAGCGTAGCTTGCATGACCCTCGATGTATGTCGCCTTCTCCATGCATACGTTGCTGGTCCTCCGTGCCTCGTGTATCTTTTGTCTTCCCATACACGCCCAAGAAGCCAAGCAGGTCATGCAAAGATTCTTCGTGACGTGCATCACGCCGATTGGAGCGGACCTCTAGGTCTTTCCAATATGGCAGGTCCCAAAATATAGATTTTTTCTTCCACATGGGTGCGCGTCCGTCCGCGCCCTTCGAACAGGTTGTCCGCCAGACCCTTTCCAAATATCACCTTCAAATCCTTGACCATATCATGTACATCAGCACCAAGACGATGGCGAGGCTTCGTCCGTGATCCGCCTCACCTTTGAAATGCTTGCCTTTCTTTCTTACGGATGCTGCGCCGGAAGAAATCGATGATGTCCTGTACACATTCTTCTTGCAACTATTCAAATATATATCGTCGGTATCATCCAAACAAAGGCGTGCATCCGCGGTATCCCTTGTTTGTCTGTCTCGAAGGTTATTGAGAGCAGGCCAATCATTGATGGTCACGAACAGCAACGCCTTGAGGTCAAATTCTTCCCCATGTGCTCATCCCACGCACGCACACCTGCTCCATTCCACAGCTGTAAGAGTTCTTCAACTAATGGCCTTAGGTACACATCAATGTCTTTGCCGGGTTGCTTAGGGCCTTGGATGAGCACCGCATCATAATGAACTTCCGCTTCATGCACAACCAAGGAGGAAGGTTATACAAACATAGAGTCACGTGCAAGGTGCTATGGTTGCTGCTCTGCTCCCCAAAAGGATTAATGCCATCTGCGCTTAGACCAAACCATACGCTCCTTGCGCCATCTCGCAAACTCCTTCCCGTGCTTTCTTTCGATTTTTCTCCACTGCGACCCGTCGGTGGGTACTCTCAACTTTCCGCCTTTCTTACGGTCTTCTCAGTGCCATCTCATCGCCTTGGCATGCTCTTTGTTTTGGAACAACGTTTCAACCGTGGTATTATAGGAGAATACCACATCACCTTGGCAGGAATCTTCTTCCGGGCGCCGCCGACATCACCAGCTCATCGTGGCTGATCTTATAGCGCAATGCACCACATACCGGGAAAGCGTTCAAATCCTCGTTCTCACCGCGGTACAGGATGCAATCATTAGGGCATGCATGTATCTTTTGCACCTCTAACCCTAGAGGGCAGACAGCCTTCTTTCCTTCGTACGTACTCTCGGGCAATTCGTTGTCCTTTGGAAGCATATCCTTTATCATTACCATCAACTTTCCAAATCCCTTGTCAGATACACCATTCTCTGCCTTCCATTGCAGCAATTCTAGTGTGGTGCCTAGCTTTTTCTTGTCACCTACGCAATTCGGGTACAACAATTTTTTGTGATCCTCTAACATGCGCTGCAACTTCTTCTTCTCCAAATCACTTGCGCAGTTTCTCTTTGCATCGGCAATGGCCCGACCTAGATCATCAACGGGCTCATCTGATGCCTCTTCTTCAGCTTCTTCCCGCATTGTCGGCTCAGCTTCTTCCCGCATTACCGGCTCAGCTTCTTCCCCCATTGTTGTATCATCGTATTCAGGGAACCCATGGCCAGGATAGCTGTCGTCGTCCTCTTATTCTTCATTGTCTTCCATCATAACCCCTCTTTCTCCGTGCTTGGTCCAAACATTATAGTGGGGCATGAAACCGGACTTAAATAGGTGGACGTGAATGGTTCTTGACGTAGAGTAATTGTGACCATTCTTACAGACACCACATGGACAAGGCAAAAACCATCCGCCCGCTTGTTTGCCTCACCAAGAAGCGTAAAAGTATGCACACCTCAACGAACTGGGGAGAGCATCGGTCATCGTACATCCATTGCCGGCTCATCTTCATTACACAACACCGAATAGACCAAATTAATACAAGTTCATACATAAAGTTCATACAACACTTAAATGCAACAAATAAATAACTCTCTAGCTAAAGCATTTAAATGCAACAACAAATGCGATCAAGATCGCAACTAAGGTAACAATTGATCCAACAAATAATGATACCAAGCCTCACTATCGATGGCATATTTTCTAATCTTTCTATTCTTCAAGCGCATTTTCTCCATCTTGATCTTGTGATCATCGATTTACATCGGCAACATGCAACTCCAATTCCATCTTCTCCCCTCAATTCTTTTCAATTTTTCTTTCAAGTACTCGCTTTCTTTTCAACTAAATTTAACCTCTCGATAATAGGGTCGGTTGGAATTTCCGGTTCACATACCTCCTAGATAAAAATATCTATGTCAACTTGATGGGCATAATTTGTCATCAACACGAAATGCAACTAATAGTTTTAAAAGAGAATATACCACATCCGAATCATAACAAGGACGAGGGCCGACGGGGACGGATATCAAAACCATGGCACTATGTATAACAAACAACGTACGGGTAAGATAATTATTGCATGATTAACTATATATCCAAATCACACAAACATCAATTTTTTATATAAAATTACATGAACAAGAGGCTCACCACAAGGTGGTGCCGGTGACGGGACGGTGCGGGCGATCGACGTTGGTTACGACGGAGATTTAGAAGGCACTAAGTAAACCACACCTACATATGCAAACTAAGTGTTATTTTTGACCTCAAATTGCATATAAATCAAATACTAGCACATATATATATTTCCTCCCAAATTACTAAACTCACAAATTAGTAACTATATAAAGCATTGCAAGAGCTAATCTAGCAATGAGAGATGAAAGGAAAAAGTTGCTAACCTTTGTGATCATTTGAATGGATGGGGGCCTTCAAATCTTGACAAATTTTGGGCAAAATTTGTGAGGAGCTCGAGGAAAGGGGAAGAACAGAGGAGAAGTGAGGGAAAGGGGAAGAACAGAGTGGCTCGGGTGGACGAAGGGTTTATGTACGTCAACCTATAGTACCGGTTCGTGGCACGAACCGGTACTAAAGGTGCTGGAGGGGGCCCAGACTGACAACATCCTGCCACCACCCTCATTAGTACCGGTTCGTGGCACGAACCGGTGCTAAAGGTTAGCCACGAACCGGTACTAATGAGAGCGGCCCGGCTAGCCGTTGGAACCGGCACTAATGTATACATTAGTGCCGGCTCTAGTACAAACCGGCACTAATGTGCTGCACGTTTGACCCTTTTTCTACTAGTGGTACTACTTCAGCCATATGGTTCGGGTCCAGCTTGGTGTAGCGCGTCTTCACCATAGCCTAGGCTTCTCTTGCACCTTCCCGGCAAGCTAACATCCTCCACAATCGGAAGCGCCGCCGTGCTCCTTGAAGCATATCCACAAGCTCCCCCATGCCATTCGGCAATACGCTTGATGGCCACAAGGCCTGAGCAACACCCTGCATCACTTGCCGAGCTTGCTCGTGCAGTTGCGAGATGTCTTGCAGTAAATCACTTGCAGATGAGGGCATCTCCTCCTCAGGGCGACCCGTTAACATTCCTGCAAGCAAAATTCTTTCAATATACTTCCTTGCCGAACTATCATACAGTTTGTATAGGCACTCACCATAAATGCCTCGAAGCCTTTTTGTTCTCCTTCACGGAGTCCGCCAGCTGGGCGCGGACGTCTTTTAATTCTACGTCCAACCGGACATTGGCATCTTGAAGATTGTTCTTCTCCTGCCTAACTTGCATAAGAATGCGCTCGCCAGCCTTTAGCTGCCTTTTGAGATGCGAGTCGTCATCTCTTATGCCCTCCAGATTCACCCCGGGATTGTCTGCAAAATTCTCTGTTAGACTTGTTATACCAACCATTTACTAACTGGTGCATCTTCGTACAATTGAGACAAATGTTACCAGATGAGGCCTTCTGAGATTCCTCTTATTTGGCAACCGTGTCCCTCAGCTGGGGCTTGCATTCCTCCAGCTCCCGAGCCAATTGTTCATTCTTATCTACAAGGACCTGTGCATAAATTGATCCTTAAAACAGTTGTTCCAACCATTTCAAGTCTCAGGGGCTACTGCTATACATGCTTAGCAAAATTTCTTACCCGTATATCTTTGGCATACTGGTCCGTCGCTCGGGCAAGCCCGCCTTGAGCAGCTCGGATGTATGCATCTCCTGAATTGAAGGCATTAAATGCCTCTTCGAAAAATATGTTGTTTCGAAGCACGGCCCGTCGGTGCCGGTGATTCATGGCGCTCTCTACTTCGGAGTTCGTGGCCGAGAGCATATCTGCGTCCTCTCTCGGAGAACTATGCGGCATCGGCCCCATGTCCGCCTCCGCTCTCGAAGCCGGTTCTGGAATCCGGCTGGTGAAGGCATGATTAGCGGGATCCTCGGATATAGTCCGGCTACTCCTCTTCCTGTCGGGACACCAAGGGAGCTATTATACTTCAAATACCATAATCGCAGGACAGGTTTTTGCCTTACCTCTGCAGCGGCGTGTCGACCCTTACCGCCTTCCTCTTGAGCCCGCCCGATCTGGATGCCCGTGGTCGACGAGTCCCTAGGGGCTCGGCCCCGCGCTCCGACCGTCGTCTCTGCAAAAAGCACGACAGGCATAACATCTGAAGGGAGTCCTCTTCCGAGGATAGGGTTTTTCAGTTTGGCTTACACGCGACGTAGGTAGCAGTCCGGGATAGTTGGCAATAATGGCCACTGAGGCGCCATCATAGCTCGCTTGATAAAATATCCCATTGACAAGCTCCACGGTAATATCCGGATCTTCTTCGAGTCCTGGATCTAGGGCCCTTCCGGGGTCCTCTGGCTGCAGGGAGGGGCTGGAGATTCCTTCTACGGCCCTCCTCAGTTCCTGCTCGGAAATATCAAAGAAGATAATCTTAGCGAAGAATGCCGCGATAAGTGAAGAAGGGAAAGGAATAACGACTTACCCAGTTTGGGGGGTTGTACATGGAGAATCCATCCCGTGGTTTAATGTGAAGGAATTCTTCCTCTTCTCCTTTGTATAAGTCGGACAATGTCCTTGCCAAGGCAGTGGCGGAGTCCGGACCCTTACGGCCACAGCGGGTGGCATCATCTTCCCCGTTGAAGTGCCACATGGGCTTCCCCCGATATTGAAGCGGTTGCACCCCCCGTATTGTGCATATTGCCATAACCTCGACTATCGTCAGTCCGGACTTGGCCAGTAACTTTATCCTGCTCATCAGGAAGTGTATTTCCCTGGTATCCTCCTCCTGGGGGCCTCGGGGGCGCCAGCCTAGACGTGCCCTCGGTGGGGCGTCACTGAACTTGGGGGGGTCTGTCCGGACTGGATCCTGAAGGGGAACGTCCTCGATCTAAAACCACTCCGAAGGCCAGTTCTCTGGTGCCTTCTTGGGAGTGCCGGATAGGTATCCGGTCTCGGCAATGCGCCATACTTCGGCCCCGCCCACTTGACATAGGGATTCTCCCTGGTTGCGGGGGACGAGGCAGAACAGCTTCTTCCATAAACCAAAGTGAGGCTCGTAGCCTAGAAATAGCTCGCAAAGGACAACGTACCCTGCTATGTGTAGTACGGAGGCAGGGGTAAGGTTGTGCAACTGGAGACCATAGATCTCCAGGAGCCCGTGAAGGAACGGGTGGATGGGAAACCCGATGCCCCTTAGCAGATGCGGGATGAGGCATATTCGCTCCTCTGGAGATGGATTAGGAGATCCCTCAGCTTGTTCCCCTCCGTTATAAGTGGCTATTCTGGCTCGAACGGGGACCATGAACGCCGGTGGAAGAAACCCTTGGGCTTGTAACTCTATCAAACGGCTATGAGGAACTAAACACTCTTCCCAATCCCCCGACTTGGAGCAGGGAGAGCAAGCAGAAGAGCTGCGACGACCGGCAATGTTGGAATGGTTTTTTCTGGAGCGCTCTGTTGGATGCTTGCTTGAGGGGGGAGAGTGAGGTTTGGATCTGAGAATCCCCGTCTCTTCAAATAGACGGCCAGTCCGAAGGATTAAGGGTGGCAAATGCAAAAATGCCTCCGCTGCTCGCATTCGCTTGCCACGTGGAGATGGTCATTATTGAGGCACTGAAGCCGAGGAGTACAACATTGATGGGAAGCCGGACACTATTCGTCGTAACAGGTACTTTGGAGTATTCGGAGATGGAACCCGCCTTGCAATGCCGAAGACAAGACTGTGCGCCGGACTTATCGTCATTGAAGCCTGGTTCAGGGGCTACTGAGGGAGTCCTGGATTGGGGGGTATCCGGACAGCCGGACTATATACATCGGCCGGACTATTGAAGCGTGAAGATACAAGACTCAAGACTCCATTCCGTGTCCGGATGGGACTCTCCTTTGCGTGGAAGGCAAGCTTGGTGATCCGGATATTGTATTTCCTTCCTTGTAACCGACTCCATGTAAACCCTAGCCCTCTCCGGTGTCTATATAAACCGGAGAGGTTGGTCCTTAGAAGGCCGATCACAATTACAATCATAATCATCATAGGCTAGCTCCTAGGGTTTAGCCTCTACGATCTCGTGGTAGATCTACTCTTGTACTACTCATATCTTCAATATTAATCAAGCAGGAAGTAGGGTTTTACCTCCATCGAGAGGGCCCGAACCTGGGTAAACATTGTGTCCCTCGTTTCCTGTTACCATCAGTCTAGACGCACAGATCGGGACCCCCTACCCGAGATCCGCCGGTTTTGACACCGACAAAAGCCCTCGACAAATGTATCATCGGTTGCTATTGTCTGCAAGTATTATTTCTGTAATTAAGTCTCTAGCTCAGCTCGTTCATTGCATGTATAATTACCCTCACTATATTATGCAGAATGAAGATTCTCGAATGCAGTAGAGGACAAACCTAAGACATTGGGTTCATTAACCCAAATACCATAAATGAATTTATGGTACAAAAGAGCCCCGAGGATACTGAGAAAAACTTCCTAAAGGCGTTCATTGCACAACAAACCAGAAGGGAAATACTATTTGCTTACAACTTTAAGTGAGTGTTAATTACTCTCTTGTACACATTCTGTTTCGCTTACACGATGTTAAGTGAAATTGATGATTTATGCATGCGCAGGTTCCACTTTATTCTGCTAATCATTCAGGTTGACAATGGATCAGTACTTGTCATGGACTTGAAACGTAGAGACCCTCAGATGTGGGTGGACCTGAGTGAAATGCTCCAGGGGTAAGTTCAATCATTATCACACTATATCGGCAACTTTTGTTCAGTTCCTGATATCAAGTAATTAATAACTCATTTATTCATTTTCTTTGTCGGGCAGGGTTTGGACAAAGTTCACCAAGCAGGCTAGGGGTTAATGGAAACATGAGCTGTGATTTCGACATCTCAACGTGAGTAGTACAGCTAGTTCCGCGCATCTCTCTTTGATTCTAGTTTCAATAGCATTATCATGTTAGATTATTATTTTCGATTAAACCCTATTCTCGTAAAGTGCTTGAGGCAGGAAGACGGCAATAATTTATGTGGATACTACATTTGCGAGTTCATTCGCTAGACGATCTATGAGAAGGACATAATTTTAGAACAACTTGAAGTACGTAAACAATATTCACAATTTTATTTTATTAACATCAATTGTGTTGAGTTTCATTCATATATATTGACCCCTTCTTTAAATTAGATCCAACGGAAGCGGGACAAACTCCTACCAAAGGATCGCATACGAGCAATTCAAGAGGAGTTGGCGGGATTCTTACTTGAAGAGGTCATACCTAAAAACGGATAATGCCATCGGGAATTGGTAGGGGAATTTTGCTAATTAGATATTAGAGATCGTAAGAGATGTTATATTTTATATATGGATAAACGTGTACTATATGTAGTAGCGGTGAATATATATATACGAAAACTTGTTGTTCGACCAAGAACGGAGAAAGAGAGGTCACTTATCTATATTCATGACGATGTTGTGCAATGGTTCTTTCATTGCTATATGTAGTAGCTAGCGTCGAGTTCAAAACATAAAATGAAAATGAAAACCCTAAATGAAAAAGAATTAAATGGTAAACAAAAAAAAGGAAACACAATATGAAACCCCTAAACCCTCCAAAACCCAAAACCCCTCCTTTAGAAAAAACCCATAAACCCCGGCGCTTGGCAGCGCCTGATGCGTGGCTACCTTTTAGCCCCGGTTGATGTTACCAACGGGACTAAAGGTCCTCCTGCCCGAGCGCCCCACAGCGGCCACGTCGAGACCCTTTAGACCCGGTTCGTAACACAACCGGGACTAAAAAGGGGGGCCCTTTAGTCCCGATTTCTTAGTCCCGGTTGCACAACCAGGACTAAAGGCCCTTACGGACCAGGACTAATGTCCCATTTTCTACTAGCGATTAAAATCTGAGTGAAATACATATGATGTTTGGACCCAGAGGAGAAATTCTAATTCCAACCAATTTCAAAGCAAAAGAACACAAATAGACAATTAAACTTACAAGAAATTTTTAGCATTACTTAGTTCTAGGGTAAAGCAAACTACTACAGTGTTATGCAAGCATTACTAGTGTAATGTTTCTCCTAAAAATGGTTTTGCATGTACTCATGCAACTCAGCCCCATGCATGCCTGACCCGTCATCGTTCTCGTGTTAACCTGAAAGTATGATCCATCGTGGCAAGCAGTGGCGGCTGCGCGCGGGGCTGACTCCGGGGCGGCGGCGTGGGCTTGGATCCATCGTGGATCTGATCCTGTGGGCGCGGCCTCGGCCTCCCCTGCTCGGCCGGCGGGTCTCGGTGGGGGGGCTTCTCCGTGCTGAGATCTGGCAAGAGGGATCATCCAGATCCCGGCAAGGACGGCGGCGACCCGTGCACGAGAGATGGAGATCTTCGATCAGATCTGAGTGAAAACCTGCTATTGGCTATTGCCAAGGCCGGCGATGGCGACGCTGTCTGCGTCGTTCCCTTCCTGAAGGCATCACCGTGGAGATGTTCAAGGCCACTCTCAGCTACCTTCGGGGGAAACCCTAGATCAGTAGATCGGATGACGGCGGCTCCCTGGTGTCGTCCCCCCGGGGCGTCATTCTTGGAGGTGCACACGGACTCGAGGGACTAGAGGACGGCGACTTTGGTGGAGCGGTGCTTCATCTTAACCATTGATGGTGGCGGATCTCGGCAGCATGGTTCTGTAGAGACTCGGCGTCTGATGCGCGAAGATGGACTCGTGCAGGAGGAGGAAGTTGTCTGGCGTCATGGAGGCGTCGATGGCAGAGCGGCCAGACAAGGTAGAAGCCTCAATATGATATGAAGACGGACCTGTGGAAGATGGCGGCGGCGACACACGAGTGTGTCTGACCGGATTGTGCCCCAGACCCGGTATGTGGCTCGGCTGGGGCTTCCGAATGAGTTTCGGCTTCCGGCTTTTGATGTTAGGCTTAGGTGAGTGGTTTGGGTAGTGGCCCAGCTAGCACCCCTTCATCATTTTGGATAGGAGTAGCGGCATATGTTGCCAAGATGGTGGATTCAGGCACATTGTTGTAATACTTTGTAAGGTCCTCGAGAATAATCAATAAAATGGCCGTATGCATCTCCCAGATGCAGAGGCCGGGGGTCATCCTCCTTTTCTAAAAAAAAAAACTGAAAGTATGATGAATCTTGGATACCATCAGCCGAGTGAGAAGTACGTAGAGTGCGATGACGCTTAGGTTCTTCTTTTCCACATCCACACGATCCACACATGCTCTCCATGCGGAATCCAAAGGAGATTTCGTGCCAACTTTGTTTTTGTGACCCCCAAAACCATAGAACAATTGTTCTACAGTATTTTTCATTAATAATAATGAATTTTTGCCAACTTTGTTTTTTTACCCCCAAAACCGTAAAACAATTGCTCTATGGTATTTTTCATCACGAATAATAAATTCTTGCCAACTTTGTTCTGCTCCATGTCGAGAGCGACACGTCCATGACCGGGGAATGAGCCAGAAATCTGACTGAAAACGGTAATGCAGATTTTGTGTACGTACGTACGTACCTAGGGAAAAAAATTGTAGGGTGAAGAAGGTGGCATGGAGAAGAGACGAAGGCCGGCCGGCAGGACCAAGACGGGAGAGCAAGACTAGCTAAGTTAGCGCGAAATGGACTTTGTTCCGCTCTAGCTTGTACCTTCAAACGTTGGCAATCTTAATTCTCAACTTCACGTGCCTCTCGCTCGGTGTTAAGAAAGTGGCGCTAATTAATGCGATGCTAAGCTAGGGCAAAATCTACAGATTGACCTATGTCGCGTCACATCATGCTAGCTAACTAAAGATGGTCTAATCAGAATCACCGACAGATCGAACATGCAGCTACCTGTAGCGGCTGCAAACGTGGTACTCCCTCTCTGTCCCTCTATTTCTCTGGCCACACGCTCAGGTCAATAAATTAGTAGTGCGTATATGCTAAGCCAGAGCAAAATCTTCCGATTGACCTATGTCGGGTCACATCAAGCTAGCCAATTAAAAAGGGTCGTCGAATCGCCGAAAGATCGAACGTGCAGCTGCAAACGTGGTACACACACCACACCATCTCTCTCCCTTTTGGCCACACGCTCTGGTGAGCCGCCAGTTAATTTGCATGATCATTTAATTCATGTGTGCGCTTGTGGCCTTCATGGCCACCACAAGATGGCTAGCTGATATGACACGAGAGATGCTTCGTGGGTAGTACTACTACTACTACTACGTTTCCTCGACGATCGCTGTGTGGTCGGCGATATACGACTGTTAGTTTGTTATTATTAGGTCAGGGAAAAACCGCACCAAACTAAAGTATATTCCATGCATGTGCTCACGCTCGGACGCCACAAACTAAGCTGAACAGACAGGTGGTTTATGTTGCATGCATTGCATGCATGTTCCAAACGTACGTTGACGTAATCAAGCATGCGTGTCGGACGATCAATTCAAGCGTACGAAACAAAAAAATAAAAACAAAAAAACAGCTAGCAAGCATGCAAGCTGTTTCGCCTAACAAACTGGTGGCTGCTGCGAACGCCGGAGAGAACCAAAGATAGGCTGGTGATAGAAACTGTCACATGCATGCGCACGTCACATGTTTCGGGCCTGTCACCTTGTCTAGCTTCCTCCTGCAAGCTTGCGGCTGTGTCTATGCTTCTAGAACGACACACACACACGTACCAACAGCACATACGTGCATGCATGCGTATGCTACTAGTGTCTGCGCGCGTAGGCTTGCTTGGACAAGGGCTGAACACGTATGTACATACGCTCGCCAAGAGACAAAGACAGTTATCTAGTCTAGTCTAGAGATGAAACCGGAAAGCGCTGATCGAACTATATATAGGTACTACTGTGCATGCATACACGCATGCAGCTCCGTTCCGGATTTTGCTCTTACACTGACACGTGCGTAACACGGCAAAAGTACTAGGAACTCACACTGTGGAGTACGTACTCCTACGTCCAGCTAGCCATAGCTATTTCCCGACAAGGAACAGAGTTACTCATTTCCAGCCAGTTTGAATTTTGCCGCCCTTTCCCTAACTCCCATGCAAAAGCGCCGCCGACGCCTACGTGTTTCGCCGTGGACGTTGCATTTTCCCGCTCCGCTCCTCCCTGCTGGAACAAGGTCAAATATACAAGATTAATAATTGTTGGAACTTGAAGCTGTGTGGATAATTTGCTGCCGAAAAAGAGAGATGCATGGTGAATGCATGCATCTGGCATCTGCTGAACTGGACCAATGCATGCATCACCGCATACGCATGCATGCACGAAGAAACAAGCTAGCTTAGCTGTACTGCTCATTTTGTGACTTTGTGTTGCTTGCATCTGAGATCGAGTCTTCATTTGTGTTGTTTGTTCTTGCATGCAGATTTTGACTTTCCTTCTACCTGCTGGATGCCTGGATTGATGGTTAATTTGTCTACATGTAGTCTGTAGATTACTTGAGGAAACCAACGGGCTCAATATCATTACATTTGTCCAGCTGTAGATTAATTAGTTAGGCCCCAGTTGCAGCTGAGTTCATTGTGATGCTCATGAGGCGGCGGCTACTTATTTGCTCTCCAGGTTCGGTCATACTTTTGCTTTGGCTAGCGATACAATAGTGGGCAGTCGCCAGTTGTGCGCTGACTGGCCAAAACATACTTCAGTCTTCAGTCAACCTTTTTCACCTTCGAAAATATATGCAGGCGCGCGTGGGCAATGCCACCACCACTAAGATCACAGCTAGCTGGTCGGTTTGGATTAAGGTGGCCTACATATTAGAGTAAGCATATGCATGCTACAAAAAGCATGGAATTCCTTAATTAGTAGAGTAATTAAGCTTATCCGAGTGGGTTGTATTGGGCAACTACTTTTCGATCCATTTTATCTGTTGTCATGCTCGCTAGCTTGTAGAGCAAACTGCAGCTAGGTCAACATAAATGTTCATGAGGTTGGTGGTGGAAACAACACGATTGGCCATTTACTCACTCTTGCTACCTCTTTTTCATCGATGATGCTTCAAGATCAGAAACCATGCATTAGACATATGAATAAATTTATTTACTTTCCCGTTTTTATTTGCATGGTGCCACAACTTTTACACATCACCGTTAAATATAAAACATAAGTTGTGCCACAAAAAATATAACATCAATTCGTATTAAAAAATAGCAACACGCATTGGCCATTTACTCACTCTTGCTACCTCCTTTTCATTAATGATGCTTCAAGATCAGAAACCATGCATTAGACATATGAAAAACTTTACTTATTCTCAAAACTTTTACATATCACCTTTAACAATAAAACATAAGTTGTGCCACAAAAAATATAACATCAATTTGTATTTAAAAAATAGCTTCAAAATTTATTTATTTTGTGATAGTGACTCATATATATTACTCCCTCCGTCTCATAATATAAGAGCATTCTTGGCACTTAATGTCAAAACGCTCTTATGTATTACGGGATGAAGGTAGTATCGGTTAATTTCTTTGCCAAATATATTATCTATTAAATTGATGATTTAAAGTTTAATGACAAAATACATGTTATTTTATGCTGACAGTCATTTTTGTTTCTAAAAGGGTGGCAGGAGTATTAGTTAGTGTAAGAAGATTGAATATTTTAGGTTGCAGTCTTGCAGAGGTGCACTTTTGATCGGTTCCTAGCATAATTGTTCATTTGAGTTGGCATTCCACAAACTGAAGATTGAGCCAGCACATGCCCTGCAGATGTCCAGGTTACATGGACGAACATATATATACATCCTCCTAAAATGCTAGGAAATTAATCTACACAGACCTGGATGGTTCTAGCTTTACGTTTAAGGGATAGTATAAATTTTTTATTATTTTTATTTCTTTTGTGGGAAGGGGATAGTACAAGTTACGCCTTAAGCGCATCTAAATCGTACATACTGAAATACGTATCTGATGGCAAGATCGCGTACACATTGTTTTTGTTTTGCTTTGTCGTTGTGTATGTTATTTTAAGTGGTTGCCTAGAAGCCGTAGCCAAGCTTATGGTGAGTACTCTACTAGTACCCATCCAGCTAGCAGCCATACTCATGTGCACACATACATACATGGCTGGATAGAAGTCTTGTGGCCGCCGCATGGCATCGAATCTACATCTGCGTTCCTCTCGTATAAACAAAGAATCTCCTGCGCTCTCTACCAGCTTCTACGCACACGCGCTTGTTTATGTCACCTCGGCTAGCTCTAGTAAGTAATCATGCTTGCAAGTTGCATATTTGTTTGACCTAGGAGTAGTAGGCATGCAGGAGTGGTGCACAGACTACGATGTAGCATAAATTAAGGTATACTAACGGGGAGAACAATCTCCAGATAATTGTGGCTCTGGGACGACAGTGCGATCATCTTCTCGATCTCCATGCACTGAGAGAAGATCGCATGGTGAGAGCTACTAGAGCACACCATTGACCATGTGTTCCACGTCAAGTCTAGACTCTAGAGTACATACTGTACATGGGGGTACGTGGAAGAACACCCTTGAGTTTAGGCGAGGGCGACCCAAGGCGGCCCCCGAAGGGACGCCCCAAGGGATTAAACTAACTCCCAAGGGCCAAAAACAGAAGCAAATCATGAGCCTGCCATTTTTAATTTGGTGTAGCTAGCTGTCTCGTTGACGGTACGCGAGGCTAGATCGGCACCTGTCCACCTGCATGCATGCAGATAGCTATCGCCCAAAATTCCAGCTTGCTGCTTGGTGTGGGTTTGCACTGTAGTACTCCTTAGGATTCACACCGTATAAAATTGTTTTTAAGCTAACATAGCTTAAAAAACAATCTTATATTATGGACAGAGGGAGTAGTAAGTACTGTTAGGTCAAATACTGCACAATTTGCTCTCGCTGCATTACTTGGTTTGGTTTATTATATCATTTCTTCGAAATTTGAGGTGTGAGAGATTGTGCAAACTTAGTTTACAAAGTTGGTTGTGTTTTTTTCTCCTACAATTGATGATCCAGATGCATCATGTATTTCCTTGAGATTTGTGTTCTTGCACCCCCTATGCATGCATGGGGCTTCACTATGTTTTTTCCTCCGGTTTTCCAGAAAGGCCTTTGCTCCATACACCTGCTGTTAGCATTTGCTGGGCAGGTTCATAGCATTTCCATGCATGATACCTGTCAGCATATCGTGATTGAGCGAGGATTGTCCTTGACCTTTTGAGCCTTTGAGGCATTATGTCTTCACCCATTAGCTCCAGTTACGACCGCTAATGCGTGCAACTTGTACAGTAACGTAGGATCGAATAAAAGATGTTAAGTCCTATCGAAACAATAGAATAGAAAATTTATGTGTCTATAAAAATCGATGAAATGATTAAACACTTTTTTTACCCATCTTGCAGTGTTCCAAATATGGTCGGTAATTGCTTGCATGCATGGTTTTGGATCTAAATTTATGCCTCAAATAGTGACGCAAGTCTCCATGGATATGGAGAATGATATGGTATTCAGCAAAATAACTTCTTTCGTTGCACCTTCCAGCACCTACCCCTATGCGCGCACTAGACAGCCGCCAAACATATACTCCCTCCGTCCCAAAATAAGTGTCTTAACTTTGTACTAACCTTAGTACAAAGTTGTACTAAGGTTGAGACACTTATTTTGGGACGGAGGGAGTATATGTTAACAATGCTTGAAGTGTTGGTCTAACATTTAAGAGATCTTGATCTACCTTGGTGAGTGGCTTCTCTAATGCAAATTAGGCATATTATCAAGATGACACGAGAACAATCGTGGAGTAACTAGCTGGACTATATTGCTTAAGTAACTATTGTCAAGAGAACCCTTGTGTGAAAACTAGTTACTCCACTTGCTATATATGACAGCACTGTTTGACATTGATTATTAGTTCTCGAAGCTCATGCTTCTCTCCATTTTATTTTATTTTCTAGTCGAACGATGATCGGTTCATCGATGTTGACTGTTCTCCTTCAATACGCTATCACAGTCCAGCTAGTTAATATGTTATCAACTGAACATTGTATATACAACAAGGGCTTCCAAAAAAGTGGGAGACCTAATTAACAATGCCCGCCCGGGTATCATGGTGCTTTAAAAATTTGGAACTAAATGACGCACTCCGTGATGCCATTTCGTCTGGAGAGAGACTGATTAGTTGTACACTTCCAATATAGTAGGAGACTTTATTGTCAGGTATCAACACGTATGCAAATGTTGTTCACTGCACACCCACGCACACACATACGTACGTTGTTTTCCATGCTCATGAGAACCCGTGTTTGCTTCTCACCAACTTATACGAGATCTGTCAATTATATAGTTTGTATGTAGGTAGCAACAGCAAAGTGGGAAAGAAACATAACGCTTATCCTTTGCCCGGCCGGAAGCGTTATAAGTTGGGGCGTCTAGGCACGGAGAAGCAGGCCGTGCAAATTTCATCTTTGCATATAGAAACATGGTGTAAGTAGGTAATGGCATGTACATAGTGGGGAAAGATTTTCGCCAGATATTATTAATGAATCGAAGACGACATTTTTGAATATACAGTGGTGCCAAGAGGGGGCACCGAAAGTGTCTGTCGGTACCCCCCATGGGAACCCCATGGGCTCCCAAGCGATGCCAGCCTGCCTGAAGCGACTCAGGAGAGTCGCTATAGCAAAGAGCATAAAGGAGTATCTGCAACCCCACATGAAAGCCACATGTTAGTCGGGAGAGGCACATTGTCGGCTAGGCGAGACACACTGTCCGAAGATAAAGATAGGCCAACGGTCTCTTCAAAAGTATTTCATAAATCTAGCCGCATAAAAACATGGGTCGCCTGATAGATCTCGGTGTTTGGTTAGACTGAACTAATCGGTTCAGTTCATCAGGTTCTAAAGAAATTCGGTTGTTTAGAAAGTTGACTTGTCGGTTCTCTAGATATTAAGAATGCAAATTTTGATGGACCAAAAATTCATTTGGTTCTTGATTTTTACCAAACTAAACCGAAGAGCCGTAGAGGAAGAGTTGATGAAGGATTTGCCGCCAAGATTTCTCAAGAGTGGCAGTGACGCAGCACATGTGTCGACAAGGAAAGTCATAGAGGAGTCCGAGGAAAGTCATATTGGTTGGCGGTTGCCAGAGAGACGGTGTGGTGAGGAACGATGGCGAGGTGGCGGCTAGTGTGGGCCGGCTACGACAGGACTAGGAGAGAATGAATCGAGAGGGACTCGGGGGTAAGGTCTGGAGATTTCCATGACATTTTTTGGTTTCATACTGCCATGGGATGCTACTGGTCCTGCGGATTGGGATTATTTTCGGCTATTTCGGATACTTGAGGGTAAAAACTAAAATTTTGAACTAAGTTTGGTTTCCTAGAGTTGATGAACAAATTAGGTAACAAAATCATTCTTTTGGTTCAGAAGTTCAGCACTTGGTTAATATGCCCACCCCTAGCAGCGGGCTTGTTTTGAGTAAAACATGCATACCTACTCAAATACTCCCTCCGTCCTACATACGGATCAAAATGAGTGAGACTACAATCTAAAATATGTCTATATACATCCGCATGTGGTAGTCCATTTGAATCTCTAAAATGACAAATATTCCGAAATAGAGGGAGTACATGTAAACCCATTTCTCACAAGACGCATGGGACAAGCAGACTCTTGATCCATGGACTCTCTTATCTGATTTATTTTACTCTATCTATGTATTCAGAGACGGCACACCACACCCACCAGTGGGTAGTCCCTTTCCCTGTCTCTCCTCCAGGTCTGTGTACATAAATCATAGTAGTACATAAAAGCAAAAAAGAACAGAAAATATAGGAGGTATATAGCTGGGTAGGGTGGTACCCGGGGGAGGTGGTGTGCCCTAGGAGGAAGACCAGGCGGCATGGGCGTTGCCTGCTTGGCTTCAGGTGGCTAGGCCGGATGCAACAACGTGGCAGCTCCTGCCACGCGCACGTCCACAGAAACACCTACCCACCTACCTGTCTGCCTGCAGAATCTACTGTCACTGACCTCTCTCCACTTCTTTATCAACAAGATTAGACACGTCACTCCTAGTTCAGTTAACTATAAGCTTAGATAATTAATTAAAGTACATCGATCCATCACCTAGCTTAGATACTTTATGCTTCTCAAGGAAAATGCAACAAGCTAGTTTATTGATCACCATGTACGACTGATCGATCTGCTACGGCTTTGCGCCTATAAAGTGGAACCTAAGTACCGAATTTGGTAGCATCGGTACCATACAAATGTGTGACCGAGCTAGACACATATGCAATTCTATTAATTAATTTGTAATCTAGCGTGCGTTCCATGCATCCAACATCTTGCAATGCCATGGCGCCACCTCGCTTGCCCGTGGATTAGATATTGTATACGCTATACGTACACCTTGTTCTTTAGCTGGCCGTGGCCCCCAACCCAGTCTGCGCATATTTCCTGCTTGATTGCATCACTGCATGCGTATTTCTCCTATTTATATAATTACAGAAAACTACTTGTAATTAAGTGGGCATGCATGCATGCCACGCTTTCCTTACAGAAAACTACTCGTCTCTCCCTTTCTTTTTCTCTACATACGTATACGTATGTAGTCTTTAGGTATGGGGTTTATCCTCACCGGCAGCTAGCTAGCACTCACACTAACACTGTTAATCATATAGTCTAGTTATTTAATTAAGCAATTTGGTGCCTTGCACTAGTGCCGATATTGTTTATTAGACACGCGTATCACTCAGCTCACAGCAACTGATAGAATCTAGTGAGATGCCCCAAGGTGGCAACCCATGCATGAGCATCTTTGTGGTCCGAATCTTTTTTTTTTTACGGGTTGTGGTCCGAAATAATCATTCCACATT
The DNA here is from genome assembly GCA_021437245.1 of Aegilops speltoides. Taxonomy (NCBI): domain Eukaryota; kingdom Viridiplantae; phylum Streptophyta; class Magnoliopsida; order Poales; family Poaceae; genus Aegilops; species Aegilops speltoides. The sequence goes on along the minus strand of CM038145.1, from coordinate 21,066,104 downwards.
TGACCGGGTCACGTTTACTTGGGTCAACTCTTTCGTCTCGCTTATATCCATCATTGTCACATAACTAATTAGGAGCTGCAGGTATACTTAACATACAGTGATCACTAATCAAGCAGCTGTCTGTTCCTGTCCATGTCACTGCTACCGATCGAACACCAATGCATCAAGCAGTCACTGTCCTCCTAGTTTTTTTTCCCCTTTAATTAATTTCCCCATTGTTTCTTCTAGACAATGGGACGACGTTGATCGTTTTACTTGTTTTATTCTTGCGTGGTGCCTGTGTACGTGGCAGCTGCTGTAGCTAGCTTGCATGTGTGTGCAAATTAAGCACAGTGCGGTAGCCAGTTGCTCTAGCTAGCTAGCTAGTTGCACGCGTACACTTGAAGTGCCCTAGACACCAGGTCACACGCTGCGCCACTCGATCCTTCAGGTCGACTTGGCCATATACAATTTACGTTTCTGCATATACATATCTACGTGCCGAGCGTATATATGTACGTATTGCAGATGTGCGGGTGACGTCTACATACTCATTGAAGGAGTGCTTGTATGTTCACGTGCAAACCGTGGTAGGGATGAGTGGTCTTTTCTTTTCAGTTTCCATATACGAGAGACGTGATTCAGGATCATTGTTCAGCCGAACCTATGGTCTATGCCGTACGATTTAACATCCTACTACATGTGGATCTGTGACATGCATGCCAACTGCATTTTTTAATTAACCATGCATGGATCCTTATGAGGGCATCTCCAACAGTTGTAAGATAGGTGTTGGTAAATTTGCCACCTAGGACATAGTGATGATGTGGCATGTATTAAATGTGGAGAGAGAGCAAAGTTGTATGTAGATTAACCAACAACCTTTGCACAAGCTCCAAGGTGAAATAGAGAGCAACTACACTTATTGTCCCACCATCTATTGGATAGCTTACATACAACCCATTGAAGTAGTTGTATGATAGATTGTTGGTTGATGACATGGACATTTTACCAACAAGACTAACATACAACCTGTTGGAGATGCCCTGAATAGACAAGCATGCCAACTATATTTTTTAATCAACCATATATGGATCCTCATGGATAGTGTCTAGAAATCAATGGTGTCGAGCATAGGTTCGGCTGAACTATAGGTTACTACGAATTAATTAGTAGCGTTAATCTGATGACCATGTATCAATTATCAATGGCTGTATGCATCATGCTGATGCAGAGGCCGGGGAAGCCCCCCTTTTCGAAAAAAAAATGTATCAATTATCAAGCATTATATTACCCTTCGGTTGCACCATAAGTATATATATAGCTTGATCGGCTTGGATAACTCTGCGTGGACTCTACACTAACCATGCTCGTTCTTTTTGGTAAATTTGGAGCCGTAGTGTGTTATCTACCTCATCTATCAATGAGTGTTGGATCAACTAGGATGAGTGTAGCCGGAGAGCCAAGCATTCTTGGGTTGACTCTGGATGATGGTAAAGGTAGTTTGTATCATTCCACCAGGAACCAATCACCACGTTGGAAGTCAGATGTGTTCTATTAAAGTGGATTATTCTCCTAGTGATAGGAGACGTACCTATGATGCATGAAGTGATTTTGTAAATCTTGAGGCTCAGCGTTTCCGGTTCATGAGTAGTGTTATTCAAGCATGGGTGCATGTTGTCTGCGTGTACGTTGCACTCGGCATTTCTCACAAAATTATGTTGGATGTAAGCATGTTAACTAGCCGTAGAACGTATCAAGTCCATGGGATCAAACCCCTTTAATAACTAGATGATACCCCTGGAATTGTGCCAGAAATCGGTTGCAATATACTTTCATGATATTCGATTATTTGAAACATGGATGTGTGGACGAATAGTATGAAAACTAAACTGAAGACACATAATTTATTTTATTAAATTATTGTGATGACATTTTCTCATTCATGTTAAAGGAGCCATATCCGCATGTTAACAGAAATTAGTTAATGAGGCTAACTATTTAGATATAACCCTGGCAAAAAAACTATTTAGATATAGAAGGTGTATTATCTTCTTTTTTTCCGAAAAACTAAGCAGTACTATCATGTTAATAATATAATTAATCACGTCTCAATTGCTAAAGTGTGCATTGTGCATGTTCACTGCTTAGCATTGTAGTAACAAGTTGGCCTACTGGGGGGTCGGAATTGACCAGATGTCGACCATTCGAAGTGGACCATGCGGGCGTGGCACACTGGTCTTGTTGGTGGGTTGACATTTTCCCAATTGTCACTGTCATTATCCACTGAGATTATCAGCTAGAGGAATGTGCTTTGGTAGCAACCAGGGTCAACCTGTCAAGTAGCAGTAGTGTACTGTCTAAATGCTCATACACCTCTTGCGTGCTCCGGTCAACGCCTTTCTATATGTATCTTGCCATTCTTTTTATTTTTCTTTGTGTTCTGAGTGGGGCTGTTACTACTTTTGCATCAGCATCTGATGGAAAAGGTTCCGTGGATAATTGGAACCACGTAGGAGTGAGTACTAGCATCTTGTTGCTAGCTAATTAAGCTTGGTGTTAACAAACTTAAACATGGGGATCGTGACTAGTTAAATACTCTCTGTTAGCGTGACACGTTGCCATCAACGTACTTTATAGTGCTCCTGCATGCTCTGGTGTTATGTTAGTAGATTGCAGGTGGATAACATAGTTAAGCCCACTAGTTTGTGGATGGCTGACGCCTGCACTAACATGTTACTGTTGTCGGCGAATGAAACTAAACATTACTTAATTTGCTCACGGCTGTTTTTATCAATTTGGGATATGCTGATCTTAAACTTTGTGATAACTAACGAATTGTGGTGCAAGCACTATCTTGTGCTGAGCCCAAAAGAGCAATAAAGAGGGAAAAATACACCAGAGCTCCTGGGATATCAAACTTGGGTTCTCAATCTACTCACGTGTGAAATTTTGTGAAAAAAAATACCAAGAAACGTATCCGTGGCAAAGAAAATATTGTCCGAACAAAAATCCATCCAAACAGGTTTTTTCTATGCATAGGAAAATTTTGTCTTTTTGCTACGAATACATTTCCTGGTATTTTTTATTATGAAATTTCAAACTGGAGTAGATCGGTAACCCAGGTTTGATATCCCCAAATCTCAGATTCCTTTTTCGAATTTCTTGGTATTTTTTAAATTTAATGTTCGTATAGGGGTGTGGAGCACCCGGGTGCTACAAATCCGGTTCCAATAAAGATGCCTTTATACTTACAAGAAAATAATATACAGAAATACTCGCATATAGGACACGTTTTGTGCATTATTCACAGAATTTTAGGAATCATGATACGTACTCTACTCTACGTGTATGGCTCATTAGTGTCCTGCCAATTGGCTTACACATAAATAATGGTACAACGGAAGTGACTTCGCCTTTGGTAAGCTACTTCGGAAGTTTGGGCAACTACATTTCAATGATGGAAGCGTGTCAAGTTCGGATTAAGAGGTGATCCATTCCTTTTTTCATTTGGTAGCTGTTGTGATGGTTTCGGAGGGTGGTGGCGATGTTCGAGTCAAGTTCAAAGGAGTTATCGGTCTTGATTGTAATCTTTTTTTCTTAGCTGATGGTTCATTGTGCAAAGATTAGTGTTCTGCTGTCTTTCAGTTTTGTCAGGCTGATGTCCTATCAAGGCTTGTCATTGATCTTTATTATATGGACGAGACACATATTACAATTTAAAATATTAAAAATAATTAAGTCTTTTTTTTTTCATTTCCACGTGCATGCATGGTTAATTGTATGTAATGATGATGGGATTGCTACTCCTGGCCTCGAGGAAAACATGCATGCAAGAGAAGGGACAAGCCGTACGTGACACGAAGCAGAGACGGCTCCCGTTGAACTGCGGTTGAATCGCGTGGTACGACACGGCTTTGGCGGTGGCCGCCGACGGCGACGGCGACCTCATCTCCCTGCCGCCAGTTGCACCTATATACGTACGCACGTCATGCTCCACGCGCGCGCGCGTGCACATGTATGTATTTATCGATCACTACAACAATACGTACGTACACAAATATGTATATATTCAAGACGATCGATATCGATCGTCGTGGGGGTTCCCTAGCCAGCATGGCGGGTGTCAACCTCACAACTTGACCATGCAAGATCACGACACGGCACGAGCGGCGCGCGTCTACTTGTCGACCGATGCGTACCTGACCTGTCAAGTGCTTTGTGTCTGCGCTGCGGTGGCTGTCTCGATATAACCGTGACGGATATATCCCATGTGGCCGTGGGTCCTCCTCTCCTTCTCTTCTGTCGTCGTCTTGGTCCCGCGGCGATCAGTCCAAATATCTCGGTATATGTATTTTCCTTTCATGCCAACAATGAACGCACACATACACCATAGCCCTATATATGAGCACCTTCAAGATACCATGACATCAAACTTTGAGATTGTCAAAGTCATCAGTTATAGGCGTCTCGTAGTCGATGAAAATGTCTTCTCCTATGAAAAGAGCATCACCCAGGAATTCAGAAAAATACGATTCTCTGTGCCAAGTATAGGACTCAAACTTGGGTGGGCCATCACAAAAAAAACGTAACCATCTAAGGTACACTGAAAGCGTCTCTACATGTATATTGACACTGACGTAGCATAGAGATTATTTTTTGTATGGATTCTGGGTTTCCTTTATCACACCCAAAAACCATGTACAGTATAGATAGATAGCCCTTCGTGACTTGAAGAGGTGCTCCAAAGAAAATGGAACTGAGCAGTAAATTACCAATGCTAATAAGTTGGTTATTTATTTGGCGATATATTATGAGAACGTCTATTAAACACACATTAAGAATCTTGTTACTAAAGAAAACACAGTAAATGAGAAATAACCCTGATCCCCAAGATACCGGTGGCCACGGATATTGTAACAACTCAGGGGTAGGACATTTTAAGGGGAATTGATTGTGCATTATTATCATCTCATAAGCATCATATATTTATTTCATTTTAACATGAAAAAAGGTTCAATTCAACCCTCATCTTTTGAAAACGGCTAGAACACTAAATCTTGCCAATTGAAAAAAAATACCCTATAAAAATCGCAAATGTTTTGGCAATGGCCTCATATTAATTATGTGGGTCCTCCCAATTTTTTTTATTGTTTGCAAGGACTAAATTTGCATTTTTGTTTAAGCTATAAATCCTATCAAAAAATGTAATATGTTGAAAAGGGTATATTTTGATCAATTTAAATTAAAAGATTTTCACATTTTGAAATATCTTGAAATGCTAGATATAGTCTTCAATCAATATTTGGGAGCTACCAAAATTATTTCACAATTATAGGGTTCGTTTATCCCCTACCTCCGGTTCAAAACCCTTTCTAATAATTAAAATGGGTTTATTCTCCTAATAAATATATTAATAATCAGTAACGAGATATTTTTGTATCCATCCAAGTTTGTCTTTGTCACAGGTATGCACCATGTACTGTATAGATACCTAGCCTTTCATAACTTGAACAGGTGCCCCAAAGAAAATGGAACTAAATAGTTCATTACCCATGCTAATAAGTTGGTTATTTATTTGGTACAATATTGTGAGATCGCGGTACTCCCTCCATTTTTATATACAAGGCCACAAAATCAAATTACAGGTATTAATATAAAATTAATACATGTTTTGCAACCCAACTTTTTTCATTTATTGTGATCATTAAAACACCGCATGCATGCAAGAAAACTGAGTGGAGGAAGCAGCTAAGTGTCATTATGACTACATGCATGCAAGTATTAAATATGTTGCTAGTACGAGAAAACATCATTAATTTTGCCTCGATTACTATTGGTGGCCTTGTATAAATGCAAAATATGTATTCTATAGTGGCCTTGTATAAGTAAATGGAGAGAGTATTAAACTCACATAAAAATCTTTTTTACAGAATGAGAAAATAAAAAGTAAAAAATAATCATGATCCAAAGATAGTGGGAGCACGGATATTGTAACAGCTCAAGGGTAGGACATTTTATTAGGAAGTAAATGTGCATTATGATCATCCCATAAGCATCATATTTATTTAATTTTACTACCAAAATAAGAATTAACTCAACCCTCATCTTTCGTAAAGGGAACAAAACCCTAGATCTTGCCAATTGATCAAAATACCCTTTCCAAACCCTAAATATATTATCAATGGCCTCATATTCGTTATGTTGGCTCTCCTAAATTTTGTGGTTTACAAGGGCTTCATTTGGATTTTTGCTTAAACCATAAACCCTATTACAAATGCAATATTTGAAAAGTGATAGATTTTGATCTATTTAATCAAGGGACTTTCACATGGTGAAATCTCTTGAAACCCTAAATATAGTCTCCTACTGAAATTTGGGAGCTACCAAAATTATTTCAGAGTACCAAAATTATTCTATATTTATAGGACAAGTTTATGCTCTACCTATAGTTATACCCTTTTCAATTAATAAATTAGTTTTATTTGCCTAATAAATATATTAATAATCTCTAAAAGATATGTTTTTATATCGATATAGGTTTATCTTTCTAATAAGTATGCACCATGTACAGATAGATAGCCCTTTTTGACCGTGAGAGGAACTCCAAAAAAATGGAACTGAATAGTTCATTACCTATGCTAATAAGTTATTTATTTATTTGGTGCTATATTTTGAGGTCGTAGTATTAAAATCACATCAAGAATCTAGTTACGGAAGAAAAAATAGTAAATGAGAAATAACCCTGATCCCCAAGATAGGGGGGGCACAGATATTGCAACACCTCAGTGGTATGATATATTATTAGGAATTCATTATGCCTTATGATCATCTCATAAGCATCCTATTTATTTAATTTTGAAGATTAATTTAACCCTTATCTATTGTAAAGGACTAAACCCTAAATCTAGTCTATTTACTAAAATACCCTTTCCAATCCTAATATTTTGGCAATGGCCTCATATTCATTATGTGGGTCCTGCGAAAATTTTATGGTTTGCAAGGACATAATTTGGATATTCCTTTAGACCATAAACCCTATTAAAAATGCAATATTTCAAAGAGGATGGATTTTGATCTATTTAAATCAATGGACTCTCACATGCTCAAATCTCTTGAAACCCTAGATATAGTCTTCCACTAATATTTGGGAGCTACCAAAAATATTTCTGAATTATAGGACCAGTTTATCCCCTACCTATGGTTCAACCCTTTTAATAATCAAAATGCATTTATTTTCCTAATAAAAATATTTACATCCTTAAAATGGATAATTTATATATCAATACAACTTTGTATTTTTCACAAGTATGCACAATGTACTGCATAGATAGCTAGCCCTTCATGACTTAAAGAGGTGCTCCAAAGGAAATGGAACTGAACATTTCATTACCTATGCTAATAAGTTGGTTATAAATTTGGTGCTATATTATGAGGTCGTAGTATTAAACTCACATCAGGAATCTTGATCACATAAGAAAATACAGTAAATGAGAAATAACTCTGATTCCCAAGATAGTGGGCACCACGGATATTGTAACAACTCAGGGGCGTAGAACACTTTATGAGGAATTGATTGTGCATTATGATCATCTCATAAGCATCATATTTTGAGATGTGCTAAAACCCAAAATCCCGTCAATTGACCAAAATAGCCTATCCAAATCAGCAAATGGCCTCATATTCATTATGTATGTCCTCCCATTTTTTATGGTTTGCAAGGACTTAATTTCAAGTTTTGTTTAAACCTTAAACCCTATTAAAAATGCTACTCCCTCCGTCCCAAAATTCTTGTCTTAGATTTGCCTAGATACGGATGTATCTAATATTAAAACGTGACTTGATACATCTGTATTTAGACAAATCTAAGAGAAGAATTTTGGGACGGAGGGTGTATATTTTAAAAGGGATATTTTTTATTTTTTAAATTAAGGAACTTTCACTTGGTGAAATCTCTTGAACCCCTAGATATAGTCTTCCACTAATATATGGGAGCTACCAAAATTAGTTCACAATTATAGGACTAGTTTATCCCCTACATATAGTTCAACCCTTTTTATAATTTAAATGAGTTTATTCTCCTAATAATCCCTAAAAGATATTTCTTTGTATCGACACAGGTTTGTCTTTATCACACGTATGCACCATGTACTGTATAAATAGCTAGCCCTTCGTGACTTGAAGAGGTGCCCCAAGAAAAATGGAACTAAACAGTTCATTACCTATGCTAGTGAGGTCATAGTATTAAAGTCACATTAATAATCTTGTTACGGAAGACAAAAAAGTATTTAAAAAATGTGAAATAACCTTTATCCAATTATTGTGGGGGGGCATAGATATCAAGTGATTTTGGCCCATTTTTGCGATCAATGTGACCAGTGCATCTTCGGGGGATTTTTAGTGATGCAACTGCTCCGACTATGGACAAGTTGATTCACTTGAATCAGTCGACATTCATTCACGGTTGTTTCATTCACGATGGTGTGTTCTTGTTGGATGAAGTGATCTATGATTTTAAAGTGAAACACATGAAGGGCATATTTCTCGAATTGTGATTGGTTTACCTGTAGATCGGTCGAGGCCGATCCAATCCTGGTTTTTCCTCCCATTTAGGCCAACTAGCTCCCGCTTAAAATCAAGATCTTCATGTGGCGGCTCATCCATCACAGGCTTCCGCCGGGCACAGAGTTTGTTAGGGCATGTATAATGATGCTATCTTAGGAGTGCCACATAGGATAAATGATGAGATGGAAGAGAGAGAACTCATAAGAAAATGTTTGTCTTCTCTTATTTGAGAGAAGACAAGAGATGATCTCTTAGCACAATATGTCTCATCACATTTTTAGGAATTGCTAGTTATTGAAGATAAGGCTAAGAGATGACCCATTGTAGACAAATTTTTTTATCATCTCAAAATTACATGCAAGACTTAAGATAAGACTATCTTATCGACCATTGTACATGCCCTTAAGCGACATGGTGAAGGCAATAGCCTTTCCTTCCTCGTGGTCTTCCCAACACAAGGACACACTTTTTTCATTTGTGTTCCCAATTTGGCAGCTCTCGTGCAGCTATTTTTGTGAGACTATGGGGACACTGAGGCTGCCCTCATACCTGGGCATTCTTTTGCCATTCGAGATGGCTTTTCAGTAGGAGGCGGCGGCTCCTCTAGGTTTGTTTCACCGCGATGGAATGGACTTTTTTTTCGATGAATGGAATGGACTATTTTGAACACGTATCAAATTAGTTATGGAGTGAGTGACTTTTCTGCATGATTCTCTGACTTCTTGTTTAAACCCGTGGCTTGTATGTAGCAGTGGAACATGCATTCTAAGCAAAAGGATAGGGGTATGCTTGATGCCATAGTGGGGCACTCCACAGCCGCCTGGTGTCTCGCTTCAACTTCCCTAGCCTCCCGTTCCGCAGCTAGGCGGTTTTATCTTTCGTTGCGTTTTTGGCCCTAGCAGACTACTCCCTCCGTTCCAAAATAGATGACCCAACTTTATACTAACCTTAGCACTACAAAGTTAGGTCATCTATTTTAAAACGGAGGGAGTATATTTGTTTCTTCGTTTACACATTTGTACTCTTGTACTTGTGTTCAGAAGTTTGCTTTATCTGTAATGCATGGCGAAAGCTTTATTTATGTGAAATAAGCAATGAATATTTATTAAGCAAATTTGATTATGAAACCTCGCAAAAGCAACAACTTGAACAATACAAAAGGTACTGCGCCTTTCTTGTGACTGTCACTCGTGGACTGGCTATCAACAGTTGTATAGCTCCAAGGGTTGTAGAACGTACGTGGATGAGCACAAGAACGGAGTTTTCAGGCGTTATGACGGTCGGTGGCTTAAGCTGCGCGACAGTTCAACCGGACAAACGTACGCCGTGTGCGTGGATTGCCATCGCCGGTCGCCGTGCCATGCGATGCAACCAAAAAGCGTGTCTTGCTTCTGACAAGGACTGCGCAAAGGAAAAACAAATGGTTCCAGTGCCTACGTGAAAATACGTACATATTTCTCAGTCTAGGTGTAAGAAAAAGAAAACCCACAATTTAGTTTGCTGAAATATCCATCAGTTGAAGATATTTCTCTGCTTTCTATAGCAAAATATCTGACTTTATTGGTTACTTTTTTTTACGAGAACACTTCCGATCTATTCATCTTCAATCATGACAGTACAACGAACACCTGAAATAATAATAAAAATACATCCAGATCCGTAGACCACCTGGCGACAACTACAAGCAGCCCAAGGTGCGCCGCACTCATCGCCCCTCCCTCACCGGAACCGGACAAAACTTGTTGTAGTAGACAGTCGGGTAGTCGTGGTGCTAAGGCCTTATTGGACCAGTGCACCAGAACAGCGACCGCCGCTGTTGAAGTGTAGCGTAGATCGGGAGAATCCAGCTTGCAGACACAAGAACGTAGACGAACTAAATCCAACAAGAACAAATCCGCTGAAGACACACATGCCCACCGAGGATGCTAGACGCACCACCGGGACGGGGGCTAGGCGGGAAGAACCTTATTCCATCTTCAGAGAGCCGCCACCGTCCCGTCTTTCTAAGCAATACACAAGCCCTAAGAAAACTCGAATGACAACTAAAAACAGAGCTCTCCCGCAGGTAAGGCCACCGGAGACGAGGCGAAGCGGCGACGGCGCTGACGGGAGGTTGAGAAACCCTAGTGTTTTTTGAGGGGAGGTGGCGGTTGCGTCATACTCTAGCGACTTTCGGAGTAGCATGGAGATATTGGAAGAGTTGTGACTTTATTGGTTACTTGCTCTGTTCCCAACCGGATGGCGTATAAATTCAGTCAAAATACAATGCTTTCTAAATTTGATCAAGTATATATACAAAAATACATAGAATATAAACAATAATAAGAAATCAGTATCATTATATCCATCCTTAGATATATTTTGATAATATATTTATTTAATATTGTAGTTGTTGATATTTGTATCTATATATTTGGTCAAACTTAGAGAAAATTGAATAGTAAAACCCAAAATATAGCCGAATATGAGAAAGATAACTAAAAAGCAATTTCCGTGTGCAGTGCCTGACCGCCTTTTGGGAAAATAATACCAACGCCCTTGGAGGCCATGTACTATTTGGCACATGAGAAATGCGCATGCATGATGTATTCACTCACACAAGCCACAAAGACACAAGACAAGCAGGGACGATAATTGGTGGCCTCTGCCCGGGTCCGGGAGAAGGTAGATAGATATTTAGGGCATAGGGACTCAATCTTTTTCAAGGATAAGACGCACACACGCATCATATTGGATGCCTTTCTACGTGTCACGTCCATCACCTTCCATGGATGGATCGCACCAGCAGCGGGCGGCAAGCAGCAGCTAATCTGGCTAGCCAGGACAAGCAAAGCACATTGTTCACGCCATGTTTTTGTAGCTGGACGGTCGTCCATGGAATCAATCGTCCACCGTTGTAACCGGGTGAAACACCCAACCGCTCGAGGAGCGGTTGTTTTCACGCAGAAAGAAACCTTTTCTCGTTCCTTTCCGGTGCCGATCGATCGGCTAGCTGATTCCCAGGTGTCACGGTCACCCCTCCTGCCCGCACCGAGCGCCGAGCGCCTGCCGTATCTATTTCCTTTCGACGAAGTGTCGAAATCTAGTAAGAGGACGTGGAGCTCCCGCATTGCATTAAGAAGAAGAGAGTCCGTCTAATCCGACCTAAAAACCAAACGATAGCGTGCCATATCTATCGGAAAGCAAAGCACAGAAGTTTGGTCATGCCGAACATGCATGGCAGCTTCCGGCCTCTGGAAGCGGAAGTTTCTGGAACGCACACTGGGACGGGAAAGTTTGCTTCCGTTCTCTCTCTCTCTCTCTCTCTCTGTCTGTGTGGCTCTTCTCTAGTGCCAGCCCTCTAGATGTTTGTCTGTGTGTCTCTCTCCGGCTGCTGCAAGTGTGGAGAGCCAACAGGGTCAGGGCTTAAAAGGCTGACGCCGAAATCCCCTTGGAGGCAAGGAAGGCAGGAGGTTGACGCCGGCCGGCCAGCCGGCGTCTTCCGGAACCATCCTTCTCCTCGCAACTGTATGCTGCCCGTAGATTCTTTTCTTGCTCTCTTGGTATGCCTGAGTTAGGACAGAAAAGCAGTCTTTTCGACTGGCACTACTAGTTTGTTTTTCTGTTCCTTTCCCTTGGTGAAATGCTCGGAGGATCCGGCCAAGAAATGACTTTTCGGAAGCACGAAATTCGAGAGGGAAAAACAGTTGGTCGATCTGACTGTCTTGTTTCTTTGTTGGCAGAGAAGAGCAACTCGGGTTTCTTCTGCGGCTGGAGGGAGGCAGGGTGTCTTCTTCCCGGCTGCTTCTCTCTACGCTGAATTTTTTTTGTTTGAATGCAAATATGATTTTGTGTTTTGATGCAACAGCGGTGAAGAGAGCAGGGGCGGACGGCTGCTATATACTACTACCTTTTTCACTAGTTCAGTGCACATTCGACGAAGCAATGACGTCCGATGTTATTTGTGCGTGTGCCTGTTGGTGTTCGCGTTAGCTGTGTGCATCTTAATTATCCGGGTGTTAAGTGAATTTTATATTTTGTTTATACTCCCTTCGGTCCTTTTTACTCTGCGTATTAGATTTGTGTCAAGTCAAACTTTGCAATGTTTGACCAAATTTATATAAAAAATATCAACATCTACAATACTAAATATATATTATGAAACTACATTTCATAATGAATCTAACAATACTGATTTGGCACTGTGAATGTTGATAATTTCCTCTATAAGTTTAGTGAAAATAGAGATGCTTTGACTTCGGGCAAGACTTATATGTGGACTAAAAATGACCTATCTGATTTATCCACTGTCGCCGCAACCCTTAAATTTACTCATCCGCTCATCCCTGGAGTTTCTTTTTCTTCATTCTCGCCCACCACTCTGCTCCGCTCAGCCACATCCACTCCAGCACCATCCTCCTTCCCTCCGTCGGCCACCACATGCAACTGCCGACACCCCGTAGCCCCGCTGACCTCCCGCCGCCAAATTCCAGTGAGATTCCGACGATCTTTTTTCTTCTTTTTTTTGTCCTTTCCATCATCACCGTCCACGGCGGCGCCACTCCTCCTCATCTTCCCGAGACCGGTGGTGCTCGCCCCGTCCTCCCCATTGCCGACACCTGGCTACACCCCACCGCCTCATCGGTAGCAGCTCCTAGAAGTGATCGAAATGCAGCTTCGAGAGGAGCTTGGCTTCGTCGCGTCCAGACAGCGTCGCGCGTATCGGAGTGTGTTCCACCTCCTTCTTGCACTTGCGGAGGTGGCACAGCTACTGGTGATCAGTTCTTGGGCGAGGTGAGGTGGGACTATCTAGTTGTCGGCGTTGGCGAAGAAGATCGCCATTTATGTAAAGGGGAGCATTAATGGTGCAGCCTGTCCTGGAGCCATGGTCAGCCTGCCGCCAGGTATTGCCGCCGATCGGCTCTGTGACATGAGGCCACACGGTCGAGAGCCCCCTTCTAGTTTGTATTTGTATGTTTGTTGTGTGTGCTGCATTGCAATGACAACACATCAAGAAGAGACTGCAAAAAAGACTTAGCAGTTGGAAAGGTAAATTGATGTCTCTAGGCAGAAGATTGGTCCTCATAAATTCAGTACTAAGTAATATGGTACTATATATGATTTCCTTCTTCCAGTTGTCGAAAGGAGTTTTACATATAGATTGGATTATTTTTGATCAAGATTCTTTTAGCAAGGAGATAGCGAGAGAAAGAAATCGACTGACTAAATGGAATGTGGTTTGTTGTCCCAAAGACCAAGGCAGGTTGAGAGTTCAGGACCTTGAGGTTAAGAATCAGGCCCTACACGGTAAATGGTGGTTTATATTACTGACGGAAGATGGTGTATGGCAAACCCTCCTCAGGCGGAAATATGTGGGATGCAAGGCGGTATCCCAAGTATACTAGAAGCCTAGGGATTCTCAGTTTTGGGCGGTTCTAATGGCTACGAAGAAATATTTCTTCTGCTATGAGTGTTTCTTGATTAAGGACAACTCAGAAATTAGATTCTGGCACTACTAGGGAAAAGCCTATACACAGAATCTTATCAGCAGCGCGCCTCAAAATAACTCGCTGCTGCTAACTAGCAGTAGCGCGGTCCAAAGAAACTCGCTGCTGGTAAAAATATAGCAGTAGCGCGTCCACCGAAAGACGCGCTGCTGCTGTAATTTCTACGAGGCCGCCGCGAGGCCGCCGCGAGGCTAGTTATAGCAGCAACGCGTTAGCACGACGCGCGCTACTGCTACTTAGCATAGTAGCAGCGCCTTTCCTGCATAAGCGCTATCGCTAAGTTTCCTACAAAAATTTAGTCCCACCTCGCTCCGTGAAGAGAGTTTATACCACCTTAAATATGTTACTTCCCACACTTTGACAAGCACTTGATCTTCATTGAACTCTATGTGTAGAATTTGTGGCTGCAATATGAGTCTTCACCTGTTCCTAAACCGTGAGGACTCATATTGTCGAATCAGATTGTACACAAAAGATCGTTGATGATCAATGTGTATTTTGCATGTTGACATATATCAAGAGCGCTTTATCTTGAAAAGCGCTGCTGCTAGATAGCCTAGCAAGAGCGCGCTTTTTCAAGAGCGCCATCGCTAAGCCATCCATCTCCTGATCTCCTCCTTCGGATCCACTCACACACACACCACAAATTCTATCTGCGCGCGCGCCCGGCCGTCGCCCTCTCCTCCAGCGCAAGCACAAGCCCCGTCGCCGCTCCTCCGTCTGCGCAAGGCGCCGTCACCTCCTCCTCCTTGCTGGACTCGGTGCCGGCCTCCTCCTCCGTCCTTCCTCTCGCCACGACCGCCCTCCTCGCTCCGCCTTCCTCCTCCGTTCTCCTCAATCGGCCGCCAGCCGCCCTCCGCCGCTCCGCCTTCCTCCTCCATCCTACTCTCTTCTCCTCCTCGAGTCGCCTCCTTCTCCCTCCTGCTCATATGCAACATTTTGATTTAGTTGATATAATTAGTTGACTTAGTAGAACATTTTGATTTAGTTGATTTAGTAGGCTAGTTGATTTAGTTGCCTTAGAATATTTTGATTTAGTTGACTTAGTAGGTTAGTTTATTTAGTTGACTTAGAACATTTTGATTTAGTTGATTTAGTAGGCTAATTCATTTAGTTAATTTAGTTGACTTAGAACATTTTGATTTAGTTGATTTAGTTGACTTAGAACATATTGCTTTAGTTGACTTAGTAGGCTAGTTGATTTAGTTGACTTAGAACATTTTGATTTAGTTGATTTAGTAGGCTAGTTGATTTAGTTGACTTAGAACATTTTGATTTAGTTGATTTAGTAGGCTAGTTGATTTAGTTGACTTAGAACATTTTGATTTAGTTGATTTAGTTGACTTAGAACATATTGCTTTAGTTGATTTAGTAGGTTAGTTTATTTAGTTGACTTAGAACATTTTGATTTAGTTGATTTAGTAGGCTAGTTGATTTAGTTGACTTAGAACATTTTGATTTAGTTGATTTAGTAATCCTTTGCTCATATTGCTTTAGGAAGAATGGCGCCACCACCACCACTATGTCAATCTGTGCAAGTCAAGATGCGCCAAACAGCCTTGCAACCGGCAAGCTGTTCGGCATCTACTTCCGCCGAGTTTTTATGCATGTGTAAGAAATTAGATGAAATGTAATAACTATTTTATTTTTAGTGTTGGCATTACTGCATTGTGTCATTTTGCTTAGTTTACACAGATCGTCCCATGCAATGTGAGGTTGAAATTCAACAAGCTGACAGGAGACACTGTGACATTTGAGGCTCCTAGGAGGCCGTACACTATGGAGGTCGAGAAAGGACGCAATATGTCGCAGATTGGAGGAGATGGATGGGCCCATTTCGTCGCTCGCATTCATCTTACTGGTGGTGAGTTGATCAGCTTCAACTTCCGAGTAGAAAGACCCAAGCTAGCTGTCATTTATCTCAACCTGGTGGAAGATGATGATGTTGGGTAACGTAGTAATTTCAAAATTTTCCTATGCACACGCAAGATCATGGTGATGTATAGCAACGAGAGGGGAGAGTGTTGTCTACGTACCCTCGTGAGACCCGGCGAAGCGATCACAACGTAGAGGAAGTAGTCGACGTTCTCCTCGCGATCCGACCGATCCGGCGCGTTACTCCGGCGCCCGAGTTCTTGACACACGTACAGCTCGATGACGTCCCTCGAACTCCGATCCAGCCGAGTGTCGAGGAGAGTTCCGTCAAGACGACGGCGTGGTGACGATCTTGATGTTCTACGGCGCAGGGCCGCTAAGCTTCGCGACGATATGACCGAGGTGGAATATGGTGGAGGGGGCACCGCACACGGCTAAGGAACGATCCGTAGATCAAACTTGTGTCAAGGGTGCCCCTGCCCCGTATATAAAGGAGGGAGGGGAGGCCGGCCGCCTAGCTAGGGCGCTGGGAGGAGTCCTACTCCCACCGGAGTAGGACTCCCCTTCCTAGTTGGAATAGGATTGGGGAGGGGAAGAGGAGAGGCGCCGCCTCCTTGTCCTATTCGGACTGGGGGAGAGGGCGCGCCACCTCCTGGCCGGCCCTCCTCTTCTCCCTCGAGGCCCACCGAGGCCCATTTACCCCGGGGTTCCGTAACCTCCGGTACTCCAGAATTCCGCCGCCCGAACCATTCCAACTCCAAACATAGGCTTCCAATATATCAATCTTTATGTCTCGACCATTTCGAGACTCCTCGTCATGTCCGTGATCACATCCGGGACTCGAACTTCTTCGGTACATCAAAATACATAAACTCATAATAACCGCCATCGAAACCTTAAGCGTGCGGACCCTACGGTTTGAGAACAATGTAGACATGACCTAGAACTATTCACGGTCAATAACCAACAGCGGACCTGGATGCCCATATTGGTTCCTACATATTCTACGAAGATCTTTATCGGTCGATCCGCATAACAACATACGTTGTTCCTTTGTCATCGGTATGTTACTTGCCCGAGATTCGATAGTCGGTATCCAATACCTAGTTCAATCTCGTTACGGCAAGTCTCTTTACTCGTTCCGTAATACATCATCTCACAACTAACTCATTAGTTGTAGTGCTTGCAAGGCTTCATGATGTGCATTACCGAGAGGGCCCAGAGATACCTCTCCGACAATCGGAGTGACAAAACCTAATCTCGAAATACGCCAACCCAACATCCGCCTTTGGAGACACCTGTAGTACTCCTTTATAATCACCCAGTTACATTGTGACGCTTTGGTAGCACCAAAGTGTTCCTCCGTAAACGGAGTTGCATAATCTCATAGTTATAGGAACATGTATAAGTCATGGATAAAAGCAGAGCAACATACTAAACGATCGTGTGCTAAGCTAATGGAATGGGTCATGTCAATCGATCATTCAACTAATGATGTGACCTTGTTAATCAAATAACAACTCCTTGTTCATGGTTAGGAAACATAACCATCTTTGATTAACAAGCTAGTCAAGTAGAGGCATACTAGTGACACTCTGCTTGTCTATTTATTCACACATGTATTATGTTTCCGGTTAATACAATTCTAGCATGAATAAGAGACATTTATCATGAAATAAGGAAATAAATAATAACTTTATTATTGCCTCTAGGGCATATTTCCTTCAGCTCCCACTTGCACTAGAGTCAATAATCTAGTTCACATCGCCATGTGATTGAACACCAATAATCATATCTCAGATATGATTAACACCCATAGTTCACATCGTCATGTGACCAACACCCAAAGGGTTTACTAGAGTCAATAATCTAGTTCACATCGCTATGTGATTAACACCCAAAGAGTACTAAGGTGTGATCATGTTTTGCTTGTGAGAGAATCTTAGTCAACGGGTCTATCATATTCAGAGCCGTATGTATTTTGCAAATATTCTATGTCTACAATACTCTACACGGAGCTACTCTAGCTAATTGCTTCCACTTTCAATATGTATCTAGATCGAGACTTAGAGTCATTCTAGATCAGTGTCAAAACTTGCATCGACGTAACCCTTTACGACGAACCTTTTGTCACTTCCATAATCGAGAAACATATCCTTATTCCACTAAGGATAATTTTGACCGCTGTCCAGTGATCTACTCCTAAATCACTATTGTACTCCTTGCCAAACTCGGTCAGGGTATACAATAGATCTGGTACACAAACATGGCATACTTTATAGAACCTATGGCCAAGGCATAGGGAATGACTTTCATTCTCTTTTATCTTCTGCCGTGGTCGGGTTTTGAGTCTTACTCAATTTCACACCTTGTAATACAGCAAGAACTCTTTCTTTGACTGCTCCATTTTGAACTACTTCAAAATCTTGTCAAGGTATGTACTCATTGAAAAAACTTATCAAGCGCCTTGATCTATCTCTATAGATCTTAATGCTCAATATGCAAGCAGCTTCACCGAGGTCTTTCTTTGAAAAACTTCTTTCAAACACTCCTTTGTGCTTTACGAATAATTCTACATTATTTCGATCCACATTATGTCATACATATGCTTATCGAAATGCTGTAGTGCTCCCACTCACTTTCTTGTAAATACAGGCTTCACCGCAAGTCTCAGATAAAACTATATGCTTTGATCAACTTATCAAAGCGTGTATTCCAACTCCGAGATGCTTGCACCAGTCCATAGATGGATCGCTGGAGCTTGCACACTTTGTTAGCTCCTTTGGATCGATAAAACCTTCGTTGCATCATATACAACTCTTCTTCCGTAAATCCATTCAGAATGCGCTTTACATCCATTTGCCAAATTTCATAATCATAAAATGCGGCAATTGCTAACATGATTCGGACAGACTTAAGCATCGCTACGGGTGAGAAGGTCTCATCGTAGTCAATCCCTTGAACTTGTCGAAAACCCTTTGCGACAAGTCGAGCTTTGTAGATAGTAACACTACTATCAACGTCCGTCTTCCTCTTGAAGATCCATTTATTTTCTATGGTTTGCCGATCATCGGGCAAATCCATCAAAGTCCATACTTTGTTCTCATACATGGATCATATCTCGGGTTTCATGGCCTCAAACCATTTTATGGAAACTGGGCTCATCATCGCTTCCTCATAGTTCGTAGGTTTGTCATGGTCAAGTAACACGACCTCCGAAACAGGATTACCGTACCACTCGATGCGAATCTCACTGCTTTTACCTACGAGGTTCGGTAGTAACTTGATCTGAAGTTACATGATCATCATCATTAACTTCCTCACTAATTGGTATAGTAGTCACAAGAACAGATTTCGTGATGAACTACTTTCCAATAAGGAACAGTACTGATTACCTCATCAAGTTCTACTTTCCTCCCACTCACTTCTTTCGAGAGAAACTCCTTCTCTAGAAAGGATCCATCTTAAGCAACGAATATCTTGCCTTTGGATCTGTGATAGAAGGTGTACCCAACAATTTCCTTTGGGTATTCTATGAAGACGTTCTTCTCCGATTTGGGTTCGAGCTTATCAGGATGAAACTTTTTCACATAAGCATCGCAGCCCCAAACATTAAGAAACGACAACTTTGGTTTCTTGCTAAACCACAGTTCATATAGTGTCGTCTCAACAGATTTAGATGGTGCCCTATTTAACGTGAATGCAGCTGTCTCTAATGCATGATCCCAAAACGATATTGGTAAATCGGTAAGAAACATCATAGATTGCACTATATCCAATAAAGTGCGGTTACGATGTTTGGACACACCATAACATTGTGGTGTTCCAGGTGGCGTGAGCTGTGAAACTATTCCACATTGTTTTAATTGAAGACCAAACTTGTAACTCAAATATTCGTCTCGTGATCGATCACGAAACTTTA
This sequence comes from Aegilops speltoides, assembly GCA_021437245.1. Classification (NCBI taxonomy): domain Eukaryota; kingdom Viridiplantae; phylum Streptophyta; class Magnoliopsida; order Poales; family Poaceae; genus Aegilops; species Aegilops speltoides. The sequence continues at coordinate 21,046,277 of CM038145.1, read as the reverse complement.
TTTTCTTGTTACGATGATTTTTCCACTTCACTCTGAAATTCTTTGAACCTTTCAACTATTTCAAACTTATGTTTCATCAAGTAGATATACCCATATCTGCTCAAATCATCTGTGAAGGTCAGAAAATAACGATACCCGCCGCGAGCCTTAACACTCATTGGATCGCATACATCAGTATGTATTATTTCCAATAAGTCAGTTGCTCGCTCCACTGTTCCGGAGAACGGAGTCTTAGTCATCTTGCCCATGAGGCATGGTTCGCAAGCATCAAGTGATTCATAATCAAGTGATTCCAAAATCCCATCAGCATGGAGTTTCTTCATGCGCTTTACACCAATATGACCTAAACGGCAGTGCCACAAATAAGTTGTACTATCATTATTAACTTTTGCATCTTTTGGTTTCAACATTATTAATATGTGTATCACTACGATCGAGATCCAATGAACCATTTTCATTGGGTGTGTAACCATATAAGGTTTTATTCATGTAAACAGAACAACAGTTTATTCTCTTACTTAAATGAATAACCGTATGGCAATAAACATGATCAAATCATATTCATGCTCAACGTAAACACCAAATAACATTTATTTAGGTTCAACACTAATCCCGAAAGTATAGGGAGTGTGCGATGATGATCATATCAATCTTGAAACTACTTTCAACACACATCGTCACTTCACCCTTAACTAGTTTCTGTTTATTCTGCAACTCCCGCTTCGAGTTACTACTCTTAGTAACTGAACCAGTACCAAATACCGAGGGGTTGCTATAAACACTAGTAAAGTACACATCAATAACATGTATATCAAATATACCTTTGTTTACTTTGCCATCCTTCTTATCCGCCAAATACTTGGGGTAGTTCGCTTCAAAGACCAGTCCCTTTGCGGTAGAAGCACTTAGTCTCGTGCTTAGGTCCGACTTGGGCTTCTTCACTTGAGCAACAACTTGCTTGCCGTTCTTCTTGAAGTTCCCTTCTATCCCTTTGCCCTTTTCTTGAAACTAGTGGTCTTGTTAATCATCAACACTTGATGTTCTTTCTTGAATTCTACCTTCATCGATTTCATCATCATGAAAAACTCGGGAATCATTTTCGTCATCCCTTGCATACTATAGTTCATCACGAAGTTCTACTAACTTGGTGATGGTGACTAGAGAATTCATCAATCGATATCTTATCCGGAAGATTAACTCCCACTTGATTCAAGCGATTGAAGTACCTGCATAATCGAGCACATGCTCACTAGTTGAGCGATTCTCCTCCATCTTTTAGCTATAGAACTTGTTGAAGATTTCATATCTCTCAACTCGGTATTTGCTTGAAATATTAACTTCAACTCTGGAACATCTCATATGGTCCATGACGTTCAAAACGTCTTTGAAGTCCCGATTCTAAGCCGTTAAGCATGGTGCACTTAAACTATCAAGTAGTCATCATATTGAGCTAGCCAAACGCTCATAACGCCCGCATCTCGCTCTCTGCAATAGGTCTGTCACCTAGCGGTGCATCAAGGACATAATTCTTCTGCAGCGATGAAGGATAAACCTCAGATCACGGATCGAATCCGCATCATTGCTACTAACATTTTTCAACACAATTTTCTCTAGGAACATATCAAAATAAACATATGAAAGCAACAACGCGAGCTATTGATCTTACAACATAATTTGCAAAATACTACCAGGACTAAGTTCATGATAAATTTAAGTTCAATTAATCATATTACTTAAGAACTCCCACTTAGACAGACATCTCTCTAGTCATCTAAGTGATCACGCGATCCAAATCAACTAAACCATAACCGATCATCACATGAGATGGAGTAGTTTTCAATGGTGAACATCTTATGTTGATCATATCTACTATATGATTCACGCTCGACCTTTCGGTCTCCGTGTTCCGAGGCCATATCTGCATATGCTAGGCTCGTCAAGTTTAACCCGAGTATTCTGCGTGTGCAAAACTGGCTTGCACCCGTTGTAGATGGACGTAGAGCTTATCACACCCGATCATCACGTGGTGTCTGGGCACGACGAACTTTGGCAACGGTGCATACTCAGGGAGAACACTTCTTGATAATTTAGTGAGAGATCATCTTATAATGCTACCGTCAATCAAAGCAAGATAAGATGCATAAAAGGATAAACATCACATGCAAATCAATATAAGTGATATGATATGGTCATCATCATCTTGTGCTTCATGATCTCCATCTTGCAGCACCACCATGATCACCATCGTCACCGGCGCGACACCTTGATCTTCATCGTAGCATCGTTGTCGTCTCGCCAAACTTATGCTTCTACGACTATCGCTACCGCTTAGTGATAAAGTAAAGCATTACAGTAGCGATTGCATTGCATACAATAAAGCGACAACCATATGGCTCCTGCCGATTGCCGATAACTTCGTTACAAAACATGATCATCTCATACAATAAAATATAGCATCACGTCTTGACCATATCACATCACAACATGCCCTGCAAAAACAAGTTAGACGTCCTCTACTTTGTTGTTGCAAATTTTACGTGGCTGCTACGGGCTTAAGCAAGAACCAGTCTCACCTACGCATCAAAACCACAACGATATTTCGTCAAATAGACTCCGTTTAACCTTCTCAAGGACCGGGCGTAGCCACACTCGGTTCAACTAAAGTGAGAGAGACAGCACCCACCAGTCACCTTTAAGCAACGAGTGCTCGTGGCGGTGAAACCAGTCTCGCGTAAGCGTCTGCGTAATGTCGGTCCGGGCCGCTTCATCTCACAATACCGCTGAACCAAAGTATGACATGCTGGTAGGTAGTATGACTTGTATCGCCCACAACTCACTTGTGTTCTACTCGTGCAAAACATCAAACCATAGAAAACCTAGGCTCGATACCACCGTTGGGTAACGAGTAATTTCAAAATTTTCCTACGCACACGCAAGATCATGGTGATGTATAGCAACGAGGGGAGAGTGTTGTCTACGTACCCTCGTGAGACCCGGCGAAGCGATCACAACGTAGAGGAAGTAGTCGTACGTTCTCCTCGCGATCCGACCGATCCCGGCGCCGTTACTCCGGCGCCCCCGAGTTCTTGACACACGTACAGCTCGATGACGTCCCTCGAACTCCGATCCAGCCGAGTGTCGAGGGAGAGTTCTGTCAGCACGACGGCGTGGTGACGATCTTGATGTTCTACCGGCGCAGGGCTTCGCCTAAGCTTCGCGACGATATGACCGAGGTGGAATATGGTGGAGGGGGCACCGCGCACACGGCTAAGGAACGATCCGTAGATCAAACTTGTGTCAAGGGTGCCCCCTGCCCCGTATATAAAGGAGGGAGGGGGGGCCGGCCGCCTAGCTAGGCGCGCGGAGGAGTCCTACTCCCACCGAGTAGGACTCCCCCTTCCTAGTTGGAATAGGATTGGGGGAGGGGAAGAGGAGAGGGCGCCGCCTCCTTGTCCTATTCGGACTGGGGGAGAGGGCGCGGCCACCTCCTGGCCGCCCTCCTCTTCTCCCTCGAGGCCCACCGAGGCCCATTTACCCCGGGGTTCCGTAACCTCCGGTACTCGGTAAATTCCGTTTTAGCCGGAACCATTCCGAACTCCAAACATAGGCTTCCAATATATCAATCTTTATGTCTCGACCATTTCGAGACTCCTCGTCATGTCCGTGATCACATCCGGGACTCAACTTCTTCGGTACATCAAAATACATAAACTCATAATAACCGCCATCGAAACCTTAAGCGTGCGGACCCTACGGTTCGAGAACAATGTAGACATGACCTAGAACTATTCACGGTCAATAACCAACAGCGGGACCTGGATGCCCATATTGGTTCCTACATATTCTACGAAGATCTTTATCGGTCGACCGCATAAGAACATACGTTGTTCCCTTTGTCATCGGTATGTTACTTGCCCGAGATTCGATCGTCGGTATCCAATACCTAGTTCAATCTCGTTACGGCAAGTCTCTTTACTCGTTCCGTAATACATCATCTCACAACTAACTCATTAGTTGTAGTGCTTGCAAGGCTTCATGATGTGCATTACCGAGAGGGCCAGAGATACCTCTCCGACAATCGGAGTGACAAAACCTAATCTCGAAATACGCCAACCCAACATCCGCCTTTGGAGACACCTGTAGTACTCCTTTATAATCACCCGATTCACGTTGTGACGTTTGGTAGCACCAAAGTGTTCCTCCGTAAACGGAGTTGCATAATCTCATAGTTATAGGAACATGTATAAGTCATGGATAAAAACAGTAGCAACATACTAAACGATCGTGTGCTAAGCTAATGGAATGGGTCATGTCAATCAGATCATTCAACTAATGATGTGACCTTGTTAATCAAATAACAACTCCTTGTTCATGGTTAGGAAACATAACCATCTTTGATTAACAAGCTAGTCAAGTAGAGGCATACTAGTGACACTCTGTTTGTCTATTTATTCACACATGTATTATGTTTCCGGTTAATACAATTCTAGCATGAATAAGAGACATTTATCATGAAATAAGGAAATAAATAATAACTTTATTATTGCCTCTAGGGCATATTTCCTTCAGATGAAGATGACGAAGATGATGAAGATGATGAAGATGATGAAGATGATGAGGACCCACTTCATGAAGCCATCGTAGCTCAAAGAACAAGGCTGAGTGAGGAGGAGGTGTCCAACCTGTGGGACATAATTCCGCCACGTGCTGACTTTGTCGGGGTGCCATTCATGACCCGCTTGACAAATACCATGGTTGATCGACATGATATGGTATGTTATACTTACAAATGCAAATTAATAGTGTGAATTACTTAGTGTACAGTCCAATGATATGGTATATGTTGTGTGGAATCTAGTCGATGATATATATGTTTTAGTGTAGAGTTCGATCACATGCTTATTAATTGATATGTTTTTCTTATTCGAAATTGGCAAAGAGCATATCTGTGAGTTATGGTATCGAGCCCGATGAAGAAGGCTCACCGGACTACGCCTTCTTGCAAGGGCTCCGTCACAACTTGTACTTACCGCGTGGAGACGGACGATCGCTTTACACTTAAGCTCGGTTGGGTGGAAGAAATTCCTCGATGGCAAGAATCTTCGTGTTGGACAGGCTATCCTAATTACTATCAGGAACACCAATCGCCCAGGCTTGAGGATGATGATTGTCTTCGATATCATCTAGAACTACATGTGTGTGTGTGGCTATATCATCTAGAACTACATATGTGTGTGTGGCTATATCATCTAGAACTACATATGATGATCGTCGTCGATATCATCTAAAACTACATATGATGATGGCCGTTGATATGACCATGTACTGCTTGAGGATGCATGTTGGCTGTGCATGAAATTGTTATCTTAGTACTCCTTCGTTTCCAAATTACTCGTCGTGGTTTGAACTAAAACCACGACGAGTAATTTGAACGGCGAGTACTACCGCATCTAGTAATGGTTTATGAATTTGATGAAAGATAGTACCTAGTTTCTAGCATCTGAAGGAGAGTTGAAATGGAAAATGATGAAAGAGATAGCGATGGCGTTGGATGAGGAAATCGCCATCGCTAGCTAATAGTAGCGCGTTCTAAAAAGCGCTGCTGATATCGTTCAACAGTAGTAGCGCTAGTTGGGGCCGCGCTACTACTATGAGTTAGCTGTAGCGCCTTATTAGTAGCGCGGCCACCCGCGCTGCTACTAGCCTGAAAACCCGCGCTGCTACTAGCCTTTTCCCTAGTAGTGTGGGAGGATAAGTGGCTAGGAAATGCCACTCTCCGGGAACAATATCAAGCTCTATACAATATTGTGCGTCACAAGGGTGTGATACTATCGCCACGGTAATGAAATCATTTCCGTCAAATGTGACATTCAGAAGGGATTTAATTGGACCCAAACTACAATCATGGAACATCCTGCCTCAGCGGTTGTACACGGTGCAATTGTCACATGAGTCCGATGTATTCCGATGGAACCTACATGAAATGGACAGTTCTCAGTTGAGTCTATGTATAGAGCGTTAGTTGAGTCTGATGTGCCAGTTGATAAAAATAACAAGATCTGGAGGATAAAGATACCGCTTAAGAATAAAATATTTGCATGGTATCTTCGCTGCGGAGTCATTCTTACTAAAGATAAACTTATTAAGAGAAAATGACATGGAAGTCCGTAATGTGTCAACATTTATTTTTCCAATGCAAATTGGCTCATTCTAGATAGTCAACCATCCAAATAGATTCTGGCTGTATCCTCCTTGTAGTGTTACTAATGTATTTGGCAACTTGCTACATGAGATTGATCACAGGTTTAGAACTCTTCTCAGGGTGGGAGCGCTTGCCTTTTTTGGTTGCTTTGGCTGTGTAGAAATGATAAGAGTTTTAGATAAAAGTACTTCTCTTGTGCAGGTTACCTATAGATGTATCTGGACTCTTCATTTATGGTCCTATCTACAACGCGTGGAGAATCGAGACCTACTTACGGATGTGTGTACATGATTGGAGGCTACGGCGAGGGATACTTTTACACAAGATGGGTGGCAGAATGATCTTAGGATTGACCCCCTCCGCTTTAGGCGTTATACGGGCACTGCATGTTTTCTTTCTATTTCGCTATTTTACTTTTTGTTTGTATGAGAGGACATTGTTTGGTTGTGTGCATCTTAGCTATGCAGAGGCCGGGTGTAATGCTTAAACTTTTTAAGTAATAGAGTGCCCCTTTTTGAAAGAAAAAAGTGTTTGATGAAATGCATGAGTCAAATATAAGCTATAAGGAGTTAAGTTTAGGGAATCGGTTAGAACCAACACTTTTTCAAGGAGCAAATATACCCCTCTAAAGGATATTTGTTCATACCCTTTTCTAAATTTTTCTAAATTATAGGGGATTGGTTAGAGATGCTTTAAGAAAGAAGATAATTTTGATAAAATAAAAACAGGAGATTTACAACACAGTAAAACCTGGAAAATTACAGTGAAATCTCCATGTTTTGATCAGTAGGCCGAATCTGCTAAACTGCTTACATTGTCTCCAGCATTGCTGAAATTGATCACATGCGAATTATGATCAGAAGATTCAACTTAATTAACCGCAACTCTTAATTTTCACATGCAAATTCACCAAAACAAAAAGACTGAATGGAGGACGGTGGTCTCCAATCATCAATTCGCCTCAAACCGAAGGCAGGCATCTGAATCAATTCTCCCCAAATTTAAGGAGAAGGAGACAGACACCACCAAACAAGCAGAAAGATGAGCAGCCCCACAGATTGTGTGTGGTGTAGGGGCGAAAGCAAGCAAAAGGCAAAGGCAAAGGCCGGCGTTTTAATGTGTGGCACCAACCTTGCTCTGCAAATAATGCGGCCGCATGCAGGAACAGCAACAATAAGCCAACAGAAACCCCACAAGCCGACACACACGCCACGATTTATCTGTGAGCAGACCAATTCAGTAAAAACAGAGAGATTTACTGAGCACAAAGATCAGTAAGGGATGCGGCGTTTCTGCACCCAGGTGTAGATGCTCCCGGTGTGAATAGTAAAATCGTTTAAAATAGCAGAAAAATTCAACAAAAAAAAAATGAACTTTTTTGGTGCAATATGGTCGAATGTGTGATGCCTGTGCGAGATTTGGTAGAGTTTTTACGTTCGAGGAGCTCGTGGTAAAAAAAACTCAAATTTCAGGCTTGTGAGAAAGTTTGAAAAAGCACAATGTTCATACCTGATTTTTCTCTTTTTTGGCGCGTGAGCTCCTCCAATGTCGTATGCCCACGAATTTTCACACGGACCTCGCACACTCAAGCATCTTGCATGCAAAAAGGTTTCATGTATTTTTGTTTTTTTACTCTTTATTTTAATTTAATTTTACTGTTTAGCTGGTATAGATGAGCCCGAGCTCCGAGTTGAATTATTGGTGAGCAAGACAATTCAGTCAGACATGAGTGAGAGAGAGAGGCGTTTGGTCAGTAGAGCAGAGCACATGGACACATTGGAAGGAAGATGAACATGATCAAGCTTTACTATTACTATTGCTACTATATATGACATGACAGTGATCATGAGGAGTATATATACACAGGCAGCAGAGAAAAGGAATTGAGTCCCCAACAGCACCTCAGTTGCAGGAGTCACTCCAGCTCCAGCACAACTGGGTGGTTCAATTCCCCTCTCTTGTCTCTCTAGAATAACAGAATCCAGCTGAGCTCTCAGCACCCCTGTACAGCCACAGTGCCAGAGCTTCAAGCTCTCTTCCTCCTCCCTAAACTCACCTACTATTTTACTACCCTAACTAATTTACCATGTACTGTACTATACTAAGGGTAAAAGGTGAAAAGGTAAAAAAAAAAAGTAACCAAAAAACCAAGTGATGAAGAGAGAGTGATGATGAGTAACCGCCGCTAACTGTATCCATGCCTGCCTTGGGGGCAACCGCTTCCGGGGACCTCCTGTCTGTGTGGCTCCCTCTGGAAAAGCTTTTCCCTCCAAATTCCTGCTCGTCCTCTGCTTCTCTGCCTCCTCCTCCCAGAAGCTCGGAGGGATGAGAGCGAGAGGATTAATGGCGGGGCGAGGTGTGGTCAAAGAACCAAGGAATCGATTAGTGCTGGGCGTCGAGGTCGGCGGCGCCGATGAATGTGCCGTGGAAGCCGTAGGGGACGCGGGACGGCAGCTGCACGGTGGCCTCCAGCCGCATGTCGGCGGCGTTGACGACCAGGAGCTCCGAGGTGCCGGCGGCCTCGTCGCGCACGAAGGACAGCACGTAGCCGTCATCCTCGGCGCCGGGGCGGGCGTGCTCGCCGTCCATGGGCACGAAGCACGGCTCGCCGCCGAACCGGCCCTCGCCGTACTCGAACTTGGTGAGCTCGCCGGTCACCAGGTCCACCTTGGCGAACCCGGACACCTTGGGCCACGGCTCGGCCACGGCCAGGTAGGCGTACCTCGTCTTCCGGCCCAGCATGTTGCGGTTCACCATGCCGACCTCGAGGTTCACCTGGCTCTCCAGCGGCAGGATGGCCCGCCGCGTGGACTCGCCGGTGCGCGTGTTGAGTCGGATCTCGGTGAGCACGCTCTCGAGGTGGTCGTCCGTGTCGTTGAAGATGGAGTCGGCGGGGGTCATGCAGGAGCCGATCACCACCACCTCGTCCGTCTCCGGCTCCTCCCACGAGTTCCAGAGGTGGAAGCAGAAGCAGTCGGGCACGTCCACCCACATCATCTCCGACGACTCCTTGGCGTACTTGGGCAGGACGCCGAAGCGGGAGGTCTTCTCCTTGTCGAGCATCACCGGCGAGCCGCCGCGGAACATCTCGGCGAGCTTGAACACCATCTGGTGGTCGGGCACGACGACGAAGTTCTCGGTGATGGCGAAGTCGTGGATCATGGTGGGCTGGTCGAGCTCGATCTCGACGTCGGCGGACTTGGTGCCGTCGGCGTGGAAGTAGAAGTACTTGAGGTACGGCTTCTTGATGACATCGTAGCTGAGCGCGAAGAGCTCGCCGGAGACAGGGTCGAGCTTGGGGTGCGCGATCATGGCGCAGTCGAGCTGGCCGTCGAAGTCGTAGCGGCCGACGGTCTCGAGGTCGCCGCCGGCGGTGACGCGGACCTGGTACGGGAGGTCGTCCTCGGACATGGCGAGGAGGCGGCCGTTGAAGTAGACGAGGCCGGCGTTGGCGACGCCGGTGCCGTGGGACGGGTCGACGAGGCCGCAGGCGCCGCGCGCGTAGAACAGAGCCAGCCTCGCGATGCCAGAGTGGCCGTGGAGCTCGCCGATGGTCTTAGGGAAAACCGGCTTCCCAACGGCGCGCTCCTGGGAGAGGCGGGCGGTCTCGGTGAACCGGCAGGCGTAGGACTCGGCGGCGCCGTTGCGGATGCGGATGGCGTGCACCATGCCGTCGCCGTCGAAGAGGTGGTGCCCGGCCGTGGGCTCGAAGCAGGGGTTGGCGCCGTTGCGTGCGTAGACGCCGTTGATGAAGGGCGGGATGCGGCCGGAGACCGGGAGGGCGCGCACGGGGGCCTGCTCGCCGACGGGGGCGAAGTTGCCGGCGATCTGCACGGCCGGGTCGGCGGTGCGCGGCAGCGCGTGGGGCCGCTCCAGGACATTGTGGATGAACCCCTCCTCGAAGGCGTCGAGCGCCGCGGCCGCCGCGCGCTGGAAGAAGTTGAGGCCGCTCTGCCCGTCCTTGCCGCCGCTGCTCCCCTGCTTCTGCGGCGAGGCAATGGCAGGCGGCGCGGCGGACTGCTCGTAGCCGGGAACCTTCCTGGTGGACGGCGATGAGACGTAGCCCTGCGTGCGGGCCGTGCTGGTGGAGGCGGCGATCAGCACCGAGTCGGCCGCCGCGGCGGCCGCGCGGGGCGCGAACCGGACCGAGCTGGCGCCGCGTCGGCGCCCATGGTGGTGCTGTGTGGATGAAGTGGCAGAGGAGGAAGCCAGGGGCTGCGCGGACAGAGTCTGCATCGCCGATCCTCGGAAGAAGAAGAAGGAGAAGAAGACGGGTGTCCGGCCGATCCGATTCGACTGTCCGGCGAGCGAGCGAGCGCGCGCGGATGATTGGCGTTTCTGGGGAGAAGAAGTGAGTGAGATGAGATGGGGAAGGGTGGGAATGGGGGAGCCATATTTATAGAGTTTGGAGGGGGGGAGAAGGGACAGGGGAGGGGAGGAGCAGAGTGTTGAAACGAAACGAAGGTGAGTGGCAGGAGACCACGTGGTGCCTCACTCCCCCACTCCAGTCACGACCGCGTTCCCTTCCCGTCCCCCTCTCCACTCTTCTTTTCTTTCTTTTCCTTCTCGTCTCCTACTTTTTTTCCCCTCTGCCTATGTACGTAGTATGCTCATGTGGGGGCAATTTGGGGATTTTTCACTAGTACCCGCGTGCTACTTGTGTCTCGTGTTGCCGCGAGAGCAAACGAGTGCTCTCAACCAATGGCATGCTGCCACCTCGAAAGGTCTGCAATACCACACCACAGCTTGTTCTATTTTGATCATTTCCCCTGTAAACGGAGGGAGTATTAGATTTCTATCTCCGGTTTTATGTACTACTTCGGTTCAGTATTTTGAGATATGGGGTTTAGACCCCACCCAAGCTACTCAAAACAATAATATTCAGAACAACTTTAATTAGTTCTTGTTCTCACAGAATTTAAAATGATATTAAAATGCTTTTTATCATGTGTGTCCGAATATTTTTCAAACGGATCTTCTATTATCTCAGTGACATTTCATTAGAAAAGTAATAATTATACGCATTTCGTTGCATCAAACATACTTCATAAATATTCACACAAATATCAACCCATCCAGTCATGTTTAATTAATTTAAGAAACATTCCGCACACATTCCACATGATTTATTTTTCTTAATTTTCTAATCAATTTAAAAAACAATTATCACACTTTGATTTTTTAAATATTATTGTATAGATATATGACACACATATTTCTTATATTTAAAATAATTTTATTTAATATTTCAGCAAAATTAAAAATAAATTCAACAACATTTCATATAGCCTCGCCATGATTCTCCAAAATAATATTTGAAAGAAATTATTGTAGTCCTAATTTTTTATAACATCATTTTTCCCTGAATATTCTTTTATCTTACTTACACAAAAATCATAATATTTTTTAGAAAATGAAATAAAAATAAAATTTATTTTTTATAACTAACATAATTCACAAATATTGACACAAATTTAAAAACTTTTACTAATTTTTCTATCAGAAAAATTTCACGAGGGTACCAATTTTTCATTACTTGGACATATTTACATATGCAATTTAAATGTTTCCATGATTATTTCAATCATATGTCAATAAAATTTTAAATGTTATAAAAATATTTCACATAATTTTCAATTATTTCCCTAAATTTTTCAAGCGATACTTCCATAAATTATTAATCAATACGATAGAATTTTTCCTATCAAATTTAAAAACATTTTATATAGGAATATTTTCCGGTTAGTGTAGTTTCAAATATATTTAGAAATTTCACACACATATCTATTATTTGAGTAATATTTCAAAATATTTTAAGAAATATTACACAAACATTAAACATAAATTTTAATTATTTGTGGCATGTTTCAACGATACCAACCATAATTGCAAAATGTGAGACTTTTATTATTCTCATGGAAATGCGAATTATTTGTAGTACTCTTTTTTGTAGTTTTTTTAAATAATGAGATATTCCTCTTGAGTCTTGATATTTACCAAGTTGGGTTCGACATGTTGATACACACATTCTGGTTCATTTTGAAATTTTCGTGAGATAAATATATGTTCAAACAAATAGATCATTTAACTTACAAGAAATTTTGAACTTTACTTACCTCTAGGGTAAAGCTGACTATTATGCTAGCATTTAACAATGTAATGTTTCTCTTAAAAATGGTTTTACAATTACTCATGCAATAGAGAAATTGCCGAGGACCATGTCACCGGACATTAGAATTCATGCAAGTGTAAGCATGATTTTTTTTTGCTTGAAATTAGATTATTTTTCCTTTGGGTCCAAATAACACATGTGTGTCACTTGGATGTCAACCTAGATAGAGATTTTCACTTGAGGGGGAGAGAGGGGGCAACTCGAATGTAAGAAAACTGTGTGAAACAATGATGCTATTATTATTTTCCCAAGGAAAAATGATTTTGGATATTTCTTACAATGCATTGTGAGAATCATTTAGTAGAATGGTGAGTACATGCTGGGAATGCGAGTCGGGGCACTCGAACTCGGGCAGGTGTGCAGGTTTCAGAGCCTGCTGACCACGGGGCTAAGACACGGTTCTCGTTTCCCCAAAATTGTACGCTCATGTTTGTTTGAGGGTACCCTAAAATTCCGAGTATGCGGTTGGACTTGTCCTTTTAAAATTGAAATATATATATATGTGCAAATATCAAATACAAATGTTTAAACCGTTTTCGGTGTAGCTTACAAATAAACAGTTTTAATGAAAATAGCAAATATGTAGGGCATATCTACTTGTATATGTGCAGAAAAAAAATAGAATTCCTCTTTATTTAGACAAGAATTTGGGCGCCCACAGTATGTGCTTAGAGTTATGCGATGCACACAGCCAAATATACCTGCTTGGGGCTTGGCTGTATTGAATACATGTCGATGTTAGTACTTTTGGTTGAAAACTTTATTTTGCTGTCTATATCGTCAGATGCACACATCCATATAAATGAAAATGGCTGGATGGAACTAGGCTGCTCTCCCGTCTTGGTCCAGCCGGCCGGCCTTGGTCTCTCCTCCACACCACCTTCACCCTACGATATCTTTCTTCCCTAGGTACGTACGTTCACAAAATCTGTATCTATCCATTTGGCCGTTTTCCGTCAGATTGCTCGTTCCCGGCCACGGTCGCGTCGGTGTCGATGGAACGAGCGGCCTAGCTAGGAACGTACCATTGCAGTTGCACTGCATGCACGCTACCAAACACTTGCTGCAAAAGAAGAATTCGGTCGTTAATTTGCGTTATGAACTGATGCTAATCACTAGTAGCAACCACCAGTCCACACGGGATCAGAGCCCCTGCTGACCCGGAATTCCTTAACATGGGAGTGTACACTATGTGAAGTTTTCTAGGAAAAAGTGACCAAAGAGGAGAGAACATTTGCCGGACATAACTAAGCTGCCAAGAAATGATCTCTTCTGGATTCAACACGGAGAACATATGTGGGTGGAGGGCGTGAATGTGGAGTACTTTCAGGTTAGCACGAGAAGCACGACGCATCAGGCATGCATGGGGCTCACACCACCTTTGTTTCTTGTTGCTTGATTTCGGGCAAGAATCGGATGCATCCCCTCCATTGCCAGTCTTACTAATTAGTGGTAACCGACACACCTATCCAAGAATTGTGTTTTAGGTATGTTACCCAACTGTAGCCATTTGAAGCTACACAGTACACACCCAACTTCAAGGGTTGTATTGTGTATCATCCATCCTTTTTTTTTTGCGGGGAACCTAGCTTTAACCTTCAGCACCATTGCATCATGTTAGGTCATCTCCGAAGATGTTCACCAAAACTCCCCCATCCCCCTACTTGTCCGTGGAAACGTACATACGTGTGCGCGAAACATTTCCTACTTATCTACAGACAAAGTACCCTAGAAAACAAATCTACAGACAAAGTGGTACACAAGGACTAGGCCACTTGTCTGCAAAAAAATGGTTGCAGGTAAGCAATCAAAGCCATTCCGACGAACCAGACTTCAATTTCCTACTCCATCCGTTCCGTAATTCTTGTCGGATTTTAGTTCAATTTTGTTCTTAGAACGGACACTATCCATTAATTAAGAAGAAGAAGAGAGTTTTTCTTACATGAAAACTTTCGATCTTTTCATCATCAATCGTGGGAGTACATCCTGATCCGTAGACCACATAGTGACAACTACAGGCACCACGCGAGCCGAAGGCGCAACGCCGTCATCATCCCTCCCTCGCCGAACCGGGCAAAACTTGTTGTAGTAGACAGTTAGCAAGTCTTTAGTGCTAAGGCTACATAGAATCAACGCACCAGAATAGCAACCGCGGACGATAAAGAGAAATGTAGATCGAAAGTAGGCAACCTGAAGACACACTGACATAGGCGAAGGAAAACCAGATCCAAGCGGATCCACAAGACAACCACCGATCGAATCCTGCGAGATCCGCTAGAGACACACCTCCACATGCCATCCAATGATGCTAGATGCACCACCAAGATAGGGGCCAGCGGGGAGAACCTTATTCCAGCTTCTGATAACCGCCGCCGTCTCGTCTTTTCGAGCAGGACACAAACCATAGAAAAACTAAAAAACTTATAAAGACCCCTGCCGGCTACAAGGGCCGGGATCCACCGTGTCGTCATGGCCCTAAGGCCATAGAAGACGAGGCGGATCGGCAGCACCGCCGCCGGGAGGCAGAAATCCGAGCCGCCTTTTCTGCTTGAATAAGAGGGTGAAGGGGTTAAGTCACTTCACATAAGAGGCCAGTGTTATCCTCCACAGAAGAAGAGAGTTGCCCAGTTAACTTGTGAAAAACCGGACGAAAACCGACACAACCATGCTCAAAAGTAGACCTCATCCATATATGATCTACTCCCAAACTGTGGAGCCACGGGACCGAAACACACAATAGACTACTACTGAAACCCACAACATATGGGTCCCAGTATTGCAAAAGAAAACCAATCTACTCAATGCAACTCGAGGAAAACCCATGGACGGAAACCAACACATGACCGAGCCCAAATTTGCAACTCAGAAAGCCGAGAACCATCCATCATGGAACAATTTGCGCCTCCCCTCTAGTGCTATCCTTCTTGCGTTTGCTCCTGCAAGATTTCTCTTAATTTGAACCAGAAGCACTACAAGAATTATTGAACGGAGGGAGTAGTTAATAGAAGCCGATCAGTAAATGAAGATGACTGCGTGCATCAATCGATAATTATGTGTCGTGTTGGCTTAAGCCTTTCCATTTGGTGGCGGTGAGCTCTTGTCCATGGACAGCCTCGAACAATGGAAAGAAACCGAGAGAATAGAACGGCTTGACCATGGTTGTGATGGGGACTGCCGCTTGTGGTGCAGCGCACCACGTTGAAGACACGGAGAAGACCGACCCAAGCCACCGCCCACGCTTTGCTTGCTTTTTTGACGTGGTCCGCGAGTCCAAAATTCTTCCAAACTTGTAGCACGTTTGTACTTAACAGAGATTATTACTCCTCATACGCCATACGTGTCTCTCGTCTAAGCAGACGGTGAAAATGCACTACGGCAACGTGCTGACTGAGCTTCTGCCAACTGTCATTAAAATGACAGCACCAACAGCAACACCAACGCCAACACCGTCAGGCATTCAGGCGTGCAAGTTAGAACTTCAGTCCCGCTCCATGCTGGGGTCAAACCCGAATCTCGTGAAACCATTAATCAAACCGCAGGGGTCCATATCATTTTCATCACACCCCCCACACACACGTATGTACTCCAGTATACATTGAGCTGTTATCTAATTATTTAAATACTACTGCACCAAATCTGATGCAATGTGCCCGATTTTGGCAACCTAGCAGTCATTATTAGTACTACCTCCGTCTCGGTGAATAAGTCATTCGCGTGGTTCTAGGTCGACGATTTAACTATCTAAATATGTATTATATGTGACAAAAAATATATATTTTGAAACTACATTCGTGTAGAAATTTAGTAATATACTTTTCATGACATATAACACATATTTAATTGCTCAAATCGATGACCTAGAACTACGTAAATGACTTATTCACCTAGACGGAGGTAGTACTCGTTAGTGTCTTATGATTTTATATTCACCGCAGCTTAAGAAGATCTTTTTCCATGATCTTGTAGTCAGGTGGCCTGTAAACAACAGTGTCATTAAACTAATGACGATGACGTGCACTTCATGCCACCTAAGTTACTCCACCTTGGGGAACAAAGGGGCAGCTGTCCCGCTCTGATTCGCTGCAGAGTACTTTACTTCCCAAGTGACTAGTCCGACGGGTACACGTGTCCGATCCTGGCTTGCTTCACTAGATTGATCTCCAAATTCTGAACTATACTAGTAACGGTGATTGTCCTCAAATCCTTAATTATTCAGCAAGATACACACCCCGATTCAGCGTATCTTGGATCAAATTAAGGCGGAAGCACAGCTATGGGTCATCGCAAGCAATTATAGATTTAGCATTCTTGGGGTGCTTAGCTCAATATGTGTTTTTGTCTTCAGCTAGTAGTTTTTTCCCCTGGAGTGCTTAGTTGAATATGCTGTGGTGTTGTAGTTTGTGTTTTAGACTTCTGCTGGTCTGATACATGTGAAGATTAGGACAAAACGAGTTCATAGACAATTTTCAGAAAAAAACTAGAGAGACGTAATTAATCGACTTGGGAAGGCGGTAATAATCAATAAACAAAGGTGCAAAAAATATAAAGAATTATTTTTATCGTTGCCAAGCACTGCAATTATATGTAAAATTTAAAGATCACACATGTTAGATTCACAAACAGTTTTTACATATGCGATTCTCTTGATCACTGGATATATCGCAAGAGTCAAGAGAATATTTGGGAAGTTTAGGTCGTCCTCTTGATGTTGTCACGCTACAGCAATATGTATAACCCCACATTATCCCACTTTTACGATGCAGTTCCTGATTACCAGACTGATTAGGTTAATTAACAAAATACCTTTTTGAACGAGTCTTTTGGACGGCGCCACTTTTCCTGCTTTGTGCTCCGGCACGGCATCAGATGAGTCATTTTCCACACAAATCTAGTTCCGGGACAGCAACTACTACACCTACTTAGTTAAGCATATCTTCCCAACCTCAGATGGCGAAAGCTAGAAACCGTGTATGACTGAGTTGCACCAGGAGGTTCATTTGGATGATATACATGTATGATGCCTTGAATAGTTCACTTTCTTTCGCAGATAGATAGTGAGTATATGGACTAGAAATTAATCGACAGATGCCTCCCCTACTGTACCGGTCCCCACGGTTTTCGTTTCCCAATGCCTACCGCCAGGACCTTACTTAATGGTGCCCCCTTCACCACCAAGGGTGCCTACGAGGCCCTTGCTACACAACTCGCTGACCCCACAGGCATGCATTTGGGTCTCGCGTGTCCCTAGCCGGGTGCGGGTCTTTGGATGGCTCTTCTACCCTGATAGGCTCAACACTACGGCTAATCTTCATCGGAAGACCATCATCGACTCCTCCTCATGCGCTAGATGTGCGTCTGCGCCTGAAGACCGAGCCCACCTGTTCTTCCACTGCCCAGCCACTCGCAGCATCTGGGACGCCATCGGGTTCCTCCCATGCACCTCTCCCTTTACAGCTCTTTGGTCGCCCCTCGGCCACGCGGGGCTCCCAGGGTGTGTTTGGCCCTTCATTCTTATTCTCATCATCTGGAAAATTTGGGACGCGCGAAATGCAAAAACTTTTCGCCAGGTCGAGGTCTCGCCCAATGATGTAATTAAGGGAATCATTGCGGATGTCACACTTTGGTCTCACCGCCTTAAAAAGGCAGAGGACAAGGCCCATGCCGGCCTGTGGCGGGACTTCTTTTCCTCTCGCCTTTTCTAGTCTGCAAACTCCCTCAACACTTTTTGAAATATATTTGGGCGGGGAGCCTCCCCCCCTCCCCCGTGATAGTTTTAAAAAAATCAAATAAGTTCACATAATATTTTCATGGTTGTGTCTTTCAGCATTGCGATTGATTATGAGGAAGATGGTAACATTGCGATCGCATATTTTGAGTGAGCAGTTTATACAACTTGATCACTCTATAAGTTTACACTATGCTCTGTACTTTTACTTTTCACATATTTTGAGTGAGCAGTTTATACAACTTTTGAAAAGCTTCAAATTTGGCAATGACTTCAAAAAATATGAATGTAATTTTGAGTTTTTTTGTTGTTGAAAAACCAGTTATTTATGTCTGTCTAAGTTTCTCCTGAAGCTGGTATCTTATATAGTATATACATAAATAGTTGATCCCCACTAATTCAATTCTCTCAACATGTAACTATGCCACCTCCCATGTCACTAGGCATGTAAAAACGCATATTTTAGCAAGCACTATGCATGCTACTCATATTCAATGCCCACTAACTCCAATTCTCTCAACATGCACATGTGCCACCTCACAATGCCACCATACAAGGGAAAACACCCATATCAACATGCACTATGCATGCCACTCATATCAAGAAATATTCTACAACTACGGAATAATCTAATACAACAAAGTATATATATTTTATTTTAAATTCACATAATGTTAGTCTAAATACAAATGTTTCGTAGAACTTATTCTCACTGAAATAATTGCAACTAATTCGCGCAGCAACGCGCGGGTATCATCTCTTGTTTTATTATCTACTTGGCTAGTGTTCTCACTGAAAAAAGATTGAAAGTCTTGTACACACACAAACCATTCACTAGGGGGCATCGGCATATATATGTTGGAAAGCAATTGACATCTTTCCTTTGTTTAGCTAAATTAACTGTACATGTAGTTCCTCCTTCTATCTCTCCTGTTGGGTTTCGAGGGAAAATTAAAAGCAGTTGACATTTTCATTAGGAACAATGGTTGGAGCACATTCGAGCGATCCTACGTATGTCAACCAACGTGCACCCAACATTTGTTTCGCGGGTGTAAAAAGGCACTCAAAAGAATCACTTTAGTAGAATGAAAGTGGCAGTCAAATGAACAGCAAATTTATATGGCAGTGGCAAGAGCACTTCGTGACCTCACTGAGGACACGTGGCAGTGCCGGGTATGAGCACCAATCATATGTCGCCACGGATTAGCTGTTGGAAGTATTGATATTCTTCGTGTGAACTAACATGTTCCCACTCATTAATCACCTACCCAACTTGTCAGGTACAAAATCTGGATGCCCAAGAATAACCCCGCATCAAATTATCTACAATGTATTTTTTAAAATATTTATAGTATTTGTTTTAGTTCTTTTTTCAACGCGGGTGCAGATGAGCCTAGAGGCTCAGAAAAGGATTTTCGTTTATGCCCATGCTTTTTTGGATCATTTAGAGCCGAACTTGGTGTTCATTTTAAGGACAATTAACTACATTAATTCACATCTGACACCTATTCCAATCTAGAAGGAGACATTGATGCAAACAATCATGAACAATTTACATGTATGTGCGTGTGGGTGCCTTGCGTGCTAGTTTCGCTTTCGCATCATCCATCACATCTAAAATTTTGCTTGGAAACCTGGCAAATAGCGGCTCGTCGAGGCCCTGACACGTGCATTCAGATGTTTACGTGGCCCATGCATGGCTTCATCGACAAGTGCAGCTCACCTGATCATCAGCTAAGTGCCAACAATTATGCTGACTAGCTAAGCTATATATAGTGCCTCACGACGCAAGTATGTCCTACCTATACATAAAAGGGAACAGTGTTCCTTGTCTACCAACTTTAACATGCGAATTGTCAAAAAATTGGGCTAGTAGCTAGCAACAGTGCCGTCATATATAACACGTCGCTGGAGCATGTCGTTTCCTTTGTTTTGTTTCGTTATATATGACTGATTGATAGGTGTACTGTTCGTACTGGGATGACATTTTACACCATGCTGTTTTTTCATGAAAAGTTAACCAGTTGATAGCAACTGATAGGAAACTATAGATGTTGGTTCGTATTTTATTTATAAATGAGGAAAAAAATACTTGCCATTTGCCTGGGTTTGGACTAGTTTCAGGTTTTTAGTCTTCTTTCAAATTGCCTACTCTCATGGTATGACCTGTGCATACCTAGAGTGTGCAGGGAGTGTTGACAACATCTTAGGGCATCTCCAATACGAACCCTCAAACCGCGCGTATTCATCTGGAATACGCGGTCGGTATGTATTTTGCCATCCAACGTGGTTCTGTATCCGTATGTGGGACGGTCCGGACGTCCTTTATTCCGCAAACTGGAGGGGCAGAGGGGGGCTTTGCACGCGTCCGAACCACTGCCACACATCCGTCCAACAACTTGACCCCACACGTGTCACCCCCGCTCGGGTGACACGGGAGGTCCTCCCAACCCTAGCCGCCGGAACCTCCTCCAGCCCCCTCCCCCCAGGTCGCCGCCGAAGGACGCCGCTTGGCAAAGCCCGAGGCGGACAACGGTAGGGAAGGTCCTCCTCCCATGCTCGCGTGCGGGGTGGTGCGAGTGGTGGTGCAGCCGAGATCGGATCGCAGCGCGACGCGGCGGCCGATGGAGATGGGATCCAGGGCAGCTCCAGCAGGCTCTGGGCACGACTTCAGGAGGCGGCTGGGCCGTCTAGTCCGGCTTGGTAGTGGTGGCGTGGAGGAACTATGCGGGGCGGATGCCAGGGCGACGGCCCGGGCAGTCCCAGGTCGTTCTTGGCTGCACAGCGCAAAGCTAGCCATGTCCAAGGCGGAGCTACTCCGGCGGCTTCGTTTCCCGGTTTCGTACGGTAAATACACGGTGAAGAGCGTGTTTTGGATTCTGGATTCATCCTAACAACTCTTCTGGCATGGCGCGGTGGGGTGGCAGCCCTCCCAACATGCTCAAATGGTGGCGCCATTCGGCAGTGGCCGGAACCTTAGGGTACACCGTGGTGGCAGTGTGGCTGTGGATAATCGTCGGATTTGGGCGGCCAGGTCTGGGGCTTTGAAGGTGGTCTTGCAGATGCAAAGTTGTCGGTTGGAGTCTCCAGTGGCAGATCCGGGTGAATATCTTGTCTTCGGCAGCTGGCCGAAGCCGGTGATGGCAACGCAATGGCGTCATTTCCTTTTCTTGAAGGCACCATCGAGGTGAAGCTCCCTACTCCTCCCACTACCTCCGTGGGAAACCCAAGATCAGTTGATCGGATGATGACGGCGTCTTGTGTCGTTCCCTCCTTGGGGCGTCATTCTTGGAGGTGTGGGTTGGCTTGAGGGACCAGTGGACGATTGCAACACTGGAGCGGCGCTCCATGTGATGCATCGACGATGTGGCATGGCAGGGTCCCGGGGATGGATGTGTGATGATTGATGCATGTAGGCAGAAGGCATTGTCTGGCACCGTGGGGGCGTTGACGACAGGCCTAGCAAGGTAGATGCGCCAGTACCCGCTCTGAAGATGGATCGATGAAAGACGGCGGCGGTGACCTCTGACAATCCGTCAGACCGGTGTGTGCCCCATACCCGATATGAGGCTTAGTTGGCCCCTCTGGTTTTAGATGTTAGGTACGTCTCCAACATATCTATAATTTTTTTTATTCCATAATATTATAGTATCAATCTTGGAAATTTTATATAACTTTTTGTGCTATTTTATATCTTTTTTGGGACTAACCTATTAACCCAGTGCCTAGTGCCAGTTGCTGTTTTCTGCTTATTTTTGGTTTCTAGGAAATTAGTACCAAACAGAGTCCAAACGCTACAAAACTTTTTGATGATTTTTTTCTGGATAAGAGAGACCCTAGAAGCTTCGGGAGGAAACCAGACGACAAGCGAGGAGATGGCAAGACAACACGGCGCTCTTGGGAGGGAGGCACCATGTTGCCTTGTGGGCCCCTCGTGGCTCCGTGTAACCTAATTCCACCTCTATAAATGCTCCAAAATCGGGAAACCAGTAGAGAGCCACCCAAAACACTTTTTCTGCCGCCGCAAGTTTTTGTTCTTTGGAAATCCCATTTCGAGGCCTTTTTGATACTCTGCAGGAGGGGGAATCAACCATGAAGGGCTTCTACATCATCTTTGCTGCCTTCCAATACTGCGTGAGTAGTTTACCATAGACCTACAGGTCCATAGCTAGTAGCTAAATGGCTTCTCTCTCTCTCTCTCTCTCTCTCTCTCTCTCTCTCTCTCTCTGATCTTCAATACAATCTTCTTCTCGATGTTCTTGGAGTTATATCTGATGTAATCTTCTTTTGCAGTGTGTTCGTTGGGATCCGATGAATTATGGGTTTATGATCTGAATATTTATGATAAGTAATGGAGTCTTTTCTCAACTTTATTATGCATGATTTTTATAGCTTCGTATTTCTCTCCGATCTATCTGTTTGGTTTGGCAAACTAGACTGATTTATCTTCAGTGGGAGAGGTGCTTTGTAATGGGATTCAATCTTGCAGTGCTCTATATCCCAGTGACAGAAGGGGACAAGACATGTATTTGTATTGTTGCCACTAAGGGTAAAACGACGGGGTTTATTAATATTGATTGGGTTTACTTTGTCTACATCATGTCATCTTGCTAAGGCGTTACTCCGTTTTTCATGAACTTAATACCCTAGATGCATGTTGGATAGCGGTCGATGGGTGGAGTAATTGGAGTAGATACAGGCAGGATTTGGTCAACTTG
Source organism: Aegilops speltoides (assembly GCA_021437245.1). Classification (NCBI taxonomy): domain Eukaryota; kingdom Viridiplantae; phylum Streptophyta; class Magnoliopsida; order Poales; family Poaceae; genus Aegilops; species Aegilops speltoides. The sequence goes on along the minus strand of CM038145.1, from coordinate 21,023,460 downwards.
TCTCGGACGTGATGCCTATATACACGATCATTTCCTTGAATATCGTTATAACTATGCGCTTTTCTGTCAATTCCCCAGTAGTAATTTGTTCACCCACCGTACGCTATGTGTTTGAAATAGAAGCCTCTAGTGAAAACTATGGCCCCGGTTCTACTTTAATCATATATAAAATACCAAAATATTCTCGCTGCAATTTTATTTATTTTTATTTTGTGCTGCAATTTATCAATCTACCTATACAAGATTTGATCCTTGCAAGAAATGAGTTCAAGGGGATTGACAACCCTCCTACCTATACATGATCATTGCCTTGAATATCGCTATAACTATGCGCTTTTCTATCAATTCCCCAGTAGTAATTTGTTCACCCACCGTACGCTATGTGTTCGAAATAGAAGCCTCTAGTGAAAACTATGGCCCCGGTTCTACTTTAATCATATATAAAATACCAAAATATTCTCGCTGCAATTTTATTTATTTTTATTTTGTTCTGCAATTTATCAATCTACCTATACAAGATTTGATCCTTGCCAGAAATGAGTTTAAGGGGATTGACAACCCTCTTGCCTGCGTTGGGTGCAAGTATTTTCTTTTGTGTGTGTAGGTGAAATTCATGAGGCTTTTCCTGATTCTCCTACTGGATCGATACATTGGTTCTCACTAAGGGAAATAATTATCTCTAGTATGCTGCATCTCCTCTCCTCTTCAGGGAAAATCCCAACGCAGCTCACAAGTAGCAGGAAGAATTTCTCGCGCCGTTGTCGGGAGACATCATCAAAACCTATCAAGTACCTTCACATAAACTATCATCTACTTGCTCTACTTTTTATTTGCCTTTGCCTCTCATTTTCATTTCCCCACTTTTATTTTTTTTACAAAAACACAAAAATGTTTTTGTTTGCTCGTTTGCTTGATTTAATTGCCTTCATGTCAAGGCTCAAAAACAGAAAATGAAAGTAAAAAATTTAAGATGCCTATGGATCCACTTAAAGTCTTCTACTTGGATCATCTTCGATCCATTTGTTCTCGTGCTAAAAACCCAACTAGTTTAGTTGAGGGAAAATCATTAGATGAGCATGCTTATTTTGTGCGTCACCGTTTATCTAAAAAGGAGAGACTCACCATTTCATGATGCACTTTTGTGCTTCATTTCTTGTCTTTGGCGTGAGCATCATTATTATTCCAAGCCTATATTAATGGCTATAAAGAAAGAGCTTGTTGGGAGATAACCTAATTATTTCTGTTTTTAAGTGTTCACACAATTATGCTACTGTTATGATTGTATTTTTTGTGTTCTAATTATAGTTTGTGCCAAGTAAAGCCCTTGTGATGATTTGGTTGATAGTTGACTTGATTCTGTGAAAAAATAGAAACTTTTGTGCCCAGTACAGGAATTTTCAAAATATACTGGAATGTCATAATATTCTAACTTGTTTTACACATGACTGATACAAAATTTTCCCACGTTGTCCTAATTCTTACGATTTTTTGGAGTCACAGAAGTATAGTCCTTGTTCAGATCATTACAAACTTTTCTGTTTTTGACTGATTCTGTTTCGTTGCATAGTTTGCTGGTTTTAATGATGCTACAGATTATATCGGGGGGGGGGGGTATAAGTCATGGAGAAGTTAGAATACAATAGATATTATGCAATAATAAAATATGGATAGGTTCGTAACAGCAGCTAAAGTTTATGATTTGCTTGTTATACTAATGGATCTCACGAGGTTTCTATTGAGTTTTGTGTGCTAAAGTTTTCATGTTTTGGGTGAGATCACGATGGATGAAGGAATAAGGAGCGACCCCAAGGTAATATTCAAGGAGAACCAAGCATCTAAGCTTGGGGATGCCCCGGACGGAATCCCCTCTTTCGTTTACAATCCATCGGTATATTACTTGGAACTATTTTTTTGTTCACATGATATGAGTTTTGTTGGGAGCGTCTTGTATTATAGTAGTCTTTGTTTGTTTGCTTCTTAGTTTGCCACAATCATTGTTTGCTGCACACACCTCTTGAGAGGTACACACATTTATTCATGATTCATTAGAATACTCTATGTGCTTCACTTATATCTTTTGAGCTAGGCAGTTGCTCTAGTGCTTCACTTATATCTTTTAGAGCATGGCAGTGGTTATATGTTAAAGAAATAGTTGCACTCTCATGCTTCACTTATAACTTTTTGAGAGTCTAATAAATAGTAATGGCAATGTGCACATGTTACGAAATTGATCCCAATATGACAGGTATTCAAAAGGGATATATTAAAACTTTAATGTAGATCACTAGATATGAAATGTGTGGTTTAATAATATTGATGTCGTAATATGAAAGGGTATATGTTCATGGTCATTGGTTAGTAGAAATATCGGTATTAAAGTTTGTTATCACTATTCATCTAAGTGTTGGCCAGGCCTGATTGAAATCCCGCTACAAGAAAACACTTCCATGATGGTACTTGTTTGTCATAGTAGCTCACGTTTTCTTCCATGCATGTACATCTATGATGATTTTATGATAGAATCAAGATAATCATACCTGTGTTGTCGCAGAAGTGTTTCCATGAAAATACTGTAATTATCATCACGGAAGTGTCCACTTCCATGACGATAAATGCCGCGTCATGGAAGTGTTTTCATGAAGGGTAACCGACATGTGGCATCCACCATAACGGGTCACCGTTAAGCTATCGGGTTCAGTTTTGGATTGGATAACCCCTTAACAGCCACGTCCAATGGCAATTTTCCACATGTAAAATTCTATTGGCCAAAGGAGCCACGTGCCAGCTCCGCGTTGGGACAGATGTCAACCGTCCAATGGACAGGAGTTGCCAATGAAACATCGACATGTGGAGGGGCCCAATAGAGGCCCATGTAGGTTAAAAAGCCGGCCCAGTAAAAGGCCCACAAGATTTCGTCAGATACTAATGGGCCCGCCCATTAACAGCCTACCATTTTCTGGGCCAAATTATGTCCCATATCAGATACGGCCCGTTAAAATCCTATCATATTATGGGCCAATTTAGGGCCCTTATCATATCTGACCCATTAACAACATACAATAGTTTGGGACAAATTACATCCATATATGATCTAGTGTGTTAACTGCGTGTCATATTTTGGGCCAAATTATGGCCCATAATAGATATGACCTGTTAACAGCTACTTTGCATTTGGGCCCATTAAGGGCCCAATTTCCTCTTCGGCCTCATAATGGACCATTTAACAGTTCCGCCCGATATTATTTTCGGCCTGTTAGTGGACGCATCTATATGTGGGCAGTTGTCGGCCCGGTTTTAATTTCGGCCATTTAACGGTCTGAGTTGCATATGGGCCTACTTCTAGCCTGTAGTCACTTCCGGCCTCTTAACGACCCGTAGTCTTCGTGGATCCATTTTATCCCAACCTGCGTATCGGCCCATTAAAGGCCCTTGAGAATGTTGGGCCTAATTTTGGCCCCCCTAAATTAGGCTCGCCATGCATCCGGCCTGCTTCTAGCCCATCATGTGATTGGGACAACTAAGGCCAAACTACATTTCATCCTGTTAATGGCCTATCATATCATTGGGCCAATCATAGGCCGATGTATATTTTGGCCTGCTGTCGGCCCGTGATTTGTTTTGCACATTTCAGGCCCACTCTACTTCTTAGCCTTTTAAAAGCCCATTTTATTTTCTGGCCCAACTAAGACAAGCGGTTTACTCGGCTTTTTAAATGCCCGAAACTAATAGTGGGACAGATTAAGTCTAGGCCTGTTAATGGCCCAACATGATTACAGGCCCATGTTCCGGCACATTTATAGCAATTGGCGGGCCGACCAGTTTTAGTACCGTAAATTTTTATATACACCTAACGTATTGGCCCATTGCGCTCCGATCGAAGCTTACAACCTTTCCGTAGAGCTACGACGACATATACAATAAATAAATTATAGCATTGTGAGGAATAAACCTAGACTATACAACAAAGGAATTATAGCATATTACATCCACTAGGCATCAAACTTCGACGCTAGTGATAATAAAGGGCAACTAGATAGCAGATTACATACACTGGGCATCAAAGATCGTCACCAGTGCAAGTAAACACGCCGACACAATAGTAGACATAACCGATAGCACTTCAACACAGTTCAAGAAGGGTTAGCCCTGCCCAAGAGATGCAACGCAAGCAGCTGAGTAACCTTATGAGACTGCGCTTGTTTGATGCTTATATCCGATACATCCAGTTTGCATCATGTTTTCCTACAGTTATTTATAGTGTTTCTATGCATAATAGCACATTGTGGAGTAATTCTAATGCCTTTTCTCTCATAATATGCAAGGTTTATGATACATCTCCAATGTATCAATAGTTTTTGATTGTTCCATGCTATTATATTATCTGTTTTGGATGTTTTATATCCATTAATATACTATTTTATATCATTGTTTGGGACTAACCTATTAACCTAGTGCCCAGTGCCAGGTGCTATTTTTTCCTTGTTTTTGACTTTTTAAAAAAGGAATACCAAATGGAGTGCAAATGGAATAAAACTTTCCCGATGATTTTTCTTGGACCAGAAGACACCCAAGAAACTTGGGGAGGGGGTCAGAAGACTCACGAGGAGTCCACAAGCCTTCAGGGCGTGCCCCTGGCTTCTGGGCCCATCGGTTGTCCCCAATCCTAATCTTTGCACTATAAATTCCAAAATTATTCCCCAAACATCAGAAGCATCCACAAAATACTTTTTCGCCTCCGCAAGCCTCTGACCTCGTGAGATCGGGGCCTTTTCCGGCGATCTGCCGGAGGGGGATTCAATCATGGGGGGCCTGTACGTCAACCTTGCTGCCCTACCGATGATGTGTGAGTTGTTTACCACATACCTACGGGTCCATAGCTAGTAGCTAGATGACTTCTTCTCTCTCTTTGATCTTCAATACTATGTACTCGTCGATGTTCTTGGAGTTCTATCCAATGTAATCTTCTTTTGCAGTGTGTTTGTTGAAATCCGATGAAATGTTGATTTATCATCAGGTTATCTATGAATATTATTCGAGTCTCCTCTGAATTCTTATATGCATGATTTGATAGCTTCGTATTTCTCTCTGATTTATTGATTTGGTTTGGCCAACTAGATTGATCTATCTTGCAATGGGAGAGGTGCTTTGTGATGGATTCAATCTTGCGGTGTCCTCTCCCAGTGACAGAAGGGGAAGCGAGGCACGTATTGTATTGTTGCCATTAAGGGTAAAAAGATGGGGTTTATATCATATTGCTTGAGTTTATCCCTCTACATCATGTTGTCTGATACGTCCATTTTGCATCATGCTTTGATATTGATATTTATTGCATTGTGGGCTGTTATTAATCATTATGTCACAATACTTATGCCTATTCTCTCTTATTTTACAAGGTTTACACAAAGAGGGAGAATGCCGGCAGCTGGAATTCTGGGCTGGAAAAGGAGCAAATATTAGAGACCTATTCTACACAACTCCAAAAGTCCTGAAACTCCACGGAAGTTATTTTTGGAATTAATAAAAATACTGAGCGAAGAAAATACCAGAGGGGGGCCACCCACTGCCCACGAGGGTGGAGGGCGCCCCTACCTGGCGCGCCTCGCCTCAGGGCCCCGGCAGCCTCCGGTGCCCATCTTCTGCTATATGAAGTCTTTTACCCTGGAAAAAAAAATCACAAGCAAGCTTTCGGGACGAGACACCGCCGCCACGAGGCGGAACCTTGGCAGAACCAATCTAGGGCTCCGGCGGAGCTGTTTTGCCGGGGAAACATCCCACCGGGAGGGGGAAATCATCACCATCGTCATCACCATCGGTCCTCTCATCGGGAGGGGGTCAATCTCCATCAACATCTTCACCAGCACCATCTCCTCTCAAACCCTAGTTCATCTCTTGTATCCAATCTTTGTCTCAAAGCCTCAGATTGGTACATGTGGGTTGCTAGTAGTGTTGATTACTCCTTGTAGTTGATTCTAGTTGGTTTATTTGGTGGAAGATTATATGTTTAGATCCTATATGCATATTAATACCCCTCTGATTATGAACATGAATATGATTTGTGAGTAGTTATGTTTGTTCCTGAGGACATGGGAGAAGTCTTGCTATAAGTAGTCATGTGAATTTGGTATTCGTTCGATATTTTGATGAGATGTATGTTGTCTTTCCTCTAGTGGTGTTATGTGAACGTCGACTACATGACACTTCACCATTGTTTGGGCCTAGAGGAAGGCATTGGGAAGTAATAAGTAGATGATGGGTTGCTAGAGTGACATAAGCTTAAACCCTAGTTTATGAGTTGCTTCGTAAGGGGCTGTGGATCCATATGTTTCATGCTATGGTTAGGTTTACCTTAATACTTCTTTTGTAGTTGCCGATGCTTGCAATAGGGGTTAATCCTAAGTGGGATGTTTGTCCAAGAAAGGGCAGTACCCAAGCACCGGTCTACCCACATACCAAATTATCAAAGTAAGGAACGTGAATCATATGAGCGTGATGAAAACTAGCTTGATGATAATTCCCATGTGTCCTCGGGGGCACTTTTGTCTATATAATAGTTTGTCCAGACTTGTCCTTTGCTACAAAAAGGATTGGGCCATCTTGCTGCACCTTATTTACTTTCATTACTTGTTACTCGTTACAAATTACCTTATCACAAAACTATTTGTTACCGGTAATTTCAGCGCTTGCAGAGAATACCTTACTGAAAACCGCTTGTTATTTCCTTATGCTCCTCGTTGGGTTCGACACTCTGACTTATTAAAAGTACTACGATAGATCCCATACACTTGTGGGTCATCATCATCTTGCTTAATGTGTTACTCTGTTCTCTTGAACTTAATACTCTAGATGCAGGCAGTAGTCGGTCGATGTGTGGAGTAATAGTAGCATATGCAGAATCGTTTCGTTCTACTTGTCACGGACGTGATGCCTATATTCATGATCATTGCCTTAGATATCGTCATAACTATGTGCTTTTCTATCAATTGCTCAACAGCAATTTGTTTACCCACCGTATGCTTTATTCAAGAGAGAATCCTCTAGTGAAACCTATGAAGGAAATATGCCCTAGAGGCAATAATAAAGTTGTTATTTATATTTCATTATATCATGATAAATGTTTATTATTCATGCTACTCCCTCCATCACAGTATATAGGGCGCAGTTTCAAAACCAGATTTTTTCACAATCCCTTTGAAATAGGGCGCCCCTCCTTAATTAGGCTATTAATTATTTAGCATTAGTACTCCCGCATGCATGGTTGGCTAGTGGGAACATGAATTCTTTTGCCTCCCGCATGCAGTGTGAACGCAAGTGTGAACATGAGCCTACTCCCACCGCATGCAGTTTCTCCCTCCCTCTCTCCTTCGGCTCCCGCATGCAACATGTATAAAACTGCTGCCATGGAGGTGCAAGGCGTGGTGGAGTTTGCTCTCTTTCAGTTTCTCCCTCTCTCTCTCCTTCGGCTCCCTAGGCTGCTGCCATGAAGGAGGTGCAAGGCGTGGAGGTTGCTGCCATGAAGGAGGTGCAAGGCGTGGTGGAGGTTGCTGCCATGGAGGAGGTGCAAGGCGTGGTGGAGGTTGCTGCCATGGAGGAGGTGCAAGGCGTGGTGGAGGTTGCTGCCATGGAGGAGGTGCAAGGCGTGGTGGAGGTTGCTGCCATGGAGGAGGTGCAAGGCGTGGTGGAAGTTCATGCCATGAAGGAGATGGTGCAAGAGCAAGAGATGGTACGCAAAACCTACTCCAACCCGACCTCAACTTGTGAGGTGTGCATTCATCCGGCTTTGTGCCTCAAGTGTGGCATCCGTGGTGAGGCTTCTATATTCCTTTGCTCAGGGTGTAAGCTCCCGGTTCCAAAAGATTTACGTTCTTGCACCTCGTGTGGAAATCCTTGCCTGTGTGACAATTTTTGGTGCAAAGATTGTGCGACTACGGTGGCGATAAACAAAGATGGGGTATGCATAAGGTGCCATCGCAACCCATCTATCTATCTCGAGGACGAAAAGAAAGCGGATAATGTGCCGGATAGTCAAGTTTAGATTCACCGGATGATGAAAATAAAGTGAGTTGTAATGGTTTTACATGATCTTATGTAAGAAAGTGATGGAGGGAGTATTGCCATATGATCTTATGTAAGAAAGTGAGTATGAATATGGTTTTATATGATGTTATGTTTAATATGATCTTGTCACGTAATGTTATATTTTTCAGTTCAAAAAACAGTCCACTACACACCACTCAAATGCACCCTCAAAAACCAAACACACAAGGGAGAAAAGCATAAAATTTTCAGTTCAAAACAGTCCAGTACACACCACTCAAATGCACCCTCAAAAACCAAACACACAAGGGAGTAAGGTTAATGAAACTAATACTCGAATAGTAGCACCATCATATGAGGCAGTACAAAACATGCCACAAAATATTTGATAAGGTTAATGAAACTAATACTCCAACAGTAGCACCATCACATGAGGCAGTACAAATCATGTTGAGTTCAAGAACTCAATTGCCCGCTCAACATATTCTCGATCAATCGTCAAACGAACCGGGAGAAGTCCTTTTCTCTCTAATGATTTTTTCTTCAAGTGAGGAACCGCATAGTGCATAGACCCCTTGTGCTTGATGATCTCTCCCATGCACGCTTGATGACTCAACCAAATCCTATTGAGCTTTTGATGGGGGTACTCAGCTAGGGATTGATTAACCTATGACACATAACAGCAAGAAAACTCAAATCAGTACATAAGCAAGTAGCTATGTATCACAAATAACATATAAATACTCAAATTGAACATTGCAAGACCTTTTGGACAATCTCAGCAAGGGTCTTGGGCATCTTTCTATGAAACATGGCTTGAATTGAGGCAAACCAACCAAGATCTAATATGTTTGTGTCAGGAGAATTAGGTGGTTGGTATATCATCCTAATATCCCAACCACCCCTAGCAGCTTCCTGCAAAAAAAGTGGATCATCTGGTTTTATATGAGTCCTAGCATTGTCCTGCTGTACGTAGATGGTGTTCCATCTATCGCTCTCAGGCCACTTTTCCTTTATAGCCGGCAGTACGTATTTCACTAAGTATTCCCGACTTTTCTCCCTGTCCACTGTATGGCAAGGCTTCAGCTCCCATGTCCCTCTCAACCTATGGATATAGAAACAAAGTAAATAATGTGCACATAAAAATTTAGCAGAAAGTAGGAGTAGTAACAAGAACAAGTGCGGACCTGTTTTGACTCTTCTTTTTAGCTTGCACCCACTCCGTGTAAGCCCAAACCCCAATCTTGCCATCAAAAACACAATTGCCTTGAGCATCATACCTTGGTCTAGCCATTGCGGACAAGAACATAATTTTTTGAATGTGGTTTTTATGTTTACATTCCCGGTGTGGTGCATTCTCTCTATGGCTCAAATACATGTTCTGGGTCTTCCGCGTGCGATAAAACCATTTCTCATCTATATGAACCACATCCATATCAGCCCTAAATGTGGGCTTGATACCGCTTAGGGACGTTAGGCTACATGGCTCAAGATGCTTAAGAGCATACTCCACACGAGCCCTTTGATTTTCATCAGTCAAGGCAGGCTTCAATTCACTCGTTATTCGTCTAATTTCCTTCATCTTCAACCTACAAGAAAATATAACAACCATTATATCAATGACATACACATTTGACAAGTAGAAAATTGACATATATCAATGTATAACGCTCACCTCCGCCAAACAGTGGAAGTTGACACGTTCATGTGTCCAGCAACTTGTTCTAATGTTGTTCTCTCTCCAGGTGGGATGGCCTCCAATGCATCTATGTTGAAATTAATCTTCTTCCTTCCTGATTTGAGCTTCCGATTGTTTTTGACCCCAGTAATGCCGCCGCCTTTTTTAGCCTCCCGCCATACCCTTTGCACTATCCTCCTAGGACAAATACAAGCTATTGCAACAGCTTTAGAAACTCCATGCTTCAACCTTTTACTCATACCATTACGGGCAATGATCTCGGCATATATGTGACGCTTGTCATCGGTAGTGTACTGTCTTCTTGTCTCCTTGTTCGACAAAACATCTAGATGCATTGGAGAAATAATTAGACAAACAAAAAATATGGAATATTAGTGAAAGACAAATATGTTCTAAATGTGCTTACTCAAATCGATAGATTGTCTTTGGGTTTGAACAGCCTCTTGACTAGGAGGGTATTCGTCAGCATGGGAAAAATTTGGGTTGTATCCAGTACCTCGGTAGCCAATGGTACCCTCATTTCCACCAATACCTTGTAGTAACAGAAAAGGAAGCATATTAACCATGAGATTTTAGTTGATAATGTACATGAAAATTACTGTCTATGATTACAAGGCCGAACCTGTTGTGTTCTCTCCGTTCATCATGTTGAGTTGTAAACCGAAGCCAGTTCCTTGGATCATGCACACGTGACAAGAGAACACATATTACTACCAAAACAGAAGCATGATCTTGATTCAAGGGTAAACCACAAAAATTGCATGATCTATGAGACTAGAGGGTTTAGGGTTTACCATCTGTGCTTCCACCATGGGAGGATCCTTCTCTGCTCCGATTGCCACCGGCGCCAGTACTGAACATGAAGCCCAGGGACTCGCTGGCGCCGCCGCCAAACGATATCCCGCCGCCACCGCCAAACGAGATCGAGCCGCTGCCATTGATGAGGTTAAACCCCACGAACGTAGAACTGCCGATCCCTCCGCTGCCTGTACCGGCCTCGCCGATGGAGGCACTCCAGTTCGAGGAACCGGCCTCGTTAGGTGCCGGAGGGCGAGATGGGCGTGCGAGGCCGACGCGCCGTCGAGGCAAAGTAGTCGGAGGAGGAAGATGCTCGAAACCAGCCGTGCCGATGGAGAAGGAAGGAACACCCACGCGTCCGGTGAGACCAAGAGGAGGAAGTCCTCCGGGCGGCGGTGCTCTGGGCTGGAAAGCGACCCTAGACAGCCCACGGAGGCCAAGAGGAGGAGGCCGGCGATCTGCTGCACCTTGCTGCGGCGGCGCCATTGGAGAGAGGAGAGAAGATGAGCGCTATCTGTTCGTGTCCCTCCTTCTCCGCAGCTACTTATACAGGAGCTATTTCAACTCCGAAAATTTCGTTTTAGATTTGGCAGCGGAGATCGGCGGGAGTTTTTGAAAGGAAAGCGCGCGGAGAGAAAGGAAGGCGCGGGAAGAAGAAGGAAACTGCGCGGGGGAGAAAGGAAAGCGCGCGGAGAGAAAGGAAGGCGCGGGAGGAAGAAGGAAACTGCGCGGGGGAGAAAGGAAAGCGCGCGGAGAGAAAGGAAGGTGCGGGAGGAAGAAGGAAACTCGCTAAAATCTCGCTCTAAACCGTCTCCACCAATGCATGCGATCGGCTCCTTCTTTTACTGGACGGGGAGGTTACCAAGCGTCCGTTTAGCAATTCATTAGGCGTATCTCCTTCAATTTCGCAGCTCGTGCGCCTACTTAATTCCTGCCAATCACACCGCACCTTGGGCCCAGAGATACGCGAGATGCGCCCAACAAACTGTGACGGAGGGAGTAGAATTGTATTAACCGGAAACTTAGTACATGTGTGAATACATAGACAAACAGAGTGTCACTAGTATGCCTCTACTTGACTAGCTCGTTGAATCAAAGATGGTTAAGTTTCCTAACCATGGACATGAGTTGTCATTTGATTAACGGGATCACATCATTAGAGAATGATGTGATTGACCTGACCCATTCCGCTAGCTTAGCACTTGATCGTTTAGTATGTTGCTATTGCTTTGTTCATGACTTATACATGTTCCTATGACTATGCGATTATGCAAATCCCGAATACCGGTGGAACACTTTGTGTGCTACCAAATATCAGAACGTAACTGGGTGATTACAAAGGTGCTCTGCAGGTGTCTCTGATGGTACTTGTTGAGTTGGCATAGATCGAGATTAGGATTTGTCACTCCGATTGTCGGAGGGGTATCTCTGGGCCCTCTCGGTAATGCACATCACTATAAGCCTTGCAAGCAATGTGACTAATGAGTTAGTTGTAGGATGATGCATTATAGAACGAGTAAAGAGACTTGCCAGTAACGAGATTGAACTAGGTATTGAGATACCGACGATTGAATCTCGGGCAAGTAACATACCGATGACAAAGGGAACAAGTATGTTGTTATGCGGTTTGACTGATAAAGATCTTCGTAGAATATGTAGGAACCAATATGAGCATCCAGGTTCCGCTATTGGTTATTGACCGGAGATGAGTCTCGGTCATGTTTAGATAGTTCTCGAACCCCTATGGTCCGCACGCTTAACATTCGGTGACGATCGGTATTATGAGTTTATGTGTTTTGATGTACCGAAGATAGTTCGGAGTCCCGGATGTGATCATGGACACGACGAGGAGTTTCGAAATGGTCGAGACATAAAGATTGATATATTGGATGACTATATTCGGACACCGGATGAGTTCCGGGGGTCATCGGATAATTATTGGAGTGCCGGGGGGTTATTGGAACCCCCGGGGGCACTATTGGGCCTACATGGGCCATAGGGAAGAGGGGAGGCAGCCCACAAGGGGCAGTCGCGCCCCCTCCCTATAGGGGGTCCGAATTGTACTAGGGAGGGGGGCGCACCCCCCTTTCCTTCTCCTTTCCCTCTCCTTCCTTCCCCCTTGCTCCTCCTAGTTGGACTAGGAAAGGGGGAGTCCTACTCCTACGAGGAGGACTCCTCCCCCTCCTTGGTACACTCCAAGGCTGGCCGGCCTCCCCCTTGCTCCTTTATATACGAGGGCAGGGGGCACCCTAGGATACACAAGTTGATCATTGATCTTTAGCCGTGTGCGGTGCCCGCCTCCACCATAATCCACCTCGGTCATATCGTTGCGGTGCTTAGGCGAAGCCCTGCATCGGTAGCTTCATCAACACCGTCTTCATGCCATCGTGCTTACGAAACTCTCCCTCGAAGCTCTACTGGATCGTGAGTTTGTGGGACATCACCGAGTTGAACGTGTGCAGATCGCGGAGGTGCCGTACGTTCAGTACTAGGATCGGTCGATTGTGAAGACGTACGACTACATCAACCGCGTTGTCATAACGCTTCCGCTTACAGTCTACGAGGGTACGTGGATGACACTCTCCCCTCTCGTTGCTATGCATCACCATGATCTTGCGTGTGTGTAGTAATTTTTTTGAAATTACTACGTTCCCCAACAGTGGCATCCGAGCCAGGTTTATGCGTAGATGTTATATGCACGAGTAGAACGCAAGTGAGTTGTGGGCGATACTAGTCAAACTTCTTACCAGCATGTCATACTTTGATTCGGCGTTATTGTTAGATGAAGCGGCCCAGACCGACATTACGCATACACTTACGCGAGACTGGTTCTACCGACGTGCTTCGCACACAGGTGGCTGGCGGGTGTCAGTTTCTTCAACTTTAGTTGAATCGAGTGTGGCTACACTCGGTCCTTGTGAAGGTTAAAACAACACATACTTGACAAAATATCATTGTGGTTTTGATGCGTAGGAAAGAACGGTTATTACTTAGCCGTAGAAGCCACGTAAAACTTGCAACAACAAAGTAGAGGACGTCTAACTTGTTTTTCCAGGGCATGTTGTGATGTCATATGGTCAAGACATGATGCTATATTTTATTTTATGAGATGATCATGTTTTGTAACGGAGTTATCGGCAACTGGCCGGAGCCATATGGTTGTCACTTTATTGTATGAAATGCAATCACCATGTAATTGCTTTACTTTATCACTAAGCGGTAGCGATAGTCGTAGAGGCAATAGTTGGCGAGACGACAACGATGGTACGATGGAGATCAAGGTGTCGCGTGATACGTCTCCAACGTATCTGTAATTTTTGATTGTTCCATGCTATTATATTACCCCTTTTGGATGTTTATGGGCTTTGTTTTACACATTTATATCATTTTTGGGACTAACCTACTAACCGGAGGCCCAGCCCGTATTGCTGTTTTTTGCCTATTTCAGTATTTCAAAGAAAAGGAATATAAAACGGAGTCCAAATGGAATGAAACCTTCGGGAGCGTGATTTTTGGAACGAACGTGATCCAGAGGACTTGGAGTGCAAGTCAAGAAGCAGCCGATGCCTCCAGGAGTTAGGAGGCCCCCCCTATAGGGCGCGCCCCCTGTCTCGTGGGCGCCTCGGGCGTCCACCGACGTACTTCTTCCTCCTATATAAGCCTACGTACCCCGAAAACATCCAGGGAGCCAACGAAACACAATTTCCACCGCCGTAACCTTCTGTATCCGCGGGATCCCATCTTGGAGCCTTCGCCGGCGCTCCGCCAGAGGGGGAATCGACCATGGAGGGCTTCTACATCAACACCATAGCCCCTCCGATGAGTTGTGAGTAGTTTACCACAGACCTACGGGTCCATAGTTATTAGCTAGATGGCTTCTTCTCTCTTTTTGGATCTCAATACAATGTTCTCCCCCTCTCTTGTGGAGATCTATTCGATGTAAACTCTTTTTGCGGTGTGTTTGTCTAGATCCAATGAATTGTGGGTTTATGATCAAGTTTATCTATGAATAATATTTGAATCTTCTCTGAATTCTTTTATGTATGATTGAGTTATCTTTGCAAGTCTCTTCGAATTATCAGTTTGGTTTGGCCTACTAGATTGATCTTTCTTTCCATGGGAGAAGTGCTTAGCTTTGGGTTCAATCTTGCGGTGTCCTTACCCAGTGACAGAAATGGTTGCAAGGCACGTATTGTATTGTTGCCATCGAGGATAACAAGATGGGGTTTATATCATATTGCTTGAGTTTATCCCTCTACATCATGTCATCTTGCTTAAGGCGTTACTCTGTTCTTATGAACTTAATACTCTAGATGCAGGCAGGAGTCGGTCGATGTGTGTAGTAATAGTAGTAGGTGCAGGCAGGAGTCGGTCTACTTGTTGCGGACGTGATGCCTATATATATGATCATGCCTAGATAACCTCATAACTATTCACTTTTCTATCAATTGCTCGACAATAATTTGTTCACCCACCGTAATACTTATGCTATCTTGAGAGAAGCCACTAGTGAAACCTATGGCCCCCGGGCTTCCAATCTACTTTTATTTGCATCTTTACTTTTTGCATCTATATTATAAAATACCAAAAATATATTTATCTTATCTTACTATCTTTATCTCCTCGTATCTCACTTCTTCCTCGTATCTCACTTTCGCAAGTGGCCGTGAAGGGATTGTCAACCCCTTTATTGCGTTGGTTGCGAGTTCTTTGTTTGTTTTTGTAGGTGCGTGGGACTTTTGAGGAGCCTCCTACTGGATTGATACCTTGGTTCTAAAAAACAGAAGGAAATACTTACGCTACTATTGCTGCATCACCCTTTCCTCTTCAAGGAAAACCAACGCAAGCTCAAGACGTACCATCCGGTGATGATGGTGATCATGACGGTGCTTTGGAGATTGAGATCAAAGGCACAAGATGATGATGAAGGAAATATGCCCTAGAGGCAATAATAAAGTTATTATTTATATCCTTATTTCATGATAAATGTTTATTATTCATGCTAGAATTTTATTAACCAGAAACATAATACATGTGTGAATACATAGACAAACATAGTGTCACTAGTATGCCTCTACTTGACTAGCTCGTTAATCAAAGATGGTTAAGTTTCCTAACCATAGACATGAGTTGTCATTTGATTAACAGGATCACATCATTAGGAGAATGATGTGATTGACTTGACCCATTCCGTTAGCTTAGCACTTGATCGTTTAGTATGTTGCTATTGCTTTCTTCATGACTTATACATGTTCCTATGACTATGAGATTATGCAACTCCCGTTTACCGGAGGAACACTTTGTGTGCTACCAAACGTCACAACGTAACTGGGTGATTATAAAGGACTCTACAGGTGTCTCCGAAGGTACATGTTGAGTTGGCGTATTTCAAGATTAGGATTTGTCACTCCGATTGTCGGAGAGGTATCTCTGGGCCTACTCGGTAATGCACATCACTATAAGCCTTGCAAGCAATGTGACTAATGAGTTAGTTGTGGGATGATGCATTACAGAACGAGTAAAGAGACTTGCCGGTAACGAGATTGAACTAGGTATTGAGATACCGACGATTGAATCTCGGGCAAGTAACATGCCGATGACAAAGGGAACAACGTATGTTGTTATGCGGTTTGACCGATAAAGATCTTCGTAGAATATGTGGGAGCCAATATGATCATCCAGGTTCTGCTATTGGTTATTGACAGGAGACGTCTCGGTCTTGTCTGCATAGTTCTCGAACCCGTAGGGTCTGCACGCTTAAGGTTTCGATGACAGTTTTATTATGAGTTTATAAGTTTTGATGTACCGAAGATTGTTCGGAGTCCCGGATGTGATCATGGACATGACGAGGAGTCTCGAAATGGTCGAGACATAAAGATTGATATATTGGACGACTATATTCGAACACCGGAAGTGTTCCGGGTGATTTCGGAGAAAACCGGAGTGCCGGAGGGTTACCGGAACCCCCCGGGAACTAATGGGCCTTGTTGGGCCCTAGTGGAGAGAGAGAGAGGGGCCGGCCAGGGCAAGAGGCGCGCCCCCTCCCCTTGAGTCCGAATAGGACAAGGAAGGGGGGCCCCCTTGCCTTTCCCCTCTCCCACTCCTTCCTTCCCCTCCCTCTTGGACTAGGAAAGGGAGGGGCAAACCTACTTGGAGTAGGTTTCCCCCTCCTAGGGCGCGCCACCCCCTTGGCCGGCCCCCTCCTCCTCCCCCCTTTATATACGGAGGAGGGGGCACCTCTAGAAACACAAGTTGATCTTCGTGATCGTTCCTTAGCCGTGTGCGGTGCCCCCCTCCACCATATTCCACCTCGGTCATATCGTAGTGGTGCTTAGGCGAAGGCCTGCGTCGGTAGAACATCATCATCGTCACCACGCCATCGTGCTGATGGAACTCATCCCCGACACCCTGCTGGATCGGAGTCCGGGGATCATCATCGAGCTGAACGTGTGCTGAACTCGGAGGTGCCGTACGTTCGGTCCTTGGATCTGTCGGATCGTGAAGACGTACGACTACATCAACCGCGTTGTCATAACGCTTCCGCTTATGGTCTACGAGGGTACATGGACAACACTCTCCCCTCTCATTGCTATGCATCACCATGATCTTGCGTGTGCGTAGAATTTTTTTTGAAATTTCTACGTTCCCCAACAGTGGTATCAGATTCTAGGTTTTATGCGTTGATGTTATATGCACGAGTAGAACACAAGTGAGTTGTGGGCGATACAAGTCATACTACTTACCAGCATGTCATAGTTGAACCAAGTGTGGCTACGCCCGGTCCTTGCGAAGGTTAAAACAACACTAACTTGACGAACTATCGTTGTGGTTTTGATGCGTAGGTAAGAACGGTTCTTGCTCAACCCGTAGCAGCCACGTAAAATTTGCAACAACAAAGTAGAGGACGTCTAACTTGTTTTTGCAGGGCATGTTGTGATGTGATATGGTCAAGACGTGATGCTATATTTTATTGTATGAGATGATCATGTTTTGTAACCGAGTTATCGGCAACTGGCAGAAGCCTTATGGTTGTCTCTTTATTGCATAAGATGCAAGCGCCAAATAATTGCTTTACTTTATCGCTATGCGATAGCAATAGTTGCAAGAGCAATAGTTGGCGAGACGACCATGTGACGACACATTGATATAGATCAAGATGATGGAGATCATGGTGTCGTGCCGGTGATGATAGAGATCATGACAGATGGAGATCAAAGGCGCAAGATGATCATGGCCATATCATGTCACATATTTTGATTGCATATGATGTTTATCTATTATACATCTTATTCTGTTTTGTTTGACGGTAGCATTTTAAGATGATCTCTCACTAATTATCAAGAAGTGTTCTCCCTGAGTATGCACCGTTGTGAAAGTTCTTCGTGCTGAGACACCACGTGATGATCGGGTGTGATAGGCTCTACATTCAAATACAACGGGTGCAAAACAGTTGCACATGCGGAATACTCGGAACATGGAGACCGAAAGGTCGAGCGTGAATCATATAGTAGATATGATCAACATAGTGATGTTCACCATTGAAAACTACTCCATCTCACGTGATGATCGGACATGGTTTAGTTGATTTGGATCACATGATCACTTAAATGACTAGAGAGATGTCTGTCTAAGTGGGAGTTCTTAAGTAATATGATTAATTGAACTTAAATTTATCATGAACTTAGTCCTGGTAGTATTTTGCAAATTATGTTGTAGATCAATAGCTTGCGTTGTTGCTTTCATATGTTTATTTTGATATGTTCCTATAGAAAATTGTGTTGAAAGATGTTAGTAGCAATGATGCGGATTGGATCCATGATCTGAGGTTTATCCTCATTGCTGCACAGAAGAATTATGTCCTTAATGCACCGCTAGGTGACAGACCTATTGCAGGAGCAGATGCAGACGTTATGAACGTTTGGCTAGCTCAATATGATGACTACTTGATAGTTTAGTGCACCATGCTTAACGGCTTAGAATCCGGACTTCAAAGACGTTTTGAACGTCATGGACCATATGAGATGTTCTAGGAGTTGAAGTTAATATTTCCAGCAAATACCCTAGTTGAGAGATATGAAGTCTCCAACAAGTTCTATAGCTAAAAGATGGAGGAGAATCGCTCAACTAGTGAGCATGTGCTCAGATTGTCTGGGTACTTCAATCGCTTGAATCAAGTGGGAGTTAATCTTCTAGATAAGATAGTGATTGACAGAATTATCTAGTCACCATCACTAAGTTACTAGAACTTCGTGATGAACTATAGTATGCAAGGGATGATGAAAACGATTCCCGAGCTCTTCTTGATGTTGAAATCGACGAAGGTAGAAATCAAGAAAGAGCATCAAGTGTTGATGGTTGACAAGATCACTAGTTTCAAGAAAAGGGCAAAGGGAAAGAACGGGAACTTCAAATAGAATGACAAGCAAGTTGTCACTCCCACGAAGAAGCCCAAAGCTGGACCAAAGCCTGAAACTGAGTGATTACACTGCAAAGGAAATGGTCACTGGAAGCAGAAATGCCCCGAATATTTGGTGGATAAGAAGGATGGCAAAGTGAACAAGGGTGTATTTGATATACAGGTTATTGATGTGTGCCTTACTAGTGTTTATAGTAGCCCCTGAGTATTTGATACTTGTTCGGTTGCTAAGATTAGTAACTCGAAACAGGAGTTACATAATAAACAGAGACTAGTTGAGGGGAAGTGACGATGAGTGTTGGAAGTAGTTCCAAGATTGATATGATCAGTATCACACACTCCCTATACTTTCGGGATTAGTGTTAAACCTAAATAAATGTTATTTGGCGTTTGCGTTGAGCATGAATATGATTTGATCATTTTTATTGCAATATGGTTATTCATTTAAAGTCAGAGAATAATTGTTGTTCTGTTTACATGAATAAAACCTTCAATGGTCATACACCCAATGAAAATAGTTTGTTGGATCTCGATCGTACTGATACACATATTCATAATATTGATGCCAAAAGACGTAAAGTTAATAATGATGGTGCAACTTATTTGTGGCACTGCCGTTTGGGTCATATCGGTGTAAAGCGCATGAAGAAACTCCATAAAGATGGATTTTCGGAATCACTTGGTTATGAATCATTTGATGCTTGCGAACCGTGCCTCATGGGCAAGATGACTAAAATGCCGTTCTCTGGAACTATGGAGCGAGCAACTAATTTGTTGGAAATAATACATACCTATGTATGCGATCCAATGAGTGTTGATGCTCGTGGCAAGTATCGTTATTTTCTGACCTTCACAAGATGATTTGAGCAGATATGGGTATATCTACTTGATGAAACATAAGTCTGAAATAGTTGAAAGGTTCAAAGAATTTCAGAGTGAAGTGAAAAAATGATCGTAACAAGAAAATAAAGTTTCTGCGATCTGATCGCGGAGACGAATATTTGAGTTACGAGTTTGGTCTTCAATTAAAACAATGTGGAATAGTTTCACAGCTCACGCCACCTGGAACACCACAACATTATGGTGTGTCCGAATGTCGTAACCGCACTTTATTGGATATGGTGTGATCTATGATGTCTCTTACTGATTCACCACTATTGCTTTGGGGTTATGCATTAGAGACAGCTGCATTCACGTTAAAATGGCACCATCTAAATCCGTTGAGACGACACCATATGAACTGTGGTTTAGCAAGAAACCCAAGTTGTCATTTCTTAAAGTTTGGGGCTGCGATGCTTATGTGAAAAAGTTTCATCCTGATAAGCTCAAACCCAAATTGGCGAAGTGCGTCTTCATATAATACCCAAAGGAAACTGTTGGGTACACCTTCTATCACAGATCCGAAGGCAAGATATTCGTTGCTAAAAATGGATCCTTTCTAGAGAAGGAGTTTCTCTCGAAAGAAGTGAGTGGGAGGAAAGTAGAACTTGATGAGGTAACTGTACCTTCTCCCGAATTGGAAAAATAGTTCATCACTGAAATCAGTTCCAGTGATTCCTACACCAACTAGTGAGGAAGCTAATGATGATGATCATGAAACTTCTGATCAAGTTACTACAGAACCTCGTAGGTCTTCTAGAGTACGGTCCGCACCAGAGTGGTACGGTAATCCTGTTCTGAAAGTAATGTTACTAGACCATGATAAACCTACAAACTATGAGGAAGCGATGATGAGCCCAGATTCCGCAAAATGGCTGGAGGCCATGAAATCTGAGATAGGATCCATGTATGAGAACAAAGTCTGGACTTTGGTGGACTTGGCCGATGATCGGCAAACCATAGAAAAATAAATGGATCTTCAAGAGGAAGACGGACGTTGATAGTAGTGTTACTATCTACAAAGTTCGACTTGTCGCAAAAATGTTTTTGACAAGTTCAAGGTGTTGACTACAAATGAGATTTTCTCAACTGTAGCGATGCTTAAGTCTGTCCGAATCATGTTAGCAATTGCCACAATTTATGAAATCTGGCAAATGGATGTCAAAACTGCATTCCTTAATGGTTTTCTTAAAGAAGAGTTGTATATGATGCAACCAGAAGGTTTTGTCAATCCTAAAGGTGCTAACAAAATGTGCAAGCTCCAGCGATCCATCTATGGACTGGTGCAAGCATCTCAGAGTTGGAATATACGCTTTGATAAGTTGATCAAAGCACATAGTTTTATACAGACTTGCGGGGAAGCCTGTATTTACAATAAAGTGAGTGGGAGCACTACCTCCTTTCTGATAAATATATGTGAGTAACGTATTGTTGATCAGAAATGATGTAGAATTTTTCTGGAAAGCATAAAGGAGTATTTGAAAGGAGTTCTTTAAAATAAAGACCTTAGTAAAGCTACTTACATATTGAGCATCAAGATCTATTGATATAGATCAAGATGCTTGATAAGTTTTTCAATAAATACATACCTTGTCAAGATTTTGAAGTAGTACAAAATGGAACAGTCAAACAAAGAGTTCTTGCCTGTGTTGCAAAGGTGTGAAATTGAGTAAGACTCAAATCCCGACCACGGCAGAAAATAGAAAAGAGAATGAAATCTATTCCCTATGCCTCAGTCATAGGTTCTATAAAGTATGCTATGCTATGTACCAGACCTATTGTATACCTTGCTCTAAATTTGGCAAGGGAGTACAATAGTGATCTAGGAGTAGATCACTGGACATTGGTCAAGAATATCCTTAGTGAGGACTAAGGAAATATTTCAAGATTATGGAGGTGATAAAAGAGCCCATCGTAAAGAGTTACATCGGTGTAAGCTTTTACACCGATCCAAATGACTCTAAGTCTCAATCTGGATACATATTGAAAGTGGGAGCAATTAGCTAGAGTAGCTCCGTGCAGAGCATTGTAGACACAGAATATTTGCAAAATACATACGGCTTTGAATATGACAGACCCGTTGACTAAGCTTCTCTCACGAGCAAAACATGATCACACCTTAGTACTCTTTGGGTGTTAATCGCATAACGATGTGAACTAGATTATTGACTCTAGTAAACCCTTTGGGTGTTGGTCACATGACGATGTGGACTATGGGTGTTAATCATATACAGATATGAATTTATATGTTAAATCACATGGCGATGTGAACTAGATTATTGGCTCTAGTGCAAGTGGGAGACTGAAGGAAATATGCCCTAGAGGCAATAATAAAGTTATTATTTATTTCCTTATTTCATGATAAATGTTTATTATTCATGCTAGAATTGTATTAACCGGAAACATAATACATGTGTGAATACATAGACAAACATAGTGTTACTAGTATGCCTCTACTTGACTAGCTCGTTAATCAAAGATGGTTAAGTTTCCTAACCATAGACATGAGTTGTCATTTGATTAACGGGATCACATAATTAGGAGAATGATGTGATTGACTTGACCCATTCCGTTAGCTTAGCACTTGATCGTTTAGTATGTTGCTATTGCTTTCTTCATGACTTATACATGTTCCTATGACTATGAGATTATGCAAGTCCCGTCTACCAGAGGAACACTTTGTGTGCTACCAAATGTCACAACGTAACTGGGTGTTATAAAGGAGCTCTACAGGTGTCTCCGAAGGTACATGTTGAGTTGGCGTATTTCGAGATTAGGATTTTTCACTCCGATTGTCGGAGAGGTATCTCTGGGCCCACTCGGTAATTCACATCACTATAAGCCTTGCAAGCAATGTGATTAATGAGTTAGTTGCGGGATGATGCATTACGGAACAAGTAAAGAGACTTGCCGGTAACAAGATTGAACTAGGTATTGAGATACCGACGATCGAATCTCGGGCAAGTAACATGCCGATGACAAAGGGAACAACGTATGTTGTTATGCGGTTTGACCGATAAAGATCTTCGTAGAATATGTGGGAGCCAATATGAGCATCCAGGTTCCGCTATTGGTTATTCACTAGAGACGTGTCTCGGTCATGTCTACATAGTTATTGAACCCGTAGGGTCCGCACGCTTAAGGTTTCAATGACAGTTTTATTACGAGTTTATAAGTTTTGATGTACCGAAGATTGTTCGGAGTACCGATGTGATCACGGACATGACGAGGAGTCTTGAAATGGTCGAGACATAAATATTGATATATTGGACGACTATATTCGGACACCGGAAGTGTTCCAGGTGATTTCGAAGAAAACCGGAGTGCCGGAGGGTTACCGGAACCCCCTGGGAACTAATGGGCCTTGTTGGGCCCTAGTGGAGAGAGAGAGAGGGGCCAACCAGGGCAAGAGGCGTGCCCCCTCCCCTTGAGTCCGAATAGGACAAGGAAGGGGGGGCGGCGCCCCCCTTGCCTTTCCCGTCTCCCACTCCTTCCTTCCCCCTCCCTCTTGGACTAGGAAAGGGAGGGGCAAACCTACTTGGAGTTGGTTTCCCCCTCCTAGGGCGCGCCACCCCCTTGTCCGGCCCCCTCCTCCTCCCCCCTTTATATACCGAGGAGGGGGGCACCTATAGACACACAAGTTGATCTTTGTGATCGTTCCTTAGTCATGTGCGGTGCCCCCCTCCACCATATTCCACCTCGGTCATATCGTAGTGGTGCTTAGGCGAAGGCCTGCATCGGTAGAACATCATCATCGTCACCACGCTGTCGTGCTGACGGAACTCATCCCCGACACCCTGCTGGATCGGAGTCCGGGGATTGTCATCGAGCTGAACGTGTGCTGAACTCGGAGGTGCCGTACGTTCGGTACTTGGATCGGTCGGATCGTGAAGACGTACGACTACATCAACCGCGTTGTCATAACGCTTCCGCTTACGGTCTACGAGGGTACGTGGACAACACTCTCCCCTCTCGTTGCTATGCATCTCCATTATCTTGCTTGTGCGTAGGAATTTTTTGAAATTACTACGTTCCCCAACAGATGATGGCCATATCATATCACTTACAATGATTGCATGTGATGTTTATCTTTTAAGCATCTTATTTTGCTTAGATCGACGGTAGCATGATAAGCTGATCTCTCACTAAATTTCAAGGTATAAATGTTCTCCCTGAGTATGCACCATTGCGAAAGTTCGTCGTGCCGAGACGCCTCGTGATGATCGGGTATGATAAGCTCTATGTTCACATACAACGGGTGCAAGCCAGTTTTGCACACGCAGAATACTCGGGTTAAGCTTGACGAGCCTAGCATATGCATATATGACCTTGGAACACTTGAGACCGAAAGGTCGAGCGTGAATCATATAGTAGATATGATCAACATAGTGATGTTCACCATTGAAAACTACTCCATCTCACGTGATGATCGGACATGGTTCAGTTGATATGGATCACGTGATTAGTGAGATGATTAGAGGGATGTCTATCTAAGTGGGAGTTCTTAAGTAATATGATTAATTGAACTTTAATTTATCATGAACTTAGTCCCGGTAGTATTAGCATATCTATGTTATAGATCAATAGCTCGCGTTTAGCTCCCCTATTTTATTTTTGATATGTTCCTAGAGAAAACTAAGTTGAAAGATGTTAGTAGCAATGATGCGGATTGGATCCGTGATCTAAGTATTATCCTCATTGCTGCCCAGAATAAATTATGCCCTTGATGCACCGCTAGGTGACAAACCTATTGCAGGAGCAGATGCAGATGTTATGAACGTTTGGCTAGCTCAATATGATGACTACTTAATAGTTTTGTGCACCATACTTTACGGCTTAGAACCGGGACTTCAAATATGTTTTTGAAACGTCACAGAGTATATGAGATGTTCCAAGAGATGAAATTGGTATTTCAGACTCATGCCCGTATCAAGAGGTATGAGACCTCTGACAAGTACTTTGCCTAAAAGATGGAGGAGAATTTCTCAACTAGTGAGCATGTGCTCAGAATGTCTAGGTACTGCAATCACTTGAATCAAGTGGGGGTTAATCTTCCAGATAAGATAGTGATTGATAGAGTTCTCTAGTGACCATCACCAAGTTACTGGAACTTCATGATGAACTATAGTATGCAAGGGATGGCGAAAACGTTTCCCGAGCTCTTCGTTATGCTGAAATCGACGAAGGTAGAAATCAGGAAAGAGCATCAAGTGTTAATGATTGACAAGACAACTAGTTTAAAGAAAAGGGCAAGGGGAAAGAAAGGGAACTTCAAGTAGAATGGCAAGCAAGTTGTCACTCCCGCGAAGAAGCCCAAAGCTGGACCAAAGCCTGAACCTGAGTGATTCTACTGCAAATGAAATGGTCACTAGAAGCGGAAATGCCCTGAATATTTGGTGGATAAGAAGGATGGCAAAGTGAACAAAGGTATATTTGATATACATGTTATCGATGTGTACCTTACTAGTGCTCGTAGTAACCCCTTGGTATTTGATACTTGTTCGGTTGCTAAGATTAGTAACTCGAAACAGGAGTTACATAATAAACAGAGACTAGTTGAGGGTGAAGTAATGATGTATGTTGGAAGTGGTTCCAAGATTGATATGATAATCATCGCACACCCCCTACACTTTCGGGATTAGTGTTAAACCTAAATAAATGTTATTTGGCGTTTGCGTTGAGCATAAATATGATTTGACCATGTTTATTGTAATAGGGTTATTCATTTAAAGTCAGAGAATAATTGTTTTTCTGTTTATATGAATAAAACCTTCGATCGTCATACACCCAATGAAAATAGTTTGTTGGAACTCGATCGTAGTGATACACATATTCATAATATTGATGCCAAAAGATGCAAAGTTGATAATGATAGTGCAACTTATTTGTGGCACTGCCGTTTGGGTCATATCGGTGTAAAGTGCATGAAGAAACTCCATAAATATTGACTTTTGGAATCACTTGGTTATGAATCATTTGATGCTTGCGAACCGTGCCTTTTGGGCAAGGTGACTAAAACTCTGTTCTCTGGAACAATGAAACGAGCTACTGACTTGTTGGAAATAATACATACCGATGTATGCGGTCCAATGAGTGTTGATGCTTGTGGCGGGTATCGTTGTTTTCTGACCTTCACAGATGATTTAAGCAGATATGAGTATATCTACTTAATGAAGCACAAGTTTGAAACATTTGAAAAGTTCAAAGAATTTCACAGTGAAGTGGAGAATCATCATAACAAGAAAATAAAATTCCTACGATCTAATCGTGGAGGAGAATATTTGAGTTACGAGTTTGGCCTTCATTTAAAACAATGTGGAATAATTTCACAGCTCACGCCACCTGGAACACCACAGCCTAATGGTGTGTCCGAACATCGTAACCGCACTTTATTGGATATGATGCGATCTATGATGCTCTTACCGATTTACCACTATCGTTTTGGGGTTATGCATTAGAGACAGCTGCATTCACGTTAAATAGGGCACCATCTAAATCCGTTGAGACAACGCCTTATGAACTGTGGTTTGGAAAGAAAAAAGTTGTTGTTTCTTAAAGTTTGGGGCTGTGATGCTTATGTGAAAAAGCTTCAACCTGATAAGCTCGAACCCAAATCGGAGAAATGTGTCTTCATAGGATACCCAAAGGAGACTGTTGGGTACACTTTCTATCACAGATTCAAAGGCAAGACATTCGTTGCTAAGAATGGATCCTTTCTAGAGAAGGAGTTTCTCTCGAAAGAAGTGAGTGGGAGGAAAGTAGAACTTGATGAGGTAACTGTACCTGCTCCCTCCAAAGTAGTTCATCACAGAAATCAGTTCCTGTGATCCCTACACCAATTAGTGAGGAAGCTGATGACAATGATCATGATACTTCAGATCAAGTTAATACCGAACCTCGTAGGTCAACTAGAATAAGATCCGCGCCAGAGTGGTACGGTAATCCTATTCTGGAGGTCATTTTACTTGACCATGGCGAACCTACGAACTATGAGGAAGCGATGATGAGCCAAGATTCCACGAAATGGCTTGAGGCCATGAAATCTGAGATGGGATCCATGTATGAGAACAAAGTGTGGACTTTGGTTGACTTGCCCGATGATCGGCAAGCCATAGAAAATAAATGGATCTTCAAGAGGAAGACGGACGCTGATAGTAGTGTTACTATGTACAAAGCTAGACTTGTCAAAAAAGGTTTTTGACAAAGTTCAAGGTGCTGACTACGATGAGAGTTTCTCACTCGTAGCGATGATTAAGTCTGTCTGAATCATGTCAGCAGTTGCCACATTTTATGAAATCTGGCAAATGGATGTCAAAACTGCATTCCCTAAGGGTTTTTCTTAAAGAATAATTGTATATGATACAACCAGAAGGTTTTGTCGATCCTAAAGGTGCTAACAAAGTGAGCAAGCTCAAGTGATCCATCTATGGACTGGTGCAAGCATCTCGGAGTTGGAATGTACGCCTTGATGAGTTGATCAAAGCATATAGTTTCATACAGACTTGCGGTGAAGCCTGTATTTACAAGAAAGTGAGTGGGAGCACTACAAACTTTCTCATAAGTATATGTGAGTGAAATATTGTTGATCAGAAATGATGTAGAATTTTCTGGAAAGCATAAAGGAGTGTTTGAAAGGAGTTCTTCAAAAGAAAGACCTCAGTAAAGCTACTTACATATTAAGCATCAAGATCTATTGAGATAGATCAAGACACTTGATAAGATTTTCAATGAGTACATACCTTGACAAGATTTTGAAGTAGTTCAAAATGGAACAGTCAAAGAAAGAGTTCCCGCCTGTGTTGCAAAGGTGTGAAATTGAGTAAGACTCAAATCCCGACCATGATAGAAAATAGAAAGAGAATGAAAGTCATTCCCTATGCCTCAGTTATAGGTTCTATAAATTATGCCATGCTATGGACCAAACCTATTGTATACCCTACCCTGAGTTTGGCAAGGGAGCACAATAGTGATCTAGGAGTAGATCATTGGACATTGATCAAAATTATCCTTAGAGGACTAAGGAAATATTTGTCGATTATGGGGGTGATAAAGAGTTCGTCGTAAATAGTTACCTTGATGCAAGCTTTGACACCGATCCACATGACTCTATGTCTTAATCTGGATACATATTGAAAGTGGGAGCAATTAGCTAGAGTAGCTCCATGCAGAGCATTGTAGACATAGAAATTTGCAAAATACTTACAGATATGAATATGGCAGACCTGTTGACTAGACTCTCTCACAAGCAAAACATGATGACACCTAAGTACTCTTTGGGTGTTAATCACATAGCGATGTGAACTAGATTATTGACTATAGTAAACCCTTTGGGTATTGGCCACATGGCGATGTGAACTTTGGGTGTTAATCACATGGTGATCTGAACTATTGGTGTTAATCACTTGGTGATGTGATCTATATTATTGACTCTAGTGCAAGTGGGAGACAGAAGGAAATATGCCCTAGAGGCAATAATAAAGCTGTTATTTATATTTCCTTATATCATGATAAATATTTATTATTCATGCTAGAATTGTATTAACTGGAAACTTAGTACATGTGTGAATACATAGACAAACAGAGTGTCACTAGTATGCCTCTACTTGACTAGCTCATTGAATCAAACATGGTTAAGTTTCCTAACCATGGACATGAGTTGTCATTTGATTAACAGGATCAGATCATTAGAGAATGATGTGATTGACCTGACCCATTCCGTTAGCTTAGCACTTGATCGTTTAGTATGTTGCTATTGCTTTCTTCATGACTTATACATGTTCCTATGACTATGAGATTATGCAACTCCGGAATACCAGCGGAACACTTTGTGTGCTACCAAACGTGACAACGTAACTGAGTGATTACAAAGGTGATCTACAGGTGTCTCCGATGGTACTTGTTGAGTTGGCATTGATCGAGATTAGGATTTGTCACTCCGATTGTCGAAGAGGTATCTCTGGGCCCTCTCGGTAATGCACATCACTATAAGCCTTGCAAGCAATGTGACTAATGAGTTAGTTGCGGGATGATGCATTACAGAACGAGTAAAGAGACTTTCCGGTAACAAGATTGAACTAGGTATTGAGATACCGACGATCGAATCTCAGGCAAGTAACATACCGATGACAAAGGGAACAACGTATGTTGTTATGCGGTTTGACCGATAAAGATCTTCTTAGAATATGTGGGAACCAATATGAGCATCAAGGTCCCGCTATTGGTTATTGACCGGAGATGAGTCTCGGTCATGTCTACCCGTAGGGCGTGCCTCCCTGCCTCGTGGCCGCCTCATTGCTTCCTTGACATCCACTCCAAATCTCCTGGGTTGCGTTTGTTCCAAAAACAACTCTCCCGAAGGTTTCATTCCGTTTGGACTCCGTTTGATATTCCTTTTCTACAAAACACTGAAATAGGCAAAAATAGCAATTTGTACTGGGCCTCCGGTTAATAGGTTAGTCCCAAAAATAATATAAAAGTGTATAAAAAGCCCATTAAACATCCAAAACAGATAATATAATAGCATGGAACAATAAAAAATTATAGATACGTTGGAGATGTATCAAGCATCCCCAAGCTTAATTCATGCTCGTCCTCGAGTAGGTAAATGATAAAAACAGAATTTTTGATGTGGAATGCTACCTAACATAATTTTCAATGTAATTCTATTTATTGTGGCATGAATGTTCAGATCCAAAAGATTGAAGATAAAAGTTTAATATTGACATAAAAATAGTAATACTTCAAGCATGCTAACCAAGCAGTTTATGTCTTATCAAAATAACGTAGCCAAAGAAAGCTTATCCCTACAAAATCATATAGTTTGTCCATGCTTCATTTTCGTCACACAAAATGCTTCCATCATGCACAACCCCTGTTTCAGCCAAGCAATTGGTTCATACTTTTTAACGCGCTTCAGCCTTTTCAACCCTCACGCAGTACATGAGTGTAATCCATGGACATAGCACTATGGATGGAGTAGAGTATGATGATAGGGATTATGTAAGAAAACAAAAAAGGAGAAAGTCTCACATTGACGCGACTAATCAACAGGCAATGGAGATGCCCATCAATTGATGTCAATATGAGAAGTAGGGATTGCCATGCAACGGATGCACTAGAGCTATAAATGTATGAAATCTCATCAAAAAGAAACTAAGTGAGTGTGCATCCAACTTGCCTGCTCACGAAGACCTAGGGCATTTTGAAGAAGCCCATCATTGGAATATACAAGCCAAGTTCTATAATGAAAAATTCCCACTAGTATATGAAAGTGACACAATAAGAAACTCTCTATGATGAAGATCATGGTGCTATTTTGAAGCACAAGTGTGGAAAAAGGATAGTAACATTATCCCTTCTCTCTTTTGCTCTCATTTTTTTTATTTGGGCTTCTTTGGCCTCTTTTTTTCTTTCTTTTTTTCCTTTTTTTGTTGGGCTTCTTTGGCCTCTTTTTTTATTTGGGCTTCTTTGGCCTCTTTTATTTTTCATAAAGTCTAGAGTCTCATCCCGACTTGTCGGGGCATCATAGTCTCCGTCATCCTTTCCTCACATGGGACAATGCTCTAATAATGGAAATCGTCACACTTATATTTATTTACAACTCAAGAATTACAACTCAATACTTAGGACAAAATATGACTCTATGTGATGCCTCCGGCAGTGTACCGGGATATGCAATATATCAAGAGCGACATGTATGAAAGAAATATAAAGGTGGCTTTGCCACAAATACGATGTCAACTACATGATCATGCAAAGCAATATGATAATGATGGAGCGTGTCATAATAAACGGAACAGTGGAAAGTTGCATGACAATATATCTCGGAATGGCTATGGAAATGCGATAATAGGTAGGTATGGTGGCTGTTTTGAGGAAGATATAAGGAGGTTTATGTGTGATAGAGCGTATCGTATCACGGGGTTTGGATGCACCGGCGAAGTTTGCACCAACTCTCAAGGTGAGAAAGGGCAATGCACGGTAGCATAGAGCCTAGCAAATTGCAGAATGGTAAGAGTGCGTATAATCCATGGACTCACATTAGTCATAAAGAACTCATATACTTATTGCAAAAGTTTATTAGCCCTCGAAGCAAAGTACTACTACGCATGCTCCTAGGGGAACGGTTGGTAGGATTTAACCATCGCGCGATCCCAACCTCCACTCATAAGGAAGGCAATCAAAGAACACCCCATGCTTCAAATTTGTCACAGAACGTTCACCATACGTGCATGCTACGGGACTTGCCACTTTAACACAAGATTTCACAATTTCATAATTACCCAACTAGCATGACTCTAACATTACCACCTTTATATCTCAAAACAATTATCAAGTATCAAATTTATCATAGTGTTTAATGCACTCCATATGAATGTTTTTATTTTACCCACCTTGGATGCCCATCATATTAGGACTAATTTTATAACCAAAGCAAATTACCATGCTGTTCTAAAAGGATCTAAAAATAATATAAGTGAAGCATGAGAGATCAATAATTTCTACAAAATAAAACCACCACCGTGCTCTAAAAAGGTATAAGTGAAGCACTAGAGCAAAATTCTCTAGCTCAACAGATATAAATGAAGCACATAGAGTATTCTAATAAATTCCGATTAATGCGTGTCTATCCCAAAAGGTGTGTACAGCAAGGATGATTTTTATAAACTAAAAAGCAAATACCATATCATACAAGACGCTCCAAGCAAAACACATATCATGTGGTGAATAAAAGTATAGCATCAAGTAAAGTTACCGATGGACGAACACGAAAGAGGGGATACCTTTCGGGGCATCCCCAAGCATAGGCTTTTGGTTCTCCTTGAATTTTACCTTGGGGTGCCTTGGTCATCCCCAACCTTAGGCTCTTGCCACTCCTTATTCCATAATCAAATCTTTACCCAAAAATTGAAAACTTCACAACACAAAAATCAACATAAAATCTCATGAGCTTCGTTAGCGAAATAAAACAAACCACCACTTTAAGGTACTGTAATGAACTCATTCTTTATTTATATTGGTGCTAAACCTACTGTATTCCAACTTCTCTATGGTTCATACCCCCAATACTAGCCATAGATTCATCAAAATAAGCAAACAACACACGAAAAACAGAATCTGTCAAAAAACAGAACAGTCTATAGCAATCTGTAACTTTCGAATAGTTATGGAACCCAAAAAATTCTACCAAAATAGGGAGTCATAGATAATTTGTTTATTAATCTTCTTCACAATGAATCAACTGAAAATCACGTTTCTGTTATTTATGAAAATTATTCTCGTGCGCGCAGAAGTTTCTGTTTTTCAACAAGATCAAATTAACTATCACCCAAGAAGATCCTATAGGTTTCACTTGGCACAAACACTAATTAAAACATAAAACAACATCTAACCAGAGGCTAGATGAATTATTTATTACTAAACAGGAACAAAAATAAAAGAACAAAAATAAATATGGGATGTCTCCCAACAAGCCGTTTAACGCCCCTAGCTATCCATAAAAGCGAGAATAGATCTAAGTATTGCCATCTTTGGTATTGGGAAAGAAAAGTGAAAATTTCTTATATATAGCATTTATATTTCTATTTTGGGAAAGAACATTGCCCTTAATGGTGGAAGAAAGATTAAGCACGCTACGGAAATTTGCATCTAAGCTAGCCTTCATCTGTTTGATAATTTCGTTTTGATAAAAGCATAAAAGAGAGGTGGATTCAATCTTCTCACTCATGGGGTGCCCAAATATAGTTTTCATCTTTTCATAGGTATCTATAGCATCCCCCTCAAGAAAACCTTCTTCAAAAATAGTATCTAAAACTGGCTTGAACGAAGAGGGTAAGCCAACAAAAAAGCTTTTTAGGTATATCTCAATTTGATATTGTGGCACATAGCTAGCTCGGATCCTTAATAGCCTATCCCAAGCATATTTTAAAGACTCATCAAGTAAATAATGAAAAATTCCGGGATCGTCTTCATCAAAATTATTCAAACTCTAATTGATAACCCCGGTAGGTCTTTCCATATCATCATTATTTATGAGCTTAGAGAGGACAGAGGGACTATCCAAAGTACTAAAACAGAGGAGAGAACCCTTAGACCTTTTTGATTTGGCCATGGCGAAGGAAAGGCAAACGGTAGAGAGGCAAAGAAAAGGCAAAGGTGAAGTGGGGGAGAGGAAAACTAGAGGCAAATGGCAAATAATGTAATGCGAGGGATAAGAGTTTGTGATGGGTAGTTGGTATGTCTTGACTCGTGCGTAGACTCCCCGGCAACGAAGCAAGAAATCCTTCTTGCTACCTCTTGAGCATGCGTTGGTTTTCCCTTGAAGAGGAAAGGGTGATGCAGCAAAGTAGCGTAAGTATTTCCCTCAGTTTTTGAGAACCAAGGTATCAATCCAGTAGGAGGCTACACTCAAATCCCTCGTACCTGCACAAACAAATAAGAACCTTGCAACCACCACGATAAAGGGGTTGTCAATCCCTTCACGGCCACTTGCAAAAGTGAGATCTTATAGAGATAATAAGATAAATATTTTTGGTATTTTTATGATATAGATTGGAAAGTAAAGATTGCGAAATAAAGTAGATCGGAAACTTATACGATGGAAAATAGACCCGGGGGCCGTAGGTTTCACTAGTGGCTTCTCTCAAGATAGCATAAGTATTACAGTGGCTGAACAAATTACTGTCGAGCAATTGATGGAAAAGTGCATAGTTATGAGAATATCTAGGCATGATCATGTATATAGGCATCACGTCCGTGACAAGTAGATCGAAACGATTCTGCATCTACTACTATTACTCCACACATCGACCGCTATCTAGCACGCATCTAGAGTATTAAGTTCATAAGAACAGAGTAACGCATTAGGCAAGATGCCATGATGTAGAGGGATAAACTCAAGAAATATGATATAAACCCCATCTTTTTATCCTCGATGGCAACAATACAATACGTGCCTTGCTGCCCCTGCTGTCACTGGGAAAGGACACCGCAAGATTGAACCCAAAGCTAAGCACTTCTCCCATTGCAAGAAAGATCAATCTAGCAGGCCAAACCAAACCGATTATTCGAAGAGACTTGCAAAGATAACAAATCATACATAAAAGAATTTAGAGGGGATTCAAATATTGTTCATAGATAATCTTGATTGTAAACCCACAATTCATCGGATCTCAACAAACACACCCCAAAAAGTATTACATCGAATAGATCTCCAAGAAGATCGAGGGGAACTTTGCATTGAGATCCAAAGAGAGAGAAGAAGCCATATAGCTAATAACTATGGACCCGAAGGTCTGAGGTAAACTACTCACACTTCATCGGAGAGGCTATGGTGTTAATGTAGAAGCCCTCCATGATCGATCCCCCCTCCGGCGGAGCGCCAGAAAAGGCCCCAAGATGGGATATCATGGGTACAGAAGGTTGCGACGGTGGAAATAGGGTTTTCTGGTGCTCTCGGATGTTTTTAGGGTATATGAGTATATATAGGCGAAAGAAGTCGGTCAGGGGAGCCACGAGGGGCCCACGAGGGTGGGAAGCGCGCCTACCCCCCTGGGCGCGCCTCCCTGCCTCGTGGCCGCCTTGTTTCTTCCTTGACGTCCACTCCAAGTCTCCTAGATTGCGTTTGTTCCAAAAAATGACTCTCCCGAAGGTTTCATTCCGTTTGGACTCCGTTTGATATTCCTTTTCTGCGAAACACTGAAATAGGCAAAAAAATAAAAATTTGGACTGGGCCACCGGTTAATACGTTAGTCCCAAAAATAATATAAAAGTGTATAATAAAGCCAATTAAACATCCAAAATAGATAATATAATAGCATGGAACAATCAAAAATTATAGATACGTTGGAGACGTATCAAGACGCCATGGTCAGTTTTTCTACTTCCTGGTCGAGGTGTTTGGGGCTCAGTACTAGAGAAAACCAGCTGTCGCAAACACCGAGTGGCTCTTGGCAATGTTGCGAAGCAAGTAGGTTGACAAGTTTGCTCGGATCTCTTGATTGCATGGATTGGAGATGGTATAGCTGTCCAAAAGCTCTACAAGAGCAATATCATGGGTCATGTTAAGAATCCCACCATCTTTCTTGAAGTAGTTGCATTACAGGATCTCTGGATTTGGCACGCCCAGGTCTCACAATGACATCAATGTGTTGCAGCGGTCTCCAATGTTTGCTAGGAGGACTAAAAGGAAAACTCATCCTCACAACTGTACTGTCAATGGGCATGCATACAACATGGGCTACAATATGGTTAATGATATATATCCTCTGTGAGCTACCTTTGTGAAGATCATCTCCAAGCTAGTAGGTCAGAAAAGGTCTCACTTTGCCCAAGGACAAGAAGCAGCTAGAAAGGATGTGAAGATGGCATTTGGAGTGCCACAGGCCCGTTTTGCAGTTGTTCGTGGACTTGCAAAAATATGGGATCCATAGACAACATGATCTTGGAGGATGAGGGTGAAGAAGCTACCGCCACTCTTGAATTTGAGAGCATGAGTGATCCTAACGAGCTTCAGATGAGAATCCTACCATGTTTGACGAGTTTATTCAATTGCATCAACAAATTCGGCATCGAGAAAAACAAGGAAAATTCAATTGAGCACCTGTGGGCAGTTAAACGGAACGACATATGTGTTAGTTGATTTCAAGTTGGACTAAATTAATTTGAAAACTTTGTTGGATTATAATATTTAAATTATAAGTACTTGCATTTGAGGATTTTCAAACATCTATGATTTGATATGTGGTTATTTTGAGCTTGTGTACTTAAAAAAAGAGGCAGAAGTTTAGGGGACAACTTTGGATAACCGGCTCCCGCATCACTATCCGCAGACTGATCCACACGTGTACGATTTGCGGGTCGGGATTGGAGATGACCTTAAAGGCCCATTCATGCATGTATGAAGGGAAGTGGTGCACCATGGACAATGGAAGCCCCCTTCTTTGAGTAGTCATCATGGACTCATGGACCTAGAATTACCATACTACCCCTCCTGCCCACCACCACCATCACCATGGGTAGCACGTCTCTTGTCGAGGAACCTCTCCTATATAATGGGCATGTAACTAATCCACCCCGCTTGAATAATATTAAGGGAAAGGCACTAATTCTCTCGGGCCTTTCAATAGCCTCAAGTCGAGTGAATAGCAAAAAACTACCACATTACGGGCTATCATTCCGAAAAACTACTGCTTTTTTTAATTTTCCAAAAAACTACCACAAAAGTGGCGGGCTGTTCCAAAAAACCCAAGTAACCGATCGGTTACGTTCTAAGTGGGGTTATGACATGTGGGGCCCTCCCACTAGGGTTTTGTCGGCCACAAGGCTCACGGTGTGTGGGTGACGGCCGTTAGGGCGCACGAGCCGTCCCGACACGGTCAAGACGGATCTGGCCCTCACTCTGTCTCCCTCGCGCTCACTCACTCTCACTCTCCCACCCTTGCTCTGTTTCCCCTGGCCGAGCCCGCCATCATCGCCGACCACCTAAGTTCCTCGTCGCCAGGCAGGATGCCTCTTAGAATGATGGGGATGAGAGCTCCGATGACGACAGCATGGGGGCAATTTGATGGACATGGAATACTTTGTAAGCCTCATCCTTCTCCTCTCTATCATTATCTAGGGTTAGGGTTAGGGTTGAATCGATTTGGGAATCAGGGTTGAGGAGCTGCATATTTGTATGGATGGATTCGTTTGGTTTGGTTAACTATTAGTTTGATCTAGGGTATGAATGGCACTGTGATGTCTAATCTGATCTACCTTGTAAATCTGATCTGACCTTGAGCAAGGCAAAGCTGGACTCAAGTTGAACTAGTTGATGCATTGGTTCAGATCTACCTTGTACTGCATGTAGGACACACCTGACACCATCCCCGAGCCACTATGGTATGGTGCTCCCATGGAGGAAGTTGCCAAGTGCACTCTGCACCAGATGAACCCTATTAAGTGTGTTGCTTTTGAAGGTGCTAACACTGGGAGGAGGTTCTATGGATGCCCTATTCAGGTTAGTAATTTAGTATGCTGGCTGGATTCAGTTTTGCTGGCTGGATTCAGTTAATGTTTAGGTGGATTCAGTTAATGTGTAGGTGTTTTTAGTTTGTAGAAAGTAAGTGATTGAGTTATGCATTTTCTGAAGTATGTGTTGTCTGATCAAAGTGGGAGGTGTGAATTGTGGTGTAGTTCAGTGGGTTGATCCTGTCTGGCCTAATGCACTTAAGAACTGTCTCATCAAGCTGTGGGAAATGTTCCATGAGAAAAACCTTGGAAGGATTCAAGACAAGCATGCATATCAGGACGAGGTTGCCAAGTTGAAGAAGGAGTATGATCATCTCTCCACTGAGTATCATAAAATGGTTGATGATGTTAGCAAGATGTTTGAATGGCAGGATGGTGTTGGCAAGATTGACTACCAGCAAGCAATGGATGCTGAGAAATATGAGAAGAAGAAGAAAGAGCTAGAGCTGGAGATGAATATGGAGAAGCTAAGTCTAGCAAAAGAACAGAAGTGTATCCTTCAGTCCTAGGCAGAGATAATTCACAACATCAGGAAGGCTATGAAAGAGATCAAGGTGGACAGGGATCTTCTTGCACAAGAGAAGAAAGAGCTTGAGAAAGTAGTTGCTGATCTGCTGAATGCTGGCCATGGGAGCAAGGAAAAGCTTGAGCAAATCAAGGCCATACTAGAGGCTTGAAGATTTGGACAATGGTGGTTAAGTAAGTAAGGTGGCCTACACATATAACAGGACTTGCAATATGATGGTAGGAGTATATTTTGTGCAGTCCTATATGAAATGTTTAAGTTATGGTAACTGGAGTGCTGATAGACTTTGAGAACCTTTGCTAAGGCTGGCTTATGTTGTTGTACCTATCTATCTTAAGTAATGCAATGGAACTGTTTTATTTCCTGAAACTAGCAATGTTGTACTAGTTTATTTTTGGGCCTAAAACCATTATGTATACAATGTGGGCCTCGTACTGGGCTGGTTTATTACTCCTGTGCCTACCTATCACCAACCTTTAGTACTCTATAAAGCCCACCCCCTTGTCAGAAACCATAGTCAATCCCCCCTCCCCCCACCCTTCTCCACCCCCAGTCGCCAAAGAAAACCGTAGAATCCCAGGGAGAAATGGATCCTGGAGAGGTGATAAAAGGAGAAGAAGAGGTGCCCAGGGGAGCCAGGCGCAGAGATGCAAGGAGGAGGGTGAGAAGGCAACTTGCAGAGATGATCCTTGCAGCACTCAACCGCAAGGACATAGAGCAGTTCCTGGAGGCATTCCCCCATAGCTCCAACCCTAGTGATGATGATATCATCTCCTGGGCAAGGAGGAGCGCAAATTTCCATCCTTTTCAGGTCACTAGGCAGAGGTGGACTAGGATTCTGTACCCATGATATTGCTGTTATGTTTCTGTGGTCCTAGATCTATCTCTGTATCTATGTGATGGATGAAATTGGTGTAAGAATAATGTTGAATGAGCTATGTATGTGATGAATGAAGTTGTCTATCATGCAATGTATGAAGTTGGTGTAAGAATAATATTGAATGATCTATCTATGTGATGAATCAATCTGTCTA
This sequence comes from Aegilops speltoides, assembly GCA_021437245.1. Taxonomy (NCBI): domain Eukaryota; kingdom Viridiplantae; phylum Streptophyta; class Magnoliopsida; order Poales; family Poaceae; genus Aegilops; species Aegilops speltoides. Next base: position 20,985,064 of record CM038145.1, on the reverse strand, counting down.
TGATGCAATTTATGATTGAACCTTTTATCTATATTTGTATGTATGAATGATTTGATCTGTTCATCCTAGATGGCCAAATCTTGCTGTTTTAGGGTTGCCACTTGTCGGTGTCAAAACCGGCGGATCTCAGGTAGGGGGTCCCGAACTGTGCGTCTAGGCGGATGGTAACAGGAGACAAGGGACACGATGTTTTTACCTAGGTTCGGGCCCTCTCGGTGGAGGTAAAACCCTACTCCTGCTCAATTAATATTGATGATATGGGTAGTACAAGAGTAAATCTACCACGAGATCAAAGAGGCTAAACCCTAGAAGCTAGCCTATGGTATGATTGTTGTTCGTCCTACGGACTAAAACCCTCCGGTTTATATAGACACCAGAGAGGGCTAGGGTTACACAGAGTCGGTTACAATGGTAGGAGATCTACATATCCGTATCGCCAAGCTTGCCTTTCACGCCAAGGAAATTCCCATCCGGACACGGGACGGAGTCTTCAATCTTGTATGTTCATGGTCTAGGAGTCCGGCCAACGATGATAGTTCGGCTATCCGGACACCCCCTAGTCCAGGACTCCCTCAGTAGCCCCTGAACTAGGCTTCAATGACAACGAGTCCGACGCGCATATTGTCTTCGGCATTGCAAGGCGGGTTCCTCGTCCGAATACTTCATAGAAGATTTTGAACACAAGGATAGTGTCTGGCTCTGCAAAATAAGTTCCACATACCACCATAGAGAGAATAATATTTATACAAGTTTGATCTGCTGACGTATTCCGTGGCGTGACATCACACCACGGCCAAGCCTTTATTTTGTTCCACCTCAGCGCGTTTAGCGAAGCGGTTTCCTTGGCACGTCTTGTCAAAGCAGAGATTGCGTCCCCTTATTCCGGGATTCTCATCAATACGGGCGTGGGTAACCCAACCGCGCCATTGATTACGACGCTTGGGAGATAAGCGAGTTTTACCAGGCTGGCGGGGACGCATAGTTTCGTCCGTCCATATAAGGGGATAAGGATCCACCTTTTTACCTACGCCTTCTTCCTCCTTTGCTTATCCATTTCCGCGTACTCGAGCTCTAGCGACCAAGTCCGCACATCTCGCCTCAACCTTCCCCATCCATGTCCTGAGCGGGAGGCAAGTGGATGGCCTCCTCCGTCACGAAGAGGCACATCAAAAAGTTGAGGAAAGCCGGATACCTGCACAACGACATTGCGCACCGGCTTCCAGACGAGGGGCAGCTCGTCCCCACCCCCAGGCCCCATGAGAGGGTGGTGTTCCTTCCCCATTTCCTCCGCGGACTAGGTGTTCCACTTCACCCGTTTGTCTGGGGGCTCATGTTCTATTATGGCCTGGATTTCCACGATCTGGCCCCGAATTTCATCCTCAACATCTCGGCGTTCATCGTCGTGTGCGAGGCCTTCCTCTGCATCCAGCCCCACTTCGGCTTATGGCTGAAGACCTTCAATGTCAAGCCGAAGGTAGTGGGCGGCCGCCAAGCGGAGTGCGGAGGTGCCATGGTGGGCAAGATGCCCAACGTTCTATGGCTCGAGGGCTCCTTTGTGGAGACCATAAAGGGGTGGCAATCGGGGTGGTTCTACATCACCGAGCGTGACCACTGAATGGGCAGCGCCCCCAATTCAGATCTGGCATCCCCACACGGCTCACCTCCTGGAAAGAGAAGGGCCTATCATGGGGTGATTCGGAGGAGTTGACCGGACTCCAATCCTGCGTCCAAACCTTGGTGAACAAGAAGCTCAAGCTTGTCAACGTAGTCCAGGTCATGCTCATCCGCCAAATCCTCCCGTGCCAGAAACGGGCCTTTAATTTGTGGGAGTTTGATCTGGCACAGCACCAAACCTTGAGCAGGCTCTTCGACACTACGTACGAAGATGCCTGGAAGGTGCTGTTCAAGGGCGCCGAGGCTCCCGCATCCGCTACCAAAGATCGCGGATTCAGCTCGCAGTGTCAAGCCGGCGAGGTAAGCTATTTTACCCTTTACATGACGCTTATTTTCCATAGTTTGACTTTATGTGGGATCTAAACTCCCTTTACCTTTGACAGGCCTGGCAAAAGACATCCAGGCAGGTTAACTGTCCGGCTCCCTTGCCAGAAGACCCAGCGGATGCCCAATTAATGGGGCTGCTGGCTCCGGCGCCTTACGTGGTGCTGGAGAAGAAGGCCAAGAAGAAGGCCACGGGAACTCGGAGGAGTTCCCGGCACCACGTGTTATCAGACTCATCGTCCGATGACTTCGAGGCGGACTCCTCCCGCGAAGACGAGGAGGAGAAAAAAGAGGCCTCTCCCCCAGCGGGGGGAGAGAAGAAAAGGAAGGCTTCCCCACGGGAGGCGAAGGGTCAAGAAGGAAGGACCCTCCCCCGGACTACTCCACCAACACTGACGACGATGAAGAGGAGTGGCCACCAAGGACTAAGCCCCTGGCGACTTCGTAAGTGTCCGGATACCAGAATAACTCATGGTGTTTCATTTGTTGCATAGAATCTCTTAACGCCGAATATAACCCTGCAGCCCACCCAAGGACGGGCTCGACAGTTCAATGAGCGGCTCCCTGGCACCATCAGACGTGGATAGCACTTCACGTCCGGCCGTCTCCTCTCCTCGCGCTGCGGATGACACCGAGGTGGGGTCCCAAAAGGGGCCCATCCAGGTGGTGGAGGTTTTGGAGGTGCCACAGGGCAACCTCCCGGACTTTGGGCACGAGGGGGATCAACCCCTAAAGGGTTCTGAGTTTGGCCCTGGGCCGGACTCCGCACCGGATACTTTAGTGGTTCCAGAGTCCGGCGGGTGGCCCCTTCGTAAGAAGGGTGGGACTGCGATGCCGGTGACCTCCATCCAACCGGAGGCGCCGGATAATTTGCTGGAGGCGCTTAACGGCGCCTCCATCAACGAGGAGCACCGCACTGTTATGAGTGCGGTGATCCAGAAAGTTCAGTCCGCCAAGGGCGGGCTGGCTGAAGCCTGTACCAGCCTTCTAACAGACTTTGAGGTATGTAATTAAGATATGTAAAAATAGTACCGCATAGACAGTAGCCCCTGATGCTCGGTTTGGTGTTGGAAAGAAAAGCGGGCGAGGATCTAAAAAGATATACGCAGGAGTCTAACATGAGCATGTCAATATGGGAATGCAGGCTGCACTGCTGACCTCTACCGGACTGACTGCGGAGGTCAATGTATTGAAGCAGAACCTCGAGCGGTCCGAGAACGAGCTCGGCCGTGCCAAGAAGCAGCTCGAGGACAAGAAAGGTAAGTAATACCTTATTAAAGTAATACCTTATAGAAAGGATTTGGTTGCAAAAAATGACAGGAATAACGTGAGTATTGCAGGGGCCACGAACGAGGTGGCGACCCTGAAGGAAGCGGTGTCCAAGGCCGGAAGCAATGTGGCCGCGGAACGCACCGAGCGAGAGAAGCAGGAGGCGCGGGTGGTGGAGGTGGGGCAAGAGCTCCAGGCTCTCGTGGAAAAACACGAGAGTTTGGAGCGTGACTCAAAGACTCGAGAGTCCGAGCTCCCCTCGGCTTTTGAGAGTGCCAAAGCCGCTAAGGCTGAAGCCCAAAAAGCCCTCTAGGAAATTGAGGCAATAAAGAAGATAGCGGCGAGTAAAGCATTCTTCATGCAAAGCAAGCACGTGAAAGTGAATTACTTGTTACTTACCCGAATCCGGAGCTCTCCAGGAGCATTCGCAGATCTGCCCTGCAGTGTGTCCAACGCTGCCGCATTCTACCGGGCCGAGGAAGGGAGCTCCACGGAGAAGGTATTCTGGTCTCAGTATGCTGAGGCCGGACACCCGGTGCCCTTGAGCAACCAGCTGAAGCAGCTGGTCGAGCTCCATAAGGTGGCCGAACAGGCCATGAAAGGCCTCATAGCTCGGCTGTGGCCGAAGGAGGCCATGCCTGGGAGCTACTTCGGGCTGGTGCGGCGGCTAGTGGACGCTTGTCCAAGGATTGAAGTCGTCAAGCGCTCCGTCTGCATCGAAGGTGCCCGTAGGGCCCTTGCCCGTGCTAAAGTGCACTGGGGCAAGATGGACGCTGAGAAGCTTGCGACGGACGCTCCACCACCGGGCAGGGAGTATCGCAAGCCCGAGATGTAATATGAGAACATCCTGAAGGGTGCCCGCCTTATAGCTGGTGAATGCTCCAAAGATGTAATTTTTGAGTAAACTCGCATTTGTTATCCTGTACGCTTGAAAACTTGTTCTTATGCGCTAAGCAACGCTTGTTAATTTAAAATATTACCTTTTGTGCATCCGTTTATCAAATTTGAGAGATGGCAAGTCGTTGGCTTCAGCCCCCATGCCGCGAGTGCTGGGGTGTTCGGGATAAACTTGAGCGCTCTTGTTCCCATTTTTGGGTCCTTGAGGGAGGCGCTCAACACAACGAACGAGGCAACCGGACTTATAATGCTTGAACACTCCCACTTAGCCATAGAATTCTATAATTTTAAATTTCGGCGAAGCCCATTGTCGGTGTCAAAACCGGCGGATCTTGAGTAGGGGGTCCCGAACTGTGCGTCTAGGCGGATGGTAACAGGAGACGAGGGACACGATGTTTTACCCAGGTTCGGGCCCTCTCGATGGAGGTAAAACCCTACGTCCTGCTAGATTAATATTGATGATATGGGTAGTACAAGAGTGGATCTACCACGAGATCAAGGAGGCTAAACCCTAAAGCTAGCCTATGGTATGATTGTTGTAATGTATGTTGTGTCCTACGGACTAAAGCCCTCCGGTTTATATAGACACCGGAGGAGGCTAGGGTTACCTGAGTTGGTTACAATGGTAGGAGATCTATATATCCGTGTCGCCAAGCTTGCCTTCCACGCCAAGGAAAGTCCCATCCGGACACGGGGCGGAGTCTTCAATCTTGTATCTTCGTAGTCTTGGAGTCCGGGGACGATGATAGTCCGCTGTCCGGACACCCCTAGTCGAGGACTCCTCGGTAGCCCTCGAACCAGGCTTCAATGACGATAAGTCCGGCGCACATAATGTTCGGCATTGCAAGGCGGGTTCCTTCCTTGAATAATCCAGAGAAGATCATGAACACCAGGATAGTGTCTGGCTCTGCAAAATAAATTCCACATTCCACCGTAGAGAGAATAAAATGTACACCAGTCCAATCTGCTGACGTATTATGCGGCATGACATCACACCGCTACCAAGCCTTTACTTGAATCGTTTTTTATTATACCACCTCAGCACGTTTAGCGAAGCGGTTTCCTTGGCACGTCTTGTCGAAGCAGAGATCTTGTTCCCCTTATTCCAGGATTCTCATCAATACGTGCGTGGGTAACCCAACTGTGCCCGTCGCCACGCCTCCTCCATCGAAGGTGAATCCCGAACGGTCACGGAGACGACCCTTGGTATTTTTCCCCTTTATAAGAGGACCAAGGACCGTTCCTTTTCTTCAATCTCGCATCGAATCTCCTCCTCGCTCCTAGTTCCAGCACCCAGAGCCCCAGATTCAAGCGCTTCGGATTCTCAATCATGTCCGGTTCCGACCTCCATGGTCGGTGGATGCCCTCCTCCGTCACGGAGGAGGACATATTGAAGTTACGTGAGGCCAAGTACCTGGCCTACAAGATTTCGCACAGGTTGCCTGCCCAAGGGCAGGCCGTGCCCGCCCCCGAGCCCGGCGAATACGTTGTCTTCGTATCCCACCTCCGTCGGGGTTTAGGCTTCCCGACGGACCCCTTCGTGAGAGGGCTCATGTTCTACTACGGGCTGGATTTTCATGATTTGGCTCCGGAGTCCATCCTCCATATCTCCGCATTCATTATCGTCTGCGAAGCCTTCCTCCGCGTCCTCCCCACTTCGCCTATGGCTGAAGACCTTCAATGTGGAGCGAAGGCGATCGGGGCGTCAAGCGAGTCTTGTGGGCGACCATAAGCAAAAGGCCGATGCCCGTGGCCCGAGGGTTCCTTCCAAGAGGAACTCGGACTATGGCAGCAGGAGTGGTTCTATATCACCGCTCTGAAGGGCAGCAAGCAAAAGCCGCGGCCTACATTCCGCCCGGGACCTCCACGTCAACTGATGTCGTGGGTCAACCAAGGGCTCAATTGGGGGTCGTCCGAAGACGTGCCCTCACTGCAGGGCCGAATTCAAGACCTCCAAGCGAGGGAGATCAATCTGGTTGTGGTGATGCAGGTTATGCCAATCAGGCATCTTCTGCCCTGCAAACGCCGTCCTCTCCGTCTATGGGAGTTCAACCCGGAGGGACCTCGGATTCTCCAACACATCATGGGTGCGACACCCGTGGAGATGTACAAGTTGTTCTTCGGACCGTAGGTGGCGTGTCCGGAATTAGCCGAGGACGCAGGCCTAAGCCGCAATCACCCGGATACTCAGGTAAATAGCTCGGAGTCCGGACGTTCTGTTTATCTGCCTTTCTAGAGTTCGCCTCCTGACCCATTACTCTTCACATGAGTGGGTGGCGCGATCGAGGCTGATAAGGTGTCCGGCCCCCCTCCCAGAGACCGCACTGGAGCCTGTGTTGGTCAGAATGTTGGAGGTCGCGCCCACAGAAGGGAGCGATGGGGAAAATAGAGGAGCTAATATTTCGCCCAAAGGGGCGTCTGAAGAGGGGGAATCAAGAACACCTCCTTCCAGGGGGAGAAGAGGACCGCCTCCGAAGACCCGGAGGCCAAAGCCCCTAAACGGGGAAGAGATCTTCACCGGGGGGTCCGACGTCCGGGGAGAATCCGGACGCACAATCATCGCCGAAGAATCAGCCCTCCAGCAAGCCGTGAGTATGAAGAGGGGATTTCATTAGTAAGAAAATACCTCCATTTGTGCTTCTGTGGGTGACCGAAATTTTTATCTTGCAGTTCGGATTTGCAGCCTTCGCAGATGAGTTCGCTCTTGAGGACCTTCTTCCGGAGATGATGGAAGCGAACGCCCCTGTCTCGCGCCGTCAGATAAGGCAAACGAGCCTGAAGTATCGTCATGGAGGGTATCCCCGAGTCCGGAGGGCCGGAGAGTTCGGCGCCCGCTGGTATCCGGCCGGGAGAACTGAAGAATCTGCTTGAGATGGCGTCCATCTTAGAAGATCACCGTGCGTTGATGCGCATGGTGATTGGAAGGATTTCGTCCGCCGAGAGCGGATTGCGTAATGCCGCTATGAATTTGCTGGCGGGATTTGAGGTACGCGAAAATGACGCACCTTCTATTTTTGACAGTTTTGCACATAAAAGTGTGCCCTGTATAGATAGTAGCCCCTGAGACTCGATAGGTTGTCGAAGACGACATTGTGCCGAAGATCGAAATCGCAAGTAATGAATGCCGCCGTTCCTATGCAGGTGGCGGATAGTCCGAGGGCTAGCCGGACTAGTGGGGTTGCCGATTTAATGCGGCAACTTGACGCGGCGGATGCGAACATCGCACTTGTCAACCGGCGACTTGACGACTCGCAAGGTAAATGAGTTCTCCACGGTCGCTTTATTAATGGGGTCAAAGCCCTCCTCTGATAAATTATATGCTGTTATACAGAAGGTGCTGCTGCTGTGGAGAGCCTTCGGGCCAAACTTGCTCAAGCTAAGGAGCAAGCCCGAAGGAGTGACGCGGCTGCCTCGAGGGCGGCCGAGGAGTTGAAAGCCGAAAGGGCTGCTCACTGCCTAAGCAGGGAAGAGGTGGTCGAATTGGCCGTGAAAGTAAAAGATGCTGCCGAACGCAATGAGGCTCTTGAAAAGGAGCGCTTATCGGAGCGGCAAGACCTGAAGAAGGCCACCACCGAGGCCAAGGATGCCCGCACTGCAATGCGGGCCATGAGGGAGGAGCTGCGCCAGGCCGGAGATATCGTGGCTGGCAAGCCTTATCTGCTCGTCGCCGGTTTATGGATCAAAAGTATGCTCAGTTTGATCGGCTGTGGAGTCCGGAGGATCCGTATATGGACTTAGCGGCAAGTGCGGCTGATGCCGTTGAGCACTTCCGGAGCCAGAAGGATCACAAGACGGAAGAGCTATCTTGGTCTCAATTCCATAGTCCGGATCACTCACTTCCGTTGACCGACCGGTTGGCCGAATGGGCCGAGCTGAATAGATTATCTGGACTTGCCATGACTGACATCGTGGCTCATGTTTGGCCAGAGAGGCCCAAGGCGACGAGCTACTTCGGCTTACTGCAGCAATTCCTTGGAGCGGTGCCGCATATCAAGGAGATGAAGCGGTCGACTGCGCATCGGGGCGCGGATGGCTCTTGCCGTGTGAAGGCACATTGGGCGAGATGGATGCCACCGCTGTTGCCGCCCGGTTCGGATGAAAGCCGGCTCCCGCCGAGCACTATTTCGGGAAGTTATGCGTGGCGCTCGTGTAATAGAGTCGCGATGCTCAAAAATGTCACGTTCAAATGAACGTTTTAGCTTATAAAACGATGATTATGCTATAACTGCTTTTTATACTTGTGCGTCCCAAGTAGTGAAACTTCTCCTGAGCGGCCGTTTACGTATACATTTGTATAACCTGAAAGATTGCGTCTTGACTTCAGCCCCCACGCACAAGGTGCGAGGGTGTTCGCAAAAATAGCGCGTGTTCACACTTAATCCGGCGTCTCGGTCTGTTTAGGAGGTGGTAGCGTAGCAAGCGAGGCAATCCGGACTATAATGCTTTATCACTTTCACTTAGCGGTGGAGTTCGAGGTGGGGCTACGATATAGCCCACGGGGCACCGCACTTCTCGATTTGGCGGCGTGTGTGCCTGACCGAAAGCGGTCCTTCGTCAAGCGAAATTCTAAACATTCCGGTAGTCGATCGAGTGGTTGACGGTTTCGCTATATCATGACATCGGTTTTCGGCTTTCTCTCTTGAGGTGCTCGCCCCCGGCCGGGGCACATGTCGCAGATAGTTCTCCGGTGCCGCTTTAGCCGATGATACGGAACGTAAGGCAGCAAAACACGGAGCCGGGCAAACCCAACATTTGACCAAAGACATGATTCGAGCTGATGCATATAATGCCTAACTCTCGAGGCGCCAACACTCCCTAAGGTGTTCGGTCTTTATGATAATGGGCAGAATAATGCCCTAAGCCCTGGTGTCCGTGCAGGCATGGTCTTCGACGCGCCGATGCCAAAGCGTCGAGCTCCGCTTTGGTTATAGGAAGAAACCAAGGAGAATAACAACAAGAGACAGAAAAAGGTTTACGCAGGTCTTAATCTGAAAGAATCCTCGCATAGCGGGTCCCTCTGCGCCTGCACTTTTGTGTCTCCGTTGTGCCGTTATCCTGGACGGGTATGCACGTTGTTCATCTGTAAAAAGAGAGGAACGCTTAGTTTGGAAACAATTCGTGCGAAAAAAGGAGAAGAAAAAGGGTATGTGTGAAAGAAGAAACATAAATAAGTAAGCGGGATTCGTATGCACTCGCGATTCTTTGTCGCGCAACCCCTTGTCAAGGGTTGTGCGGCTAGAAACTCCTACCCAACCAATGCGGACTCGTCTATCCGTGTCCGGGTCTTCAAGTGACCCTCGCACTGAAATGATGCCTCGAGGACCGGGCATTTTGAGTGTAAGAGACGCGTAATGCGGTATGGCGTTGAAACGGACAAAAGCCTTTCGTCCCAAGAGTGCTTGTTATCCACTTTTAAATGGGACGATATGAAAAATTAGTTTTTCGCGCCGAAAATTGTTCGGTGATCCGAACACGACTTCTAGTAATAGGGAGCCTGTGCACTTGGCATAAGGGCCTGGCGTCACTCCTTTGAAGGACGTGCGGCTGTGTCAAATTTTGGTAGGGTCTATCCCTATCTTGCGAATTGTGCTTGAAAACAGCAAGTTTAAGTCGCTGCCTCCGTCCATTAGGACTTTAGTAAATTGTAATCCGTCGATTATGGGATTCAATATCAGGGCAGTCCGTCCCGCATTTCGAACGCTTCTGTAATAGTCCAGGTGGTCGAAAGTGATTGGTTTTGAGATCCAATCTCTATGGTCTGCTGGGTTGGACCGTGCGAGGCTCTTTTTAGGAAGTGCCGCACTATTTTTCCGTATTATCACATGAAGTGAGTTTACCGCTTTGACCTCTTGTCGGAAAGTCTTTTGTTTTCCGGTGCTCTGCTGGTGGGGTTTATCTTCTTCGCTTGACGCGTCGAGCCCCTTGTGTTCGGTGTTTAGTCGGCCGGACTGTTTGAAAACCCAACAATCCCTGTGGGTGTGGTTTGCAGGCCTTCCGGGGGTACTGTGGATCTGACATATCCGACCCAAAATTTTGTTTAAGTTGGACAACTCATCGCTGTCATCCTTAAGAGGCGGTGTTTTGTTGTTTGGCCGCGAGCTTTTGAATCCGGCGTTGACTGCCGTGCTCTTTGGGCTTTTCTCTTTATTCCGGCGCTGCTCTTTTCTGCTCCGTGATTTTCCGTTTCCATCTCTTATCTCGGATGTACTTGGGTCGCTGGTGCTGCATCTTGCTAGCCAGCTATCCTCTCCCGCACAGAAGCGGGTCATGAGGCTTGTTAGTGCGGACATTGTCCTCGGTTTCTCTTGGCGAGGTGCACAGCAAGCCATTCGTCTCGGACATTGTGTTTAGAAGCTGCTAAGGCTTCGGCGTCCGGACAGTCGACTATTTGGTTCTTTTTGGTGAGAAACCTGTTCCAGAATTTCCGCGCTGACTCTCCGGGTTGTTGAGTTATATGACTTAGATCATCTGCGTCCGGAGGGCGGACATAAGTCCCTTGAAAATTTGCTCTAAACGCGTCCTCAAGCTCTTCCCAACTTCCAACAGTATTTTTTGGGAGGCTTTTTAGCCAATGACGGGCTGGCCCTTTGAGCTTGAGGGGTAGGTATTTTATGGCGTGGAGGTCATCTCCTCTGGCCATGTGTATATATAGTATATAATCTTCTATCCAGACTCCAGGGTCTGTTGTTCCATCGTAGGCCTCTATGTTTATTGGTTTAAATCCTGCTGGGAATTCATGGTCCAGCACCTCATTGGTGAAACATAGCGGGTGTCTGGCGCCCTGATTTGGGTGTGCCGCTATCTTGAACACTTGACGTGTTGCCTTGCTTCTGGGGGCCTTCTTCTTTGGCCCAGATGGACCTGGCTGGGCCATCTGTCCTTCAAGTTCGTTGGTTGGTTTATGTGTGGCGCCGCTTTCAGAATTTGGCACATCATCCGGCCGTCTATCCAACCAGCAGCCTTTTTATTTTTTTGACCGTGGGGGGCTCTATGGCCTCGTCGTCGAATCTCGTAGCAACTTGCGCCGGGTAGCTCTTTGATTGGTGGCCATTGCCATATTTATCCATGGTTTTGAGTACTTTGCTCCACATCATTCGAGTGTGTCTTTCGCTGTTTTGAGCTTCCGTTTTCTTTCTTCAAGCTTCTTGCGGTGTTGTGAGTCTTTTCCGAAGGTTTTTACCTTCCGGCGGCGTGTCCGGCGTGAGATCGTCCGAACCGTCATTTTCGCCGGGCCTGGACTGATTATCTGACTCGTCCTGTTCGGACGGTTGCTTATCTACATGCTCGTCGTCCACTTTTGTGCCCTGCTGTAATGCGGGGTCCTTGGGAGCGTTGTTGTTGTCGAGGCGGGGCTTAGGGCGGCGTCTGCGCCGCCGTTTTGGTTGTTTATCGGCGGGGTTATCCTCTGCCGCGGCCCGTTGGTCCTCGTTATCGCTCTCTTTTGGGGTATCCACCATGTATATGTTGTATGACGAGGTGGTCCTCACGTGCCCTATAGGCGCTGTTTCTTGTTCGTCTCCGGCGTCGTCGTCTATAGCGTCGATGTCTTGGTCGTAGTCTAACATGTCGGTTAAGTAAATCGGCGGTGGCTACAAAGTGGGTGGTGGGTGGGCTCTGAATTTTTTCATCGCCAGGGCTCTCCTGATAACGAGAGATGCTTTAGTGAATTCAGGATGTCGCCAAAAGGCGAGTATTGGAAGGTGTCCGTGGCGGTGAATTCCATAACCGGCGCCCAATCCGATTTGGTTGGTAGGGGCGCGGGAGGTTCAGAGTCCGGCAGGGAGTCCGGCACCTCGGGATCACGAGTTTTGCGAGGGACATGATTAGTGTTCGGCTCCATCGCCGCGGTAGTTGAAGCCCCCGAGGCGGTGTTCATCCACCGGTCCTCTATCTGGGCAATCGGCTCCGGTCTAATAGCCGGAGCGGATTCGCGTGCGGCCGCCAAGGCACTGTTCGGCGGCAGAGTTAGATCATACCCATCGCAACAGTGCGGCACGCTCGGCTGTGGCTCGGGTCCGTCGAAGATCAAGTCTCCGCGGACATCGGCCGTGAAGCTTAACTTCGAATCGACTGACGGCCAGGGCGTAGCTTCGATCTGCTCCGGATGGCCAGCTTAATTAGCCCGCATCGCGGCCGCCAATCTGAAGATCTGTGCGGGGAGAAAAGTCTCACCCGGAACAGCGTCGTTGGTTGCAGATGCCATCAAGCCTATCGGTGACGACACAGAGGAACTCTCAATGAAAGCACCAATGTCGGTTTCAAAACCGGTGGATCTCGGGTAGGGGGTCCCGAACTGTGCGTCTAGGCGGATGGTAACAGGAGACGAGGGACACGATGTTTTACCCAGGTTCGGGCCCTCTCGATGGAGGTAAAACCCTATGTTCTGCTTGATTAATATTGATGATATGGGTAGTACAAGAGTGGATCTACCACGAGATCAAGGAGGCTAAACCCTAAAGCTAGCCTATGGTATGATTGTTGTAATGTATGTTGTATCCTACGGACTAAAGCCCTCCGGTTTATATAGACACCGGAGGAGGCTAGGGTTACACAGAGTCGGTTACAATGGTAGGAGATCTATATATCTGTATCGCCAAGCTTGCCTTCCACGCCAAGGAAAGTCCCATCCGGACACGGGACGGAGTCTTCAATCTTGTATCTTCGTAGTCTTGGAGTCCGGCGGATGATGATAGTCCGGCTGTCCGGACACCCCCTAGTCCAGGACTCCCTCACCCCTAGTGTTCGGAAGACCGAATTTGGGGCGCTATCCACGCCTGGGCCGGACAAAGCCGACTCCTCGCTCTAAGAGGCATAAGTCTTTAGGGACTCGAAAAAACCTCTCGAACAGCGACCGGCTCTCGCCCTATCATGACGGTCAGTTTTAGCTTTCTCCACTGAGGTGCTCAACCCAGCTCAACCGGGGCACAATTGCAGTGGTTCTCCCAGCGCTACCTTAGCCGATATAACGGAACGTAAGGTACCAAAACATGGGAGCCGGGCAAACCCAACTATTGACCCAAGACATGATTCGGAGCCGATGCATATAATGCTATAAGTTTGGGGTGCCGCACTTGTTAAAGTGTTCGGACTTATAACACCATATTTTGGGGTACTTAAGCCCCTGGTGTATTTGGCCGTACCAAAGCGTACGGATGCAACATGTCATAAGTGAACATATATAGATAGAAAAAGGAATGCAATAATAGGCAAAAAGCGATGCATTACTTATTCGAAAGATACTGCAATGAAAGCAGAATGATACAAATAGTGCGATAAGCAAGGGATGGGACTATTTTAACATGTCCCCCTCCAGGGGTAGGCTGCGGGATGGTATGTAAAACAGGTATAATGCTCGTAATAGAGACCACCTGGACACTCGACATAGCTTTTCTGCTTCCCTGGCTGTTGCATCGTGAGTTCGGCAAGTCTACTACCGGGCATGACTTCTGAAAAACGGAGTCCCACAAATAAGAAAAAAAAAGAATGACACCATTGGAGCCCCTGGTGCGGTTGAGCCGCTCTCCGGGCATGCCGTGGTCGTGCCCCTACCCCTATGCCCATGGTATCTCCAGAGCGTAGTTATGTACGCGTGGTACTGGTCTCGCGATTTCACGAGGGCTGGGGTTGGGGCCGCATTACTCTGGCGATGCTCGGGCGTGCGAATGGTCTTGTTGTAGGTTACTCCGGGCGCGCTTGATGGTGTCCGGCCGCTTAACAGTCGGACTCGAGAATTGCCTTAAGAGGCTGCTTTGTACTTCCGCCACGAGAGCCGCTGTATGCTCCTCCGTTCGGAGAGAGCGTTCGGTGTTTCTGTTGACCGTAATGACTACTCAAGGGCCTGGCATATTGAGCTTGAGGTATGCGTAGTGCGGCACCGCATTGAGCTTTTCAAATGCGGTTCGTTCGAGCAGTGCATGATAGCCGCTGCGGAACGGGACTATGTCGAAGATTAACTCATCGCTTAGGAAGTTATCCGGGGATCCGAAGACCACTTCAAGTGTAACTGAGCCTGTACAATTGGCCTCTACACCTGGTATGACGCCTTTGAAGGTCATCTTTTGGTTTAATCCTTAAGGGGTCTATGCCCATCTTGCACACTGTGTCCTGGTAAAGCAGGTTTAGGCTGCTGCCGCCATCCATCAGGACTCTAGTGAGGTGAAATCTGTCGACGATTGGGTCTAGAACCAATGCGGCAAATCCGCCATGGCGGATGCTAGTGGGGTGGTCCCTTCGATCAAAAATGATCGGGCAGGAGGACCACGGATTGAACTTTGGGGCGACTGGCTCCATCGCATATACGTCCCTGAGTGCACAATTCCGCTCCCTTTTGGGTATGTGGGTTGCGTATATCATGTTCACCGTCAGCACTTGTGGGGGGAAACCCTTCTGTCCTCTATTGTTCGGCGACCGGGTCTCCTCCTCGTCATCGCTATGCAGCCCCTTGTCATTGTTTTCGGCAGTTAACTTGCCTGCCTGCTTGAACACCCAACAATCCCTGTTGGTGTGATTGGCTAGCTTGGGGGGGGGGTGCCATGTATCTGGCACAAGCGATCGAGTATTCGGTCCAAATTGGACGGGCCCGGAGTATTTTTTTGAATGGCTTTTTCCGCTGACCGGGTTTAGAGCCTCTGAATCCGGCATTGACTGCCGTATCCTCAGTATTGTCGCCATTAATGCGGCGCTTGTGCTTGTTGCAACGCGACCTGCCGTTGGTGTCCTTGGTATCCGAATTACCAGGGCTCTTGGTCATGTTGTTACTATGAGCTAGCCAGCTATCCTCTCCTGCGCAGAAGCGGGTCATGAGTGTTGTGAGGGCTGCCATGGATTTCGGCTTTTCCTATCCTAGGTGCCGGGCAAACCACTCGTCGTGGATGTTGTGTTTGAAGGCTGCAAGGGCCTCTGCATCCGGACAGTCGACAATTTGATTTTTCTTGGTTAGGAACCGTTCCCAGAATTGTCTGGCCGATTCTTCTGGCTGCTGAATTATGTGGCTTAGGTCATCGGCGTCTGGTGGTCGCACATAAGTGCCCTGGAAGTTGTCGAGGAATGCGGCTTCCAGGTCTTCCCAACAACTGATTGACTCTGCTGGCAAGTTGTTAAGCCAATGCCGCACTCGTCCTTTAAGCTTGAGTGGGATGTATTTGATGGCGTGTAGATCATCAACGCGGGCCATGTGGATGTGAAGGAGATAGTCCTCGATCCAAACCGCAGGATCTGTTGTGCCGTCGTATGATTCAATGTTTACGGGTTTGAAACCCTCGGGGATTTGATGATCCATTACTTCATCTGTGAAGCATAGTGGGTGTGCGGCGCCTCTGTATTGGGCTATATCACGACGCAGCTCAAATGAGCTTTGTCTACTATGTTCGGCCCGGTCAGAATTGCCATATCCGGCGTGACGGTTATCATCACGTATCGTGGGGCGCCCACGCAATCCGTAGATCGATCTTGTTTGCCTTGCCTTGTCCTCGAGTATATCCCGCAGGTCTGGCGCATTTTCCCGTGCCTTGGTATTTTTTGAGCGGCGCCGGGGTGCGGCTTGAGTGTAGGGCCGAGAGGCCTCTCTGTCATGACCACGAGGTGGCGGTCGGCCGTATATCTTGCTGGTGATGTAGGTTTAGGTGCTTCCTCCTCTAATTGGGGTAGCAGCCTGCGTTTTGGGTAGCTCTTGGAGGGGCGCTCGAGTTCATACTCTTCGGCCGCAAGGACTTCAGTCCATCTGTCGGCTAGCAAGTCTTGGTCAGCTCTAAGCTGTTGCTACTTTTTCTTGAGGCTGCTTGCCGTGGCCATAAGCCTGCGTTTGAAACATTCTTGTTCGACGGGATCCTCAGGCACGAAAAATTCGTCGTCGTCGAGGCTTGCCTCGTCTTCGGAGGGAGGCATATAATTATCGTCCTCTACCTCTCTGTCTGCCGCTCTCTCATGAGGGCTGGCTTCTCCATCCTCCTGCGCTGGATCCTGCTGGAGGGGGTTGTCTTCGGCACTGTCCGGGGTGTTATTGTCTCCGGTGCCAGAATCTCCATCTTTGCTGTGGCAGGATTTAGAGCGGCGCCGCTGACGCCGACGCTTAGGGTGTTTCTTGGAGGGGTCGTCCTCCGTTGTTCCATCGCCATTCCCATCCTTTGGGATGTCCACCATGTAAATGTCGTATGACGAGGTGGCCTTCCAGTGCCCTATAGGCGCTGGTTCTTGGTCGTCTCCTGCATCGTCGTCCATACCGTTGATGTCTTTGGAGTCGAAGTCTAGCATGTCGGTTAAGTCATCGACAGTGGCTACGAAGTGGGTGGTGGGTGGGCTTTGAATTTCTTCATCGTATGCATTCCGACCGTCCTGACCATAATCCGGCCAGGGCTCTCCTGATAAAGAGAGACACTTTAGCGAATTCAGGATGTCGCCAAAGGGCGAGTGCTGAAAGATGTCCGCAGCGGTGAACTCCATGATCGGCGCCCAATC
This sequence comes from Aegilops speltoides, assembly GCA_021437245.1. Taxonomy (NCBI): domain Eukaryota; kingdom Viridiplantae; phylum Streptophyta; class Magnoliopsida; order Poales; family Poaceae; genus Aegilops; species Aegilops speltoides. The sequence goes on along the minus strand of CM038145.1, from coordinate 20,968,447 downwards.
GGATTCGATTGGGAGGGGCGCGGAAGGTTTGGTGTCCGGAGAGGAGTCCGACACCTTGGAGTCACGAGCTTCACAAAGGACAGGGTTGATATTCGGCTCTATCGCCGTAGAGGTAGCAGCCCTCGAGGCGGTGTCCAACCACCCGTCCTCGATCAGCGCAGTCGGCTCCGAGCTAAGGGTCGGAGCCGACACTTGTGCGGCCTCTAGGGCACTGTCCGGCAGCAGAGCTAGATCATGCCCATCGTGACAGTGCGGCGCGCTTGGCTGTGGCTCGAACCCGTCGAAGATCAAGTCTCCGCGGACGTCTGCCGTATAGTTCAAACTTCCAAATCTGACCTGATGGCCAGGGACGTAGCTTTCAATCTGCTCCGGATGGCCGAGCGAGTTGGCCCGCAGTGCAAAGCCGCCGAATACGAAGATCTGTCCGGGGAGAAAAGTCTCACCCTGGACCGCGTCGTTGTTGATGATCGAAGGAGCCATCGGGCCTAAAGTTGACGACACAGAGGAACTCTCAATGAAAGCACCAATGTCGGTGTCAAAACCGGCGGATCTCGGGTAGGGGGTCCCAAACTGTGCGTCTAGGCGGATGGTAACAGGAGACAAGGGACACGATGTTTTTACCCAGGTTCGGGCCCTCTCGGTGGAGGTAAAACCCTACTCCTGCTTGATTAATATTGGTGATATGGGTAGTACAAGAGTAGATCTACCACGAGATCAAAGAGGCTAAACCCTAGAAGCTAGCCTATGGTATGATTATTGTTCGTCCTACGGACTAAAACCCTCCGGTTTATATAGACACCAGAGAGGGCTAGGGTTACACAGAGTCGGTTACAATGGTAGGAGATCTACATATCCGTATCGCCAAGCTTGCCTTTCACACCAAGGAAAGTCCCATCCGGACACGGACGGAGTCTTCAATCTTGTATCTTCATGGCCTAGGAGTCCGACCAACGATGATAGTTCGGCTATCCGGACACCCCTAGTCCAGGACTCCCTCACCACCATAAGTGACAAATTTGGCTAGTTTATGGTTGGTAGACAAGTTGCCACCCAAAGTGACCAAATTAGACCACTTTAGGGTTGGTACACAAGTTTCCCCCACAAAGTGACGTAATTTGGACACATTTTAGGTCATATCAACATAGGAAACAATTTTATATGAAACAATTCATAACTTAGGTGATATCAATGACCAACATAACTTAGGTCATAACAATGATCAACATAAGAAATAATTTTATATGAAACAATTCATAACTTAGGTCATATCAAATCAAAATAGAGATTGATAGTAGATAACTAAATTGTTCCAAGAATTTCAAACACACATCACATAACTTAATTGTTCAAAGCAGTTCAAACACACACACACACACACACACACACACACACACACACACACACACACACACACACACACACACACACACACACACACACACACACACACCAGATAACTTAATTGTTCCAAGCAGTTCAAACACACACCACATAACTTAATTGTTCAAATCACAACATAGTTCCAAGCAGAGATGAGTTCAACATATTCAATGGTTACCACTGGCTGTGAATCCACATACACATATTCAATGGTTTCCACGAGCTCGGCCAGGGGAAATAGAGCGAGGGGGGAGAGTGAGAGTGAGTGAGCGCGAGGGAGACAGAGTGTGGGCCGGATCCGTCTTGACCGGGTCGGGATGGCTCGTGCTCCCTAACGGCCGTCCCCCGCGCGCCGTGAGCCCTGTGGCCGACAAAACCCTGACGGGCGGGCCTCACATGTCATAACCCCACTTGAAACTTAACCATTCGGCCACATGGGTTTTTTGGAACAGCCCGCCACTTTTGTGATAGTTTTGGAAAATTAAAAAAAGCGGTAGTTTTCCGGAACGATAGCCCGTAACGTGGTAGTTTTTTGCTATTCACTCCCTCAAGTCACTTTAGTGTCGAGTCTAAGGAGTCCTGTATGACTCAGATCAACCTCGGATAGGATTTCATGTGAGGGTTTTGAGAGTCACACATGACAGAGAGACTGTGAAGCCTTGTGTGGCATTTTCAGTTTTGGAATATCATGTGAAATGCATTATTGTAGTTTGTTGAGTATGCTTAATTAATTGAATATTTGTATGAGAACTGTGTGTTAATTTAATTTGGTAGCTAGTAAGATGACTTTATTACTAAGATGATATCTCCAGTTTCATCACGTTGTGCCCGTCTTATTAAGGTGGAATATTCTCTTAGTGTAACCCAGATGATAAGTGCCACACGTCAGGTGCGTGGCATTCCGGCTCTAACGTTTTTCATTGTCAATTTTAGTCACACAAGGATGGCAAATTCCAGTGACACACGGCAAGTTTCTGTCAAAGATAAGCCGAAGCACGAAAGTTGTCATACTTGCCATCCTCTCGTAACTAAACTTGTCGTCGAAAACGTTCGGAGTTGTCATATGCTCGCACTTGTGATACTAATCAGGGTCCTAACGCAAATTGATGGTTTCTAATATCCAGGCGACTGCTATGACTCCGACAATTAATTTTAGGCTTTTGTAATATATGTCTATATGGTGTATTTAATGTTAAAAGAAAAATATGGACTATGTTCTGTCTCCTTAGCTTGGTTGTTAGTGATCATAGACCGGTTGCTAGCTTGATTAGGCGGCCGGTCAAGACGCTCCGAGACGATTTGCTGATATATGATTGAGATTAGAGATTTTTGTGATGTGATTCTTTTTAACACAGAAAATATGCAGCGCTCATATACACGCGCATACCCTCACCCTATGAACGCACACATGCACACCCTATCCCTATGAACACCTTCGAAAGATTGAGCCGGCATATCATCTTAAATTTACGAAGTCACCATAGGCATCTCGTTGTCGACGGGGACATCTTCTCCAGATGAATACACATCGCCGGAAATGCTGAAATAAATCCAGCAATAAATACGAGTACCAGGAGTTGAACTGGGAATACCACAGTCCCTCTAACCATCCTTTATTGATTAGACATAATTATGAACTATCCCATTCCTTGAGCACACGTACATACTACATCTGGTAGTTAGTTAATTTGACCCCGTCGCTTTGGTTGGAATAAACCACTAGCCGCTGGTAGTATCAAATCTGATTTATCAGTGGTTAGGAGATAAAATATTAATTTGCTCACTAATCTAATCATCTGGGTTCCAAATTAAAAAAACACAGGCTGCAATACAGCCGTAAGTACGTTCTTGTCTCTTTGATTGTTTTTTTTTTCGGGGGCTCGTCTCTTTGCTTGTCGATTGAACCTATCGAACAACCAGCTAGCACTTGTTTTGAAATGCATTCGGTTAGGATATTTAGAGATCTAGGAGTATACCCTTACTCTTAACTTTTATTTTTGTAATGAAAATGGTTTACATGTTATAGTTCAATGGAGTCTAACAATTATCATTCAGCTTATCAAACTCTCTTCGAAATTTAATAAAGTACTCCCTCTATTCCATAATATAAGAGTGTTTTTTACATCACACTAGTGTCAAAAACGCTCTTATATTATAGAATGGAGGAAGTAACAAATATAGTACGATTATCTAGAAAGCCACGTACAAGCAACGGCCGATAGGAGATCGATCGAGACACATCAATTTGTGTGTCGAGCAATGCACACATGCACTCACGCATGCATGCATTTTGTTGTGATCGAGCTAGAGGGCGGGGACCCTGCGGCGAACGGCCGGCAGTCCGGCCGGTCCCGCGCGCCAACCGATGACTGGCAGTCCGCCGTCCGTCCGGCCGATCGAACGCCGGCACGCGCGCACATGGAGGCACATGGAGGCTATCTACAACCACCTCTACATAGACCGGTCGACCTCCGCGATCGACCTCCATGTCCGTGTCATGCATGGATGAAGATGAAAGATCTTGGCAACCTGCGCATCTCATTATTCTACGACTCCACATGTACGTGCATGTCGAGTCCACATTATCGATCGACATCGACTACCTGACTACTCAGTACGCAGATGGTTACCTGACTACTCATCGGAGCGGCAAATCGCCGCGCGCTAATGATCGTCTAATCATATGATTACTTTTATATTTAACTCATGTACAGTGATAGGCATCATCATTGCCCACCAGAAGATTCCTCTGTGTAAATGCACACCTGAATTATTAATCACACATTGCAATCGGAACCAAACGCTAACCTTACCATGTTGATATTTTCTTATTTTTATTCATTTACTAATAACATTTTATGTATGCATCATTTGCAGCAGATCATGCATGTGGCAAGTGGCCCACGAAGCTACCTCAGTCTGTTGTCTGGTCCCTACTTATAGTTCAATCTCTCTCACGCATACGTACATCGCAAATTGGGCATCCTATGGCCCTACCGAAATCAAGGTTTCTGGAACCTTTCTCCCTTCATCAGATGGATTACCTACCTTTGGTCTCTGGTACCAGAAAAAACTACCAACTGCCACACAGAGTACCTACCGGTCCGATCTCACCTGCAGCCTGCCTCTTCTTTAATTGTAGTATCATGCACTGACCGGTACCATCATTATGGAAACCGTTGTCTCTGATGTTTACATGTGAAATCGATCGAATCGATCATATAAAGAGCGTGTCAGACGACAAATTATCAGAGGGACGCCACTAGTACTAATTATATAGCTAGAAGCCATTGTCTGATTGGAGAAATACCATATTCTATATAAAGAAGTGAGATAGTATATGTTGCTGCCGGCCTTTTTCAAATCCCAAGTAGGATATAAATTGAAAGATATATAGTATGGTGTGTATGTACAGTGACACTGGACAAAATCAAAGTTGACTCGTCACCAACTACTGAAGAAGAAGAAGAGCAAAGAAGGACAATAACATGCACACATGCATACACTTGCATGTCTGTGGTACTATACACAGTAGATAAATCTCACAACTTGCAAGAAATTAATAGATAGAGTCACCGGCTACCATAGCAAGTTGCAATATTTTTCCTTTTCTAATACCCCCTGGTTAGATTAAGAAATGGTTTTGGTGGATATACGGTGCAATCTAGTCTGCATCCGCCGGCCCACACGTACGCTGAACAGCTTTATAGATCGAGCGAAGCCGGCCCATGAGGTGCGGGTCCAAGCCATCTGATGATGCATGTTCCCCTCCTAGATACTCCCTCCGTCTAGGTATGTAAGTCATCTTACGAAACCAAATAATCCCAAAACTCTTAGGCGCGGTACATTAACTCTCATCTCGTTTCTTGTTTCGTGACATATCAACCAATAAGAGATGTGGGTCATGCATGCTTTAAATGATTTGAGACTACCAAACACGACATGCATTGGTTAGTTTGTTGCATGCATTATTATTAATTAGCAAGAACACATTAAGTTCTCTCGTTTTCCCCTTCACCTTGGTCATGGTGCGCAACGTAAGATGACTTACACACCTAGACGGAGGAAGTACTGTATTTCTTATGGTGACGCATGCATGCATGCATGCATGCAAGTTCTATGCATCTCCATCGCTGAAGGAGTTTTTACTTTATACTCCCTCCGTTCTAAAATAATTGTCTTTCTAGACATCTCAAATGGACTACAACATACGGATGTATGTAGACATGTTTTAGAGTGTAGATTCACTCATTTTGCTCCGTATGTAGTCACTTGTTGAAATCTCTAGAAAGACAGTCTTTCTAGAGATTTCAACAAGTGACTACATACGGATGTATATAGACATATTCTATTGTGTAGATTCACTCATTTTGCTTCGTATGTAGTCACTTGTTGATATCCTTAGAAAGACAAATATTTAGGAACGGAAGGAGTATTTAGGAACGGAGGGAGTACATACATTGTACATGCATGTTCGGATAGACATGCATGCATGCATTCCTGTGGAAATAAATGGAACATTACGGACACACATTACCGAAAGAGATAAATGGTTGTTGTAGTAGTAGTACAAGCTAAATGTCCAACCTAATGTAAAGAAAACACTAAATGTCTAATCTCTCCCTTCGTCAACCACTGCCATACATATTGGTTACGCGAATTGAACGTCAGATGGGTAGATTCCTTGTTGTGGAACCAACCAAATAGGGTTTAAGTCTCAGACTTATCATTGGTGATCAATTTTTCTTCATTTATTTCAACGCTTTCGGTGATGTGCGTTCAGTAGGAGGAGACGTTCACGTTGATTACGAAGGCGTCTGTGGCGACTTCGTCGATCTGGAGATGATGTGCCGGCTCACCTTTTCGTGGGTGCTTATAGAGATAGGGTGCGTGTGAGTGTGTTCATAGAGGGTAAGTGTGTGTGCATTTTTATGAGCTTCTGGTGTAAAAAATATTGGTTACGTACTAGTGGAGGATATAATTATTTGTTTGACGCGTTTCGATCGGTAATGATCGATGTTAGAGATGATCAAGTCAAGGCAACGTCAACGACTGGATCGAGGCAACCTGCAGTTGCTGCCCCTACGCCTCTATAAGTGGAGTTTATACTCCCGCGTCTCAAAATTATTGTCTTAGATTTGTTTTGATATGGATGTATCTAATCCTAAAAAGTGATTTGATACATCGGTATTTAGATAAATTTATGACAATAATTTTGAGAAGGAGGGAGTACTTTTGACTGACTAAAATGGGAGAGAGAGAGAGAGATGATATGCAGGGCGTCAAGTGTGTTTCTCCTGGTTGAAAAGGCGTTGGTCCGTCGGTACGTGGTCTCACCCGAACCGTAAGCGTATGCGTCACTCACTCGCTCAAGCGATGCATGTACTCCCTTCATTTTTAAATGTAAGTCTTTATAAAGATTTCACTATGAACCACATACGGATGTATATAGGTATATATTAAGAGTAGATTTATTCATTTTTCTTCGTATGTAGTTCACCTAGCGAAATTTCTAAAAAGATTTACATTTAGAAACGGAGGAAGTAGTATATAGTCTTGGTCGCCGGTAAATATTTGGAGAGCTAGCTAAGCAAAGCATAATTATCATGGACATGCATGTCCATGCATGCGTCGGTTAATGCATGTGCTTAATTACAGGTCGGTTAGGCGTGCCCACACGACGGACGGCGACGCCGGACCAGCCACCGGCCGCTAGTTTTATGTGCAAACGCTCAGGTATACGACGTACACGTACGTACGCGTGGAACGATATGTGCATGCATGTACTGTACGTCCACGTATAGATCGCTAACACCGGCCCCTGGCAGGTGGGCCCACGCGAGTCTTGCATGTCGGATGGCTCGTCGTCGGTGCACGTGATTAGTAAGCGTACGTACGCGCGGCTGGTCCGAGAACGGCGCGCGGTCGGCCGCTGCGCCGGACGAACGTACTTCTCCGGCCGCCGGCCCACGTCAGATCAACGTGCGTATGTGCATGCGTACCATCGACGGTTTGCATGCACGCATGTAGCTCGTTTTTGCACTACATTTTCGACGGTCCAATCCTTCTGTGCGCTTTTCTGTATGGGTAGTTCCAACGAAGCCAAGTACTTCCTCCGTCCGAAAATACTTATGATTGAAATAGATATATCTAGATGTATTTTAGTTATAGATGCATCCATTTTTATTCATTTTGATGACAAGTATTTCCAGACGGAGGAAGTAGCATTGAGCCAGCACGGTCCACGGACATACCCCAAGGCAATATTCCTAGGCATGATAGCTTGTATGCTGTTGACGCTCAAAAATGGCATGATCGCAAAGAGTGACTTGAGTCTATAATGAAATGAGGTTAAAATTATGAGTTTATGTCACCATTTTATGGCCCTCGTCAAGATGATAGAAATAAATATGAAGATGGACCAGTGCAAAAGATATGATAATTTCGGAGATACCCGTGTTGACAGCTGATTAAAGAATGGCATGAAACCTAATTAAGAAACCTCGGAGGAAAAAGTTACAACTGCAAAGTTCTTCGTCTCGTCGAAACGGACGATTTTTATATAAAAATCGTCCCCATCCGAGGTCGTATGCAAAAGTTATAGCCAAAACCGTGCGCTGCAGCAATGTTTGGCCGGATCATCCTGGCCGGGGTCCGGATCATCCGGCACCAAGACTACAGAAGGTTGGCGATGAAGCCGGATGATCTGGGTCCAGTTCCGGATGATCCGGATGGAGGCCGGACAGTCCGGGTAGAGGTCCTGACGTCCGGACAAGTTTTTCTACTGCAGACTTTAGAAAACGGCCCGAAACACCATCAAGATGGCCTCAAATCGAAAAGTGTTCAACATGAAAGTTGTGCGTCTCGTCGAGAAGGTTGATTATGATATAAAAAACGTCCAAATCCAAGGTCGTATGCAGATTCTAGAGCCAAAACAGTAAGCTGCTGTCAGAAAACTGGGCTAGGCCGGATCATCCGGGCCTAGAGCCGGACATCCGGGCCGGAAGTCGTGAGAAGTCCGAATTTGGCTAGATTTAGATGATTTGGACGACAAGGCAAGTCCTTTTCTTGTACGGGAAGTCCGTCCGCCTCTTATATATACAAGAAGTGATGGCCGATTGATCAACACACAATCGAACAATCATCTACCACTTTTTATCTTTTATCTTTTCTCCTTAACCCTTGTTCTTCTTCTTCCTCGTTCTTCGTTCGTTCTTCGTTTGCAGGACGGAGAACCTCGAGGCCCTAGGGGCGATCAGGTCGACCTAGGGCAACCCATAGCCGCTACACGCCCTGATGGGGTCCCTCCCGGGCATGTGGGGTTTCGGGTCTACAAAAACGCCCACCGGATTGCTTGCGTACCACGCTTTCAGACGGGTCTCCTTCGACGTGAGCTGCGGTGCATCACCCTCGACGTTGGAGGTACACGGTGACGTGTTCGTGTGTGAACACACTTTTTGGCGACTCCACTGGGGATGAAGCTTTGAACGGTCTCCGGCCTGTTCTTATTACGAAGAGATCTTCATCTAGGGTTTGCAATCTACAAACGTAATATGAATACCCAATTCACACATGTAGATGAATATAATGCATATGTTGTTGCTGGATCACCTAATGAGTATAATGTATCAGCTAGCCCTAGTTTTATTAATCATGCATTTAATTATGCGCAAGAGCCGATGCAAAATAATCTTCATGCTTCAAATTCTTATGATTTTTGCAACGTACAACATATGTATCCTAACTCTCATGCATCGGCAACCCCACAAATCCATATGCCGATGAACAACATGATGAGTTTGGTTAATCAATTTGAAACACCTCATGTTAAACTTCCCAATAGCACACAAGAAAGTGTTTCACTCTTTTATTCATCGGCAACTAAATTTGCAATATGTAAATCCAATATTGCCGATGGATGGGAGAATTGGCCATGCTACTACTAGATATTCGGCCAGTTACTCTCAACCGTCATATCTTACACCTCATGTTAGTAATTTTTCGGCACCGTATACAACTGTAGATGCTCATAATTCGATTCCGCACCTTCATGGTCATAGCCGAATAAGTGAAAATTTTCCAGAAGTTCACATGACATCATCTAATATTGTAGCATATGATGCATCCTCTACGCAATTGCATAATTTCGGCAACACCTCATTGCCGAAATAATCTGAAAGTATTGCGGAGCAATCCCTTCCAGAAGCGATTGTGGCTGCATTAAAAAAGAGCTTGACACAAAACAAGAGAACTAATGCTCTTTGCCTTGAACAATATAAAAAGGGGTTGTTTCCTGATTATGCTGCAATAAAGGCTAGAGTTTTGCAGGAAGATGAAACTTCATCAATTGGTAGTATTGGTGAGAGAGCATATGGTTATACAGAAGTGCATACACCTCCACCTAGTACCGCAGCATATTATACACCCCCTACACAATTGCAAAATTTCGGTAACACTGACACTTCATTGCCGAAAGATCCTAAAAGCATTGGGGGGCAAACTAATCTAGAGCGGGCTGAAATTGAGATGGGAGTTAAAGCTTTGCGCGATAGGGTGGAAGTACTTCGCCAAGATAGAATTGATAGGGAATTAGCTCAAAGAAAAGAAGCCTTGCCAATTGATATAACCGGTGAAAAGAATGATGATTCGGAAACTAAAAGTGCTTTGGTTGAAAAAGCCGAATCAAGTAGTATATATTCCAAATCCATCAAATCCAAAGAGGCAAACATTGTTGAGAAAGGGCATGGAAAGTATAGCAAGACAGCCATACTTGATTTTTCTGAAGTTAATGGAACCTACTTCCTGCCCTATGAGTTTCGTGCCCTAGAAATTGACGAGCTTCAAGAACAAGAACAAGTAGCCGAAGAAAGTTTGGTGGACAAATATCTTCAAACTAATGATGCACGAAATCAAGAAAAAGATGATGACAAGGCGTTGTGGAGCTATCCGAAGGCGGAGCAAGATATTCTTCAAATCACACCACCATTACGCTCTCTCAACATGTTTGAAGAGGTATGTTTAGCAAGTAATTTACCTATTTTCAGATTTGGTCAGAACTTTATTGTTGATGCATCTATTAGAAAAATCCTCATAAGTAATTTTCAAAGACCAATGAAGAAGGGTAATTTACTTGTTAGCAATAAAATTGTTGCGGAACATATCGGTCAACCCATTGCACCATTTATAAAGATTGATAATGACTTATTGTTGTGGCCAAAGCTTTCCCCATTGCTTTATCTAAAGTTCATATCTAGTTGGGTAGCTTTGCTTATTTCTTACTTGGCTTGCACTTGGTCTCAATTGAGACATGTGTGTTCCAAATATTTTCGTTTCAGAAGTTTAAAGCCAAGGTTAATTTCTTTTGAGAAATCTGATGCTAATATAATATCTTATCCAAAGACACCGGAGAAGGAGTGGAAAACACAATGTATAGTCAAATGGGGAGATTCCAAATCTGAACCATTCGTTTGCTTATCTCCAAAGCCGTTCACACAGCAAGATCGTCTAGAAAACAAGAAGTATACCTTCAATTCAAACATGTGTGATCAAATATTTGATTTGTTGCTGAAAAATAATTACATTACAATTCTTGATCTCCATGTTAAGCCATCAATCCAAGGACGAACGTATTGTAAGTTGCATGATTCGTCCAAGCATAATTTTGAGGATTGCAACATGTTTCATCAAATAGTTAAATCGGCCATTGAAAAAGGACGATTGAAGTTTGTTGAAACACCAAGAGATGACCAGTCTATTCCGATTGGTCCCGATGGAAAAAAGTTTTTGCATCGGCTGCTTCAAGCCGATCCATTTAAACAGAATGTAAAAGCTGCAGGTGATGGATCAAGCTTTCAAGTAAAGAAGTTGTTGAAGAGCATAACAAACATAATCTTGAGGGCGAGAATTCCATCGAAGCTACAATGGAGACGCCAAGGACTGGGGGGCAGCAAGTAAATCCAATGATCAATGAAAACAAACCAAAAGAAAACAAAGGCCGAAATAAGCGCAAGTGTAAGAGATCAAAAATCACCTTCGCTGAACTATTGGATAAATATCAAAAGAAGAGTGAAGAGAATAATGCTTATTGGCCAAATCATGCAAAGAAACCAAGATCACCCCCAAGGCGCAAATATGAGGATTGGTATTGGCAAAGTGATAATTTTAATGCAACATATTCATATCCTTATTTTGGGCGCTAATGCCAATGTCGTGGATGCCTCCCTATGCTCATGTAGATTCATATCCATCATGGGACAGGTATGATACAAGGGCACGTTCTCCATCTTATTTTAGACCATCTCACCAATTTTATGCAGCTCCTCAAAAAACAACATTTGAACAATCACATGTTAAAGACCGTTTCAATCATAAGGAATCGGTCCGGAGCTCAAGGAAGAAGAAAGAGGTAGTCAAGCAAGTTTACCGTGTTAAAAGAGATGGTTGTAAGAGTGTCACTTCAGATTTGATCTAAAATGAAAAAGAGCCAATGAAAGTGTTGACATTGGCTACTAAAGGCAATGAGATGAAGCAACCAATTATTGAGAGACAAAGTGCCAAATCTGAAGAAAAGAAGTCGAGAGTGCACAAGGCCAAGAAAGAATTGCCATTGGTCAAAACAGAATCACAGCCGAGATGCCCACTCGACTTATCATATTGGCAAAAGAAGAAATTACAAAATCTTAGTGCACAAGAGCCGAAAAAGAAGAACATGGCATGGGTTCCCAAGAAGATCAATCAAGACAAAAATGATGTGCATGCTTCTGTTGCAACAAGTACAATAAAAGTGAAGAAGGAAAATAATGAAAGCAACAAACAATTAAGCTGAAGGTGCGCATCACAACATAAAAATCTTCGGTTAGCACATCATCCATTTTCTTCAACCATGCCATTGATGCCTTTGCCATGGAATTCATCCCCAGGTATGATCAATTACCCTCCATGGATTTATTTTGATCTATGGATACAACATAATTTTCTATATCATGAGAGGGTATTACCAAATTACCATACATTTGGTTAGTTACATTGTTGCTAATACAAAGGGGCCGAAATATTTTATTCCTATTTTATTTGTTTATTTCGGCTATACATACTTTGGTGGGTGAATTCTACATGGACCTCATGTTAATGGCCGATATTTATCTATCGCCCTAAGAATATGTCAAAGCATGGCCGGTGTAGTATCCTAACATCGTCCTCGGGGGCGTTGCACACCAGTCCACCGTGGCAGCCCTGGCCCAAGCACCAGCAGTCTGGCGCCTCGTGCTAGGCGCCACACATGTAAAGTGCAGCGCCCAGCCCGTAGGCACCACACTTGTAAAATGCAGCGCCTAGCGCATAGGCGCTGCACTGTGACTTATCCAGCCACTTGGCTGGCCCCCCTCCCCCACCCCCACACCACACACTCTCCCACTCTCCTCCCCGAGCTTTGCCCCCTCTCCCACTCTCTCCCCTCTCAAATCCTCTCCCAAATCTTGCAAATTTGAAGAATTTGTCCGTGGATTTCGAAGTCAAACCCTCCCTCAAGGTAATATTCTCCGATCCCCTTGTTTTGGTCCAAGTAAAGTTCCCATTGCTCATTTGCTGCTAGTTTGGGAAACCCTAGTTTTGTTTGGATCTAGAGATTTGCATGGAAATGTGAGATGTTTGTTTGCCAATTTCTATGGTTAGGCTTTGTTAGTATGCTAGGGTTATTCTTATGGGTGTTCTTATGTTGGTGCTAGGGTTAGGTTTAGGGCTAGGGTTATGGTTATGGTTAGGGTTAGGGTTGTTGTTTGATATATATATTAGGGTTTCTATTCCGTGTTAATCCTTGTATTAGTACTCATGGAAGCAATGTTACCTTGTGTTATTGGAATGCTTATAGGGATGGGAAGAACATGTGTGTTTGTTCATCATGGGGACAAGGACGCCTTTTTGAAAGGCAATGTAGAACCGGAGTCGGATGAGGTTGACATGGTGTTTGATAGTAGTCCTAGCTATGCGGAGCTCTTGCAACAAGTTAGTGAAGATCTGAATTGGACGGACCCTAGTGATATCATAGAGTTGGACGGAAGGCATAATGTTGGTTTTGGAATGCACATCCGTTGGAAGACAATGCGTGTCAACTCGGAGCAACGTTGGGTTGCATACAAGGAGACGGTGGCAGAATCACTAGACAAGGCTCTTGAGTTATTTGCAACGAAGAAGGTTGATTCAAGTTTCCATTTGGACTTGAACCGGAACCCCTCCCCTTTGGTTGCTAGTAGCCCCACACCCTTGAAGCGAGATGAAATTGTTGAACCTCTTTTGACCCAAGAAGTGAGGCCAACATTGAGCCCGTTTACAAACAACCAAGATGAAGCTTTGCAAGAGGACAATGATGAGTATGCGGACGATGACAATGAAGTTGATCTCCATGACAACAATGTGTGTGATCTCGACAAATATCACTTGCAAGAGACAATGGACCCTTCCATCCCTTTTTCCCGTGCATATGCATTGGACTCGGATGACGATGGTCCCGATGAACAAGTTGATGCGGAGGGGTTCACGGTGAAGGAGGCCGAAGCTTTCGAGAAGGTATTTGGTCGGGATCATCGGACTACATTGTTCAAGGATGTTAGTCTCGCGGATGAAGCCGTGGTAGATGGTGGCCAATGTGTACCTCTTGGGGTTAGGCCAAGCTCTTATCGTGATTTGGGAGACGACAAGAACCGCATTGCTAAAGGTTCTAAGTTCGACACCTTGGAATTGAAGATGTGGCTCGACAACTACTCGGTTACGCATTATCGTCCACATAAGGTGGTGCACTCGGACGTCAAAGTGCGCTACACGGTTGCATGTGCATGTGAAGATGAAATATGTCCATGGATTGTGCGTGCAAGACCATGGAAAGGAGGTCCCACTTGGCACGTAGTGAGTTGTTTGCCAACTCACATGTGCCAAGGCAAAAGGGTGGATGGCAAGATTGTGTCCCAAAACCACAAACAACTCATGTCCGAGTTCATCGCTTACAGGCTCTCCAACTCAATATCCACACTTCCAACAATGAGCGTCCAACATGTCATTGACCTTGTGAAAGCCATCTTTCACTACAAGGTGAAGTACGACAAGGCATGGAAGGCGAAGCAAGCCGCATTTAAGATGTTGTATGGTACTTGGAAGGAAGCATACAACCGAATCCCTAGATTGTTGTTAGCCATGGCCGCGACAAACCCGGGCATGGTTCATGTGGTCGAGCCTCATGGGCACCAAACAACGGTTCATGAAGGAAGGAAAGTCAAAGTATTTGGCCATGCTTTTTGGGCGTTCGAGCAATGTGTGAGGGATTTCGAACATGGTAGGCTGGTCATCGCAATTGATGGCACGTTCTTGACCGAACAATACAAGGGCACCTTGTTGGTTGCGATAGCAAGTGATGCCAATAACTGGGTGTTGCCATTGGCATTTGCTTTGGTTGAGGTGAAAAACAATGACAACTAGTAGTGGTTTCTGCATCTAGTGAGGACGAAGGTGTTACCCGCTCAAAGGGAAATTTGTGTCATATCGGATCGGCATCAAGGAATTCTTAACGCGGTGGAGATTGACATTCCAGGGCATGCTCCGTTGCACCATCGATGGTGCATGAGGCACTTTTGTTCGAACTTCTATAGGGCATGTGGCCTTAAGGAGTTGGCCGATGATCTTCAAGATTGTTGTCTTGCTTTCTCCGAGAAGCGCTTCGCCACTTTGTACCACAAATTGCTCGCACACAAAAAACTTGATGCAGGGGGTCAAGACTTTCTCAATAGGCACATTCAATACCGGAACAAGTGGGCACGTGCCTTTGATGAAGATGGCCGGAGATACGGTCAAATGACAAGCAATATGGTGGAATGCTTCAATAGGGTGCTCAAAGGTGCACGTGGATTACCCGTGACGGTGATAGTTCAATACACATTTGACAAGATGAATGCGTACTTTGTAAAGTACTCGATTGAAACCGATGCACAAATACCGGGTGAGAACCCACGGAAGTACAAGTACAAGTTCCCACCCAAAGTTGATGAATGGTTGGTATTTCAATCACGGAAGGCGGACTCAGAAGAAGCTATATTATATGACAACGAAGAGTGGAAGTACGAAGTGAAAGAGCCAGGAGGAACCACAAACGATGGCCGGCAAGATGGAGGTCGGGCTTTCAAGGTGTCGTTAACACAATGTGATTGCACTTGCGGGAGGCCGTTGTTGCTTCATCTCCCATGCTCACACTTGTATACCGCCGGTCGCGTTAGGAATGTGGACATCAATCACCCACGCACCATGAGGGAGTCCGAGTTCTCAATCATGACGGTCAAGAAAACTTGGGCTCCCTGCTTTCACCCATACTTTGACCAATCACAATGGCCGAAGTATCATGGAGTTCAACTATGGCCGGATCCGGAGTTGAAGGTTGTTAAACGGGGTAGACGTCAGACAAAGCGTCTTAGAGGAGACATGGACGGATGGGGCCATGGTGGCCGCCGCGAAGCGGGCAACGACCAATTCCAAGAGCCTCGTGAGAGCTCCCGTTGTGGGGAGTGCAAAGGTCATGGCCACAACAAAAGAAAATGTACGAAACCAAGGAAAAGGTCCAAGACAAATGATGCAAGCACAAGCCAACAAGGAGCTACACAAGGGAGCCAACCAAGTGGTAGCCAACAAGTGCGAAGCCAACCAAGAGGTAGCCAACAAAAGCGAAGGCAACCTAGTGGTAGCCAACAAGTGCCAAGGCAACCAAGTGGTAGCCAACCTAGTGGTAGCCAACAAGTGCCAAGGCAACCAAGTGGTAGCCAACCTAGTGGTAGCCAACAAGTGCCAAGCCAACCAAGTGGTAGCCAACAAGTGCCAAGCCAACCAAGTGTTAGCCAAAGAGGATCTAGGCAACAAAGAGGTCGGCAACTAGGACTTACAAGAGGCCGTGGTGGTGGTAGTGGCCGTGGTGGTGGTGGTAGAGCTCGTGGTGGTGGTCTAGGCCGTGGTGGTGGCAATGGCCGTGGTGGTGGTCTAGGTCTGTAACTTTTCCTTCGTTCTGTTGCTCCTTGTTGCTCCAGTTTTGCATCATAGATAGTTGCATCACAGAATAAGCATTACTAAGAGATTTAAGTTAAACATTACCACCAACATAGAGTTCAACACATAGAGTGACCATCACGACAAGTTCGACATTACCACCAACATAGAGTTCAACACATAGAGTGACCATCACGACAAGTTCGACATTACCACCAACATAGAGTTCAACACATAGAATGACCATCACGACAAGTTCGACATTATCACCAACATAGCTACCATTACTACCATTACTAAAAGAGAACAACGACTAGTTCCTTCCGCGCTTGCTGGCTCCTCCCCCTCTCTTGGTGGGTATCTTCTTCTCCTTCCTAGGAAGACGAACCCGCTCCGGCTCTGGCTCCAGTTCCTCCACGTCATCCACATCGTCATCCACATCGTCATCCAAATAGTCGTCCAAAGCCGCCATCCGCGAGGTGCCAACCGTCCTTTTGCCTCTTTGGGTGAAGTCCTCAGGTGTGTATTTCTTGATTCCCTTCCTAGGATATAACTCGTATGCAGACCGAACCTTGTAGGTCCCCAAGGTCATATCATCAGGAACCTATGCATCCACAAAAGATATGGAAAGACTGTGTGTGAGAATATAGTTAGCAATGCATCAACAATTGGATATATAACCTCAGGCCATACCTCTTGGGTGAGCACACCAACATCTTGGGTGACCACACCCACATCCTCATCGTCCAAAGGATTAGCATGGCCAGAAGTTGGATCTGATGGTGTCGCCGACCTAGAACGTTCTGGTGTTACATACTCGGGGTCACGACAACCGAAAAGGTTTGACAACCGCCTTAACTTTTGGCCCTGGCGCTGCAACATGAACAAGTGAATGAGACATCGAACGTAGCAACACATGTTAAGTGCTAGTTTGAAGGAGATGTGAACCTTAATGAATGCTCGAAGTGCACCTTCCCCATCGCTTTTGCCAGCCGGGGTTGTTTCCAGAATAGTGTCGTTCTCATCAGCCGCTTTCTTGATCTGGGCACGCTATGAACAGAAACGGTATTAACGTGTTAGGCAAGTGAAGATGTGAATATTGTGAATTGAAAAGCAAAAAGGGCACATACCACAAAGTTCATCATTGGCCCCGCAGGGATCACTGAGTTGCCTTTCCTGACTAATGCGTTGTACCGGTGCTGGGCTACCTCATCAAAGACGGTGGGTTCTTCCAAAATCTTATCATAATACGCCGGCTTGCATACCTCCACACGGGTGACGCCTAGAAACCATGTGAGATAGTTGTTGAACGCAATCGGGAAGTGCTCACGAAGCTTGGCTCATTTTCCAGCCCTAGCTTGCTCCACAGCAAGCGCCCACTGTATGACATACTTGTTGTGATGCTTGGCCCAATCCTTGATCTTCCGCTGCTTTTTCCTATCCAACCTGCAAGTTAGAAACATAATATTAGCATCATCAAAACCGCCGAGAAGCTGCTAATTGCTCAAGGTTGATTATATCTTACGCGTGTAGCACTATATCCGTGTCCTCCAACTCCGGCGGGTGTGGCATGAACAAACCAAACTGACGGTACACCCGATGTGGCATGTGAAGCTCAACCGCCCAGTTGCATATGAGTGGACACCACATATGCCAGAGATCCCTATCCCTAGTGCACATCGGATTCAGCCTGAACTCAATAGGGTTCCCCAAACTCTCTCCTTTTCCATACGGTTCCCATTCAACCTACAAAATTGGATAGAATGCAAAATTGTATCGAGTTACGATGGAAGCATGATAATAACTTATGCAATGTCAATTCACCTACTCAGGCGTGATCGCGTCCATCTCGCTCCTGTACAGCTTGTACATGACCAAGGGATCATCCGTCATCTCATTTAACACATCCCACTTGTAAGCCCAAGTGGGGAGCCGTAGTGGGTCGTCTTTCTCGTCCCAATCCTCGAACTTCACGGTCTTCGGTCGTCCAACCGACAAACGCTCCCAGCTCCATATGGAAAGTGCGAGCAAACAACCACCAATACCTCCAGATAGCCTACAACAGGCTTCGTCCAACTGCACATAAAAGAGAACATGGTTGTGTTGGAAATATGCCCTAGAGGCAATAATAAAAGGATTATTATATTTCAATGTTCATGATAATTGTCTTTTGTTCATGCTATAAATGTATTATCCGGAAATCGTAATACACGTGTGAACACTTAGACCCAATGAGTCCCTAGTGAGCCTCTAGTTGACTAGCTCGTTGTGATCAATAGATAGTCATGGTTTCCTGACTATGGACATTGGATGTCGTTGATAACGGGATCACATCATTAGGAGAATGATGTGATGGACAAGACCCAATCATAAGCATAGCATAAAAGATCGGATAGTTCGTTTGCTAGAAGCTTTGCCAATGTCAAGTATCTATTCCTTCGACCATGAGATCGTGTAACTCCGGTTACCGTAGGAGTGCCTTGGGTGTATCAAACGTCACAACGAATCGGGTGACTATAAAGGTGCATTACAGGTATCTCCGAAAGTATCTGCGGGTTGACACGGATCGAGATCGGATTTGTCACTCCGTATGACGGAGAGGTATCTCTGGGCCCACTCGGTAATGCATCATCATAATGAGCTCAATGTGACCAAGGTGTTGTACGGGATCATGCATTGCGGAACGAGTAAAGTGACTTGCCGTAACGAGACCGAACAAGGTATTGGGATACCGACGATCGGGTCTCGCAAGTAACGCATCGATTGACAAAGGGAATTGCATACGAGGTTTGATCGAATCCTCGACATCGTGGTTCAACCGATGAAATCATCGAGGAGCATGTGGAGCCAACATGGATATCCGCACCCGCTGTTGGTTATTGCCCGAGAGTCGTCTCGGTCATGTCTGCGTGTCTCCCGAACCCGTAGGGTCTACACACTTAAGGTTCGGTGGCGCTAGGGTTTGTAGGAAGTCAAGTATGTGACCACCGAATGTTGTTCGAGTCCGGATGAGATCCGGACGTCACGAGGAGTTCGGAAGGGTCCGGAGGTAAAGAATAATATATAGGAAGTGGTGTTTCGCCATCGGGAAAGTTTGGGGTTTCGGTAAAATCTGGGACCACCGGAAGGGTCCTGGGTCCACCGGTGGGGCCACCTATCCGGAGGGCCCCATGGGCCGAGGGGAAGGAACCAGCCCACAGGGGCTGGTGCGCCCCTAGGCCCACCCTGCGCCTAGGGTTGAAACCCTAGGGGTGGCGCCCACCGGCTTGGGGGCACTCCACCCCTTGGCCGCCGCCCCGGAGATTGGATCTCGGGGCCGCCACTGGGGCCTATATAAAGGGGGAGGAGGGGGCTGCTGTACACAACTCCCAAGGCGCAGCCCTCCCTCCCAACACATCTCCTCCTCCGTAGAGCTCAAGCCACAGCCGAGTATCTTGCTTCTCCACCATCATCACGCCGTCGTCTGCCGGTGGAGCTGTCTTCCTCAACCTCTCCTTCCCCTTGCTGGATCAAGAAGGAGGAGACGTCGATCATCCCGTCGTGTGTTGAGCGCGAGGTGCTGTCCGTTCAGCACTTGGCATCGGTGATCTGAATCACGTTCGAGTACGACTCCATCATCACCTTGCAAGCTTCCGCACGCGATCTACAAGTGGTATGTAGATGTCATCTCTCTCCGTTACTCGTTGCTTAGATGAACTCATAGATGGATCTTGGTGAAGCCGTGGAAAAATTTTAATTTTCTAACGTTCCCCAACAAAGGCATCATGAGCTAGGTCTATGCGTAGTTCTCTAATGCACGAGTAGAACACAAATTTGTTGTGGGCGTTGATCTTGTCATCTTACTTGCCTCTACTAGTCTTTTCTCGCTCAACGGTATTGTGGGATGAAGCGGCCGGACCAACCTTACACGTGCGCTTCGTGAGACCGGTTCCACCGATGACATGCACTAGTTGCATAAGGTGGCTGGCGGGTGTCTGCTCTCCCACTTTAGTTGGAGCGGATTCGATGAACATGGTCCTTATGAAGGGTAAATAGAAGTTGACAAAATCACGTTGTGGTGATTCGAGGTAAGAAAACGTTTTGCTAGAACCCAATCGCAGCCACGTAAAAGATGCAAACAACAACTAGAGGACGCCTAACTTGTTTTTGCAGCGATTGATCATGTGATGTGATATGGCCGAAGTTGTGATGAATGTTGAATTGTGATGTATGAGATCATGTTCTTGTAATAGGATTCACGACTTGCATGTCGATGAGTATGACAACCGGCAGGAGCCATAGGAGTTGTCTTTATTTTTTGTATGACCTGCGTGTCATTGAAGAACGCCATGTAAACTACTTTACTTCATTACTAAACGCGTTAGTCATAGAAGTAGAAGTAGTCGTTGGCGTGACAACTTCATGAAGACACGATGATGGAGATCATGATGATGGAGATCATGGTGTCAAGCCGGTGACAAGATGATCATGGAGCCCCGAAGATGGAGATCAATGGAGCTTGATGATATTGGCCATATCATGTCACAACTATATAATTGCATGTGATGTTTATTATGTTTATGCATCTTGTTTACTTAGGACGACGGTAGTAAATAAGATGATCCCTTATAAATTTCAAGAAGTGTTCTCCCCTAACTGTGCACCGTTGCTACAGTTCGTCGTTTCTAAGCACCACGTGATGATCGGTGTGATGGATCCTTACGCTCACATACAACGGTGTAAGACAGTTTTACACAAATAAAACACTTAGGGTTAACTTGACGAGCCTAGCATGTGCGGACATGGCCTCGAACACGGAGACCGAAAGGTCGAACACGAGTCGTATGGAAGATACGATCAACATGAAGATGTTCATCGACGATGACTAGTCCGTCTCACGTGATGATCGGACACGGGCTAGTCGACTCGGATCGTGTAACACTTAGATGACTAGAGGATGTCTAATCTAAGTGGGAGTTCATAATTTTGATTAAGAACTTTATTATCATGAACTTAGTCTAAAACCTTTGCAAATATGTCTTGTAGATCAATGGCCAACGCTAATGTCAACATGAACTTCAACGCTCCTAGAGAAAACCAAGCTGAAAGATGATGGCAGCAACTATACGGATCGGGTCCGAACCCGAGGATCATCCTCATAGCTGCCAGAAGCAATATGTCCTAGAAGGACCGCTAGGTGCCGCTCCGTCCCGAGAACCAAGACGTTATGAACGCTTGGCAAACTCGCTGATGATTACTCCCTCGTTCAAGGCGGCATGCTCTACAGCTTAGAACCGGGCTCCAAAAGCGTTTTGAGCATCACGGAGCATATGAGATGTTCAAGAGCTGAAACTAGTTTTCCAAGCTCATGCCCGGTCGAGAGATATGATGTCTCCGACAAGTTCTACAGCTTGTAAGATGGAGGAGAACAGTTCACAAGGAGCACATCCTCAAGATGTCCAGGTTGCACGCCGTATGACCCAGCTTGAACATTAACCTCCCTGATGAGGCGGTCATTGACAGAATCCTCCATCGCTCCCACCAAGCTACAAGAGCTTTGTGATGAACTACAACATGCGAGGGATGGTAAAGACCATTCTGAAGTGTTCTCAATCTTTGAAGTCAGCAGAGGCTGAAATCAAGAAAGAACATCAAGTGTTGATGGTCAATAAGACCACTAAGTTCAAGAAGGGCAAGGGTAAGAAGAACTTCAAGAAGGACGGCAAAGATGTTGCCGCCCGTAAGCCGCTTGCCGGGAAGAAGTCAAAGAATGGACCCAAGCACGAGACCGAGTGCTTTTATTGCAAGGGAAAGGGCACCGAAGCGGAACTGCCCCAAATACTTAGCGGATAAGAAGGCCGGCAACACCAAAGGTATATTTGATATACATGTAATTGATGTGTACCTTACCAAGACTCGTAGTAACTCCCGGTATTTGATACCGTGCCGTTGCTCACATATGTAACTCACAGCAGAGCTGCGGAATAAACGGAGATCGGCGAAGGACGAGGTGACGATCTTGCGTCGGGAATGGTTCGAGGTCGATGTGATCGCCGTCCGCACGCTGCCTCTACATTTACCTACGGGATTAGTTTTAAACCTCAATAATTGTTATTTAGTGCCAAGTTTGAGCATGAACATTGTATCCGGATCTCGCTTGATACGAGATGGCTACTCATTTAAGTCTGAGAATAATGGTTGTTCGATTTATATGAGAGATATGTTTTATGGTCATGCTCCGATGGTCAATGGTTTATTCTTGATGAATCTCGGCGTAATATTACACATGTTCATAGTGTGGATGCCAAAAGATGTAAAGTTGATAACGATAGTCCCACATACTTGTGGCATCGCCGCCTTGGTCACATTGGTGTCAAGCGCATGAAGAAGCTCCATGCTGATGGACTTTTAGAGTCTCTTGATTATGAATCGTTTGACACATGCGAACCTTGCCTCTTAGGCAAAATGACCAAGACTCCGTTCTCCGGAACAATGGAGCGAGCAACCAACTTGTTGGAAATCATACATACCGATGTGTGCGGTCCAATGAGCGTTGAGGCTCGTGGAGGATATCGTTATGTTCTCACTCTCACTGATGACTTGAGTAGATATGGGTATGTCTACTTAATGAAACACAAGTCTGAGACCTTTGAAAAGTTCAAGGAATTTCCGAGTGAGGTAGAGAATCAACGTGACCGTAAGATAAAGTTCCTCGATCGATCGTGGGGAGAATACTTAAGTCACGAATTTGGTACACACTTAAGAAAATGTGGAATCGTTTCACAACTCACGCCGCCTGGAACACCTCAGCGAAACGGTGTGTCCGAACGTCGTAATCGCACACTATTGGATATGGTGCGGTCTATGATGTCTCTTACCGATTTATCGCTATCATTTTGGGGATACGCTCTAGAGACAGCTACATTCACTTTAAATAGGGCACCGTCTAAATCCGTTGAGACGACACCGTATGAATTATGGTTTGGGAAGAAACCTAAGCTGTCGTTTCTAAAAGTTTGGGGATGCGATGCTTATGTCAAGAAACTTCAACCTTGGCTCGAACCCAAGTCGGAAAAATGCGTATTCATAGGATACCCTAAGGAAACTGTCGGGTATACCTTCTACTTAAGATCCGAAGGCAAGATCTTTGTTGCCAAGAACGGATGTTTTCTGGAGAAAGATTTTCTCTCGAAAGAAGTAAGTGGGAGGAAAGTAGAACTCAATGAGGTACTACCTCTCGAACGGGAAAGTGGTGCAGCGCAGGAAACCGTTCCTGTGATGCCCACACCAACTGAAGAGGAAAACGTTGATGATGATCAAGGTACTTCGGATCAAGTTACTCTTGAACTTCAAGGTCCACAAGGACACGTTCCGCACTGAATGGTACGGCAACCCTGTCATGGAAATCATGTTGCTGGACAACAATGAACCTTCAACTATGAAGAAGCAATGGCGGGCCGGATTCCAACAAATGGCTTGAGGCCATGAAATCCGAGATAGAATCCATGTATGAAAACAAAGTATGGACTTTGACAGACTTGCCCGATGATCGGCGGCGATAGAAAATAAATGGATTTTTAAGAAGAAGACGGACGCGGATGGTAATGTTACCATCTATAAGGCTCGACTTGTCGCTAAGGGTTATCGACAAGTTCAAGGGATTGACTACGACGAGACATTCTCTCCGTAGCGAAGCTTAAGTCCGTCCAATCATGTTAGCAATTGCCGATACTATGATTATGAGATATGGCGATGGACGTCAAAACGGCATTCCTTAACGGGCATCTTAAGGAAGAGCTGTATATGATGCAGCCGGAAGGTTTTGTCGATCCTCGAACGCTAACAAAGTATGCAAGCTCCAATGATCCATTTATGGACTGGTGCAAGCATCTCGAGTTGGAACATTCGCTTTGATGAGATGATCAAAGCGTTTGGGTTTATGCAGACTTATGGAGAAGCTGCGTTTACAAGAAAGTGAGTGGGAGCTCCGTAGCATTTCTCCTGTTATATGTAGATGACATACTCTTGATGGGAAATGATACGACACTCTGGACAGCATTAAGGCCTATTTGAACAAGTGTTTTTCAATGAAGGACCTTGGAGAAGCTGCTTATATATTAGGCATTAAGATCTATAGAGATAGATCGAGGCGCCTCATAGGTCTTTCACAAAGCACATACCTTGATAAGATTTTGAAGAGGTTCAAAATGGATCAGTCCAAGAAGGGTTCTTGCCTATGTTACAAGGTGTGAAATTGAGCTCAGCTCGACCATCGACCACGACAAAAGATAAAGAAGAGATGAGTGTCATCCCTATGCTTCAGCCATAGGATCTATTATGTATGCCATGCTGTGTACTGACCCGATGTAAACCTTGCCGTAAGTTTGGTTGCAAGATACCAAAGTAACCCGGCAAGGAACACCGGACAGCGGTCAAGAATATCTGAAGTACCGAAAGGACAAAGGACATGTTTCGCGTTTATGGAGTAGACGAAGAGCTCGTCAGAAAGGGTTACGTCGGCGCTTAGCTTCGACTCAGATCTGGATGACTCTAAGTCACAAACCGGATACGTGTATATGTTGAATGGTGGAGCAAGAGCTGGTGCGGTGCAAGCGAGCGTCGTGGCGGGATCTACGTGTGAAGCGGAGTACATGGCGGCCTCGGAGGCAGCGCATGAAGCGATTTGGATGAAGGAGTTCATCACCGACCTAGAGTCATACCCAATGCGTCGGGCCGATCAAACTCTTCTGTGACAACACCGGAGCTATTGCCCTAGCCAAGGAGCCTGGTTTCACAAGAAGACCGAGCACATCAAGCGTCGCTTCAACTCCATCCGCGAAAATGTTCAAGATGGAGACATAGAGATTTGCAAAGTACACACGGATCTGAATGTCGCAGATCCGTTGACTAAACCTCTCTCAGTGCAAAACATGATCAACACCGTAACTCTATGGGTGTTCGATTCATCACAATGTAACTAGATTGGTGACTCTAGTGCAAGTGGGAGACTGTTGGAAATATGCCCTAGAGGCAATAATAAAAGGATTATTATATTTCATTGTTCATGATAATTGTCTTTTGTTCATGCTATAAATGTATTATCCGAAATCGTAATACACGTGAACACTTAGACCCAATGAGTCCCTAGTGAGCCTCTAGTTGACTAGCTCGTTGTGATCAATAGATAGTCATGGTTTCGACTATGGACATTGGATGTCGTTGATAACGGGATCACATCATTAGGAGAATGATGTGATGGACAAGACCCAATCATAAGCATAGCATAAAAGATCGGATAGTTCGTTTGCTAGAAGCTTTGCCAATGTCAAGTATCTATTCCTTCGACCATGAGATCGTGTAACTCCGGTTACCGTAGGAGTGCCTTGGGTGTATCAAACGTCACAACGTAACTAGGTGACTATAAAGGTGCATTACGGTATCTCCGAAAGTATCTGCGGGTTGACACGGATCGAGATCGGGATTTGTCACTCCGTATGACGGAGAGGTATCTCTGGGCCCACTCGGTAATGCATCATCATAATGAGCTCAATGTGACCAAGGTGTTGGCCACGGATCATGCATTGTGGAACGAGTAAAGTGACTTGCCGTAACGAGACCGAACAAGGTATTGGGATACCGACGATCGGGTCTCGGGCAAGTAACGCATCGATTGACAAAGGAATTGCATACTGGGTTTGATCGAATCTCGACATCGTGGTTCAACCGATGAAATCATCGAGGAGCATGTGGAGCCAACATGGATATCCGACCCGCTGTTGGTTATTGCCCGAGAGTCGTCTCGGTCATGTCTGCGTGTCTCCCGAACCCGTAGGGTCTACACACTTAAGGTTCGGTGACGCTTAGGGTTTGTAGGAAGTCAAGTATGTGACCACGAATGTTGTTCGAGTCCGGATGAGATCCCGGACGTCACGAGGAGTTCGGAAGGGTCCGGAGGTAAAGAATAATATATAGGAAGTGGTGTTTCGCCATCGGGAAAGTTTCGGGGTTTCGGTAAAATCACGGACCACCGGAAGGGTCCCGGTCCACCGGTGGGGCCACCTATCCGGAGGGCCCCATGGGCCGAGGGGAAGGAACCAGCCCACAGGGGCTGGTGCGCCTAGGCCCACCCCGCGCCTAGGGTTGAAACCCTAGGGGGGGGCGCCCACCGGCTTGGGGGCACTCCACCCCTTGGCCGCC
Source organism: Aegilops speltoides (assembly GCA_021437245.1). Taxonomy (NCBI): domain Eukaryota; kingdom Viridiplantae; phylum Streptophyta; class Magnoliopsida; order Poales; family Poaceae; genus Aegilops; species Aegilops speltoides. The sequence continues at coordinate 20,941,879 of CM038145.1, read as the reverse complement.
GCCCCGGAGATTGGATCTCAGGGGCCGCCACTGGGGCCTATATAAAGGGGGGGGAGGGGGCTGCTGTACACAACTCCCAAGGCGCAGCCCTCCCTCCCAACACATCTCCTCCTCCGTAGAGCTCAGTGAAGCCACAGCCGAGTCTCGCTTCTCCACCATCATCACGCCGTCGTCGTCTTGCCGGTGGAGCTGTCTTCCTCAACCTCTCCTTCCCCCTTGCTGGATCAAGAAGGAGGAGACGTCGATCGTCCCGTACGTGTGTTGAACGCGGAGGTGCTGTCCGTTCAGCACTTGGCATCGGTGATCTGAATCACGTTCGAGTACGACTCCATCATCGCCTTGCAAGCTTCCGCACGCGATCTACAAGTGGTATGTAGATGTCATCTCTCTGCCGTTACTCGTTGCTTAGATGAACTCATAGATGGATCTTGGTGAAGCCGTAGGAAAAATTTTAATTTTCTGCAACGTTCCCCAACAGGTTGAACTAACAGCAAGATCACATTCATAATGTACCAATGAATTGAAACAGAAACAACTTCATACATGTCTATACAAGTTAGCCAGTGTCGCCGAACCCCAACTCCATTTGCTATCGAAGACGGTCAACGCCTTGAGCCACATCCATGGAGCATTCTTGCCTGTGCCATCAGCCAACATACTCCTGGATATCACGTACCACATGTAGACACGAGCATATGTCTTCACCATGTCCTCATTAGCATCCTCAGGGCAATTACTGAAGTTCGATACAATCCACGTGAAAGTAGCACCGGCTGCGACTCTTTCCTTCTTCTTGCCTTCTACTTCGGTTCCCGCGGCTCCGGAGGAACCATACCGATAAGGGCAAGCATTTGCTCGCGCCACCCATCAGAATCGGTGCTCATACATAGAGGATTCCCATCGATAGGAAGACCGGTGATCATAGCTATATCCTGGAGCGTCACGGTCATCTCCCCGGTCCGAAGATGGAAAGTGTGTGTCTCCGGCCTCCAATGATCAATAAGCGCGGTGAGTGCTGGAGCATTGTTGGGTGGCGTCGACCTGCTGACCAACAGAATGAAAGGGAGAAGTCCTGTCTCCCTAACATACGACGTGTACCGCTCATCATAGCGCATCCACCCAAGGTTGACCCCGTGAGCCCGAAGCTTCAGAGGTGCAAGCTCCTACAAGCAAACAAACAAATCATTACATATGGGGGTATGTGTTTGAAAAAAAACACGAAATTCATAACACCGGCAACTTTCATTATTACCTGCTGCTTCACCGACATAGTGTACGACCGGTGTTGTAGATCCCAATGATCATTGAGAAGCCAAACCATCCTAGCAATTTGCAAGAAAGCTTTCTTGTCAACACGATTATCTTTTGAATACAAAAAAACTAAAGTAGGCCTACTAGATGCAACCATACCAATCTATATATCCAACCATATCAAATCAAACATAACTAATAAAAAAGGGTTCCACAAATAACTAGGCCTACTTCATACAAATAACTTTTCCATAAACTATGCCTACTTCATAAAAATAACTCTTCCATAAACTAAACTAGGGTTCCACAAATCAAACAAACAAGGGTTCCCCAAATCAATCAAACAAATCAATACATGCAAAGTTCTAATACATGCAAGATTCAAATCTAATCTAATCAAACAAGGATTCCCCAAATCTTCAAAATATCATATTTTCTATGGATATAAAGAAGGGGATCGGAGGAGAGTACCTTCTAGGATGGATTGGTGAAGAAATGCACGGACCAAATCGTCGGATCTGAAGGATTTGGGAGAGGGGATTGAGAGGGGGAGAGGAGGAACCCGCCGCGCCGCTGCTTCTGTTACTTCAAACCCGAACGAATGGGTGGGGTGGGGGAGGGGGAGCGGGCGGCTGGCGTCTAAGTCATCGTGCAGCGCCTACGGGCTGGGCGCTGCACTTTACATGGGTGGCGCCTAGCACGGAGGCGTTGCACTGCTGGGTGCGGGCCCAGGGGCTGCCACGGTGGACTGGTGTGCAACGCCCCCCGTGCTAGGTGCTGCACAGTAGGGTGTGGCGCCGTCGTGGCGGGCGCTACACAAAAGGGTTAGGGCTGTGACATAGTTTCACGGTCAGTTCATTCCGTGAATTGATTTCGTACATAGGTCAAAATGGTCAAATTGGCCACATTATATTCCTCTGGATAACAAGGCCAACTTGAGCACGTACACATAGTCTCATAGTGCTTGGTCAATTTTGACTTCCGTGTGTTAAACCTTGCGCACCAAGTACCGTCCATTCTACCTACATAATGCCTTTGCATACAGCAAAAGTCAGAGTATCATTTCAGCTAGACACGGCAAAGTGCGACACCACTTTATAAATTCATTTTAGTATAAATGTCTGATGACTAATGTCTGACCCAACACTAAGGCTAAACATGCATGCATGTAGTCCTTTTTGTAATTAACTCCATCGACCTGGAAATGTCTGATGACTAATGTCTGTCGAGTAGTTCTTTTTTAAAAGTTGGATAACCCCCTGCCCCTGCATCAGCACGATGCATGCAGCCATATATTATCAATAGCGCAAAATCCAACAACCGGACACCATCAACATGAAAATAAATCAGAAAACAAACCTTGGGGCCGTATACCTCGCGACAGTACCTCCCCCAGATAGCCACTAATCCCTATCATACAAGACACAACATAAATGAAAATACACAACTCCTAGGCTATGCCTTCAAGAAGGAATCACCGCACGTGCACCGATGATGGCGAGTCCACCACATGGTTGAACTCTGGATTCTCATCCCCAAAGACAAGCTTCCATCCACCACCTTCAGCAAGGTCACGACACAGCGCACGACGACATAGTATGATCAGAGATCTTGTGTTTCCGCCAGAGTGCATAAACTCGTCGCTGAAGTCGTCTGTACCATCCGCCCTTATCTGTCTACCGACACCTCGATAGCAGGATACCTCTGGAGGAGACAACGGAAGACAAAGACGTCCCATACTACTGTCGCTCCACCTTCGATCCGGCAACAACATGCTAAACATGACACCTCCACCAGAACCATCGTGCATTACCAGTCAGTAGCAGGCATGACTTGATGTCTCCATATAAGACGCCATGTGTAGCATCCGATGGTAGCGCATCCAACGGTGGCTTCACCTGCCGGCGACAGGCACCGCCCGAAAACTCCGAAAGAGGAAAATGTGTCTGTTGGGGAACACGGTAATGTCAAAAAATTTCCGACGATCACACAAGATCTATCTAGGAGATGCATAGCTACGAGAACGGAGAGTGTGTCCACGTACCCTCGTAGACCGAAAGCAGAAGCTTTGTATCAGCGCGGTTGATGTAGTCGTACGTCTTCACGATCCGACCGATCCTAGCACCAAACGTACGGCACCTCCGTGTTCAGCACACGTTCAGCTCGATGACGTCCCTTGTACTCTTGATCCAGTTGAGGCCGAGGGAGAGTTCCGTCAACATGACGGGGTGGCGATGATGATGATGAAGTTACCGGCGTAGGGCTTCACCTAAGCACTACGACGATATGACCGAGGTGTGTAACTGTGGAGGGGGCACCGCACACGGCTAACAAAAATCTTGGAGTACCTTTGGGGTGCCCCCTGCCCACGTATATAAAGGAGGGAGGAAGAGGAGGCCGGCCTAGAGGGGGGCGCGCCAAAAGGGGGAGTCCTACTTGAACTCCCAGTCCAAGTAGGATTCGCCCCCCCTTTCCTATTCCAACTAGGAGAAGGAAGGGAAGGAGGAAGAGGGGAGAAGGAAGGAGGGGGGCGCCGCCCCCTCCTAGTCCAATTCGGTCCAGCCCATGCGGGGGCACGCGGACACCCCTTGAGGCCCTTCTCTCCTTTCCCGTATGGCCCATTAAGGCCCACTACTTCCCCCGGCGAATTCCCGTAACTCTCTGGTACTCCGAAAAATACCCGAATCACTCAGAACCTTTCCGATGTCCGAATATAGCCATCCAATATATCTTTCTTTACCTCTTGACCATTTCGAGACTCCTCGTCATGTTCGTGATCTCATCCGGGACTCCGAACAAGCTTCGGTCATCAAATCACATAAACTTATAATACAAATTGTCATCGAACGTTAAGCGTGCGGACCCTACGGGTTCGAGAACTACGTAGACATGACCGAGACATATATCCGGCCAATAACCAATAGCGGAACCTGGATGCTCATATTGGCTCCCAGATCTCTACGAAGATCTTTATCGGTCAAACCGCATAACAACATACGTTGTTCCCTTTGTCATCGGTATGTTACTTGCCTGAGATTCGATCGTCGGTATCATCATACTTAGTTTAATCTCGTTACCAGCAAGTATATTTAATCGTTCCGTAATGCATCATCCATCAACGAACTCATTAGTCACATTGCTTGCAAGGCTTATAATGATGTGCATTACCGAGAGGGCCCAGAGATACCTCTCCGATACATGGAGTGACAAATCCTAATCTCGATCTATGCCAACCCAACAAACACCTTCGGAGACACCTATAGAGCATCTTTATAATCATCCAGTTACGTTGTGATGTTTGATAGCACACAAGGTGTTCCTCCGGTATTCGGGAGTTGCATAATCTCATAGTCCGAGGAACATGTATAAGTCATGAAGAAAGGAGTAGCAATGAAACTGTAACAAACATAATGCCGAGCTAACGAATGGATCTTGCCCATCACATCATTCTCCTAGTGATGTGATCCCGTTCATCAAAAGACAACACATGTCTAGGGAACATAACCATCTGTGATAAACGAGCTAGTCAAGTAGAGGCATACTAGGGACACTATGTTTTGTCTATGTATTCACACATATACTAAGTTTCCGGTTAATACAATCCTAGCATGAATAATAAAAATTTATCATGATATAAGGAAATAAATAATAACTTTATTATTGGCTCTAGGACATATTTCCTTCAGTGTCACCTATCGAGCCGCATCGAACCCGATCTGTTGATGAAAGGGGCGTCCCATACCGCCAACCTCTTTAACACTGTCGAGTAGTTACATTTGTAAACACACGATGCATGCATGCTGTCATTTTGTCCATTGCTTTAATTGATCTTTATTCCTCCCTAAAAACAGTCCTAAAAAATGCACCAAACCAGGGTGTCTCGGCGGCCCCTCCCCTCCTTATAGCATCTATAGCTGGCCACTCCAAGCCCGCCTCAAACACCCGAGCGGGCCGCCCGGTCAGTGACTGGTCACAAAATTTCAACCCAACGGAGAGCCTCCAACGGGCCTCAAATGCTCAGACTGACTGATGCCCCTCGTATCCAGCCCAAATATGGGGAGATATAAGGGCGCTGGGTGCACCCACCACGTCGGACTGACGTAGGGGTCCCACATGGAATTGCCCGGAAACCCAGCGGCCCAAAGCTCGTCCCCTTTGTCAGACCGATGTCGCCGTTTCGGGGGGCCGCGTAGTGCCTAGCCAGGCTATTTAAGCCGATCACCGCCACCGAAACCCTACCCCTCTATATATTCCTCCGCCCGTCCGCTGCCGTCGCCACTTTCCACTCCCCGTCCGCCACCACTAGTAGCCATTCCCCCATGCCGCCGAATAAGTGGGCACCCATTTCTAGTGCCGGAGTACCGGCTGCAGCTCCTTGAGCGGATCCGGGCAAGGCACAAAGCCTGGATCACCGTGGGGCTACCTTCGGATGCAGTGGTTCCAGAGGTGGAGTTTGAGGCGGAGGAGGAGGTTGAGGAGGAGGAGGAGGAGGAGGATGTGCAGGACGCCGGGGACGCAGATTTGCAGGTGGAGCAGCAGGCCATCCTCGATTCCATCCAATCGGAGTCAGATGCAGAGGCGAGACACCGTCACCGGCACGTGATGGAGACGCAACACGCCACAGAGGAGGAGGAGATGTCCACCTACATGGATGAGGTTTGGAGGAGCCAGAGCCCTCCTACGCGCCCGTCCACCCGTCGCCCGGCACCGATGTCGTGAACATCTCCAACGACGAAGATTAGCTAGGGTAGTATGTAGTATTTCTTTGCATGCTTTGTATCGATCTAGGGGGTTGAAATATGAGAGACTCGGATGCAAACTAGCTAGTCTGAGGCATGATCGGTCACTGTTAGTGGACGCGTCCGCAAGCGTTTGAGGGACCAGATTTGTCAAGTGCGGCTATAGATGCTCTTACATACACCAAGCTCCACCTCCGCTAATGGTAGCTGTGGTTGTTCTATTCTCAGCCCGTTAGAGATCAACTCTAGGTTTTCAGTGTTTTGACACCCTTTATCTATTATTTAAGGCGGATTATAATCTTTACTTTAAAAGGGGGAGTTGGTAGCCTGGTATGGTTTATCTTCGTCCTGTTCTTTTTGTCTCACCTTCCACCATCCCTTCCATCAAATCATTAATTCAATTAATTACCTACACATTTAACTATGTATGCAATTAATTAATAAGGTAGACACTTAACTATGCCTACAGATAAGTAGGAGTAGGGATTTTTCCCAGTTAGGCAGATAATTAATTTATTCGATTGACAGTTAATTAGGTATGCGGAGAATTTGGTAGGATTTAATTAATTAATAAACTAATTAATTAACTAATTAATTATGCAAGTAGTTAATCGCCTTGAATCATGTTGAAGGCGCTCGTGAGCAAGGACGATCAACGGGCTCCCAGTGACGTGACCGAGCACCGCTTGCCAACATGGAAAATGGCCCCCATGCACTTGCGACATGGGCAAGCTAGCATTCACCGAGATGGACCACGACCATGCTCTGCCGAATGTCAACACACTGATATTTGCCGAAACGGTCGCGGGTGAGGACAACACGCCACTACATTGGCCATGTGGTTCATGCTATAGTTATAAGGGAGAGTGCTTTAAGAATAAGAAGGAAAAAGAACTAAAGCGACCAAGTGGTCCATGATGTTGGAGACGAAAAGAGTGCTACAAAAAATAAAGCAAAACAAGAAAGAAATGGTATTATAGAAAATAAGTAGGAATGAGAACTAAAACTGGCGAGGAAGGAGAAACGAGAAGATGAGGTGTCGTTGACAAATGCACTGATATTGACGTGGTGCTGGTTGGCACCAACGAAACAGGTTGGCGAAGAGGTTAGGAGTAGAAGATGTAGGGAAGGACGAGGAAGAGAAGAACATCAATTATCCTTCTAGCAATGAATGGTAAGCTTATTGGTGACTATGAGTACGTTCATGCGCCACTCGCCCTCTCATGCCAGTGCGCACTTGCAAAGTTGAATGGACCTTTGAGATGGATCTATATAGTTATTATTGTTTTGTGTCAATCGTATGTGTTAGTTTAACCCACTCTGTTATATTGCTAAAAATGGCAGCCCAGTGCACGTAGCTCCCGCTTGCGCAGGGTCCGGGAAAGGGTCCGACCACTTGGGCCTGTTGTATGCAGTCTTTCCCTACATTTCTGCAAGAGGCTGTTTTCAGGACTCAAACCCGTGACCTCATGGTCGCAAGGCAACAACTTTACCGCTGCGCCAAGGCTCCTCTTCCCACTCTATTACTCCCTCCGTTCCTAAATATTTGTCTTTTTGGAGATTTCAAATGGACTATCACATACGGATGTATATAGACATATTTTAGAGTGTAGAGTCACTCATTTTGTAAATATGATAAATTTCATCTCTGTTGCAACGCACGGCTAAGGTGAGGTGGGCGTCATCTGATTTTAAAGGAGGAGGCTCCAGAGACAAATGTCCCGCTACTGCAAGAAACCGAGCGAGAAGGGGAAGATCTGACAAAAAAGGGAATTGTGCATCGTGGGGTGGTGTTTTTCTATTGGGCCCGTGTGTTGGAGATAACACGGATAGTCTGGACAGCCATATTTCTCCCCATATATGGTCTGAATTTTGGGATCCCGGACTGTCCAGACGATTGAATTTTGGGGAGTCTACTGAGCGTCAGTTTGATGTCCAAACACGCCCGAACATATGAGAAGATATAAGCTTTTACATTGAAGACAACCTTAATTATTTGCTTGATTCATTTAACATATGTAAGGGGATTTCGGTCAATGAGAATGCTCTCTGGCCTGACTTCATCAGCAGTAGTGTTCATCAGTCTTAAAGCTTGGAGACCCTAATTTTCAATAAAGATCGTGTGTACACGAGCAAAAATTGCCAATGGAGATGCGTGGTGAGTCTCCTGAGTACATCATGGCCTGCTTGGTCCTGGGACTGACTATAAGCACAAGTGACAAGAACCACGAGGACAACACCAGCACATGCATAATATGCTTCCTAGAGCATGCATGCATGGCTAGTGCTCCAAATAATTTTCAGGGTGGAAAGCTTATGTAGCTACACAAGAACAAATTGGTGTTTACTCCGCAGTGCCCGCTGGCCAGTCAAATGTAACTTCCACATCTTGTCTTGACTTGACTCGCACCTATTATTGGTACACAATGCAAGAACTGATCGACCTGACCTCAAGCATGTGTAGCAGTTAGTCATGTGACATTGGTCCTACGTGCGAAAGCATGCATGCATGCAGATGATTGGTAGGATAGATCAAAATATCAACGGTGCATGTGTACGTACGTGTAGACAATGATCAACGGGGGCGACCATGAGATCAGATCAAGTGATCAACAGTGCATTAAGTTTGTGGCCATCGCTATAGAAGGACTTATCTCAGACTATCTTTGTGTCTTCTTTAATCATAATTCCCAAAAATATCTACCCCTTCTATTTCATGTATTTTTCTTATCAGGGAAAATAAAGAAATATGTTAGTTATTTTTATTCTAATCTCGCACACCCACAAATTTGCAAGTATTCATCTACCGGAGTTTGGATTTATTTTATCGATTCAAATTGGATGCTGATTGTAGTGTGCATTTTTTTATTTGAGATACTCCATTAGTAGAAGAAATGTTTATTCTATCTAATTAGCAATATTTGGTTGATTTATTTATTTTTATATGTAATTTATGGAGTTGATACACTATTTAATTATATCATTTAGCGAAATGGAATAATTGGATTTAGAAGTTGGAACCAGGCAATCGATCTATGGACCCCCAATGATTCTGCTAAGCCAGAGAAGCTAGGATTTCGATATTTCAGGGTCACGGAAAAATGATCACACAAGGGATATAACACAAATTTGTACATATCAAATCTTCAATATAGACATGAATATAAAATTATATCACATTTTTTAATCATTTATGCCACTAGTTGTGTCGAACTACTTAGTTTTGCCATTAGAAGTTACAACTTCTCAAAATAACATTGTCTTTTTTTGCGAATAGGCCATAGGACTACAAACAGATCCTTGGGGAACCAATTCACCACATCCACCTTGCTCAAAAGTGCCAGATATGTCAAAAAATGCAGTCATACGGTAGATGTTTGCCAAAAATGCCATTATATATCGTTCTTGTTAGGTCAAACCCGTTAACCATGCTATATGACAAAAATACCCCTGACCCACATGTCAGTTCTCTCTACCTCACAATTATAAATGTGGGCCCCACTTGTCAGTAGTAGGCAAGCGAATAATTTTTCAGGACAATAAGAACGTCGTTGGGATCAAGTGGGACCCACACTTTATTGTAGTGAGATAGAGGGAGAGCTGACATGTTGCTCCATAGGTATTTCTGTCATTATAACATGGAAAACGAGATTTGAGCTAACAGTAATAGTGTCCAATGGCATTTTGGAGCATGCGCCTAACAAAGCGATGTCATTTTTGAGCAGTTAAACTTCATAGTGGCCAAACTGAGTATAGTGGGACACAACTAGTGGCATAGGATGATAAAAACCTTATATCAAAATATCATGTGCGACACTAAGAAAGCTACTTTATATTACTATCAGGACTGGCCCGAACAAGATTAGTGACAGTCCAAGGCCCCACCTTACAGAGCTTACTATAAGAGTTGCCTTTGTCGAAATGAAAAAGAAAAATAGAATGGAATGAAAGAAAAATAAAGAAACAGGGAATGACCGAAAGAAAGAAATATAAGAAATTGACTAAAACCCACTAGTAGAAAAAGCCCCATTTGTCCCGGTTGGTTAGGGCCTTTTGTCCCGGTTCTTGAACCGGGACTAAATGGTCGTTACTAATGCCCTAGACCTTTAGTCCCGGTTCTAACACGAACCGGGACAGATGGGCCTCCACGTGGCCGGTGCGCCGAGCCCAGGCAGGAGGGCCTTTGCCACCGGCACCAACCGGGACCAAAAGGCATCCACGCCACAAGATTTCGTGGGCTGGGGTTTTGTTTTTTTTGAAAGGGGAGGGGTTGGGGTTTTGGGGTTAATTTAGGTGTTTCATATATTGTGTTAGCTAGCTAATTAATAGAGAGAAGTGTCCTCTCTTATGTCCGTGCTTGGTCGACGCTACGTACTATACATAGAGAGGCCCTCGACACGCTAGCTAGTAAGAAAATGAAGGAAACCATTAAGTACAGAAGTTCGTCATGCATACCGAGAGAAGTGATCGATCGACCTCTCCTTCTCCGAGAGATTGGTCGAACAACAAGTTTTCAGATATCTATCCGACGCCATCGGCTACATACATATACAATATGTAAGATCTCTTACAATTCCCTAGCAATTGAAATCAACTTCCACATGGTATTCTCCGGCTTTATTAATGACGTGGTCAAGAAAGAATACCGCCAATTCCTCTTGAATTGCTTTCATGCGATCTTGTGGTAAGAGTTCATTCCGCATCTGCCACGTCTAATTTGAAGAAGGGGGTTAATACATATATATGAATGAAACTCAACAAAAATGATGGTGTAATAAAATGAAATTGTGAATATTATTGCTTACGCACTTCATATTGTCTTTTAGAGTAGCCCCGCTTATTTTTCAAAGACGCATTGTAGATGAACTCGCACACGTAGTATCCACAGTTTGGCCGGGAAGCGGCGGCCTTTGGTCCCATCATCCAAATTCTTCAGCCTAGAGCACCTACAAAAGAGAGGAAGTGATCGTTATTATCACTATCAAGCCAGAATGAAAGGAATATGTTCCAACATACAACAGCTACGAAAAGAATAATGAACAGAATAATAAACAAATACACAAGCAGCTAGGAGTCAATCCTGAAGCATGAGGGCATGGGTAACAGTAACATCCATGAGTAAATATAGCGAATATTATATTGGTGTATGAAAACTAAATAGCAGTAGGCTCTAAGAAGACTCCAAAAACTTGCTTGCTCACAATACAATCATGTTTTTGACGACAAATGCTACTAAAATTTAGGCACAGGTCATATTCTAAGTAGTATCAACACCATGGCAGTAAAAATTAACAGTAGCAGGACAACAAAGTGCAAATGAAGAACAAAGTACTGGTCCTGAGGGAACTTGTCAGTAGAGAGGGTCCTGATGGCTAACTTCTGGTTGCCGATCTTGGCGAACATGGTTGCCTTGTCATCCTTCTTCACTTCACCAAGGGCACCCTGGCATGGAAACAGACACAAGAAGAACAGATCAATAATTACCATATTTCAATCATCATCAATCAATACTATAATAGGTACATAAGAGTTAATTGAAATGTTGAGCACAAGGCAGCATCAGCAGATCTGGGAGAGATGGAGAAAGTGCTCGTCATCAGGTGAAACCTTGACAGACTGGTTAGGCTTAACCTCAAGGTCTGCACAAAAGTTAAACAAACACTGGAGGAGGGTCAATTACACAACCAATCTGTTATTTTTCATTGGGTAAAAAAGGCGGAAATGAAGCATATGTAGTTGAATATGTTTTGAGCAAGCAGAAAGAATTTAATTATGCAAAGATACAATGATGGATGAAAGCATGTATAGAGACAGTATATTGATTAGAAAAATAAAGGACTTGGGTGGGTGCTGCAAGCAGAATCAAAATAGTTACGTATATCCCCAAGTATTGTTATATGTTAAAAAACTGTCAAATAGGACCTGTTAGGCTATTCCATTGTTTTCCAATTGGTATCAACAAAGTGTTGTGATGTATGTGTCTTAACATAACTCCTAAGAAATGTTCACAACCTGAATTAACTACACTTTTTTCTCATTGAAGTGAACACAGCAGCAGTTTAATCAATGAAACCATTCTTTACTATAGAATGTATCTTCTGAATGCATAGCTTAAAGGCAGGGCGGGGCTGAGAATCATCATGCTGAAACTGATACAACCACATCATATCCTTCTAACGTTCCTAGTTCACTTAGAAACACGTCACCAACAGCACATAACTGCAGTCTGAAAACACAATTCATTCAAAAGGACAAAAATCAGTATGCACAAGTGTTGGACCTTCAAATAAGTAGACTTATGCACAAGTGTGGCATAAGTGCATAACAGGATATGTAGAGAGAGAGAGAGAGAGAGAGAGAGAGAGAGATCACCTCAGCAACAACAGATGGTGGGCATCCTCGCCGGACCGGAGCAGCTTGTCCCTGGCCCTCCCCACGGGATGGTACCAAACTGCACACACACCAAGCAAGAGAGCACGCATCAGATCATATGAGAAAATGAACAAAAAATAGAGAGCACGCTTATTTAGGCCGGGAAGCGGCGGCCTTTTGGTCCCGGTTGGTGGCACCAACCGGGACTAAAGGGGGGCATTGGTCCCGGTTTGTGCCACGAACCAGGACCAATGCAGCCCTTTAGTCCCGGTTGGTGCCACCAACCGACCAAGGGCCTTGCACAATGGGTGGTGGTGGGAGTTTAGTCCCACCTCGCTAGTTGGAAACGCCCGACACCTGTTTATAAGCCCTGTTGCCTCTTCCCTCTCGAACTCCTCTAAACTGCAGGCCTATGGGCCTAAACTAACACTGGTCTGCCTGTGGGCCTGCTGGGCCTCCTGCGGGCCTGAATCGTGGCCGTGGTAGGGTTTCTAGTCATATTTAGGCCGTGGGGGCCGAGTAGGAGGCACTTTTTTTGTTTTTTTGTTTTTTTGTTTTCTTTACTTATTGTTGCTATTTTTATTTTTTTTCCAGTTTTTTGTTTTGTTTTCTGCATTATTTATTTTCTTTTGTTTTTTGCTTTATTTTTTTAATTCTTTTTGCTTTTAGTTTTGGAAAAATTATAAATTTCTGTTAGTGCCATTAGTTTTCAAATTTGAAAAGACTTTTTTTTTTGTTTTTTTGTTTTCTTTCTTGCTTTATTTATTTTATTTTATTTCTACTTACAACAAAATACTTATTGTTGCTATTTTTATTTTTTTCCAGTTTTTTTGTTTTGTTTTCGGCATATTTATATTCTTTTTTTTGCTTTAATTTTTAATTCTTTTTTGCTTTTAGTTTTAGAAAAATTATAAACTTTCTGTTAGTGCCATTAATTTTCAAATTTGAAAATATTTTTTTTGTTTTCTTTGATGCTTTATTTATTTTATTTTGTTTCTACTTACAACAAAATACTTATTGTTGCTATTTTTATTTTGTTTCCAGTTTTTTTGTTTTGTTTTCTGCATTATTTATTTTCTTTTGTTTTTTGCTTTATTTTTTTAATTCTTTTTGCTTTTAGGTCAGCAAAATTATAAACTTTCTGTTAGTGCCATTAGTTTTAGAAAAATTATAAACTTTCCGTTAGTGCCATTAGTTTTAAAATTTGAATAGTTAAAATTTAAATTCTTTGAAATTTGTGTGAATCACAAGTTTGTGATTAACTTTACTAAAGAAATGAACATAGATGCGCCTATAGAAAAAATTCAACCTAAATTCATAATAAATTTCTATGAATTTCAGAGAAATTCACAATGAATTTAGGCCAAATTTCCTATACAGGGGCATCTATTTTCACTTAGAGGAGCTCAACAAGGCAGAGAGGGACGGGCTTATAAACCAGTGTGAGTACCCTTCGGTTGGCGAGGTGGGACTAAACTCTGAGCACAACAAGGACCAACCCTTTAGTCCTGGTGATCTGCCTCGCCTTTGGAATGCTTGCCTTTCTTTCGACATTGATGGTTGGTCGGAAGAAATTGATGATGGCCCAGGTACACATTCTTCCTGCAGCTTCGCAGGTATATACTATCGGTGTCAAGTAAACAGTGCGTGCATGCGTGGTATCCCTTGTTTGTCTGTCCTGAAAGGTTACTAAGAGCGGGCCAATCATTGATGGTCATGAACAGCAACACCTTTAGGTCAAATTCCTCCTGTTTGTGCTCATCCCACGTATGTATACCGTTTCCATTCCACAGCTGTAAAAGTTCTTCACCTAATGGCCTTAGGTACACATCAATGTCGTTGCCGGGTTGCTTAGGGCCTTGGATGAGAACTGGCATCATAATGAACTTCCGCTTCATGCACATCCAAGGAGGAAGGTTATACATACATAGAGTCATGTGCCAGGTGCTGTGATTGCTGCTCTGCTCCAAGAAAGGATTAATGCCATCCGTGCTTAAAGCAAACCATACGTTCCTTGGGTCACTTGCAAACTCATCCCAGTACTTTCTCTCGATTTTTCTCCACTGCGACCCGTCAACGGGTGCTCCCAACTTCCCATCTTTCTTACGGTCCTCACTGTGCATCGCATCAACTTGGCATGCTCTCCGTTTCTGAACGGACGTTTCAACCGTGGTATTATAGGAGCATACCACATCACCTTCGCAGAACCCTCTTCACGGGGCTCGCCACAACATCACCAGGTCATCTCGTGCGATCTTATACCGTAATGCACCGCATACCGGCATGCGTTCAGATCCTTATACGCACCACGGTAGAGGATGCGATCATTAGGGCATGCATGTATCTCCTGCACCTCCAATCCTAGAGGGCATACGACCTTCTTTGCTGCGTATGTCTTGTTGGGCAATTCGTTATCCTTTGGAAGCTTCTTCTTCAATATTTTCAGAGCTTCTCAAATCCTTTGTCGCACAACATTCTCGCCTTCCACTTCAGCAATTCCATGACGGTATCGAGCTTTGTGTTGCCATCTTCGCAATCGGGTACAACCCTTTTTGTGATCCTCTAACATGCGATCGAACTTCAGCTTCTCCTTTTGACTTTCGCATTGCGTCCTTGCATCGACAATGACCCGGCGGAGATCATCATCATCGGGCACATCGTCTGGTTCCTCTTGATCTTCAGCAGCTTCGCCCGTTGCAGCATCATCACGCACATCGTATGGTTCTTCTTGATGTTCAGTAGCATCACCGTATTCAGGGGGCACATAGTTGTCATCGTACTCTTCTTCTTCGCCGTCTTCCATCATAACCCCTATTTCTCCATGCCTCGTCCAAACATTATAGTGTGGCATGAAACCCTTGTAAAGCAGGTGGGTGTGAAGGATTTTCCTGTCAAAGTAAGACTTCGTATTCCCACATATAGGGCATGGACAACACATAAAACCATTCTGCTTGTTTGCCTCAGCCACTTCGAGAAAATCATGCACGCCCTTAATGTACTCGTAGGTGTGTCTGTCACCGTACATCCATTGCCGGTTCATCTGCGTGCATTATATATAATTAAGTGTGTCAAAATTTTTACAGAACATCATGAATAGATAATTAAGTGACCAAATTAATAGAAGTTCATCATCGCATTAAAACCAAAGTACATAGATAGTTCTCATCTAACAACATAAAGCTCTGCAGAGCATCTAAATTGAAACTATGTAAAACATTTCAATGCGAAAGAAAATGCGATCTTAAGCGCAACTAAGGTAACAAGTGATCCAACGGCATAATGATACCAAGCCTCGGTATGAATGGCATATTTTCTAATCTTTCTAATCTTCAAGCGCATTGCATCCATCTTCATCTTGTGATCATCGACGACATCTGCAACATGCAACTCCAATATCATCTCCTCCTCCTCAATTTTTCTTATTTTTTCCTTCAAGAAATTGTTTTCTTCTTCAACTAAATTTAACCTCTCGACAATAGGGTCGGTTAGAATTTCTGGTTCAACAACCTCATAGATAAATAAAATCTATGTCACGTTGGTCGGCATAATTCTCATAAACAATAAATGAACCAATAGTTATGAAAAGATAATATATACCACATCCGAATTATAGACAGGACGAGGGCCGACGGGGGCGGATACCAAAACCGTCGCACTATATAAGATGCAATAATAAAAGTAAGAAAATAATACAAGTATCTATCTAAACATACAAGTAAGAATATTTTTCCTTTCAGAAAGAAGATAAGAACAAGAGGCTCACCACGGTGGTGCCGGGGATGAGATCGGCGCGAGTGATCTACGGCGGTGAAGATGGGGACGAGGCATGATGGACCGCTAAACCTAGACAAATAGTGAGGAAAATGGAGCTTGGAGGTCGAGCCTGGATAGGAAAAAGCTTAAGTAGTGTGGCTCGGGCATTCCATCGAACACCTTGTGTGCATAGGAGGTGAGCTAGAGCACCACCAAACCCTCTCCCCCTCGGCGGCCAGAAAAAACAGAGCAGTGTGCTCTGCTCTTGCACAAGGGGGTATATATAGGCACCTCATTGGTCCCAGTTGGTGGCATGAACCGGGACTAAAGGGCAGCCTTTGGTCCCGGTTCAAGCCACCAACCGGGACCAATGGTGGTGGGCCAGGAGTGAG
This sequence comes from Aegilops speltoides, assembly GCA_021437245.1. Classification (NCBI taxonomy): domain Eukaryota; kingdom Viridiplantae; phylum Streptophyta; class Magnoliopsida; order Poales; family Poaceae; genus Aegilops; species Aegilops speltoides. The sequence goes on along the minus strand of CM038145.1, from coordinate 20,925,372 downwards.
GCCCATTGGTCCTGGTTCGTCCCACCAACCGGGACCAAAAGGTCCAGACGAACTGGGACCAATGGCCCACGTGACTCGGCCGGCCCGCGGGGCTCACGAACCGGGTCCAATGCCCCCATGGGTCTCGGTTCTAGACTGAACCGGGACTAATGGGCTGACCCGGCCTGGACCTTTGCCCCCTTTTATACTAGTGACCAATATACAATATAAGAAACAACAACCCGCTGAAAACTAGGAAGTGGAGCACACGATAATAGGACAAAAGAAAAAGGTAGGCCCTGAACAGGGGCGACTCGACGCGTGCACCATGTTTGTTCCATCTACAGTCTGACAAGGTGAGTGTCCAATAGGTTTTTTCAGGAAATGTCATCATGGCTAGCTTTATTGATTTGGCAAAATCGTTACATCATTCACTAAAGAGTTCACAAGAAAATTTGGGGGTTTATAAACCCTAATTAGAAGAAACATCATTCTCATAAGAAAATTTAGCTAAATTGTGCGCAGATTCATTTGCTTCCCTTAGGCAATGTGTGAACTCAACATTCCCAATCATTCCAGCTATAATAAAATAGTCCACATATATGGCAGTAGTTTCACTCCACATCCTCTCTTGGCATGAACATGCCTTAACAACCTCTACGGCATATGATTCAATTTGTATGGAGGTATATCTAAGAGATTCAGCCAAAATTATTCCGTTTTTCATAGCCATTGCTTCTGCTAGATGAGCACCAGTGACATATGGGATTGTAGCGCATGAAGCCACAATAAAAACTCCATATCTATCTCTTGACACGGCTCTTGTAGCGCCCTATCCTTCTTCATCGTGGTATAATACATCAACATTTATTTTATATAAGACCTGAGGTGGGTTTATTCCGCTGTTCACCATGACCAATGACCTGCACATTTGTTGTAGCTTGCTAGAAATTAGCACAAATAGCCTGGACAACAACAATATTTCTAGCCATTGGAATAACTGCCTCATCGTGAGTCTGCCTTCTCCTAAGCCACCATAAATACCAGCAAGTGGTAATGATCTCCTCATTCATCCCAACGCTTGGCATGTGTGGTATTGTAGCATGTGGCAGCCATAACAAGTGTTCAAGAACTGCAGAACCCGATCTATCAATGTGACATGCGTCAGCGATTAAATTTGTAATCCCCAAGTGCCTCCATATTTCATCTGCACCTCCACATTTAAAAGGTAGATATAGGATATGTTCCGCACCTTGATGACAAATTGGGCATCCTCCAGCAGTACCAATATGCCTATTAGCCAAGATGGACTTCAACGACATTAGACCATGAAGAGCCCGCCAACAGAAGATTTTACTTTGTTGGCACTTTTAGTTTCAAAATTATAGACAAAACAAGATTTGGAATCGATGGTCCTGTATTTATTGGAGGAGATCTTGCACCGAACTAGTGTTTTCCACTAGTAGAAAACAGGGCTTTGGTCACAGCTCAATGTACACATTAGTCCTGGTTGCATCAAGAACCGGGACTAATGTGAGCATTAGTCCCGGTTTGAGCGGCTAAGGCGTCGGGAAGGCATTAGTCCCGGTTCAAATGGGACCTTTAGTCCCGGTTTGAGACACAAACCGGGACTAAAGGGTGCGATGCCCTTTAGTCTCGGTTCGTGTCTCAAACTGGGACTAAATGTTCAAACTCTACCCCCCCCCCCGCGTGTATCCCCTTTTCGGTTTCGTAAAAAACAAAAGAAAATGATAAAAACTTCAAACTTACAATCCTTCGACATGTAATTATGTTACTACATCTAGTAGTTAGGAACATTTAAAAACTTAAATTTGGACATGTTTTGCAAAAAAGTGCTATGAATAAGTAAAACGGCCATATCTTTTGCATATGATGTCAAAAAAACGGATAATATATCAGAAAATCAACACATAATATGCTCAAATTTCAGTTATTTTGAGTTTTGGTCAAACTGTGGTCAAACTACTTATTCAAGAAATATTAGTGTTACTAAATAATTATTCAAGAATATTAGTGTTACTAAATAATTATTTCAGTTTTTTTGAATTTTGATCAAATCTGGTCAAATCTAGTCAAACTACGGTCAAACTACTTATTCAAGAAATGTTAGTGTTACTAAATAATTATTAGTTTTAAGAATAATAGTTTCAAACTCAAACGGTGTAACGTGTGACTTCATGCTCAACTTCTCCTAAGGGTTAATAGGATCAGTTTAGTATTGTGAGTTAAACAACAAGTGCAGACTTGGAAACAAGGGGGAATGGAACTCAAAAGTTAAGCGTGCTCAGGGTGGAGTAGTGAGAGGATGGGTGACGATTTGGAGTGAAGAGGGGCGATTAGAGATTAGTGATTAAATTGAGAAGTGATGAGGGGCGATTAGAGATTAAATATAAAGAATTCAGAAATTTGAAAATTAAAAAGAAATTTATTTATTTTTCAAAAAAATTCCTTTAGTCCCAGTTGGTGTTACCAACTGGGACTAAAGGTCGAGTTCCAGACAACGACCACGTGGAGGGCCTTTAGTCCCGGTTTGTAACACAACCGAGACTAAAGGGGGGGGCATTTAGTACCGACCCTTTAGTCCCGGTTCCGGAACCGGGACAAATTGGCCTTATGAACCGGGACAAATGGGCCTTTTTCTACTAGTGTCCATTCATAATAGTAGGCTGCTCGTAAAACACCATTCCTATTCCCCTAGTAGGCTACAAAATCATCAAATCCATTATGGCTCAATGGGATACGAAGGATTCTCCCAACATCAACAGGACTAAAAATGCTACGTATTAGTTCTTCATCCCACTGTTCAGTAATCAGATCAATCAGTTCATTCACTCTTGTGATTATGGAACCACCTCTAGGTGTGGTCACTTGCCTTGTGGGGCGAAAGGAACCCATTGGTCATCCCAAATGTTGATCCTTCCCCTCTTGCCAACTCTCCATATATTCCCATGTTTAATAGTTTGAATACCGGCAACTAGACTTTGCCATGTGAATGACGAACGCTTCTTTGGTCCAACTTTCAAAATGTCACCAAAGGGATAATATTTCGCTCGAAGTACCATATCACACAATGATTCAATTTCATCAATTAAGCCCCAAACTTGCTTAGATAGAATTGCTAAGTTAAAAGAGTGGAGGTCACAGAACCCCATCCCTCCATTCTTTTTTGGAGAACATAATTTCCACCATGCCCACCAATGCATCCTATGATATCCTTGCACACAGCTTTTGGACTTTTGAAGACTGACATTGCATAAATAGGAATAGCCTGCGCCACTGCCTTCAATATAATTTCTTTTCCATGGATAGATAGTTGTCCTCATTCCATCCCTTAGTCCTGAAACATACCGTCTCCACAAAATGTTTAAAACAATCACTATGATCTGCACCCACTAGTGCTGGCAAACCAAAATATTTGTCAGATAGTGCCACAGTGTTTATATTCATGCATTGACAGATTTCAGCCTTTACATCGACATTTGTATTCGGACTGAAGAAACATTGTATTTTGCTACGTTCAGAAGTTGTCCTGAGTTTGCACAATAAGATTCAAGTGCATGCTGTAAGGAAGTTGCATTGTTCATGTATGCTTTCATGAGAATTAAAGAATCATCAGCAAATAAAATGTGTGAAACTGACGGTGCATTACGACACAATTTAATCCCATCTATGCCACCAACTTCTTCTTCATACAACAGTAAACTTGAGAGAGCTTCGGCACAAATTAGAAATAAATATGGGGAGAGGGGTCTCCCTGTCTAATACCATGTGTAGGGGTAAAACTATTTGTCTCTTGTGAATTGTAACGAATAGAATAGTTCACTGAAGAAACACAAGCCATCATCATATTCACCCATGTTTCATGTAAACCAAGTTTTACCATCAAGTTCCTGAGGAAAGTTCTCTCAGCTCTATCATATGCCTTGTGCATATCTAACTTTACTGCACAAAGTTCGGAGTTACCTTTTATTTATTTTTGATAGTGTGGATATTTCATAAGCAACCAGCACATTATTAGTGATGAGACGCCTGGGACTAAAATCACTCTGCATCGGAGAAATAATCTCTGGCAGAATCTGTTTAAGCCTGTGAGCGTCCAATAGGTTAATGTTAACAACCAACAAGAAGCACTTGCGCGGCATGAAGGGTGTCCTAAACATGGACTGCCACTACGAGGCACATTAAACATAAAGAATGCATTTGGTTGCTTACATTAGCCCAGCCAGGCCCGCCCGGGAGGAAAACGGGTTGTTTGGTTGCCTGACCCACATCAAATCTTGGACCGCATGAACGTTAAAGCAATCCTCAGCCAGGCCCGCTAGAAATGGCTAAATTGGCATTTTCTAGCGAATCGGGCTTGAGCGATGCAGGGGAGGGGAATGCGACGCTAACTAGCTGTGAGCTGGGAGATAGCGGGAACTCACGTGCTTCTCCAAAAATCGGTGGGATGATTTCGTGTCATCGCCCGCTAATTTGGTCACCCTAGATAGCTAGTGTGACCGCAATGGAAAAGCTCCCGCCACCAATTACTCCCTCTCAAGCTTTCCCTCCAACACGGTTAGAGCAAATGCTCTGGCGACCAGTTGATGGCGGTAGCGAATCGACTGCTCCTCTTCTCCGACATGTCCAGCGCCTCCTCCGATGGCATTTGTGAGTCAATCACGCCCTCCTCTCTACTAGTTCTAGCTAGATCTGTCCATGTGGTACGGTTAGATCTTCCAATCTACGTGACTGTGATGTACTAGTAGCTAATTGTGATGGATCTATCGCATGCTAGGAGTTGTTTTAATATACGGATGGATTGATAGCTAGTGGTCATGGATGGATTGGTAGTATGCTTAGATGTGTGGTATGTTAGTGTGCAAGTGTTGAACTAGATCATTCGTGTGTCCATTATTAGTGTCGTGTTTTGTTGTGTTGTGTTGTTGAAGTGCAAATAATCCCCATGTGGTTTTGGTAATTCATAACAACATATACCTCATTGAACTAATATCCATTCAAGATAAATATTTCAGGCTATTCAATGATTAGCATGGAAAGGACTAGAGATGTGGACCCCTAAAAATGCTAAGGAAATGGATTGGCAAAAAGCTCAAGACTCTTCATTTTGGGTTAAGTGATCCAAGATAACTTTGAGCCATAGGAAAGCCAATACTATTAAAAGGCGATAATTTGTTGCTTAATGATCCACTTGCTGAAGTGCTTAGTGATATTGCTCCAGAATCCTCATCCATTTTCTCTATCCAAATATGTCCAAAATCTAAACTCCAACTCAGCACTACCGATATTACCCGGAGCCGCTGAGTTCATCTGGACTTAGCCACTACCAAAACCCTAACAAGTCGGATCTAGTGTACGGATCTCGGTCCCATCGAGATGGCTTTGCCAACTCTCTGTTGCTAGTTGCAATTATTTCGATCTCACCAAGAATTGCAATTGGTCCAACCGAGATGGCTTGACCAATTCTCTATTGCGTTATTACTTCACTTCGGTCCCACTGAGTTGATGCAATCGACACCACCGTGATGAGGTTTGCCCTAAGACCTTGCACGTCGGTTCCTCCGAATTGTTCCCGTCCATCCCACCAAGATTCCTAACGTTCATATTTTTACACAGGTCGGCAAAAGTGTGTAATGGTTGGATTTTCTGTGGAGGCTTACACCTCCACCCTCCTCTTACTAAGAGAGAGAGAGAGAGAGAGAGCCATTAAATAGAACGTGCCTACACTTCTACCGTTCATTTTCCGAGAGATAACCACCTATTCAAGTGTTGAGATCAAGAGATTCCATTCCTACCATTTGAATCTTGATTTCTAGCCTTCCCCAAGTTCCTTTCCACTGAAATCCCTCATCCAGCATAGCCAAATCTGTGAGGGAGAGTTGAGTGTTGGGGAGACTATCATTTGAAGCATAAGAGAAAGGAGTTCATCATCAACACACCGTCTATTACCTATTGGAGAGTGGTGTCTCCTAGGTTGGTTAGGTGTCGCTTGGGATCCTCTGACTTGATGTGAAGTTGAACCAAGGAGTTTGTAAGGGCAAGGAGATCGCCTACTTCGTGAAGATCTACCCGAGTGAGGCAAGTACTTCGTGGACGATGACCATGGTGGGATAGACAAGGTTGCTTCTTCATGGTCCCTTCGTTGGTGGAGACCTTCATGGACTCGTGCAACCGTTACCCTTCATGGGTTGAAGTCTCCATCAGCGTGGAATTACGCTAGTGATAACCCACAAGTATAGGGGATCGCAACAGTTTTCGAGGGTAGAGTATTCAACCCAAATTTATTGGTTCGACACAAGGGGAGCCAAAGAATATTCTCAAGTACTAGCAGTTGAGTTGTCAATTCAACCACACCTGGAAAATGTAATATGTGCAGCAAAGTATTTAGTAGCAAAGTAATATGGAAGTAACGGTAACAATGTCAAAAGTAACAGTAGTAGTTTTGTAGTAATTGTAACAGTGGTAATGGTAAAGTAACTAAGCAAAGATCAATACGTGAAAAGCTTGTAGGCATTGGATCAGTGATGGATTATTATGTCGGATGCGATTCCTCATGCAACAGTTATAACATAGGGTGACACAGAACTAGCTCCAGTTCATCAATCCGAATATAGTCATACGTGCTTATGGAAAAGAACTTGCATGGCATCTTTTGTCCTACCCTCCCGTGGCAGCCGGGTCCTATTGGAAACTAAGGGATATTAAGGTCTCCTTTTAATAGAGTACCAGACTAAAGAATTAACACTTAGTGAATGCATGAACTCCTCAAACTACGGTCATCACCGGGAGTGGTCCCGGTTATTGTCACTTCAGGGTTGCCGGATCATAACACATAGTAGGTGACTATTGACTTGCAAGATAAGATTAAGAACTCACATATGTTCATGAAAACATAATAGGTTCATATCTGAAATCATGGCACTCGGGCCCTAGTGACAAGCATTAAGCATAGCAAAGTCATGGCAACATCAATCTTAGAACATAATGGATACTAGGGATCAAACCCTAACAAAACTAACTCGATTACATGGTCAATCTCATCCAACCCATCACCGTCCAGCAAGCCTACGATGGAATTACTCACGCACGGCAGTGAGCATCATGAAATTGGTGATGGAGGATTGTTGATGATGACGACGACGACGGATTCCCCTCTCCGGAGCCCCGAACGGACTCCAGATCAGCCCTCCCGAGAGAGATTAGGGCCTGGCGGCGGCTCCGTATCGTAAAACGCGATGAATCCTCCTCTCTGATTTTTTTCTCCTCAAACGTGAATATATGGAGTTGGAGTTGAGGTTGGTGGAGCCTCAGGGGGCCCACTTGATAGGGGGGCGCCCCCCCACCCTCGTGGACAGGGTGTGGGCCCCCTGGTCTTGACTCTTTCGCCAGTATTTTTTATCAATTCCAAAAATATTCTCCGTGAAGTTTCAGGTCATTCGAGAACTTTTATTTCTGCACAAAAATAACACCATGGCAATTCTGCTGAAAACAGCGCCAGTCCGGGTTAGTTCCATTCAAATCATGCAAGTTAGAGTCCAAAACAAGGGCAAAAGTGTTTGAAAAAGTAGATACGATGGAGACGTATCAACTCCCCCAAGCTTAAACCTTTGCTTGTCCTCAAGCAATTCAGTTGACAAACTGAAAGTGATAAAGAAAAACATTTACAAACTCTGTTTGCTTTTGTTGTTGCAAATATGTAAAGCCAGCATTCAAGTTTTCAGCAAAGATTATGAACTAACCACATTCACAATAACATCTAGGTCTCATATTTACTCATATCAATGGCATAATCAACTAGCGAGAAGTAATAATAAATCTCGGATAACAACACTTTCTCAAAACAATCATAATATGACATAACAAGATGGTATCTTGCTAGCCCTTTCTGAGACCGCAAAACATAAATGCAGAGCACTTCTGAAGATCAAGGACTGACTGGACATTGTAATTCATGGTAAAAGAGATCCATTCATAGTTATACTCAATATAAATTAATATTAATAGATGCAAATGACAGCGGTGCTCTCCAACTGGTGATTTTTAATAAGAGGATGATGACTCAACATAAAAGTAAATAGATAGGCCCCTCACAGAGGGAAGCAGGGATTTGTAGAGGTGCCAGAGCTCAAGTTTTGAAATAGAGATAAATAATATTTTGGGCGGCATACTTTCATTGTCAACATAACAACCAAGAGATCTCGATATCTTCCATGCTACACACATTATAGGCGGTTCCCAAACAGAATGGTAAAGTTTATACTCCCCCACAACCAACAAGCATCAATCCATGGCTTGCCTGAAACAACTGGTGCCTCCAACTAACAACAATCCTGGGGGAGTTTTGTTTGCAATTATTTTGATTTGAGCATGGGACTGGGTATCCTGGTTACCGGCCATTTTATCGTGAGTGAGGAGCAGAGTCCACTCCTCGTGAGAATAACCCACCAAGCATGGAAGATATAGACAACCCTAGTTGATACATGAGCTGTTCGAGCATACAAAACATAATTTCATTTGAAGGTTTAGAGTTTGGCACATACAAATTTACTTGGAATGATAGGTAAATACCGCATATAGGAAGGTATGGTGAACTCATATGGAATAACTTTGGGGTTTATGGAAGTGGATGCACAAGCAGTATTCCCGCTTAGTACAAGTGAAGGCTAGAAAAAGACCGGGAAGCGACCAACTAGAGAGCGACAACAGTCATGAACATGCATTAAAATTAATCAACACTGAGTGCAAGCATGAGTAGGATATAAATCACCATGAACATAAATATCGTGGAGGCTATGTTGATTTTGTTTCAACTACATGCGTGAACATGTGCCAAGTCAAGCCACTCGGATCGTTCAAAGGAGGATACCACCCTATCATACCACATCACAACAATTTTAATAGCATGTTGGCACGCAAGGTAAACCATTATAAACTCCTAGCAAATTAAGCATGGCATGAGTAACTATAATCTCTAATTGTCATTGCAAACATGTTTCATTCATAATAGGCTGAATAAGGAATGATGAACTAATCATATTTACAAAAACAAGATAGGCCGAGTTCATACCAGCTTCTCTCATCTCAATCAGTCCATCATATATCGTCATTATTGCCTTTCACTCGCACGACCGAATGGTGTGTTTAATAATAATAGTGCATGTGCATTGGACTAAGCCGGAATCTGCAAGCATTTCATACAAGGGAGAATACAAGGTTATATGGGCTCTTGGTTAAATAAACAATAATGCATATGAGAGCCACTCAACATTTTCATCATGGTCTTCTCCTCTCGACCCCAAAGAAAAGAAAAGAAACAAAACTATTTACACGAGAAAGCTCCCAACAAGCAAAAGAAGAACGAGAAATCTTTTTGAGTTTTCTTTTAGTTACCTCTACTACAGGCATGGAAAGTAAACTAGCTAAAAGCTATAACTATTTTTTTGGTTTTTCTTAAGGTTTTTCAAACACACAAAAAGAAGGCTTAGAAAACAAAATAAACTAGCTTGGATAGTACAATGAAAAAGTATGAGCATCGACAACTGGAATGAGTGTGTGAACATTAATGTAATGTCAGTGATAAATACATACTCCCCCAAGCTTAGGCTTTTGGCCTAAGTTGGTCTATGGCCACTGCTGGCCTAGAGGATATCAAAAGTCGTAGTAGGGGTTGTACTGAGATGTAGCAGCTACTGCCTCAAGAGCTGCATCTCTGAGGCGAGCTGCCTCCGTCCTCCTCTCATATTCGTTCGCCTCCTCTGTGGTTATAACATATCTTCTTTTTGCCTGAAAGTCAAAGAAAGCAGGAACAGGAAGGGCAACATCGACAGTGCGCTGTCTGTCAAAGATTAGTCGGTATTGGATGGACTGTTCATTCCTCTCAAGAAACTGATGGCGAACCATAGCACTATAATCTAGATAAGCAGGAGGTAACTCTATATCATTTTCATGTATGGGCACATAAGGATAAGTAGCTACATGAGTTGCATAAGTTCCACCAAACAAATCTCCACTTATACCGTTGAGATGCAACCTTCGTGCAACAATGGCCCCCAAGTTATATTGTTTATCACCTAATACCGCACTCTTGAGGACACTAAGATCTGGAATGCACATATGATAAGCTTCATATTTACCGTTAATGCATCTACCTATAAAGAAAGCAAAATAATGTATGGAAGGGAAATGAATGCTGCCTATGGTAGTTGTGTGATTTCTCTTGATTCCCCCACAGTGATACTACCAAGAAAGTCTTTATATTCAGATTTGCGAGGTTCACTAACATTGCCTCACTGCGGGAGTTTACAAGCAGTATTGAAATCTTCCAAGTCCATGGTATAAGATTTATCATAAAGATCAAATAAAACAGTGTGAGAATTGCGCGAGGATGTAAATTTAAACCTTCTCACAAAGGAATCAGTTAGGTAGTAGTATTGGGAGCACTTATCTGACACGAAGTCCTCAATATCAGCATTACGCACATACGCGTCAAATTCATCCTTAATGCCTGCCTGGACCATAAACTCCTCTGACGGCCATTCACAAGGCCACACTTGAGCTTCCCTCAGAGGTTCATAGTCCGGCTCACGTATTGCGGGCCTTGGTCCTTGCTTTCTCGAGGAACCACCTTGGTATGTTTTCCTATGCATTTTTCTTTCGCTGAAAAAATCTGAAATTTTAGTGACTCAAAATAAAAGTAAAAAACTCAACAAAATTGATAGCAACTAATCCCACAAGTGCCTAGAACCTACATCATGCATTAGAACTACTTGGGACCCTATAAATTTGACATGCAAGCTTAAGAACAGGATCACCTTAGCAGCAAAAATTTGAAATAAATAAAGCACTAGAACAAAAACAAATTGGACCATTGGAGGAGTCACATACCAAAGAACAATCCCCCAAAATAGTTTCGTGAATGAAGCTTTGAGCAAGGAGATCAAAAATGGCAGCAAAACGAGCTAGAACACGAGTTTGCGCTGTGTTGTGATTTTTCTGGAGGAATACGAAGTGTATGGGTGCATGAATAAGTGGAGGGGGCCACGTGGGGCCCATGAGGCAGGGGGCGCACCCAGGGGGAGGCGTGCCCTGGACCCTCGTGGCCAGGTGGTGTGGCCCCGTGATGTGTTCTTAGTGCCAAATATTCTTAAATATTCTACAAAAAATCATATTTCGTTTTCAGGACATTTGGAGAACTTTTATTTTCAAGGTATTTTTTATTGCAAGTATAAATCAGAAAACAGACAGAAAAATACTATTTTTGCTTTATTTAGTCTAAATAACAGAAAGTAAAGGGAGGGTATAGAGAGTTGTGCTTTCTAACTTCATCCTTCTCATGCTCATCAAAAGGAATCCACTAACAAGGTTAATCAAGTCTTGTTAACAAACTCATTCCAAATCGCATGAAACCGGAGAATCTTCGAATAGCACTAAGTTACCTCAACGGGGATAAGAATGTCCCCAACAATAAGGATATCATATTTCTTCTTGACAGTAGGAAGAGGAAATTCAAAACCTCCAAGAGTAATCTTTGAAAATTTTCCAATACAATTTATAATGTGGACTTGAGGTTGTAGTCAATAATAGCCCCTGCAGTATTCAAAAAGGGTCGACCAAGGATAATTGACATACTATCATCCTCGGGAATATCAATAATAACAAAGTTCGTTAAAATAGTAACATTTGCAACCACAACAGGCACATCCTCACAAATACCGACAGGTATAGTAGTTGATTTATCAGCCATTTGCAAAGATATTTCAGTAGGTGTCAACTTATTCAAATCAAGTCTACGATATACAGAGAGAGGCATAACACTAACACCGGCTCCAAGATCACATAAAGCAGTTTTGACATAGTTTCTTTTAATGGAGCATGGTACAGTTGGTACTCCTGGATCTCCTAGTTTCTCCACCCTTAAACGTATAATTAGCAAGCATGGTGTAAATTTCATCTTCCGATATCTTTCTTTTATTTGTAACAATATCTTTCATGTACTTAGCATAAGGATTCATTTTAAGCATACCAGTCAAACACATACGCAAAAAGATAGGTCTAACCATTTTAGCAAAGCGCTCAAAATCCTCATCATCCTTTTTCTTGGATGGTTTAGGAGGAAAAGGCATGGGTTTCTGAACCCGTGGTTCTCTTTCTTTACCGTGCTTCCTAGCAACGAAGTCTCTCTTATCATAACATTGATTCATTGATTGTGGGTTATCAAGATCAACAACAGGTTCAACCTCTACATCATTATTATTGCTAGGTTGAGCATCAACATGAACATCATCACTGGGTTCATGTTCATTACCAGATTGTGTTTCAGCATCAGATATAGAAATACCATTGGGATTCTCAGGTGTGTCAACAATAGGTTCACTAGAAGCATGCAAAGTCCTATAATTTTTCTTTTTTCTTCTTCTTAGAAGGACTAGGTGCGTCAACATTAGTTCTCTGAGAATCTTGCTCAATTCTCTTAGGGTGGCCCTCTAGATACAAAGGTTACGGAGTCATTTTACCCCCTCTAGTCATAACTCTAACAACATTATCATTTTTCTTATTATTTAATTCACTGAGCAAATCATTTTGAGCTTTAAGCACTTGTTCTGCTTAAGTGGTAACCATGGAAGCATGTTTACTAATAAGTTTAATTTCACCTTTAACTCTAGACATATAATCATTCAAGTGTTCAATCATACAAGCATTGCGTTTCATTGTTCTATCAACATAAGCATTGAAGTTTTCTTGTTTAACAATAAAATTATCAAACTCATCCAAGCATTGACTAGCAGACTTATAACAAGGAATATCACCTTCATCAGATCTATAGAGAGAATTTACCTTTATTACCTGTGTCGGGTTACCAAGACCATGTATTTCTTCAATAGGCAGTAAATTCTTAACATCTTCAGCTTTAATACCCTTTTCTTTCATAGATTTCTTTGCCTCTTGCATATCTTCAGGACTGAGAAATAGAATACCTCTTTTCTTCGGAGTTGGCTTAGGAGTTGGTTCAGGAAGTGTCCAATTGTTTTCATTAGTCAACATATTATTCAATAACAATTCAGCTTGATAAACAGTTCTTTCCCTGAAAACACAACCATCACAACTATCCAGGTGGTCTCTGGAAGCATCGGTTAGTCCATTATAAAAGATATCAAGTATTTCATTTTTCTTGAAAGGATGATCGGCAAAAGCATTAAGTAATCGAAGAAGCCTCCCCCAAGCTTGTGGGAGACTTTTTTCTTCAATTTGCACAAAATTATATATTTCCCTTAAGGCAGCTTGTTTCTTATGCGCTGGGAAATATTTAGCAGAGAAGTAATAAATCATATCCTGGGGACTACGCATACAACCAGGATCAAGAGAATTAAACCATGTTTTAGCATCACCCTTTAGTGAGAATGGAAATAGCTTAAGGATATAGTAGTAACGAATTTTTTCCTCTTGAGTGACTAGGGTGGCTATATCATTCAATTTAGTAAGATGTGCCACAACAGTTTCAGATTCGTAGCCATAAAAAGGATCAGGTTCAACCAAAGTAATTATCTCAGGATCGACAGAGAAATCATAATCCTTGTTAGTAATGTAAATAGGTGAATTCGCAAAAGCAGGGTCATATTTCATTCTAGCATTGAAAGACTTTTCTTTTAGCTTCGATAATAATTTCCTAAGATCATATCTATAATTGCAAGCAAGAAAATCTCTAGCAGTTTCTTCATCCATAACATAACCCTCAGGCACAACAGGCAATTCAAATCTCGGGGGAGAATCTTCATCATCACTTTCATCAATATTACCAGTTTCAATAATTTCATTCTCTCTAGCCCTAGCAAGTTGTTCATCAAGAAATTCACCTAATGGCACAGTATTATCAAGCATAGAAGTAGTATCATCATAAGCATCATGCATAGCAGAAGTGGCATCATGAATAACATATGACATATCAGAATTAATAGCAAAAGCAAGTTTAGGTGTCGCAAGTTTACACAAAACAGAAGGAGAGTCAAGTGCAGAGCTAGATGCTAGTTCCTTACCTCCCACTACAAAAGAATACACTTCTGTGATGATACGTGTTTGTCACAGTAGGTCGCGTTTTTTGTCATGCATGTACATCCATGACGATTTTATGACGTAATCAAGATAGTCATACCGTCTTTGTCGTTGAAGTGTTCCATGACATTACCAAAATTATCATCATGGAAGTGTCCACTTCCATGACGATAAATCGTCGTCCGAAGTGCTTTCGTCAAGGGTGACCGACACGTGGCATCCACCGTAACGGAACGCCGTTAAGCTATCGGGTCGGGTTTTCGATCCGATAACCCGTTAACAGCCCCGACCAATGGGGATTTATCATGTGTAAAATCATCATTGGCTGGAGGAGACATGTGTCAGCTCCGCGTTGGCACAGGTGTCACTCATCCAATGGGCGAGACGCGCCTATGATATGTTGACACGTGGACTGGCCCATCAAGTTTAAATAGGCTCGCCCAACTAAAGGCCCACAAGATTTTGCGGACAATAATGGGCCGGCCCAGCTAAAGGCCCATGAGATTTTGCGGACCATAATGGGCTGGCCCAGCTAAAGGCCCACAAGATTTTGCGGGCCATAATGGGCTGGCGCAGGTAATGGCCCACAAGATTTTTGTGCGCCATAATGGGCCGGCACAGGTAAAGGTCCACAAGATTCTTGCGGATCATAATGGACCGGCCCAGCTAAAGGCCCATGAGATTTCACCGACATTAATGGGCCGGCCCAGCTGTAGGCCCACAAGATTTTGAGGACCCTAGTAGGCCTGCCATTAACTGGCTGCCATGTCTTGGGCCAAATGCCGACCCATATTTGATCCGGTCCATTAATGGCCTGCCACGTTCCAGTCCTAATAATGGCCCATATGAGATACGGCCCATTAAAAGCCTACCACGTTCTGGGCCAAATTACGGCCCAGATCAGGTCCGACCCTTTAAGAGGCTTTGGGCTAAATTATGACCCATATCAGATTCCTCCCGTCAACTGGACGCAATGCTTTTGGGCGCACTTGCTAAAGGCCCATTTAGTAATTCGGCCTGATATTAGTTTCAGCTTGTTAAGGGCCCGTTTAACATTTCGGCCCTATATTAATTTCGGCCTGTTAAAAGCCCATCATATATTTGGGCCTAACTACGGCCCGGTTTGCATCCGGCCTACTCGCAACCGATATCTGATAGGGCCAAATTAACAAGGACCGAGACAACTTTGGCCTGTTAAAAGCCCGTGATTTGATTCGCACAACCATGGGCCGGGGTCCATTTCGGGCTGCTGCCGGCCCGTGAGCTGTTCGGCACGTTTCAGGCCCAACCTACTTCTCAGCCTCCTAAAAGCACATTGTGTTCTCTTCCGAAAAGAGGGCCAGGGGTTACTCGGCCTATTAAAGGCCCGATTCTACTAGTGGGCCAGTTTACTTTTGGCCTTTTAACGGACCAAGATGACGGGGCCCATGATGCGGATCATACATCGTGATTGCATGACGGCCCGATTATGTACCGTAATTTTATGGTTTGGCCGGTTTACTGCGAAGACAAGATATATATACAGTAAAATAACACTACTAGGGAAAAGCCTAGCAGCAGCGCGGGTTTTGGCCCTCTCAGTAGCGCGGGTACCGGCGCTACTAATAAGGCGCTACAGCTAGGCGCGGAAAAGCCTAGCAGTAGCGCGTGTTGACACACGCTACTACTACACATGAATAGCTGCAGCGCTCTTTAGAAAAGGACGCTACTGGTATTATCTGCAACACCATTTACAGGTAAGCGCTACTGGTAAGTCGGCGCTACTGTTAAATCCCCCCCTCGCTACTACTAGTTTTATTAGTTTTTTTTCTGCAGATTTGTTTTTTATTTGTTTTGCATTTGAATAGGCTTTATACAATAATCTTTAGCATATCATCCACATACAAATGTAATCATAGCATATACATACAATTAGTCTCATCAAATCATGTCATCATCATAATCATCATCCAACACAAAGTGGTCTCTCGTCATCAATCTCGAAAATAGCA
Organism: Aegilops speltoides; assembly: GCA_021437245.1. Lineage (NCBI taxonomy): Eukaryota > Viridiplantae > Streptophyta > Magnoliopsida > Poales > Poaceae > Aegilops > Aegilops speltoides. The sequence continues at coordinate 20,909,335 of CM038145.1, read as the reverse complement.
ATACAAGTCTCGATTACTTGCAAATACATCGTCATCCATCTAAACAATGATATACACGAGAATAGCTATCACTTTGAGTACATGAGTTCAGATCCCTCTCTCGCATTAGCGTGAACCTAAACTAAGCATCTTGCGTGTCGCCGAAACCAAAACCGGTACACTGGGCACGACACTCCGGCCACTTGTCGTATATATACTCCTGGCGTAGCACTTCTTCGCCATTTATGATCTATGCACCTGCATCGTCACATGAGTCGATGATATGCAACATATATAGTTGAGCAACACAAAGAGACGGACTTGGCAAAAATAGAAACAACATATCATAAGCATAAATAACAAAGTTCATCGTACCCAAATGACCTAACTAGAGTGATTTTCGCTAGTCGAGGAGGACGGTTTAATTACATCACAAATAAAGTTTCACCGTGCATAACTCAAAGTTTTGTCATAAAAGAAAGTATGGACTAAACGGACACATTGTCATATATCGACAATCACTCCATCATGTCGTGCCATCCATCCAAGTTAGGGAGATAGTCATCGAGCTTAGTGAAAGGCTTCATGTCGAGACGCTGAGAGGCTATCCATGTTCGGACGTCTTCCCGCGACATTTGTCCTTCTGCATGGAATATCCATATTTTTCCGACGACCTCATTCATGATGATTTGGGCAAGTTCGCGCTAGATGTTATAGAACTCAGCTCGAAGTCGATGATCCTCGATATCTCCTATGTCCTTTGCCCATTGCAGAATATGGGCATCGCTAGATCTAGGTGCCATGTGAAGGTTCTGGTGATCCCGTCGGTACTCCAAATGTGGTGTAGGACATAGAATCCATCATTAAGAGAATCGCTCGGTTCTTTGGATGCAGCAAGTCGGTCTTATGGTGAAGGCGGCCTGCCGCCCTTCTCTTCTTGTCCCTAACCTCTCCACCCCTTGCTTGGTAGTAAAACATAGCATCTGCCGAGAACATCTTTGATGTGGGTGTAATCCTTTTGTGAATGTTCTTCGACGAGTCCAAGTAAAGAGCGTGGGAGAATCGGGGTAGAGGATGATGAGGACGGCGCGCCGCCATGCTTGCAAAAATAAGTACACCTCAAATTAATTAGCCTCCACCGTGCAAATGAATTATTGAAATCGAAGGAAGGATAGCAGCGCGGATGACTTACACGGGATGATAAGGTAGGATTGGTCGACCGGGGATATGCCATTTATCCGCATCGGGGATATCTACACGGTCCCAAAGCCGAGGCTGCTGAGGCGGCTGGATCATAGAATCATCTTTTTTGCCTTTCCTCGCTCTCTTCCTAGGCTTCTTTACCACTGGATGGTCGTCAATAACACGTTGAGACGGTAATTCAGGCACCGACTCATGATGCTCAAATCCTGAGGAGGCGCCAGAATAGACATACTGTTCAGCGCCATCGTCATCCTCATCCTCATCCATGGCGACGTCATCAGCCTCTAATGGAGCCACCTGCTTACCCCGTCCGCTATCACCCAACCCGACACCTGACGCTAATTGGGTTGGTGGAGTGTTGATGTTCATACCTTGCTGAGGCTGCATGCTCGTGGGTGTGCTCCCGGCCACCTCCAGACGAAGCAGACTCTTTGGCCACAACATGACCCACCCATTGCAACAATCACCAAGCCGCCGCGGGGTCTCGTTGTCATCCCCCACTAGTATTAGAGGAGGCAAATTCTCGTGGCCTGGTTTGACACTGGCCACGGAAACCTTGTAGACGTTCGGGGGGATCGACCGGCTGTGGAACAATGGTTCCTTCGGCTCCATTATCGTCCCCTTCCCCACGTCCACCTTCTGTTCGCCGATGGTGTACAATATGGTGCACGGGTTTCGTCGACCTGCAAATAAAAGTCTGCGACGTGAGACATCCGAAAGGCAACGAAAACGGAGATTATACATTTATATTGAAGGGGCGGTGTGGAAGATACCGTGAGGGCGCCGAGCTCAGCCAAAGAGGAGGCACCACCGAGCACGTCCGGTCGGCAGCCGGTCTGGGGAGCCGGTGCGAAGCAAAAGGGAGCCGGTGCGGGATCAAAAGGGAACCGGTCGCGGGAGCATGTGCTGCCAAGAAGTCGCAAGGGAAAGTCCTCTGCATTTTTTGGATTTTCCTTGTCCAAGTGTGAACGCCCGTCACCAAGGAAGTAGATATATCTGCAATTGCTCTGTTTTGGCGGCAGCTACCGCTGTTCGATCGTTCGAGATGATTTCTTCTCAACCGCAATCTCAACCTTCTTGTCGATGCTTTCTTGCTTAACCCACGCTTTCCTTTTTCTCCTCCGTGGTCTCACGGTAGTACTTCTTCCACGTGGCGCCGTCTCCGACACCGTGCACGCGTCCATACAACGGTCGAGTATCCACCGGTTGTCCTTTCAATATGTTCAATGCCCGGTTGAATGGAGTGTCCCACTTGGGCCTCGCCAATGCCTCGACGGCGAAGTCGCTTTCGCCGCAATCCGGTGTTGCTCTCTCGCAAAAGGCACAAGGATCATTTACAAATATGACTAACGTGTGCAATGAATTGATCGAAACTAAAATTACCAGCAGTCTCATGAACTCCGTAATGACCGGTGTTGTCTCATAAACCTTCTTCAGTGGGTCCCAATGGTGGCGGGCCCTCAGGACGTCACGCTCCTGCAGGACGGTGAAATCCGCCAAGGGTCAGGATGCCTGACTCGGCTTCGCGTCCTCCTTGGCCCATTTGGACCTCTTTCCACCGTAACCACGGCTTCCGAGGTGGTGGGTCCCAATGTTCCTCTTTGAAGCCCCTTCATGTACTTAGACTTTTCTTTGGCAGCTTCGCCTCGCAAGCCTCCTTGAATATTTGAAACTGCTCTTCCGTGATTGTCGGACTATCCTTTACAATCTCGGAGTAGGGTTCCCGTCGTTGATCTTTGCTTTCACTCGATTTTTCCAGCGGCCAACGTTGCTAAACTTGGTCATGGCGTGTTTGTTTATCTTCTTCATTGCGGGTCATTGTCCGGATCTTCATACTCCTTCTCATTCCGCCCGGAAGAAGAATATCCGTGAAACTTCTTTAGGAGGAGCTCCTCATATTTTCTATCTTCTTTAGATTCTCATCGTTGATGGTGGCGGTTGTCCGTATGATGCAGCCTATTTGATTGCCGTAGCACGCGCGCGCTTCCTCGGGCGCCTTTGGCTCAAAATTGCCGTTGTCCACCTCCGTGACCACCAGTCTAGTAGTCCTGAGTTTGTTAGGAACCCGATGCCTCTTTGCTTTCGGTTTTACACCGGATCCGCTCCCCGAGGCAGCAACGGTCTCAGCGCCGGTCTCGATGCCAGTCTGAATCTCAGCGCTGGTGTAAGTCTCAGCACCGGTCTGCGTATCAGTCTCAGCACCGGTCTGCGTGTCGGTCTCGGTCCCTGATGCCACCGGTGGTCCCAACAACAACATCTCTTGATCGTCGGTAAAGCTAAAAAATTCGTCTGCCGCCCGGTAGACGTCGTCGCAATCACCAGAACCCTGTCCTTCATCGTTGCTAGCCATGTTTCCTATGATTAAATCTAGTCAATTAATTCTAGACCTAATAAAATGAATAATGACATAAAGGACTATTGTTTTACAGAATGTTGACTCCTTCCCAGTGCGGCAAATCCGGGCACTCGATATGTCCTAGTTTGTAGCACAAGTGATGCTGAAATTCACGGAAATTTCGCATGAACTTTGCTAAAAAGTGGACAAATCGAGAACCTGAAATTTGTCGAGCGAAAATGAATCAACATTCCGCAAAACATAGGCCACTCAAAGATCATTCCCAGAAACAACAAAGCCACCACTTGGGCACAATCGAACAACTTCAATGAAAAGATATAACATGACCACTTCAATGAAAAATAAAATTTGCCTAAATTCTTTTCCTTGAAAAATAGTGGTCTTTTGAAAAATCAAAAACCTTTGCCAATCTACTTAACCTAGCTTCTTAATCCAACGAACCTAATTAACCTACCTATTTAACCTAGTTAGTTAATCTAGTTTACCTAGATAATTATCCCTAATTAAACTAGTTAACGCAGCTAGTTCTCTGTCAAAGCCTAAAATAAATTTTTGCACTAATTAACATGGATAATTAACCTAATTAAACTAGGTAACCTGACTAGTTCTCTGTCAAAGCCCTAACTAAGTTTTTGCACTAACCTAGATAATTAACCTAATTAAACTAGTTAACCTAACTACTTCTCTGTCAATGCCCTAACTAAATTTTTGCCCTAACCTAGATAATTAACCTAATTAAACTGGCTAACCTATGCATGAGAGAGAGGAGGGGTGGGGGCTTACAGATGATGGCTCCGGTGGTGGCGACGGAGGCAGTGTGGTGGCGAGGGAGGCAGGGGCGTCTCCGGTGACGGCGAGGGAGGCAGGAGCGTCTCCAGTGACGGTGAGGAAGGTGGCGTCGACGGCGGCTCTGGTGGCGTTGACGAGGCCGCGTGGCTCCGTTGCGTTGGGGGCAGCTCCGGTGTCGTCGACGGCGCACGGCTCTGGTGGCGTCGGCGGCGGCGGCGAAGTGTGGGCGCGTGAATCGAGACGGCGGCAATGCTGGGGGTGGGTTTGAGGGATTGGGGGGAAGTGGTGGCGGGGAAGCGGTTTTTTGGCTAAGTCAAACTTAACGGTAGCGCGTTTACAAAAGCGCTATAGCTAAGTTAGCTATAGCGCTTTCCTCAAAAGCGCTGCTGCTATAGCTAATTTCCTATTCTGCTTCTATAGCGGGGTTCAGGACACGCTGCAGCTATGTTAGCTATAGCGCCTCTTACAAACAAACGCTGCTGCTATGCCTTCCTCCTATTTTTCGCTTTTTCGTTTATTTTTGCTTTACATTTTATTTTTCCCTTTCTCCTTTTTCTATTTATTTCATTTTGATTTAAATTTCTATTTGTTTATCATCTTATTTTATTTCCGTTAGTAGTAGCACTCTTCTTAGGAAACGCGCTGCTAACTGTGCTCTCAGCGATGGCGCGTTTACATTAAGCTCGCCATCGCTATGCGTAGCCTAGCATTCGCCAATGGGAATATTAGTAGTAGCGCTTTCTCTACAAAGCGCTCTCGCTAAGTTTGTGTCTCAGAAGCGGTTTTTATTTGGTCGCTATCGCTATATAGCACTAGCGCAATTTTTTGACCCGCGCTGTTGCTATATTTCTGTGTATAAGGTTTTCCCTAGTAGTGTAACTACAGCATCGTGAATAAGAAAAGACCTAGACTATACAATAAAGAAATTACGACATATTACATCCACTAGGCATCAAAGTTCGCCAATATGATAATAAAGCACAAGCAGACAGCAGATTACATACACTGGGAATCAAAGATCGCCACCAGTGCAAATAAACACGCCGACAAAATAATATACAAAACTGACAGCACTTCAATAGAGTTCAAGAAAGATTAGCCCTGCGGGGGAGTTGGAGCGCAAGTAGCTGAGTAAGCTGATGAGACTGCGCTTGTTCAACACTTATATCTTCCTCATTCTGAAAGATAAAGAAGCAGATAGATGACAAGTTTTGCACATAAAAGTATCAGTGCTGACAATTCATCACATTTCTTACTAACGAATAAAGTGAAACAATTTAAAATTACATTAACACAATATGGTATTGTTCTGGTCAAGACATGGCAGGAAATGACATTGTGAAGGAGTTGGCAGCTTCACGACACCACTGGATTACAGATCAAAAACTCATAAGTATCAATGGTTAGTGTGCTGTCAATTTATCGCATTTCAGATTGGCAAATAAAGAGATGGTTTAAATAATAGTAGAACGATATGACATTGTTCATAGTTAAGACATTGCAGAATATGACATTGTGCTGTAGTGGGTAGGTTCACCACACCACTGGATTACGGATGAAGAACACAAGCATACATGCAGTGCAAAAGAAGATCACTTGCTCTGTATAGTTTAATTTACATGGTATGAAGAAGGAACTTGGTTGTACAAATGAAAACTTGAATTGAGAAGGACAAACTTTTGTTTATGAACTACATAATAAACTTTAAACATGCAATTTGATGCAAACACCAAAAATAAATAGTTGTTGCAGTCATGCCTAAGCAAATATACACAACAAAGTTTGAAGGCTTGAGAAGGACGAACTTACATTATTGGTGAAGACAGGCTCTATAAAGCCCTTGTCCATGCTGATGGGGGGCAATTCAAGAAGTTTACCACATAATCTTCTTCATAAGCATTGCCTTTATTATACATTTTGTTAAGAGTAAATATAGATGTGATAATATACGAAAAAATGGAGAATATTTAAGATAATATGAAGAGTGATGCTACATAACCAAGTAGCTATAAATGTAAGTGCAGCGATATAGGCAAAAGGTTTAGCCAAGAGCAATGCACAGCTAAACTTCTTCAGTACCAACCTTATGGTAAGAGTAAATATAGATATGATGTGTAGAAAATGGAGGGCAAAGGAAAATAATCTGCAGAGTGATGGTACATGAACAACTACCTGTCAATATAAGTACACTGATAAAGGACAGGATGTACTTACAAGAACAATGCAGAGCTAAAAAATTCATTGGCATTGGATATATTCTACACTAATGTAACCATTCATACAGATCAGATAATTTTGAGCGAACAATTGATAAGAAAGCTATCATGCATACTGTTGTCACATAATGAACCAGGTATGTATGCAAGTACAGTGATATAGAACAACAGGTACTAACAAGAGCAAAGCAGCGGGAAGCATATTTGTGATATCCTATCGTTCTTTTCAAATTGGAATTCTTTTTCGAGCAGATTTCCTGCAAAAAAGATCCGTAAGGCACATGCGGAAAAGTAGAAGTTCAAATTGTCATGCGATATCATAGACAGTACCTCATCCTCGGAGCGAGACCAGTGCATAACAAGGTTTTTCCATTCAATGTCTTCTAAATTTAGCACAGGAGACTTCACCGGAAATTCGTTAATAGACTTGCCATCAAAGTGTGATTTCCTCAGGTAACACCGATACTGCTGCAATGCTTCCTTGAAAAGCGCAAGCAAGCTTTGCTCTTCATGACCATCCAGATTGACCCTCGCCTACTTACAACAATGCAATGTAAATCATGATGCGTTCAATCAGCAGAAAACAGGAAAATAATCACCATGAATAATAGCACTGACACGTAAGTGGGACAGGAAGATGTGAAAATGGTGTTTGTGTTCACTATAATCTTCCCATGATGGGAATATATGCACATAGTCCCTAACAACAATGAAATCATTGTCTTTTAAACTGGGAATAACTGGAATGGGGTTCCAATCTGCAGGAATTGGCCGTCTTTGCAGTTGGGATAGGTCTTCGGCCGGTGGACTTGCTATACTTTTTGCTAGAGTGGGATTTTTCTATAGTACGACTGGTGCTATGGCAACTGAAAATCGGCATACCTTTTGCTGGAGTGCAGGTCCTGTGTGGTGGGGCTAGTGGTGTGGCCAGTGAAGTATGGGTACAGTCTGCTGGAGTTGGTCGTATGTTTTGTGTCACTGGTTGTACAACCAATATAAGTGGGGTGATGTCTGATTTCTCCGACACAACCACGTTTTTCAAGGACTTTGCTGGTGCTCCTTCAGGTTCGGCAATCATCCTCTTCCTTTTGATATCTGATGCACAAGAACAACATTTGAGTGGAAAAACATGGTATGATGACAGATGGAATATGTATTGATAATGGATGGGCATGACATCTCGACATATATGATGAGTAAACTAAGCAGATGGTGGTGCAACAAAGTAGAAGAAATGCCAGACAACATATGCAAGATACGCGCAATCAATAAAACCTTGCCAAATTATAACAGGCACCTTAATGGGTGAACATGACAGGCCATCTGCCTTTGACTCCTCGAGGTTAGAATTAGGATCATATTCTGAACAAGAATCTATAGGCGGGGAGCGTATGAGTTTCATTGCATCTAGAATGGCACTCAATGCCTTGGTGCCAATTTTGTAAGTCATTGCAGTGTTCCACAATATTCTTTTGATGCGTGGATTCAGATATTCACTGTAATTGCGTATAATATCCGAGAACCATGAAAACATAAATAGTTGTGAGATTATCTTTGTAATGAAGATGATATTCTAATATAGGGGCGCCCCTGTAAACACTTGTGTGCTATCACTGGATTCTGATGAGAGAGCTCAAGTGTGCTATAATATGGTGCGTGCATTTATATTATCTGGCACAAGAACACAAAAAAATAGGCTCCAGAAGTAAGGATAGTTGGCAGATGAGAGTTTATTGCCCAACCATGATAACAAGAGCACACAACAACTAGGCAGATCATAGTGTACATAACAGGGGTACACCATAACCACGATATATAAATCGGGAAAGTGGAACTCGCTTGAAACTGCGGTGTTGTATTGCCGCTAGTAATTGAAAGCCTATCGATCACGCACAGGCCAGCTCTACACTACTAGGAAAACGCTTATAGATTGAAGTTTACCAGTAGCCTTTGTTTGTGACCCCACGCTACTAGTAGTTAGTAGTAGCGCTGGCTAGAAAGAGCGCTACTGGTATAAGTTAGCAGCAACGCTTTTTATCTAAACCCACGCTACTGCTAAGTGTAACACACCACAATATCTGATCACTAAATATTAGCAGCGCTTTTCGCCCAACCAACGCTACTGTTAGTTTTGGATCTATAGCGCCTATTGATATAAACGCACTACTGCTATTTTTTGTATCTATAAAATTTTACCAGTAGCGTGTTATTTTAGCCCGCGCTATAAGTAGTGCACCACCAGCCATAGATATTTTGCAAGCTGCCATAGCAGTAGCGCGCATAGGAGACCCGCGCTATTGCTATGCCCGCCAGCCACCTCCTACCTTTCTCCTCCTTCCTCCCCTTTCTTCTTCCTCCCCCCTTCCTTTCTCCCCCTTTCCTTGCACCTTGCTTGTTCCAATGCTCGCCCTCCACCACCCCTCCATTAGAGCCCTCCCTCCCCCTCTTCTTTGCCCTTCCATCACCCCCTCTTCTTTGCCCCTCCACCACCCCTCCATTAGAGCCCGCCCTTCCCCTCTTCTTTGCCCTTCCATCACCCCCTCTTCTTTTCTCCTCCACCACACACCTCCATTAGAGCCCTCCCTCCCCCTCTTCATTTCCCTCCACCACCCCCTCTTATTTGCCCTCCACCACCACCCCTCCATTAATGCCCTCCCTCCCCCTCTTCTTTGCCCTCCACCACCCCCTCCCATTAATGCATTCCCTCTTCTCCTCTCCCTCTCCTCGCACTCTCTCCCTAGCTAGCTAGCTAGTTAGAGCTATATATCTATAGAGCTACTAGGTAATTAAGAAGAAAGGTGCTCGATATCCCTCTGGACATATAGGTGAGCAAAAAAAGTGTTTGTGTGGATAGGACCGAAACTATATATATATGGGGGATATGAGAATATACCGAATTGTTTGTGGCATAATTTGAGTTTCCTATATTGTGTATTTGAAGAAAAAATGTGGCTGACATGAGTTGCCTATGTTTTGCCGAATTGTCGATTCAATTCCGTTTCGGCAAATTTCGGGCATGCAAACTCAATATGTCCTATGTTTAGGGAAGGTCATGCCGAATTTTTGTATGAATTTGATCCATGCATGCATATATACGTGGTTATAATATTTGCTCCGTCCGCAGGTGATCATGAAGGTCAATGGAAGGATGGTGGAAAGATACTGGCAATCTGCTGTGGATGACATGTATGAAAAAAGACTGAGGGATGTTTTATGTCCGTGTCGAAAATGCAAAGGAAGAGTCAGGCTCGACCCCTTTAAGGGTGGTAAATTCAAGGCGCACCTGCTCATGCATGGTTTCATGCATGGCCATACTCGGTGGATAAGTGAAGAAGAAGAAGATGATGATGATGAGGAGGACATCGATGGGGCAGGAAATAACGACATGGGGCCACTAGACGAAGAGATGACCGATTATGTGCCCGAAGAGGAAGACGGCCTCGGAAATGTTGATGGTAAAGAGGCAGTTCAAGGTGGAGAAGACGCGGAGACACCACCATCTTCGTCGCTACTAATTTCAGCCATGCGGGACCGCATGTTTGAGACCTGCTTCGCAAGAAGACGACTAGCAACAGAGCTGCTTCTAGAGAGGAGGCCAAACTAGCGCAACTGGAGGTAGACTCGATGACTCCTTTGTATGATGGTTGCAATAATCCCGAGGTGGCCCGCTTGAGTTTTACACTAGAACTTCTAAAGATGAAGGCAAAAAACAAATGGACATATACAAGCCTGGATGAGCTTCTGAAGTACCTAAAGAAGGTTCTTTCCGCGGGAAGACTGTGTCCTACTAGTGTCGAGGAGGCATTGTGGTTGGTTTGCGCGTCAACAAGCACTATGGAAGGCTCGAAGGCGAAGGTCACACCAACGGTCATAGGGATGTGAATGTGTTACACTCGGGCCGACAAAACGAACTTGACAGGGCAAACTTAGTAGTGCTACAACACCTAGATGTGCTAGAAGATTTCGTGACACTGCACAAAGAAACCATCGCAAAGAAGTACCGTGACCATGGGGTGCACATGACGGACGCTGAAGTTATTAGAGATCACAACTCCACTTTCTTGCGTTGGTTAAAAGAGCGAGTAGTTCTGGCTAATCCACCGGAAGAGGGTTGTCTGAACGGAACACTCTTATACGCCTTAGCACATGGCCCCTCGACCAACCTCACGACTTATCAAGCATACGATATCAACGAATACACGTTCTACACGGAGGAGAAAGATATAAGCCATGGCCGGGAATGTAATTGAAAGATATTACGGAAGGGTCAAAGAGATATGGGAGCTTAACTACTCTGGATTGCATAGCGCGACGATATTCCGTGTTAGATGGGCTAAAAATGTACACAGAGAAAACCAACATTTCACTACCATGTGTATACCCGACTCCGATGATAGCGGTGTCGTCAACGCCATCGCCAAAAATGAGCCATGGGTGCATGCTAAACATGTGACACAATGTTTCTTCATAATTGATCCGATCAATCCCAATCGTGTTGTCGTGAGGAGAAGCAAAAGGAGCATCGCCGGAATGGATGGTGTCTCCAACGAGGAAGACTATGACAAGTACGGTGATCCGATGAGGGAAGATGATGTTGCTGACGACGAAACATATGTCAAAAGAAGAATGAAGACTACATTACCAACGAAAGATCGTAATCCCTGGAGAAGGAAAAGTCACGACCATGGGCTCAATTATTCAACAACGAACAAAAGAGGGAAGAAGATTAGTCTGAAGCGTCGTCGTCGCCCAAGCTGACAAACTAATCCCAAAGTTTGTGTGTGTCTAGCTATTTTGTATACCGCCGATAGCGGTCAAATGATGTAAGATATATATTATACTAATTATTATCTGGAGGGTAACAGTTGTATTGCTCAAACGACAGACCAAATTAAACCCCTGAGTTTGTGGCATATGTAAAAGACCAAGAAAAATGAAAAAGAAAAATAAAAAGGAAAATGAAAAAGAAAAAGAATAATAAAAGTAAAAAGAGAAATAAAAATAAAATAAAAAAGAAGGAAGTTTGTGGAATATGAAAAAGAAAAAGAAAAATAAAAAAATTAAAAGAAAAAGTTAGTAGTAGCACGTTTTCGCTAGGACAACGCTATAGCGAAGAAAAAGAAAAATAAATAAATAAAGAAGAAAAAGTTAGCAGTAGCGCGTTTTTGCCAGGGCAGCGCTATAGCTAAGAAAAAGAAAAAGAAAAAAAGAAAAAGAAAAAGTTAGCAGTAGCGCGTTTTCGCTAGAGTGGCGCTATAGCTAAGTTAGCTATAGCGAGTTTTGCCAAGACGCGCTATAGCTAAGTTGCGTATACAGAGCCACTGCACCCATCTCTTTACTCTCTCTCTCTCTCACTCACTCTCTTGCTCGATCCCCTTTCTCTGGCACCCGCCCATGCCGTCGTCGCCGCCTGCACCCGCCGACGCCACCGCCGACGCCCAGACCGCCCACCCACCGCCGACGCCAAGACCACCGACACCGCCGACGCCCGCACCTGCCCACGCCACCGTTGACACGCGCTGCACCCGACCCCAATGCCGGCCACTAGCCACCCCGACGCTCCCTCCCCCCATGCTGCCCCCTTCCCTAGGTGCACCCCTGGCCCGGATCCTCCCACTCCGACACTCTCGCTCTCTCTCTCTCTCTGACCAAATTTGGTCTCTTTGCAGATCGATGAGGAGGAGAAGGTCCCCCTCTACCTCGGTGACCCCGACGCCACCCCCTCAACCCCGGCGAGCCCTAAACCCGACGCCACCCCCTCAGCCCCGGCGACCCTAACCCCGACGTGCGGTGAGCCACCCCCTCCTTTCTGGTCAGGTAGCAGGATTTTGCAGGATTTTGCCTTATGTAGTGTTCCATGTCTAGTCAGTTAGCAGCAACAGTAGCATTAGTATCTAGGTTCTATGGTAATTAAGATAAATACGATGAACTAATGGTGTAGAGACCATACTGAAACTAAGTTTCAGGGGCATATACTGAAAATGAACTTTTTTTCCATAATGAACAGTGGGAAGACCACAAGAAAGTGTATGACTAATTCTTAAACTCTTTTTGTTAAGTCAGTTTGCATGTTTGTTGTTTCCTAGATCAGTGGTTTTGGACTCTATTGACAACTAGTTAGTGTTGGACCAACTACCTTGATAAGAAAAAGGAATTAACCTACAAAATGGAACCAAATATGGACTAAAAATTGGTCATAAAAAAGTAAATGAAATTGAAATTGAGGATAAATTAAGAAAATGGAGTAGTAGATGCCACTGAATATGCCACTGAAAACGGAGTAGCTAGCATCATTGCAAAAAACTATCTCAAAAAATATCTTGGAAAGTGTCATGTTAGCATCATTGAGCATTTTTCTGCCACTAAAGATTAGTGGAAACTGAAGATTGTTTTCTGTATTAAGCCACAAGTAGTTGTATTGGCAGCAAGTACAAAATGTATTGTTAGTGAAAATTTGCGGTGATCAATTTTGCATTTCTGTAACTAGTCCATTACAGTAGTCTGCAATTTTATTTGAATGCAATGTTGATGGACACAGCAGCAAGTTTATGAAATGAAATGATGTCCATTGGAGTCCATTTGGAGTTGCTCCATTGCTTGCGAGATGCTCTATATGTGACCTATGTTTTGCCGGTTGCTAAGTGACCTATGTTTTGCCGGAAATGTTGATTCATTTCCAATCCGGCAAATTTTAGGCGCTCTGTATGTGCACTTTCTAGCAAAGGCATGCCGAAATTCTCCGTGAATTTCGGCATGACTTGTGCTAGAAAGTTGGACATATCGAGTGCTTGAGATTTGTCGCGACGGGAATGAAACAACATTTCTGGCAAAACAAAGGTCACTTTTTTGTCATTATTCACTTTATTATATAAAGCTCGATAATTAAACGACTACGACATTGAACCCTAGGAAACATGACCGACACCGATGAGGTCGGAGGTTCTCACTCCCAATTAGGTCGGGCACACACCTACCTCGACTTTCTGGCGGATCAGGAGAGACAGGAAGCTGGGTGTCCGGACCGCCTTGTCATGACGGATGACGACGGTGGTGGCGCCGGCGCCGACACTGATGCCGCCAACGACACCGGCACTGAGACTGGCGCTGATGATGTTCCTAACTATAGCACGGAAGGTTGGACCTCCCAAGCCAGTGAGGGAAAGAAGGAAAAGAGGACACGGCGCCCAAATGAGCTCGGCACCGGAAGACTGGTGGTCACGGCGGTGCACCCTGGCGAGTTCGAGCCAATAGAGCCGCGAGAAGTGGCAGCGTGTTACGGAAACCAACTAGCATGCATCCTACGGGATACCGCTAACATCAACACCACAAAAATACGGAAAATTGAACATTTGGAGAAGCTGCTTCTAACTAGGTTGCACGCAAGATTCCTGTTCCCCGGTCAGAATGACGAAGTCGGCCCATGGGATGATGATGCCATGAAAAAAATCAACAACAAAGAAGTTTAGCAACGCATTGAGCGCTTGGAAAACTAGGGTGAAAAAGGTGATTCAAGTAGACCATGAAACCTACACCGAGATTGTTGCAGACAATCCGAAAATTATGATAGATTACTTTGAAAAGTTCAAGGAGACTTGCAATGAAGAAGTTGCCAAGGCCAGGTCGGAGAGAGGCAAGCAGCAGCAGGCAAAGAACATGGGGAACCACCGCCTTGGAAGTCGTGGTTACACGGGAAAGAGGACCATGTGGGCTAAGGAGGACGCAAAACATGAACGTCAGGGGATCCCAGACCCATTGGCTGAGTTCACCGACCAGCAGGAGCACGACTTCATCAGGGCCCGATTCTCGTGGGACCCCGAGAAAAAGATTTTTTTTCACCGATGGGCTGACTAGGAAATTCATGAGAATACTCGTAATTATCCTTTTACCACCTTACATATTAGGTTCTGATCAATGAAGTCTACTACATTCTAGTCGCATTTGTAAATGATTCACGGTCCATTTTGCAGAGAGAGCAACACAAGCTTGCGGCCAAGAGCGACTCATCTACTCAGTCGACTCAGTCGTCGGTGAAGTACAAGTGGGACACTCCTTTCAACCGGGCCATGAACATAATGATGGGACACCCGCCCGGCCAGCGGCCGCAATATGGACGTGTGCATGGCGCCGGGGATGGGGCCACTTGGAAGTACTATTATAGCGAGGATCCCGAGGCCAAAAGACAGAGAAAGAAGTTCAGTAAAGTGACTATCAATGAGAAGGTGGCGCGAGCGATGGAGAAAGCAAAAGCTGAGACCAAAGCTGAGATAATCGCTGCCTGTAGATCTGATATGGTGGCTGGCTTTACAAGCTTGATTCCAACAGTGGTCACATGGGTGCAACAAAATCCAAATGTGCCACCAAGTGATTTTCCCATGCCCAGCTTCACCGGGAGCAACTCAATGAACACCGCACCCATACCCTTACCTAGTATGGCAACCGCACCCGCACCTCCTCCATCACCTGCTCCTCCGCCCAGCTCTCACAGCAGCCCTAGCTCCGTCTCTAGCTTGAATGTCGGGCCGTCGACATTGGCTGAGCTCGACGCCCTCACGGTAAATACGCGTCGTCACACCTTCATCAACTCAACTAATTAATTAATCTTCAGTTGCCGTTCTTTTTGGATCTCTGACGCCGCACGTATATGTCTTTGTAGGCCGACTCCACTCCGTGCAACCTCCTTTACAACATGAAGGGCGGGTTGGTGGATGTGGGGAAGGGTACTATAGTGAAGCCTAAGGATCGATTGTTTCACTACCGTCAGATGCTTGATAATGCCTTAAGGGTCTCCGTGGCGAGTGTGAAAGCGGGCTACGAGGGTCTCCCTCGTCCGATACAAACCGATGGAGAGGATGACGAGACCCCCACACAGCTTGGCCAATGCAAAAATTGGCCGATCCTGTGGCCAAAAAATCTTCTTAGTGTCGAGGTGGCTGGGAGCACACCAACGGGACCTCAGGAAGGTATGACCACAACACCACCTACACAAGTACAACC
The DNA here is from genome assembly GCA_021437245.1 of Aegilops speltoides. Taxonomy (NCBI): domain Eukaryota; kingdom Viridiplantae; phylum Streptophyta; class Magnoliopsida; order Poales; family Poaceae; genus Aegilops; species Aegilops speltoides. The sequence goes on along the minus strand of CM038145.1, from coordinate 20,893,798 downwards.
ATCGTCTGTGCTGCTTGCTGAGATCGAGAGACATGAGGAAGGAGGGCCAATCGTTCCGCCGTCAGATGATGCCATCTGCCCCATGTAATAGGATAGGGATCATGACATGGAGGAGGCCGACGATGACCCTAACCAGTATTTCAATACTGCCTTTGACAACGAAGTAACAATGAGTCAACCATATGAATATGAGATGCATGTACCAGAGCCGAAACGTCCTCGGGAGTGCAAGAAGTCTTTGTTCATGCAATCCTCGCAGGACACGCCTCCAGATGCCGGCTCCACCCAAGCTCAACTCATTAGCCAGAGTCGTCCAAAGCTGAGCCTGACAATACTAGGGGTGGTGCTCAGGGAGGGTCTGACAGACCCTCCAGCACCTGAGCCCACCAAGAAGAAGCAGAGGAAGAGACCGGCGGCGAGAAAAGCCAATAAAGCTGGCAATGTTGGTTCTAGCAGCCAGCCGCCTTCGACCAAGGTTGACCATGTACCGACGAAATATGCGCCATTAATCCATGTAGTGGGAGAGCCAATGGTACCGGCGAATGCACTAGCTGCCATAGAAGGGGATCTCAAGAGACTCCATGGCCATGTGCTTTCGACAGAGAGAAGCCTCCTCGCCTCGGATGATCCAAGATACCCACTTTATACGGTTCATGTGCCGAGCAGTTGCAAGATGTATGTCCACACATGCCCCGCGGACCTTTTCTTCCTGAGGTTTGATTGCATCTTCCAGATGTCTCAAATGAGGACACTCGATTTTATGTTCGTCCGCCTGTATGCGCTGCACATGAACTACATCGTCAGGAGAGAGCAAGTCACCGGTCTTGCGGTCGCGGACCCATACTACATGCATGAGGGCTTCTTGTTAATCAACGACACCAACCGTCAGTATGTGAGTCAGTACATCGAAGAATTCTTGGTCAGAAATAAGGAAAAACAAACGGTTCTCCTACCTTATCATCCTAGGTAAGTCATCCGCGGATAGCACTATAACACATACATCCTTTCGTGCATTTCAATAGTTACTTTGCACACATGGAGGCTAAACTTGATCGTGTATTTTGCGCAGCGGGGGGTGTTGTGCCGTTCTCATTGTTCTTTACCTGTGTTACTCCCGCGCTCTATATTTAGACCCGTCGAAGAACATACAGAAGAAAGATTACACACACATAAAGTATGTTCTGGACAGAGCTATGCTGGGCTTCAGCATGCGGGGTGGCTACATCCAATAATAAAACAAATAAGGTCGGGCTTTGTTTCAGCCACAAGACTGACTTCTGTTGCATCCAGCAACCGGCAAGAAGTGAGAATGATGGATTCTACGTCATCCATCTAATGATGGAGTAAAGAAGGGATGTGCAATCACTTTGCATGAAATATTCATCTGATACCCATATCAAGAGATAGGCCGAAGCCTTTGGAGCCGTGCCGGATAATCGACTTTGAAATGATTTCTACCGGATCCAACAGGAAATTGCGTCCATCATCATCAAAGATGTCCTCGAAGAGAATGGGATGTTCTATGGCGGCCCAATATCGCGAGCTGACGTCCGAACTCGCATTGCCCTACAGCGTCAGGACATGAAGCCTTTCACTAAGCTTGGGTGCACCCTTCTGGATATGGACAGATGGGAAGAGTGCACTGCTTAAAAACAATGTATCTGTTTAGTTACTTGTTACTTTCTGTACGACGAAACTTTGAATCTCTCACTACGACGAAACTATTAGATGTATGGTGCCATGCTCTAGTTAATTACTTTCGGTACGATAATATTTGTTAACTATGTTTACTATATATATATATATATATATATATATATATGTTGCTTCTATTTCATAATTGTTTTGTTGAATTCGCTTCATGGTATATATATGTGCATCTCTGACAGGTATATAGATCAACGATGGTGAGGAAGTGGTATGTCGTTTATGTAGGGCATGTTCCGGGTGTGTATGATGAGTGGCCAGAGTGTCAGGCCCAAGTCTCTGGCTTCTCCGGCGGAAGCCAGAAAGGGTTTGATAGCAGAGCGGAAGCCGAAGCTAGTTACTTGAGATTCATAGCACAACAGGGGATTCAGAACCAGCGCCGCTGCAAAAACTACTACATAATACCGCTTTTGATCATCGTGATCGCTCTTATCGTGTATGTCTTAGTTTAGGTAGATGATGAAACATGTGTCTACGGTGACAATGTAAGAGACATGTCATCATTAACTTGTATTGCTATTTCAAGATGATGATGAGATCGACATCATTTGTGTTGAGACTATGTTGATATGATGAGACTATGTTGTACCACTTCGATGATGATGATGAGACATTCCTTTTTCATATAGTTCCAGTGTATGTGTATGTTGTAACTGTATAAAACCTGTAAAAATACGAATACATCAACATAAAAAGAAGGAAAATACTAGCAGTAGCATGGGGTATTGGAGTAGTAGCAGCGCTGCTTACCAGTAGCGTTTTTTTGAAGGGCCATGCTACTAGTATTAGTAGTGGCAATGGACAGAGGCACGCTATTGCTAGATACAGATACCACTAGCGCTGGTTCAAACAAGCGCTACTGCTAAAAAATAGCTGTAGCGCCATAGCAGTAGCACGCCTGCCCGCGCTACTAATAGCCAAAAAACCAGCGCTATTGGTAAGGGTTTTCTTAGTAGTGCTACCAGTTGTTGACTGCAGATGTCCCTGCGCCCCTTCCTGACAAGGAACATACTATACGTACTAAATACAGAATAAACAAAGAGGAACATGTTAAAGAATAGAGGAGGAAGCATATTCTTGAGGTTCCGCTTCATTGCATACAATGTTGGTTGCCCACTCATGATGAATCATAGCGCCCAAAGAAATGCAATTCCATGTTGTGTCTCTATATGTGGCAATTTTGAACAAGTCATTAGGATCATATTCTGAACAAGAGTCAACAGGTGGGGAGCGTATGAGTTTCATTGCATCCAGAGTGGCACTCAATGCTTTGGTGCCAATTTTGTAAGTCATTGCAGTGTTTAGCTTCAAGAGTGGACTGTTGCTAGTGCGACATAAAGCAGCTACACAGATCATAGTGTAGATATAACGGGAAAACCTTAAGCATCAGAGTAAAATCAGCAAAGTGGAACTTGCTGGAATATATGTGCTAGTATTGCCGGTACGGCTAGAAAGGCTTCAGATACCAGCTCTCTTCAAGTGAAGATGCGGTACTGTTAATATCAGTGTAACTCTCAAAGGCGACACAGCTCCCCGCATTTCCTTGCTATTCTTATAGGATTCAAGTGGGCAGGCCACTACAAATCCTATTCCTATGTTTACAAAATCCTATGAATCAAAGAGGCTCAAAGTGTCCATCACAACCTACCGTATAGACCTCTACACTGCAAATGTCCCTACTCATCTTCAGTACAAGGAAAATACTGTACTACGTACTATCATACTCCCTCCGTTCCAAGATATAAGTCTTGGTAGAGATTTCCACTATGGATCACATATAGATGTATCCAGATACATTTTAGAGTGTAGATTCACTCATTTAGCTCCAGTATACAAAGACTTATATTTAGGAATGGAGAGAGTACATATTAAAGAAGAACGGAAGAGGAACATGGTAAAGAAGAGCAAGCAGATTTTGGATAATAAAATGTTGGTTGCGCAGTGCCCACACATGATGAACCAGAGCGCATTAAGAAAGCAACTCCCAGTTGTCTCTCGACCATTTCTATGTCTCCTAACCCTTCTTCTTCCTCGTCTCGGATGAAGATCCTATGTCTCCTAACCCTTCTTCTTCCTCGTCTCTGATTCTTCCCATATAGAACACTGCACGGGCCACCGGCCAGACCACCGAACCCCACCGCCTGTGTTCCTCCGCCACCCCCACCCCCACCCCCGCCCCAACCCCCACCTGCGTCGAGTTTTCTTCGTTCAGCGAGGCCCCACAACCACCCGAGCCCCTTCGTTCGCACCGGCGAACTCCGGCGATCTCTGAAAAATCGACTGACCCAATTTTGAAATTTAGTCTACTGTGATTTAACTAGTGTGGAATATAAAAGGGGAAAACCATAAGCATTGGGAGTATAATGTTGAGCGTGCCATGGCGGATCTGAAGGTGCAGCCGGACAAAGGCAACTTCGCAACCAAGACAAGAAATCAGAGTAAAGAAGTGGCGATCTATTTTCTTGCTGCGATAAATAATTTGAGCAGATACGAAAGAGTACCGCCTCTGTTGCGGCGCCGTGTATGCATTTGCTGAGAATTTGACGGTGCTGCGGTAGCGATGGCTGTCGGCGGCGTGGAAGCAGATCTAGGAGGGTAGACGATGGTGGCGGGGCGCGGTGGACGAGACGATCGTAGGAGCGGCGCCAACAAGGTGGACGATGGCGGGGATGAAGCGAGAGGACAGGATGCAAGGATCCCGGTCTGAAGCCGTGGATGAGAGAGGTTGATCTCTTGTAATGGACGAAGGCGTCGGGGTATCAGCTCCGGCATGGTGGAGGAGGAAGGCGGTTGATGGGGTGGCGGACGGCGGCGGACGGAGGAGGCTGGGGTGGAGAGGGTGTTTTGGTGCCCAGGGAGTACGAATGAGGAAAAGGGAGGTAGAGAGGAAGGGGGGAACCATGTATTCAGGGCACGCTTGTCTCAAATGCGAGGAAATTTACAAACTTAGCCCCCGTTTCAAATTTCCTACATCACAGCAATATTAATCGGTTGGGGATAGGACGGTAATCTCGTATACACCGAATATTTGCCGATGAGAGTTTGTTTTTGGCGCCCACCGTGTATGAATATGAATCAGGGAGGGAGTCGATTTCGGCCAAGGACACACTGTGTTTTGGCACCCACCATGTATGAATCTGGGTGAGAGGCAGTTACATCACGTTTGGGTGAAATTACAAACCTACCCCTATCGAAATCTATAGAAATCCAGCAGATAGGCTTTGCGTGGCAGGGATAGGCAGTAGTAATGTCCATCTCATAGATTTTGGTTTCGGGCGGTTAATGCGACTTTCCCTGCTTCGTTCAAATTTTGCAGAGTGCGCGTTTACCGTGCCAACTCAATTGGAATCCCGTTTCTCTTCTATTTTTTCGGGCGGGATCCATTTTCAATTGGAATTAAATTCTATATACATCATTTTTTATATATAATTTCAAAAGCACAACACCATTTATACATAAATATGGTTTACAAATGGCATGATCTCAGATTCATAAGGTTGTATCCATCAATTTGGATTTTCAAATATTTGAAACCACTTTATGTTGAAATCCAATGTATGCATTCCTCCTAACTGTCTCCAATTAATGTGTGTTTCATGCGGGTTTTTTTACTTCTCAAACATGTATAATGTGTTTCACACACGCAACATATAGTGTAATCCCGTTTAGACATTAATTGCATATAAACCATGCATTGTCTGTAATTAAAGAATCTATGGATCGCCATTATTGATAAACTATATAACATTACACGTGTGCCCAAATTCAAATGAATATGCTTGTTTGATACACCAATTTGCGTTATGATATTATCGATGTCGTGATCTCCAGTTTAAATATTTGAATCCCCTTTAATCGAGATATTCGTCTCATATAGCTATCACTCATGCTTATATAGGACTATCTCTCTAGACCTATACGCGTTCATCGTCTCTCAGGTATCTCTCATGCTACCTGTATGTCAACAATGATCTTTTATCTTTGTAAAACACTGACGGTACTCTCTCCCTCGACCTTCATTACTCTATCTCTCTCTAAGTATATCTCGCTCCCTGCTATGTGTCTCTAACTATGATTCTCCATGTGGAATCTCTTTCTCTCACACAAACACAAAACTTTGTCTCCCGGAGTCTCATTTCTCTCTACTATTCCCATGTGTGCCACTCGCACACCCCTTTTACAGAGATGTCTTTCGCTCCTTAGATATGAGAACCTACGACTCTTCCTCTTAAATATCTCTTTCTCACACACAAACACAAACTCTGTCTCCCAGGATCTCATATTTCTCCATTGTTCTCTTGTATGTCGCTCACACACACTCTCTCTCCCTAGAGATATCTTGCGTTCCCTCATATGTCTCTCTAGCTATCACTCTCGCTGTGAAATATCTTTCGCTCTCGCAGACACAAAACTCCGTCTCTCGGGATCTCATTTTCTCTGATATCAGTTTGTATGTGACTCACATGCACCCTCTCTCTATCTCTCTCACACTCACACCCACACACATAACCCAGCCTTCTGATCCACTCGACTCCTATCTCTAACGCACACTAGCTATCTTTATCTTTCTATTTATCTGTTTCTCCATCAACCTTCTTTCTCGCCTTCAATCTTGATTCCTATCATGCAAACTACATATGTTTCTCGCTACATGCAGTCAAGTGCCCTCTTTTTATTTTTCTCTCTCACAAACATATATAACTTCACCCTCTAAACCACTCGGCGGTCATCTCCAACACCCAAACTAGCGGATGTCCCTCTAGCTAGCATCTCCATCTTTGTATCTATCTGTAGTTTCTCTGTCAACATTTCTTTCTCGCACGGAGTCTTGCTTCCTATCACCCACACTATATATGTCTCTCCATACATATGCATTTATAGGTTGATCTCTTCTGCACAATCGTTGTGCCTCACTCCCTCTGCTCGCCATAGATGCATGCTCCAGCCCACGCCACTATCTGTTAAAGACAAAATCACATGCTCAATTGTCGGGTCTTCTTCCCTGCATTCTCACATGCATGCGTATTGTCATACCGATCCGTCTCTCCCATGTCATTGATCTTATGACTTATGTCTTCTTTCTTTTATCTCGATCATGCGCGTGCGCACACACACACATCCCACGTATACATGTATACCTCTCACACATGCACGTTCAAGGTCTGTATGTCTCCATACGTAGTTAATTACCCTCAATCCTAACGCCACATCGAATCGTTCTCCTCTTGTGTGCACATAACTTTCGCCTGGATGGGTAAAACACACACTCACACTTAACAATCTCCTTCTAGCTACCCCCCTGCCTCTCACTCTTCCCCTATATCCCCGAAACCAATAAGACCATCCCTTTGTTTAATTCCCGCCTACATGCACCATGGATATATACTAGTCTTCCGCGGTGTCTCTCGAACAAACACGTTCTCTCGATGTCGGCTCCTCTCACGCGCACACACCTTCTCTTCCCTCTCTACGGGCATTTTCTCTCTCGCACCCCATCGTTGGTGGCCTCTGCCATACAATCACCTCTCTATAATGAAGCCATGCACACTTAAATTACATCCGCCACCGAGGACCCCGCGACACACACACACACACACACACACACACACACACACACACACGCGCGCGCGCGCGCACGCACGCACACACTAAGACTCCATCTCTCTCTCTGTCTCTCTCTCACACACACACAAACACACACACACACACACATGCACACGCACACACGCACACCCACCCCCCCACACACACACTAAGATTCCATCTCTCTCTCACACACACACACTAAGACTCCATATCTCTCTCTCCCTGTCACACACACACACACATATTCACACCCCACACACACACTAAGACTCCATCTCACACACACGCTCTAGGCGGAGCGTTTGTTCCTACCACCCTTCATCCAACCTTACCCATATGATAAACAATCACCTTAATTTACTTGTATAACATGGACAAATTCAACTTTACTTTAGTAATCAGCAAACTTATCATCTGTACCCTTATAAAAAATGAGTTGGCGATGATGGTGTGCCTGCCATCTTGTAATACAGACCGTCTGATCTGTATTTGACGAATAGAAAGCAAACTATGATAATTTTACAAAAGATACCTGCACCTCTCTCCACATCATTATCTCCCGCAACCTCATTGCTCAGCAATTAAAAAAGGAAGTCTCAGGAACAATCTAGCATGGTGGCCGCTGCCGCCTGACGGCGCCATCCATCCCCATGCCTCTGCCCATTACGACCACCAGTCACCACCACGCTCCACCCCTCCTCACCTTATCTCTCATCTTTCATTTTTTTGGTGACATTCTCGAGATACCAGTTTTCCGATAAAATTCTCGAGATATCATTAGTTTTTACACCTGGGATTACTCCTGCATGGGTCAATCACAACAGGTGTTTTGTAAAAAAATGCATATTGATGTTCCGTGCAATGCACAAGCATCTTGCTTGTAATCATATAACACAAATCACGAGCAGGAAGTGACATTTTTTACACAACCACGTTAACATGGCCACGTAAATCACTAGCTAAAGTAAATACCATTATACTTATATCCCGATGCAAAAGGTTGAGTACATGTCCGAAGAGTAGAGTTGCACACACGCACTCTATCTCTCAGAATCTCTCTCACACACACACCAGTTACGTGATGCCCACATAAGCAGACACGTATGTTACAATTTGTGCACCCGCGGGTACACGTGATGCTGCACATTTATTTAAGCTGGAAGGCGAACCCAAACAGTAGCTGCATTCATTCCCCTCCCGCCGCCTCTTCTCTGGCCGCCATCGCCCGGTTGCCATGGCCCGGACGAAGGTCAGAACATATGCCATACTCCCGCCGGAGCAGCGCTTTAATATGGAAATTTTAGTGGTCATGCATGCAGCTTTTTGTGCTAGCACTCCTATATACGGCTTGACCGATCGCTTTCCGCGGACATGCACGGGCGGTGCAAGAGGAAGGAAAAGGGAAGCGGGCTGTAGAGTAACGTTTTTTACCACAATTTCTTAGGAAACTAAGTGCAATAATTGAGTAGTTTTGCAAACTACCAGTGCTACACATGAAACGGTTCAAAACCAATACATCCTTGCCAGCGCGCGCTTCCCGCTTTGTCGTGGATTTGTCACGGCAGATGTCCTAGTGAAAGGACTTAGTCGTGGAGCCATCGCTACGAGTTTACTTGGAGGGGTTAAAGCGGACGCAAAGACACGAGAGTTTTATACTAGTTCGGCCCCTTCGATGAAGGTAAAAGCCTACGTCTAGTTGTGATGGAATTGATGTGGTCTCGATGGCTAGGGAGCAAACAAGCTTCGCCTAGGCTCGAGTTGTGGTTGTCGTCCCTGAACCGTCATGGTCGCCCCTTATATACACGGGTGACGCCCGTCGGTTCGTAGAGTCCCAACCGGTTCATACTCGTATCCCGGTTGGTATCTCTCTATTCCTAACTTACAATACAAGTTACACATTAGGCCGGTTTACGGCTACAAGTTCTAAACCGACTACATGCCTTGGGCCTTCATCTGCTTATACCACTACTGAAGTTAACCCGGCCCAAGCAGGCCGGTTTACGCCTAGTGGTAATATCCCCAACATTAGGCCCCAGATTGATTTGAACTGGTTCATGTCAATCCATCACAAAATCTTGCATCTTGGACATCTTCTAGTAATTGGTAAACCGCCGTGTCGTCATCATTTCTGGTTGCTGTAAACCGGCATGACGTCATCCTAAAATTTTATCATTTATAACGCCCTCTTTTAACAGCAGCTCCTGGATCCGCGCGCTTGACCTAGCTCTGTTGCTTTATAAATAGGACCGAAGGGTCATTCCTTTCCTTTCCCTTCGCTTCCTCTTCTTCGTCTTCCTCGCGCCGCTGGTCTTGGAGCTCCGTCACCGTCGTCGACCTCTGCCTCGTCTCAGGCCGCTGCATCGACCTGAACGTACCAGAGCATTGCGACATCCTTCCGCATCTTCTCTGTTCCCGGTAAGCTTTCTCCCCTTCTTGACTTAGATCTGTTCTTTAGGGTTCCAGTTTCATGGTGTGTTCTTCGCGCGTTCATATCTGTTCTTTTGACTTTGAATGAATCCATGAACTGTCTGTATTTAATAGTGATCCTCACAAGATCCGCTGTAGTTTCTCATCTAAGCCCATAGATCTTCCGCATATATCTGCTCCATAGTTCACTTCTGTCTCTGCCTTACTCCTCGAAACATTTTCTGTTTTCTGTAAGCTCGCGTTTGATCCGCAGCTGTAATAGGATCTTGCGAAACTTGTTTCTGCATACTTAGTTATCCATAGCTTCAATCGCTTCCAATGCTTAGGTCAGGAGGTTTAACTTACCATAGAAAAAATTGCTAAACCGGCATACATATATCATTAGTCCCCTGCTTGAACCGCCAGAATCCACATGATACAGTATTATAGAAAACCGGTTTATAGATACTGCCTCCGGTTCATCGTAGTTTAGATCAACACCTTCTTTTACCAAGCATGCTCTTGAACTGGATCAACTATTTCTTGTAGATCTCACCATGGCCAAACAAGTATATGAATGCAACTGGGTTCCTTCTCGCATCACCGAATCACAGCTGGATGACTTAGTCTCAATCGGTGCCTTAGACAATAAAGACACGATCCACTAGAGGGTTCCTGGAGAGGAATGTCCTCCTACACCCCAGGAAGGAGAGGTTGTTGTCTTCGCAGATCACCTGGCCCGGGGCTTTAAACCGCCCGGTTCTAAATTTTACCGGGATGTGTTAGCCAATTTTCAGCTCCGTCCACAGGATATTGGCCCCAACTCCGTCACCAATTTATGCCACTTTCAAGTACTATCTGAAGTATATCTTCAAGAGGAACCTTCTGTTGAACTATTTAGAGACCTCTTTCATTTAAACCGTCGCACTGAATTCACCGACGGCCCCAATACTGAATTGGGTGGCATGGCTATTCAAAAGAGGAAGGAGATCACTTATCCGCACGTCAAACTCCATACTCACCCCAAGGAGTGGAATGCAACCTGGTTTTACTACAAAGATACTTCTCCTGAGGGTGAAAATCCCCTGCCTGGCTTCCGTCCAGAACGGCTGAGCAACACTCATCCTTTTCCACAAAGACTGAGTGCTAAGGAGAGAAGCAAATATGCTCTGCAACTGTCCAAGCTTCGAGCCTTTAGGGCCAACGGTTTAACGGGAATAGACATTGCCCGTTGTTGGATATCATGGAGCATACTGCCTCTAAGCCGGCGCTCCGGTTTGATGTGTGAGTATACTGATAGTGTCGATGACCCACTCCGACACACCAAAATCCAACTTTCTGATGATGAAGTCACAGATTCGGTAAAGAAGATGTTGAATGAACCGGAGCACCTCTGTGCCCAAACCGGTCTGCCTCCTTACTGCACTACCAACAAACCGCCAGCGGTAAGATTTTAGTTGCTCCATCATTAAGCCGGTTACTGCTTTATGTGTCTGACAGTTAAGTACTTCTGATCCAGGGTGATAATCCGTTTTGGAGCAAGAAACTTTCACAAGATAAAGCGGAAAAAGCAGGGCGGCCAACCCGGCCCAAGACCAAAGTTATTAAGAAAACAGCTCACAAACGAAAGACCACCGCTTCATCTGACCCAGCCATTGATGATGATGTGGGTAATCCGGATCTTGAGGTAGAACTTGATTCACTTGGCTTACTTTTTACACGCCTTATTGATGATGATGCTTGTCAGGACGACGCTGAGGCCAGCAATGCGGGATTTGCTGAGGTAACTATTCTCTCTTCCGATTCAGAAAACTTGCCTTTGCCAAAATTTCGCCAGGCAAACCGGAAAGTTAATTTTTCTCACCCTCTTGCTTATTTGGATCCCAAATTTCTTATGAAGACGCAGCAACATGAAGCTCGCTGCACAACCCGGCACAGTGGTCAGGTAGTTACCTCTGCCGGTTTACCAAACAGCCCGGTTCGAAAGCGCCGCTCCGAGGTCTCCGACCTTTTTATTGCTTTAAATTCTAAAGCGGGTTTCTTCCGTCAACCTCTTAATCCGTCCGACTCCGATTATCAGGTCACTTCCCATTCATCCTCTGGTGAATCATCAGCCACTCAACTACCACCATTGAAAATAGTTGCCGGGTAAGAAAAACCGAACATATGCTTCCAGTATATTGCATAATGGTTTATGCTTTTCACTGACTCTTTGTTTATCCTTTTAGGGCCAAACCGAAACCAAGCAAGAAGGCCCATTTGGATAAAGCGGCTGAAGAAGATACCGCCCGAGATCATGAGAGAGCACCAGATCTTGAAGATTTTGCCTCTGAAGATATTCCCAATGATCCTCCGTTACAAGATGATGTTATTCCCGAAGAGAGGCCCGTTAACACTTCAATCTCTACCGATCCGCCTGCCAGCTCCGTCCGGTTTGATAAATCCCACAGTCCTACTGATAAAACGGCCGTGCCCACACAATCCGTCGAGTCCAAAGATGATGACGTTGTGATTACTGGTATGGGCTGCTCTGAACCGGGGAATCCTGCCACTTTAACCAGGCACACTGTGAAAGAGGATTTTTCCGCTTTGAATAAAGGAAAATGGGATGTTGAACTGGAGACATATGCTGCTCTGAGCGCCCAAGACCTTCATTCTGGCTACTTAAACCGGCTTTATACTAGCCGTGACTGTGAAGCTGGCCTGGTCAAGATGATGAGGGATAAGTTTGAGGTAACCCTCTTCTTTACTTACTGCCATTGTATCAATCCTTCTAGCCCCCAAGGACCGGTTTGTAACCTTGATCAAACCGGGACTTGAACATATTCCTTAACAATTTTGAAATCCACCTGCATAGCCCCCAAGGGCCGGTTTAACTTAGCATACTTAAACCGGGGCTTCAATAAAAACTGTCCTTGGAAACATACGTAGATCAAATAGCCATTAGCCCCCAAGTGCCAAGTTGAATCTCTTGTATTGAGCTTGGGACTTTGCCACCTAGTAACATGTATAAAAATTGAAGGTGCATTAGCCCCCAAGTATCAGGCATATAAATTTGTTATGTGGTTGATACTTCAATTTCTTGAACCTCTTGTTGAAAATACTGTCTGTATGCAGGCTGAGGTGAAGATCAAGGAAGACCGGATTGCCGATTTACAAGAGGCACTGAAAACCCAACAGGCCGAAACAGACAAGGCCAAGAAAGAATTAACCAGTGCTTTGAACACCACTGAACAGCTGAAGGAAGGCTTCAAGAAAGAGCAGGCTGATTGGGCCACTGAGAAGGCCACTTTAATCAAACGAGCGGAAAATGCTGAAGCTGCCCTTAAACCGGTGGTAGATGATCTTACAGCCGTAAAGCGGCAAGTACACTCCATGACCGCAGCGATCTTTGGTAAGCTCCTTTGAACATCTGTGATGCTTCCAATCTGCTGTAGTATAAATCCAGTTTGAGACTATCTCTTTATTGTTGTAGGCACACGCATCGCGCACTTAGGAAACGATGTGCGGAAGAAACTGAAGGCTGTCTACACCTTAGTAGAACAGCTATATACCGGAGCCCAACGGATCATCACCACAGCCTCTCATAACAACCCGGCACCTTCCTTACTCCAGGATACCCTGAACAGGTTGTCCATGCATCCGGCCCGGATTGAGGAGGTGAAAAAATCTGCTGCCCGAGCCGGAGCTATTAACGCTTTGATCCGAGCCAAGGCATGGGTACCAGATTTTGACCCTGTGGAAGCAGATCAAGGCTACCCCAGTGTGAAGGAAGATTGTTGTGAATTTAATGAAGAGGATTTACGGGCGATAAACCGTGCAGTGCGCCCTCTGGCTTGTCAGCTGGCTGAAGAAGCAGACTTGACGCATTATCAAGCACAGTACAATGACCAGAACAAGCGAGTGCCTGCCCCAACTTTTGAAGCGGAAAATCTGATCCCTCCAATCCGTAAGCACACTTACGCTCCTGATATTGAACCCTCTTCCTGATCCATGAAGAGGCTGTTTTCCAAGCTTTAATGGGAATCGATGGACCATTTGTTGATTTCCAGCCAATGGGTAGAGACGAGGAAGCTGAAGCGGCGGAGGATGAGGAGCAGGCTTGAACCGGAGGCCGGTTTGAATAGCTGTCGTTGGCATCTGTCCAAAAGAACAATGATCTTATTTGGGCACCGTGTTGCTTTGTAATAGGATAGTTAACACTTCTATCTTGAGTATGCCTTCGTGCATAAGTACTGAAGCTTTTTGTTCGAAAAACCTCGACTCGTATTTCCTGCAATCAGAAAAATTTGAACTTCGGCGGCGGTTATACCACCAGCCGGTTTATGATCTTGAATATATGTATTAGTAATACAACAAATAGGTGACACAAATACCTGCCATGTCTAGGCATGAAGCTGGCTTAGCCAAGCTTGAAGCGGAGGTTGTATAAACCATTACCGTCAATAAAGCGGGGAGAGAACAGCTCCCATATAAACCATGCTGAATCAACACAAGCCCCCTTGTTACTTGATGAAGGTAACAGGAAAAGGTAAACCGGGCCTACATCTCCGGATTAAAGGGAAACCAAATCCATCGGCTGAACCGGAAAAAAGATGTCTTTGTTGAAAAAGAAATCCAACAAAAACAAAGATCAAACAAGCCATGAAAACAACATGGAAACCAAGGCAATGATAAAACCGTTTTGCAAACATACGCTATACTGAGCTGTTCAGATGGTATTACCATGGTCGGACAGGATCAAGCCCCCAATAGGTATGACAATGATTCAAGTCAGCCAGGTCCCCAAATGACTCGTGGCATATATGCCAGATCAAGAGGCGTGGTAATGGTTCGGGTTCGACCATACCCCCAAGTGATTTGATGGCCTTAGGCCGATCAAGAGGCGTGACTGGTTCAGACTTGACCATGTCCCCAAATGATCTGGTGGTTGTCGCCTATCAAAAGGTGTGCGTTGGTTCGGACTCGACCAAGGCCCCTAGTGATGTATATAAAAAAGCAAATGTCAAGGGGTAAACCGGAGGCCGCTTTAAAAATAGAGGTACTCCATGTAACCACGCATGATAAGAAAGACAGAGACCCCGCTTTAGCTGAGGCTCCGGTTTTATTATATCGAAGATAATATATACACTATCATGCTATGTACATAGATAGAGCCAATGGCTCAAGTGTAGTAAGGCCGAAGATGAGCTATGTTCCACGGCCTGTTGGTCTCCTCCTCTGATGTGCGTGAGTCTTGATGCTCTCGAATATCAATCAGATAGTATGACCCGTTGTGCAGATTCTTGCTGACCACGAAAGGTCCCTCCCAAGGTGGGGATAACTTGTGCATATCTGTATGGTCTTGGATGAGTCGAAGCACCAAATCTCCTTCTTGAAAGGTTCTGGTTCGAACCCGGTGACTGTGATAACGACGAAGATCTTGCTGGTAAATCGCCGAACGGGCGGCTGCTATATCACGCTCCTCGTCCAATAAGTCCAAAGCGTCTTGCCGTGCTGTCTCGTTGTCCGCTTCAACATAAGCTGCCACACGAGGCGAATCGTGCCGGATATCGCTGGGGAGAACTGCCTCTGCTCCATAGACCATAAAAAACGGTGTGTATCCAGTGGACCGGTTTGGCGTAGTATTGATACTCCATAGCACAGATGGTAGCTCTTCAACCCAGCATCCTGGTGTCCTTTGTAATGGGACCATAAGCCGGGGTTTGATGCCTCGGAAGATCTCTTAATTAGCTCGTTCTGCCTGTCCATTGGACTGGGGGTGGGCCACTGATGACACGTCAAGCCGGATGTGCTCACGTTCACAGAACTCTTTCATAGCACCCTTGGATAAATTAGTACCATTGTCAATAATGATACTGTGTGGAAAGCCAAACCGGAAAATCACCTTTTTGATGAACTGCACTGCTGTTGCTGCATCACACTTGCTGACAGGCTCCGCTTCAACCCACTTGGTAAATTTGTCAACTGCCACCAAAAGGTGGGTTTTCTTATCCTTGGATCTTTTAAAAGGTCCAACCATATCCAGCCCCCAAGTTGCAAACGGCCACGTTATTGGGATCATCCTCAACTCTTGAGCCGGCACATGAGCACGTCTTGAAAATTTCTGACATCCATCACACCGTTTAACCAAGTCCTCCGCATCAGCGTGCGCTGTCAACCAGTAAAACCCGTGACGAAACGCCTTTGCTACCAGAGACTTTGAACCGGCGTGGTGTCCACAATCCCCTTCATGGATTTCTCTTAAGATTTCACAGCCTTCCTCAGGAGAAACACAACGTTGAAACGCCCCTGATATACTGCAATGATGTAACTCACCATTGAGAATCGTCATAGACTTGGATCGCCGGACAATCTGTCTGGCCAGAATCTCATCTTCTGGCAACTCCCCTCGAGTCATGTACGCAAGAAAAGGAACCGTCCAATCTGGAATAGTATGTAGTGCTGCCACTAATTGAGCCTCCGGATCAGGAATAGCCAAATCCGCTTCACCTGGGAGCTGGACTGACGGGTTGTGCAATACGTCCAAAAAGACATTAGGCGGGACCGGTTTGCGCTGAGAACCCAAACGGCTTAAAGCGTCCGCCGCTTCATTCTTCCGGCGGTCCACATGATCCACTTGATATCCCTTGAAGCAACCCGCAATATTATCCACTTCCCGACGATATGCAGCCATGAGCGGGTCCTTAGAATCCCAAGTGCCAGACACCTGTTGAGCTACAAGATCCGAGTCACCAAAGCACTTAACCTGGCTTAAATTCATCTCTTTAGCCATCCGGAGACCATGGAGCAAGGCTTCGTACTCAGCTGCATTATTAGTACAAGGGAACATTAAGTGGAGAACATAACAAAACTTATCACCTCATGGGGAAGTTAAGACGACTCCAGCCCCCGAGCCTTCCAACTGCCTGGATCCATCAAAATGAATAGTCCAATATGTGTGATCCGGCTTCTCCTCTGCTGCTTGTAACTCCGTCCAATCATTAATGAAATCGACAAGTGCTTGAGACTTCACCGCCGTCCGAGGTACATACTTCAGTCCATGTGGCCCAAGCTCTATAGCCCACTTGGCAATCCGCCGCCTCCGGTTACAGATGATATCACCCAAGGGAGCTGAATCGACCATCGTGATGGGGTGCCCTTGGAAATACTGCTTCAATTTCCGGCTGGCCATGAAAACACCATAGACTAGCTTCTGCCAATGCGGATACCGTTGCTTGGACTCAATGAGTACCTCGCTGATATAATAAACCGGCCGCTGAACCGGATATTCCTTGCCTGCCTCCTTGCGTTCCACCACAATAGCCACGCTAACTGCTCGAGCATTGGCTGCTACATATAACAATAGTGGCTCCTTGTCAACCGGAGCTGCAAGAACAGGCGGATTGGCTAATTGCCGCTTTAAGTCCTCAAATGCTTCATCAGCAGCCGGGCTCCAGACGAAATTATCTGTCTTCCTCAGCATTTGGTACAACGGGATGGCCTTTTCTCCGAGGCGGCTGATGAACCGGCTCAGTGCAGCAATTCTGCCCGCCAAACGCTGAACATCATTGATACACTTCGGTTTAGCCAAGGAAGTAATAGCCTTAATTTTCTCCGGATTAGCCTCAATTCCTCTGTTAGACACCAGAAACCCCAATAACTTGCCTGCCGGAACACCAAAGACACACTTGGCGGATTAAGCATCATCTTGTAAATCGCAAGTTGTCAAAGGTTTCCTTCAGATCATCCACCGCCGTCTCCTTCGCCTTGATTTCACTACAATATCATCCACATAGGCGTGCACATTGCGGCCGATCTGTTTATCGCAGCAATTACATGCGCACCGCCGATAGGTAGCTTGGGCGCTCTTGAGCCCGAAGGGCATAGATACATAGCAGAAGGCTCCAAGGGAGTGATAAACGCTGTTTTCTCCTGGTCCTTAACCGCCATTTTGATCTGATGATATCCGAATCGCATCCAAAAACTCAACGCTCACAACCCGCCGTGGCATCAATGATCTGATCAATGCGGGGGAGGGCAAAAGGATCTGCTGGACAGGCCTTGTTAAGATCTGTGTAATCCACACACATACGCCAAGTGTCGTTTTTCTTAAGAACCAGCACCGGATTAGCAAGCCACTCTGGATGAAACACTTCAATGATAAAGCCAGCTGCCAAAAGCCTGGCTACTTCCTCTCCAATGGCCTTGCGCCTTTCTTCGTTAAACCGGCGGAGGAATTGTTTCACCGGTTTATACTTAGGATCCACATTAAGAGTGTGCTTAGCGAGTTCCCTCAGTACACCTGGCATGTCAGATGGCTTCCATGCAAAGATGTCCCGATTCTCACGGATGAACTTGATGAGCGCGCCTTCCTATTTGGGATCCAGGTTAGCACTGATAATGAACTGCTTGGACGAATCGCCGGGCACGAAGTCAACAAGCTTGGTCTCAGTTGCCGATTTAAACTTCAGATCTGAGTCATGCTCTGTAGTTGGTTTCTTCAAAGGGGTCATATCTGCCGAATCAACATTGTCCTTATAGAACTTCAACTCCTCCGTGGCACAGACCGACTCTGCATAGGCCACATCACCTTCCTCACATTCCAAAGCAACCCTGCGGCTCCCCTGAACCGTTATCGTCCCTTTGTAACCCGGCATCTTGAGCTGCAAGTAGATATAACAAGGTCGCGCCATGAACTTAGCATAAGCCGGCCGCCCAAACAAAGCGTGATACGGGCTTCGGATCTTCACCACCTCAAAGGTTAGTTTTTCAGACCGGGAATCGTGCTCGTCCCCAAAAGCCACATCTAGGGATATCTTACCAACAGGATATGCAGATTTGCCTGGAACTACACCATGGAACACCGTATTAGACGGTCTGAGATCCTTGTCTGTTAGACCCATGCGGCGGAATGTCTCATAGTACAGTATGTTAATACTGCTTCCTCCATCCATAAGTACCTTGGTGAACTTATAACCCCCCACCTGAGGGTCTACCACTAATGCTAGCTGGCCCGGATTATCAACCCGGGGTGGATGATCCTCTCGGCTCCACACGATAGGCTGCTCCGACCAGCGTAAGTAACGTGGCAAGGCTGGTTCAACAGAGTTCACTGCTCGCTTGTGGAGTTTTCGGTCATGCTTATCCAAGCTAGTCGTGAAAACATGATATTGCCCATTGTTCAACTGCTTTGGTTGGCTCTGATAACCCGACTGCTGTTGCTGCTGCTGCTGGCCGTTCTGATTATTCTGGTTGTTGTGACCGCCCTGATTAAGACTTGAACCGGAAGCTCCATCATGACCCGGTCCGTGGAAACCGGATCCTGAACCGCCACCTGACCCCTGGTCATACCGGAAGGCATTAGAGTTTTTGAACTCCTGCATAATATAACAATCTTTCCAAAGGTGGTTAGCCGGTGACTCCTTCGTCCCGTGCTTTGGGCAAGGCTGATTCAACTAGTAATTCAAATGGCTTGCGTTAGGATTGGGACCCCCATTACGATTTGCCGCTTTACCTCTGCGCCGCTGCCCCCTATCCTGTGCATTAGTTTTGGCCACAAAGTCCATGTTGCCATCCGCTTTACGCTTGCCTCCGTTTCCATGACCCGCCGGTTTGTACTGTTGCCCCTTGGAGTTGCCATTCTTCTTTCCCTTCCCTGCTTCATCATCATCAGCCTCGGGATCCTTGGTACTGTCCGAATCAGCATACTTCACTAAAGCGGCCATGAGGGTTCCCATGTCATTACAGAACCGCTTCATGCGCCCCAATTTCAATTTCAAAGGCTCAAACCGACAATTGCCTTCCAGGGTTAAGATTGCAGAGTCGGCATTAATCCTGTCAGATGAGTGCAAAATCTCCGAAACGCGGCGTACCCAACGGGTCGTTGATTCTCCTTCCTCCTGGACACAAGCCGCCAGGTCCACTATGGACTTGGGCTGCTTACATGTATCCTTGAAATTCTGGATAAACCGGGCCCGCAACTGGGCCCATGAGCTGATAGAATTGGGCGGTAGGCTCTTCAACCAAGTACGAGCCGTGCCTTCAAGCATCATGGTGAAGTATTTTGCACACGCAGTCTCATCCACGTCTAGCATCTCCATGGCCATCTCATAACTTTCTACCCACGCTTCAGGGGACAAATCGGCGGTGTAATTTGGTACCTTGCACGGACCCTTGAAATCCTTAGCCAGGCGCACATTGCGTAAAGCGGGGATCAAACAAGGCACCCCTAAAGCGGATGCGACTCCTGGTCCGGCGAAGGTGGTAGGGCGGACTGGTGTAAGTTGACCTGCGTCATCCTGCGCTGCTAACTCGGCCTCCCTTCGTGCCCGGGCCCGGTCCACCACCTCCTGAGCATCGCGGATGCCCCCTGTCGGGTTATTGCCACGGGCCGCTTCACGGTCCCGCGCATTGCTCGATATTGCCGGTTCATCCACGCGCCTGCTATAGCTCCGGCTTGGACGGGGCGTAGAATGAATCCGATCACGGCTGTACGAATATGCTTCCTGCTGAATCAGTGCAGACCGGAGAAGCTCCTTAACCCGGCGCGTCTCTACCGCTTGCGGGGAGTCCCCTTCGACTGGGATAGCCTCCAATCGCGCGGCGGCTGCAACAAGGTTGTCCATAGGGTTAGAATAATGACCTGGGGGTGTCTGAGCCGGTGGAGGAACCACAATGTTTTGTTGAGGAGGCTCCATCAGGCGAGGTTGGACCGTCGCCCCTGGCCCTGGTGCCTCAATCCGGTTTGCCTCCCGGTGCTGCGGCGGATTACTGGGCCCAGCTCCCGGGGTCTGAAAGAGATTTCTGGGGTCAAACCCTAATGGCAGGCGTGATCTATACTTCCGCTTCAACACCTCCTGTGACGCACTCTGGTCAAACATGAGTTTGTAAGCCTGGGCATCTAGAGCGGCCCGCTCTGCAGCCATCCTGCCCTTTTCTGCCCCTAGATCCGCTTTGGCCTGCGTGATCTGCTCTTTCACTTTCGCAATCTCTGCATCATGGGCCTCCTGATCTGCCGGATTGTCCTCTGCCATAAGCGCAGCTAGTGCATCAAACAGATCTGATAGAACTTGAACCGGCGGGCGCTCAAGGCCTCCTGCCCCAGCTGCCGTTGCTGATCCAGAAAGCATTGCTGCGGCGGTCGAAGAGTGATTCGCCACCTGCGTACCGGCCATGAATTTTCCAACCCGGTTGATCTGGCCTGGGGGGTCCGGAATACTGTCGCCATCAGAACAGCCCCTGATCATATCGTCTTGTAGCTGGTACAATGATTCAGTCTCTCCTGTTGAGGACTCGTCGCCGGAATAGACGACGGTCTCACTACCGTGTTCTGAACCGTCCTCACATTCTCCTCCGTGGATGACTCCCACGAAGACACGCTTCATGGCCGGTTTAGCCTGGGTAGGTCTCGCACGCTGAGCCATCTCGACGAGGTCGGTGCAGATGTCCGGCTCAGGCCCAGGCTCACCGATCTTGCCGATGAAAACGTGAATGCCACCAAAGGGGACCCGGTACCCGTACTCGATTGAATCAGCCTCGGGACCCCATCCTGCATCGTCGATGTAGATCCTGCCGCGACGACTCCTGGTCATCCGGCCCACAACATAGCCTTCGAGTCCCTTGAGCTTGCCCTCCAAGATCGTCAAACCATCGTGCGATAGCCCCACGGTGGGCGCCAACTGTCGTGGATTTGTCACGGCAGATGTCCTAGTGAAAGGACTTAGTCGTGGAGCCATCGCTACGAGTTTACTTGAAGGTGTTAAAGCGGACGCAAAGACACGAGAGTTTTATACTAGTTCGGCCCCTTCGATGAAGGTAAAAGCCTACATCTAGTTGTGATGGAATTGATGTGGTCTCGATGGCTAGGGAGCAAACAAGCTTCGCCTAGGCTCGAGTTGTGGTTGTCGTCCTTGAACGTCGCCGGTCGCCCCTTATATACACGGGTGGCGCCCATCGCTTCGTAGAGTCCCAACCGGTTCATACTCGTATCCCGGTTGGTATCTCTCTATTCCTAACTTACAATACAAGTTACACATCAGGCCGGTTTACGGCTACAAGTTCTAAACCGACTACAGGCCTTGGGCCTTCATCTGCTTATACCACTACTGAACTTAACCCGGCCCAAGCAGGCCGGTTTACGCCTAGTGGTAATATCCCCAACACGCGTGAAATGGTCAGCATCGTGCTGGAGCGTCAGTGCCGCATTAATTCCCGGCCAGAGTGGAGGAAAACTCTCACTGGCGCCGACTTTGAAGTGGCGCGACGGCCGAGAGAGCGCCGCTTCCCATTGCACGCGACTGCTCCGCGTCGAGACTGGCCATAGGCCCTGTTTGGATCCATGGATTAGAGTTAGTTTGAGCTAGTTGGGGCTCAAATAGCCCTAAAGTATCCAAGCATGAGGGTTTAAATTGGAGCAAGTTGCACCGAACCCACCAAAAAAACTATCCCACCCAGAAGAGGTGCTAACTGGAGATAGTTCTCATTGGGACCACTGAAAAATCACTTTTCTCTCTCCATCAAGTGCATTTATTGTCAATCTAACCCGGTCACCCAAACACCTCTTTGGCTACAGTTAGTTCAGGGTTAGTCATGAGTTAGTCTAACCTCTAGCTAAGTTAGAGTATCACACAGGAGCAGTATAGGACATGCAAGTTGCTCAATGCATACAGTCAAATTCGTACGTGAACAGATATTTTTTCTTTTTGAAAATGGAACGTGACAAGATTTTTTTAGAATGCTCTTGGCATGTCGCTAACATGTGATGAGTTAACCGGCCTCAATAGACGGCAAAAACGCCAGCCTGCCGCACTTTGAGAGAGACGAGGAGGGAGAAGCGATACAGGCTGCTGGATTACTAGAGATAGGTGTCGCACGGAAGCCAAGAAATATGGTGATAGCATGGGTTAGCCATGTACTAGTATGATGTAACTACACTGGGCTGCCGTATTTTGTACTCATCCAGTCCACTATGGATATGATTGGTTGATTTTATATCGCTGAATAATATTAAATATTATGAGTGCAGACGCTCCACCACGAGGTTCCTTGCTCCTTCTCGGTCGTCGGGAATCTATGTTCTTCCACTCTTATTTTTTTTACGTGAGATTTGTTCATCCTTTTGCCAACACGCGAGGCATCTAGCATCGAGGTGCACGTGTTACGCAACGATCGTTCCGTCTATATGAAGAACACGTGGGACTGGAACTACGAGATGGACATGTACCCAGGAGTGGACATACGAACCTGAGTAATGTAGCGCAGGAAGTGAAGTAGAAGGGTACAAATGGTATGAACATGCATGGCATATAGGGTTTGTTTGGTTGCGTTCTCATCTCAGCATAGTTGTTCCCTCTTCATGCATACTCAACTGAACACCCCTATTCATGCATGCTCTTTCATGCATGCTTTTAGTGTATTTGTGCTAAACTAGTGTGGACTCATGCACCGTCCATACAATCTACCAAACACCCAAAAGTAGGTACAGAAGGGATCTCTTGGGCGGCATTTGTCTCTTACTACGTACTACCACTAAACATTGTACGCGCAATGCACGGTGATCTTATGGAGTACGTGCCTAAGTACTCTATTACTACTATATTAGTTGGAGGCACATATTAACTTTTATATTTATTTACGTGTATGCCCGAGACCTTCCAACTAGACGTGTCTTTCTCTCCAGGTTGCACTTTGTATCGTTCATACCACTAAGTACTACTATGTGTGATCTCCGACCTAGAAGAAGGGGAGAAGCTCTACCATGCTGTTTTTTTGCGCTGGGCTCTACCACGTTGTTCATGTCCCACTCCTTTCACTGACGTGTGGGACATCCAGCACGTGCCGTGTTTGGCACTCTTCGTTGTAAGAGTTGAAACGCTATCATTCATCAGAAATAAAAAATAATTATAAATCAGCAGTGATACTATTTTTTTAGAACCAATCTGTAGTGATACTATACCACATGGTTTCCTTGCTCCTCGATATCAGAAAGAATACTTCCGTTCGCCAACATGTGGGACGTCGACCATCCTAGTCCACTTCCCATGCATGCAGAACTCCAAGGGAGAGTCGCCCCAGTCGTCGAGCCGCAGTAACAATGACTAATGAGCCATCAAATCACAGGCCCACTTCCCACTTTGAAGTTGCTCGGACGAAGGAACCATCATGACTTCATTGAATTCCGCTTCTTGAAGAAAACTACTATACCAGCAGTACTTCTAGCTACAGTAGTTACTCCAACAGAGGCCTCCTTTTGTTCATAGGATAGGAGTTTTATAGGTATATGAAAATCATAGGAAGTGAGATGACATGCATCTCAATTCCTATAGAGAAAGAGATGCCATTTGAAGCATAGGATAGGAATTTTTCCATTTAGTCTAGGCTAATGTACTTGTAATTTGCTCTAAAAACTACAGTAGTAACTAGTAGTAATTGTACATGCTCGTACTTAGGCACATACACACACACACTAACTACTAGTACTACTAGTTCTCACATGCTGGCCAGACGTCGTCGTTCTCCTTCCCGGCTTTGTCGTCGACACCCCACCGTGCTTGGATCTCCGCCGATCTCTCTGCAGCAGCACGTGCGTCCTTTTCTTTCTTGCGGTGGCTGGCCTCTCTTTTCTTGAGTGCTTTATGACTTTTCCGCTCCCTCTGTGCGGCTTTAGCCGCCTCTTGCTCTACCGCCCATTCGGCCTTGGCATCTTCAAATTCCTCCCACATAGTTGTGAGGTCGCGAGCGGCGATGAACTCGGCACGGCGGGATGCCATCGCTTCCTTACCATTTTTTGTGCGGTCATGGGCGGCGAGGAACTCGACGCCGCGGGATGCCATCGCTGCCTTACCGGTTAGCGTGCGGCACGGTGGCATGAACGACGCTTGGTGAGAGCTCTGGGTGGAGTGTCTGGACAACCGTATAGTGCATTGGTTTGTTAATAGCTCAAGGACAAATACGAAGGAAATTTGGATTCCCCTTCAATCCTGGTCATTTATTACCGAGTAAAATGCATTGGCGGTCATCGAACTTGTCTTGATAGCTCACTTTGATCATTGTATACGAGATATGGTGATTATACGATCATTGGCTCAGCGTATAGCTCCGTATTTGTCTGGTTGACCAGTCAAACAGTCCGCATGCGCCTCATCATCTCATGTTGTTTATCTATCTACGCGGGCCTACCTGTCAATGGAGAAAGAAATACTGTAAAAACCAAAATTATGCGTATGTGGGGAATCAAACCATGGACTCGTCGCTTATACAAAGAAATTATGCATGATATTGCACCTGCTGAGATAGAAGAAATCGATGTTACAATTAAGCTTGCCAATAGAGATACTATTTCACCAATTAGGACTGTTAGAGATGTTTAAGTCTTGTGTGGGAAAGTTAAATATCCTACTGATTTTCTTGTTCTTGGTTCCCCACAAGATGACTTTTGTCCCATTATATTTGGTAGACCCTTCTTGAATACTGTTAATGCTAGGATAGACTGCAAAAAGGATGTTGTTACTACTGGTTTAAGGGATATGTCTCATGACTTTAATTTTGCTAAATTTCGTAGGCAACCCCATGATAAAGAATTGCCTAGTAAGGATGAAATTATTGGTCTTGCTTCTATTGCCGTGCCTCCTAATGATCCTTTAGAACAATATTTGCTAGACCATGAAAATGATATGTTTATGAATGAAAGAAGGGAGATAGATGAAGTATTCCTTAAACAGGGACCTATTTTGAAACACAACTTGCCTGTGAAATCCTAGGGGATCCACCTCCACCCAAGGGTAATCCCATGTTTGAGCTTAAACCATTACCTGATACTCTTAAATATGCTTATCTTGATGAAAAGAAGATATATCATGTTTTTATTAGTGCTAACCTTTCATAGCAAGAAGAAGAAAAATTATTGAAAACTGTGAAGAAGCACCGTGCTGCTATTGGATATACTATTGATGATCTTAAGGGAATTAGTACCACTCTAAGCCAACACAAAATAAAATTGGAGATAGACGCAAAACTATTTGTTGATCACCAACAACGGTTGATAACCCACAAGTGTAGGGGATTGCAACAGCTTTCGAGGGTAAAGTATTCAACACAAATTTATTGATTCAACACAAGGGGAGCCAAAGAATATTCTTGAGTATTAGCAGTTGAGTTGTCAATTCAACCACACCTGGATAACTTAGTATCTGCAGCAAAGTATTTAGTAGCAAAGTAGTATGATAATAAAAGTAACGATAACAAAAGTAATGTTTTTGGGTTTTGTAGTGATTGTAGCAATATCAACGGAAAAGTAAATAAGCGAAGAACAATATGTGAAAAGCTCATAGGCAATGGATCAGTGATGGATAATTATGCCAGATGCGATTCCTCATGTAATAGCTATAACATAGGGTGACACAGAACTAGCTCCAGTTCATCAATGTAATGTAGGCATGTATTCTGTAAATAGTCAAACATGCTTATGGAAAAGAACTTGCATGACATCTTTTGTCCTACCCTCCCGTGGCAGCGGGGTCCTAGCGGAAACTAAGGGATATTAAGGCCTCCTTTTAATAGAGGACCGGAACAAAGCATTAGCACATAGTGAATACATGAACTCCTCAAACTACGGTCATCACCGAGAAGTATCCCGATTATTGTCACTACGGGGTTGTCTGGTCATAACGCATAATAGGTGACTATAGCAAGATAGGATCAAGAACACACATATATTCATGAAAACATAATAGGTTCAGATCTGAAATCATGGCACTCGGGCCCTAGTGACAAGCATTAAGCATAGCAAAGTCATAGCAACATCAATCTCATAACATAGTGGATACTAGGGATCAAACCCTAACAAAACTAACTTGATTACATGGTAAATCTCATCCAACCCATCACCATCCAGCAAGCCTATGATGGAATTACTCACGCACGGCGGTGAGCATCATGAAATTGGTGATGGAGGACGGTTGATGATGACGACGGCGACAAATCCCCCTCTCCGGAGCCCCGAACGGACTCTAGATCAGCCCTTCCGAGAGATATTAGGGCTTGACGGCGGCTCCGTATCGTAAAACGCGATGAAAGTTTCTCTCTGATTTTTCTCTCCCGAACATGAATATATGGAGTTGGAGTTGAGGTCGGAGGAGGTCCAGGGGGCCCATGAGACAGGGGGGCGTGCCCAGGGGGTGGGGGGGCGCCCCCACCTTGTGGACAGGGTGTGGACCCCCAGATCTTGATTCTTTCTCCAGTATTTTTTATATTTTCCAAAAAGTGCCTCCGTGGATTTTCAGGACATTCCGAGAACTTTTCTTTTCTAGACATAAAACAACATCATGGCAGTTCTGCTGAAAACAGCGTCAGTCCGGGTTAGTTTCATTCAAATCATGCAAGTTAGCGTCCAAAACAAGGGCAAAAGTGTTTGGAAAAGTAGATACGTTGGAGAAGTATCAACTCCCCCAAGCTTAAACCTTTGCTTGTCCTCAAGCAATTCAGTTGACAAACCGAAAGTGATAAAGAAAAACTTTTACAAACTCTGTTTGCTCCTGTTGTTGTAAACATGCAAAGCCATCATTCAGGTTTCAGCAAATATTATGAACTAACCATACTCACAATAACACTTAGGTCTCACAATTACTCATATCAATAGCATAATCAGCTAGCGAGCCATAATAATAAAACTCGGATGACAACACTTCCTCAAAACAATCATAACATGATATAACAAAATAGTATCTCGCTAGCCCTTTCTGAGACCGCAAAACATAAATGCAGAGTACCTTTAAAGATAAAGGACTGACTAAACATTGTAATTCATGGTAAAAGAGATCCAGTCAAGTCATACCCAATATAAACTAATAGTAATGAATGCAAATGACAGTGTGCTCTCCAGCGGGTGCTTTTTAATAAGAGGGGTGACAACTCAACATAAAAGTAAATATATAGGCCCCTCGCAGAGGGAAGCGGAGATTTGTAGAGGTGCCAGAGCTCGATTTTAAAATAGAGAATGAATAATATTTTGAGTGGCATACTTTTGCTGTCAACACAACAATTATGAGACGGCTGTATCTTCCTTACTACATGCATTATAGGCAGTTCCCAAACGGAATGGTAAAGGTTTATACTCCCCCAACCACCAACAAGCATCAATCCATGGCTTGCTCGAAACAACGAGTGCCTCCAACTAACAACAGCCCTGGGGGAGTTTTGTTTAATTATTTTTATTTGCTTTGATCTTTTTGGGTCATGGGACTGGGCATCCCAGTTACCGGCCCTTTCTCGTGAAAGAGGAGCGGAGTCCACTCCTCTTGAGAATAACCCACCTAGCATGGAAGATATAGGCAGCCCTAGTTGAAACATGAGCTGCTCGAGCATACAAAACAGAATTTCATTTGAAGGTTTGGAGTTTGGCACATACAAATTTACTTGGAACAGCAGGTAAATACCGCATATAGGAAGGTATAGTGGACTCATATGGAACAACTTTGGGGTCTAAGGAGTTTGGATGCACAAGCAGTATTCCCGCTTAGTACAGGTGAAGGCTAGCAAAAGACTAGGAAGCGACCAACTGAGAGAGCGACAACAGTCATAAACATGCATTAAAATTAATTTACACCAAGTACAAGCATGATTAGGATATAATCTACCATGAACATAAATATCATGAAGGCTATATTGATTTTTTTCAACTACATGCGTGAACATGTGCCAAGTCGAGTCACTCAATTTATTCAAAGGAGGATACCATCCCATCATACCACATCATAATCATTCTAATAGCATGTTGGCACGCAAGGTAAACCATTATAACTCATAAATAATCAAGCATGGCACAAGCAACTATAATCTCTAAATGTCATTGCAAATATGTTTACCTCATAATAAGCTGAATCAAAAACGATGAACTCATCATATTTACAAAAACAAGAGAGGTCAAGTTCATACCAGCTTTTCTCATCTCAATAGGTCCATCATATATCGTCATTATTGCATTTCACTGCACGACCGAACAATGTGTATAATAATAAGAGTGCACGTGCATTGGACTAAGCTGGAATCTGCAAGCATTCAACTCAAAAGAGAAGACAATGAAATATGGGCTCTAAGTTAAATAAACAATCATGCATATGAGAGCCACTAAGCATTTTCAATATGGTCTTCTCAACCCCCAAAGGAAAGAAAAGAAAATAAAACTATTTACATGGGAAAGCTCCCAACAAGTAAGAAGAAGAACGAGAAATATTTTTGGGTTTTCATTTTAATTTCTACTACATGCAAAGAAATTAAACTAACTAATTTTTTGGTTTTCTTAAGGTTTATCAAACACACAAGAAGAAAACTAGAAAAAGAATTTTTAAACTAACATGGATAATACAATAAAAGAGTGTGAGCACCGACGACTAGTGTGTGAACATGAATGTAAAGTCGGTGAGAAATACGTACTCCCCCAAGCTTAGGCTTTGGCCTAAGTTGGTCTAATACCAAGGACCCGCCTAGCTGATATCCGTAGTTGTAGCTGGGGTCGTACTGAGATGCAGCGGCAACCGCCTCCTGAGCTGCGGCATGTTGGCGAGCTGCCTCCGCTCTCCCCTCGTGTTCAGCTACTTCCTCCCTGGTAACAACATATCTTCCTTTTTCCTGATAATCAAAAAGGAGAGGAGCAGGAAGAGTAACATGGACGACGTTGCGTCTATTATAGATTAGTCGACAATGGAGGAATTGTTCATTCCTCCTTAGAAATTGATGATTGACGATAGCTTCATAATCCAAATAAATAGGAGGTATCATCATATCTCCCTCTCGTGGGGCTATACCAAGATAATTAGCCACACGGGTTGCATAAATTCCTCCAAATAAATCTCCCTTTCTACTATTATTCTGCAACCTACGTGCAACTATTGCCCCCAAGTTATAACCTTTATATCCTAACACGGCACTCTTGGGGACACACAGATCAGTGCACACATGTGACATGCTTCATCTTTACCGTTAATGCATCTACCAATGAAGAGAGCAAAGTAATGTATAGCAGGAAAATGAATGCTCCCTATGGTAGCTTGTGCTATGTCCCTGGATTCTCCCGTAGTAATACTAGCAAGGAAATCTCTAAATTCACATTTGTGAGGATCATTAATATTATCCCACTGCGGGAGTTTGCAAGCAGTTGTAAAATCCTCTAAGTCCAAGGTATCATAAATATCAAATAGGACACTAGGAGAATTACGCGTACAATTATATTTAAACCTCTGCACAAAGGAATCAGTCAATTGATAGTACTGAGGGAACTTATCTCATAAGAAGTCCTCCAGCTCAGCATTACGCACAAACGCGTCAAATTCCTCCTTACAGCCTGCTTCGACGATAAAATCATCGGATGGTCACTCACAAGCTCGTACATCCGCGTCCCTCGGTAATTCAACATCTTGCTCACGTATAGCAATCCTGGGCCCTTTACCTAGGAACCACCTTGGTACATTCTCCTAGACATAGTTCTTTTTCTGAAAAATTTCTAAAATTTTAGTAACTTCAAAATAAAAGTGAATAAAACTAAACAAGATTAATAGCAACTACTCCTACAAGTGCCTAGAGCCTATATCATGCATTGGAATTGCTTGGGACCTCATAAATTCAACATGCAAGCTCAAGAACATGGTCACCTATGCAGCAAAAATTTGCAATGAATAAAGCACTAGAACATAAACTAATTGGACAAATGGAGGAGCCACATACCAAGCAACAATCTCCCAAAGCAGTTTTGTGAATGGAGCTTTGAGCAAGGAGATCGAAAATCGCAGCCAAATGAGCTATAACTCGTGCTTGAGCTGGATGGGGATTTTTTTGGGTAGAAGATAAAGTGTGTGGGTGCTGGCATAAGTGGAGGGGGGCCAACAGGGGCCCACGAGACAGGGGGGCGTGCTCAGGTGGGGTGGGCGCGCTCTCCACTCTCGTGGCCTGGTGCTTGCCCCTCCTGCAGTGATTTCAGTGCCTAAAATCCTCAAATATTCCATAAAAATCATACTAAATTTGCAGGGCATTTGGAGCACTTCTATTTTCGAGATATTTTTCAATGCACGGATAATTCAGGAAACAGACATATAATACTATTTTTGCTTTATTTATTCTAAATAACTGGAAGTAAAAAAGAGGGTATAGAAGGTTGTGCCTTCTAGTTTCATCCATCTCATGATCATCAAAATGAATCCACTAACGAGGTTGATCAAGTCTTGTTAACAAACTCATTCCAAATAACACGGAACCGGAGAAATTTCGAATAACACTATACCTCAAGGGGGATATGAAAATCCCCAACAATAAGGATATCATACTTTGTCTTGACAGTAGGGAGAGGAAATTCAAAATCTCCAATAATGATAGTTGGAACTTTTCCAATAGAGTTGATGCTATGAACTTGAGATTGTTTCCTCGGAAAGTGTACAGTATGCTCATTACCATTAACATGAAAAGTGACATTGCCTTTGTTGCAATCAATAACAGCCCCTGCAGTATTCAGAAAAGGTCTACCAAGGATAATCGACATACTATCGTCCTCAGGAATATCAAGAATGACAAAGTCCGTTAAGATAGTGACATTTGCAACCACAACAGGCACATCCTCACAAATACCGACATGTATAGCAGTTGATTTATCGGCCATTTGCAAAGATATTTCAGTAGGTGTCAACTTATTCAATTCAAGTCTATGATATAAAGTGAGAGGCATACCACTAACACCGGCTCCAAGATCGCATAAAGCAGTTCTAACATAATTTCTTTTAATGGAGCATGGTATAGTTGGTACCCACGGATCTCCAAGTTTCTTTGGTATTCCACCCTAAAAAGTGTAATTAGCAAGCATGGTGGAAATTTCAGCTTCCGGTATCTTTCTTTTGTTTGTGATGATATCCTTCATATACTTATCATAAGGATTTACTTTAAGCATATCAGTTTAGCGCATACGTAAGAAAATAGGTCTAATCATTTCAGCAAAGTGCTCAAAATTATCATCATCCTTTGTCTTGGATGGTTTAGGAGGAAAGGGCATGGGTTTCTGAACCCATGGTTATCTTTCTCTACCGTGCTACCTAGCAACAAAATCTCTCTTATCATAATGTTGATTCTTTGATTGTGGGTTATCAAGATCAACAGTAGGTTCAGTCTCTACATCATTGTTTTTGCTAGGTTGAGCATCAACATGAACATTATCATTAACATTATCACTAGGTTCATGTTCATCACCTGATTGAGTTTCAGCATCAGAAATAGAAATATCATTTGTATTCTCAGGTGTGTCTACAGTAGGTTCACTAGAAGCATGCAAAGTCCTATCATTTTTCTTTTTCTTCTTTTTAGAAGAACTAAGTGCCTCTAAATTATTTCTCTGAGAATCTTGCTCGATTCTCTTAGGGTGGCCTTCAGGATATAAAGGTTCCTGAGTCATTCTACCAGTTCTAGTAGCCACTCTAACAGCAAAGTCCTTTTTATTATTTAATTCATCAAGCAAATCATTTTGAGCTTCAAGTACTTGCTTAGCTTGAGTAGCAACCATAGACGCATATTTGCTAACTAGTTTGAGTTCACCTTTAACTCTAGCCATGTTATCGCTCACGCGTCCTATCTCAAAAGCATTATTCTTTAACTCTCTACCAACATAAGCATTAAAACTTTCTTGTCTAGCCATAAAGTCGTCAAATTCATCTAAGCATGGGTTATGAAATTTAGTAGAGGGGATTTCAACTTTATCATACCTATATAGAGAATTTACCTTTAATACCTGTGTCGGGTTATCAAGACAATGTGGTTCTTCAACAGGCAGTATATTAAGACCATGTATTTCTTCAATAGGAGGTAAATTCTTAGCATCTTCAGCTTTAATACCTTTTTCATTCATTGATTTCTTTGCCTCTTGCATACCTCCAGGACTGAGAAATAAAACACCTCTCTTCTTCGAAGTGGGCTTAGGAATAGGCTCGGGAGTTGGCTCAATTGGTTCAGGAATTTCCTCAAGAATTGGCTCGGGAAGAGTCCAATTATTTTCATTAGTCAACATATTATTCAATAGTAATTCAGCTTCGTCGACTGTTCTTTTCCTAAAAACACAACCAGCACAACTATCCAAGTAGTCCTTGGAAGCATCGGTTAGTCCATTATAAAAGATATCAAGTATTTCATTTTTCTTAAGAGGATGGTCGAGCAAAGCATTAAGTAATTGGAGAAGCCTCCCCCAAGCTTGTGGGAGACTCTCTTCTTTGATTTGCACAAAATTATATATTTCCCGCAAGGCAGCTTGTTTCTTATGAGCAGGGAAATATTTAGCAGAGAAGTAATAAATCATATCCTGGGAACCACGCACACAACCAGGAGCAAGAGAATTATACCAAGTCTCAGCATCACCCTTTAACGAGAACGGAAATATCTTAAGGATATAAAAATAGCGAGATTTATCATCATGAGTAAACAGGGTAGCTATATCATTCAACTTGGTAAGATGTGCCACAACAGTTTCAGATTCAAAGCCATAAAAAGGATCAGATTCAACTAAAGTAATAATCTCGGGATCAACAGAGAATTCATAATCCTTATCAAGAATACGATAGGTGAAGTAGCAAAAGCAGGGTCAGGTTTCATTCTAGCATTAAGAGACTGCTGCTTCCATTTAGCTAATAATTTCTTAAGATCATATCTATCATTGCAAGCAAAGATAGCTCTAGCAGCTTCTTCATTAATAACATAACCCTCAGGAACAACAGGCAATTCATAATCACTGGGAGAATTTTCATCATCACTATCATCAATAATAGCATCTTCAATAATTTCATTCACCCTAACTCTA
This sequence comes from Aegilops speltoides, assembly GCA_021437245.1. Lineage (NCBI taxonomy): Eukaryota > Viridiplantae > Streptophyta > Magnoliopsida > Poales > Poaceae > Aegilops > Aegilops speltoides. Next base: position 20,860,302 of record CM038145.1, on the reverse strand, counting down.
GCAAGTTGTTCATCAAGAAATTCACCTAATGGCAAAGTAGTATCACGCACAGAAGTAGTTTCATCATAAGTATCATGAATAGCAGAAGTGGCATCATCAATAACATGCGACATATCAGAGTTCATAGCAGTAGCAGGTTTAGGTGTCGCAAGCTTACTCAAAACAGAAGGAGAATCTAGTGCAGAGCTAGATGGCAGTTCCTTACCTCCCCTCGTAGTTGAGGGCAAAATCTTGGTTCTGTCGTCTTTCAAGTTCCTCATAGTGATCAACAGATATAAATCCCAAGTGACTCGGAAAATAGAGCTATGCTCCCCGGCGACGGCGCCAGAAATTAGTCTTGATAACCCACAAGTGTAGGGGATCGCAACAGCTTTCGAGGGTAAAGTATTCAACCCAAATTTATTGATTCGACACAAGGGGAGCCAAAGAATATTCTTGAGTATTAGCAGTTGAGTTGTCAATTCAACCACACCTGGATAACTTAGTATCTACAGAAAGTATTTAGTAGCAAAGTAGTATGATAATAAAAGTAACGATAGCAAAAGTAATGTTTTGGGGATTTGTAGTGATTCTAGCAATAGCAACGGAAAAGTAAATAAGCGAAGAACAATATGTGAAAAGCTCGTAGGCAATGAATCAATGATGGATAATTATGTCGGATGCAATTCCTCATGTAATAGCTATAACATAGGGAGAAAGAGAACTAGCTCCGGTTCATCAATGTAATGTAGGCATGTATTCCGTAAAAAGTCATACGTGCTTATGGAAAAGAACTTGCATGACATCTTCTGTCCTACCCTCCCGTGGCAGCGGGGTCCTAGCGGAGACTAAGGGATATTAAGGCCTCCTTTTAATAGAGAACCGGAACAAAGCATTAGCACATAGTGAATACATGAACTCCTCAAACTACGGTCATCACAGAGAAGTATCCCGATTATTGTCACTTCGGGGTTGTCGGATCATAACACATAATAGGTGACTATAGACTTGCAAGATAGGATCAAGAACACACATATATTCATGAAAACATAATTGGTTCAGATCTGAAATCATGGCACTCGGGCCCTAGTGACAAGCATTAAGCATAGCAAAGTCATAGCAACATCAATCTTAGAACATAGTGGATACTAGGGATCAAGCCCTCCCGAGAGATTAGGGCTTGGCGGCGGCTCCGTATCATAAAACGCGATGAAACTTTCTCTCTGATATTTTTCTCCCCGAACGTGAATATATGGAGTTGGAGTTGAGGTCGGTGGAGGTCCAGGGGGCCCACGAGACAGGGGGGCACGCCCAGGGGAGGGGGCGCACCCCCCACCCTCACGGACAGTGTGTCGGCCCCCTGGTCTTGATTCTTTCGCCAGTATTTTTTATTTTTTCCAAAAAGTGCCTCCGTGGATTTTCAGGACATTCCGAGAACTTTTATTTTCTACACATAAAACAACATCATGGCAGTTTTGCTGAAAACAGCGTCAGTCCGGTTTAGTTTCATTCAAATCATGCAAGTTAGAGTCCAAAACAAGGGCAAAAGTGTTTGGAAAAGTAGATACGTTGGAGACGTATCAACGGTTAAATCCTAAAATGAAAGAAGTGGTAAGAAATTAAATACTAAAGCTCCCGGAGGCAGGTATAATTTATCCCGCTGCTGATAGTCAGTGGGTAAGTCCTGTCCATTGTGTCCCTAAGAATGGAGATAAAGTTGAATTGATCCCACGAAGAATTGTTACAGGTTATAGAATGGTAATAGATTTCCTAAACTGAATAAAGCTACTAAAAAGGATCATTACCCTTTACATTTTATTGATCAAATACTAGAAAGATTATCCAAACATACACATTTTTGCTTTCTAGATGGTTACTATGGTTTCTCTCAAATAGCTGTGTCAAAAGAGGATCAAGAAAATACCACTTTTACTTGCCCTTTCGGTACCTTTGCTTATAGACGTATGTCTTTTGGTTTATGTAATGCACCTGCTACCTTTCAAATATGCATGATGGCTATATTCTCTAACTTCTGTGAAAAGATTGTTGAGGTTTTCATGGATGATTTCTTCGTCTATGGATCTACTTTTGATGATTGCTTGAGCAACCTTGATCGAGTTTTCCAGAGATGTGAAGAAACTAATCTTGTCTTGAATTGGGAAAAGTGCCACTTTATGGTTAATGAAGGCATTGTCTTGGGGCATAAAATTTCTGAAAGAGGTATTGAGGTTGATAAAGCTAAAGTTGATGCTATTGAAAAGATGTCATGTCCTAAAGACATTAAAGATATAAGAAGTTTCCTTGGTCATGCCGGTTTTTATAGGAGGTTCATTAAGGACTTCTCTAAAATCTCCAGGCCTCTTACTAATTGATACGTCTCCAACGTATCTGTAATTTTTTATTGTTTCATGCTATTATATTACCTGCTTTGGATGTTTATGGGCTTTACTTTACACTTTAATATCATTTTTGGGACTAACCTACTAACCGAAGGCCCAGCCCGAATTGCTGTTTTTTTTGCCTATTTCAGTGTTTCGAAAAAAATGAATATCAAACATAGTCTAAACGGAATGAAACCTTCGGGAGTGATCTTTTTGGAACAAACACAATCTAGGAGACTTGGAGTGGACGTCAAGCAGCAAACGAGGCGGCCACAAGGATCCCCGGCACGCCCTAGGGGGGTGGGCGCGCCCCCCACCCTCGTGGGCCCCTCATGGCTCAACCGACCTACTTCTTACTCCTATATATATATACATATATACATATATATATATATATATATATCCACGTACCCCGAAAACATCCAGGAGCACCACGAAAAACTATTTCCACCGTCGTAACCTTCTGTATCCTTGAGATCCCATCATGGAGCCTTCGCCGGCGCTCCGCTGGAGGGGGAATCGACCACGGAGGTCCTCTACATCATCTCCAAGGCCTCTCCGATGAGTTGTGAGTAGTTTACCACAAACCTTCAGGTCCATAGTTATTAGCTAGATGGCTTCTTCTCTCTCTTTCAATCTCAATACGAAGTTCTCCTCGATCTTCTTGGAGATCTATTTGATGTAACTCTTTTTGCGGTGTGTTTGTCGAGATCCGATGAATTGTGGGTTTATGATCAAGTTTATCTATGAGAAATATTTGAATCTCCTCTGAATTCTTTTATGTGTGATTAGTTATCTTTGCAAGTCTCTTTGAATTATCAGTTTGGTTTGGCCTACTAGATTGATCTTTCTTGCAATGGGATAAGTGCTTAGCTTTGGGTTCTATCTTGCAGTGTCCTTTCCTAGTGACAGCAGGGGCAGCAAGGCATGTACTTATTGTTGTCATCGAGGATAAAAAGATGGGGTTTATATCATATTTCTTGAGTTTATCCCTCTACATCATGTCATCTTTATTAATGCGTTACTCTATTCTTATGAACTTAATACTCTAGATGCAGGCAGGAGTCGTCGATGTGTGGAGTAATAGTAGTAGATGCAGAATCGTTTCAATCTACTTGTTACGGACGTGATGCCTATATACATGATCATGCCTAGATATTCTCACAACTATGCAGTTTTCTATCAATTGCTCGACAATAATTTGTTCACCCACTGTAATTCTTATGCTATCTTGAGAGAAGCCACTAGTGAAACCTATGGCTCCCGGGTCTATCTTTTATCATATAAATTTCCGATCTACTTTTATTTGCATCTTTTACTTTCCAATCTATATCATAAAAATACCAAAAATATTTATCTTATCTTATTATCTCTATCAGATCTCACTTTCGTAAGTTTCCGTGAAGGGATTGACAACCCCTCTATCGCGTTGGTTGCGAGGTTCTTGTTTGTTTGTGTAGGTACGAGGGACTTTTGAGGAGCCTCCTACTGGATTGATACCTTGGTTCTTAACAACTGAGGGAAATACTTACACTACTTTGCTGCATCATCTTTCCTCTTCATGGGAAAACCAACGCAGTGCTCAAGAGGTAGCAAGAAGGATTTCTGGCGCCGTTGCCGGGGAGGTCTTCGCTCAAGTCAAGACATACCAAGTACCCATCACAAACTCATCTCCCTCGCATTACATTATTTTCCATTTGCCTCTCATTTTACTCTCCCCAACTTCACCCTTGCCGTTTTATTCGCCCTCTCTTTCCCGTTCGCCTCTCTTTTTCGCTTGTCTTTTGTGTGCTCGTCATTATGGCTAGTTCTCTATCTAATCCTTTGTCTCTCGAGTTTGAAGTTCTTCACTTCAAGCAAAGGCAAGGAGAAAACTTGAAAGATTCTTGCTATAGGATGATGGAATCTTATCGTAAGTGCAGTTTAGAGGTGAATTTTAGAATTGTTCTTCGCAATTTTTATGTTGGACTAAATATGTCCCATAGACAACTTTTGGATTGCATTGCCAATAGAAATTTTATCGATATTTATCCCAGTATTGCGCATGAATTCATAGAGGGAATAGTGGGAACACTACCTCAAAAAGGGGGATCACATCATACCCCGGAGGAGACACAAGTTTTAGCGGAAATCTTCACCGCATGAATATGTTGATTACCCTTTGTAATAAGTGGTTGGATTATTTAGATCTAAAAATTTCTGAGTATGAGGGGAAACGTAAAGAACCTCCCGGATTCAAACATGACTCCGCTAAAAAATTAAAAACTAAGGATAGCGATACTTAGATCTATTATCGCTTTTATGCCTAGCTAGGGGCGTTAAACGATAGCGCTTGTTGGGAGGCAACCCAATTTTATTTCTGTTCCTTGCTTTTTTCTTCTGTTATTCAATAAATAATTCATCTAGACTCTGTTTAGATGTGGTTTTATGTTTTAATTAGTGTTTGTGCCAAGTAGAACCTATAGGATAACCTACGGTAATAGTTAATTTGATTCTGCTGAAAAACAGAAACTTTTGCACGCACGAGAATAATTTTAATAAATCACAGAAACGTGCTTTTGCGTTGATTATTTTTGCAGTAGACCAATAGACAAATTTTCCAGGACTTCCTATTTTGGTAGGAGTTTAAGAGTTACATAAGTATTCGGAAGTTACAGATTGCTACAGACTGTTCTGTTTTTGACAGATTCTGTTTTTCGTGTGTTGTTTGCTTATTTTGATGCATCTATGGCTAGTATCGGTGGGTATGAACCATAGAGAAGTTGGAATACAGTAGGTTTAACACCAATATAAATAAAGAATGAGTTCATTACAGTACCTTATGTAGTGGTTTTTCTTTCTTGCACTAACGGAGCTTATGAGATTTCCCGTTGAGTTTTGTGTTGTGAAGTTTTCAAGTTTTGGGTAAAGATTTGATGGACTATGGAATAAGGAGTGGCAAGAGCCTAAGCTTGTGGATGCCCATGGAACCCCAATATAATCCAAGGACAACCAAAATCCTAAGCTTGGGGATGCCCCGGAAGGCACCCCCTCTTTCGTCTTCGTCTCTCGGTAACTTTACTTGGAGCTATATTTTTATTCGCCACATGATATGTGTTTTGCTTGGAGCGTCTTGTATGATATTAGTCTTTGCTTTTTAGTTACCACAATCATCCTTGCTGTACACACCTTTTGGGAGAAACCCACATGATTTTGAATTTATTAGATTACTCTATGTGCTTCACTTATATCTTTTAAGATAGATAATTTTGCTCTAGTGCTTCACTTATATCTTTTAGAACACGGCGGTGGCTTTATTTTGTTGAAATTATTGATCTGTCATGCTTCACTTGTATTATTTTGAGAGTCTTTTAGAACAGCATGGTATTTGCTATGGTTAAAAAAATTGGTCCTAGAATGATGGGCATCCAAGTTGGGTATAATAAAAACTATCATAGGAAATGAATTGGATGCTATGACCAATTTGATGCTTGATAATTGTTTTGAGATATAGAGGTGGTGATATTAGAGTCATGCTAGTTGGGTAATTGTGAATTTAAAGAATACTTGTGTTGAAGTTGGCAAGTCCCGTAGCATGCACATATGGTAAAAGTTGTGTAACAAATTTGTTGCATAGGGTGCTCTTTTGATTGCCTTCCTTATGTGTGGAGGTCGGGATCGCGCGATGGTTAACTCCTACCAACCCTTCCCCTAGGAGCATGCGTAGTAGTACTTTGCTTCAAGGGCTAATAAAACTTTTGCGATGAGTATATGAGTTCTTTATGACTAATGTGAAGTCCATTATTATACGCACTCTTACCCTTCCATCATTGCTAGCCTCTTCCGCACCGTGCATTGCCCTTTCTCACCTTGAGAGTTGGTGCAAACTTCGCCGGTGCATCCAAACTCCATGATACAATACGCTCTATCACACATACACCTCCTTATATCTTCCTCAAAACAGCCACGATACCTACCTACTATGGCATTTCCATAGCCATTCCGAGATATATTGCCATGCAACTTTCCACCGTTCCGTTCATCATGACACGTTTCATCATTGTCATATTGCCTAGCATGATCATGTAGTTGACATCGTATTTGTCGCAAAGCCACATTCATAAGTTTTCCTACATGTCACTCTTGATTCATTGCCCATCCCGATACACCGCCGGAGGCATTCATATAGAGTCATATCTTGTTCTAGTACCGAGTTGTAATTCATGAGTTGTAAATAAATAGAAGTGTGATGATCATCATTATTAGAGCATTCTCCCCAAATAAAAAAAAGAAAGGCCAAAAAAAGGAAAGGCCAAAGAGAAAAAAAAAGAAAGGCCAAATAGAAAAAGGCCCAAAAAAAGAAGAAAAGAAAAAAAGGGGGACAATGTTACTATCTTTTTCCACACTTGTGCTTCAAAGTAGCACCATGTTCTTCATATAGACAGTCATATCTTGTCACTTTCATATACTAGTGGGAATTTTTCATTATAGAACTTGGCTTGTATATTCCAACGACGGGCTTCCTCAAAATGCCCTAGGTCTTCGTGAGCAAGCAAGTTGGATGCACACCCACTAGTTTCTTTTGTTGAGCTTTCATACATTTATAGCTCTAGTGCATCCGTTGTATGGCAATCCCTACTCCTCATGTTGATATCAATTGATGGGCATGTCCATAGCCCGTTGATTAGCCTCGTCAATTTGAGACTTTCTCCCTTTTTGTATTCTCCACACAACCTCCATCATATATTCTATTCCACCCATAGTGCTATATCCATGGCTCACGCTCATGTATTGCGTGAGAGTTGAAAAAAGCTGAAGCGCGTTAAAAAGTATGAACCATTTCCTTGGCTGAAACCGGGGTTGTTATTGATGGGAGTATTTTGTGTGATGAAAATGGAACATAGCCTAACTATATGATTTTGTAGAGATGAACTTTCTTTAGCCATGCTATTTTGAGAAGACATGATTGCCTTGTTAGTATGCTTGAAGTATTACTATTTATTATGTCAATATGAACATTTATTTTGAATCATTTGGATCTGAACATTCATGCCACAATAAAGAAAATTACATTGAGAATTATACTAGGTAGCATTCCACATCAAAAATTCTTTTTTTATCATTTACCTACTCGAGGACGAGCAGGAATTAAGCTTGGGGATTCTTGATACGTCTCCAACGTATCTGTAATTTTTGACTATCCCATGCTATTATATTACCTATTTTGGATATTTATGGGCTTTACTTTACACTTTTATATCATTTTTGGGACTAACCTAATAACTGGAGGCCCAGCCCGAATTGTTGTTTTTTCGCCTATTTCAGTGTTTCGAAGAAAAGGAATATCAAACGGAGTCCAAACAGAATGAAACCTTCGGGAGCGTGACTTTTGGAACGAACGTGACCCAGAGGACTTGGAGTGCAAGCTAAGAAGCAGCCGAGGCGGCCATGAGGGTGGAGGGCGCGCCCACCCCTGTAGGGCGCGCCCCCTATCTCGTGGGCCCCTCAGGCGGCCACCGACCTACTTCTTCCTCCTATACATACCCACGTAGCCCGAGAACATCAGAACAAGCCACGAAAACCTAATTCCATCGCCGCAACCTTCTGTATCCGCGAGATCCCATCTTGGAGCCTTCGTCGGCACTCCGCCGGAGTGGGAATCCACCATGGAGGGCTTCTACATAAACACCATAGCCCCTCCGATGAGTTGTGAGTAGTTTACCACAGACCTTTGGGTCCATAGTTATTAGCTAGATGGCTTCTTCTCTATTTTTGGATCTCAATACCATGTTCTCCTCGATCTTCTTGGAGATCTATTCGATGTAACTCTTTTTGCGGTGTGTTTGTCGAGATCCGACGAATTGTGGGTTTATGATCAAGTTTATCTATGAGAAATATTTGAATCTCCTCTGAATTCTTTTATGTATGATTGAGTTACCTTTGCAAGTCTATTCGAATTATCAGTTGGGTTTGTCCAACTAGATTGATCTTTCTTGCAATGGGAGAAGTGCTTAGCTTTGGGTTCAATCTTGCGGTGTCCTTTCCCAGTGACAGCAGGGGCAGCAAGGCACGTATTGTATTGTTGCCATCGAGGATAAAAAGATGGGGTTTATATCATATTGCATGAGTTTATCCCTCTACATCATGTCATCTTTCTTAATGCATTACTCTGTTCTTTATGAACTTAATACTCTAGATGCATGCTGGATAGCGGTCGATGTGTGGAGTAATAGTAGTAGATGCAGGCAGGAGTTGGTCTACTTGTCGTGGACGTGATGCCTATATACATGATCATGCCTAGATAATCTCATAATTATTCGCTTTTCTATCAATTGCTCGACAGTAATCTGTCCACCCACCGTAATACTTATGCTATCTTGAGATAAGCCACTAGTGAAACCTATGGCCCCCGGGTCTATCTCTTATCAGATAAGCTTTCAATCTACTTTTATTTGCATCTTTACTTTTCCAATCTATATCATAAAATACCAAAAATATATTTATCTTATCATACTGTCTCTATCAGATCTCACTTTTGCGAGTGGCCGTGAAGGGATTGACAACCCCTTTATTGCGTTGGTTGTGAGTTCTTTGTTTGTTTGTGTAGGTGTGTGGGACTTTTGAGGAGCCTCCTACTGGATTGATACATTGGTTCTCAAAAACTGAGGGAAATACTTACGCTACTATTGCTGCATCACCCTTTCCTCTTCAAGGAAAACCAACACAAGCTCAAGACGTAGCAAGAAGGATTTCTGGCGCCATTGCCAGGGAGGTCTTCGCTCAAGTCAAGACATACCAAGTACCCATCACAAACTCATCTCCCTCGCATTTACATTATTTTCCATTTGCCTCTCGTTTTCCTCTCCCCCACTTCACCCTTGTCGTTTTATTTGCCCTCTCTTTCCCAATCTCCTCTCTCTTTTGTTTGCCTTTTTCTGTTTGCTTGTGTGCAGATTACTTGTCGCCATGGCGCATGATAATACCAAATTGTGTGATTTCTCCAATACCAATAATAATGATTTCCTTAGTACTCCGATTGCTCCTCTTAATGATGTTGAATCTTGTGAAATCAATCCTTCTTTGCTGAATCTTGTTATGAAAGATCAATTCGTCGGCCTTCCTAGTGAAGATGCCGCTACTCATCTAAACAACTTTGTGGATTTGTGTGATATGCAAAATAAGAAAGATACGGATAACGATATTGTTAAATTTAAGTTATTTCCGTTTTCACTTAGAGATCGTGCTAAAGTTTGGTTTTCGCCTTTGCCTAAAAATAGTATTGATTCTTGGAACAAGTGCAAAGATGCTTTTATCTCTAAATATTTTCCTCCCGCTAAGATTATCACTCTTAGGAACGATATTATGAATTTTAAACTACTTGATCATGAGCATGTTGCCCAATTTTGGGAAAGAATGAAATTGATGATTCGCAATTGCCCTACTCATGGTTTGAATTTATGGATGATCATACAAAAAATTTATGCCGGATTGAACTTTGCTTCTAGAAATCTTTTAGATTCGGCCGGAGGAGGCATGTTTATGGAAATCACTTTAGGAGATGCTACAAAACTTCTTGATAATATTATGGCTAATTATTCTCAATGGCACACCGAAAGATCTACTAGTAAAAAAGTGCATGCTATAGAAGAAATTAATGTTGAGTGGAAAGATGGATGAACTTATGAAATTATTTGCTACTAAGAGTGCTCCTCTTGATCCTAATGATATGCCTTTGTCTACTTTGATTGAGAATAATAATTAATCTATGGATGTGAATTTTGTTGGTAGGAATAGTTTTGGAAACAAAGCTTATAGAGGAAACTTTAATCCTAGACCGTTCCCTAGTAATTCCTCTAATAATTATGGAAATTCCTACAATAATTCTTATGGTAATTTTAATAAGATGCCCTCTGATTTTGAGAATAGTGTGAAAGAATTTATGATCTCTCAAAAGAATTTTAATGCCTTTGAAAGTGCAACTAATCCCCGGGTGGTTTTGGTAATTAATAACAACATATATATCATTGAACTAATAGTTTCTTGAGAATCATTTCAGAAAGTTCAGTGATATGGGTATGGCAAGGACTGAAGATGTGGACCCCTCAAAATGCTAAGGCAAGCATTGGCAAAAGCTCAAGACTCCATTTTTGGTTTAGTGATCCAAGATCACATTGAGTCTATAGGAAAGCCAATACTATTAAAAGGGATGAGGTTATGATAATGATCTGGTTGCTCAAAGTGCTTAGTGATACATCTCCTAAACTATCAAGAACTCTCACCGCCACTTACACTCATAAGTAATCTCAGTCCCACCGATTTCCTAAACTCACCACACCGAGATGAACCACCTCAGCCATATAGCCAAACCCTAGAAATCTCGGATTTTCCGATTCGAACTCGGTCTCACCAAACTTGAGTTGCCAAGCTTCAGAACCTTCGTCATCAAATCGGTGTCACCGAGATGATAAAGTCGGTCCCACCGAGATTGGCAAGCTCTTGTCTTTGGACGAATCGGACTCACCGAGATTGTATTTTCGGTCCCACGAAAATCCCAACGCTCACATGATTTGAACTTTCGGTCTCACCGAGTTGTCAACTTCGGTCCGACCGAGATTGGTCAAATGTGTGTAACGGTTGGATTTTGTGTGGAGGCTATAAATACCCTCCACCCCTCTTCATTCGTAGAGAGCCATCAGAAAGAACTACCACTCCTACCTTACATTTCTGAGAAGAAAACTACCTACCCTTGTGTTGAGATCAAGTTGCTCCACTCCCACCATGTGAAGCTTGATCTCTAGCCTTCCCAAGTTGCTTTCCACTCAATTCTTTCTTCCCCCACAGCCAAATCAGTGAGGAGAGTTGAGTGTTGGGGAGATTATCATTTGAAGCACAAGAGCAAGGAGTTCATCATCATCAACACCATCTATTACCTTTTGGAGGGTGGTGCCTCCTAGATTGGTTAGGTGTCGCTTGGGAGCCTCCGTCGAGATGTGGAGTTGAACCAAGAAGTTTGTAAGGGCAAGGAGATCGCCTACTTCGTGAAGATCTACCCCGAGTAAGGCTAGCCCTCCGTGGGCGTATGCCATGATGGCATACACAAGGTTGCTTCTTCGTGGACCCTTCGTGGGTGGAGCCCTCCGTGGACTCTCGCAGCCATTACCCTCCATGGGTTGAAGTCTCCATCAACGTGGATTGATGATAGCACCACCTATCGGAACCACGAGAAAAAATCTCCGTGTCTCCAAATTGCGTTTGCTCTTCTCCACCTCTCTTTACTACATGTGCAATTTACTTTCCGCTGCCTATACTCCAGAATTGCATGTGTAGGGTGATACTTGACTTGATCATCATTGTGAACTTGCCAAAAACTTGTCTTTATCAAAAGGCTGAATTTTTATATTGTCAAGTAGTCTAATCACCCCCCCTCTAGACATACTTTCGATCCTACAAGTGGTATCAGAGCTTTGGTCTCCATTGTATTCGTTTCCATTGCATTGGACTCCATAAGCTTGGTTTCACAACCTAGGAGAGTATGGCGTCTAGTGAGGGTAATTTTCAGAGAGGTCCTTACTTTGATGGTTCAAACTTTGCTAGTTGGAAGCATAAAATGAAAATGCATATTCTTGGCCATAACCCAGCCGCATGGGGCATTATTTGTGTTGGTTTGCAAGGTGAATTCTTGAGGAAGGAAAAGTTCGGATCGCGGCTTACAACGGATGAATTGCGGATGTTGCAAAACAATGCTCAAGCTTGTGACATTCTCTTCAATGCTTTGTGTCCCGAGGAGTTCAACAAAATCAGCCGTCTTGAGAATGCAAAAGAGATTTGGGATACTTTGGTCGAAATGCACGAAGGTACCGAGTCCGTGAAGGAATCAAAGCTAGATGTTCTTCAAGGTCAACTTGACAAGTTCAAGATGAAGGAAGGTGAAGGAGTCGCTGAAATGTACTCTAGGCTTGCTCTCATCACCAATGAGATTGCCGGCTTAGGAAGCGAAGAAATGACCGACCGATTCATCATCAAGAAGATTCTCAGAGCTTTGGATGGAAAGTATGACACCGTGTGCACTTTGATCCAAATGGTGCCAAACTACAAGAATCTCAAGCCAACCGAAGTCATTGGAAGAATTGTTGCTCATGAGATGACACTTAAGGATAAGGAAGAGCTTCACAACAAGTCAAGTGGTGCTTACAAAGCTACATGAGATGCTCCCACAACCTCAAGTGACAAGCTAGTTTCCAATGAAGAGATAAGCCTAATGGTGAAGAACTTCAACAAATTCTACAAGAGTAGAAGCAAAGAGAGAAGCTCAAAGTCTAGATCATATGATGAAAAGAGATCTTCTAGCCGTGATCGAAACTGCTACAATTGTGGAAGACCCGGACACTACTCAAATGAGTGTTCGGCTCCCCACAAGAGAAGAGAAGAATCTCCAAGAAGAAGAAGCTCAAGAGATGAGTCACCTCGGAAAGAGAGAAGGAGTAGAGATCATCGTTATGAACGAAGACCCTCTCGGAGAAGCAAGGATTCGGAGAGGAAAGACAAGTCATCAAGGAGCTACACAAGAAGAAAACATCAAGCTCATGTAGGTGAATGGGTCTCCGGCTCCGACTCCGACAATCAATCCGAAAGAAGCTATCACTCCAACTCCGACTACAGTCAAGATGAAGGTGTTGCCGGTCTTGCTCTCGTATCCTCCAACTCCAACTCCTATGACTTATTTGATTCACCAAATGAGGGAATTGGAAGATGATTCATGGCTAAAGGCCCCAAGGTATCACACCCTGAATTCATTGACTTTGATAGTGATGAGGATGACTTGCTTGGTGAAGATGAGCTCTTACATGATAAATCTAGTGAGCCTAGTAATGATGAACATGCTAGTAGTCTTTATAGTCGAGAAGAGTCGAATGACAATGCTATGAAGGAGATTGAGCGTCTAACTAAAGAACTAAACACCCTTAAGTTAGCTCATGAAACAACTCAAGAAGATCATAGAGAGCTCCTAAGATCTCATGAGAAGCTACGCTTCGAGAAGCTCAATCTAGAGCAAGAACATGAGTTTCTAAAAGCAATCAATGACGACCTTCGAAAGAAGAGTTCTTCATATCTTGCCAAACGACTTCTCTTGTCAAATTTCTTGCCACCTATTAAAACTAAGCATGACAAGCATAAGAAAAATTCTTCATCTAGTAGTAACAATAACCATGTTAAATCCAATATTGTTGCTTCTAGTAGTTCTCTTGATTCCACTAACAATGTTTCAAGCCAAGTTACACTTGAGCAAGAAAATAGTTTATTGAAAGGGATTATAGAGAAAGGTGTCTACAAGAGCCTTGCCGGAAGCAAGAACTTTGAGGAAATTGTTCGCAAGCAAGGAAGGCACCGGAAGAATCAAGGAATTGGTTTTGAGCAAAAGCTCAACGCCGAGGGTGTTGAATGGGAAGAAGGTCAATATCCCACTCCACAGTTCATTCCTCAAAAGGAGAAGTACAATCCCACTTCTTCCAATGTGGAACAAGCTCAAGATGACCTTCCACCACAAGACCACAAGCTAAAAGGCAAGGACAAGCTTCAAGAGGAGATTGATGCATTTAATGAAGCACCTAAAGCCATGGTCAAGTGGGTTCCCAAGGAAACATCAAGTTCTACTTCGTCAAGCTCAACTACAACCCCAAGGATTCCCATCAAGATGATGTGGATCCCGAAGAAGAAGAACTAGAGAGTTCTTGAGGGTGACTCCGCCAACATACTTCACTCACATTCATTTTGGCAAGAGCTTGTGCAATCAACTTCCACATCTTGCACTAGTTCATGGAGTCACAAACCCTCTTGTTGGTAAGTCAAGGGACAAGGTAATCATTGCTTTCATGGACATCATCTATTGTGTACTTCAATCTATGTCCATGGATATCCTTGTTTGTTCCTTGTGGGACTAACCCATGTAGGTATTGAAAGTGCCCGAATCCAAAGGATTGCTCCCAACTCTTGATGATCTTCATCAACATTGAGTATCCACATCTTCAACATCTACATGAAGTCTTCTCGACAACCCAAGGTTAGTTTGACCCTTTAAAAGGGTTCTCACATCTAGGGGAGCTTTGCTCTAAAGAATTGAGCTAAAGCATCTTCAAATGATGTGAACACATCAATGCTTTATGTAAAAGTGGTAACCCCACTTGTGCTTAAACGATGAGTATGACCTATGATCAAATGTTCTCATTTGACTCCTAAGTCAATATACTCATATATAGATGACCTAGTCATCGACAAATTGTGTGATAGTAGCTAGAGTTTTTGATTGTGCATGTTTGACACATATTTCATTTGCTATCTTATTGTGTGAGCATGTTGGATGCATGACTTTATCCATTCAAGGACATCCATTTGTTGCTTTGGTCTTTTTGATTTTTCTGACCAAATGGATGGACAAGAATGCCTAAGTTCCTCCCCTAGCTATCTATGCTTTCTTGTCTCAAATTCTATTCATGCTTATATCACAAACTTTGAACAAGTCATTTTCGGACCCTCCGAGTGAGGAGCACTCGGAGCCACCGATCCGACAAAGGCTAAACTTCCAAAACCTTCTAAGTGATTTCGGTCAGACCAACCCACTCAAACTCGGTCAAACCGAAAGCATTTAGACTGATCTAGGTTTTCACCTCGGTGAAACCGAGTTGTGATTTTCGGCGTGACCGAAGTGTATAACTGCCCTGCAGTTGTCCATCTCGGTGCCACCGAGTTTTACAACTCGGTCCCACCGACAGCAAAGGGGTATATATACTCCGAGGGCCGCGCGCGTTGATTTCTACTTCAAACGCTTCGCCCCCACACCCCTTGCTGCCGTCGCCTGGTCTCCGGATCGTCTCCGTCGTCGTTTGTGCGCCCTCGCCGCAGGTCTCCGTCGCCGTCAACGGATATCTTCTCCGCTGTTGTTGCGCCGTGAAAACTCCACCAAGTTAGGGTGAGTTTCGATCCCACTCGTGCTCCCATCTCCGATTCAATGCACGTTTGGTTTGCCTGTAATCTTGCCACGTTTGAGATCTTCCTGTACACCAGATTAGTTCCTTAGAACGAAATTCGAGTAAAAGTTTTAGGGTTAGGTTTCCGCCGAACACATCTCGGTGAGACCGATTTTACATTCTCGGTATGACCGATTTGGCCTCTGGCCATTGCACTGCACCTTTCGGTCCAACCGAGTTGTGCAAATCGGTGTGACCGAAATGAGGATTTAGTGAAACCCTAGTGTTTTCGGCAGGACCGAAACCCACTTCGGTCCAACCGAAAGTGGTGTGAATGCTTCTGTTTGAACACTTCGGATTCACCGAATTTTAAACTCGGTCTGACCGAAATGTCTTCTGTGAAAACCTAAAACTGAAATTTGAACTCATTTTGTTTGCAAAAACTTCTGCAGTTTGTGATAACTCTTCTACTCTGCCTACACCTTATCTATTCACAGGTTGTCAGCCATGTCAGATGCCAGTGACAGCCAGAACAGGTCAGAATCACCTTTTGCAGAGATTCCAGAGGCAGGCACTAGTCCTGATCCCAGCAGCTCATCAGATGATGGTGAGAGGAGTACACCAAGTGGTTTGCCTCCTGCAGCCACCAGGGCCAGAAAGAAGAGAAACTCAGATGAGGAAGACTCAGACTTTGTTGTTGAGGAAGAAGTAACCTCAAAGCCCAAGAGGAAAGTTGTTGCCAAAGAGCCTCAAGGTCAGCAGACAAAGAAAGGCACCAGGAAAGTGAAGCAGTCCACAGTTGCAAAGAAGCTAAGTTTGGAAGAGGAAACTACGAGCAAAGTAAAGAAAACTTCCAAGAGGAAGAGGTTAGTGCATGATGATGCAGTAGAGGAAGATGAGGATGAGGAAGCACCCCAGCCTCCTCAGAAGCCTAAGCTCATGGGTGATGCCATCAGGGCAGGAGCTACTTCCAAGTCCAAGCCATCTGCTCCAGTCAAGGCAGCTCCAGCAAAGCCTGCTGCCAAGCCCAAGAAGACAGTCAGAAACATCCCAGCATCAGAGAAGAAGAAAGATGATGTGCCACCAGCTGTGTCAGATGATGAAGGACCAGTTTTGCTGAAACTTTGTCCAAAACTGCCAATCCACAATGATGCTCATCCTCAAGCTGAGAACATGAAGGAAAGGAAAGATAAAGGTCTCAGGCTATGGAGACAGTCTGATCCATATGCCGTGAGGAGAAGAACTGCTGTTGATCCAAGATTTCATACCAGAGAGCA
Source organism: Aegilops speltoides (assembly GCA_021437245.1). Lineage (NCBI taxonomy): Eukaryota > Viridiplantae > Streptophyta > Magnoliopsida > Poales > Poaceae > Aegilops > Aegilops speltoides. The sequence continues at coordinate 20,843,724 of CM038145.1, read as the reverse complement.
GCAGGACTTCTATGAGACTGTGCTGATGGACAAGAAGCCCATAGTGGCAGACACCAGATTTGTTGATTGGAAGTACATTGACAGTGAAGAGCACAGAGACTTCTTTCCACATGTGCATGAAAGCTTCACTGCATGTGGTGTTGCAGATTTTGTAGGTCAGAAGCTGACAAGTTGGAATGATGAGATGATTATGCAATTCTATGCCACAGCTCATTTCTATCCAGATGGAAAGATCACATGGATGACTGAAGGCCAAAGGTATTCTTCAACTGTAGAAGAATGGGCAGAACTTCTGCATGCTCCAGTACAAAGAGAGGATGATGTTGATGTTTATGGTATTCCCAAGAAGAACCATGAATCTATGAAGAATATGTACAAAGAGGTTCCAGCTAAAGATTTGGCAATCTGGAAGCTTGGCTCAGTGTATTATCTCCAGGCAGGTCTACCTACCACAAACACTATTCTGAGGCATACCTTGATGCCCAAGTCTGGAGATCATCGCATGATTAGAGGATACTCTATCAACATGCTGCATATACTTGATGAGAAGGCACCCTTCAAGGTGATGGACTTGATAGTTGAAACCATCAAGAGGACTGCAGCTGACCAGAAAAGGTCATGTGGATTTGCCCCGCACATTCAGATGCTTATCAATGCCAAGTTTGGCACGGGCACATTCTTGTTGGATAGAGAACATTTACCACTGCAGCCTGAGCATGAGGACAATGATGTTGTGATGGATGAGGAGGATCCAACTTCTGTTGAGGGTCAGGCAAAGATTGAAGCTGCCAAGAAAGCTAAAGCTGAGAAGGAAGCAGCAGCAGCAGCTAAACCAAAGAGTGTTGGAGAACAGCTACTTGAAGCTACCCAAAGGATTGAGCAACGCCTGGCCAGCATTGTACAGTCTCAGGAGAGCCTTGAGAGGATTGTTGAAGAAAAGATCCATGCTTTGGATGTGAAGCTGACTGAAGTGCAAGTAACTGTCAACAAGCTTGAGGCAGATATTGAGGAAGCAAAGAGGGAGAAGGAAGAGCTTATGCGTGAGATGCAGGATGACCTAGTCCAGGATGCTTATGAACAGACTGCTCCGGTTCCCACAGGACCCCGATCAGCTGCTATTCCAAAGGATCGACACCAGACTACAGCTTCAAAGACCTCCCACAGCTCCATCAGTTGATCCAGCTCCAGCTCCAGTGACCACTCCTCCAGCACAGACATCAGCTGAAGTCTTCGCAGATGCTGCCATATCAACTCCATCAACACAGACAAGAGCCGCCAGCAGAGTCCCTAGTGACGCTTAGCTCTATGCCTTTTCGAACTTTTTGGTAACTTGTTGCCAAAGGGGGATAAATTGTATAGATCATAGGACTTCGAGAGAGAGAGTGCTTTTGTCTTTGCGCTTTTGCTCTTTCGTTCATTTGCGGTCTTTCTGAGATACTTTTGTTCTTTTGGTTTTTCGAGACATTCTGTGTGCTTGATACTACGTTTGATACTACCTTAATGAGTGCTTGGTCGTACTATGCTTTAATGTGTGCTTAATGCTTATCATATGCTATTCCTATCTTGTATGACCACTTACTCATGTCTTGGTGATTGGGTGCATGCTATTCATTCTTATCATTTTGTGCGCTCCACCAAGATGTATGTGACATGGAAGAGTGACCCATGATCCTAATCGATTGTGCATTTGCATTCAAACGCAAATCTTAAATAATGCACAAATTTAGGGGGAGCTCTTGCTTATCACATACTTCTCAAAGCGACGATATTATTCATTGATTATATCCTTTGTCAAAGCTTTGATCTATATGTTGTCATCAATTACCAAAAAGGGGGAGATTGAAAGTGCAACTAATCCCCGGGTGGTTTTGGTAATTAATAACAACATATATATCATTGAACTAATAGTTTCTTGAGAATCATTTCAGAAAGTTCAGTGATATGGGTATGGCAAGGACTGAAGATGTGGACCCCTCAAAATGCTAAGGCAAGCATTGGCAAAAGCTCAAGACTCCATTTTTGGTTTAGTGATCCAAGATCACATTGAGTCTATAGGAAAGCCAATACTATTAAAAGGGGATGAGGTTATGATAATGATCTGGTTGCTCAAAGTGCTTAGTGATACATCTCCTAAACTATCAGCAACTCTCACTGCCACTTACACTCATAAGTAATCTCGGTCCCACCGATTTCCTAAACTCAGTCACACCGAGATGAACCACCTCAGCCATATAGCCAAACCCTAGAAATCTCGGATTTTCCGATTCTGAACTCGGTCTCACCGAAACTTGAGTTGCCAAGCTTCTGTAACCTTCTGTCATCAAATCGGTGTCACCGAGATGATAAAGTCGGTCCCACCGAGATTGGCAAGCTCTTGTCTTTTGACGAATCGGACTCACCGAGATTGTATTTTCGGTCCCACCGAAAATCCCAACGTTCACATGATTTGAACTTTCGGTCTCACCGAGTTGTCAACTTCGGTCTGACCGAGATTGGTCAAATGTGTAACGGTTGGATTTTGTGTGGAGGCTATAAATACCCTCCACCCCTCTTCATTCGTAGAGAGAGCCATCGAAAGAACTACCACTCCTACCTTACATTTCGAGAAGAAAACTACCTACCCTTGTGTTGAGATCAAGTTGCTCCACTCCCACCATATGAAGCTTGATCTCTAGCCTTCCCAAGTTGCTTTCCACTCAATTCTTTCTTCCACCACAGCCAAATCAGTGAGGAGAGTTGAGTGTTGGGGAGATTATCATTTGAAGCACAAGAGCAAGGAGTTCATCATCATCAACACCATCTATTACCTTTTGGAGGGTGGTGCCTCCTAGATTGGTTAGGTGTCGCTTGGGAGCCTCCGTCGAGATGTGGAGTTGAACCAAGAAGTTTGTAAGGGCAAGGAGATCGCCTACTTCGTGAAGATCTACCCCGAGTAAGGCTAGCCCTCCGTGGGCGTATGCCATGATGGCATAGACAAGGTTGCTTCTTCGTGGACCCTTCGTGGGTGGAGCCCTCCGTGGACTCTCGCAGCCATTACCCTCCGTGGGTTGAAGTCTCCATCAACGTGGATTGATGATAGCACCACCTATCGGAACCACGAGAAAAAATCTCCGTGTCTCCAAATTGCGTTTGCTCTTCTCCACCTCTCTTTACTACATGTGCAATTTACTTTCTGCTGCCTATACTCTAGAATTGCATGTGTAGGGTGATACTTGACTTGATCATCATTGTGAACTTGCCAAAAACTTGTCTTTATCAAAAGGCTGAATTTTTATATTGTCAAGTAGTCTAATCACCCCCCCTCTAGACATACTTTCGATCCTACAGCCTTGCTTGAAGAAAAGTTGCTCAAAGTTGATGATTTGGCTAGGAACGTTGATAGACTTTTGCTTGATGTTGATTCTCTTAAACTTAGATCTACTCCTCCTAAGCATGATATCAATGAGTCTCTCAAAGCAATGAGAATTTCCATTAATGAGTGCAAAGATAAAGAACCTATAGTTAATGAGAAAATAGATCTAGATTCTATGAGAATTGGTAAACTTGAGGATATCATTACCAACTTTGGGTCAGCGTTTGCTTCCGTGAAAAACAATCCAATTCCTCCTACCAAAACTACCAAATTTATCTTGGACGTGATGCCTATATACATGATCATGCCTAGATAATCTCATAATTATTCGCTTTTCTATCAATTGCTCGACAGTAATCTGTTCACCCACTGTAATACTTATGCTATCTTGAGATAAGCCACTAGTGAAACCTATGGCCCCCGGGTCTATCTCTTATCATATAAGCTTTCAATCTACTTTTATTTGCATATTTACTTTTCCAATCTATATCATAAAATACCAAAAATATATTTATCTTATCATACTGTCTCTATCAGATCTCACTTTAGCGAGTGGCCGTGAAGGGATTTACAACCCCTTTATTGCGTTGGTTGTGAGTTCTTTGTTTGTTTGTGTAGGTGCGTGGGACTTTTGAGGAGCCTCCTACTGGATTGATACATTGGTTCTCAAAAACTGAGGGAAATACTTACGCGACTATTGCTGCATCACCCTTTCCTCTTCAAGGAAAACCAACGCAAGCTCAAGATGTAGCAACAGTGCCCAGAGAAATTATGCTACTACTAAAAAAGAATTTTTAGCAGTTGTATTTGCTTGTGATAAGTTTAGACCTTATATCATTGACTCTAAAGTAACTATTCACACTGATCATGCTGCTATTAAATATCTTATGGAAAATAAAGATGCTAAACCTAGACATATTAGATGGGTTCTCTTGCTACACGAATTTGATTTGCATATTATTGATAGAAAGGGAGCTGAGAACCCCGTTGCAGACAACTTGTCTAGGTTAGAGAATGTTCTTGATGACCCACTACCTATTGATGATAGCTTCCCTGACGAACAATTAGCTGTCATAAATGCTTCTCGTACTGCTCCATGGTATGCTGATTATGCTAATTACATTGTTGCTAAATTTATACCACCTAGTTTCTCATACGAGCATAAGAAAAAGTTTTTCTATGATTTAAGACATTACTTCTGTGATGACCCACACCTTTATAAAGAAGGAGTAGATGGTGTTATTAGACGTTGTGTACCTGAGCATGAACAGGAACAGATCCTACGCAAGTGTCACTCCGAGGCTTATGGAGGACACCATGCTGGAGATAGAACTGCATATAAGGTATTGCAATCCGCTTTTTATTGGCCTACTCTCTTCAAGGATGCCTTAAGTTTGTCTTGTCTTGCGATGAATGTCAAAGAAGTGGTAATATTAGTAGACGTCAAGAAATGCCTATGAATTATTCTCTTGTTATTGAACCATTTGATGTTTGGGGGTTTTATTATATCGGACCGTTTCCTTCCTCTAATGGGTATACACATATTTTAGTTGCTGTTGATTATGTTACTAAGTGGGTAGAAGCTATTCCAACTAGTAGTGTTGATCATAACACCTCTATTAAGATGCCTAAAGAAGTTATTTTTCCGAGGTTTGGAGTCCCTAGATACCTAATGACTAATGGTGGTTCACATTTTATTCATGGTGCTTTTCGTAAAATGCTTGCTAAGTATGATGTTAATCATAGAATTGCATCTCCATATCACCCACAGTCTAGTGGCCAAGTAGAACAGAGTAACAGAGAGCTTAAATTGATTTTGCAAAAGACTGTTAATATATCTAGAAAGAATTGGTCCAAGAAACTTGATGGTGCATTATGGGCTTATAGAACTGCATATAAAAATCCTATGGGTGTGTCTCTATATAAAATGGTTTATGAAAAAGCATGTCACCTACCTCTCGAACTAGAACATAAAGCATATTGGGCCATTAAAGAGCTCAACTATGATTTCAAACTTGCCGGTGAGAAGAGGTATTTGATAATAGCTCATTTGATGAGTGGAGAAACTAGGCCTATGAGAATGCCAAACTGTTTAAAGAAAAAGTTAAAAGGTGGCATGACAAAAGGATACAAAAGCGTGAGTTTAATGTAGGTGACTATGTGTTGCTATTCAACTCTCGATTAAGATTTTTTGCAGATAAACTTCTCTTCAAATGGGAAGGGCCTGACGTTATCGAGGAGGTCTATCGTTCCAGTGCCATAAAAATCAGCAACTTCGAAGGCACAAATCCGAAAGTGGTGAACGGACAAAGAATCAAACATTATATCTCAAGTAATCCCATAAATATTGAAACCAATGTTATTGAAACCGTAACCCCGGAGGAATACATAAGGGACACTTTCCAGGACGTTCAAGGCTCCGAAAAGGAATAGGTATGTGGTACGGTAAGTAAACCAACTCCAAAATAGTTATAATAGCAATTTTTCTCCGTTTTGGAATATTTAAGAAAATAGGAAAATAAGAAGTAGTCCGGGCAGGACACGAGGCATCCACGAGGGTGGAGGGCGCGCCCCCTACCTCGTGGGCACCTCGTGTGCTCTCCAGACTCCGTTTTCTTGCACGATACTTTTTTAGTCGGTGAAAATTCATTATATAATCTCCGAAGGTTTTGACCACTGTACCACGACAAAATCCTCTGTTTTTGTTTCGAGCTGTTTTTCTGGTAGATCTAGATCACCATGATGTCTCCAAGCGCCCCCAAGGACAAGTTTTTCGAGAAGTTCATCAACCCCTACCTCGCGGAGGTGCTGCAACACCCTCAAACCATTGAGATACGTGAGGGGGTGCTGCACATCCGCGATGTTGAGGGACCAAGGAGGACCGGAAGCGTGGAGACAAGACTCAAAGCAATGGAACAACAAGTTTTCAAGTGCCAAGGGATGGTGGAACGCGGACTCAACGCCAACCACATGATGATCATGGAGTTCACCAACAACCACAAGGTGGATGCCGAGAACATTGGGGAGGCCATCTTCAAGCTTCATGAGAAAATCGAGCACCTCCAAGCCCAGATCTATGACCTGTAAAACCAAAACTGTGAGTATGAATATAGATTCAAGAGGATGAGTTTGGCTGCATATTTGAGGATCCCGAGACTCGATCATCCTTCTATGATGGTGAGCCTATGCCTTGGAAGATGGACGACAAGCCTACATCATCAACAACTTCATTATCACCACCTCCGAAGAAGGAGACATAAACACATGGGTATGGGCACTCCCCTTGGCAACTGCCAAGCTTGGGGGAGGTGCCCCGGTATCGTATCACCATCACACTCCTATCTTTACCGTTTTTCCTTAGCTTGATCCTTTTGGTAATATCTTGATCTAGTAGAATAAAGTTTTAGTATGATCTAGTTTGGAGCGTTGCTTTATGATCCTTCTATGTAATCGAGTCCGCGAGCTATATATAATAAAGATTAGTGTTGAGTCAAGGGCTTGATTATCTTACTTTGATCTTAAGGGAAGAAAAAGAAAGAACAAAAAGAAATAAAGAGATCATATTGATCTTATGGAGAGTAATGACTTCACATATAAAGAGTATGATGAATAAAAGTTGTTGAGAGTTGACAAACATAGTTTTGGTCATCGTTGCAATTAACAGGAAGTAATAAAGAAAGAGAGGTTCTCACATATAAATATACTATCTTGGACATCTTTAATCATTGTGAGCACTCATTAAAATATGACATGCTAAAGAGTTGATGTTGGACAAGGAAGACAACGTAATGTGTTATGTTTTCTTATATCCAAAATAAAGTATATTGTCATGGATCATCCAACATGTTGAGCTTGTTGTTCCCCCTCATGCTAGCCAAATTCTTTGCACCAAGTATAGGTACTACTTGTGCTTCCGAATATCCTCAAACCCAGTTTTGCCATGAGACTCCACCATACTTACCTATGGATTGAGTAAGATCCTTCAAGTAAGTTGTCATTGTTGTATGCAATAAAAATTGCTCTCTAAATATATATGACTTGTTAGTGTGGAGAAAATAAGCTTTATATGATCTTGCGATATGGAAGCAATAAAAGTGACGGACTGCGTAATAAAGGTCCATACCACAAGTGGCAATATAAAGTGACGTTCTTTTGCATTAAGATTTCGTGCATCCAACCATAAAAGCACATGACAGCCTCTGCTTCCCTCTACGAAGGGCCTATCTTTTACTTTTGTCTTATACCTTCATGCAAGAGTCATGGTGATCTTCACCTTTCCTTTTTATATTTTATCCTTTGGCAAGCACATTGTGTTGGAAAGATCCTGATATATATATATATCCAATTGGATGTAAGTTAGCATGAACTATTATTGTTGACATTACCCTTGAGGTAAAAGGTTGGGAGGCAACACTATAAGCCCCTATCGTTCTCTGTGTCCGATTAAAACTTCATACCCATAAGTATTGCGTGAGTGTGAGCAATTGTGACAGACTAAATGATAGTTGAATATGTGGACTTGCTGAAAAGCTCTTATATTGACTCTTTCCGATGTTATGATAAATTGCAATTGCTTAAATGAATAAGAGCATAGTTTGTTAGTCCTCAATGAAGTTTTTGATAAATACTTGACATTGTGAATAGATTGTTACTTGAGCATAAGAAATCATATGATAATATATATATATGTGTGTTGCTGTTATAAGAATGATCATGATGCCCTCATGTCCGTATTTTATTTTATCGACACCTCTATCTCTAAACATGCGGACATATTTTTCGATTTCGGCTTCCGCTTGAGGACAAGCGAGGTCTAAGCTTGGGGGAGTTGATACGTCCATTCTGCATCATGCTTTTATATCGATATTTATTGCATTATGGGCTGTTATTACACGTTATGTCACAATACTTATGCCTATTCTCTCCTATTTTACAAGGTTTACATGAAGAGGGAGAATGCCGGCAGCTGGAATTTTGGGCTGGAAAAGGAGCAAATATTAGAGACCTATACTGCACAGCTCCAAAAGTCCTAAAACTCCACGGAAGTTATTTTTGGAATTAATTAAAAATACTGAGCGAAGAAAATACCAGAGGGGGCCACCCACCATCCACGAGGGTGGGGGCGTGCCCCCTGCCTCGTGGGCGCCCTGGCAGGCCTCCGGTGCCCATCTTCTGCTATATGAAGTCTTTTACCCTAAAAAAAATCATAAGCAAGCTTTCGGGACGAAACACCACCGCACCGAGGCGAAACCTTGGCGGAACCAATCTAGGGCTCCAGCGGAGCTGTTCTGCCGGGGAAACATCCCTCCGGGAGGGGGAAATCGTCACCATCATCATAACCATCGATCCTCTCATCGGGAGTGGGTCAATCTCCATCAACATCTTCACCAGCACGATCTCCTCTCAAACCCTAGTTCATCTCTTTTATCCAATCTTTGTCCCAAAACCTCAGATTGGTACCTGTGGGTTGCTAGTAGTGTTGATTACTCCTTGTAGCTGATGCTAGTTGGTTTATTCGGTGGAAGATCATATGTTCAGATCCTATATGCATATTAATATCCCTCTGATTATGAACATGAATATGATTTGTGAGTTGTTACGTTTGTTCCTGAGGACATGGGAGAAGTCTTGATATATGTAGCCATGTGAATTTGTTATTCGTTCGATATTTTGATGAGATGTATGTTGTCTCTCCTCTAGTGGTGTTATGTGAACGTCAACTACATGACACTTCACCATTGTTTGGGCCTAGAGGAAGGCATTGGGAAGTAATAAGTAGATGATGGGTTGCCAGCGTGACAGAAGCTTAAACCCTAGTTTATGTGTTGCTTCGTAAGGGGCTGATTTGGATCCATATGTTTCATGCTATCGTTAGGTTTACCTTAATACTTCTTTTGTAGTTGCAGATGCTTGCAATAGGGGTTAATCATAAGTGGGATGCTTGTCCAAAAAAGGGCAGTACCCAAGCACCGGTCCACCCACATATCAAATTATCAAAATAACGAACGCGAAACATATGAGCGTGATGAAAACTAGCTTGGCGATAATTCCCATGTGTCCTCGGGAGCGCTTTTCTCTATATAATAGTTTGTCCAGGCTTGTCCTTTTCTACAAAAAGGATTGGGCCACCTTGCTGCACCATATTTACTTTTGTTACTTGTTACCCGTTACGAATTACCTTATCACAAAACTATCTTTTACCGATAATTTCAGTGCTTGCAGAGAATACCTTACAAAAAACCGCTTGTCATTTCCTTCTGCTCCTCGTTGGGTTCGACATTCTTACTTATCGAAAGGACTACGATACATCCCCTACACTTGTGGGTCATCAGTGATCGTGAACTTGTGGTGGTAGGATTACACCCTATTTTGGATGTGATGGTAGGATGACACCATAATAGTTCTAGGTTGAACTTGCTATGCCGTATGATCATGCATGCTTACTATTGCTCTTCTGGTCAATTGCATGTTGCCTGTGTGCTCCATTGCTTGTTGTTTCTATGCTCCATTTCTTGTTGCTTCAAGTATTGCTCTTGTGTACTGCTAGGATATGTGGTACACGGCATTCATCGGGAGGGTTTCAGGAGTTTACAGTTCATGGGAAGCTTGCAATGAACAAGTTTCAGGGCGCAAGAACATCAAACTCAAAGGGTTTAAGAGTAGGCAGACGACAGAAGAAGTTTACTCCAAGTTTGTGAGAAAGCAGGCATGCGGCAGTGTTAAAATTGACAAGGTGGATCGTTAGTTTGGGATGAAGAACTTCACCGTCTTCGTCCAGTTCATCACCATTGCAGTGTTGTGGCGTTGCTGAGCTCGGTACGATCGTGTGTAAGGTGTAGATAAGTGCACCAATTAGGGTACAAGGTGAGCACAACTCTATGCTCGTCTGCAACCAAACAACATGCACTCGCATGAGCACAAACAATGCGAGCAACCAAACACATTGCATAGAGGCGTTGCTACGATGCAGGGAGAACATATGCAGGCAATCAATCAACATGCAGATGATGATTTTTTGCATGCATGTACTCAACCAGGCCCTACTGGGACAAATATGCAAAGTGCCTAATAGGATGCGAGCAACCAAACACATCCATAGAGTTTTAATTTTCTTTTCTCTTTTGGAATTTTATGAAATTGTCTTAGAAAAAGAAAAATATTTAAGTATATTAGAAAACAAAAAATATGTACGTATTTTAGATTTTTTTTTTTTTGTTATTTTGTAAGGGCTTTGCAGTTGCAAAAAACATTCCTGTAATTTTAGAAAGTGGTCACATTTTTATTTAAATAATCATGTCATTTTAAAAAGTCTCCACATATTTCGAGAAACAATTCATAAATTTAAACTCTATTCACGCTCGTATACCCAATATCCAAGTATTTTTTGGAAAAGCTTTCACATTTATTAGGAAATATTCATTCAATATCAAGTGTTCACATGTAATTCGCATGTAAAATGGTTATATGATTATATGATTTCAAAATGGTTATATGATTTCAAAATGATTATATGATTAGAAAATGGTTATATGATTTCAAAATGTCGTTCGCATGTAAAAAATATTCATGTGATTTTTAATATCGGTCACTTATTTTTGAAAGTTTCATGTTAATTTAAAAAGGGGCACCCTATTTAAAAATTATTCATTTCTTTATCGAAACAATATGTATATCCTTTCAAAAAGGACTAGTAAGAAATGGAAAACAAAAAAGAGAAAAATAGAAAAATATAATGATTTAAAACATAAAAAAAAGAATAAATGAAAACCGAATTTATTCGGGTCCCTAGAAAAACAAAAGTAAATCCCCAAAACGAAAAATGCAATGAAACACAGGGTAACTTTTTTATTTGCCCTGTGTGGTATTTGCATGCGCATATCGCCGCGGCAGCTATTACTCGGCCATACTGATTTTAAGGTAGGCTCGCCTCTGGCGGTCGGCTGTGTCTGGTCTTACTGTGCCTGTTGAGTAGAGCGGTTTTCAGAAGCTTCCATGGCGAGTTTACTCCCGTTTTAGAAGCTTCAGTGTAGTTATATATTATATCATTATTATTTTTGTTTCTAGGCAGTTTTCTACCAGTGTATCGGTTTTCTTGGTTTCCCATTTTACTTTTATTTCTTCTAAAAAAATACATTCCTACGGTTTTGAATACATGTTGTACCCTTTTCACATACATGCATAGCATTTTTTGATACACGTTGAACATTGTGCAAATACATGATTGACTTTATTTTGAAATATATGTTTTTGTACATTTTTAATAGATTTCAACCATTTCCTAAAATACATGGTGAACATTTTTTTTCATGACACGAAACATGTTTTTAAGCTACACAAACCTTTCTTTTCATTGTATATGCATGTTCCAAAAATTCCATGAAACTTTTTAAAAAGTGTCAATACATTTTTTCTGAATGGTGCAAAATATATTTTTCTGAACTGTGCAAATTTTTTGTAATCATTTTGTTAAATGTCACAAACGTATTATTTTGAAACATGTGAACATTTTGTTAAATGTCACGAACATATTATTATGAAACATGTGATCATTTTGTAAATTTACCGTATATTTTTTATGAATAGTAAAAATTATTATTTTTAATTATGAGAACATTTTCTTACATTTTTTGAACATTTAAAAAATGTAATGGACATTTCTTGAAACATGTGGTCATTTTCTAAAAATGTGTAAGAACATTTTTTCAATACTATCAATATTTTGTAGAAGTTGTGCTAACAATTTATAACACTATTTCAAAACAAATTGAATGTGCTATGAACACTTTTTAAAATTTTCATTTGAGTAATAAAGGTAAAAGTAATAAAGTTAAATAAAAGGAAAAAACGAACATGAGGACGAACCTTGCACGGTAACGAAAGAAAACTACCTGGGCTGGTCCACTACAACCTCCGTGGTAACTACAAGTGAGATATAACGGCGCACATAATCCTAACAAGCAGTATAATTCGGCAAGAAGGCCTCATACCTGTTGTTTGGTCTACAATTTTGGGGGCATTCTGGCCCTTTCCTATATCTTAGGCTGCCTTGAAGTGAAAAGAAAAATGTAGGCGTAAGACAACAATAGATTATTATTAGTAATATCTCAATTCAACTAAAAAAATACTTGTAATGTCACATTTTCCTGAGAAGCATGGAGGTCGCCCCAACCTGACCAAGCTGCAGCATTCGTGCCTCCCTGTGAACCCTGAACCCATCAGATCATCAACAATCTCTTACCCCTCCCTCCCCCCCGCCAAAAAGAACACATTGATATCTTAGTCCCCCCATGGACGATCTTTGGTACCACGTCGTCCTTGACACCTGGTCGCTCTGGACTTGACTTCATTGCCCCCCGCCAAAAAAAGAACCTTTTGATATCTTAGTCCCCTCCATGGACGATGATGGTACCACGTCGTCCTTGACACCTGGTCGCTCTGGACTTGGCTTCATTGCCCCCAGCAGGCAGGAACTTGGTGCTCTCGGGTACCCGTGCACCCATATGCGCCAAAAAATGTACTAATTCAAAATAGTTCAAAAGAATCCATATCTATTTTGGAATCAAACATGATCAGGTATTGTACTCGTATAAAAAGTTTGGACAAGAAATAATTCATGTTGACTTTAGACTAAAAAAGACAAGTTTATGACGATAATATAGCGTGTATAGTACTTGTATATAGCGTTTTTTGCCGAATCATCGACTGAGCATGCAACGAAAGTCATTCTCCCGCGGATTTTTTCTATATATGAATACTTGATCATGTTTGATATCAAAAAAGATTCGATTTTTTTTGAACGTTTTTGAATTAATACTTTTTTTTGCATTCAGCCCCCCCCCCCCCCCCCACCCACACACACACCCATCACTTCTCTAATGCTTCCCGTGGCGCCCCCACTTCTGCCTTGATGCTTTGCTCAAAATCGACTACTCCCTCCGTCTAGGTTTATAAGTCATGTTAGGTTGCGCACCGCAACCAAGGCGGAGAGGAAAACAAGAGAACTTAATAGTCTTTTTGCTAATTAATAGCATTGCATGCAATGAACTAACCACTGCATGTGATGTTTGGTAGTCTCAAGTCAATGAAAGCATGCACGACCACATCCCTTATTGGTTGATATGTCACAAAACAAGAAACGAGGAGGGAGTTAATGTATTGTGCCTGAGTATTTTGGAATTATTTGTTTTTCGTAAGGTGACTTACACACCTAGACGGTGGGAGTAACAAGAATCGATGTTTCAGGCAGTAGATGAAAGGGCCGCTCGAGTTATTTGAGAGGCAAAAGTCCTCGATGTCTCTTTCAGCATGTATGTACACGCGCGTCATTACGAACCTACACCGTATCTTCATAATTCTACTCAAATATGCATGCCTTTTGCACCGTCTACTTGGCCGCGGCGCCTTGACGCCGCAGCATAGCTATACCGCTTCCTGCCGGGCAAAGGATCATGGGCACCATATTCGATCTCCCTCGTTTTGGGAGCAACGATGTATGCGTACAAACTAAGTATATATAGTACTAATAGGTTGATCTGGTATAAGTGGCTGACTAGGCTAGAAGCAAACACCCTACATACGTTTGTGCACCAACATTTTGCATGCGTGTTAGTATCCCACAATAATTTCTACTACTATATTGGAAGTACGCACAAACAGTCCCTCTCTAGCCTGGCTGGGGCAGGTCGATCGAAATGGCATCACGGAGTGCGTCATTTGGTTTCATGATTTATATATAACGACGTACACACCATGATATCCTGGAGAGCATTGTTAATTGATTGGTTCTGTCTCCCATTCTTTTGGAACCTCTTGCTGTACTATATTATGATATGCTGACAAGATATACAGTAGAGTACGTATTCAAGGAGAGCGGTCACGTCGATTGATTCATCGCCCAACTAGAGAATGTCGTGGAAACGTCGGGCTAGAGAAAAATAAATAGAGAGAGCGTGAGCTTCAATCAAGCAACTAACATCAAGTAATTGATGTAGGGGATGAGACTTGTTACTCCGTTCGGTGGTGCCGTTCACAGTACATATATGTAGTAGGGCAGAAGCAAACAAACACGTACTTTCTCAGTTCGGAATTACTTGTTACAGAAATCGATAAAAATAGATTTTTTTTTTCGAAAAGGGGGAGTTCCCCGGCCTCTACATCAGAAAGATGCATACGGCCTCCAACAAGTATTTTCCAACAAGTATATGTGTGTAGGAATGAAATACGTCTAGATATATCAATTTTTCCAACAAGTATTTTCGGTACCATGCCACCCCACAGTTGTCGTGCCTTCATCTTACACCACCACAAAGAATGGCTTGCCGTTACCACAACATATATTAGTGACCGTGGAAGATGGGACCGGGTGGTAAGGAGTGGGTAGGAGCGAGATGCCAGAGGGGATCGGTAGTGGTGTCAGATGAGACCGTGAGCTAGGTGACCAACTGTTCTAACCTGGCCGAAGCAAAGGCCAAGTATAGAGCCAATGTGTGCATAAAAATCTAACCCGATGAAAGAAAATATTTCTATTGCCGAGCACCATATCATTTTTGTATAATTATAACAACTAGGTAGACCAATAGTTGAGCCATAAGTTTGGAACCATGCCCAATGCAACCAGTTACCAACATATGTTTGGCACAGTGCAAGGAGGGTAAGAATTAGAAGCCACCAATTGATAAATTGTACAATTCACTAAAAATCTATCACATATTTTTTTTTGACTTACTCTCTATCTAGTTGGTTGTCAAGATCAACATTTTTATACTATGGTATGTTCGTGCAAGTTGCATGCATGGGCAAATGAACATATTATTCTCTAATGGTCAAAACACAAAGCCTCAAGACTCAAAAGGGAAACGGACAATCCTGACTCAATCAAGATATATTGACACGTATCATATGCATGCAAATGCTATGAACCTACACATAGCTATCTAATAGATACAATGTATCGAAAAGCCAATCGGGATAATCGAAAAAAAAAACATGAAGCTCCATGGATGCATAGGGATTAATCTCAAATGAACATAGAATTGACGTTATATATGGATCATCAGCTGAAGGAAAAAACCAGAACCAATTCTCTAAATTGTATACAGCAAAAAAAAAATAAAAGATCTAGAATACTTTGTGCAACCTCTCACACCTGATATTTCAAAGAAATGGAGTGGATACAATCCACTCCAAACAATTAAAAAGCAAATTGAGCTTCCGTTTCTTTGCCCAGTGCGTGCAAACGGTGTGTGTAGTATATTTGATCCCCAAACAGTGCAACCCACACTAAGTAACACGTAGAAAAGTAGAAATACTTTTGTTTTCGACGAACAAGTAGAAATGCTCACCTCTAGCTAGCATGCATGCATATGGACAGGTGTTGGTCTAGCGTTGCGTATTGTCCACGAGACAGCTAGCTACACCAAATTAACCAAAAACAATGGCAGGTTCATGATTTGCAAGGTTGCCATTGTGAGTATATTCTTCTGATTTTGGCCCTTGGGAGTTAGTTTAATCTGGTAGGACGTCTCTTCGGTGGTAGCCTAGGGCCACCTGCCTAAACTCAAGCGTGTCCACACATCCATGCATGGGGCATGCAGCCACGTACCCCATGTATGGGGTGTGCTTGCTTGTTCTCACCATACATGATGTTTCAACAGGAGATCGAGCAAATGTATCTGTAGATTGTTCTATGTTAGTACTACCTTGTGGAATATGCCACCATCCGTACCTAGGTCAAACAATATGCAAGTTGCAAGTATGATTAACTAGCTGAGGTGACATAAACAAGAGTGTGTGCGTAGAAGCTGCTAGAGAGTACATGAGATTCTTTGTTTATAAGAGCAAAACATAGATGTAGATTGATGGAAATGGCATTGACATATATGCGATCTGCCAAGTGAATCTAATATATACGCGCGCCATGCTAAGCTAATTATTGATGAACTACCCATCAAGAAAAGATATTCGATATGGCTGTCTACCTTACCGCATATGCCTCTAGATGCTTCTACGGAAATAGAAGTACACAATGTGGTGACCAAATTTTCCGGAAAAAAACAAATCTATTATACAAGTTCACCGGAAGCACAAAAAACACCAAACATAATAACATTAATACCAAGGTTCCTAAACTACCAAACAACCGCTAATGCCGCTAGAACGAGCCGCCTATGCGTCGCTGTCGCCGCTCCCGTACCAGAGTCGACTTGACCTTGTCGATCATAGCTGGGTAGTCTTCATGCACGTCCACTTAAGGACCAGCGCCCGGAGCCACAGTCGTCGTTGTTGAACCTTTGGATCGATCCGAAGTGCCTAACATCATATCTCGCCATCACATGCATACAGTGAGAAACACTAGCCTCCACGTATAGTGAGAAACACTAACCTCGCCATCCTTGGAGATGACAAAAATCTATATCGAATCTTCGTCCACTTTGTCCTAACGGATGAATCCGAGTACGATCAAAACCTGAAAGACCATTTCAAAGATGGAACATACACGTAAAGTGCCGCCACTGTCGTGAATAGAAAGTCCAAATCTAAACTACTAGCCGGAACCTAGGGACCGAATTTCCCTCCCTGCCATCGGTAATGGGAGCAGCAGATACACAGACAGGAGGTAAATCCGCGAGCTGACCGATGGAGCTTGGAGGGGAGGTGAATGATCTTGATTTGTAATTCTACAGACGGTAAAAATGGTTAGAAGTAGATCAGGTCGCACATGGATCCTTCGTGAAGTATTTCATTCACTCATGAGGGTGTGCATGGACCGGGTAGGTCAGGTCAAAACATACACGCGGCAGCCACGAGACTTCTAATGTCTGCGCCCATGCATGCCTATGGTTGCTAGCTAGATGGATTGGTGAGTAATCAAACGATGTAAAATAATTACATTCATGAGACAAACGATAGTACGTACTCTACTACTTCATCCGTTCCAAAATAGATGACTCAACTTAAGTTGAGTCATCTATTTTGGAATTCTGTCCGTTTCAAAATAGATGACTCAACTTAAGTTGAGTTATCTATTTTGGAACGGAGGGAGTATATGTGATGTGTACGGAATTTTGTCATCAGCTACACATTCAACATTCCAGTTCAGATCTTGCTGCAACTAAATCATATATCTTGAGATTCTTAAACGTAACATGCATGGTGATAAAAGAAAACAATATAATGTAAGTCTGTTTAAGTGATATTGCCATCGGATAGGTATTTCTGTTAAAATTTATATGCACATAAATTGTAATATAGTAGTATGTCAACATATAGTCATCATAGAGTAGCAAATATCTCAATGGTTCTTAGTTAAAACCATGCAAGCCTTACTGATTTCGTAGCATGTTATGATGCCACAAGACGACAAAACTGTAACGATGTTGCGACCGAAATATGAATTAGGTACTTGAATTATGTCTGCGCATTATATGAAAATTTTCTCACGACGTACTATTTAGTTGTCTTTTAAGCACCTTGTTTAATACTTCCTCTGTAAACAAATATATGAGCGTTTAGATAATGAAAATAGTGATCTAAACGCTCTTATATTTCTTTCCGGAGGGAGTACAATTGACGGAGTTCACGGCCGCCTTTAAAATGAAAATTCTGTTTTAGCATAAAAGAGCACTTACGCAAGACGCATAAACATCTGAGAACTTCATCCATAATAACCTCCAAGTTTATGAGTGACTTTCCAGGTCAGCGCTCAGACCATTAGGAGTTGCACTAATACGTAATTTTTTTTAAAAAAGAACTACACTAATGATGGCATGTGGGCCTATCTCCTGTGCCATGCTTTTTTGGGAATCACTTTTTTTTGCTGCTTTAGCCGACTGCATTTTTTTAGGGCACTAATAGGAACCACTGGTGCAGAACCGGGCAATAGCACCGGTTCGTAAGGCCCTTTAGTGCCGGTTACATAACCGGCACTAAATTGTGGTCACTAAAGCCCCCCCCCCTTTAGTACCGGTTCAGCACGAACCGGTGCTAAAAACAAACCACGTGGCACGAGCCAGCTCCGGGGCTCGAGTTTTTAGTACCGGTTGGTAACAACAACCGGTACTATAAGGTTTGGTGTTTTTTTTAGTTTTATGATTTCTTTTTCATTTAATTTTGTGTTTCCATTTTAATTCTTTTTCGTTTGCTGGTATTTTACGATACTACACATTGTACATGTTATGCATATATATAAATAGAATTTCTAGTAAAACCAATCATCGAGTTCAACATGATTGACATGATATTATAAGCGTTCATATATAACACCACAAAAGCAAATCACTTAAGTTCACGAAGAACACAGACATGAAAGGACAAGTACTAATTAAGAGCAGCATGAAGAACTAGCTGAATCACTCCTGCTAACTACTCTCTCTCTGGTAAAATAGCATAGAACATGTATAGCTCTCCTGATTGATCATACTGGAGCATGCCGATGAACCTGTCTCCTAATCGTGGGCTGCGCTTCTCATTGCTGCCCCCTAGTACTTCTCTGCGATCATTAACAATTTTCCTCCAATCTTTCACTATTAAGCATTCATCGCTTCTATAAATCCTGAATGCATTCATGTGCAATGCAGGATATCTTGGCCGTAAGCTAACAATTGACATCTGACCTTTAGTCTCGATCCCCGAGGTACAAGCTGTCATCGGAGTCCTGTTGAAGAACATCATATAGTACTTAATTAATATACTTAGCAATGAAAGTTTAGCAAAAAAATATGTATGCAAAATATGCACTAAGGACAATTAGTAAATATCTTACCATCATTCCTAAATAGATGTGACCGTAGTTCAATACCATCACTATTGGTCGCACGTTTTGAGTACTAACATTGCTAAGTGCAGGAAGAAAATTTGTCTTGACAGTATGAAGATCCTCAAGCCATGAAACATAATGACTTATCTCCTCGCAGCTTAGTTCAGCTTCGGGACAGTAGTAGGTCCTGTCTACCAAGCGCCGGACATGTTTGGTTGAATGGAGATAAGCTGTCAATAGAAATTAGTTGTCAGTTATTTTTGAAATAAGCAATATCAAAACAAAAATGTAGTTGAGAAGAACTCACATAATGGTAGAACTGGAGGCGTCTGCATATTGACCCATATGTCTCTATTACCTTCAATATCATCTTCCGGACGAATATCAAAGGTGATAACCATACCAGGCTCAAATGCATAAGCCTTGCATAGTGCTTGCCAAGTTTTGCATTCAAAATAGGTGTATGTGTGTGTATTGTATACTTTGACGTTGAAATTATAACCATCATGCTCAGTTTTCAGGTAA